>JAQQTP010000038.1:2500000-5000000 GCA_029884605.1 Ormosia emarginata | reverse complement strand
TACAAAGAGATGAGACAATTTACATCATTATCAGCATGGCAGTACAGAAAATGACAATACATACAGATATCACAGTTAATTAAAAAATTCATATCATCACATCATGCACAATATCTCACATTAACACATCAAACATAATATCTCAAATTAAATATAAATAATCATATTATGATGCAGACCACAAATACAAATGTACACTGACTCATTCCTACTCCATAGAGCTAAACACAGACATCAGAGAGAATGATCCAAAAGACCTATCTGTATCTCAGGCTGCCCAACCAACTATTACATAGTCAAACGTCATGTAAATAGCCTATAGTCAAAACATCGTGTAAGTAGTACACAGTTAAATACGTCGTGCATCACAGGCATTGTACTAGATAGTCTCCACAAGATCTTGATTAAGAATAGTGTTTGTCGAGATCATTAGTGCGTTGCCTGTTACCACGACCTAGAGGAGCTACCAACTGTCCACATGTGGAATCCTCCGCACACTAACGCCTCCAAGTTCAATCAATGAACCGCACTACGCCTATCACACCCACAACACGGTGTAATTCATCTCGTCAACCAATCGTCAATTTCAACCAAATTGACACATCTCTCAATGTATGAACATAAACCAAAATTACACAAATACCCTTATTATCACTATAAACCATAATTACAACAATACCCTCAGTACCAGTATTAACCAAATATAATATGTCTCCACTTAATAGTACTATTTCTCAATATGTCCGGGTCCACCAATTTGGCCCGACAGTAAAACTCACTGTTCCTTTTAGTCGTGTAAAGATTTTATCGCGTTTTCACAATCACGTCGCCTTTTTCAAACGTTTTCAAATTGCGTAAATATATTTTGACGTTTTTAAATATCACGCAATGTTTTTAAATCATTTTCTCAATCGTGTAAGATTTTTAAATCGTTTTCTCAATCGCATAGCTTAAAAATCATTATTTTAAATACGCGTAAGCTATTTCTAGTATTTTTCAACTACGTATGATATTTTCTTTACGTTCTAATTATACTTTGAAACTCTCCCTATTATTTGTCCACTTTTAATTAATTTTGACAGCATTTTGTTTAGAAAATTCATTAAATGATATTTTCTATGTCTTTCTTTAAAAATTACCTTACTTTAATTATAACTATTATTTACACTTTGAAACTCACTAACGTGCTTCAAAACCCAAAGGTGAGCTCTACGTTAACATTTTTCAAGTGTTCACTTTATTTCTTATTTATAATTAATTCCTCTAATTTAGGTTTCTAAAACTAAGTTCATTTATTTTGTCTCCAAAAATTCATTGAAATTGAATTCTTTTTAAGTTAACTACTTAATCTACATTAGAAAATAATTTTGAAAATCAAATATACATTGTATGGCATTTTGACCAAATTCAATATATTCTTTACAAATGATCTTTAAATCATTTTCCATCTTCTAAATCATTTTCAAATTCATTAATTTACTTAAATCCATTAAGTCATTCTTCTAGAAAATGGTTGAGAACATTTTGGTTCTCTTTTTCTTGGTGAAGCCGTGAGCTTCCTTGTGTTCTTTGGAACACTCATGCAAATCCTCACATGTTATTCACATCCTATCATAATTATCATACATATATGAACACATACAATATATTTTAAAGCTATAGACATGCATACACACATAATCAATTACAGAATAGAAAAGACATTAAACAACCAAGTGAATGAATCCTTATGGATTCTTCACCACAAATACATCCATTTTCTCACCACCACACAAGGTTGATGAGATTAAATCTCCCTCTTACCTTAAGGGAAGACAAACTCCTCCTAGACTCCTCCTAGTGATTTCGTATAACCTTTAAAGAATCCCTAACAAGCTCAAACAAATTTTAAAGAGTCATAACTATAGGTGAAAAATATAAACTGTGGATCAATCATGGCTTAGAACCTAAGAAATCAAGTTAGAAATAAGAAACAAGGATTTTGACCTTGTAGGAAGAATCTTCAAGATGGTTTTCCAAGCTCAAGATGAATTTTTTTGAAGAAACTTTCAAGATGAAAAATGCTTAGAATAGTGTTTGGATTTGAGAAGTAGGGTTAGGTGAAATTTTAGAAGAGTGGATGATGGTGTTTAAGGTGTTGGCTAAATGGTTCTAGGAGAAAAACCATGGAGTTGTTCTTGGTGTTCTTGGAGAGAAAAAGGAAATATTTGGTGATAGTAAAGTTGAAGATGAAATGACTAAGTAAAAATGCTCTCTACCTCTCCTAATTTTTACTTAGCTGTGGAGCTCCCTCAAAGGAGGTGGCCATCATTGTTGACCCTCCAAGACTTCCAAACAACCTTAGATGTGATCTAAGGTGGATATCAAAGGCTTTGCTCTTAAGCTAGCTTCCTATTGGTGTAGGAAATCAAGTCATCAAGTGACTAAGCCCTTCTTGAATGTGCCATAACCGAATGGCCTTAGGAGAAGCAAACTAGGTTTTAGTTCATTTGGTTTCCTAGTTAGGTCTAAGTTAATTTAGTTAAGTTTCTTAGTTACTTAGTTAGCCATTTAGTTAACTAGGATGACTAACTCTCTTCTTGATTCTTCTAGAACCTTCTCTAACTGAAACTTAAATGACTAGTTAACTAGGTTTGTTCCATTTAGTTACTACTTAGATACCTTAATTTAACTTAGTTTAGTTAGATCAACTTAGTTAGGTTTTTCTAGTTACTTACTAACTAGTCTAACCACTTTTGTAGACTTGTTTCCTATTAGCTTAGAAACTTTCAAGCCACTATTGTTGACCGAATCTCATTGGCTTAGAAATAAATCGAGCCAGAAACGTTGACTGATTCTCCAAATGTAGGTTCCATAAACTTTTCTGGGTCCATGGTCCATTTGGAGCAGATTTTCTACTATTTTTAAGACAGTAGGTACTGTCTAATAAAATAATATTATAATAATATAAAATATTTTTATTGCACAGTTAAATTCTAAAAATTAAAAGATTAATACACGTATCACTCAGAATTTGGTTTAGTAAGATCCCCCAGCTCTGAATAATTAAATTAAGATTTCTCAAACTCAAAAATTATTATTTCCTTGACTCAGAGTAAATCACACACAACAGTCAAATACAGTCACGAAATAGTCAAATTCATTTTATAACTCACAGAAAATATAAAATATAAAACAGTACATTTAGGATAATATTGTAATTCAACTAAAAGTTGGGGTGTTACACTTCCTCTAGGCGCGCAAGAGATCCTCCACCTTCCCCTGTTGAGCCCCCTTGTCAAGTAAATGTCCATCCCCTGGATAGAAAAAAGATTGTGCCCACTAAGTATTTAGATGAGGATACCTTGCGTACTATTGATTTATATGATGAGGTAGATAGGTTATTGTGTAACATCAGGTGAGGTGAGTTTGCAAAGATACATAGACCCACGTATGCTGAATTGACTAGGGAATTTCTTTCAACATTTTCTTGCAAATTGTATCCCCTTAGTTATCAGGACAGTGGCCAGGTGAGATTTCGTTTAAACTCTTAGGCACTCCCTTTCACTTGAACATTCATCAGTTTAGTGCTATTTTTGGTTTTCCAGTAGGGCACAATCAAATACCCCGTGACTTTCCTCAGGATAGTGCTTGATCTGATTTATCTGTTATAGGTTCAGGTTCTTATGACCCTAAATCTTCTAAAGCTTCCAAATTGCAATCCCCTTCCTTTCGATACCTCCAAAAATGGTTGGCAAATACTATCTATGCAAGGGGGGAGAGTCAGGGAATCCTTAGTCGCACTGAGTTATTTTTCATTTATTGTATGGTTCGAGGGGGAGAAGGTTAACGGGGGTTATTGGCTGTGTAATCATTTAAAGCATATCGAGACCACTAAAGCTGAATGAATTTTACTTGGAGGGTACATCACCGCCATAGCTGAACAATATAGCATTGATATGGATTTGTTGGAGGAGGATCCTGTAAAGGGTTCGAGTGCTCTTGATGGGTCTATTGTATTGGCTATGGGCATGTGTGTGTACCAGTATGGTTCCTTTCAATTGGTTAGTCCAGATAGCGATATCCTTCCTCTGAGGGCTCAGACACCTGAACCACTAGAGAATGTTGCTGCATCCGTACCCCCGAAGGTTGTTCCCCCATTTGCTTCAGAGGCTGGGCTTTCCACTCGAGCTACATCTTTTACTGAGGTTCTAGCCCGTATTAACTATCTTGAACTGGACCATGTGTTAGTCATGGCAACCATTACCTAAGAGGGGGGTGAATTGGGTGATGACTAGTTTTAATGCAACTTTGACAAATTATGCATTTTAAATCACTCAATAAATAAATGCAGCGGAATATGCACAATAAATGTACAATTATTATAGATTACTCAACTACAACTTGAGATATAGGATAAATCAAGCAAATGAGCTAAATATCAAGTTCAACTCAAGCATATATAATTAAGGTGTAAATGTAAAGAGATAGAGTTTAGAAGATCAAACACAATAGTTTATCCTGGTTCGATCACCAATCCACTTGTGATCTACGTCCAGTCCTCAAGCAATTGCTGGAGATTTTCCACTATCTTCAAGCTTCAACAAGTGCTTGATAACCTTTACAATTGAGAGCACTCAACACATCTTAGGATACCTCACCCTTGTGCTTAAGCCTCAAATAGGGATACCTCACCCTTTACAACTTTTGAGGAATGCCTCACCCTCAAGGGATACCTCACCCTTTACTAACTTTGAGAGATACTTCACTCTCTAGGGATACCTCACCCTCTCTTTATGTATTACACAAAGTGTAGAAGATAGAAACTCTCTTGAAGAGTAGATAATACAACTTGAAGCTTATGGGTATAAAGGATTTACACACTTAGCTCAAAACAAAGATTTGGAGAAAAAGATGATGAAATTCGTTTTCAATACTCAAGGGTAATTTTCAGAATGTTCTCCAACATTTCTTTGATGCCCAAACACTTGTATTTATAGCCTATTAATATTTAGTGTCATTGGGTAAAGTTTGGAAATGATTAATTAAGAAAACTAGCCATTTTATGACCGTTAGGAGCGTTTCTGGTTTACAACTAATCAGTTAGGACATTGTCCTAATCGGTTAGGCCTTTTAGGAAAAGCCTTCTGACTTATCAAATAACCGGTTAGGCATTTGGCCTAATCGGTTAGGCCACTTTAAAGTGCTTTTCACGATCATTTTAAACACATACTAATCGGTTAGGGAGTTACCCTAATCGGTTAGGCCATTTTGATAGCCAAATTGCATTTCACTTAAAAACATGTTTTAACCGGTTAGGAAATCTTCCTAATCGGTTAGGAGACCATTTAAAACATGAAAAAGGCTCCTTTTTATCATCCTAATCGGTTAGGACAAGTTCCTAATCGGTTAGGACATTTCAGAAATGTGAAAATGGCTTCTAGTAGAGTGAATAATCGGTTAGGGAAAGTCCCTAATCGGTTAGGACACTCTGGTTTTGAAAACTAACTTTAAACGATCATAACTTCTTTATTTCTTATCCGTTTTAAGCAAATGACTACTCATTAGAAAGATCTTTGAGTCTATTTTCATATGAAATAAGTTTCAAAGCAAAACTCAAAGTGTTTTGAAAGATATGATCAAAAGAGTAACTAAAGGTCAGTTTTACAAAACACAAACTTGGCTATTTTTTAATGGTTTGGCCTACCACCAAGACTAACTTTCCAAAAACACTTTGTTGGGCATTTAAACTTTTTAGAAAACACTTTTTAAAGATGTTAAAACATGTTTTGAGCGTAGTGTGATTCCTTTTTACCTTTACACGAGATCTAAGTCCTACAAGCTATTCTTGAAGAACCTTGGGACTTAATCTTTGCACTTTCAATCCTTTGGCTTCTTGATATAATCCAAGCTTCCGAAATTTTCTTCTCTTCATGTCTTGCACAAGCTTGGAACATATTTATTATTTTCATCCTTCTTGAGTTGAGCATAGTTGTGATCTTTTTACTTTCTTGTTGTAATGCTCACTCTGGGTACTTGGACTATCCTACAAAGTATTGCTCACTTAACCAAACATAGTTAGTCCAAATTCATAACTCAATATCTTCATATGCATGATTCATAAATGTATAACTCTAGTTAGTCTAACATGCATACAAGACTTTCATAGACATATCCAATATTAATTCATTTATAACTCATATAAAATATTATTGGATATATTATATGATGAATGTTACATATATCTCTTTACGCACATTTATGTAATATGATCAATATTCTTTTGTGATGCAATTGTCATCTATAAAGTACATCTATCAAGCATATGCATCATTCTTTTTGTCTTGTATTTGTCATCATCAAAACTTAACATATTAAACCATTTAGGGCAAGCTTATTTCCACACCATGCCACCTGTTTCCAGTAGTTAGAGGATTTTATTGCTCAGCAGATGGTTGCCATTAATGGCAAACTTGATGCCCTGCTCCAGAGGACATTTTATCCCCCACCCCTATCTTGATTTCCTCCATTTGTTATTTTTGGATTATGTTGATTCTCATTGTTAACCTTTTGGTTTTGTAATTGGATCTCTTTTCGGACTATTAACGAGGATGTTGGTTATGGATTCAATTTGTTTCTGGATGCTTTTGACTATGTACTGTTAGTTTCTTGAATTTCATTTTTCTCTGGTCTGCTTGCTATGACATTAGGGACAATGTCTGATTTAAGTGTGGGGGGGGGTAATGTTCCTAATTGCAATTTTAGTATATATCTTTCCAATATTTTTGAATGATGAGCAAAAGATCAAATATTGAAATTTTTTATGAGATTTTAAGCTTGAAGGAATGAACTTTCTTAATTTTAAATCTGACAAGTGAGGTCTTTTACAATAATTGAGGGGTTAATTCAAAGTGATATATTAAGACCTAGTGAGATTTTGGGCCCTGACGTGAATGGCTAATTCTAGGCCATCCTGGTTCTTTGTTGTGTGATACTGCTTATGATTGTATGTACTTTAAAACTTGGTTTGACTCTCTTTTAAGCTGCAACTGACCACTACATACATTTTGAAATGATAAAGGCAATTCTTTCTAACAGTTACTGGCCAAATAGTTGTCCTTGCATTTTTATCCATTGTTTAGCCCATTTGAGCCTAATTGATTCCTTTCTTTCTATCATAGCTCAATACAAGCCTAAAAGCAAAAAACCATTGCTACCCTACCTTAGGGAGTAGAAGAGCTAGGTAATTGTGTTGAGAATTGGATTTGAATAAGTGTGGGGGTATTTCACAATGTGATGCAAGGTATATTATATGAAAAAAAGGACTCAAAAGTGAAATAGAAAGAAATGAAGAGGAAAATGAAAAATTGGTTGTTGATTGGATAAAGTTAAGAAAAAGGTGAAAGTACAAAAGAAAATTGGAAGTTGAAGAATGCTAGGAAGTTTTACTGAAATGATTGAATGATATATTCCCCTTGGTTCTTCTATTTCATATGGTCTAACCCTGTTTATCCTTAATATATCTTACCTTAACCTTGATCCCATTATAACCTAATTAAAGACCTTTTGATCTTTGCGTGCATGTGGTCTAGGTGGTGGAGAAGTAGAGGTTTACCAAGCCTATGATACGACATGTTTTCATGAGTTGGTTGAGAGAAAATACAAGCCCAAAACACTTAAGTTAAAGAGAGTATATCATTAAGGATTGAGGATTTATCATGTTGATTTAACCCTGATATCTGATTAACTTTACTTGCTAGTTTGGATTGCCAAGGAAGGAAATTCCTAATTGCTTGGATTCCTTGAAAAGACTAAAATGTATAGGTCTTTGCTCATTAATTTGCACTTACTGGGAAGCATGTGCTTGATTGTATATTTTTGCCCAAGAGTGCAAAAGATTAAATGTGGGGGTATTTGATTTGACAATTATCTCTACTTCTTAAAGGAGATCTTTGAAATCATTAAATAATGGAGTCCATTAGTGTTAAACTGAGCTTGCTATTCAATTGAGGAGATCAATATCATTGCTAGAAGTAAAGAGAAAAGATCACATATGAAGAATTTGGGTTGAAATTAAAGAAAAAGCAAAACACGACCCGTGTCATGAAACACAAGGGGGCTGTGTTATTCTCTGGAAATTTAATTGAATGTAATTTTAGCTTGGAACGAAAACACGACCCATGTCATGAAACATGGGGGGGGGCAGAGGGCATGTTATTCTCTGTCTATGTAATTCCATGAAAACTTGTTAGCAGATTCAAACACAGGGGGGGTCGTGTAATGAGACACAACCCGTGTTTGCATCTCAGAAATCAAAATTTTAAAGTTGGACAAGGGTTATGGGCCCAAAAGCTATATATAGGATTGCCTAAGGTTCCTAAGACATCTCTGGACTAAGAGCCATCAAGTTACTGGGGAGAATTCGAAGAACAAGAGAGAGAGAGAGAGAAATTCGTTCAATGATTGGGAATTCGAGTTCAAACAATCGAAGATCAATCAACCTCGCTCTTTGGAAACTAGTTTGATCTTTAGTTTTCTTCTCTTCTTTTATTCTGGATGAGGTCTTTCTTCTGTTATTCTTTTGATTTTGAATTTGTCATGTGCGGCTAACTTTCTTATTTGGTTAAGGGAAGATGAAACCTTAGTTTTGATCATGTGAATTTTGAATATCTCTTTATTTCAATACAATTGTGTTTCTATTCATATGTTTTCTGATTTTAATTCGGTATAAAGGTCTTTGTACTTTCTGCTAATTTCGAAAGTGGTAAAACTAGGATTGCTATGCGCGGTTGCGGTGGTAGGACTAGTAAAACATATGATCTAAGTCATTCAATTCCGATGTGTAATTGGCTCTTAGTATGATTGGTTTTCCAAATCGTAATGCGATCATTAGGAAAGTGTAAAAACGATTGCTTTACAAATAACTTATGGTTAGGGATTAATTTAAGCAGGTGCTAAATTAACCAAAACTTAAGGAAAACATGAAATTAATCTCATAATCGCATAGGAACATAATTGGTCATATTGGGATAAAGAATATGTGGGCTAGCATGATCATATAAATCTAGTGGTGAATTCCATTCTTAACCAATATCATTTAATTAGTAATTCAAATCGTGTTTACTGTTATTATTTTAGATTTAATTTCTATTTTTAGTTTAATAAACAAAACCCCTCTTTTTACTGTTTACTATTTTTGAGAGTTTAAAATAGGAATCAAATTATAGTGTTGATTGAATTAGTTCTTTACGGATTGATCCTTGCTTACTACAACTGGTTGCATAGTTTATTTATTTTTTATGGAACTTGGCAATTGAATTTTGTTCTAAATTTTAATCTCATTCCATAGCACACCAAAGGAGCACTGGAGGACTCTCCAACGTTGAGCCCTGTTCTTCCACGTTTGGTTCGTTAGGGAAATTCAACCATTTGAAGAGAAGTGAGTTGAAAAGGATGAAGGGAAAAGTGTTTGGAGATGTATGAGTGAAGGAGAGGATAGAAAAAGGAGGATTTTTTATGGTTTGGTTCGTGGGTGATGAGAGAGAGAAAGATGAAGAGGTGAGGTGATTTGGGTTGAGATTTTGGTGGATTTTGATGAGATTTAATGGATGGGTTTATGGAGAGGGGATTTTCGAGTGTAAGGGAGGTGAAATGGAGTGATATGGGTGAGATTTGAGAGAGAAAAAATGGATTTGGGATGAGGGGTTTTCGTGGGTGAAGAGAGAAGAAGGAAGAGTTTCAAAAGAAATGATCTTTCGTGTGTCTGAAAACCTTTTAAAACCCCTGTGTAATCTATTACAATGGATGTGTAATCGATTACTAGTCTTCTGTTACCCTTGTAATCGATTACATGTTTAGTGTAATCGATTACCATTCTTCTGGGAACCTTGTAATTGATTACATGGTTGGTGTAATCGATTACCTGAGTTTTGGGTTTAATGTAATCGATTACATGTTATGTGTAATCGATTACTTGCTTGACAGAGCCATTGTAATCGATTACAAAAGTCTTGTAATCGGTTACTAGATTACTAAAACTTAGTTTTTGCATTTTAAATAGTAAAAGGTTAATCTTAAACTTTTCAAATTAGTTCCAAAACATCTCAAATCAATTCTAAACATCATGCAAGCATAGAAATTGACTAGTTCTAGATCAAAGGCACATGTTTTTGTAAAATCACTACTTTACCAAGAATTACACCATTTTGATGGATTTGTGAAGTTTTGAGCTTCTTGGAGGTCTTTGACATGATGAAATACCTGCAAAAACAACTAAGGGGAAACTTTGACGCTCAAGTCAGTATTTGATTCAAAAATTGATTAAGAACCAACAAATTTTGTAGCAAAATATCATAATTATGCAACAAAAATACATGTTATGCAGCAAAATTCCATATTATGCAGCAAATGAATTCATTATGCAGCAGAAATGAGATTATGCAGAAATTTAATTTATGCATGATTGATCTAATATGCCAAGTTCATTTCTTATATAGAAAAATGCTTCTTTTGTCAAAGGTTTAGTGAAAATGTCAGCTAGTTGCTTAGTGGTTTCCATAAATTCAAGCATGTAATCACCTTTTTGAACATGATCTCTTATGAAATGATATCTTATTTCTATGTGTTTTGTTCTTGAGTGCAAAATAGAATTTTTAGATAAGTTGATTGCACTAGTGTTATCACATCTTATAGGGATGTGATCAAGCTCAAGACCATAGTCTAGAAGTTGTTGCTTCATCCAAAGGACTTGAGCACAACAACTTCCAGCTGCAACATATTCAGCTTCAGTTGTAGACAATGTCACACTATTTTGTTTCTTGTTATGCCAAGAAACTAGTGAGCTTCCAAGCAAGTGGTATGTCTCACTAGTACTCTTCCTATCCATTTTGTATCCAGCAAAATCAGAATCGGAATAACCAATTAGGCTACAAGAGGCACCTTTAGGGTACCATAATCTCATTTGTGAAGTGCCTATTAGATATTTCATGATTCTTTTGACAGCACTTAGGTGTGATTCTTTAGGATTAGCTTGAAATCTAGCATACATGCATACACTAAACATGATATCTGGCTTACTTACGGTAAAATAAATGAGTGAGTTAATCATACCTCTATATTTTGTAATTTATACAGATTTGCCTTATTCATCCTTGTCCAAGTAACAAGAAGTGCCCATTGGTGTAGTCATTTACTTGGCACCTTCTATTTCAAATTTCTTGAGCAACTCCTTGCAATATTTGGATTAACTTATGAAAGTCTTATCCCTTGTTTGCTTGATTTGAAGACCAAGGAAGAAGTTGAGCTCACCTATCATGGACATCTCAAACTCACTTTGTATAATATTAGCAAATTCTTTACAAAGAGAGTCATTAGTAGCACCAAATATAATATCATCAACATATATTTGAACAAGAAGGATGTTATATTTTTTATACTTGATGAAGAGAGTAGTATCAACCTTTCCTCTAGAAAAGCTATTTTCTAAAAGAAACTTGCTCAACCTTTCATACAAAGCTCTACGAGCTTGTTTCAAACCATACAAGTCTTTTTTCAATTTAAAAACATGGTTGGGCAGTTCAAAGTTTTTAAAACTAGGAGGTTGTTCCACATACACCTCTTCTTGTATAAAACCATTTAGAAAGGAACTTTTGACATCCATTTGAAAAAGCTTAAAATCCATGATGTATGTATATGCAAGTATCATTCTAATGGCTTCTAATCTAGCTAGGAGAGCATAAGTTTCTTCATAATCTATGCCTTCTTCTTGGTTATAACCCTTCACTACAAGCCTAGCTTTGTTTCTTATTATTAAGCATGTTTCATCAAGTTTATTTGTAAAGACCTATTTGGTGTCAATTATAGGATGATCATTAGGCCTTGGAACTAACTTTCAAACTTGATTCCTCTCAAATTAGTTTAGTTCATCTTGCATGGCCAACATCTAATATTCATCACTAATGGCTTCATTTATGTCTTTAGGTTCAACTTGAGATACAAAAGCCATATGGTTACATGCATCTCTAAGAGAGTTATAAGTAATTACCTTTTTTGATACATCATCTATCACTTTGTCAAGAGGATGATATCTTGATGTTCTCCATTCCTTGGGAAGGTCCATGATTTGAGAATCCTCTTGTCTTGGGGGACCATATGGGCTTTCTTATTACTTCTTGGCTTCTTTTTCTTTGCTTTCTAGGTGAGTCCTTGCCAAAATCTCTGCAACATCATCAACAAACTCCTTTCTCAGCTCATTTGGATTAGTTTCATCAAATGCAACATGTATGGTCTCTTCTATGGTCATAGTTCATTTATTATACACTCTAAAGGCCTTACTATATATAGAATAGCCAAGAAATATTCTCTCATCAGATTTTGTATCAAACTTCCCCAAGTTATTCTTTCCATTATTCAAAATAAAGCATTTACATCCAAAGACATGAAAATGTGAAACATTTGACTTCCTTCCTTTGTATAATTCATAAGGGGTTTCTTTAAAATTGGCCTTATTAGAGCCTTATTCATAACATGACAAGCAGTGTTAATCCCATCCACCCAAAAATACTTAAGAAAGTTGGCCTCATTGAGCATAGTTCTTGTCATTTCTTCTAAAGATTGATTTTTCTTTTCTACAACACCACTTTGTTGTGGTGTTCTAGGGGCAGAAAAATTATGCTCAATGCCATGTTCATCACAAAAAGTTTCAAATTCATGGTTTTCAAATTCACCACCATGGTCACTTCTTATGGATGCAATACAAAAACTTTTTTCATTTTGAATAACTTTAGCAAGTTTTTTGAATGATGGAAAAGTATTATTTTTGTGAGACAAAAATAATGTCTATATAAACCTAGAAAAATCATCCACAATTACTAAAACATAGTAATTTCCACCAAAACTCATAGTTCTAGAGGGACCAAAAAGATCTATGTGTAAAAGTTGTAAAGGTCTAGATGTTGAAACTACATTTTTTATCTTTAAAAGACACCTTTACTTGTTTTTCATTTTGATATGCATCACAAACTTTATCTTTTTCAAATTTGAGCTTTGGAAGTCCAATTACTAATTCTTTATAAACTAACTTATTTAAGTAATCCATGTGAATATGAGCAATTCTTCTATACTATAACCATGAATTATTTTCTTTAGTTATAAAACATTTAACATCATTTGAAGAAATGTTATCAAGGCTAATCATTTATATATATATATATATATATATATATATATATATATATATATATATTATTTATTTATTTATTATTGATCCTATGACCAACAAACTTAACATGCTTATCATTTTTTCCTTCAATTATGAAACAATTAGAATTAAATATTACTCTATTGCATTTATCACACAATTGACTAATGTTAAGCAAGTTATGTTAGAGTCCTTTAACAAACAAAACATTATCAATGGATGAGGAAGGGATCTTACTAACTTTACTAACTCCAAGGATCTTTCCTTTGGTGTTGTCACCATATGTCACGTGACCACTCTTCGTGGGGACAAGGAAGGAAAACTTGGAGCCATCACTGGTCATGTGCTTAGAGCAACCACTATCAAGATACCAACTTAAGCTTTTGGTCTTCAAGCACACCTACAGTACACATTCAAGTTTTAATATTTGGTCCCCAAATTGTCTTGGGTCCTTTGTGTGTTAGAGTTAGGCATGGTGCCTTTAGGAACCCAAACCATATTAGTTTTAACCTTGGTGTTTTTGTTCTTTCTAGCATTACATGTAGATGCACTATGCCCTTTCCTACCATAATAAAAGCATTTGATAAAGGGCTAGTTGATGTACTTGAGAAAACAAAGAAATTCTTATAAGATTTTTGTTGGTTATTAGAATTATACCCCAAACCAGCCTTTTGAAAAACACATCTTTGTTTTCCTAGCAACATATTCAAATTGTCCCTTCCCAATATAAATTTTGCAAGTGTATTTTTCAAATCCTCAATTTCATTTTCAAATGCTTTATATGATGAACAAGATGAGGGTGTGGGTGCATTATCATGTGAAAAACAAATCATACATGATGAGTTAGCATCAATAATTCCAAGAGTCTCATTTTCAACTTTGAGTTCTTCAATCTCTTTAGTTAAAATAGAAACTTTGTTTACCAATAAGGAGATTGTTTTATTGGAAGTTAAAACCATTTTAGTGAGTCTCATAGATTCATCATGTAATTCTTGGAATGCATCTTGCAATTCATTATGTGAAGGAGAAGGTTCATGGTTAGATGAGGATACCTTGGTTTCACTTTCTTCTTCTCTACTTGCCATGAGGCAAAGATGAGCTTCCTCACTTTCCGAATCATTGGTAGAATCTATATTGTTGTCTTCCCAAGCAATGTATGCTCTCCTTCCTTTTCTTTCCTTGGATGATCTCTTTTCATATTTCTCTATTTTCTTTTGATAATCCAGACACTTCATCTTCATGAGCCCCATTTTTCCACACTCATAACAAGTTGGAGTGGATGAAGTTCCTTCTCCTTTTTGATATGTCTTATTAGGAGGAAAATGTGGTCTTTTTTTATTTCCTTTTTTCTTGAGAAATCTTCCAAATCTCTTCACAAGGAGGTTGAAATTTTCTTTATTCATCTCAAGATTATCAATGCCATCTCCATCATCTTCATCTTCGTTTTCAATTGAGGAAGAAGTGGCTTTGAGAACAATTCCCTTTTTCTTCCTATCTTGCTCCTTATTTTGACTTAATCTATTTAGCTCCAATTCATGCTCTTGAAGCTTTCCAAAGAGAGTAGCTAAGGTCATTGCTGCTAGATTCCTTGACTCCGATATGGCCGTCACTTTGGGTTGACAATTCCTGCTCAAGCATCTCAAAACCTTATTAATAAGATCTTTATTTGCAAAAGTTTTTTTCCAATGAAGCAAGATGATTAACTATATGAGTGAACCTCTTTTGCATTTCTTGAATGCTTTCTCCTTGGTTCATTCTAAACAATTCATATTCATGAGTACTCAGTGTGTTAATTTTAGATTGTTGTACCTCACTTGTGCCCTCATGGGTTACTTGCAATGTATCACACATTTCTTCAGCGGCCTTATAATTTGACACCCTAAAGAATTCATTATACCCCAAAGAAGTGGTAATGATGTTCTTGACTCTCAAATTGTATTGAACTTTTTTTTGTCTTTATCGGTCCATTCATTTCATGGTGTATTAGTTATTATACTATCAACCATATGTGTGGGGATAAAAGGACAATTTTCAACAGCATCGCATGCATCAATATCAATAGCTTCAATAAAAAATTTTAATCTCTCTTTCCAATAGGCATAACCATCCCCATTGAAAAAAGGAGGTCTGTTTATAGAAGAACTTTCGTTTGAAAAACCATTTCAAGCTATCTTTTCTCTTGAAGCTGCTAAGCTCTTTATATAAGAGTCTAGCTGTGATACCACTTGTTACCAAGTGGTCTCAATACTCAAGAGGGGCGTGAATTGAGTTTATAAAAATTTTTCGCAAATCTTTCGAAAAACTCTTGATTATCAATTTTTGTTGAAGCTATTAATTGATAGAAATGAATGAATAGATAAGATAGAAAGATATTGCCCACCAATGAACCAACCAAGAGAGAAATAATCAAGTAGGCAAATAAACTAATGCACAAATGTAAAGAGAAGAGTTTAGAGAATCAAACACAATGGTTTATCCTAGTTCGACCACCAATCCACTTGTGACCTACGTCTAGTCCTCAAGCAATCACTCGAGATTTTTCCACTATATCTTCAAGCTTCAATAGGTGCTTGATAACCTTTACAAACTTGAGCACTCAACACATTGGGATACCTCACCTTTTGTACTTGAGCCTCTTCAAACAAGGGATACCTCACCCTTTACAATTTAGAGGGATATCTCACCCTCTATTACAAAACAATCAAGATTGATAGAATGAAACTCTCACAAGAATGATTGATACAAATTGAAACTCTAGGATGTTCTTTAAGAATATCTTAAGTGATTATACACAAACAGAGCAAGAAGGGTTTTTGTGATTGATTCTCAGATTTGAATGATAGATTTAAGTTTCAAGTTGATGGTTAGCCATTAATGAAGCTCCAACTCAAGTATTTATAAGAGATTTGATCAATGGAGCCATTGGGGACATTAAAGCATAGCATTTAATGCATCTAATATAGCCATTGGGCATTGTCAGACTACTGGTAATCGATTACATGGCTGTTTAAATGTGTTCTTGGCTTTCTGGGCAGGATGTAATTGATTACCAGCCTTGTGTAATTGATTACATAGCCTCTGCCAGACTTGTAATCGATTACAGCCTCAGTGTAATCGATTAAAAGGCTTCTGTGTAGCTTGTAATCGATTATAACACATGTGTAATCGATTACCTTGCCCTTAGAACACATTTTTCAACTCTAATCAAGTCTCCAGGCCAGGTTTGACTTTGAGAAACTTGGATTAAACAACATTGATATGTGTTTAACACAATCCAAGATTGAAATCAACATTTCTTTAAAATATGAACTTTGAATTTCAATTTGATTTTAAAAGATCTTTGAAAAACCATTTGAGATACCTTCAGAGCATTTAACATTGATGTTCTAAGACCTATGTCTAATAAACCTCTTGATTTCTTTCTTTGATCTTGATCTTCTCTTTGAACTTGATCTTCATCTTGACTTTGTTATCATCAAAAATCATTTGACATGCTTCAAGACATAAGCATTCACACTGAGACAGTACCTTAAATCAATTGTGCAAAATTGATCATCTCAAAATATATTTGTTTCACCCCTTTTGTTAAAAAAATAAACTACAAAAAAATAAATAATTTGGGAAAATTTAATTTTGGCTTGACATAATAAAGATTCTACTCCTACGTATCCTTGGGTGCAGTGGAGAATTCAAAGTCACGTAGTTCTTCAGAAAAACAATTGTAGGTTGGTTGTTTTTAACTTTGAAAGATTTATTTTTATTTTAAAAATTCATTTGATTTTTTTTTTTTAAAGAATCATCAAGTTGTCACAACTCAAATGAATAAAATTTACAGGATTAACAAGTTGTCACAACTTAGCTAATCTGTTTTATTTTTCTTCTTATTTTTGGTCATTTTTATATTAAAACAAAAATCATTACAAGAGCCAAGCTAACTTTGAATAAAAGATCCAACCCCAAAATCAATCATGCTAACCATTACCCGTTTCAATTAGAACTAAACTTAATAAAAAAAACAACATATTAAACCTGGTGTGGCCCAAAAGTCATCAGCCAAAGTAAAAAAAAAATGAAATTGAAAAATAAAAGAAAGAAACAGAGAGATACGGGGTTTGGGCTATCTGTTTGTGCAAAAAAAAAAATGAGACCCAGATGGCGGCTGTAACACCTTCCATAAGGTATTACATTTTTTACTAAAAGCCTATAATGTGAAAGTCATTTCATAAACAGGTTTGAGTTATAAAATTTGGGTTGCAAAATTTCTTTTTTATGGAAACATAAACTTACCGAAATTTATAGGTAATACAGAAAATCGACTGAACTGATTAATACACATGTTACTTATACCACATGATATTCAACAACATTTAGAATTAAAACTTATAGACTCAAAGAGGAACAGTAGTAAACCCAATGGCGGGTCCTACTTAATAGCATGGTAACAATACTAACGAGAAAACTCAACATACTTGTTCTGTTCTGTATCCATCTCGATGCGCCAGATATATATTTCCTCCGCAAAACTGCACACTGTCAAAATTGGGAAGATCCCTCCTCGATGCCTTCACCGAACTCAGAATATTGCCTCCAGTTAAGTCTAAGATGCTCACTTTGTCTACTATACAAAATTTTTAACAATACAAACACAACAAAACAGTACAACAAAGAGGTGAGTTCCCTTTTCACCAATACCAACATGGTAGCAAAGAAACGATACAAACAACAAAGTCATTCCATTTATACATATATCACAAGTATAATCATGTTATCAATTCATAAATATCTTCAGAAAACATATCTCACAATCATATAAACATTAACGGTATTATAGCGACAGATATTAACAATATATATAATGATTATGCCACCATGATATGTACCTTGACCGTGCCACAACAATATGTATACCGACTATACCTATGTACAATGCACTATCTTCCTACTCCATGGAGCTAAACAACTTCGGATACGAATAGCCCAAAGGATCTGCCAGCCTCAATGACAGCCTATGCTGGACGCGAAAGCAATAGTATTTGTCGGGACATACGCCAGTGCGTTGCAACGGTTTATCATGGCCAAAGGCATATAACGTGACAAACAGGTCACCAAATGAATCACCGCGCCCTGACGCCTCCAGTAGATCCCTCATGGATCGCACTACCAAGTTCTCATTCACTCATAGGCAACAAAAGCCATAACAGTCATCGACTATACAACGTTCAATGCATGATAACTCAAGCCACCGTTGTACTGTTCCCAATAATATTGGAACAACTGCCCATATTATTGTCTAATACCATTAGTATCAATGATATTATATAACCGCCCATACAATTACATAATATCAATGATCCACCCAGGTCAAGTACGTCGACCCAACAGTAATCCGTTGTTTTCTCAATCGCGCAACCTTTCTATCACATTTTCACAATCACGTGACGCTTTTGCCACGTTTTTAAATTGCGTAAATATTTTTCAACGTTTTCCCAATCGCATAAAAATATTTAAACATTTTCTAAATTGCGTAGCTCAAAAATCATTATTTTTGAAACGCGTAAGATTTTTCTACTCTTTTTCACTGTATAAAATATTCCTTGACGTTCCAAATTTAATTTTGACACTCTCCATGTTTAAAAATATTATTTGGACATCATTTCCCATTTTTCTAAAAAAAACTCCTCTAAGTAATAATTTCTGACGTTTTTCTCAAAATCTGTATTATTTAAATTTAATAAAATCTTCCATCGTTACCATTACGAAAATTCCTTTTAAATAAAATACTTTGAGCTCTAATTCATTTTCAACACTTATTCTCCATTATCATAAATCAAGATCACTTTTATCTTATAAAAACTTTATTCCATTCTCTTTAAATAAAATACTTGAATTCTCAAATCACCTTTAAAAACTCATTTTTCATTTCTATTAATAAAAATCATTCTTTATCCAATACAAGCCATATAGTTCCATATTCCTCTTAGTAATACTTTCTGATATTTTCTTCACAAAAATTTACATTACTATAATTTAATCAAATCTTATAAATCAAAGTCCTCCAATGCGCTTCAAAACCCAAATGGGAGAGCTATACATTAGTAACTTCAAAGTATAAATTTATTTCCTATCATAACCTAAATTCATTAATTTAATTAATTCCAAAATCTAGTTTACTTTCTTTTTATATTTCGAAATTCACTAAATTGAATTCCTATTAATTAATCCTTTAAGACTACACTTGAGAAAATATTTTTGATCTAGAATATCAATTCTTGGCATGTTGGCTGAAAATAAATCTTTGCTTCATCATTGAATATTTATTCACCTTCTATCTCATTTTTATTTGTAAATCTTTAATCCAATTACTTGCTACTAAATCATCTAAATTCACCATTAGTAAAACATTTTCAATTGGTTTGCTCTAAATCAAGAGTGAAGGTCGTGAGCCTCTAGGTTCTTTGGAACTAAAATATTTCCTTTCCTTTTCATTAAGAATAACAACATACATATACATATTCATCACAATTCATATTATCACAAGTTCATACAAAATATCAAAGCTTTAAGAACACATACCATACATAAGCATACATCACAAAAACTCATAAACAACACACCACAAACAACTAATTTACACAACATGGTGAACAATCCTCACATGGATTTTTCACCATCAAATTTCGTCCTTCACCACCATGAGTGGTTGATGAGGTTAATTTCCCTCTTACCTTGTTGTGAAGCCTCCAAAGCTCCTAGCTTTTCTCCTTCAACTAGTTCTTCACCACCAAGAGATTCTTAAAAAACAACATAAATACACACAAATTAACATCTAAAGCTTTAAAATAGGAAACCATGGATCAAGCATGACTTAAAAGAAAAAGATGAAATTAATAATGAAGATTTCATGAGTTTCACATTAAAAACCTAGAACTTAGGTTTTGAATAAAGTCCTTGAAGATGAATGATTTAGGACTTGGCCTTAACTACAAAGATGCTTAGATTGATGTAAGGATTCAAGAAATGATATTGGTAGGAATTATAGGAGTTTGGAGAGTGGATTTTGGTGTGGAGGCCGAACCTAAAGAAAATAGGAAAGGAGAGAGCTTTTGTTTGTTTGATAGTTTTGAAGAAAGATGAAGACTTTGATTAAATGAAAACAAATCTCCTTTATCTTTACTATGCCTTGGCTGTGAGGTTGCTTAGGAGATAGGAAAGAATGAAGATAAATTGAGATAGCTAATTGTAGGATATTTTCCTTCACCAAATGTGCATACCCATGGGAATCAAATGGAGAGCCACCAAAATTGACTAGCTTCATGGAATTGAAATTAAACTTATCTCCTTTTTACTATGCATGGCCGTGAGCCACTTTGAGAGAAAGGTGAGAGATATTTTTGTTTTGCTTCTTGAATTGTTGCTAGAAGGATGACCAAGTACATTTAAGTGTAATATTTGCCTTTAAAATTGATTCATGGCCGTAGGAAGCAAATGGAATAGCCTCCAAAATTGACCAACAATTTGTGTAGTCATTTGGCCTTTAAATTAGTGCATGGCCATGAGCTTCCTTGAAGCGAGCCACTATTGTTGACTATTTCTTTGTTTACTTGATATAAACAATAAAAGATGAATTAATTGAATGAATTTGCCTCCTTTAGCTTTGCATGGCCGTATGGTGCTCTTCAAGGAGGTGGCCACTTTGCTTGATCATTCTAGACAAACCATTGAAGCTCTTAAATCCTATTAGCTAGCCATAAAACTTGCCACAACCATTTTTGTTGAATAGGCTTCCTCTTGGTTCTTGAAAAGTCCAAACCACTAAGTTGGACTCATCACCACCTTTGATTGAATCAAGGGTGGATATCCAAAGGCTTCACCTCTAAGCTTGCACTAGATATTTTTTGGTAAATATTAACCGATAGACAATAACTACTGTATTTTTATTGCTCAATAAATAAAACAGTAAAATATAAAGTAAAAGAAAATTTCAAAAACTGTTTCTGAATTCGGGTTTTGTAAGATCTCCCGGTCCCGTATCAACAGTACAAAATTTTCTGACCATAGAAAAATTTTCATTTTTTCGGGCCCGCCTCAGGTCTGTATACAACCCAAGAATACTATTAAAATAATCCAAAATATAAAAACACACAAGAATTAACAAAAATCATAATAATTATGAAATTCATGAAAATCAAATCAGATTAGTAAAAATAATTAAGAATTGACAAATAAATAAATAAAACACGAAAACTTACATACAGTCAAAAAATAATATTAAAATATTCAAAAACGTAAAAACTCCTAAAAATTCTTAAAAATCACAAAAATTATAAAATTCATGGAAATCAAGTCAGATTAATAAAAATAATTAAGAATCCACCAAAATAAATAAAATATGAATTTTCGGGGTGTTACAACACTCCTCTCTAAAAAGAAATTTCGTCCACGAAATTTGCGTACCTTAGAACAGATGAGGATATTGCTCCATCATCTTGTCCTCTAGTTCCCATGTTGCATCTCTGCCTATGTCATTCTAGATTACTGTAACCAACAAAATCTCTTTGCCTCATGTTCGAGTCCTTCTGATTAAACAGATACCTTAGACTTCTATGATTGCTGAAAGCGTTGAATGTTGCTCCATAACGAAAGTGTCTCCATATTTCTAATGCAAACATAACTGTTGCCAATTCCAAATCATGTGTAGGATAGTTCTCTCCATGTACCTTCAATTTCCTTGAAACATATACTACAACCTTTCTATCCTGTATAAGTACACATCCTAAACCTTGATGTGACGCATCACAGTTCACTTTAAAAGATTCGCTAGGGTCAGGTAGAGTTAACACTGGTGGAGTAGTCCAGTGCATTTTCAACTCTTGAAAATTTTTTTCGTATGCATCCATCTATGCAAACGCTTGATTCTTTCTGGTAAGTTGGGTGAGAGGTCCTGCGATCTTGGAAAATCTCTCAATAAATCTTTGATAGCAACCAGTCAATCCTACAAAACTACGGATTTCCATTACTGTCTTTGGCCTCTCCCACTGACAAACTGTTTTCAACCTTTGACAGATCCACCGCAATCCCTTCCTTAGAAATTACGTGACCCAAAAAGTGGACTTCATCCAACCGGAACTCGTATTTTGACAACTTAGCATATAACTACTTTTCCTTTAGGATCTGGAGAGCCACACTGAGATGTTTAGCATGTTCCTCATGATTTCGAGAATAGATTAGGATGTCGTTAATAAAGACAATGAAAAATCTATCTAGATAAGGACGAAGATTTTATTCATATAATCCATGAATATTGCAGGAGCATTCACCACTCTGAACGTCATCACTTGAAATTTCCTTGCCTTCGTACTGCTTTACTCTCCTGCCTTTGCTCTTAATAGGAAGTGTCTCACAAATCAAGTTCTCTTTCAACAATACTGTATCTGATACTATGACATGGATTGGGCTAAGAACATCTTTTCTTACAATTGCGGTACATGAAAAACATTCCGAAGATTAGGAAGAAAAGGGTAACAAAACTATCTAATGTGTTACCGAACATATTCAACAAAGAATTTGATACTACCCGATTTTAAGAATAAGTTTTTTGGAACACTAAAATTTTACTGAAACAATCTACAAGATATGGTTGGAAGATAACCAATCCATTTTTTTTAAGATCACATCTATCTTGTGAAAGAGGTAGATAGTTTAGATTATCAGAAATGATTTGGTCTTTAACAAAAATGGGATTGTTTAAGGGACTGGACAGTAATAATGGGTTTGGTAATAAAAGTAAAAATAGATTAAGTCAAAAGGTAACGAAGATACTGATAACTCTAATCAGCCCACATAGTCAATTACCCATAAAAGAATGGGTTGGACCAAGAATATATTTTTGTAATTGCGACACATGAAAAATATTACGGAGGTGTAGAAAGAAAAGACGGTGAAGTCATCTAACATGCTACCGAACCTATCCAACAGAGAAATTGATGTGGTCTGATAAATTTGGAAGTGAGCTTTTTGAGTTGAATAATTCAACCGACAAGTCTAACAAAGTATGGATGGTTGTGTTACCCAAGTGGCTTCAGTACTCAAGAGGGGGGTGAATTGAGTAATTAAAACTTTTTCGCAAATCCTTTTTAACACAAATTTCTCGAAGCTGTATATTAAAAATATAAAGATGATTAAATGCCTTAAGAACAGAAAATAAACAATTAAACAATAATAAATAAATTGTAATAAATAAAGAGATAAAGAGAAGAAAAGCAGACACGATATTTATCCTGGTTCGACCACCAACCACTTGTGGCCTATGTCCAGTCCCTGAAACACAGTTCGAGATTTTTTACTATTCAATACAAGCTTAAAATAGGTGCTTGCAAGCTTTACACAACAGGGATACCTCACCCTATTTACTAGAGGGATACCTCACCCCCTTTGAAGGATACCTCACCTTCTTTACAACAAGGGATACCTCACCCTTTTACTGAGGGATACCTCACCCTCACAATTTCACTAAGGGATACCTCACCCTTTTACAAAGAACTAGAATATAGACGAACAGAAACTCTCACAAAGAGTAAATAATCACAATTTGAAGCGCTAAGAAGCTCTCTTAGGATATCTCAAAGTTTTGGTGAAAAGAGCACAGAAAATAAGAAAATAGTGAATCACGTTTTTAACACAAGCAACAAATAATTCAAATGGTTTTGGCCAACTTTCAGAAGAGACCCAAGGTCTCTATTTATAGAGTAATGAAGAAAAGAGTCGTTGGGTGCCTTTAAAGCCATATTAAATGCAGAGATGTTAGCTGTCATTTTCAAAATCTAAAACAGAGCCTCGTGGGTTATTCGAATACCATTATGGGGTATTCGAATACCACTGATTTCATTTCTTATAAAAAATAGTTTAAAGACAGGTTATTCGAATACCACAAAGGAGTATTCGAATACCTCTATTTTAAACACATTTTAAAAACTATTTAGAAGAAAGTTATTCGAATACCTACAAGGGTATTCAAATACCTCTGTTTTAAAAGCAGTGTAAAAACGGTTTAGAAGGATGTTATTCGAATACCTCTAAATGGTATTCGAATACCTCTGTTGAAAAATAGCCTTCAACACTTTTAAAGGCTTTCAAAACCATGATTTGAATTTGGGATATTTAATTTAAAAACCATTTTCATCTTTTCATGCAAAATCAATGAGATATCCAGGAAGGCTTCGTACAAAAGATTCTAAGTCCTAGAGATAATCTTGAGCATCTTGGACTTGGTCTCACCATCGTCATCTTCATCATGTTTGTTATCATCAAAACAACTATCAATGGTAGCTAGCCAATTACATTCTTTCCCTTTTTGATGATGACAAACTAACATTTGAGAAAAGAATTAGTTTATATAAATTGGAATTCACAAGATTGTTTAGAGATACTTACTCTCCCTCTTTTTCATAAGAGGTGATTTATATTAGAGATGTGCACAGCAACTCCCCTTTACTTTTGAAATCCAATTTTCATTTTTGTCTTATCGGACTTTTACTTTTTCTCCCCCTGACTTTTCTCAATCAAAGAACTCAAATTTTTCTCCCCCTTTTGTCATGATCAAAAGGATGGGGCAAGTATTTTTCTCCCCCTTTTTATCATATCAAAGCAATATGATATATATATTCAGGTTTAACATTTGTATATCCTCAAGTTGAATGAATTTTTTTTTTCATTTAAATGTGTGCTTGAGGTAGATATCTCACTACAACAAAATTCAAAGTACTTTCTTTGGTATCCATTAATTTTTGGATCCATAGAGGTTAGTCAAACTCATAAGCAAATAATCATTCAAAATAATAAGGCAAAAACAACAAATGAGTTCACAAGGGCAAAAGATATTTCATTGATTAATTTGGCCAATTAACCACTTGTTTAATACCACTTGTTATTACGTTCATACCATTTTGTTTGATACCACTAGTTGTACTTGTTCATATATTTATTAAAACAGTAGCCAATTACATTTGGTTAAGCATTTGCATTACAAAGAATTTAACATATGCAACATATTCTTGAGAAAATGAAAGGGTAAGAACAAGCTAAGAAAAATGCATTTAAGTGCATCATGTGATTTTCATTTAAGGCATCAAATATAGGCTCAAAAGAAATAAGATGTACTTCATCAAAAGCATATCATTCATAGAGTCAAATATATTTATATTTGTATTTGCAAAAAAAAAAGAAGAAACAGAATAGAGATCAGACTGTAAATTTGGCTTTCAGCCATGGGTTATTCGAATACCTCTTACTGTATTCGAATACCCACCACAGAAAAGAAGGCAAGGCAGGTGCAAGTATTCGAATGTCTTAGAAGGTATTCGAATACTCCAGAGGCATGTGAGAAACACTGATATGATAAGTCTCTGGTTATTCGAATAGCTAGTTAGTTATTCGAATACGTTAGCTTATAGAAACATAATATTGTTGTACTGATGTATGGTATTCGAATACCATAGGAAGGTATTTGAATGGACCTATCAGAAAAAAACAAATTTTACATGAACAGGGCAAAGGTATTCGAATACCAAAGAGAGTTATTTGAATAACTTAAATAGAAAAGCATATATATTATGTCCAGAAATGCATATTTGAGAGACGAAAAAAAAACTTACCCTATAATGGAAACACTTATATATATAAAAAAAATACAAGTCCAATCTTGAGACAAGGAGGAGAGCTTGGAATTATTTCTAGTCTTGTGCTTGCGACAGCCACTTTCAAAATGCCAAAGTCAGCTCTTGGCTTTCAAGCACACCTACAACACATTTCAAATTTTGGTTTTTGGTACCCAAAACTTGAGTCCTTGTGTGTTAGTTTTGGGTAAAGTACCCTTAGGAACCCATACCATTTTAGTTCCAATTTTTGAGTTAATATTTTTCCTTACATTGCATGTTGATGCACTATGTCCTTTCTTTCCACAGTAGAAACATTTAATAAAAGGACTGCTTGAAGTACTTGAATGCACAAAGAAATTTTTATAAAATTTTTGTTGATTTTTAGGATTATAGCCTATTCCAGCTTTTTGAAAAACAACTCTTTGTTTTCCTAATAAAATATTTAAATTATCTCGTCCAAAAGTGAATTTAGAAAGAGTGTTCTTTAAATCTTCAATTTCTTTTTCAAGAATATGACAAGATGAACAAGACGAAGATGTAGAAGCATGTGAAGTGCAGGTTGAGCATGCATCAATTAGTCCTAATGTCTCATTTTCAATTTTTAATTCTTCAATTTCTTTATTCAAAATTAGAATTTGATTTTCCAAAGAAGAAATAGTTTTCTTAGATGAAGAAATTAATTTTGTGAGCTTTATTGATTCGTTCTATAATTCTTCGAAAGCATCTTGTAATTCATCATAAGAATAAGATAATTCACAATTAGAAATTACCTCAATGTCGCTTTCTTGTTCTTCTTCTCCTTTGGCCATAAAACATAGATGGACTTCCTCACTATCTGAGCTATCAGTGGACTCCATATCATTGTCATCCCATGCTATGTAGACTGTTCTTTCTTTGGAGGGTTTCTTTTGAAATTTCTTTAGGGGAAAATGCGGTCTTCTTTGAGTTCCCTTTTTCTTGAAAAATTTACCAAATTTTCTTACTAGAAGATTGAGATTTTGTTCATTTAGCTTAACATTGTCCACGTCATCTCCATCATCTTCATCTTCATTATTGATAGTGGAGGTGGTGACTTTAAGTGCGATCCCTTTCTTCTTCTTATCATGTTCCTCACTTTGGTTAAGTCTGTTGAGTTCTAATTCGTGCTATTGAAGTTTGCCAAATAAGGTAGCTAACGTCATTGTTGATAAGTCTCTTGATTTTGATATAGCTATTACCTTAGGCTGTCAAATCCTGCTCAAACATCTCAACACTTTATTAATCAAATCTTCATTAGAAAAATTCTTTCCTAATGATGCAAGATGATTTACAATGTGGGTGAACCTCTTTTGCATTTCTTGAATGCTTTCTCTTTGGTTCATTGTAAATAATTCAAATTCATGAGTAAGAGAATTAATTCTTGACCTCTTAACTTCACTAGTACCCTCATGGGTAACTTGTAAAGTGTCTAATATTTCTTTAGCAGTTTTGCAATTTGAAATTCTAAAAAATTCATCATGCCCCAAAGTTGTGGTAATGATGTTTTTGGCTACCAAGTTATTTTGAACTTTTCTTTTATCATCTTTAGACCATTCACTTCTTTGTTTTTCAATCTTTATACCATTGATCTCTCGCGTAGGTATAAATATGTCATTTTCGACAGCATCCCACACATCTAGATCAATAGCTTCGATGAAAATTTTCATTCTTTCCTTCCAATATGCATAACCATCCCCATTGAAAAAGGGTGGTCGGTTTATGGAGAAACCTTATGAAAAACCATTTGATGAAGCCATGTACTCTTGAAGCGGCTAAGCTCTTTATACAAGAGTCTAGCTCTGATACCACTTGTTAGCCAAGTGGCTTCAGTACTCAAGAGGGGGGTGAATTGAGTAATTAAAACTTTTTCGCAAACCCTTTTTAACACAAATTTCTCAAAGCAGTATATTGAAAATATAAAGATGATTAAATGCCTTAAGAACAGAAAATAAACAATTAAACAATAATAAATAAATTACAATAAATAAAGAGATAAAGAGAAGAAAAGCAAGCACGATATTTATCCTGGTTCGACCACCAACCATTTGTGGCCTACGTCTAGTCCCCGAAACACAGTTCGAGATTTTTCGCTATTCAATACAAGCTTAAAACAGGTGCTTGCAACCTTTACACAATAGGGATATCTCACCCTATTTACTAGAGGGATACCTCACCCCCTTTGAAGGATACCTCACCTTCTTTACAACAAAGGATACCTCACCTTTTTACTGAGGGATACCTCACCCTCATAATTTTACTAAGGGATACCTCTCCCTTTTACAAAGAACTAGAATATAGACGAACAGAAACTCTCACAAAGAGTAAATAATCACAATTTGAAGCACTAAGAAGCTCTCTTAGGATATCTCAAAGTTTTGGAGAAAAGAGCACAAAAAATAAGAAAATAGTGAATCACGTTTTTAACATAAGCAACAAATAATTCAAATGGTTTTGGCCAGCTTTCAGAAGAGACCCAAGGTCTCTATTTATAGAGTAATGAAGAAAAGAGTCGTTGGGTGCCATTAAAGCCATATTAAATGCAGAGATGTTGGCTGCCATTTTCAAAATCTAAAACAGAGCCTCGTGGGTTATTCGAATACCATTATGGGGTATTCGAATACCACTGATTTCATTTATTATAAAAAATAGTTTAAAGATAGGTTATTCGAATACCTCTATTTTAAACACATTTTAAAAACTGTTTAGAAGAAAGTTATTCGAATACCTACAAGGGTATTCGAATACCTCTATTTTAAAAGTAGTGTAAAAACGGTTTAGAAGGATGTTATTCGAATACCTCTAAATGGTATTCGAATACCTTTGTTGAAAAACAGCTTTCAACACTTTTAAAGGCTTTCAAAACCATGATTTGAATTTGGGATATTTAATTTAAAAACCATTTTCATCTTTTCATGCAAAATCAATGAGATATCCAGGAAGGCTTCGTACAAAAGATTCTAAGTCCTAGAGCTAATCTTAAGCATCTTAGACTTGGTCTCACCACCGTCATCTTCATCATGTTTGTTATCATCAAAACAACTATCAATGGCAGCTAGCCAATTACAGGTTGGAAAATAACCGATCCATAATTTTAGATCACGTCTTATTTTGTGAAAGAGATAAACAAATTGAATCAATAGAAAAAATTCAGTCTTTAGCAGACTTAGGATAGTCTAAGTAACTCGAGTTATCAACCACATGTTTTAGTAATAGAAGTAGAAACAACTAGGTTAAAAGATAATGAAGACACAAATAACTTTAATTGATCCACACAATCATATGTCATAAAGAAATGGGTTACCCCCTGAATTATACAGTACAGTCAAAGGATCACCTCCTCTGACACAATCTTCTTTGCTTAGGCCTTCAGTCTGGGGTGCTTTGCTCCACTTGGAGAATCGAGGCTCCCTTCTACTTGAGATTTCAAAGCACATTCATTACTAACAGATGACTTCGTCTTTAGCAGAATACACTTTCTAGCAAGATGTCCGAGCATCCTACACTTGAAACAAATGATTCCTTTGATTGTACAATCCCTTGTCAGATGATCTTTTCCACACTTCCAACATTTTGGTGCAGATTTCATGTTCTGATTAAACCTACTACCACTAGTACTTCCTCTACAAGATTGTTGCTGTTGTTGATTCCACGATGGTTATGAATACGGTTTTCACTGGAGTCGATTGACCTTACTATTCCTGCCCCTTTGAATCCTAGATGGTCCAAAGTTACAGAGTCTCGTATTCTGAGATTGATCCGACTTTGTTTGATTCTGAATCTCGGCGATCGTTTCCTGCTGCTGAGTGATCCTCTGATTCTATTGCATTATTACTTCGGCTATTCTCTATATTGCTTCTGCAGCTGCGGTTGTATTATTATTATTACGTCCTGCTTCCACATGCACACATCTACCATGAGCCATTTCCTTTCTTCAAAGACGGACGAATCAAAATACAGTGGAAACCAGATGTAACCATTTCAAACAAACATGGTTTCCTTTCGGAAATCAAAAACACAGAGACACACACAACACATGCAAAATAGACCTAACCACAAGCCCCAAAAGACTCAAACCGTGCTCTGATACCAACTAATGTAACACCCTCCGTAGGGCATTACATTTCCGACTAAAAGCCTATAATCTGAAAGTCATTTCATAAAAGGTTTGAGTTATAAAATTTGGGTTATAAAATTTCTTTTTTATGTAAACATAAACTTACCGAAATTTATAGGTAATACAGAAAATTGACTGAACTGATTAATACACATGTTACTTATACCACATGATATTTAACAACATTTAGAACTTAAAACTTATAGACTCAAAGAGGAACAGTAGTAAACCCAATGACGGGTCCTACTTAATAGCACGGTAACAACACTAACGAGAAAACTCAACCTACTTGTTCTATTCCGCATCCATCTCAATGCGCCAGATATCTGTTTCCTCCAGAAAACTGCACACTGTCAAAACTGGGAAGATCCCTCCTCGATGCCTTCACCGAACTCAGAATATTGCCTCCAATTAAGTCTAAGAAGCTCGCTTCGTCTACTATACAAATTTTTTAACAATACAAACACAACAAAATAGTACAACAAAGAGGTGAGATCCTCTTTCACTAATACTAACATGGTAGCAAAGAAACGATACGAATGACAAAGTCATTCCATTTATACAGATATCACAAGTATAATCATGTTATCAATTCATAAATATCTTCAGAAAACATATCTCACAATCATATAAACATTAACAAAATTATAACGACAGATATTAACAATATATAAAATGATTATGCCACCATGATATGTACCTTGACCATGCTACAATAATATGTATACCTACTATGCCTATGCACAATGCATCATCTTCCTACTCCATGGAGATAAACAACTTCAGATATGAATGGCCCAGAGGATCTGCCAGCCTCAATGATAGCCTACGCTGGACGCGAAGGCAAGAGTGTTTGTCGAGACATGCGCTAGTGCGTTGCAACGATTTATCATGCCCAAAGGGGTATAATGTGACAAACAGGTCACCAAATGAATCACCGCGCCCTGACGCCCCCAGTAGATCCCTCATGGATTGCACTACCCAGTTCTCATTCACTCATAGGCAACAAAAGCCATAACAGCCACTGATTATACAATGTTCAATGCAATGATAACTCAAGCCACCGTTGTACTGTTCTCAATAATATTGGAACAACTGCCCATATAATTGTCTAATACCATTAGTATCATTGATATTATATAACTGCCCATACAATTACATGATATCAATGATCCACTCGGGTCCAGTACGTCGGCCCAACAGTAATCTGTTGTTTTCTCAATCGCGCAACCTTTTTATCGCATTTTCATAATCACGTGACGCTTTTGTCACATTTTTAAATTGCGTAAATATTTTTCAACGTTTTCCCAATTGCATAAAAATATTTAATTTTTTTCTAAATTGCGTAGCTCAAAAATCATTATTTTTGAAACGCGTAAGGTTTTTCTACTCTTTTTTACTGTATAAAATATTCCTTGATGTTCCAAATTTAATTTTGACATTCTCCATGTTTAAAAATATTATTTGGACCTCATTTCCCATTTTTCTAATAAAAACTTCTCTAAGTAATAATTTCTGACATTTTTCTCAAAATCTGTATTATTTAAATTTAATAAAATCTTCCACCGTTACCATTATGAAAATTCCTTTTAAATAAAATACTTTGAGCTCTAATTCATTTTCAACACTTATTCTCCATTATTATAAATCCAGATCACTTTTATCTAATAAAAACATTGTTCCATTCTCTTTAAATAAAATACTTGAATTCTCAAATCACCTTTGAAAACTCCTTTTTCATTTCTATTACTAAAAATCATTCTTTATCCAATAAAAGTCATATATTTCCATATTCCTCTTAGTAATACTTTTTGATATTTTCTTCACAAAAATTTACATTACTATAATTTAATCAAATCTTATAGATCAAAGTCCTCCAACGCGCTTCAAAACCCAAATGGGAGAGCTATACGTTAGTAACTTCAAAGTATAAATTTATTTCCCATCATAACCTAAATTCATTAATTTAATTAATTCCAAAAACTAGTTTACTTTCTTTTTATATTTTGAAATTCACTAAATTGAGTTCCTATTAATTAATCCTTTAAGACTACACTTGAGAAAATGTTTTTGATCTAGAATATCAATTCTTGGCATGTTGGCCGAAAATAAATCTTTGCTTCATCATTGAATATTTATTCACCTTCTATCTCATTTTTCTTTGTAAAATCTTTAATCCAATTACTTGCTACTAAATCATCTAAATTCACCATTAGTAAAACATTTTCAATTGGTTTGCTCTAAATCAAGAGTGAAGGCCGTGAGCCTCTAGGTTCTTTGGAACTAAAATATTTCCTTTCCTTTTCATTAAGAATAACAACATACATATACATATTCATCACAATTCATATTATCACAAGTTCATGCAAAATATCAAAGCTTTAAGAACACATACCATACATAAGCATACATCACAAAAACTCATAAACAATACACCACAAACAACTAATTTACACAACATGGTGAACAATCCTCACATGGATTTTTCACCATCAAATTTCGTCCCTCACCACCATAAGTGGTTGATGAGGTTAATTTCCCTCTTACCTTGTTGTGAAGCCTCCAAAGCTCCTAGCTTTTCTCCTTCAACTAGTTCTTCACCACCAAGAGATTCTTAAAAAACAACATAAACACACACAAATTAACATCTAAAGCTTTAAAATAGGAAACCATGGATCAAGCATGGCTTAGAAGAAGAAGATGAAATTAATAATGAAGATTTCATGAGTTTTACCCTAAAAACGTAGAACTTAGGCTTTGAAGAAAGTCCTTGAAGATGAATGATTTAGGACTTGGCCTTAACTACAAAGATGCTTGAATTGATGTAAGGATTCAAGAAATGATATTGGTAGGAATTATAGGAGTTTGGAGAGTGGATTTTGGTGTGGAGACCGAACCTAGAGAAGAAAAGGAAATGAGAGAGTTTTTGTTTGTTTAATAGTTTTGGAGAAAGATGAAGACTTTGATTAAATGAAAACAAATCTCCTTTATCTTTATTATGCCTTAGCCATGAGGTTGCTTAGGAGATAGGAAAGAATGAAGATAAACTGAGATAGCTAATTGTAGGATATTTTCCTTCACCAAATATGCATAGCCGTGGGAATCAAATGGAGAGCCACCAAAATCGACTAGCTTCATGAAATTGAAATTAAACTTATCTCCTTTTTACTATGCATGGCCGTGAGCCACTTTGAGAGAAAGGTGAGAGATATTTTTGTTTTGCTTCTTGAATTGTTGCTAGAAGGATGACCAAGTACATTTAAGTGTAATATTTGTCTTCCAAATTGATTCATCGCAGTATGAAGCAAATGGAATAGCCTCCAAAATTGACCAACAATTTGTGTAGTCATTTGGCCTTTAAATTAGTGCATGGCCATGAGCTTCCTTGAAGCAAGCCACTATTGTTAACTATTTCTTTGTTTACTTGATATAAACAATAAAAGATGAATTAATTAAATGAATTTGCCTCCTTTAGGTTTGCATGGCCATGCGGTGCTCTTTAAGGAGGTGGCCACTTTGCTTGACCATTCTAGACCACCCATTGAAGCTCTTAAATCCTATTAGCTAGCCATAAAGCTTGTCATAACCTTTTTTGTTGAATAGACTTCCTATTGGTTCTTGAAAAGTCCAAACCGCTAAGTTGGACTCATCACCACTTTTGATTGAATTAAGGGTAGATATCCAAAGGCTTCACCTCTGAGCTTGCACTAGATATTTCTCGGTAAATATTAACTGATGGACAATAACTACTGTATTTTTATTACTCAATAAATAGAATAGTAAAATATACAATAAAAGAAAATTTTAAAAACTGTTTCCGGATTCTGGTTTAGTAAGATCTCTTGGTCTGTATCAATAGTACAAAATTTTCTGGCCATAGAAAAATTTCATTTTTCTGGGCCTGCCTCGGGTCCGCATATAACCCAAAAATACTATTAAAATAATCCAAAATATAAAAACACACAAGAATTCATAAAAATCATAATAATTATCAAATTCATGAAAATCAAATCAGATTAGTAAAAATAATTAAGAATTGATAGAAATAAATAAAATACGAAAACTCACACACAGTCCAAAAATAATATTAAAATATTCAAAAACGTAAAAATTCCCAAAAATTCCTAAAAATCACAAAAATTATAAAATTCATGGAAATCGAGTCAGATTAATAAAAATAATTAAGAATCAACCGAAATAAATAAAATATGAATTTTCGAGGTGTTACAGTGGCGTGGTCGTCGAGGTTCCGATCGAAAGTGAAGACAATGGTGCAGTTGCGGTGCGCTGGTAGCAGTTGATGGCATGATGGTGGCGGTGTTATGAATCGCAGTGGTGCGCGATTTTGGTGCATGAGTAGCGGCAGCTCAGGTGCGGGTTCCTGGTCACGGATTGGACGTTCTGGCGAAGATGGAGCCTAGTTTGCGGGTGTTGGGTTAGGCGATTGACGGCACGATGGTCGCGGTGCTGCATGGGTCATTGTTCGCATTCGCAGTTCATGTCAGAATCAGATTTGGGCGGCACAAGGTGCGGTGCTGCGGAGTGCGGATTAGGTCTCTGACGTTGGCTGGATAGGACGTTTCAGCGAAGATGGAGGCTGGTTCATGTGTTTTAGGTTGCACGAAATGTAGTTATTTGTGCCATATCCTTGTGTTGTAAAGAATGCTTAGTCCTTGTTTATGATGCATATTTGGAAGGTTTTATACTTATATTTGACATATTCTGATTTGGATATCTTTCTGTATGTTTTAGAGTAAATTGTGTGTATTTGGTAAGAGATTAAGTGAATTTGTATCTATTATTAATTTGATAATTTCTCTATATTAGGAAGGGCTCCAAACAAGCTCAAATGTGGAGGACTTGGACAAACAATGATGGATATTGCATAGGTAAGAATCAATTATACACTTATATCATTTCAAAAATAGAAAAAACAGGACTCAGATAGAGAGTGCGCAGAGCATCAATTGTATGTGGACAAACACATAGGTATAATGGTTGAACTTGAATAGTTGATGACTTAATGGTAATTAAAACACAGAATACCAGAAAATGGGTGTAACAAAATCATTGAGCAACTCCAAATTCAAGAATTCTATGAAACAATTTGAAGTAACATCATAATATAAGCACTAAAACTGAAACATATAACTTGACGTGATATATAACACTGAAGCATGCTAACACACTGAGATGCAAGATGAAGATAGCTTTGCTGCACTTTTTTCACTACTAAATTGACAATTTGACATGATCTAAAACCCTAAAATTGCATATAAAATGCAAAGAACATAACAAAATAACAGAACTTTGACTTCACCAACAAAACAACTCGTTTGATTAAAATGAAAAACTGAGCACCACAAAAACTTTCCTCCAAAACCCACTTAGCTAAAACATAAAAAACATAGAAAAAATTCTAATATTTCATATAGAAATAGTATTATGTCTTATCTAACAAAAAAAAAAGTAGGTCATTGGACCACTGTAACCTAAAAAAGGTGAATTTTTCTCAACACCCTCAAGGTTGGTACAATTGCACTAAGTCTAACACCATATTCTGACAAAAAACAACCTATATTCAATTTAAGCCTAACACCAAACCAGATGGGTAAAAATTCCAAAATTTTAACTAGAAATAACTTAATCTCCTAGTTTTATAATGGCACTGATTTCATGTCAATAGGTGTCCTAAAACTCAATTCTGCTCAAAACAGTACAAGCTGTTCAGAGTAGAACAAATTATGGTTGTTATACTTTTCATTTTGGCTGAGCTTAGAAAGAAATATATGATCTCTTGTGATCTCATCCATAACTTGAGTTTCGCAACCGCACCATTTTTATGTACCAAAAATTTTGTAATCATGAAAGAAGAGATAGCTAATAATATAATTAGAATGAGTCTCATACTTAAGGATAGGTGCCTATCTCTAAGCAAGTAATCAGGTCTACCTAATTACTGGATGTGGACCAAATTTTGACAATGATTGGCTCTGTGCTGCCTCATTGAACTTGTCTTATTGGACCTGACATGTATACGTGCATAACAACAACTAGAAAGAAAAAGTAGTCAAAGTTCAGCATGCAATTTTATAGGCTATAAGTATTTGAGGCAATCTGTCTAAATGAAATACATCCAAATAAAAATGTATGGAAATAAGTTAAGTGAAATTCTTTTAAGAAATAAATGACAATATAACAATATTGATGGTTAGGGATGCACACATTCAAGAGAGGGCTGACAAACATACCTCTGGAAAGCTTTTCATTAGCAATGTTTATCACGAATGCTAACTAACTAGTTCTCATACTTGTCAGTTGCGACAATAGCTTATAATTAACAATCCTAATAAAAATAATAATAATAACACCCCAACTTGTACTTATTATCAAGATTCGCAACAACTAGTGTGCTGACGAAAGTCCAGCACCCTATATTATTATCCACATACTAGTTAACTCTTCAAGAAATATGGGTTTCTCATCTAAGACTTAATAGAAACAAGTCTATTATATATTCATTCAAAACAATGACTAATGACTCACTGAAGCTTAAACAAAAGTTAACAAGATATTATATTACAATATGGATTGGGCATTTAAATGTTGACAAACTTGGAAGTTCAAATGGTTTGAAATGGACAATATACACATAAAGCCACAGAGATGACCACTATATTATTGTGGACTCAGAAATGGTAAAAAAAAAATCACACACAAACCCAACACAATACAAATTTATTCACTAAGATTACATCAATACGAGCATCATAGTGCACATAGCCACACCTTTTAACATACTATGGTCTTGATGACCATAGGTGCGGTTGACACAAGAACAGCTGGTACCGCACTTGCATTTCCTATCATTCTCAGTTGCAAGAATATCCATGACAACAATCTCCACATACTTGCAAAAACAAGCCACTTAATTTGTTATTATCTCAACGCCTATAGGTTGGACATACAAGACAATGGCCATCAAACTTAATTAGTGTGTGTTTGTCCATATTGCCCTTTTATTTAATTTAATTAATTTGCTAGCATTTCTTGTCAGATTGAGAAATATCCAATCCATATGCTTTAACAAAATCTCAAGGTTTCTCAATTATTGTCAAACTTTTGTCCTGGTTTTGTTTCTCTATTTTCGTGTGCTTCCTCTCCACCAAATCCAGAAAATTGCTCAGACAAACTAGAGAAACAGAGATAGAAATACCTAATAGGGAAAAAGAAAGTTACCAGACGCTGAAACTTGGTTGAGCAGCTAAGGGGTTTTGGGTGTAAGATGAACAATGTTGAAAACTCAGTTGACGCTATTCACGCCCAGCACAGTGGTGATGTCTATCGTGGTTTGGGTCATTTTTTATCGAGAGAGCGTGAAATGTGTTATGAGTGAGACAGACAGAGCTTGTTATAAAGAAAGGCAAAATGCATAAAATCATAGAGATAGAGAGATATAGACAGGGAAATATGGTATGAGAAAAAAGTGATTGATTACCAAGAAATTGGGCAGAGCTCATTCTTCATCATCTTTGTTGAAGGCTTAGAGCTTATTCTTCGTCTTCTTCATCATTGGACGGAGAAATTAGGGCTTAGGGGGAAATGTGTTTCGATAGAAAATGATTGATTACTGAGAAATTGGGCAGAGCTCTCAGGCTTAGAGCTCGTTCTTTGTCTTCTTCGTCCTTGAGCAGAGAAATTAGGGCTTAGGGTTCACTTAATGGAAAACTGAAGAATTAGGAGAAATTGGCGGGTTCGTGAATTTTATGAGTAAAGCTTTTCAGTTTTTTTTTTACGATAGTAAAGGTTTCCATGTTTATTTAGGTTTTCAAATAGGAAAAGTTTCATCCTACTGCGTACAGTACTCACACCCATTTCAACACCGGGTACTGTTCACGGGGCCCACCATGAAACGATTAAAATCATGTTTCGTCTTTTTTTTTTTTTTAAGTATATGTCCATTAACCAACTTCTCTACGTCGTTAACTACTTTTTTGTTCTTCGTTAACCAACTTATTTCACGAGCATAGAAACCATGTGGTAAAATCTTGTGTCATTAACTAACTTTTGTAGGTCATTAACCATGTTTTTGTTCTTCATTAACCAACTTTGTTTCTATGCTCGTGAAAAAAGTTAGTTAATGAAGAACAAAAAAGTGGTTAATTACATATAGAAGTTGGTTAATGACACAAGATTTTACCACATGGTTTCTATGCTCGTGAAATAAGTTGGTTAACGAAGAACAAAAAAGTGGTTAACGACGTAGAGAAGTTGGTTAATGGACATATACTTTTTAAAAAAAAAGAGACAGAAACATGATTTGGTAATGTTCACGGGTGGGCCCCGTGAATAGTATCCAATGTTGAAATGGGTGTGGGTACTGTGCGCGGTAGGATTATCGGGGTTGTTTCAAATAAAAGTGATTAGTTTTTTTTATGAGCAAAGTTAATCACATAGACGACGTTTATGAAATCTTGTCTTTGGGTTGCCTAATCTTATAATTAAAGAGCACACTTTAAAAGCGTTGCCTATTAGACTTTAGGCAACACTTTTTAAACTTTGTCTAAAATAACGTTGCTTGAATATGTTCAAATTTAGAGAACGGTTATAAAGTGTTGTCTATACTTGTTATCACAATGTTTCTTAAATGTTGCCTAAAAAATGTGGCCTAAAGCTATAATTAAAAGCAACTTGTAAAAAGCGTTGCTTATACAACTTTAAACAACACTTTTTAAGCCTTGTCAGAAACTTCGTTGCCATAAGCTAAAATTGTTGTAGTAAACTACTCACATACACAAGGTGGTAAATCCCTCCATGAAATACCCTCATTGGTGCCTCAACACACTTATAAAGGTATATATGAGTGATCCTAACACTTAGGGAAGTCCAAAACACCAAGAATACAATTCTTGCTAAGTTCTGGAACTCATGCCTAGACTTGACATTTAAAAAAGAACCATGGTTTCCTAGGGCTTCAAACCTTTGAAAGAAAATGCCTCATTGATTCATAGGTATTAGCTACGTAGCTTGAACAAGCCCCAACTCATGCCCAAGGACCATAAAATTCTGTTTTGGCCACGCCCTAACCGGTTTCCCTCTCTTGGTAATCGGTTAGACAAGCCTAGAAGCTAATTTTCACCAAGCCATAACCGGTTAGGTCATCTCTATAATCGATTATGGACTGTTTTGGAACTCAACATGAGTCCCTGACTTCACTCAATAACCAGTTAGGCCATGGAGGCTAATCGATTATGAGTTGCTCCCCTTCACTATCAAATGAGAATAACTAGTTAGGAATTCATCCTAATTAGTTAAGGGCTTAAAATTATGATCCAAACTCCCTTGATAACCAATTATACCCTCAACATAATCAGTTATTCTGGGTTGGCAGCCCAGAAAATCAAAGTTTTAATGTGAAAATCATGCCCCAAACTCATCCAAACTCAATAGGAACACTTCTTAACCTATGTGGTTTCAAAACAAATCTCAAAGGGTTGTATGATCATAACCCAACCTTCAAAACTCTTGGGTCATGTTCATCCAATCACCAACCGTGAAAACAACTCTCAAAATCCTTTCCAACCACCCATAAAAGCCTATGAAACAAGTGATAGATAGAAAGAAAAAAAATGAAGTTGAAGATCAAACACCCATACCTTAGCACAAAGATGATGAAGATGGAGCTTCAAGCTTTAGATTCCTCATTGGTTTTCCTTTTCCCTTCTTCCTTCTTCTTCTCCTCCTCCTCCTCCTTTTCTTTCTCTTTTCTCTGTTTTCTCCTTGCTGCTTTCTGCTAAACCGTGGAAAGAATGATAGAGTAGGTGAGAAAGAATGAAAATATCAAGGCCAAAGTCAAGGAAAGGGCTATGTAGCCCGTAGGAAAACCTAATAAACTTATATATATTGTAGTATAACTCGTATCAGCTAAGAACACTCAGATTTCTCCAAATCAAGGTTTTCAAGCTCCAATAACTTTAAAATAAATCCTAAGATTCATAAAAAATCTTGTTTCACCAATACTATATTTTTTCATATTTGCTACTAGTTAATCCGGCATTAAAACACATAACTAGTATGCTTAAAAATACCAAACCAACTCTGATTATTCTCAAATTATAACCACATCATAGAATATACATTTGTGACTTAGAAATAAATTATCCACATCTATTTCTATTAGCTAAACCATTTAAGCTAATATCTGAGTCATTTTAAAATACTTTTCACCTTTTAGGGTGCAACAAAGTGCCTAAACTAACTTAGATTGTCACAAAATTAAACAGACATGTTAAATAAGTATTAAGCTGCCTCTATAACTATTTACAAGTCTAACATATTTTAGAGGATGTTACAAATAGGATGGTGGTTATACGAATAACCATTATTTCAAAAGCTATTAACATAACTTATCTATCATTTATTCAAATAGGATGGTGGTTATTCAAATAACCATTATTTCAAAAGCTATCGACGTAACCTATCATATGTAACTCATTTTGGTTATTTGACTTACCTATATTATAAATATATTATTACAACTATTTACTTATCTATATTATATTCCTATTATACTATACTTGTTTACTTATTATAACGATTTATTTATCTACATTATATTCTTGCTACACCATACTTGTTTACTTATTATTCATCAAAATATCATTACTAAATTTGGTTATTTTATACTGAAAGTAAATTTTATGAAAAAGTTTTAAGAGAAATATTATCTAATGGATAAAAGGAATCAATGTGCAAAGAGATTATTATTGTGGTCGTGATGAGAGGATTAAAGGACACCTTAATCAATTAGAGATTATTATTGTGACCATAATGAGAGGATCAAGAGACGCCTTGGTCAAATTATTTTATCCATGATGAGAGGATCAAAGGACGCCTTGATCATTTTTAATGATTGTGGTCATGATGAGAGGATTGAGAGACACCCTAATCAAATTATTGTGGTCATGATGAGAGGATTAGGAGACGTCCTGATCAAATTATTGTGGATATGATAAAAGCATTTAGGGACGCCCTAATGAAGAGAAAGAGACACATTTGATTAAGAGTATTGAAATGGGATGACAATAAGAGATGATGAATAATCAATTACTTATTTTTACTTGTTTGTTAATTTATAAATTATTTCTTTGCAAATTTATTTTATTATTTTAAATTGTTGGACTCTCAGTTATGGTTTTAGAAATATAGATTAGTAAAAAATGAATGGTAAATTTATTTTACATGTTTTTGCATTTTTCTATTGAGATTTTTATCTCACTCCTTTTGTAATGTAATGTTTCAGAGAATGTCAACTATCAGAGTTCTCATTGATTTCCGAGTTGAGCAAGTTTATAAGCCAAATCTAGGAGACTATGTGTTCTCTGTGACTCTGGGAGAACTGTTCTTGATCATACTACTCTTCGATGAGTAGTTGAAAGAAGAAAATAATTTTGTAAAATGTAAAAAAATAACAGTAGCACTTCAAAGGCTTTTGTAAAGCCTAATTTTGTTAAACGATGCTTAACTTAAAAGTGTGTTGTATGTATAAACTAACTTCTGAAGGGATTTAATCCCTTAATGTAAAAATCTTATGAACTAATAAAAAATGCAGTAGTTTGTTATGTAATGAAATATTTTAATTTTGAGATTTTAAATAATTTTTAGATAATAATAATAATAAAAAAATTAGAGCAGGATGTTATAATTTGGTATCAGAGCAGAATTCTAGGCAAAGTGGTTCGGGAACCATTGTTGCTTCTAACCAATAAGAAAGTGATTGTAGGAAAAGATGTCTCGCAAAAGGAACAACGCAAATTCTCACCCTGAGGATAGAGTGGAAAGAATGATGGATACACTGGAAGAGATTGTTGCAACAATGCGAGAACAAACAATCGTGATGAACCAATTCTTCCAGCACGTATGAGTAAATGGAGGTCAGGAACAAGATGCTCCTGCGGCAAATCCAAATTTCGAAGGACTATCTGAATTTCAGAAGGCAAATCCGCTAACTTTTAAAGGTGAATACAATCCAACTGCTGCAGAGAATTGACTCATGGAACTAGAGAAAATTTTTATTGTCCTAGGGTGCACTGACGCCCAAAAAGTTAAGTTTTCTAAGTATATGTTTTCTAGAGAAGCATAGCATTGGTGGCGTGGAGCTAGGTGACTTTTGGAAACCCAAGATGCACTTGTCACGTGGGAAATTTTCCAGAATGCTTTTTTGGAAAAATATTTTCTAGCTAGTGGTCGAAACGAGAAAGAATTGGAATTTTACAATTATGACAAGGAAATATGACAATAAGTCAATATGTAGCTAAATTCAAGGAGTTGGCAAAATTTTCCTCTCATCTCCAATTTAATAACAGTGGAGAATGGAAGGTAGTGAAATTTGAATTTGGACTAAAATCAGAAATTAAGAAGGATGTTAGTAAGCTAGAAATTAAGCACTATTCTACACTAGTTAATAAGTATAGAATTGTGGCAAGAGATCTCTAAGAGTATAAGGCGGAGCAGGAAAGACAATTCTAGTTCAAGCGAAAAAGGGAAGATAATGGAAGAAGAATTGGAAATAAAAAATTCAGGAAAAATATGAACAAGGAGAAGCAAGTTCAGCTTGAAGAAAAATGCCCAAAGTGTGGGAAGGCACACGGAGATAGACCATGCCTATATGGACAACGAGTATGTTACACTTGTGGTGAGCTAGGACATATGTCAAGAGATTGCAGACTCAATAAGGGAAATTCCCCAACAGCACCACAAGTTAAAAATTCACAGACAAAACCTAGAGTTCAAGGAAGGGTCTTTGCCTTACCCAATCAAGAAGCAGAACAATCTCCCAAGTTGATAAAAGGTCAGTGCCTCATAAACAATACTCTTTTAACTGTATTGTATGATTTTGGAGTCACACATTCTTTTATATCCAATGACTGTGTGAAAAATTTGAACTTACTAGTGACTGAATTACCTTATAAATTATTGGTATCCATACCAACTAGAAGTCGAGTCCAAACTTCTTATGCATGTTTAAATTGTCCTATCTTTATTGAAAATAAACTTCTGTTTGCAAACCTAATATGTTTACCTTTACAAAACCTTGATGTTATTTTAGGAATGGACTAATTATCTTCTAACTATGTAATCCTAAATTGTCTTGATAAATCTATTTTTTTTCTTCACTTCCTGACCAAGAAAAATCTCAGAGTACCCTTATCTACTAATCAAGTTAGTAAGGGTATAATAAAAAAAACTCAAGGATACATTCTCCTTTTCTCTTCTGAGATAAAGAGTGAATTGAATTTAAATACTATTCATGTAGTTAGAGATTATCCTGAAGTATTTCCCTCAAATATTTTTAATCTACCACCAGAAAAGGAAATATAATTTTTCATTGACCTAATACTAAGAGTAGGTCCTATATCAATTGCACCTTATAGAATGTCTCCTATAGAATTGAGTGAACTTAAGAAGCAAAATGAGGCATTATTAGTAAAATAATTCATAAGACCCAACGTATCTCCATGGGGAGCTCCAGTCCTTTTTGTGAAAAAGAAAGATGGTACTCTCAAATTATGCGTAGATTATAGAATATTAAATAAAGTTACTATTAAGAATAAATACTCACTCCCTAGGATAGATGATTTATTAGATCAAGTACGAGGAGCTTCAATATTTTCAAAAATAGATTTAAGGTCAGGATACCACCATATTAGAATCAAAACAAAAGATATTCATAAAATAGTTTTTAGGACTAGATATGGCCACTATAAGTATCTGGTGATGCAATTTGGATTAACTAATTTAAGTATCTGGTGATGCAATTTTGATTTGTTCAAAGACAGAAGAGGAGCATGAAACCTATTTAAGAATAGTGTTAGAAACTTTGAAAGAAGAACAGTTATATGTAAAGTCAGAAAAATATGAACTTTGTATGAAATAAATTAAATTTTTAGGATATGTGGTAAATCAAGATGAAGTTGCTATAGATCCTAGTAAACTGGAAGCAGTTATGCATCGAGAATAGTCAAAGACAATAGTTGAAATAAAAAGTTTCTTGGGTTTAGCTGGATATTACAGTAGGTTCATAAAAGGATTTTCACAAATAGCTTTGCCATTAGTAAGGTTGACTAGAAAAGGAACTCCTTTCATATGGACTATGGAATGTGAGAAAAGTTTTCAAGAATTAAAGAGAAAACTTACTACCACTCCTATTTTAGTAATCCCTGATCTATTAGGATATTTTGTGGTTTATAGTGATGCTTCCAAAAAAGGATTAGGATATGTGTTGATGCAAGAGGGGAAGGTAGTAACTTATGCTTCTAAACAATTAAGGCCACATAAAGAAAACTATCCAACACATGACTTAGAATTAGCAGCAGTAGTTTTTGCCCTAAAAATATGGAGACATTATTTATATGAGGTAAAATTTGAGGTATATACTGATCATAATAGTCGGAAGTATCTCTTTGATCAAAAGGAATTAAATATGAGACAGAGAAATTAAATATGAGGTAAGAATTATGACATTATTTAAGTATTATGACATCGAAATTAAATACCACCCAGGTAATGCAAATATTGTAGCTAATGCTTTAAGTAGAAAATCTCTCCATATGTCATATATGATGATACAGGAAATGGGTTTGATAGAAAAGTTTAGGAATTTAAATCTTTCAGTAACTTTAGATCCAAATAAGATTTGTTTAAGTGCTTTAATTTTGATTTAAGGACAAAAATTAAGGAGATACAGAAAGAAGATCAGTTTTTGCAAGCTCTTAAGGAGGGGATACTTGAAGGAAAGCAGGCATATTTAAATTTAGTAGATGATGAAATAGTTATGTACAAAAATAGATTATGCATACCTAATAATTTTGATCTAAAGAAAGAAATTCAAGAAGAAGCCCATAAGAACAAATATACTATTCACCTATTCACCCAGGAATTAATAAAATGTATCATGACCTTAAAAGTCAATTTTGGTGGCTAGGGATGAAATTCGATATAGCTAAGTATATATCTTATTGCTTGACGTGTTATAAAATTAAAATAGAACATCAAAGACCTTGAGGTTTATTACAATCCTTAGAAATCCCAGAATGGAAATGGGATAACATTTCTATGGATTTCGTGGTAGGATTACTAAGAACAAACTTAGGATATGATGTTATATGGGTGATCGTAGATAGATGAACTAAATCTGCACATTTTCTGTCCATTAGGATTAATTATCCATTGAATAAGTTAGCCTAACTATATATTAAGGAAATTATGACTTCATGGAATACCAACTACCATAGTATCAGACAGAGACCCGAGATTTACTTCCAAGTTTTGGGAATCATTACAAACAGCCTTTGGAATGAAATTATCATTTAGTACGGCTTATCATCCCCGAACCGATGGTCAAACTGAAAGAACAATCCAAACCTTAGAAGATATGTTAAGGACTTGTGTTTTAGATTTTAAAGGAAATTGGGATAATTATTTGCCATTGATAGAATTTGCTTATAATAATAGTTATCAAGCTAGTATTGGTATGGCCCCATATGAAGCATTATATGGGAGGAAATGTTAATGTCCTTTATGTTGGTTTGAAACTGGGGAAAGAAATCTAATAGGACCTGATTTGATACAACAAACCTCATATCAAATAAAATTAATTAGGGAAAGAATGCTTGTAACTCAACGTAGACAAAAGAGTTATGCAGACCAAAGGAGAAAACGTTTATAATTTCAAGAAGGAGAACACGTATCCTTGAAGTTACGCCAACAACTGGTATTGTCATGTCCTTAAAAACAAAGAAACTGAGTCCCAAATACATTGGACTTTTCCAAATTCTTAAAAGAGTTGGTACCACAATTTACCAAATTGCCTTACCACCCAATTTGTCAAACCTATATGATGTGTTATAGCTTCGAAAGTATTGCTCTGATTCTTCACACATCATTGAAGTATAATCAATACAGTTAAAAGATAATTTGACATATGAGGTACAACCTGTGCAAATAATAGACAAAATTTATAGACAATTACGGAATAAAACCATTCGTGTGGTAAAGTATTATGGCAAGGGCAAGATGTGAAAGAAGCTACATGGGAAGCAGAGGAAGATTTGAAGTGAAAATATCTAGAACTCTTCTAGCAGGTAAACGAAATTTTGAAGACAAAATTTTTATAAGAAAGAAAGAATATAACATCCTTAAAATAATAATAAATAATATTCAAACAAAATGCAACACAACAAACAAAATAATAGTCCTTCATTCGAATAACCATGTCATTATTCAAATAAAGTCTCTATGGTGCAAATGAATAGGAGCAGAAATATCATTTTATTCGAATAATAGAGATGTTATTCGAATAAAGTAACCAAAATATCAGAAAATGGAGACCCAACACGATACAACTAGAATGGAAACTCTAGTTTCCATTTGGTTCCTTTCTCTTATGATTAATCAGACCAACTAGGTCCAATAGAACTAGAAGAAAAGGGAAGAATAAATTATCTTGAATTCAAAACCAACCAGGAACTTGGCATGTGTCCAATGTAATAAATGAAGATGAACTCAACATACGATGCTAGCAGAAACAAGTGTTGTTACGGGGAGATTATGCAATCAAAGTAATGATTAATAATATTAGATGGAAAACTATAAACGACTTAATCCCAGAAAATTTTGGAATTTATGGTGACGAAGCATAGTTAGAAGCATGACAAGTGTTCATGCAGTCTATGATGGAAAAACGAGAATGATTACAGGAATGAATGGTGAATCCCGTTTTGACAGCAAAGTCACTTAACATCATCCATATATCATCACTCATACATAAGGCAAGCCCCCTTAGCTCTAGGAATACCCTCTTTACTCCTTAATCTCATCATAATTCACCTTCAGCCAACTCCTAAAATCTGAAGCTCTGTTTTCCAGTGACATCAACTTCAACATCATCAACCTTATTACCCAGCAACCAAATTCTAAAAGAATAGGTAGGAAGTGTCAAAAACACCATTCTCTGCTCTTTATTTCTAACACCCATATCTCCTTGTCCAATATTTTCTATCCATTTACGTAGCTCTATTTATATACCAGTGCAACAGTGGCAATATGTTTTCTGCAACATGACATTTTTATTGTGTTATTCGAATAAAAGTTATATTATTCGAATAAACCCAACGAAAGCACTGTAAAAAATGGGTTTGCAAATGACTTTATTCGAATAAACATTATGTGTATTCGAATAAAGAGTTACAGTAGGCAAAAAGCTAAAGCTTTGTCAAGGGGTTTATTCGAATATGATAAAGGTTATCCGAATAACCATTATTTCAAAAGCTCTCACGTAACTTATTTATCATTTATTCGAATAGGATGGTGGTTATTCGAATAACCATTATTTCAAAAGCTATTAACGTAACTTATTTATCATTTATTCGAATAGGATGGTGGTTATTCAAATAACCATTATTTCAAAAGCTATCAACATAACCTATCATACGTAACTCATTTTGGTTATTTGACTTACATATATTATAAATATATTATTATAACTATTTACTTATTGTTCTGAAGTAAATTCAGAAGAGTACCTGAGATAGGCACGTTAGGGTGGATTTCTCCGTAACGCAGCAGCAACAATGGTGGTGCGAGGGGGTGGGTACCTGCAAAAGGCACTTCGACGCTCAAGTTAGACTATGCACAATAAGGACAGTCTGTATATCAGAGGAGATGCGTACCTTTGATGTTTGGCATGGTATTTATAGGAGCGTACGCAGAGTCCTAAAGGGATTCCTCTTAGATGCAGGTAATTTAGGATTGATATCTTGATGATAATCACCTTTTCATTATTATAAGGATATATCCCTATAAATCCGGGATTAAGATAAGGAAAGTATCCAGCTATCAAAGATATCTATAAATCCTATAATATCGTAAGCTGACGATTGACAGTTGCGCATATCTTGGGTTTTATCCTCTGCGCGGATCAATCAGCCACGATGTCATATAGTAATGTCGCTCAAGTGTCTTGATCCGTGGTCCGAAGCACGTCGTGAGTCTTCCTCCACGACGGATAGGGGAAGTCCGGTATTGAGCACACCGGGTTGATTCCATGGGTCGGGATCCAGGATCTCGGTCCAGAACAGTTGCCCCCAGCTTGGCTCTTGGATGAGACAGACCAGAGCCAAGTTTAGAATGGATCAACCACCACATGGCTGATGTAGCAATTTATCAGACAGGTGTTAGACTCCAAGTTATTACCGACGTCCTTGTTTTAATTATTTCCCAAAAACTATTGCTGTCCAGTACGAGCGCTGGAGACATATTCAACGCGAATCCCAAACGTGATCTCTGGTGACTTCAGCTTGCGATTCTCTGGGAAACTGATACTTGGACTTTATTGGGAAATAATGATTCTTGGGAAATAACGATTCTTTTAAAGAAAACATTAGTTTCATAAGGATTTTCTTAACTGCTTCCTATCTTTGTGTCCAATCAGGGATCTGAACATTTATTTTGGCTGACTTTATGGGATCAGGTCACCTTTTACGCGACCAATCAGAATCCTTTATGCACGCTATAAGTACAGAACACTTCTTCATAAGCTCGTATTCTCTCCTTCTTCACTATCGCGTAGAAATGATTTTTCCCAAGGGGATGAGTGTAGTTCTTTTTTCTTTCTCCTTTTATGTGAAGAGAGCTTCATCATCTACAAAAATCATATTTTTATTTTTCCCAAAGTTCTTGAAGAGATTTGATCTTCTCGGAGCGTTTTTTCTTTCCGACAGGGGCCTTTCTATCTTGGCATAAAACTGGGTTGCTATGCATTTGGGGAGGCGGAAGCCTTTCTATCCTGGCGTACACGGGGATGTCTGATCCATCATGTTGTTAGGATGGAATCATGCTTCCGTCCTCCGTTGCATGGGGACCCGATGGAGCACACTGTTCCTCTCTCCATCTTCTCTGCGGGTTGCTTGAAAGCATCTGGCCGGTCTTTTTCGTAGTAACGGCTAGACATGCATGGATGCCTAATCAAAGGAGTGAGAACCCCCTTGGAGCAACCTGGGGTGGTCTGCTTTCTTTGGCTTGCTTTCAAGGAAGTAGCGGGTATCCGCTTCTGCCGCTACCCGTTGAGAAGGTGGGAGAAGGACGAGTGAGCGGAGGATTTCTACTCCGGAGTGGCTTCAGTCTGTTCCGGGGTGGAAAACCCGCTGTAGCTGCTCCATGACTTGAGGCAACCTGGAATGGATGACACCGGCGGAGGATTCTTCAGCTAGAGAGGTCGTACCCCTTCCATCGCTCGAAAGAAGATCTCGGCCTTTAATTGCATCGCGGAGTGGTTGTGCAAAGAACATTGACATTCTCTCCGGGGTCATGATCCCGGTTTGCCAATGTTCTGCAAAGCCAATCCACTTTTTTAGGAGACCGAGGTTTGGAGATGTGGACGGGGTACGAGCCAGGTGGCCGGAGATATTTGCCCCCTTTTTCCGGGATTTCCTTGTTCCATGTCTCAATATCTTCCTTTTCCTCTTATTCAATTGTATGACGATGTATGGAATGAAAATGATTCAATAGACCTTTTCCTTCTCTGAGTTTGTTCTGTATTTCCATCTCATTTTCAAACCGAAGTAACTCTGTCGGGATGAGTCCAACGCTTATCCCGGTAAAAACAAAGTAAAGACATTGCCGGGGTTGGTCCAATGCCAACCCGGAGTAACGGCCATAAACACATCTTGGAATTAGCATGTCGTGTGTAATGTCAATAGTTAATTAGGCTTGGAATCCGTGGTGCCAACCCAGGTTTTCATCCAACATTCGTACGACGCTTTAGATTACTGCGTAACCGTCTTTTCAACTGCTATTACAGCTGCGTAGGCCATGTGTTGCGATTTCATTGTAGGGACGTGCCTAGAGCTCCGCGAGCCATGATGAGCACCTTTTGAATTTGCATTGGAGGGGACAGGAATGCCCCCTCACCGTTCAGCCTTTAATAGCCCCTTTATAAATAAGAGTCAAGGGTTTGTCTTCCTTACTCTGTCATTTTTAGCCTCCTTCACCGTTCGTTGAAAGCTTTGGCTTCCTTTTGGGTGCTTTCCATTCGTGGCTCCTCCATTGTTCTAGCGCAGCTTCTTCGTTCTTTGCTTTTATTCCGTAAGTTACTTTCTTTCAGTCTTTTTGTCATTTGCGTTTTTCAAAAAGTAGAGTAGCTATGCGTTTTTGGTTTTGCTTGTCTTCAAATAGGGCTTAGCAATTTAGGTAGATACAGTCGCCTCCCTGAAACACCAACTTCGCCGTGCCACGCGCGGTGGAGGAGTTCCCCTGAATGCTTTGTTTCCGGTGGGACAGGAGGTCGGTAGGGGAGGTTAGGATTACCTCGCACTCCCTGCGTCTGAATCTGTGAAGCTATTGATTCTGACTGTTTCTTACCGACTTCTTTGGATGTTATCAGGGTTTCCATAGCCAAAGGGAAAAAAGTTGAGGCTCAACCCCCCTCTCACTATGTCTGTGATCCGGCGGAAGACGAGCTGATTCGAGTGCGGCGGGGCCCCGGGTTGGTATGTGTGTGGGTAGTGGACGACGTGTAGGATCGTCGATCCAAGTTTTCAAGTGAAGCCGTGCTCCGAGAGTCCCTCTTCGCCTGGGAGCTAACCGTGAACAAGGCCCGAGATGATGAGTTCGAAGTCGTTTGTCCGGACTGGAACGAGAGGGTATGTTCTTGCCGAGAAGCGGGTTCGCATTTCATGTTCCTGTACGAGCCGCTTTTCCTTAAGTTAGGGCTAAGGATGCCGTTTTCTGACTTCCAAATGGACATACTCCGTACTCTCCAAGTGGCCCCTTCCCAGATCCATCCTAACGGTTGGGGCTACATCATATCATTCGAGAGGTTTTGTCGGTTGATGGGCCTTAAGTGCTCGGCGAATACCTTTTTCTATTTTTATACAAGGATAAACACCCAGAGGACGGTAAGGCAGACAAGCTGGCTTGTCATCCGATCCCGGCTCGGTCGTAAGTCATTTGATGTTTTCGAAAGCTTCAAAGGGTTTAAGACTGCATTTTTCAAGATAAAAGCCAAGGAGGATGCCATCCCTTTTTCCTCAAGCCGGACGGGGAGCCAGAATTTCCTCTTTATTGGACGCAGAGGTGTTGGGACGTGCCTCTCGACATGATTGAGAAAGAAGAGGGAGATCTCGACCCCGAAGAATCTAGGACCGCGAAATTCATAACCCGATACGCTGAGAAGCATGGGAACATCAACATTAGAGATGTCCTTTGTGTCCCTGGTGATGATCTTCTTTACACTTTGTTAGGTAGGAGTTAGGGCGTTTGTGCCTCTAGTGTGTCCCTAGGAGTTTGCTTTGTATTCATATATCAATGTTCCAAGATGTATTGACTGTATTTGTTTCTGCTTCTTTTCAGTTAGCAACATGACATCTGGATCTTCTATGGTTGCACTGCGGTCTTCAAGAAACTAGAGGAAAGGGAAGAAAACCGCGGCTTCTTCCTCCACAGCCATTCCGGACTCATCCGATCAAGGTGTTGCCATTGGAGAGCAAGATGAGCCGGGGTCCCCTGCTCCCCTTCTCAAAGGGAGAAAAAGGCGAGTTGTCGAAGAGCCTTCCGAGCGTGACGGATAGTCGTCGGAGGGCGGCGAGAGGGAAATGGCTGATTTCTTGCCAGTCATCACGGGGAACTCAGATCCCGGACCTTTCATAGATGAGCGGTTTTTGAGTGGCGAGGTGAGGCAACATATTGCCGAACAGGGCCTGGGCCCGACCTTAGCCGCACTCCAGAGGCAAGCACTCCGGGCAGCAGCCGAGATCCGTGTCATCGAGGTCACTATCGAGAAGGCTGATCGCCAGGCGTCGGCAGAGCTGAGGTCCTTGAAGAGAGAAAAGGAGGAGACCGACCAGAAGTTAGCCGCGTCCCTAAAAGCCAGTGAGGATAATAGGATAAGAGTCCTCGAACTGGAGAAGAAAGTCACTGAGCTGGAAAAGGCATTGGCGGACTCTGAGGCTGCCAGGAAGGTTGAGAAGCTTGAAGCTGACAGAAGCATTGGCGCTCTGAGGGCCGAGGTGACGGAGCTTGAGAAGGAAGTAGAGGAGCTGGACGGAGTGGCTGGAAATATTGGGGAGGAGCAGTTCCAAAATGCTGTGAAGCAAATCCAGCACTTCAATCCCGGGGTCGACCTTATCTTGGAGGGTGTGAAATCAGAGAAAATGTTTCACAACGGCCAGCTTGTAGCTGTTGAGGAAGTGGCTGTGAAAGCTCCTGGTGGTAACCCGGAGGTTATTCAGATCCCGGAAGAGGAAGGGGTCGGCATTTAATTGTATTTTTTTTGCCCCCTGCGTGGGGTTTTACTATTTGTATGGACAATTGCCCCGCGTTCGGGGTTCTATAGCTAATTACTTTGTTTAGTCATTTGTTTTTGTTTTTCATGGTCCGACCTGGGTCCAATGCCCATTTTCGTATTTGTTATGCCGGACTTAGAAAACTGTGTTGTGAAAACCATGGTCCGGGATCCTTCACTCATGTTATTAATTGAGTGGCATTCCCTTGGACTTAGGTAAGAAAAGGCCTTGGTCTTTAATCTAACGCTTGTAATAATGCATCGTCAAGAAATTTTAGACTTAGGCGAAGTAAGACCTCAATCCGTATTCCAGTGCTTGCTGTGGGAAGCGCTTGGAATTGCAGACATAGGTAAGAGTAGCGCCTGGTTAGGGAATTTTACGCGAAGACCCTTTTGCCCAAGGCGCCAGCATTGCTTTCAACCTTGCCCGGGATAAGTATCCTAATAATCGTACAGATTTTAGGATCCCTTCTTGGCTTAGGTGTAAGGAAGGAGTGTGTACATATGATCCGTACTGTCTCCTATCGACTTTTTAGAGCAACGCGTTAGATCAAACCTGGTTTTCTGAATAATAACTTTATTGCTGAACCTGGGAGAACAAGAGTCCGTACATAGCGTACTTATTTAAAACGAGAACGGATCAAAGATAATTTTACTGAAAGGCTAAGCCGCTATGGGCATTTAGCTATAGTATTTCCTTAGTTTGTCCGTATTCCAGTAATTCTTGACCGGGGTCCCAGATAACGTTTCCAATGTGTGGGCTCCCTTGCCCGTACTGGTGACAACGCGATAGGGGCCTTCCTAGTTAGGAGCCAGTTTTCCTTGGGAGACATTTTTCCTTCCTATGTCGGCTCTTCTGAGGACTAGATCGCCGGGCTGGAATTTTCTCGGGATTACCTTCTTGTTGTACCTGGCCGCTGTCTTCTGCTTGAGGGCGGCATCCCGTATGTGGGCTACGTTTCTTCTTTCTTCGAGCAAGTCTAGGTCCTCTCTGATTAGGCCGGGGTTGCTGTCGGATGAGAACTGTTGGTAGCGCCAGCTAGGCTCCCCTATCTCCACCGGGATCATGGCTTCGCAGCCATAAGTCAGCTTGAAAGGGGTTTCTCCCGTCGTGGAATGGGGGGTGGTCCGGTATGCCCAGAGAACATTGTCAAGTTGCTCGACCCAGTTCCCTTTGGCTTCGTTTAACCTCTTTTTCAAGCCTCGCATGATGATTCTATTGGCGGCCTCGGCTTGTCCGTTCGTTCTGGGGTTCTCAACGGAGCTGCAGTGGTGCTTTATTTTCAGTGTAGCTAGTAGCTCCTCAAAAGCTTTGTCTTTGAACTGAGTTTCGTTGTCTGTGACTACAGATTCCGGTATGCCGAACTTGGTGATGATATGGCGCCAAGTAAACTTCTGAATTCGAGCCGAGGTGATGGTGATCAGGGGTTCGGCCTCGATCCATTTAGTAAAATAGTCTCCGCTACCACCAAGTATTTAAACGCCTGGGGCATAGGGGAACGGACCTAAGATGTCCATACCCCACCGGTAAAAGGGCCAAGGAACCGACGTCGTGGACAACTCTTCAGAAGGAGCTTGAAAATGATCTGCATGACGCTGACACTTGTCGCAAGTTTGAACATGTGCATGAGAGTCAACTTCCATTGTCGGCCAGTAAAATCCTGCCCTTAATACTTTTTGGGCTAGGGCTTTGGCTCCTAAGTGGTGGCCGCAGCTCCCTTCATGAACTTCAGCTAGGGCGTATTCGGCTTCTTTGGGGGTTAAGCACTTTAGGAGGGGGGAGGAGAAACCACGCCGGTATAATCGACCGTTGTAAATGGTGTATCTGACCGACGTCTTTACTACCCTGGAAGCCTCCTTCGGGTCCGTTGGGAGCTTTCCATGCTGCAGATAGCCCAATATAGGAGTGATCCAAGATGGCTGATGATCCTCCACTGGGATATGTTACGATCCGTGATGGAGGGTTGGGAAAGAGTTTCTTGGATTACTGCACCGGTTGTTGCCGTGGCTTTTTGTCTTGGCCGCCTTAGATAAGAGGTCGGCTCTGGAGTTCTGTTCCTTGGGATGTGCTCTATCCTGACTTCTTCAAAATCTTTTAGAAGTTCTTGGACCTTGTTCAAGTATTTCTGTAGGAGGGGCTCTTTAGCTTGATAGTCACCTCGGATTTGAGAGGTTACTAGTTGGGAGTCACTGCAGAGTGTGATCCGTGTTGCCTCTAAATCCTTTGCCATTAGCAACCCTAAGAATGCAGCCTCGTACTCGGCCTGATTGTTTGAAGTTGGGAATTCAAACTTCAGGGAGTGCTCCAAAGTCAAGCCCTCTGAATTTTCGACTATTACCCCAGCCCCACTTCCTTTGGGGTTCGACGATCCGTCGACAAAAATGGTCCAGAAAGCTTTCTTTGGGCCGCCGTTGTCTGTTGTGAGTTCTGCCAGAAAGTCGGACAACGCCTGGGCTTTTATTGCAAGTCGTGGTTCGTATGTAATCCCAAATTCTGAGAGTTCAATCGACCACGCAATCATTCGCCCAGCCAGATCAGGTTTGTGTAGTACCTGTCGGATAGGTTGGTCGGTTCTTACCACCACAGGGTGGCATTGGAAGTATTGCCGAAGTCTTCTTGCGGTGATGATGAGCGCAAAGGCGACTTTCTCAACCTTTTGATATCGGAGCTCAGGTCCCTGGAGGACCTTACTCACGAAGTAGACAGGCTTCTGTCCCTCGTCGGTTTCTCTGATCAAAACTGAGCTTACGGCTTCGTCGTGGACGGATAAGTACAAATAAAGTGTTTCCCCGATATCCGGCCTTGCCAAGATAGGGGGGGAGGACAAAAGGTTTTTCAACGATGTGAAGGCGTCCTCGCACTCTTTAGTCCATTCAAAACTTCTTCCCTTCTTGAGCAATTTGAAGAGGGGGAGAGACTTGTGAGCGACTTTGGCTAAGAACCTTGTGAGGGCCGCTATGCGCCCCGTGAGCTGTTGTACTTCTTTGACATTCCGGGGACTCCTCATGTTGAGGACGGCCTGACATTTATCCGGATTAGCTTCAATTCCTCTATGCATTAGCATGAACCCCAAAAATTTACCGGCCTGTACCTCGAAAGCACATTTCTCCGGGTTTAACCTCATATTGTATTTCCGGATTTGTGCAAATACTTCTTCAAGATCCGCCGTGTGAGATCCGGAGTGCGGGGTCTTGACTATCATATCGTCTATGTAGACTTCTAGCATCTTTCCCACTTGGTTTTCAAAAACTTTGTTCATCATCCTCTGGTAGGTGGCTCCTGCGTTCTTTAGGCCGAAAGGCATGACCTTGTAGCAGTAGCTCGCCCTATCAGTAATGAAGGCGGTTTTATCTTCGTCCCCAGCGTACATGGGAATCTGGTTATATCCGGAATACGCATCCATGAATGAGAGCCACCTGAACCCGGAGGATCCGTCCACTAATTTATCCACATTGGGAAGTGGATATGGGTCCTTGGGACAAGCTTTATTCAGGTCGGTATAGTCTACGCACATCCTCCATTTTCCGTTGGACTTTTTTACCAGGACCACGTTGGAAAGCCATGTGGTATAAGAAATTTCTCTGATGAAGTTGCCATTTAGCAGTTCTTTTACTTGGTCTTCGACGACTTGCTGCCTCTCGGGTCCGACCTTCCTCTTTTTTTGCGCAACCGGTTTGGCGCCTTCTTTAATCGACAACCGATGGCAAATAAAGCTGGGATCGAGTCCGGGCATGTCGGAGGAAGTCCAAGCGAAAAGGTCTTTGTTTTTCAACAAGAGTTCTGAGAGCTGTTGTTTTTCTCCTTCACCCAGACGAGCTCCGATTTTAGTTACCTGTCCAGGATTGTTCCCGAGTTGAAGGGACTCCAGTTCGCCTTCGGGTTGTGGTCGGGTATCCCGGATCTCTTCTCTGACGTCCAGCTCGGTCATCAGAATGTTAACTTGGTCGATAGCCGGGGTAGAGACAGAGCGGCTTGACATCCGGGGTACTTTGCAAATCTTCAAGCTCTCGTTATAGCATTTTCTGGCTGCAATCTGGTCGCCTTTAATAGTGACGACGTCATTGTTCTTATTGAGGAACTTCATCACGAGGTGAGTGGTGGATATTACTGCCCCGAGAGCGTTCAGAGACGGACGGCCCAGGATAATGTTATAGGCCGAGGGGCAGTCCACGACCAGGAATTTTACCTTGACGGTCCTGAAGAGTGTAGATGATCCAAGAGTTAAGTGGGTTTCGTAATATCCTACCGGAGTGATCTTCTCACTGGTGAAACCCGTTAATTCTCCAACATGGGGAGTCAAGTCGGATTGCAGAAGTTCCAATTTTTGGTAAAGGTCTAGGAACATAATGTTGGCTGAACTCCCTTGATCGACGAAAATTCGGCGGACTTCAGCATTGGAAATTACTCCGAAGATGACGAGCGGGTCGTCATGATCCGGGATTATTCCGCCGTAGTCTTCATCTGAGAAGGTGATGAGAGGCGTTTTCCTATTTTTCGCTTGTGTTTTTAATCCTGAGTGGGCCACGCTAAAAACCGCCATTCTGAGGGCTTTCTTTTGAGCTCCATTGGAGGATCCTCCTCCGGCAAAACCACCGGCAATGGTATGGATCGTCCTGTTGGGTTCGGCGCGGTGATCATCGTTACCGGCGGAGGGAGTGTTTCTATCCCGGCCCTGACGGTTACTGTTATTACGTTGAGGCGGAGTCCGGGATCTTCTCCTCGGGCTCCTTGTCCTTCTTCTGCGCGAGGAATGGACTCCGACGTTTGCTGTCTGTGCGTCTGTTATCCCCTTCGTTGTTTTGCTCGCGGAGGATATACTGCTGCAGGCGCCCGGCCTTGATTAGAAATTCAATGGCGTCGCGCAGCTGGTAGCAATCCTCTGTATCGTGGCCATAGGCTTTGTGCCATGTGCAATGTTTGGAATGATCCTTCTGCCTCTGCCTCTTGATGGGGGGCGGTCTCGGGATGTTCTGAAACTCCGTGTTCATCACTTCCCTCAAGATCGTTTCTCGGGGTGTGTTCAAAGGAGTATAGTCTGCATAGTTTCTCCGGGGTGGGCTACCCTTTGGAGGTCGTGACCTTGAGGAGTTTTGGCTGGGCTTTTGGTGAGAAGGTTCACCTTTGTCCCACCTCCTGTGGTCTTCGTTGCCTCTTCCAGGTAGACGTACTTCTCGAACGTTTTTGGAAGTCGGTTAGATTGTCTGGCTTCTTTTTCGCCAGGGACTTGAAGAAGTCTGAGCCTATCCGGAGACCGCCTCTGGCGTAATGCAAGGCTATTCTGTCTTCAAAGTTTTCTACGTTGGTGCAGGCGGCCATGAAACGTCTGACATAGTCCCGAGGCTTTCATCCTTTCCCTGGCGGATCTTGGCCAAGGATTCAATGGATTTAGGTTGTTCCTTGCTTGTGGTGTACTGCAGCAAGAAACGCTGCTTGAGGTCGGACCAATCCACTATGGTTCCCCGTGGTTGGGTGGTGAACCATTTGAGGGCCCCCTTTTTGAGGGAGAGAGGGAAGGCTCGGCACAACAGTTCCATGGATCCGCCATAGAAGCATAAGGACTGCTCGTAGGCATTAATGTGTTCTTGGGGGTCCGTGGTCCCGTCGTAAACTTCAAGGTTTGGAGGAAACTTGAAATTTCTCGGAACCCAGAATTCCATGAGCTGGTCGAGAAAAAGCATTCCACGGTTCCTTGGTTTCGATTGTTGTCCCTGGTATGAGGAATTCCCTCATCAAAATGGGCCCTCGACCTATTATTTTCCATGTCAGTCCGTTTGTCAGGTCGGCGTGGCTCTGGTTGAGCTTCATGCATGGCGCGCTGCATGTCTTCCAGTCTTCTAAACTGGTCATTGAGCAGATCCATATGTTGTTGCAACATATCCTGGAATTGGCGTTGAGAAGCCCGAGATTGATGTGTGTGTTCAGAACGTGATGCACGATCGTCGAACTCGTTGCTCGGGTTTCCCAAGCGTTGATGTACAGGAATTCTACGTTCTTGAAGGTTCTGGCCGCCCTTCTGGGTTGGGAATTCAAGTCTATCCCTGACAGAAATCCTGCGTGATGGTTAGGAGACTCCTCAGAAAAAGAGGTGGAGTGCCCATCACGTCGGCTTCTTGGTCGGGGCGCCTAATTTCTCATAGCAGAGGTTTGAGCCACAAGTGGAGGCAATGGTGGTGGTGGACGTTGCATGTCAAGATCTTGTCTCTGGTTGACAGAGGCTTGAGCAGCGTCTCTTCTGGAGTTTTGCCTCGTATTCACCATGATTGGGTGGGATAAGAATTTTATGGTTTCCCCACAGACGGCGCCAATGTTCTGAAGTAAATTCAGAAGAGTACCTGAGATAGGCACGTTAGGGTGGATTCCTCCGTAACGCAGCAGCAACAATGGTGGTGCGAGGGGGTGGGTACCTACAAAAGGCACTCCGACGCTCAAGTTAGACTATGCACAATAAGGACAGTCTGTATATCAGAGGAGATGCGTACCTTTGATGCTTGGCATGGTATTTATAGGAGCGTACGCAGAGTCCTAAAGGGATTCCTCTTAGATGCAGGTAATTTAGGATTGATATCTTGATGATAATCACCTTTTCATTATTATAAGGATATATCCCTATAAATCCGGGATTAAGATAAGGAAAGTATCCAGCCATCAAAGATATCTATAAATGCTATAATATCGTAAGCTGACGATTGACAGTTGTGCATATCTTGGGTTTTATCCTCTGCTCGGATCAATCAGCCACGATGTCATATAGTAATACCGCTCAGGTGTCTTGATCCGTGGTCCGAAGCACGTCGTGAGTCTTCCTCCACGACGGATAGGGGAAGTCCAGTATTGAGCACACCGGGTTGATCCCATGGGTCGGGATCCAGGATCTCGGTCCAGAACACTTATCTATATTATATTCCTATTATACTATACTTGTTTACTTATTATAACTATTTATTTATCTATATTATATTCTTGTTACACCATATTTGTTTACTTATTATTCGTCAAATATCATTACTAAATTTGGTTATTTTATATTGAAAGTAAATTTTATGGAAAAGTTTTAAGAGAAATATTATCCCATGGATAAAAAGAATCAATGTGCAAAGAGATTATTATTGCGACCATGATGAGAAGATTAATGGGCGCCTTAATCAATTAGAGATTGTTATTGTGACAATGATGAGAGGATCAAGAGACGCCTTAGTCAAATTATTGTGATCATGATGAGAGGATCAATGGATGCCTTGATCAAATTATTGTGATCATGATGAGAGGATTAATGGACGCCTTAATCATTTTTAATGATTATAATCATGATGAGAGGATTGAAGGACGCTTTGATCAAATTATTATGATCATGATGAGAGCATTGAGGAACGCTCTGATGAAGAGAAAGAGACACATTTGATTAAGAGTATTGAAATAGGATGACGATAAGAGATGATGAATAATCAATTACTTATTTTTACTTGTTTGTTGATTTATAAATTATTTCTTTCCAAATTTATTTTATTATTTTAAATTGTTGGATTTTCAGTTATGGTTTTAGAAATAGAGATTAGTAAATAATGGATGGTAAATTTATATTACATGTTTTTACATTTTCCTACTAATATTTTTGTGATGTAATGTTTCAGAGAATGCTAACTATTAGAGTTCTTATTGATTTATGAGTTGAGCAAGTTTATATGCCAAATCTAGGAGACTATATGTTCTCTATGACTCTGGGAGACAAGTTCTTGATCATACTACTCTTTGATGAGTAGTTGAAAGAAGAAAATAATTTTGTAAATATGTAAAAATAAAAATAAAAAAGTTGCACCTTAAAGGCTTTCTAACTTTGTTAAACAATGCTTACTTAAAAGTGTGTTGTATGTATAAACTAACTTCTGAAGGGATTTAATCCCTTAATGTAAAATATCTTATGAACTTATGAAAAATGTAGTAATTTGTTAGGTAATGAAATATTTTAATTTTGATATTTTAAATTATTTTTAGATAATAATAATAATAATAATAATAATAATAATAATAAAATTAGAGTAAGATGTTACAATTTGGTATCAGAGTAGAATTCTAGACAAAGTGGTTCGAGAACCATTCTTGCTTTCTAAGCAATAAGAAAGTGACTGCAGGAAAAGATGTCTCGCAGAGGGAACAACGTAAATTCTCACCCTGAGGATAGAGTGGAAAGAATGATGGATACACTGGAAGAGATTGTTGCATCAATGCGAGAACAGACAAACGTGATGAACCAATTCTTCCAACATGTACGAGTAAATGGAGGTTAGGAACAAGATGCTCATGCAGCAAATCCAAATTTTCAAGGACTATGAATTTTAGAAGGCAAATTTGTCGGCTTTTAAAGGAGAATACAATTCGACTGTCGCAGAGAATTGACTCATGGAACTAGAGAAAATTTTTACTGTCCTAGGGTGAACTGACACCCAATAAGTTAATTTTTCTACGTATATGTTATCTGGAGAAGTATAGCACATGTGGCGTGGAGCTAAGCGACTTTTGGAAACCCCAAATGTACTTGTCACCTTGGAAATTTTCCAGAATGCTTTTTTGGAAAAATATTTTCTAGCCATTGTTCGGAATGAGAAAGAATTAGAATTTTTACAATTACGATAAGGAAATATGACAATTGGTCAATATGTAGCTAAATTCAAGGAGTTGGCAAAATTTTCCTTTCATCTCCATTTTAATAACAATGAAGAATAGAAGGCAACGAAATTTGAATTTGGACTAAAACTGAAAATTAAGAAGGAGGTTAGTAAGCTAGAAATCAAGCAGTATTCTACACTAGTTAATAAGTGTAGAATTGTGGAAAGAGATCTCTAGGAGTATAAGGCAGAGCAAGAAAGACAATTCCAATTCAAGCAAAAAAGGGGAAGATAATGGAAGGATAACTGGAAATAATAAATCCAGACAAAATATGAATAAGGAGAAACAAGTTCAGCTAAAGAAAAATGCCGAAAGTGTGAGAAGGCACACGAAGATAGACCGTACCTGTATGGACAATGGGTATGTTACACTTGTGGTAAGCCATGACATATGTCAAGAGATTGCAAACTCAATAAGGGAAATTCCCAAATGGCACTACAAGTTAAAAATTCATAGACAAAACCTCAAGTTCCAGGAAAGGTCTTTGCCTTAACCAATCAAGAAGTAGAACAATCTCCCGAGCTGATAATAGGTCAGTGCCTCATAAGCAATACTCTTTTAACTATATTGTATGATTCTAGAGCCACGTATTCTTTTATATCTAATGACTGTGTGAAATAATTGAACTTACCTGTGACTGAATTACCTTATAAATTATTGGTATCCACACCAACTAGAAGTCGAGTCCAAACTTCTTATGCATGTTTAAAGCGTCCTATCTTTATTGAAAATAAACTTTTGTTTGCATACCTAATCTGTTTACCTTTGCAAAACCTTGATGTTATTTTAGGAATTGACAAGTTATCTTCTAACCATGTAGTCCTAAATTGTCTTAATAAATCTATTTCTTTTCCTTCACCCCTTGATCAAGAAAAATCTCAGAGTACCATTTTATCTACCAATAAAGTTAGTAAGGGTATAATAAAAAGAACTCAAGGATACATTCTCCTTCTTTCTTCTGAGATAAAGAGTGAGCTAAATTTAAATATTATTCATGTAGTTAGTGATTATCCTGAGGTCTTTTCCTTAGATATTTCTAATCTACCACAAAAAAGGGAAATAAAATTTTTCATCGACCTAATACCAAGAGTAGGTCCTATATCAATTGCACCCTATAGAATGTCTCCTACAAAATTGAGTGAACTTAAGAAGCAAATTGAGGAGTTATTAGTAAAAAAAATTCATAAGACCAAGCGTATATGTTTAGGGAGCTCCTGTCCTTTTTGTGAAAAAGAAAGATGATACTCTCAGATTATGCGTAGATTATAGACAATTAAATAAAGTTACTATTAAGAATAAATACTCACTCCCTAGGATTGATAATTTATTAGATCAAGTATGAGGAGCTTCAGTATTTTCAAAAATAGATTTAAGGTCAGGATACTACCAGATTAAAATCAAAACAGAAGATATTCCTAAAACAGCTTTTAGGACTAGATATGACCATTATAAGTATCTGGTGATGCCATTTGGATTAACTAATGCTCCTGTTGTATTTATGGATTATATGAATAAGATATTTAGACCATATTTAGATAAATTTGTGGTAATATTCATTGATGATATTTTGATTTATTTAAAGACAGAAAAGGAGCATGAAACCCATTTAAGAATAGTGTTAGAAACTTTGAAAGAAAAATAGTTATATGCAAAGTTGGAAAAATATGAATTTTGGATGAAAGAAATTAAATTTTTAGGACATGTGATAAATTAAGACAGAGTTGTTGTAGACTATAGTAAAGTTAAAGCAGTTATGCATCTGGAATAGCCAAAGACAATAACTGAAATAAAAAGTTTCTTGGGTTCAGCTGGATATTACCGTAGGTTCATGAAAGGATTTTCACAAATAGCTTTGCCATTAACAAGGTTGACTAGAAAAGGAACTCCTTTTGTATGGACTAAGGAATGTGAGAAAAGTTTTGAGGAACTAAGGAAAAAACTTACTACCACTCCTATTTTAATAATCCCTGATCCTTTAGGACATTTGTTGGTTTATAGTGATGCTTCCAAAAAGGGATTAGGATGTGTGTTAATGCAAGAGGGGAAGGTAGTAGCTTATACTTCTAGACAATTAGGGCCACATGAAGAAAACTATCCAACGCATGACTTAGAATTAACATTAGTAGTTTTTGCCCTGAAAATATGGAGACGTTATTTATATGGGGTAAATTTTGAGGTATATACTAATCATAATAGTCTGAAGTATCTCTTTGATCAAAATAAATTAAATATGAGATAGAGAAGGTGAATAGAATTTCTTAAGGATTATGACATGGAAATTAAATACCACCCAGGTAAAGCAAATATTGTAGCTGATGCCTTAAGTAGAAAATCTCTCCATATGTCATATACGATAATACAAGAAATGGATTTGATAGAAAAGTTTAAGAATTTAAATCTTTCAGTAACTTTAGATCCTAATAAGACTTGTTTAAGTGCTTTACAAATCAATTTTGATTTAAGGACAAAAATTACGGAGACACAGAAAGGATATCAGTTTTTGCAAGCTCTTAAGGAGGGGATACTTGAAGGAAAACATCCAGATTTTAATTTAGTAGACGATGAAATAGTTATGTATAGAAATAGATTATGCGTACTTAATAATTTTGATCTAAAGAAAGAAATTCTAGAAGAAGCCCATAAGAGTAAATATACTATTAACCTAAAAATTAATAAAATGTATCATGACCTTAAAAGTCAATTTTGGTGGCTTGGGATGAAATCCAATATAGCTAAGTATATATCTCAGTGCTTGACGTGTCAGAAAATTAAAATAGAACATCAAAGACCTCTAGGTTTATTACAACCCTTAGAAATCCTAGAATGGAAATAAGATAACATTTCTATGGATTTCGTGGTAGGATTACCAAGAACAAACTTAGGATATGATGCTATATAAGTGATCATAGATAGATCAACTAAATCTGCACATTTTATGCCCATTTGGATTAATTATCGATTGAATAAGTTAGCCCAACTATATATTAAGGAAATTATGAGACTTCATGGAATACCAACTACCATAGTATCAGACAGAGACCCAAGATTTACCTCTAGGTTTTGGGAATCATTACAAGCAGCCTTTGGAATGAAATTATCATTTAGTACTACTTATCATCCCCAAACTGATGGTCAAACTGAAAGAACAATCCAAACCTTAGAAGATATGTTAAGGACTTGTCTTTAGATTTCAAAGGAAATTGGGATAATTATTTGTCACTGATAGAATTTTCTTATAATATTAGTTATCAAGCTAGTATTGGTATGGCCCTATATGAAACATTATATGGGAGGAAATGTAGATCTCCTTTATGTTGGATTGAAACTGGGGAAAGAAATCTAATAGGACCTGATTTGATACAACAAACCTCATATCAAATAAAATTAATCAGGGAAAGAATGCTTGCAACTCAACGTAGACAAAAGAGTTATGCAGACCAAAGAAGAAAACCTTTAGAATTTCAGGAAGGAGAACACATATTCCTTAAAGTTATCCTAACAACTAGTATTGGCATGTCCTTAAAAACAAAGAAACTGAGTCCTAGATACATTGGACCTTTCCAAATTCTTAAAAAAGTCAATATCGTAGCTTACCAAATTGCCTTACCACCCAATTTTTCAAACCTACATGATGTGTTTCATGTGTCACAACTTCGAAATTATTGCTTTGATTCTTCACACATCATTGAAGCAGAATCAATACAGTTAAAAGATAATTTGACATATAAGGTACAACCTGTGCAAATAATAGACAAAATTTATAGACAATTACGGAATAAAACCATTCGTATGGTCAAAGTATTATGGCAATGGAAAAATGTGGAAAAAGCTACATGGGAAGCAGAGGAAGATTTTAAGTGAAAATATCCAGAACTCTTCTAGCAGATAAACGAAATTTTGAGAACAAAATTTTTATAAGAGGGGAAGAATTTAACATCCTTAAAATAATAATAAATAATATTCAAACAAAATACAGCATAACAAACAAAATAAGAGTCCTTCATTCAAATAACCATGTCATTATTTGAATAAAGTCTCTAAGGTGTAAATGAATAGGAGCAGAAATGTCACTTTATTCGAATAATAGAGATGTTATTCGAATAAAGCAGCCAAAATATCAGAAAATGGAGACCCAACACGATACAGTTAGAATGGAAACTCTAGTTTCCATTTGGTTCCTTTCTCTTATGATTAATTAGACTAACTAGTTCCAATAGAACTAGAAGAAAAGGTAAGAATAAATTATCTTGAATTCAAAACTAACTAGTAACTTGGCACGTGTCCAATGTAATAAATAAAGATGAACTCAACATACGATGCTAGCAAAAATAGGTGTCGTTACGAGGAGATTATGCAATCAAAGTAATGATTAATAATATTATATGGCAAGCTATAAATGACTTGGTCCCAGAAAATTCTGGAATTTATGGTGATGAAGCACAGTTAGAAGCATGACAAGTGTTCATGCAGTCTATGATGGAAAAACAAGAATGATTACATAAATGAAGAGTTAATCTCATTTTGACAACAAGTCACTTAACATCATCCATATATCATCACTCATATGTAAGGCAAGCCCCCTTAGCTCTATGAGGCTGGGTCAAAATATCTCAATTTCTATGCTTCAGAAATATTAACATTATCACTATCCATATTTTGCCATTAATTTCATATTTGGTTTGAGATTTGCAATCAGACTGATAAAAAAAAGTCTCATGATTTAGAATGGAGGGTTTTTAGCTCCGTCTTATGTCAAGTAGTGTTCTACTAACTTTTGATTTTGCTCATTGAAATTTCATAGCCAATAAATGGATTTGGAGTTTCAAAAGTTTGGATTATGACTATCCACATTTTAAAAATGGTGGTCTATTCTTAGGAAGAACTTGGTGGGAAGAATATAGTCTTATCAATTCACCAAAGTCTTAGTCTCTGTTTAAGATTCAACAAACAGAGGTGCCTCTTTCATATTATACTAGGATACTTGGTAAGTTGTCTTCTACATGTGTATGTGTGTGTGTGTGTGTGTGTGTGTGTGTGTGTGTGTGTGTGTGTGTGTGTGTGTTTGGTAGGAGACGAGGTTAATAGGTGCATATACAATATAGAGAGAACAAATTAATGGGTCTATAGATATCTTATTCTAAATTTGATTCGTAATCCTAATTTATATTTACTTGAGTATAAGTTTTGGTTACTTTTCTTGGTTGAATGCTTGGTTTCTCTTCCCTTATTCTAGGCTAGGCCATTCACTTTTGTTGTTTTGCACATCATCAGTACTTGCAAGAGAAAGAGAGAACATATTGAATTAACTTCATCACTAATCTTGTGTAAGAGAATGCAAAGCAACTAATCGAATACGATAATGTTTTTCATAAACATCTGTGTCCCTGAAACAAAAGCAAAGAAGGTAGGAGAATTGCCATTTTGTTTCTTCCATCTTTCTCTTTCCTTTCTTCTTTGGTTTGGGGATAAAAATAAATGAAATATATTTACAAGAGACATAGGTCTATCATCTTGCAAGTTGTTGGGACTGTACCCATGCTTGAATGCTCAATCAAATCTAACTCTTCCACCCATTCAACTTAGGTCTTTGTCATAATTGTCTTGGATAGTTAAAATTCTTTTTTAAGGAGGGTCAAGTGTAAGAACTGCAATCCAATGTCTGTTTAAATAGTTGAAGATACAGATACACATATATCTTGAAAGGTTGATATTTGTTTAATTCTGCTTGGTGTTTAATGCTCCTCTAACATAATAATTACGTAGGTATGCCTGGTCTGACTGCTTATGCAGAGTTTTATGATGTATGTGGCCCTAAGAAAGGAGAGTTAGTATTTGTATCAGTTGCATCTTGAGCAGTAACAGCATCTGGATGACCAACAATTAATCATTTACAACAAATAAATCAACTGAACACATAATAACACCCTATGTAATAGAATGTGCAAAAATCGATAACATCAAATAATCATCCAGACAACCCTATGATACTATTGAACAAGCATCTAAGCGAGACAACTGCCATACAATTGTCAACAATGCAATGCTTTATGTTATGATGTATGGTTATGCTCAAACAAAGTCATAATATAATGATTGTGCAATGCTAATGTAGGTTTTGAATTTTAAAACACATGCCACTTACTTATTTCTTAGGAACCTTTGTTCCCTTGTATATACTGAGTAGGTTAGGCCTAAAAACCTAAACCCACTTAGTAATAGATAGACACTTTCTCCTTACTAACGTGAGAGTACTATTGCCACCCCCATATCGGTAACCCTAACTTAGTGAGCCTCTGCTCTAAGAATCTAGGTTCACACCTTGTTCTCTGGTCAAATGATTATTCACACCATATAAGGTTACAACACATAGGAAATAACAAATAACAAGATTGAAAACTAAATATGCAGGTTTGTTATCAAAACATACACAATTATCACAAGGTTTACATCAACCAAGTGAAAAGCAAAGACTAGTGACTCAAGGCGTTACTTCAACTTAACCCAAAAGTAGTAAAACTTATGTCACTAGTGTTCTTATATCTAGCACCTCACACCATCACTCCATAAGTGATTTCAAGACAACCTCAAATTGTTTAAGGTTCTAGATACTACTTTATAGCATTCCATAACACTCGCATGCCCAAGGATTTACCAACTTCCATCACAAGGTTTACCCTAACCTAGTGAAAAGGATATAGCTAGAAAACATACACTATTGACTCAACTCTAGCATATAAACGAACCAACCCATGTCTCTAACCATTCACAAAACTTAACCTGAACAATCAAGGAAACATGCTTTAACAATGCATTTCAAACTCAACTTTAACCCTAAAGTAGTAATATTTGTATATAGATAGGCATACCATCATACTAAGGAAGCCTAAGGTGTCCCAACACACTAATCCTTGACACAACACCACATTTTGGGTGTCTAGAGTTGTCCAACTCTATCCTAAAGTATCCCCACACTTTGGACATTTAAAATTCCCAAACTTTTCACATATGCAAGTTAATAATTCTCTCCAAGAAATATCTCCAAAAGTGTCTCATTACACCCATAAAGACTTGCACAAATGATCCTAACAAGTAGGAAATTAAATTAGCATCACAATGCTAATACCATGTTGCTTCCATGTCTCGACGCGTGAGCGTTTAAAACCCCAGTGCTTGAGCGCGCGAGCACTATCAACGTGTTATTTTGGGCAATGGGCGCTTGAGCACGCAAAACTTGAGCACTTGAGCGCTGACAACTAGAAGCAAGTTGTGCATAATTTTACAGGTTATGCATGTTCCATTAGTGCAAAATACAAAATTTGATCATTTCAAATTTGTTTCTAGGTGATTCTAAGTTCCTAACAAGCTCACTAAGCTATAAGAAACATAAAACACCAATTAATTTCATCAAAAATGGATCCAAAAATCAAACCACTCATCCAAACCCTTAAAATCAATACTTTGAGCTTAAATGGTACAAAAGAAGAGTTTTCAATTTCTAATCCAAACTCTTAGCATGAACAAGTCATTAATTACATTTAAAACTTATCCAAACAAGAAAATCACTCAAAACACCACAAGATCTCATTTTGATATATCAAACCTCAAATAGCCCAAACATGAAAAATGACAAAAAGATGAAGTTTTAAGCTCAAGAACCCCTACCTCAAGCTCCTCAAGCTACTATGATGATGGAGATTGATCCTCAATCTCAAACCTTGGATTTCGATTCTTCTTGTGTCTTTTGTTTCCCTTTTCATCATTTGAAACCTCCATTTTTTCTGCTATTTTTGGTGCAGACGTGAAGAGAAGAGAGAAAAGTGAGAAAATGAAGAAACAAAGTCACCAAAAGAAGTCCAATTTAAAGGCTGTAACCGTGGATAGTTTTAGGCCTTAAGTTATAACACTGATACTTTCCGATCTAATAGAAACACTCATATTTAGCTAAATCAAGTTTTTCAAGTTCCAACAACTTTAAAATAAATACTAAGATTCATTAAAAAAAGTCGTTTCACCAGTATCATAATTTTTCATATCTGTGACTAGTCAATCCAGCACTAAAACACACAACCAGTATACTTAAAAATATCAAATTAACTTTGATTATTATCAAAATTTAACCACATCACAGAAAACACATTTGTGACTTAGAAATAAATTATTCACATCTATTTCCATTAGCTAAACCATTTATACTAATATCTGGATTATTTTAAGTTACCTTTCACCTTTTAGGTTGCAGCAAGGTGCCTAAACTAGCTCAGATTGTCACAAAATAAAACAGGAATGTTAAGCAAGTATTAAGCTACCTCTATAACTATTTACAAGTCGGATATGTTTTAGAGGATGTTACAGAAAGCCTTTGATATTTTAGTTCTTAGTCAATTTTTATATATGAGATTTTTCGAGAGAAATACAAATTAGATGAGGAAGTAGAGAGAAAAACCAAAGGAGAAATATATGGCTAAAATTGTTGGATCTCTATTCTTCTTGGATAAGTCTATAATCTTGGTAGTTCTTGTGTGAGTGTTTAAAGGGAAAATACAAAGAAATTAAGTAGAGAGAGTAAAAGAAAATGTGATTTTCATTTCTTCTTTAGCTACAAGGAATCTCTACACTTCATAGAGAACCAATCCTTCACACACTATCTCATAACCTCAGATCCACTCCATACCCAAACACCACCTCATTGCCATCATCAACCGATTGATCCCAAACTAGAAATTTACTCAAATCATCATATAAGCCATTCCAAAATAGCAAGACAATCCCAAGTCATCCCCTACCTCAACAACTAGGAATGACTACCACACTAGAAAAATTCTCACAAACCAAATACAATCCTAACATAACATAACAACATCAAACCCCCTCAATCCATCCCAAATAGAACAGAAGAACAACCTAACAAATGCAACCCAAAGTCACCAAGCACCAAACCCCAAGCACTTCATTTTCCAACCATGAACAACCATAGCAAACACATACATAAAACCCCATTCATCTGAAATTTTTTGCCCAAATCCACTATCGGTACTCTTGTGCCACCATCCCACCCCATGTTGACTGGTGATTGAGGTTTTTGTGAAGTTTGTGAAGAAAAATTTCAATATAAAAAATATTACTGATATAATATAACTATGGAACTTATAACATATATAACAATACCCAAATCTTAAGATTATGACATGTCAAATACATGACTGCCAAGGACAAATTCAAGATTTAAGGGCTAAGGGGGCAAAAAAATTAGTGAAAGACTATAAAGCATTCTTTGGTACATGTTCCTTAATAGAGTAATAAATATTAAAACACATATGAATATGTGTTTTTTTTTTTAAAAAAAGAGATTACACAAGTAAATTAAATTAACTTTCCAAATGATCTTGTTTGTTGGAGTAGGATATGAATATTCAAAAGAAAAACTCACTCTTATAAACATTTATGTATAAGTTTATCAAAGTTTTTTCAAATACCAGGGGTGAAGTTTTTGTGATTGGCCATTGACTAATGAAGAACTTAGTTTTGATGATAACAAACATGAAGATGTTTCAAGACCTTATCCAAGACCTTCAACACTAGTTATAGGCATTATATCATTATGTAAAGGTATAAATGATTCACCTAAAGCTCAATAAGTAATCTTTTCAAAGAACTCAAATAGCTCACATATTCTACGGACTTCAAATTGGTTTTTGGTTTTCAAAGAAACAAAAACAAAGTGCCAAAAAGCTTATTAGACCATTTGAGATTAATTGGCAATATTCAAATGTTATAGAAATGATTTTTTCTAAAGGCTTATTCAAATAACAGGTTTTGTTATTCGAATAACCAATATCAGAGAAGCCAAATAATTTCATCTGAGTAAGGGTTATTTGAATAATGCTCTGTGTTATTCGAATAATAGTTCAAAATTATCAAGGCGCTTAATGTATTATTCGAATAACAATAGTCTTATTCAAATACCACACCTTCTCAGAAGTTTTTCTAAAAAAGGCTTATTCGAATAAACATAATGTTATTCGAATAACAAGTTTTTCCATAAACTAATATGTAAGTCGTTATTCAAACAACAATAAGTGTTATTCAAATAACATGTTCCAGAGGCAAAATTGCCCTGAGCTATTTGAAGCCTTATTCGAATAACAAACTTGTTATTCGAATAAGACCACGAACCAGAAGAGGAAATAACGGATAGTAAGCTGCCATTAATGCTCCCAACCACCCTCCAATGGCTCTTTTAATGAATGAGCTTTAAATACAAGTTGTTGGGCATTTATGACGGTTGATCAATCAAGCTGAAAAACCAAGTTGAGCATTAATACGAGTTTCACTATCATTGTTCATAAATCCTCTATTTTGATCATCATCAAGCGAATCATAAATACCTATAGGACTTCAAGTTGTATTATTCATTCTTGAGAGAACTTCTATTCATCTATATTCTTGTTTAATCTGTAAAGAGAGGGTGAGACATCCCTCAAAGTTGTAAGGGTGAGGTATCCCTTAGAAATAGAGACTCAAGCACAAGGGTGAGGTATCCCAAGGTGTGTTGAGTACTCCATCTTGTAAAGGTTGTCAAGCACCAGGTTGAAGCTTGAAGATATAGTGGAAATCTCGGGTGTTTACTTGAGGACTGAACGTAGACCACAAGTGGATTAGTGGTTGAACCAGGATAAAGCTTTGTGTTTGTCTTCCTAAACTCATCTCATTTACTTTGTGTGTTGTTTCATTAGTTATCTTGCATTCTATCTTACTTGATTGATTTACTTGTACGTATAAACCCTCCAATCTCTCTATTCATTCATCTCTATCAAACAATAACTTCAACGAAAATTGGTAATCAAACTTTTTATAAGAGATTTGCGAAAAGTTTTTATAAACTCAATTCAGCCCCCTTCTTGAGTATTGAAGCCACTTGGTAACAAGTGGTATCAGAGGTAGACTCTTGTATAAAGAGCTTAGCCGCTTCAAGAGAAAAAATGGCTTCAAATGATTTTTCTAATGAAGGTTCTTCCATAAATAGGCCTCTTTTTTTTAATGGGGATGGTTATGCATATTAGAAAGAAAGGATGGAGATTTTTATTGAAGCTATTGATATTGAAGTGTGGGATGCCGTTGAAAATGGTCTTTTTATCCCCACACGTCTTGTTGATGGTGTTAGAACAAATACATCAAGAAATGAATGGACCGATGATGACAAAAAGAAAGTCCAATACAACTTGAGAGGCAAAAACATCATCACTACTTCTTTAGGTTATGATGAATTTTTTAGGGTGTCAAATTGTAAGACCACTCAAGAAAGTTGGGATACTTTACAAGTAACTCATGAAGGTACAAGTGAGGTAAAAAGGTCTAGAATTAACACCCTCACTCATGAATATGAATTATTTAGAATGAATCAAGGGGAGAGTATTCAAGACATGCAAAAACGTTTTACTCATATAGTTAATCATCTTGCTTCATTGGGAAAGACTTTTGCCAATGAAGATCTTATTAACAAAGTTTTGAGATGTTTGAGCAGGAGTTGGCAACCCAAGGTGATGGCCATATCAGAGTCAAGAAATCTAGCCACAATGACCTTGGCCACCCTCTTTGGAAAGCTTCAAGAGCATGAGTTGGAGCTATATCTACTAAATCAAAATGAGGAGCAAGATAAGAAGAAAAAAAAGATTGCTCTCAAAGCCACCTCTTCCTCAATTGAATATGAAGATGAAGATGATGGAAATGCTCTTGATAATATTGAAATGAATGAAGAGAATTTCAGCCTCCTTGTGAAGAAGTTTGGAAGATTTCTCAAGAAGAAAGGAAATCAAAGAAGACCTCATTTTCCTCCTAAGAAATCATATCAAAAGGGAGAAGGAACTTCATCCACTCCAACTTGCTATGAATGTGGAAAACCGGGGCACATGAAGATGGAATATCCAGTTTATTAAAAGAAGATGGAGAATAAAAAGAAGCCTTTCAAGGAAAGAAAAGGAAGAAGAGCATACATTACATGGGAAGACAACGACATGGATTCCACTGATGATTCGGAGGATGAGGAAGCTCACCTTTGCCTTATGGCAAATGGAGAAGAAGAAGAAAGTGAAATCGAGGTAACTTCATCTAATCTTGAACTATCTCCTTCATATAGTGAATTGCAAGATGCATTTCAAGAATTGCATGATGAATCCATGAGACTCACTAAAATAGTTTTAACTTCCAACAAAACAATCTACTTAATGACCAACAAAATTTCTATTTTAACTAAGGAGATTGAAGAACTCAAAGTTGAAAATGAGACTCTAAAACTTATTGATGCCAGCTCATCATGCATGATTTGTTCTTCATATGAAAATGCACCCACACCCTCATCTTGTTCTTTATGTAAAGAATATGAAATTGAAATTGAGGACTTGAAAAATACTCTTACAAAATTTACTTTGGGAAGGGATAATTTAAATATGTTACTAGGGAAACAAAGGTGTGTTTTTTAAAAAGCCAGTTTGGGATATAATCCAAATAACCATAAAAAATCCTACAATAATTTCTTTGTTCCATCTAGAACATCAAGTACCCTCTTTATCAAATGCTTTCATTATGGAAAGAAAGGACATAGTGCATCTATATGTAATGATAGAAAGAAAAGAAACACCAAAGTAGGAACTAAAATAGTTTGGGTTCTTAAGGGCACCATGCCTATTTCTAACACACAAAGACCTAAGACACTTTGGGGACCAAATGTTAAAACTTGAATGTGTGTTGTAGGTGTACTTAAAGTCCAAAAGTTCAAGTTAGTATCTTGATAGTGGATGCTCCAAGCACATGACCGGTGATGGCTCCAAGTTCTCCTTCCTTATTCCTAAGAAGAGTGGACATGTGACTTATGGTGACAACAACAAAGAAAAGATCCTTAGAGTCGGTAAAGTTGGTAAGATTCCTTCCTCATCCATTGATAATGTTTTACTTGTTGAAGGACTCAAACATAACTTGCTTAGCATTAGTCAATTGTGTGATAAGGGGAATAGGGTAATATTTGATTCAAATTGTTGCATAATTAAGGGTAAGGATGATAAGCATGTTAAGTTTGTTGGTCATAGGGTCAATAACATATATATGATTAGCCTTGATGACATTTCCTCAAATGATGCTAAATGCTTTATGACTAGAGAAAATGATTCATGGTTATGGCATAGAAGAATCGCTCACATTCATATAGATCACTTAAACAAATTAGTTTCTAAAGAACTAGTAATTGGTCTTCGAAAGCTCAAATTTGAAAAAGATAAACTTTGTGATGCATGTCAAAAGGGAAAACAAGTAAAGGTCTCTTTTAAAGCTAAAAATATGGTTTCAACTTCTATAGCTCTATAACTTTTTCACATGGATCTTTTTGGTCCCTCTAGAACTATGAGCTTTGGTGGAAATTACTATACCTTAGTAATTGTGGATGATTTTTCTAGGTTTACATGGACATTGTTTTTATCTCACAAAAATGAAGCTTTTAAATCATTCAAAAAACTTGCTAAAGTTATCCAAAATGAAAAAGGTTTTTGTATTGCATCCATAAGAAGTGATCATGATGGTGAATTTAAAAACTATGAATTTGAAACCTTTTGTGATGAACATGACATTGAGCATAATTTTTCAGCCCCTAGAACACCACAACAAAATGGTGTTGTAAAAAGGAAAAATCGATCTTTAGAAGAAATAACAGGAACTATGTTCAATGAGGCCAATCTTCCTAAGTATTTTTGGGTGGATACGGTTAATACCGCTTGTTACGTTATGAATAGGGCTCTAATAAGGCCAATTTTAAAGAAAACCCCCTATGAATTATACAAAGGAAGGAAACCAAATGTTTCACATTTTCATGTCTTTGGATGTAAATGCTTTGTTTTAAATAATAGAAATGATAACTTGGGGAAGTTCGATGCTAAATCTGATGAGGGAATATTTCTTGGTTATTCTATACATAGTAAGGCCTTTAGAGTTTATAACAAACGAACTATGATAATAGAAGAGTCCATACATGTTGCCTTTGATGAAACTAACCCAAACGAGCCAAAAAAGGAGCTTGTTGATGATGTTGCAGAAATCCTTGCAAGAACTCATCTAGGAAATTAAGAAAAAGAAGTCAAGAAGCAAGAAGAAAGTCCATATGATTCCCTACGACAAGAGGACTCTCAAATCATGGATCTTCCCAAGGAATGGAGAACATCAAGATATCATCCTCTTGACAAAGTGATAGGTGATGTATCAAAAAGGGTAATCACTCGTAACTCTCTTAGAGATGCATATAATCATATGGCTTTCGTTTCTCAAGTTGAACCTAAAAACATAAATGAGGCCATTAATGATGAATATTGGATCTTGGCCATGCAAGATGAACTAAACCAATTTGAGAGGAATCAAGTCTGAGAATTAGTCCCAAGGCCCAATGATCATCCCATAATTGGCACCAAATGAGTTTTTAAGAACAAACTTGATGAAACGAGCTTAATAATAAGAAACAAAGCTAGGCTTATAGCTAAAGGTTATAATCAAGAAGAAGGTATATATTATGAAGAAACATATGCGCCCGTAGCTAGACTAGAACCCATTAGAATATTACTTGCATATGCTTGCATCATGGATTTTAAACTTTTTCAAATAGATGTTAAAAGTGCCTTTTAAATGGTTTTATCCAAGAGGAAGTGTATGTAAATCAACCTCCCAGTTTTGAAAACTTTGAACTACCTAACTATGTATTTAAACTTAAAAAGGCCTTGTATGGCTTGAAACAAGCTCCTAGAGCTTGGTATGAAAGGTTGAGTAAATTCCTTTTGGAAAATGACTTCTCTAGGGGAAAGATTGACACTACTTTCTTCATCAAGCATAAAAAGCATGACATTTTACTTGTTCAAATATATGTTGATGATATTATATTTGGTGCTACTAATGACTTTCTTTGTAAAGAATTTGCTAATATCATGCAAAGTGAATTTGAGATGTTCATGATGGGTGAGCTTAACTTCTTCTTTGGTCTTCAAAATACGTGCTCCCAATAACTCTCATGTGACATATCATGCAATATTTAATTAGGAAGGGAATTTTTTTCAATGAAAATTAAAATTTCTTTCCTATTTTGGCTTATTAGTAAAACATTCAAAATCAGTACTTAATTTCAGATTCTATTTAAAATTGCAGGTAATCAAAAGTAATTGCTTTTCTAGATTAATTTCCAATTTGATTTGCTTCAATTGCTAATTTTCGTACATTATTGTTTGTAGAATATTCTGATTTGCTAGGTTGGATTGATTTGTTTTAATTGGTTTAATTCTATTTATAATTCATTATTATGTTAATGCCTGATTACTTTTATGAGTGGGGAGAGGCCATGTAAACGTCCAAATTGGCACTTAACGTGCCACGTGTGCATGTCCATTAAATTTAACTGATGGTGAAAGACGCGAGGGCAAACATGATAGACGTTTTGAGATTTTAAGAATTAAGTTATCAAATTTTTCAAGTTAGTGACTAAAGTGACGGGTGCATGAAATTTTAGGGATTAAAGCAAAGGTTTACTCAATATAATCAAACAAAATTATTAATTATTGTTGCTTCAAAATCTTGTTTTTCAATTAAAATTACTATAAATACCCTTCCCGTCATATTTTAATATAGAAAATCAATATGGAAATAGGAAGGGAATTTTATATTTTTTGCAAATGAAAAAATTTTCATTAAGATAAAATATAAATCAATATAAAAATTATCAAAAATATAAAATTATATAGAAAATTATTTAATCTAGCATTAAAACAAATCAATCAAACCTAACAAATCAAAATATTCTATAAACAGAAATGAATGAAAATTTCCAAATGAAGCAAATCAAATATAAAATTAATATAGAAAAACAATTGCTTTTAACTATCTGCAATTTGAAATGGAATCTGAAATTAATTACAGATTTTGATTGATTTACTAATGACCCAATATAGGAAGGGAATTTCAATTTTTATTGAAAACACTCTCTTCCTAATTGAATATGAAATTTAATTCAATAATTATCAAATTTGATAACTTAAAATTTATTACAAATGAACAAAATCAAGCATTAACATAGTAATAATGAATTAAAAATAGAATTAAACCAATGAAAGCAAATCAATCAAACCTAACGAATTAGAATATTCTACAAACAACAATGAATGAAAATTATCAATTGAAGCATATCAAACCTGAGATTAATATAGAAAAGCGATTGCTTTTGACTACCTGCAATTTCAAAATGAATATGAAATTAATTACAGATTTTAATTGATTTTCTAATGAGCCAAAATAGGAAAGGAATTTCGATTTTTATTGAAAAAATTCTCTTCCTAATTCAATATGAAATTTATTTCAATAATTATTAAGTTTGACTACTTGAAATTTATTGCAAATGAACAAAATCAAACATTAACATAATAATAATGAATTCAAAATAGAATTAAACTAATTGAAACAATTGAATCAAACCTAGCAAATCAGAAAATTGTACAAACAAAAATGAATGAAAATTATCAATTGAAGCAAATCAATTCTGAAATTAATATAGAAAAGCAATTGCTTTTGACTACTTGTATTTGAAATCAAATCAGAAACTAATTATAGATTTTGATTGATTTAGTACCAAGTCAAAATAGGAAGGGAATTTCAATTTTTATTGAAAAAATTCCCTTCCTAATCGAATATAAAATTTATATAAATAATAATCAAATTTGACTACCTGAAATTTATTGCAAATAAACAAAATCAAGCATTAACATAATAATGAATTTAAAATAGAATTAAATCAATGAAAACAAATAAATCAAACCTAACAAACCAGAATATTCTACAAACAACAGTGAATGAAAATTACTAATTGAAACAAATCAAATATGAAATTAATATAGAAAAGCAATTGATTTTGATTACTTGCAATTTGAAATCGCTCATTAGTAAATAAATCAAAATCTTTAATTAATTTCATATTTAATTTTAAATTGCAGGTAATCAAAAGCAATTGCTTTTCTAGAATATTCTTATTTGCTAGGTTAGAATGATTTGCTTTAATTGGTTTAATTCTATTTTGAATTCATTATTATTATGTTAATGGTTGATTTTGTTCATTTGCAATAAATTCCAAGTAGTCAAATTTGATAATTGTTGAAATAAATTTTATATTCGATCAGGAAGGGAATTTTTTTAATAAAAAATAAAATTTGTGTCCTATTTTGGCTCATTAGTAAATCAATCAAAATCTATAATTCTACATTTGTGATTGTGAGATACTCTCTAGTCTCAGCGTGGTGAGTATTGCAAAGAATTTGGGGACAGGGAGTGGGTGACCATGGCAAGGAGTGGTGGTGAAGAAGTGAGCAATAAGCAGGTGATATTGAAGCACTACGTCTCTGGGTTCCCCAATGAATCAAATATGTCTGTCATCACTGGCTCTATCAAATTAACGGTTCCCAAAGGATCTAATGGCGTTCTGGTGAAGAATTTCTATTTGTCTTGCGATCCCTACATGCGAAATCGTATGACGAAGCATTTGAGTCCCTCATACATTGATTCCTTCAAGCCTGGTTTGGTTAGAATCTCTCCATTTCTGTGCTTTAGAAATATAAATATCATCATTATCCCTATTTTGCCATTAATTTTATATTTGGTTTAAGATTTGCAATCAGTATAATAAGAAAAAGATCTCATAATTTAGAATGGGGGGTTTTTAGCTTCGTCTTATGTCAAGTTATATTCTACTAACTTATGATTTTGCTCATTGAAATATCACAGCCGATAAGCGGATTTGGAGTTTCAAAGGTTTTGGATTCTGACAATCCAAATTTTAAAAGTGGTGATCTAGTCTGGGGAAGAACTGGGTGGGAAGAATATAGTCTAATCAATTCGCTAGAGTCTCAGTCTCTGTTTAAGATTCAACACACGGAGGTGCCTCTTTCATATTATACTGGGATACTTGGTAAGTTGTCTTCTCCATGTGTGTGTTTTTGGTAGGAGAGGAGGTTAACATGTGCTTATACAATACAGAGAGCTAGAGCATGTCTGTTAAACATGCTGAAAATGGACTGATGCAATATGAGGAGATGATAATTATATTTATTCTATTACTTAATGGTACATTTGTAATATGGAAATTAGGAATTGTAATTGAGGATTTAGGTTTTTTTTTTTTAGGTGTTAGAACTCAATTTTTTGGGTCTTTGGGAAATCTTATTCTAGGTTTGATTCGTGATTCTAGTTTATATTTACTTGAATATAAGATTAAGTTACTTTTCTTGGTTGAATGCTTGGTTTCTTTTTCCCTATTTTTGCTCTTTTGCACATCATTAGTGCCTGTAAGAGAAAGAGAGAATGAATTGAATTAACTTCATCACTAATCTTGTGTAAGAGAATGCAAAGCAACTAATCAAATACATTAATGTTTTTCATAAACATTTGTGTCCCTGAAGCAAAAGCAAAGAAGGTAGGAGAATTGCCCTTTTGTTTTTTCCATCTTTCCATTTCCATTCTTCTTTGGTTTGGTGATAAAATTAAATGAAATATATTTACAAGAGACACAGGTCTATCATCTGGCAAGTTGTTGGGACTATACCCATGCTTGATCAGTCAGATCTAACTGTTCCACCCACTCAACTTAGGTATTTGTCATAATTGTCTTGGATAGCTAAAATTACTTTTTAAGGAGGGTCAAGTGTAAGAACTGCAATCCAATGTCTGTTTAAATAGTTGAAGATACAAATACACATATATCTTGAGATGTTGATATTTGTTTGATTCTACTTAGTGCTTAATGCTTCTCCAATATAATAATTATGTAGGTATGCCTGGTCTAACTGCTTATGCCGGGTTTTATGATGTTTGTGCCCCTAAGAAAGGAGAAGCAGTATTTGTATCAACTGCATCTGGAGCAGTAGGTCAGCTTGTTGGTCAGTTTGCTAAGATTATGGGCTGCTATGTTGTCGGAAGTGCAGGAAGCACAGAAAAGGTAAGTCAGAGTGACACAATGTAAAGGATCATATAGCAGTATTTTTTCCTTTAGCAGGAAGAAAAGAAAAATGCAATCAAGTGATTTCTTTTTTTTTTTTTATCATTTTTAAGCATTAAATAAAACTTTAATCTTCAATTTTATTAAGTCAAATTTTTATAAAAGTAGTTTTCTTTTATTTCCCCTTTTGAGATGCTTCATATGCCTAAGGAAATTTAATTCCATCCATCAATTGTAAAATCACAAAAGCATAACTCTTGCTTATCCTTTTGCACAATGCATGACTTTTTGTGGAATTCTTGTTTATTAACAATCTTCTATCTTTCATATGTTGTTGTTCCTTTCTTTGATCAATTATGTAACATAAGGTTGATTTGCTTAAGAGCAAGTTTGGATTTGATGAGGCTTTCAACTACAAAGAAGAAACTGACTTGAATGCTGCGTTGAAAAGGTTAGTAGTTACTTATTTTCTAATAGAATAAATTGTTTTATTAATCTGTTCAAGGATGCGTTTTAATTTGAGTTGATAACATATTAGTCAAATTATTGTTGTCATGAACGTCCATGTGGCTTGAATATTTGGAGGCATCCTTTAAACAAAAATGGGATAACCACACCATGTTATTTTCCTCATATCTTGGTTTCAACTTCCGTTTTCTAAGAATAGGAAGTTAGCTTGTTGCCTTTTATCCGCTTTTTGTTTCCACTAGGGGAAAAAGAATTCTAAGGAGTAATCTTCACCTTTTTTTTTCAATTCTCTAATTTTCACCAATTTTACTAACAAATAAAGACATCATTTTGTCAGGCATTTTCCTGAAGGTATTGATATATACTTTGAGAATGTTGGAGGAAAGATGCTTGATGTAGTGTTACTCAACATGAGGAATCATGGCCGAATTGCTGTTTGTGGAATGATTTCGCAATACAATCTTGATAAACCTGAAGGTGTACATAATTTAATGCATCTTGTTATCAAACAGATCCGCATGCAAGGTTTCCTCGTTTCTGATTATTATCACCTTTATCCAAAGTTTTTGGAGATGGTTCTACATCACATCAAAGAGGAGAAGGTTACTTACGTGGAGGACCTAGCTGAAGGAATTGATAGTGGCCCAGCAGCCCTAATTGGCCTCTTCACAGGGCGCAATGTGGGAAAACAATTGGTGGTGGTAGCTCGAGAATAATTTCAGACAACCGTATTATTTGAAATATACCATATTATGTGAATGGTGTTAAACTTGGTTATATTGCTTAAATGAAACTTATTATTATGGTAATTTTACTAAATGTAATAAGGTGGTAAAAGGGTGGCAAATGGATGAATTGGATAGATTTTGGATTGGATCAAAATGGATGGATAAAAAATAATCTATTAATCCATTTAAGATCCATTATAAAATTGTTAAAACTAATCAATCTATCTATGATCCATTTTAATGGATGGATATCCATTCCATCTATTTATCCATTTTAGTAAATTGGGTGGATGTATATCCAACTAAATCATTTAAAATTAATTTTTAATAAAAAAAATACTCACTTTCTCATCTTCGCTATTTTTTCTTGGAACCAAACACCAATCTGATTACTAATAGTAAGGCTTACTCGTATTAAGAAACTTTAAAGTAAAAGGTCTGTAGAGTGCGAAGTGCATATGCCTTAATGCCAATTTCCCTATCCTTGTATCATACTAACATCTATCGTCATGGGCTTCAACCACTTCAACTTCAACTTATTTATTTAGGGAAATTATACTCACTCCCTTGAGGTTTGTGTTTTTGACATGGGATATCCCTCTTATTGCAAAATGACATTGTGTACCCTTCCTTTACGTTTCCTTATTGTAATTATGGCTTTTCTACTTAACGTGATGTTAGTATTGCTAATGGATCTATAAGCATATGACACTCATGTGCCATTTGTGGCTCTCCTTAAAGGAAATTACTTCTTTCTCTCTTTTTTTCATTTGAAATGGATAACCAGTGCTGTGATAGAGAAGTGAAATGGATGATTAGTGATAAAACAACAAAGACATCAACTTTTGCCCCAACCCTAAGCTCCATGGATGACTAGTTACTATGAACAACTTGAAGAGGTGATTTGCGAAGGACATCTACACTAATGAATGTCTCTTCTTTAGCCTCAACAAGCTCCACTGAAGTTCTGAGTTTAGGGGAAAGCCTTTGATTGTTTTAGTTCTTAGTCAATTTTTATGTATGAGATTTTTTGATAGAAATATAGATAAGATGAGGAAGTAGAGAGAAAAATTGAGGGATAAATATATAGCTAAAATTATTGGATCTCTATTCTTCTTGGATAAGTCTAAGATCTTGGTAGTTCTTATGTGAGTGTTTAGAGGGAAAATACAAAGAAATCAAGCAAAGAGAGTAAAAGAAAGTTTGATTTCTTGATCTTATTTGGCTACAAGGAATCTCTACAACTCATAAAGAACCAATCCTTCACACACTATCTCACAACCCTAGACACAATCCATACCCAAACACTACCTTATTGCTATCATCAACAGATTGATCCCAAACTAGAAATGTACTCAAATCATCACACAAGCCATCCCAAAATAGCAACACAATCCCAAAGTCATGCCTTACCTCAACAACTAGGAATGACTACCACACAAGAAAAAAACCCCAACCCTAACAAAAAACAACATCAAACCCCTCAATCCATCCCAAACAAAATAGAATATCAACCTAACAAATGCAACCCAAGGTCACCAAGCACCAAATTCTAAGCACTATATTTTTCAACCATGAACAATCGTAGAAAACACATACATAAACCCCATTCCCCTAAAATGTTTGACCCAGATCCAATATCGGCACTCTTGTGCCACCATCCCACCCAATGTGTCAACACCATGAGCCACCACCAAAAATAAAAAACCTTCAAATTCCAAACACTCAGTTGCCAGTTGCACTATCCAAACCGTTGCATCATCCAAACCATTTACCATGCCAAACACTGGCCATCAACCATCACGTGCCAATGCCTAAACTAGAAATTTACTCAAATCATCACATAAGTCATCCAAAAACAACAACACAATCCCAAAGTCATCCTCTCGCCTCAACAACTAGGAATGACTACCACACCGAGAGAAATCCCCACAAACCAAACACAATCCTAACATTACAGAACAACATCAAACCCCCTCAACCCATCTTAAACTGAACAAAAGAACAACCTAACAAATGCAACCCAAAGTCACCAAGCACCAAACCCTAAGCATTTTATTTTCCAACCATGAACAACCATAGAAAACACAAACATAAAGCCCCTTTCACCTGAGATTTTTGACCCAAATCCTCTATCGGCACTTGGTGTGGTGTGGATTGTGATTAAATTGAAATAAAAAATAGTTTCCAAGTTCCACCAAAAATATAAAAACCTTGCAATCAATTGTAGTTAGCAAGGGTCGAATCCATAGAGGACTAATTCAATTAACACTATAAATTGATTCCTAATTTAAACACTCAAAAATAGTAAACAATAAAAAGGGAATTTTGTTTGTTAAATCTAGAAACAGAAATTAAATCTAAAACGAAATCAGTAAATACAGTTTGAAAAATCAATTAAAAGACAATGGTTAAGAGATGGAATCCACCACTAGATTTTTATGATTATGTTAGCCCACATATCCTTTATACCAATATGATCAATTATGTTTTTATGTGATTGTGAGATTAATCCCCTGTTTTCCGTAAGTTTTGATTAATTTAGCAACCACTCAAATCAATCTCTAATCAATAGTTATTTGTAAAGCAACCGTTCTTACACCTACCTATTGATTGCATTAAGATTTAGAAAGCCAATCATACTAAGATCCAATCATACACCGGGATTAAATTACTTAGATCATATGCCTCACTAGTCCTACTACCGCAACCGTGCATAGCAATCCTAGTTTTACCACTTTTGAAATTGGCAAAGAGTATAAAAACCTTTGTACCAAATTAAGAACAGAAACATATGAATAAAAACACAATTGTATTGATATAAAGAAATATGCAAGAATCACATAATCAAAACTCGAGTTTTATCTTCCCTTAACCATATAAGAAAACTAGCCACACATGGAAAATTCAAAACCAAAAGAATAACAGAAGAAAAACATTGTCCAGAATAAAAGAAGAAAAGAAAACTAAAGATCAAACTAGTTTCCAAGGAATAAGATTGATCGATCTCCGATTGCTCGAATCCGAGTCTCAATCTTTGATTGAATCTCCCTCGCCCTTGTTCTTCACCTTCTCCTCAGTCCCTTGACGGTTCCCCAGTCCAGACCTTTTTTTTGAAGCCCCAGGCAATTCTATTTATAACTTTGGAGACCTAATTTTGCATTAGAATTCGTATCTGACTTTCTGATTCGACGACAAGGCCTCCCCCCTGTCAGGTTCTGTCAACACAAATTCAAGTGAATTGCAAGTCAGAGGAGGACACGGTCTACCCCTTGTCAGATGACATTGGCCCTGTCACTTGCTTTCTTCAAATTCTGCCCTGATTCTTCACAAATACTTGTCTTTCTTCGCTCCTAGGGATAATATTGATCTCCTGAAAAAACAATGTAATCATGAGTGCTTTTAAATACACTTAAGCACAGTTTCACAATAAAGATTCGATTAAACTTCATATCCAGAAAGTTAGCTAAAAGTTAACAATTAAACACACATGAAGTCCAATTAGATCAAACATATGTCACTCAAGATATGGAAATAATCGACAGATCAAATACCCTCACACTTAGCCTTTTGCACTCCTGGACAAAACATAAGACTGAACTACGGAACAAAGAAAAACAAAAACAAAACTAAAAACTTTAAAAGACTCAATTTCCAATGATATTCAAGAAAGGAAAAAATTTGTAAGCAAGAAGAGTAAGGAAAGATTCAAGAGGTCAAAACATTCAAGAGATAACAAATCTTCACATTTCAAACCAACAAGCAAGGTATCTTCAATTTGAAAAACATGAGTCAAGAATGATAGATCCTCACAAGATACACTCTCAATGTCTCAAGTGTTTACAAGGTAAGCATTTCACTCAATTCAGCCCATGAAAAAATCTACTACCATAAGCTTGCTTATCTTCCACTTCTCCACTACTCAAGCATATGCACACAAAAAATTAAGAGGACTTTATTCAAGGTTGTAATGGGGCCAAGGTAAGGGAAGGAAATAGTATGGATATGGCAAGATAAGTACCCAAGAGAATAAAAGAACATTAGGGAGGAACTCAATTGACAAGTAACAATCATGAAATTTTCCTTCTAATTCTATGTAATGCACATTCTCTTTACATATTCCTTTCCTTTTTCTTTCTTTCCTTTTACAACCTTTCTTGCATTTATTCTTTTTCTTTGCATTTTTTTTTTCAACTAACACTTTGCATATTGCACATCAATTTGCATAACCCCCATACTTGTACTATACATTGTCCACAAGCAAAAGAGCTCCTCCAATGAAAATGAACCAATATTCTCTCATTCCCAAAGGTAAGGCAAAATCATGGTTTTTCACATAAGGCATATAATGAGCTAAGACAAAGAATAGGCAAATAGGCTCAAGGGGTTAATCAAGGGAAAATGATGCACGGTTAGCTATTTGGCCAAAGTAGTTACTCAAGAAAGAAGGTCTCAATCATGTTCATGCATGCAAGTGAAAATGTAACTTAAAAAAGAATCAAAACGAGTTCTAGAGTGATCAAATGACATGAGTGAAAATCACACAAGAAAAAGGATAATGGCATAGATGCTAAATTCATCCATCAATAGGCTCAAAATCTTACAAGGTATGCATCTATCAATCTCAATCCACCATTTAAACATCCAAAACCAAGCATGCCAAATTCAAGACGGAAGAAGAAATTTATAAGACATACCCTTGAATTTCAATTGCTTCAAACTCATAAACTTCACAAATCCCAAAATATCATTGGAAATCAAATAAAAACACAACAATTTTTTTTTAAAAAAAATAGGAAAAACAGAGTAAAAACATAAAACAAAAATTTAAACAGAAAATAGAATGTAAACTCTTCCCCACACTTAAATTCTACATTATCCTCAATATATAGCTCAAAAACAAATAATCATCAATTAATCCAGGACAAGTAAAATAAAAGAAAGAGAGAAGAAACATCCTTATCAAATGAGGAGGCCTCCACTATTTGAAACATCATAAGAATAGTCACCGGAGTCTCATCTCTTGAAGTGTAATGACCAAGTTAAACTTGAAGTAGCATGAGAGCTTTCATTGTTGGGGTCCCATTGGTTCTCCTTAACTTCTTTGGAATTCACTAAAGCATTATCACCAGGATCCCAAGCTTTCTTATGCCCCTTCGAAATTTGTAGCAATCTCTCCTCCTGTTCAGTAAGGAGGTTTTTGGTCACGAACATAGAAAGTTGTTTATCATCCACTGAGTATGCATACTTCCAATGTTCTGATAACGACTTCAGCTCCATCTCCCTTTGTGTCTTAGATTCTACAACTGTGTCATGAACATTATTGATAGATCCTTCAATATTATTAGTTGCTGTATGAACAAAATCATCAGCTCTCAAGTATGCAGAAATCTCAGCACAAATAGGACAAGTCATATCACCATCACAATTAGTACATGCATTGCTAAGGATAGAATCATTGAAACTAACAAGATCAGGAAATTCAACACACAATTCATCATGAGTTTCCTCAACTAACTCAGCAAGTAAATTAATATGAAAAATAGAATGCTCCTCCATGGGATGCTTCATAGCATCAAAAATATTAAACTGAACAATTGAGTCTCCAAACTCCATGGATAGAGTTCCTACATGCACATCTATTTTGGTCCTCGCTGTTTTGAGGAATGGCCTCCCTAGAATGAGTGGAGCCTTATTGGATGGGGACTCCCTTTCCATCTCCAAAACATAGAAATCTGCAGAAAAGATTAGCTCATCAACCTTCACCAACACATCTTCAATAAACCCAGCTGGATGCGCAGTGCTCCTATTAGCTAACTGAATTATTACACCTGTAGAGTGCAAAGGGCTAAGCCCAAGAGAGTTAAAAATAAACATAGGCATTACATTAATAGAAGCACCTAAATTTAGCATGGCATGCTCAAATCTATAATTGCCTATAACACATGAAATGGTAAAAGTCCTTGGATCTTTGCATTTCTGAGGCATAGGCTGAATGAGGGTTGAACATTTTAGTTCATATTAATTTTCTCATCACCCTTCAGCCGCCTCCTTTGGGTGCATACGTCCTTAAGAAACTTAACATATTTTGGGATTTGCTTAATTGCATCCAGCAAAGGAATATTGACTTCCACTTTCCTAAAAGTCTCAAGAACATCTTTATCCTTTTCACCCCCATCTTTCTTGCTCTTAACCAACCGACTAGGGAATGGAGCCTTAGTGACATGCCTAGGATGTAGTTCAGGAATACTTACCTTGGAGGCCTTGAGTGTTGCCCTTTTTCATTTACCTCCTTAGGCTCTTACTCTTTCTCTTTAGTGGTTTGTGGGAGAGATGAAAGTTCATCTAATCTCTTCCCACTTCGCAATGTGACAATACTCATATTTTCCCTCGGATTCACGTTTGGTTGTGAGGGAAGTCTCCTAGAAAGTTAGCTCTGAACCTTGTTGATCTCTGCGGCCAATTGCCCCACTTAGTTCTACAAGTTATGAATGGTGGCCCTTGTCTCTTGCTGAAACTAAATATTATTAGTGGTCATTTGCTTCACCAACTCCTCTAGTGAAAGCTCAGGTTGCTTAGGAGCTTGAACTTGTTGTTAATTCGGAGGGAAAAGTGCTTGCCTCTACTGAAATCCTGGAGGTCCATAGGTTGGAGGTTGATTCTGGGGCTGCTTTCCATAGCTCAAGTTGGGATAATCCCTCCATCCTGGATTATATGTGTTTGAGTAGGGGTTGTAGTTGTTAGAAGGTCCAGAATATCCCCTTACTGCTTTTACCTCCTAATTTGTGTCCTCTTGAAGACTGAGACACATATCAGTAGGATGTCCTGAAGAGCAACAAATCCCACAAGCATTCACCGCTGCTTTTCCATTGTCCATTAACCGCTAAACCATGGCAGTCAACTAGGTCATTTATTGTTGCAGACTGGTTGTTTATACCTTTTTGACTGCTCTCACTCTAGTGTCATTCCGAGTAAAGAATTATTGAGTCTTAGCAGCCATCCTAGAGATCAAATTATGGGCTTCTTGAGGAGTCTTATCAACCAAAGCTCCTCCACTAGCAGCATCAATCATGTTGCGGTCCATAACTAACAAACCCTCATAGAAGTACTGAATCAAAAGTTGTTCACTAATTTGATGTTGAGGACAACTAGCACATAGCCTCTTAAACTGCTCCCAGTAATCATGAAGTGATTCCCCATGCCTTTGCTAGATGCCACAGATTTCTTTTCGGATGATTGCAGCCTTTGAGGCAGGGAAATATCTGTCTAGGAAAGCTCAAGTCATATCCTGCCATGTTTGGATGGATCCGGGTGGTAAGTAGTATAGCCACTCATTTGCAGAATCTCTCAAAGAGAATGGGAATGCCCTTAGCTTGACTTGATCCATTGGAATTCTTGCAGCCTTCATGCTAGAGCACACCACATGGATCTCCTTCAAGTGCTTGTTGGGGTCCTCTCCGGCTAATCTATTGAAAGATGGTAAAAGATGGATCAAGCCGGACTTTAACTCAAATGCCTCCTCATTTACTGGAATTTATGTGCATAGAGGTTGTTGATCTATGTTTGGATCACTCAACGTCCTTAGAGTAGATTCTGCCATCACCACTTCTTCAGATGTCTCCTCAGATATCTCAGAATTTGATAAATCTATGTGGTGGGTAGCTTCGACTTCAGCAAGTGTGAATTGTAATGGAAACTGTAGGCTGATTGTTCAAAGTAATGCCTTAAATTTCTCAATTGTTCGTTCACTTCGTCACTGGACATGAACACCTACAAAACAGTCGGAAAGAAAGACTTAAAGTATTAAAAACAAAATAAAAACAGATTGAAAAATAAGAAACAAATTAATAGTGCAATTGGAAAATTAGTTCCTCGGTAACGGCGTCAAAATTTGGTGTGGTGTGGATTATAATTAAAATTGAAATTAAAAATAGTTGTCAAGTTCCACCAAAAATATAAAAATCTTGCTACCAGTTGTAGTTAGCAAGGGTCGAATTCATAGAGAACTAATTCAATTAACACTATAAATTAATTTCTATTTTAAACACTCAAAAATAGTAAATAATAAAAAAGGATTTTGTTTATTAAATCTAAAAATAGAAATTAAATCTAAAATAAAAACAGTAAACACAATTTGAAAAATCAATTAAAAGACAGTGGTTAAGAGATGGAATCCACGACTAGATTTATATGATTATGCTAGCCCACATATCCTTTATACCAATATGATTAATTATGTTTTTATGTGATTGTGAGATTAATCCCCTGTTTTCCTTAAGTTTTGGTTAATTTAGCAACTGTTCAAATCAATCTCTAATCAATAGTTATTTGTAAAGCAATCACTCTTACACCTACCTATTGATTGCATTAAGATTTAGAAAACCAATCACACTAAGATCCAATCACACACCAGGATTAAATTACTTAGATCAAATGTCCCACTAGTACTACTACCGCAACCGTGCATAGCAATTCTAGTTTTATGACTTTCGAAATTGGCAAAGAGTATAAAAACCTTTATACCAAATTAAGAATAGAAACATATAAATAAAAACATAATTGTATTGATATAAAGAAATATGCAAGAATCACATAATCAAAATTAGGATTTTATCTTCCCTTAACCATATAAGAAAACTAGCCACACATGGCAAATTCAAAACTAAAAGAATAACAGAAGAAAAACATTGTCTAGAATAAAAGAAGAAAAGAAAACTAAAGATTAAACTAGTTTCCAAGGAATAAGATTGATCGATCTCTAATCGCTTAAACCCGAGTCCCAATCTTTGATCGAATCTCCGTCGCCCTTGTTCTTCGCCTTCTCCTCAATCCCTTGATAGTTCCCCAGTCCAAACCTTTTTTTTTTGAAGCCCCAGGCAGTCCTATTTATAACTTTGGAGACCTAATTTTGCATTAGAATTTGTATCTGACTTTCTGATTCGAAGACACGGCCTACCCCCTGTCATATGACATGACCTACCCCTTGTCAGGTTCTGTCAACACAAATTTGAATGAATTGTAAGTCAGAGGAGGACACAGCCTACCCCCTGTCAGATAACACTGGCCCTGTCACTTGCTTTCTTCAAATTATGCCCTGATTCTTCATAGATACTTTTCTTTCTTCGCTCATAGGGATAATATTAATCCCCTAAAAAACACAATGTAATCATGAGTGCTTATAAACACACTTAAGCACAGTTTCACAATAAAGATTTGATTAAACTTCATATCCATAAACTTAGTTAAAAGTTAACAATTAAACACACATGAAGTCTAATTAGATCAAACATATGACACTCAAGATATGGAAATAATCGATAGGCACTAATAATGGCGCTCACAATGGCACTAACAATTTCTTTCCTTTTTCTTTTTTTAATGTTATTTTGTTTTAACAAATTAATCTAGGTCAGGAATCATTGTGCGACCTAGGAAAGAAGAGATCAATCAAATCCAAGTTTATAATATCATATCTCGAACCAGAATGATTGCTAGTATTCTTGAGGTTGGAAGAACTTGAGGAGGGAAGTTGATGAAATGACAGAGAGGATGAATGAGATGTCAAAGACCTAAGCAAGGTTGGAGGCAATACTACAAGATGTGAGGGAGTGTCTCCACTTAATCGGTGGAAATAAGAGTGCAAATAGGGTTGAAGCATATGCAAGTGTGCCATCGATAACCGTCCTGATATTCTCAACTGTAATCTCGGGCATCACTGTGGGGATTCATGAGCAACCACATCAAACGACATCGATAGTCATGCCTATCAGGGAGGGGTATCGTGCCTTGGAAGGTGTTCATAATGAAATTCCTGGTTATGCTGGACCTACCTGGGAACAACCTCGTATGTCTATTTCGGGGCAAGCAACAATGCCTCACTCTGGGAATAATTACGTCATGACTGAGAAAGACAAGATTAAAGAAAAGTAGATAGAGAAAATGGAAGAACAAATCAAGACAATCAAGGGTCCTAGTGCTTATGGACCTCTTAGAATAGAAGAACTGTATCCTACCATAGATGTCGTAATCTCTAACGACTTCAAGATTCCTGATTTTGCCAAGTATGATGAGAGTGATAACCCTCAATATCATTTGATAAGTTATGGAACCAAGATGGTTATTTGCTCCAGGGATGATAAGTTCCTCGTCAACTTTTTCCACAAGAGTCTTATAGGTCCCGCTTTAGAGTGAAATCTTCAATTAGACCATTCTAAGATTTCTCGTTAGACTAAGTTGGTTGATCTATTCATGGATCAATACAAGTTCAATATGGATGCAGCTCCTACCCGAGAATAGTTGAGCTCAATGCAAAAAGAAAATAAGGAATCTTTCAAACAGTATGCACAGAGGTAGAGAGCCTTGGCAGCTCAAGTTCAACCTCCATTGCCACTGTTAAGATGTGTTTATATTTTTTGGGAACCCTGAAAATCCTTTTATTGAGGCAATGACCGGAGCAGCCTACAAAGATTTTACTGAGTTGATCACTGCGAGAAAAATGATTGAGGTTTTAGCCAAAGCTAGGAAGTTACCGGTGAGCAATGCAGAGAATACCGCTCTTGAGAAGGGATTCCAGCTGAAAAAGAAAGAACCTGAAGTGAATTATGTCTAAAACCAACAGACCTTCAAATCTTGATATTCCTCACAATACCCAAGTCATCAACCACCATATAACCCTAGCCTTCACTTTTCATATCAAACACCTACGCTTCCTTATTACCCACCCACTAAATTATGCCAACCACAAACATCATGCCAACTTCACAATTCCAAATCAACAATGTTCTCATATCACAACTATACGTACCAACTTGCCTAAACAATACCCGATATCCATCTGCACCTCCATAAAATTACCCAAGCCACCAACAACCTCGACTAAACTTTCAAAATCAAGGTCGCTTCCAAAACCTACTCCTTTTCCCAAGATCATCCATTTCAAACGTAGACTTATTTCAAAGGCTGTTTGATGCTCATCTCATTTCGGGAAATTCGATACATCCCCTAGAACCACCATTCCCAATGTGGTATAACCTAAATTTAACTTGCAAATACCATATGATCATCCTAGGACATTCAATTGAAGATTGTGAATATTTCAAGATCGCAGTAAGGAAACTAATTGCTTATGGGAAGTTTGACATTCAAGAGGAGCTAGACCTAGTATTATCAACAACCCAATTCCTAATCATGGTGGAAGGAATGAGATAAATGCTTTGGAGATGGAAGGATCACTAATAAGAAAAGTCATAAGTTTACATACACTGATGGTTGAAATATTCAAAGGGTTGAAAAAAGTAGGTTATAGTATCACTGCACCATCTTCCATGATGAAAGAAGAGGAGAAGTACGATAAAGAGTCAAGTTGTGCTTGTCATTGTGTAGGAATGAGACATGATATCGAGAATTGTTAGGACTTTAAGGTTCGAATCCTGGAATTGTTCACTTTGGGGGTAATACAAGCTAGACAAGAGGTAGCTTCCTCTGAAGAGGTCAATGTAGAGTTGGAGAAAAGAATAAGGAGTATGACTTTGGGAAAAGAAAATGATAAGGGCAAGATAAAGCATATTCCTCACCTGAGGGAAACGTTCTTAGCACCAACCGAGATAGTCATATCTGAAGAAGTCATTCACCCCTGATGTCATCTCATTATTAATGCATTGTATGAATAAGGCCTAGAAGTGTGCGAGGCCATCTGTCCTTTTGCTGATGAGGAGCCACTGAAGAACTGGCAGTCTGAACCAATGATTGATGTGATTATTTTCAAGTAATTGTCTGGTTATATTGTACTAACCAAAATTTAATATTTGTTATATTTTGAGCTTATATTTATGTTATTTGAGACATTAATTGAATGAATTTGCATGAATATTCATCATTCTTCCTCGTTGCACCTTTGGTTTGTCCTTTTGCATTTATCAGTTTTCTTTTCTGTATAATATCTTGTTATTGGTCTTTTTATTCTTGCTTTGCCATTCATACTCTATTTTTTCCTTTCCAACCCCACACAAATAAATTTCCAAAGATTTAAGTCTTATAGAAAGTTTGCCTCATGAAAAGGACTTCGAAAACTCATCAATTGATTCCCCTGAGATGTTTGGTGAAGAAGACCCTGGATCTAGTGAAGAGGAAGAAGTTGTTAAAAAATTTACAAACTTACAAGAATACTCAAAGAAGGGATTTGACTTGAATGACATAGTAACAAAGGTGATCAACATGAATGTTGAGGCAAAGAAGAGAAAGTTAATAAGGATGCATCCTGATATGTCCCTGAAGATCAAGGAAGAAGTCACCAAGAAATTGGAAGTAGGATTTTTGAAAAGGAACAAATAAGTAATTACTTGGTGTGCACTATCTTTTTGTCTTGAAATTAAAGTTTTGAAAATAAACAATCATGATTTTAAAATGAAGATTGACCATCTTTTTCTATCATTTACAAAATTTCATCATCTTTATCATCCTTTGTTACCTTTTTGTTTTGAGCTTGAAAGATTTCTTTAAAGAACCTTGGACAAGGATCACCCCTACACTAGGGGTTACCATAAAGTAAAATGATGATTTCTAAATAAATAAATAAAAAAGACTATGGCTCACAACAAAGGCAAATGATGAAGTGAAAAAGGGAAGAGAATACAAAAGTGAGCAAAAAAAGTGTTAGCAATAGAGATAGCGGTTGAATTATCAAGCAATTACAGGGAATCAATTGAATGATGGACAAGGAACCAATACTAGGGCAATTTTTTTTATCTTTGTGTTGATGGATTTTTACCCAACCTTGAATTGGTGGATAACTCCTTTTGCTAACCGCAAGTGCACGGTCGCTCAAGTAATAAAAATGATGAGTAGAGATCATTCCCACGGAGAATATGATTATTTTCTAATGCCAAATATTGACCTTTAACTTAACTAATTCTATTAAAGGAAACAAAAATTGGAACAAAAGGGTTGATTTATTAAGCTACAAAGCATAAGAAAAAGATAAAGATAGGGTTGAGAGAATAGGGAATCCTTTTTCACCCCCACTTCAATTGATAACATGCAATCCATTCAAACAATACAAACGATTAGATTATGTTAGCCTAAGAAACTAACTTAGTTAAAAGCCTATGTCTAGGTCGATATGTCTAGGTCGATTAACCCTATATTACTTACCTAGTTCACTATGTGTCCATGAGAACTAGAGCAAAGAACAAGCATTAAGATCGATTTTCAACTATGACTATGCACGACTAAGAGGTATATGTCTATCCTAGTAGCGAATCAATATATCCTACCATTGGAATGAAATCAAACATGCATCTACCATACATATGATCTAAAACTCAAAGTCCTATGTCTACGCTCATTAGATTTCATCAAATCACCTAAATGTTGTTCAAACAAGAAAGAACATTAAGCATAATATGACAGAACATAATCCAGATCATTCATATAAGCTCAAAAGAATACAAATCAATTAATATTCATAGGGGAATCCAAAGAATACCCTATACATAACTTAACTACTCATTGAATACGAAAATATATTACAAAAATTCATATTTAAGATAAAGGGAAGAGAGAAAGAAGAAGGAACAGAAGATGAAGCCCAAAGGGTTAAGCCTTGAAGCTTGAGTCTTTCTCCAAAATGAAGAGGACCTCCAATCTTGGCTTCTTCAACTCTCCTTCAACCCATAAATGAAGATCTAGCTGCCAAGTTCTCTAAAAAAATCAAAGCTAAAAGAGTAAAATAAAAGTTCTCTAAGAGAAGAGAGAGAAAAATGAGAGAGAGAAAGAGAGAGCTAAAATCTGTGTAAAAGGTATTTATAGGCCCATAGATTTCGCTCTTCACGTCGTTGTGTTACACACACGCGCCATGGTGTGCAAAAATTTAGGGCACTAGCCCCGCGACATTCACTTCCTTGTGCCACAACGTGAAAGTCTTGGGTTATCAGGGTGCACTGGAAGAGAGCTGAACACCGCGGCGTAAGCATATCAGCACCGCAACGTGATGTACTGGACCTTGTCTTGTGATTTCTCTTCTAATGTAGGGCCTTTGCTTGCATCAAGTTAGTTTTTTTGGGCTCAACCTATAGTTAAGAAATCACCCAATTAAATACAAATGTAATCAAACTCAATCAAATCAAAGATTAGGAAGCATTTTAGCAAGACTGGCAAGGAAGACATCAACACAGATTTTTCATGAAAATGGGGCCAAAGCCTTCCAATAGTGCCTAACAACAAGGACAAAGCAATCAACAATACATAGAAAAAGGGCACAAATAACTACATTCTATAAAGTTATCACACCTCCAAACCTAAGTTTTTGCTAGTTCTCGAGCAAAACAAAGTCAGACTACAGTTGCAAAGACAAGTTTAACTTCAGTACTAATGTATGATGATTGCATTAAACCTCAAAGAATACGTATGCCTCAAAATCTCGTCCACATATACACAATCCTTATCATACCAACAATCGAAGCTTTCAATCATGCATACTCTATTTCCCACAAACATGCAAGTCAAACCTCTTCAGTTCAAATTATACTCAACCGGATAAGTTTATGATTAGACATATAGAGATAAATCAAAAGAATCCATAAGATTGTAATGCAACTCTCTCTCCATTAATGTAAATCACACATAATTGAGCATTAAAAGCGTCTTTATCAGCTTGTAATGTAAGACCATGGTTATGGGGTGAAGAAGAAAGGGGAAAGGGCAACAAATAAACATTGAGCACAAAAATAGGCTACTTCAAGACTTGAGATCAAGTGAAAATAGCAGGGTATTCGACAGTGAAAGATTAAAACTCGCCAGAACCATGCAATACTTTTCATATTTAACTTTTCTTCTTTCTTTTACTTGCTTTGCTTGTCTCTTTTCTTTTTCTCTCTTTTTTTAATACTTATACAAAGTAATCTTTTTCTCTTTCTTTTATTGCAACTGGTTCTTTCAGGCTCATTTTTGTATTGAAAATATTAATACCCCTAATCAATGAACTTATTTCAAGAAATAACATATCATGCACTCAACAGACATTGATGGAAAGAAGAAAATACAATGTTTTCACATGTATTAGAATGGTTAACATGGCAACGAACACAATGGTAATGAAAAACAAATGAGGCCAACAATTAACAAGCTTCAAAGGGGAACTATGGATGTCATCATTAAAGGGTAAGCTTGAAAGGCTCAATCGGTCCAACGAATGCCCTAATCATTTTCTCAATCATGTGCAATTTAGGATTTCACTTAAAGAGAGTTGCAAAACAATTTCAGAGGTACATGGTATCTCCACATGCACTAACCATAAGCATTTTCTAGAAAAGTACTCAAATCTAATCCGAAGCCAAACAAGCATAAGAATGAAAAATTCATCATGCATAAAAAGAATCTAGATAGATTGGCATGCCCCAAAAATAACATAAGGATTCACAGAAAATTTTGAGGTTAATCTGCATCCCTAATTATCATTGGGAAATCATTACACTAGCTAATGGCATCATGTTAAGCATTCAAATAATTTTACAATATCAAACATGTAAATCATCCATTACGTGCACCAAATAATATAATAAACAAAAAATAATACCAAAAATATCAATAATTAAACTAATAATATTTTAACACTAAGAAAAAGTCAATGTATATATCAAAATACTAAGACACCCCCCAAACCTGAGGAAAACAGTGTCCTCACTATACATCATACATAAGAAAAATAAAAATAATAAAAATGATGGAAACTGTCCTGAATATGCCAATCTACTCATCATCATCAACATCTGGAAGGACCTCAGTGTCGCCTCCTCTGTCATCATCTGGAATCGCTGGATCTTGATACCCATGTGAAGGTCCGGCTCCATCAAAAAGAGGGTAAGGTGGTTGCTGCTGATGAGATGGGCCTGCACCGTCAAAGGGTGGGTATGGTGGAATGGGGAAGTCATGGGTGGAGATCTGAAGGCGCTCCATCAGCCACCTGATGGTCTCTACAATGTAGATCTGCACGGCTACCACCTGTTGAACCTCTGCTCATGCATCATCCACCTCCTGGGGAGGCTAGGCCTTAGGGGCTATTGTCTGAGCCCGCCTTGGGGCTCTGCGAGGCACTACTGCTGCTGGTAGGGCTGCACCAACCTTCCCAATGAAGTACTCATTGAGAAGCTGTCTGATGTCAGTGAGCTCCTCATGGGGAGTGGTGGGCACACTGTGCCTCTAACATAGTCTATGGATGAGGGAGGGGAAGAAGAGGCTATGCGGCTCCATAGTTGATCTTTGCAGCTGTATATAGAGGATGTCGTCTACGTCGATCGATCGCCGCTCTAGAATGGCGTAAATCATAATAGCCCTATCGCGAGTGACCTCTGATAGGTTGTCGGTGGGCAGAATCTTAGTACAAATGAAGTGGTACCAGGCCTTGGCCTTGGGGGCTAAACAAGAACGAGAGAAGTATCGCGCTTAGCCTTGCTAAGACATGGTCTAGGCTTCGGCTACGACTCGGCAGTGCAGATGCGAGCGATGACGACCTGCAGGTTGATCTCCTCCACCAGCTCCCATTTCATGTAATCACAAATCAATGGAGGAGGGGCAATGATAGGGCCACTTGGATGGACTCAGCAGAACATGAGACTCGGCGCCTTCGTATGCCGATTGTGGTGGACTCCTGGTGAGTAAATGCTAGGTTCGCATCAAACTCACAAACTAAGGGAATTGGGGCCCTGCTGGGGTGTTTAGAGAACTCCCCCCACTGGTAGTGATGGATAGTGGCCTCTATGTTAAGCTGGATGGAGTCCCTGAAACTAAAGCCCCTCTCGACTATGACGCTCTTTGAGACCAGAGTCCCAAAGCATTCCTGTGCATCCATTGAGACAAATCTAGTGTTGTTATACTCTCGGCGAGGAGATGGCTCCTTGGGCTGCTCTATACTCTCACGTCTGACCTTTTTTGGAGCCATGTTGATAATATATAGACCTGAAGAAGACATAAGAGGGTTAAAATTGGTAATAAAATTAATAAGATAGTTAAAACAGTAAATTTTTGGAAAAATAGGGGTACAATGCTGCAACGTTAATGCCAGCACCACGACATTCAAAGAAATTCAACTCACACCGTGGCATTGATGCCAGCGCCACGACATTTAAACACATTCAAACCCACACCGCGACATTCAAAGAAGTTCTAATGAACATCGCAACGTTAACTAACCACGCTGCAGCACGCATGAACAGTCCAAACTGAAAATCAAACTAAAACAACCCCACAATGCAACTCCATAACCACCAAAGCAAACATAAAACTAAAGAAAATACATATTAACTAATATAAAATCTAACCAAACAGGACCTAAAACTAAACAATCACTAAAAGCGAAATAAAATACGAAAATAAAAAGGAAGAAATGGGAGAAAATCACAAACCTGGAGATGGAGAGTGAAATGAGATGCATTGGGATGCACAAGAACAGAGATGGAAGAATGTGGGGGAAAAGGGTGAAGGGAAGAAAAACTCTGAAAGAAAATGCAGAGAGGAGGGAGGTGAAGGGTTTGCGTTGCGGGGCAAACCCTGTTACCTATTTAAGCAAAATGTGCCTAGAACATCGTAGCATGAACTAACTAACGTCGCGGCCCGCGTGTGTGAAACAGATGTTTCAATTTTCACTTTTTTTTGTTAGCATAACCCGTACAGCCACGGCGTTCACAAACCCACACCGCGGCGCTGTGCTCTCTTGCTCCAAACCCTAATAGGGCAGAGACCAGGACGCCACGATGCAACAAAGCCACTGCCGTAATGTGAGAGGTTTGTCTATAAAATTATGCAACAGACGTCACTCAACATCCAAATTGACCTCAATGAGACCTCCACCACCTATAAAAACTATTTAGCAAGTTTAACATAAGCATGCAACAAAAAAATAGCATGAATTTAGCAAATCCAATACACTACATACTAGACTCAAAACATAAGAATTAATCACTTAGGTGGATACATCCAAAAATGTGCCTTTTTTTTATAGTCCAAGTAGGACTTTTTCTACTTCTTCAACTTGGGGGAGCATGTTTGAAGGAGGTCTCCCTATCATCACTTGAAGACGTCCCTGGAGGCCTATTGTTTATTGCATTGGCCAGCTACCCCACTTGAGTTTCAAGAGCCCTAATTGAAGATGTTTGGCTCTGAAGAAGAGAATCATTTTTGGCTAAATGAGTATCAGTTTTAGTCATGTATGAATCAATTTTCGCCATAAATTGTGTGAATATATCTTCTAATGCTGGCTTCCTTTCTTGCATAGGTGGCCTTGCTTACGATGAGAAACCAGGAGGATATGGTGGTCTTTCATTACCAGTAGATGAAGATGCTGGCTATCCCTCCATGAAAAATTAGGGTGGTTTCTCCACCTAGGATTATATTGCTGTAAGGAGGGGTTGTTCTAAGGTGGATGATAGTTTTTCGCATATTGAATGCTCTCCAAACTGGATAGATAACTATCGTTGACATGATTGTTCCCACACCAGTCACGCAGCATGAAGGGGCCTTGATTAGGGCCTGTACCCAAACTGTCAAACTTGTTTTCTAATGATGGCACCTGAGCCGACAAAGATGTAAGTGTATCAATGTCATGAACTCCAACTACCTTCCTTAGGGTGTTTCTTGTTGAAGACCATTGGTAGTTGTTGGCGGCCAGTTCTTCTAACAATTGGTATACTTCATCGAAAAATTTACTCAATAATAAATCACATGCAGCCGCATCCACAAGTGGACGATGGTGAGGTAGTAGTCCTTTGTGAAAGGAGTAAATCTCGTGCCACAGAGGAATTTCATGTTGTGGACACCTTCTAAGCAAATCCTTATACCTCTGTTAGGCTTCATACAAGGATTTAGATTCTGATTGGGTGAATAAAGTGATGTCATTTACCAACCCAGCAATTTTGGCCAAAGGAGAGTATTTGTTGAGGAATTTTCAGCACATATCCGCCTATGTAATTATAGATCCCGCAGGTAGAGACTACAACCAACTCTTGGCTTGATCTCTAAGAGAGAAGGCAAAGAGCCTGACACGAATGGCATCTTCTGAGACTCTATTGTGCTTGAAGCTATCACAGATCTCCAGAAAGTTTGACAAATGTGCATTGGGATCTTCATTCAGGAAACCACCAAATTGTACAAATATCTGAATCATTTGTATAATGGTTGGTTTGATCTCAAAATTATTTGCGCGGATGGAAGGCTGTCTGATACTTGATTGGAGATTTTCCATTTGAGGATTAGCAAACTCCCTCAGAGGCCTCGTATGATCATTGTTTTTCGCCATTGATGGTACCTTATTCACAAAAGAATGAAATATTAAATCAAAATATAATAAAAGAAAATATTTGAATTAGAACTAACAAAGCTCGATATCAATATTAGCAATACAGAAACTAGTTGTAACTCTCTGGAAACGGCACCAAAAACTTGTTGATGGATTTTTACCTAACCTTGAATTGGTGGATAACTCCTTTTGCTAACTGCAAGTGCATGGGTCGCTCAAGTAATAAAAATAATGAGTAGAGATCGTTTCCCCGGGAAATATGGTTACTTTCTAATGCTAAATATTAACTTATAGCTTAACTAATTCTATTCAAGGAAACAAAAATTGGAAAAATAGTTGATTAATTAAGTTACAAAGCATAAAGAAAAGATAAAGATAGGGTTGAGAGAATAGGGAATTCTTTTTCACCCCCCACTTCAATTGATAACATGCAATCTATTCAAGCAATATAAACGATTAGATTAGGTTAGCATGAGAAACTAACTTAGTTAAAAACCTATGTCTAGGTTGATTAACCATATGTTACTTACCTAGTTCACTATGCGTCCATGAGAACTAGAGCAAACAACAATCATTAAGATCGATTCTCAACTATAACTATGCATGACTAAGAGGTATATGTCTATCTTAGTAACGAATCAATCTATCCTGCCATTACAATGAAATTGAACATGCATCTACCATACATATGATCTAAAACCCAAAGTCCTATGTCTAGGCTCATTAGATTTCATCAAAGTACCTAAATGTTGTTCAAACAAGAAAGAGCATTAAGCACAATATGATAGAACATAATCCAGATCATTCATATAAGCTCAAAAGAGTACAAATTAAGCAATATTCATATAGGGATTCAAAGAATACCCTATACATAGCTTAGCTACTCATTGAATACGAAAATGTATTACAAAAATTCATATTCAAGATAAAGGGAAGAGAGAAAGAAGAAGGAACAGAAGATGAAGCCCAATGGGGTGAGCCTTGAAGCTTGAATCTTCCTCAAAAATGAAGAGGACCTCTAATCTTGGCTTCTTCAACTCTCCTTCAACCCATAAATGAAGATTTGACTACTGGGCTCTCTAAAAAATCAAAGCTAAAACAGTAAAATAAAAGTTCTCCAAGAGAAGAAAGAGAAAAACGAGAGAGAGAGAGCTGAAATTTGAATAAAAAGTATTTATAGGCCCACAGATTTTGCTCTTCATGTCGCGGTGTTACACAACACGCGCCATGGTGCACAAAAAATTAGGGCACCAGCGCTGCGACTATCACTTCCTTGTGTCGTAGTGTGAAAGCCTCGGATTATCAAGGTGCACTGGAAGAGAGCAAAACGCCGCGATGTAAGCATATCAGTGCCACGACGTGATGTACTGGAGCTTGTCTGGTGATTTCTCTTCCAATGCAGGGCCTTTGCTTGCATCAAGTTGGTTCTTTTGGGCTCAACTTGCAGTTGAGAAATCACCCAATCAAATACAAATGTAATCAAGCTCAATCAAATCAAAGATTAGGAAGCATTTTAGCAAGATTGACAAGGAAGACATCAACATGGATTTTTCATGAAAATTAGGCCGAAGTCTTCCAACAATGCCTAACAACAAGGACAAAGCAATCAATAATACATAGAAAAAGGGCATAAATAACTACATTCTATGAAGTTATCACACCCCTAACTTTCTTTTGTTTCTATGCTTTCATTTTTCAAGTATATGTCTTACTAAAAGTTCATGTACGATTAGATTACCAAAGTAATAAAAGGAAGTTTGTTCATTCAACGAATTTCTGTCCATTCATGAATGCATGTTTACTCAATAAGTTATGTCTCAAATAAGATAAATTTAAAATCAACAGTTTGATATGACAATTCTACAATAATCCTTCAATGATTGAGTTGTATTAAAAGATCTTAGTAGCTCAAAGTATAGATTACAATGCGACATTTGTTGGAAATGATTACAATACAAGCCATATAAGCTTTCGTTGCCAAGAAAAACAAGGGGGTCAAAAAAAAGAAGAAAAGGAATAAAGAAATGAAGAAGGAAAAAAGAAAATTAAGAGGATTCCAAACCAACCAAAGGGTTTGATGAAGAAAAGCACGCGAACAAGGGTTTGATTAGTAAAAGCTTTCCAGGGTTATCGTTGGTTCAAATGTTTTTTAAGTCCATGTCTAATTGGCACAAATGTTTTCTTATTATTCATTTTGAGCACATCGGCTCTATGCATTTTAAATTCTTTTGAGCGCATCGACTCAATGTATTTAAATTCTTTTGAGCACATTGGCTCCTCGTATTTTAAATTCCTTTTGAGTGCATCAACTCCCTCCATTTTAAATTCTTTTGAGTGTATCAACTTAATGCATTTTAAATTTCTATCAATTCTTTTGAGCACATCAGCTCCATGCATTTTAAATTCTTTTGAATGCATCAGCTCCATATATTTTAAATTTCAGTCATTTATTTTGAGCACATCGACTCCTTGCATTTTCAATTCTTTTTAGCGCATCGGCTTTATGCATTTTAAATTTTTGTCATTTATTTTGAGCGCATCGACTCCTTGCATTTTATATTCATGTCATTTATTTTGAGCATATTGGCTCCCTGCATTTTAATTCTTTTGAGTGCATCAGCTCCATGCATTTTAAATTCTTTTGAACACATCGGCTCACTGCATTTTAATTCTTTTTAGCGCATCGACTCCATACATTTTAAATTCTTTTGTACGCATCAACTCCATGCATTTTAAATTCTTTTGAGTGCATCGGCTCCCTACATTTTAAATTCTTTTGAGCGCATCGACTCCATGCATTTTAAATTTCTATCAATTCTTATGAGAGCATCGGCTCCATGCATTTTAAATTCTTTTGAGCGCATAAACTCCATGCATTTTAAATTCTTTTGAGCGCATTGACTTCATGCATTTTAAATTTTTGTCAATTCTTCTGAGCACATCTGCTCCATTCATTTTAAATTCTTTTAAGCGCATCGACTCCATACATTTTAAATTTTTGTCAATTATTCTGAGAGCATCTACTCCATGCATTTTAAATTCTTTTGAGTGCTTCGACTCTATGCATTTTAATTTCTTTTAAGTGCATCGACTCCATGCATTTTAAATTTCTGTCAATTCTTTTAAGCGCATCGGTTACATGCATTTTTAAATTTTCTTGTCATTTACTTTTGAACGCATTGCCTCCCTGCATTTTAAATTTATGTCATTTACTTTTGAGTGCATCGGCTCATTGCGTTTTATTATTCTCGCATTGTTTTTTGTATCATCTTATGTATTCCCGAACAAAATTCGAATTCATGTATTTACTCGTTCCTTACAATGATAAAATGAAAAACTACGATTATTATTTTTATCTAGCAAAAAACAAGTAAAGAAGGGTAACTGTGAACACTCAATTTTGTCCAGGTCATTAAGACTTGTACAATCATAAAAAATAATAAAAATGAAAAAAAGAAAGAAAAAATAAAAAAATAAAAAAATAAAAAAATAAAAAATAATTAAAAAATAAAAGAAAAAAGGAATAAATAAATAAATAAAATATGACCCAATTTTCTTGCATAAACCTATGTCTCATAAACATGACCCATCGACTCATTATCCAACCCATGATCCATATACTATTAAACATCCAAAGAAACCCTAGCAGCCACCCATCTCTCATCTGAAACCCTAGCCACCATCATTCCCCAAACCGTAGCTACCATCACTCTCCAAACCCTAATCCTCTTCTATAAAAACCCATAACTCAGACACTTTTTACGCACATAAATACACAAAAATTCAGACAAGTTTAGACACTTTCTTTGCATGTAGCTATCACAACTAACACCTTAGCCACTTTATTTTTCTCTCTATCACGTAACCCAAGTAGCAAACCTCTTCCAAAAACCTCCAAAACCACCTTCCATCTTTACCCTTACCAACACACCACAACCTCCATAACCAATCACTCTACCATTTCCATCTTCACACTCACCAACAAGCACCACGTAACCATAGCCTCGACCACCATAACCAAAACCTCCATCCACACCATAACCACTTGCACAACACTCATCACTAAACACAAATTTCCCACCCCTTCGTGCCACCCACTCCACCAAACCATAGCCACCACCAATACTCCACAACAACCACCAACCAACCTCCATCCACACATCAACCTCATCCTTTCACCTTCATACAGCTTGTAACCACACCATCTCACCCATCTTCGACCTTCACTTCACTATTATCCTTCATCAACCCCCACCAGTGTGACCTTCCATCATCACCAAATAGCCCCACCACCTCACCTCACCTTCCTCACCACTTTGAACCACCTTGCTGCCACCCATACACAAACCAAAACCACTCCAGAAACCCTCCACGAACCCAGAGCCGTCGCATTGTTTCCATTCTAAGTCACCACGACATTTTCCACTGCAGCAACCATGTGACCACCAGTCACCCAACAACACCCAAGCTACAGCACCATGTCGTGCAACCGTGAACCTCCATGCGCACCACCCACCTCGCGTTGTACGTACCTCCAACCTTCACCACCATAAATGAAAACCCAGCAACCCACAGTCTCTATCCCGCAGCACTACCCAGATCTGCACTCACCCCTGTCATCGCGTCATCATCCTCCACTGTCACCCGTCTTCATAGATCTGAACCACCACTCCACTGAACCCACACCCATAGCCACCCACATCCTAACAACAACAGCCACCGAGAAGACAATAACCCTGCAACTTAGATCTATGCACGAACTAGCCACGCGTCGTTCAGCCATCACTTGAGGCCACCGTCGCACCACTGCATCACAACCCATCTTCCACGCACCAGATCCAGCCACTGCCCAGGTCCTTATTTTTTTTTCTTTTTGCTTCTTTGTTCTCTGTTGTTGTCTCTGTGTTTGCATTTTTTTTTTGTTTTCAAACCTTTTTTAAAAGAAAAATTGACAAAAAAAGAAAGGTTTTCTAAAAAAATAAATAAAAATGAAAATAAAAAATAAAAGGAAAGGAATAGAAATTATGTAAATTTACATAAGGATAAAAAGTAAAAAAGAAAAGAAAAATGAAATAAGTTTTTATTTATTTATTTATTTAATTTTTTCTTCTTCATGTGGTTCTTGTCTTGCTTATTATCTATTTTATGTGATCCATGATTAAATATTTTTAAAAAAAATATAGGAAAAGAAAAGAGAAATCATTTTCTTGATCAACGCAAAAAAAATAATGATTGAATAACGGATGCTATCTTCAATGTCATTTGGATCATAAGAGTTTATTGAGTAGCCTAGTACTAACTTGAACCCTGTGCAAGAATTGATTTGCTTTTCAAACAAAATTTCTTTTCAAAAATTCTTTTTTTTATAACTAAAATTAACTAACCCACAATTATTTTCTAAAAGAACTAAGTGACTTTGAGTTCCTCACTGCACTCGGGGACACATAGGAGCGGAACTCCTATTCCGTCAAGCCAAAAATTAAATTTGCATAATTTTTTTTCTATTTAGTTTATCTTTTAACAAAATGGGTAAAGCAAATATTTTCAAGAATTATCAAGAGTTTACTCGTTGGGCATCTATACACCCTAGGACAGTGAATATCTTCTCTAGCTCCATGAGCTAGTTTTCTGCGATAGCTGGGTCGTATTCTCCTTTAAAGATTGGCGGATTAGCTTTCTAGAATTCAGACAATCCTTGAAAATTCAGGTTCACCGCAAGAACTCTTAGTTCAGGACCTCTGTTTGCTTGCATTTGCTAGAAAAATTGATTAGTTGCAGTTGTCTGCTCTTAACTGCTGCTGCAATTTTTGTGAGCGTGTCCATCATCCTATCCATTTTATCTTTGGGGTGAGGATTGTTCTATCTATGAGACATCTTTTCCTGCAATAACTTACTTATTTGGTCATAAAGCAATAATGGTTCCCAAACCACTTTGCCTGAGACACTGCTCTGATACAAAAAATATAACGTCCTATTTAATTTTGTAATTTTACTTAATATTTCTGATATGTAAATTAGATTAACATACTATACATTCCTTGTCAAAAGTTTAATGTATAGTAATTTACATTGAGGGTAAAAACCCTTCAAAAGTTAATTATACATATGCCAACACTAGTTAAGTTAAGCACTTATTTCTCAAATAGTTAGGCTTATAAAAAGCCTTCACATAGTGCTACTATTTACATATTTACAAACATACAAACATTAAATATTATAGCTATTTATCAAAGAGCAATAATATCAGGAACAAATCTCCAAGAGTGACAGAGAAAACATAGTCTCATAGTTCTGACATTTAAACTTGCTGCACATGGAAATCAATTATAACTCTAATGTCAACATTATCTGAAATATCATGCTAAAAGATGTGAGATAAAAATCTCAGTAGGAAAGAGCAAAAATAATAATAAGTTTGAACTAATGATATTCCAGTCATCATAAGTACAGAAAAACAGTTTACCACTCTTTGCAATTCTTTCTTTCTTAAACCATATATAAGAGTCCAATATAAAAATTTATGCTAAGAAATTCCCAGTAATAAAAGGAATAAATAACTCATAAATACATTATAAGTAACTATAAAAATGAAAGAGTAATTCATAGTAAATAACTTCATGTAAAAATTAACTAACTCAATATTTTCTTTTATCATTTCTCAAAAATTTTCTTTTCATCATTACTCAAAAATTTCTTTTCAGCATCTCATTATTATCCCATTTCAATACTCTCAATAAAATGTGTGTATTTCTCTTCATAAGGGCATCCCCCAATACTCTTATCATAACCACAATAATTTTGATTAAGACGTCCCTTAATCCTATCATCATAGCCATAATCATTATCTTGATTAAGGCATTCCTTAATCCTTTCTTCATGGTCACAACAATTTTGATCAAGGTGTCCCTTGATCGTCTTATCATGATCACAATAATAATTTCTAATTAAGGTGTCCATCAATTCTCTCATCATGGTTACAATAATTCTATTTGCACATTGATTCTTTTTTATCCGTGGGACGACATTTCTAATACACTTTTTATAAAAAAAAAATCAGTTATCCTGATAAATAATACAGAAATCGAAATAAGAATAGTAATTAATGCAACTAAAATGGTAAATAAGAATTAAAAGAGTAGCTAATGTAAAAAAAGTGATAAAAGAACATGAAAATCCCAATTTTAACAATTTGAGATAAGTTTATTCAAATAGACAAAAGCTTATTCGAATAAATCCATTGAAATCTCAATTTTAAAGTTTTTTGTCAAGTTTTATATGAATAAAGAAAAGTTTATTCAAATAAATCTTTTGAAAAAGCAGTATTTGAAGTGTTGTTTGGAAAGCTTTATTCGAATAAAGCCAAGCTTATTCAAATAAATCCTTCGAAATCACATTGTAGAAACCTGAAAAAGTCATTTCTTGTCATTCTTTCTTTCAATCTAAAATAGAGCAATTAACAATGGATGCAAGGAATGGATTAAAAGATATGGATAGAAGAAATAAAAAAGAAAGAGTGGGTTTTTACTAATTCATACCTATTTTTTAGGATTTAAACTTGATAAAAGGGTGATTGAAGATGGAGAAATAGTGTTGCAGAAAATAGAGCTTGTTGGTTTATGACTTAGGGGAGTTTTCTAACGAGCTAGGGAGATAGAGGAGGTATTTATAGGGCCAAAATTGGTTATGGCTTACATATAGAAGTGATGTAAGAACGATGGGGAATGCTTATGTGTCGAAATAGAAAGCAACATTCACAAAATCTCATTTGAAATTTTTTTGAGACTTGGGATGTGCATGGCTTGTTAGGCTACCTTTTGTTACTGTAATCATTACCATGATTTCATAAACTTCCCTGTAATGACACATGTCCATGCTGATTTTATAAGTTGTTGTCATCTTCATTTAATGTTCGGACACTTGTTCTTCTTCTCAATCGTGCTTCTTTGCTTCTTAATGTGATTTTTGATCAAGATGAACATGCTTGGCTTAATCTTTCTCCACCTATTTCTATAATCATGGTTACCAAAATTCCATTAGTATTCCTTTCATGTCCTTATTGATCTCATCTCTCTTCCTCATCAATCTTACTTCATCATTTAGTTTCATTAGAACTAATTGGTTTGAAGAACCAAAAGTGAAGAGAACTGAATAAGAACCAAGTTCAACGACCATTTGATTTCATCCTGTTGCCATGTATCGTGTTTCCATTTTTCTAATATTGATCACTTTTTTTGAACAATAGGAATTTTATTCCAATAAGATAACATATTTTCTCCTATACATTTGCACGACAAAAACCCTATTCGAATAACCATTTGGTTATTCGAATAACAAGACTTTTATTTGAATAATTTTATTTAGAAGGTTATATCATATATAATAATAATAATAATAATAATATTATTATTATTATTATTATTATTATTATTATTATTATTATTATTTAGAGATGTTACAAGAGGAGGTTAACAGTGTTTATACAATACGAGAGCCAGAGCATATGCCTGTTAAACATGCTGAAAATGGACTGATGCAATATGAGGAGATGATAATTATATTTATTATATTACTCAATGGTACATTTGTAATATGAAAATTAGGAATTGTAATTGAGGATTTAGGGTTTTTTTTTTAGGTTTTAGAACTCAGTTGTTTGGGTCTTTGGATATCTTATTCTAAGTTTGATTCACTATTCGAGTTTATATTTACTTGGGTATAAGTTTAGGTTACTTTTCTTGGTTGAATGCTTGGTTTCTCTTTCCCTATTCTAGGCTATTCACTTTTGCTGTTTTGCATATCATCAGTGCCTATAAGAGAAGGAGAGAACAAATTGAATTAACGTCAACACTAATCTTATGTAAAAGAATGCAAAGCAACTAATCAAATATAGTAATGTTTTTCATAAATACATGTATCCCTGAAACAAAAGCAAAGAAGGTAGGAGAATTGCCTTTTTGTTTCTTCTAAATTTCCCTTTCCTTTTGATATTTGTTTAATTCTGCTTGGTGCTTAATGCTCCTCCAACATAATAATTGTGTAGGTATGCCTGGTCTAACTACTTATACCGGGTTTTATGATGTATGTGCTCTTAAGAAAGGATAAGCAATATTTGTATCAGCTACATTTGGAGCAGTAAGTCAACTTGTTAGGCAGTTTGCTAAGATTATGGGTTGCTATGTTGTCGGAAGTGCAGGAAGCGCAGTAAAGGTAAGTCAGAGTGATACAATATAAAGGATTATATAGCAGTATTCTTTCCTTTAGAAGGAAGAAAAGAAAAATGTAATCAAGTGATTTCTTTCTTATCATTTTTAAGCATTAAATAAAACTTTAATCTTTAATTTTATTAAGTTAGATTTAATAAAAGTAGTTTTCTCTTTTATTTCCCCTTTTGAGAAGCTTCATATGCTTAAGGAACTCTCACTCCATCCATCAATTGCAAAATCACAAAAGCATAACTTTTGCTTATCTTTTTGCACAATGCATGCCTTTTGGTGGAATTCATGTCTATTAACAAGCTTCTATCTTTCATATGTTGTTGATCCTTTATTTGATCAACTATGTAACATAAGGTTGATTTGCTTAAGAACAAGTTTGGATTTGACGAGGCTTTCAAGTACAAAGAAGAAACTAACTTGAATGCTGCGTTGAAAAAGTTAGTAGTTACTTATTTTCTAATAGAATAAATTGTAATTTTAGTTGATAACGTATTAGTCAAATTATTGTTGTCATGAACGTCCACATGGCTTGAATATTTGGAGGCATCCTTTAAAACAAAATGGGATAACCATACCATGCTACCTTTCCTTATATCTTGGTTTCAACTCCTTTTTCTATGAATAAGAAGTTAGCTTGTTGCCTTTTATCTTCTTTTTGTTTCCACTATGGGTAAAAGAGAATTCTGAGGAGTAATCTTCACCTTTCTTTTTTCAATTCACAAATTTTCACTTATTTTACTAACAAATAAAGACATCATTTTGTTAGGCATTTTCTTGAAGGTATTGATATATACTTTGAGAATGTTGAAGGGAAGATGCTTGATGTAGTGTTACCCAACATGAGGAATCATGGTTGAACTTTTGTTTGTGGAATGATTTCGGAATACAATCTTGATAAACCTGAAGGTGTACCCAATTTAATGCATCTTGTTATCAAACGTATCTGCATGCAAGGTTTCCTCGTTTTTTATTATTATAACTTTTATTCAAAGTTTTTGGATATAGTTCTACATCACATCAAAGAGGAGAAGGTAACTTATGTGGAGAACACAGTTGAAGGCATTGATAGTGGCCCAACAACCCTAATTGGCCTCTTCACAAAGTGCAATGTGGGAAACAACTAGTGATGGTTACTCAAGAATAATTTTAGACAACCATATGCTTTACAGTATACCATATTATGTGAATGGTGTTAAACTTGGTTACATTGCTTAAATTAAACTTATGATTATGGTAATTTGACTAAGTGTTACAAGGTGGTAAAGGGGTGGCAAATGAATGAATTGGATAGATTTTGGATTGGATCAAAATGGATGGATAAAAAAATAAACCATTAATCCATCTAAGATCTATTATAAAATTGTTAAAACTAATTAATCTATCTACAATCCATTTTAATGGATGGATATCTAACTAACTCATTTAATTTTTTTTAATAAAAAAATACTCATTTTCTCATCTTCACTAATTTTTCTTGCAACCAGACACTAATCTAATTACTAATAATAAGGCTTACTCTTACTAAGATACTTTAAAGTAAAAGGTCTATAGAGTAGGAAGTGCATATGCCTTAATGCCAATTTCCCTATCCTATGTGTCATACTATCATCTATCATCATGGGCTTTAGCCATTTCAGCTTCAACTTATTTATTTAGGGAAATTATACTCACTCCCTTGAGGTTTGTGTTTTTGTCACGCAGTGTCCCTCTTTTTTCAAAAATGACATTGTGTACCCTTGCTTAACATTTCCTTATTGCAATTATGGCCCTTCTACTTAACGTGTTGTTAGTATTGTTAATGGATCTATGAGCATATGACACTCACATGCCATTTGTGGCTTTCCTTAAAGGAAATTACTTCTTTTTTCTCTTTTTTCATTTGAAATGGATGACCGGTGTAGTGATAGAGAAATGAATGGCTGATCAGTGACAAAATAACATAGACCTCAACTTTTGCCCCAACCCTAAGCTCCATGGATGGCTAGTTACTATGAACAACTTGAAGAGGTGATTTGCGAAGGACATCTACACTAATGAATCTCTCTTCTTTGGCCTCAACAAGCTCTATTGAAGTTCTAATTTTAGGGGAAAGCTTTTGCTTTTTTAGTTCTTAGTCAGTTTTTATGTATGACAAGCAAAATATAGATAAGATGAGGAAGTAGAGAGAAAAATTGAGGGAGAAATATATAGCTAAAATTGTTGGATCTCTATTTTTCTTGGAAAAGCCTATGATCTTAGTAGTTCTTATGTGAGTGTTTAGAGGGAAAATATTAAAAAATCAAGCAAAGAGAGTAAAAGAAAGTGTGATTTTCAAATCTTCTTTGGCTACAAGGAATCTTTACACCTCACAGAGAACCAATCCTTCACACACTATCTTACAACCCCAGACACACTCCATACCCAAACACCACCTCATTGTCATCATCAATCGATTGATCCCAAACTAGAAATTTACTCAAATCATCACATAAGCCATCCCAAAAGAGCAACACAATCCCAAAGTCATCCCCTACCTCAACAACTAGGAATGACTACCATACTAGAAAAATTCCCACAAACCAAAACACAATCTTAACATCACAGAACAACATAAACCCCTCAATCCATCTCAAACAGAACAAAAAAACAACCTAACAAATGCAACCCTAAGTCACTAAGTACCAAACCCCAAGCACTTTATTTTCCAACCATGAACAACCATAGAAAACACATACATAAAGCCCCTTTCACCTGAAATTTTTGACCCAGATCCGCTATTAGCACTCCTATGCCACCATCCCACCCATTTTGTCAACGCTATGAGCCACTTCCAAAAGTCAAAAACCTTCAAATCCCAAACACTCAGCTGTTAGTTGCACCACCTAAACCATTGCATCATCGAAACCATCTACCATGCCAACCACTGATCATAAACTATTCCCAATTCATAATTTGGTAACTTTTAGAATGTAAAGCAATTTATTATTTGGTACATGAAATGAATGCATAATAAAAACAATATTAAATTTTATCCCATTCTCATTCCCGCCGGGAGAATTTCTCGAATTCAGGTCCTTAAATGGGCAGTTCCCACGAGGATCCCCAAATGCAAGGAGATTTTGTCATCCCAAAACTACTTATCACTTGACTTACAAAATTGAATTAATTTATATGTAATTTTCAATCAAGTTAATTTATTAAAATATTTTTTATAAAATTATTAGATTAAATTGTTCATTTAGAAGACAAAGATTTTTTTGATATTATAAATATTTTTTAGGCTTATAGGTTGTTTTATAACAATTCATAATTAATTTTTTTATATTTATATTAGAGTGAATTTTTTTCATGAAAATATAAAAAAATTATATTTTATGTATTTTTAAACTAAACTTATAAATTTTATTTTTCTTAATGAATTATTATATATATTTTATTTAATAAAATTATTTTTTATATAATTATATTTATTTTTATCACTTAATTCTTAATTTATCTTGTGCATTGCATTGGTATAAAATCTAGTAATAGTAATAATATATAAAGAGAATGTACATGTCTTCAAATCATGACATATTTCATTATGAATAACTATCATGTGGAAAATACGTGCTTCCAATAACTGTCATGTGACATATCATGTAGTATTCGATTAAGAAGTGTTTCAACAAACATTTAAATTTTTCGAATTTGATTTGCTTCAATTGATAATTTTCATTCATTGTTGTTTGTAGAATATTCCAATTTGTTATGTTTGATTGATTTGCTCTAATTAGTTTAATTCTGTTTCTAATTCATTATTTTGTTAATGCTTGATAAATTTTATGGGTGAGGAGAGGCCATGTAAACGTCCAAATTGGCATTATCATGGCCAAATTGCTATTTATGGAATGATTTCGCAATACAATGTTGATAAACTTGAAGGTGTACACAATTTAATGCATCTTGTTATCAAACGGAGCCGCATGCAAGGTTTCCTCATTTTTTATTATTAACACCTTTATCCAAAGTTTTTGGAGATGGTTCTATATCACATCAAAGAGAGGAAGGTTACTTACGTGGAGGACCCAATTGAAGGCATTGGTAGTGGCCCAACAACCCTAATTAGCCTCTTCACAGGGCACAATGTGGGAAAATAAGTGGTGGTGGTTGCTTAAGAATAATTTTAGACAACTGTATACTTTAGAATATACCATATTATCTGAATGGTGTTAAACTTGGTTACATTGGTTAAATTAAACTTGTGATTATGGTAATTTGACTAAGTGTTATAAGGTGGTAAAGGGGTGGCAAATGGATGAATCGGATATATTTTGGATTGGATCAAAATGAATGGATAAAAAATAAACCATTAATCCATCTAAGATCCATTATAAAATTATCAAAACCAATCAATCTATCTACGATCCATTTTAATGGATGGATATTCAATTCATCTATTTATCCATTTTAATAAATTGGATGAATGGATATCCAACCAACTCATTTAAAATTATTTTTTAATAAAAAAACATACTCGTTTTCTTATCTTCGCTAATTTTTCTTGCAACCAAACACCAATTTGACTACTAATAGTAAGGCTTACTCGTATTAAGATACTTTAAAGTAAAAAGTCTGTAGAGTGCAAAGTGCATATGCCTCAATGCCAATTTCCCTATCCTATGTATCATACTATCATCTAACATCATGGGCTTTAGCCATTTCAGCTTCAACTTATTTATTTAGGGAAATTATATTCTGTCCCTTGAAGTTTCTATTTTTTGACACGCAGTATCCCTCTTGTTTCAAAAATGGCATTGTGTACCATTGCTTTATGTTTCCTTATTACAATTATGGCCGTTCTAATTATCATGCTATTAGTATTGCTAATGAATCTATGAGCATATGACACTCATGTGCCATTTGTGGCTCTCCTTAAAGGAAATTACTTCTTTTTCTCCTTTTTATTTTAAATGGACGACCAGTGCAGTGGTAGAGAAGTGAAATGGATGTTCAATGATATAACAACAGAGACCTCAACTTTTGCCCCAACCCTAAGCTCCATGGATGAGCAGTTACTATGAACAACTTGAAGAGGTGATTTTCCAAGGTCATCTACACTAATGAATCTCTCTTCTCTAGCCTCAACAAGCACCATTGAAGTTCTGAGTTTACGGGAAAGCCTTTGATTTTTTTGTTCTTAGTCAGTTTTTATGTATGAGATTTTTTTTAGAGAAATACAGATAATTAGATGAGAAAGTAGAGAGAAAAAATTAGGTAGAAATATATAGCTAAAATCGTTGGATCTCTATTCTTCTTGGATAAGTCTATGATCTTAGTAGTTCTTGTGTGAGTGTTTAGAGGGAAAATACAAAGAAATCAAGCAGAGAGAGTAAAAGAAAGTGTGATTTTCAAATCTTCTTTGGCTACAAGGAATCTTTACACCTCACAGAGAACCAATCCTTCACACACTATCTCACAACCCTAGACACACTCCATACCCAAATACCACCTCATTGCCATCATCAACCGATTGATCGCAAACTAGAAATTTACTTAAATCATCACATAAGCCATCCTATATAGAACATAATATTGGATTTGACTTTATTTAAATGAAAATGTGCAAAGTGTTCTTTGTTGCATCATATATAGAGCATATTTATTAGTAATTGATAAATGTATTTTTTGGATGTGTTTATGAAAGTCTTATATGCATGTTAGACTAACTAGAGTTATACATTTATGAATCATGCATATAAAGATATTCAATATTGAATTTAGACTAACTATGTTTGTTTATGTGATTAATACTTTGTAGGATAGTTCAAAAAACAAGAGTGAGCATTGTAACAAGAAAGTAGCAGATCACAATTATGCTCAACTCAAGAAGAATGAGAATGATAAGATGTTCTAAGCATTTGCAAGATTTGAAGAGAATAATTTTTTTGGAAGCTTGAATTACATCAAAAAGCCTAAGAACTAGAATTTGTATATTTTCCTTTTTGGCTTTCTCCTATGTAATGATAGAGGTTTTACAAGAAAAGAACTCAAATATGATTTTAAATCATTACAAATGGTTCTCACATGCTAAAATACTAAACATATATATTTTGAAAAGCTAGTCATGCTGGTAGTTCAAAACTATGAAAAATAGTCAAGTTTGAGCTTTGAAAAACTAACCTTTAGTTACTTTTTTTATCATAACTTTCAAAATACTTTGTGTTTTGTTATGAAACTTATTCCATTTGAAAATAGACTCAAACATCTTTCCAATGAATGATCATTTGATTTAAATGGATGAGAAATGAAGTTATGACAATTTAAAGTCAGTTTTCGAAACCAAGGTGCAATAATCTTTTACTAACTTACCTTATTCAAATAAGGGATTTGTTATTCAGATAAAACATGTCAGAATGCGCTCCTAATAGCTATAAACGACTAGTTTTCATAAGAAATAATCTCTAAACATTGTCAACAACTATTTTATCACTTGTGCTCTATATATAAGTGATGTTTGAAGCTTTTACAACTCTAGAATACTTGATTTGATCCTTGAATCATCAAAATCATATTTTGAGTTCTTTATTGAAAAATCATTCTATTCCTTTGTTCTTCAAGTTGTATATCTACTTTTGTGAGAGTTTCTAATTTTTCTCTTCATCTTAAAATCATTGTAAGAGGGTGAGGTATCCCTCAAGAAAGAAAATGGTAAGGTATCCCTTGTAGTGAAACTCAAACACAAAGAGTAAGGTATCCCAAAGGTGTTATGAGTGCTCTTGAATGTAAAGGTTTTTCAAGCACCTATGAAGCTTGAAGATTGGAGGCTCTATCACAAAGGTGATGTATCCCAGTGTGAAGAGTGCTCTTGCTTGTACAAAAGTTTTCCTAGCACCCATGAAGTCTAGGAGATAGTGAAGAAAATCTCAAGTTAAGCTTGGGGACTGGATGTAAGCCACAAGTGGTTGATGACTGAATTAGGATAAATTCTTGAGTTTGATTCTTTCTTCCCTATGCTCTTTATATTTTATATTAACTTAATTTATGCATATTTCACTGCATCTATTAATTGAGTGCTTCAAAATTCTTAATTTTTTAATGTTGTCTTAAAAGTTTGTGATCACCCAATTCACCTCCTCTTGGGTGATGGTTGTCATGGCTAATATGAACAACCGTAGAAAATACATACATAAAGCCCCATTCACCTAAAATTTTTGACCCAAATCCACTATCGGCATTCTTGTGCCATCATCCCACCCCATGTGTCAACGCCATGAGCCACCACCAAAAATAAAAAACTTTCAAATCCCAAACACTCAGTTGTTAGTTACACTACCCAAACCATTGCACCATCCAAACTATCTACCATATATGCCAACCACTGGCCATCAACCATCACGTGCCAACACCAAAGCTCCCCTATTCCACAGCTTATGCACACCCACCCCCAAGCCCCCTGTCTCTTATATCTTGTGATTTGTTTTTGCTTTGGTTCTTCTCACAGTTCTTCTTCCAAGATGGTCACAACTAATCTTTTATGATGGTGAAAGACAAAGCAGAAGGAGGTGGTCCTAAGTGTTTTTTACAACGCAATTGGAGAATAGGAGAGATTTAGGGATTTTTAATTAGTAGGGCAAATGTGACATTTCTTTCATTAGCTTAACGATATTCTACTTCATCTTCAGTAACGGAGGAAAGTGTCATGCGCAAAACAGTGTCAAAAACACAAATCTCAGGGGAGGTGTGTGTAATTTTCACTATTTCCTTCTTCTCTCTTTTCTACTTTTTTTTTTCTTTTCTCAATCATGCCACTAAAGTTCGAGCCTTTTTTTTCCTTGCTTTCTAACTTCTTTCTCTTTTATTTTCTCCAAATCTAATCCATTTGTTTTTCGTCCTCATGTTAGTCTCGTACGAATAGAATAACATTGTAATAGTAATACTCATCAAATCCATTAAGAAGTGTTACCATTAGTTTAATAGGAAGGTGTTATATTGAAAAATGTTTCACAAACATTTTTATGCATAAATCTCTCATAGAGAAAAAAATATTATTATTGATGAATAAAAGAAAAAAAAATAAAGATGAGGAAATAAATAATGATGACTTGTGATTGAGGTTTTTGTGAAGTTCGTGAAGAAAAAAATCAATATAAATAATATTACTGATATAATATAACTATGGAACTTATAACATATAAAACAATATCCAAATCTTAAGATTATGACATGTCAAATATGTTGCAGTCAAGGATGGATTCAAGATTTAAGGGCTGAGGGGGCAAAAAATTTTGTGAAAGACTATAAAGCATTCCTTGGTACAAGTTCCGTAATAGAGTAATAAATATTAAAACACATATGGATATGTGTTTTTTTTTTCAAAAAAGAAAGAAAGATATTACACAAGTAAAATAAATTAACTTTCCAAATGATCTTATTTGTAGGAGTAGGATATGAATATTCAAAAGAAAAACTCACTCTTATAAACATTTATGTATGAGTTTATCAAAGTTTTTTTCAAATACCGGGGGGGGGGGGGGACCCCTAGATCTATCACTAATTTCCATAATTTCATGATAAAAATTATATCATTAATTTAATTACTTTTGTCATCATCTAGATCAAACTGTTATTGAGCTTCCAGTATGACCAAATTGAACTTAATACAAAATATATCTGCATTAATTTAAACTAAAGATAACAAGTGCCTATATGCCATTGCAGTTCATTGTTTGTTACTTCCTCTGTGTTTATACTAGTTACACAAGAATTTACAAAGTCATTAAACAGTTTTAACTATAAGTAAAATAACTACATTTGATCAATCACCCTTTAAAGTACTTAATATTATTCACTTCATCAATCTTCTCTCTTACGTATTAATACCAAGGATAAAGTTTAAAAAAATAATAATTAACACTTCATCGATTTTCTAAAGCAACAAATAAAAAGTTGTCACGCTGCCCATTTTCTGAGCTACTCTCAAGTTGTTCCTCTCATTTCCATAATTGTAGGTGATAATTTATATTTTATACTTCAAATTGTTAAAGTTTTGTCTTTTTTGCCCAATTTTTTCCTAATCATGTTTTAGATTTTGGAGGCAAGGTATATTGTATAAAAAATTGACCATCTATCAAGTTCAAATTGGCATTGTCATCAAATAATTGGACCTGTCAAGATGAGTTTTTCAATACACCCCATATCAACTCACTTGTAAACAGGTTAGGGTGAGCTGGCCTATTTTAACTGATGAGTTGAAAATGTATAAACTCTATCTCGTTGTGAAAATGGGTGAAATAGTTACCCCATCAAATGGGCATTGAATGGATTACGGAACCCAAAAAGAAAGAAAAGAAAATTAAAAAGGGAAAAAAGAGAAGAAAATGACATTGAAGTATAGAGAAAGAGAGGTTCACTGACTAGGGATCAATGAAGTAACAACATCATTGTTGTAGAAGTTGCAGCTATCATCGGTCCTGCCATGCTCAAGAAAATACTCCTTGAAAGCCTACAATACTGTGTTCTAGACATTTGTGTTGTCATGGCAGGGTCTTGTTGCTGGATTGGCCAGCAATCAGCACTGTCTGTGCCACCTAAAGCATTGCATTGTCTGTGTTGTTCTTCGCCACACACTATAGCTTATGCAGTAGACGTCACCGTTCAAACTACTAAAAATCGGCAAAAGGTTCAAGAGAAGGAGGCCAAGCAAAAAAATTGAAAATTTCTCCTACGACCAAATTCATAGAGTGGCCAGCGATTGAAGGAGAAAAAAGAAAAAAGAAATATTTTGTTTTGATTGTTGTTAATATAGTTAGAATTGGTTAGAGTTAGTTAGAATTAGTTTTAATGATTAGTTAGTTTACTTGGATTAGTTAGCTATATAAGCCAAGATTACCCATTGTATTTTTCACTTTTTCATTTTATCAATATACAATTTTCTCCATTTCTCTCATCTTTCTCTTCTCCCTCTACTTTGAAACCATGAAATTCAACATAGTATCAGAGGCATTCCACCCACCTTGAATACTCTTCTGCTGCATTTTCTTTTCTTTTTCTCTTTCTTAGTTTATTTTCTTTTCCCTTTTACACGTTCCCGAGAAAATCCACAAATTCATTTCCTTCTCCTCAAATATGGTTCGTCGCCTCGTCTCCGTCAACGGTGCCGCCGCAGAGGTTGCCATTTACCGCATCACTGGATCTTAGATCTGCTACACAGTTCGTTTTCCTCAACTTCGCACTCAATCTATTTCTTGTTTTTCGATCTGGTCTTGGCGATGTTCTTTGTGGCCGGAAATGGCATTTTCTGGCGTCCTTTGCGGCAGTGTTTTAGATTTGTTGGTTTGGTGCTTGCTCTGTGGTGAGTGTTGCCGCCATTTTGGTTACGATCTAAGGCATGTATGCTGTGATTTTGGGCTTCGTTTCTTGTTTTTCTTCACAACTTTTCTCCCTCCCAAACCTTTTTCTTCCAGATATATATTTTCTTGGTTCGTTGTTCTTGCTGTCCTGTGATCGTGGACCATAACTTAGTCGAGGGTTTAGTGCGTGTGTGATGTCTGGTGCACTAATATTGCAAGGATGAGTATAGTTGAATGCTCGAATGATGTTTGTACTAAGTTCTCTTTGGAGAAAGCTTCAGATACAGGAAATTAAACAAGCAATTGATGCGTTTCTATAAGATGAAGTGATTAATTGTGAAGGACAACAAGTACTGACGTTGATATTGGTTCTTGGAAAAATGCTCTTTCTGGTTTCACGTGGTTCTTTGGTTAGTTTGATGAGTTGGAAGCACAACCTGGGTTATTTGATTTGATCAAGATGTATTTCCAATGTTTTTTAAGTTCTATGTACACCAACTGTTTGGTGATTTGCTTCTTTGATATTTTTTTTCGTTGTAAGCTTCTGTCCATGATGGTTAAGTGTTGATGTGAGCTTCTGTCATGGATGATTAAGCATTGATATTTTTTTTGTTTGTAAGCTTCTGCCCATGGTGGTGGTTAAGCATTGATGGATGTTCTGGCTTCTGTTAAGTGGTTAAGTCTTGAGTTATGGCTTCTACTTAATGGTTAAGCTTTTGCCTTTATTGACTTTGATGATTTTAGCTTCTGCCTTGTATGGTGGTTAAGCATTTGGAGCTTCTGCCTTTTATGGTGGTTAAGTATTTGTTGGCCTGCGTGCCTTACCAGTTCTTGATATTATCATTGTATTTTTTTGGATATGCATTTGATATGCATTTGTATTGATCATCCCAAGCTTGAAGTATTATGTACACCTTCCAGCTTGTGGGGGGCTGTTAAGATAGTTAGAATTGGTTAGAATTAGTTTTAATGATTAGTTAGTTTACTTGGATTAGTTGGCTATATAAGCCAAGATTACCCATTGTATTTTTTACTTTTTCATTCTATCAATATACAGGTTTCTCCATTTCTCTCATCTTTCTCTTCTCCCTCTATTTTGAAACTATGAAATTCAACAATTGTAGACATGTTGGATCTGACTTTCAATCTACCACTGCATTCATCACCATACAAATTGAAGGACGATGAATTCGAGAATGATATATCGTTGGTGTTGGAATGATATGGCAAATAGATCTATAATATGAAATGAAAGCAAATATAGTTGCATCACCATATAATATGCAAATCATAATAATAAACACATAAAACATAGTACGATGACTTCAAAACCATATTAAACCAATTAAAAAGGTAATGATATTTGTACAAATTTTCCTTACTCCATTTTTATACCACTTTTTTTAGATAATAAAATAAAAAACACACTCGTAGAAAAAAAAAACATATCAACTCATTCTCTTTACTTTTTATTTTTCAAACAAACAAAGTGTTATATAGTGTAGTTATTTTGCTATGTAAATACTATTTCTCAATTTAAACATGAATTTATCTTATATATGACAAAAAAAGAATAATATAGACACTCAAGAGTATAAAAAATACTCACATAAATTATATCACGTTTGGCATATAGGATGGTTAATTTATGGAAGGAAAAAGCTTCTTTAAAAGTGAGTTTATTTGTAAAGTAAGCAATTAAGAGTGAATCTACTATTGATTTAATTTAAAGTGTATTGTAATTTTAACTTACAAATAATGTAAGGATAGATATTGTAACATCCCGAAAAGTGTTTATTTAATTACAAATGATCAATTTATAATATTTTAGATTTTTGGAAATTTTTTGGATTTTTTCGGAAATGTCGAATATTTTAATATATTTTTCGTTTTACGTATGTATTGAGCGGAACCGGAGAAATGAGATGTTCTCTCCGAGAACCTTGAACTATGGGAACGTCGACGGGGGATCTTACTAAACCTGATGCCAGACACAGTTTACAAGGTTTTACGTTTTTCTAGAAATTTTAACAGATAAAATAATAAAACACTGCGAAGAAATTATCTGTCAGATTTGTTAATGCTGACTTCTGCCAACTATGACTATTGTCCAATAAATAATAACATATAATAAAAATCTTATCACATTGTTCAAAATTTATTTTGTGTCAAACCCCTTTAGCCTTATTTTCAAAATAAAAATTTAGTTAATTAAAAGCCCATTGTAGGAAGCTTCCAAGAGGTTTCCTATTTGACCCGTTTTCTCTCTCTTCCCTCTCCACTCTTCTCTACGGCAGAAGCAATATGGGAAGCCCAAATATTTCCTCTCATCTTCCTAATATTTCATTCTCATTCTCTAAAACCCCAAATACCCATTTCTCCATTTCCTCTCTTCTTCTTTTCCTTCTCCACTGAGCATCCACCCCTTTGGAAGACCATTTCCATGATTTGCTAAATCAAACCCATTTCCACTCATCTTCCACCACTCCAAGTTCTCTTTTGTTGATATCTCCTTGGTTCTTCTTCTTTTTCCTCTTCCATTTTTCCACCATTGAAGCTAAAGCTTGGAGCTTTAAGGTAAAGTCTTCAACTTTCTTCTATTTTTCTTGCTATTCTCGTTTCTCTTGGTCCCCTAGGTGACCAAGAACCCATTTTTCATGGTTTGAGTGAACATTGTGGGAGTCACTCACATTGGAGTTTTTCTTGAAAGGGGAAAACGAAAACTTAGGGCAAGAAGGAGTACCACTATTGTGTTGTCTTCCAAATAGGTAAGAGGAAGATGATCCTCCTCAACTAATCTTGGTTAAGGGAATGTCTTGTGTGTTATTGTAGATGAGGGGATCCATGTTGGATTACTCTCCTTGTCATATTGTGTATTTCCATGATTTTGTAGTTGTTTGATTTGTGTGATTATATGGATTTGTAATGTGTGTTTTGATGATATAAACCATGCTTTGGATTATTGGTAAATGATTGTAAAACCTTGAGATTGGATGGGCCACGGTTCTGCAGAAATGGATTCTGCAGAATCCTTGAAAATGCACTAGCGCTCAGGCGTTGTGCATAGAGCGTCTAGGCGCTCGTTGCCCAGAGAATTTTTCCTGTAATGCGGCTTGGTTAGCGCTCAAGCGCTTCGTGTTCAGCGCTTAGGCGCTCAACCAGCACCTAGGTGCTACAGATATGGTGCCTAGGCGCCCATAGCAGGATCAGCTGGATAACTGTGAAATGATGCTAAGACTTCCATATGATGATATTACAAAAAAAAAGAGGGGTAAATAATAAAATAAAGTAAGGAACTGGATTGGCTAAGGGAATTCCTCTAGAAAGAGAAATTTTATGAGAATAGACTACGTTAGGAAATTCAATCGATTATGAAAACTTACTTAGTGATGGATACTTGTAAGAATGGTAAATCTTGAATAAGAGTGCATAATGGACCTTGAAAATGTAATACCTTATTTGATTTCAATATTATGATATTGTGGGACCATATGAATGACCAATGTGGTGTCGATGCTTATTTGAGCCAATTGTGGCATATTATGGAATAGTATATGATGTTGACCATGCATGTTCATGCATAGGGTCTTATGCATTGTGAATGTCCTGTGGACTGTTGTAAGGCCGAGTTGCCTAGGAGATTGAACACACCTTGGTGCAGGTGCGAATAGACTAGTGTAGGTCGTGTTATGACATTGGGGGCGTCGGGGTGCGGGTCCTTCATAGTGGGCAGTTGGTAGCTCTTCTGTCAGTGGGGCAAACCGATGCAAACACACCGACGATCCGGACCGAGACACTATCCTATGTCGTGATCGAGCGTGAATTGTCTGTACAATGCCTGTATGTGCAAGTAGAAAACTGTTGAGTTTTAGCACCTTGGCCTCGGCAGCCGCGTTACAGACACGTCTCCTGATCTTTCTCTCCGACTGTTTGAGTCTAGCTCCATGGAGTAGGAAATTTGAATACCGTATGCATGTGCATCATGAGATATTTTACTGTTAATGACTACTACCCTATGTGAATTTGAACTGTTGTATTATTATTATGAAAAAATGCCTGCCTGGAACTGTTTACTTGCTTGCAGATGTACTATATGCCTATTATTGTTGTTATTATTTTTGGGACTGTTATATGGGCGTTATGCGCCGTATTATTCCTGGCTGCCATAATTGGTAATGATGGTAGGATGTCTTACTTTTTTCTGTGTTTCCATTATTTGCTGCCTGTGCATATATTGCATCTACTGAAGACGATGGCACGGAAGCTGAAGCTCCCGATTTTCCTGGCTTCTGGCCCGAGCAAGACTAGTATCTATTGTGGAGCATAGAGGCACGCATGTGTGGATTTCTAGGCGATGTGCGTTTGACCTTCCTCGAAGGGCCAGAGTGCTGGCACATCAACCTGAGCTCTAACCGCTGTGTCTATATGGGAGATGTATCGATTTCCCTTGCCTGGAGACGTCATGAGGCACCGATTCTCACTTGCCATGTCAGCTTGCGGCTGGACTTCTACTTACCCATCCGAGAGATGTGGGGTGACCGTTACTACACCCCTTGGGAGGACTCTTTTGATTCTACTGCTCGGGCTCCTGCCCGTGGTTCCCATGGAGGTTTTCTCTGAAGAGGAGGATCCTGCTGAGGACCCGGATACGGTCCCTCCTCATCTGAGGGACTGATTTTACTGGTAGCTACTGATGGCTGCCAGTGTTTTATTTTGGGGGCCTGATGTATTATTTTTGGTGGGTTGTATATTTTGATATTCTGATGGATGTGTATGTAAAATCCATAGGCAGGTATAGTTTTGCTTTTTGGAAATTTCCAGGCTGTATCTAAAATATTTTTGGCACCTAAATATATATGTATATGTATGTTATTCAGATGTGGGTTTCTGTTTATCGTTTTGTTCTTTACCGTTTTTCATATTCCGCATTGTTAAAAAGGAAAAAAAAATATACCGCCAATTTTACTCACGTATTAAAGTACTAAGCAAGTTAATTTTGAACTAAATGAACCGGGTCTTAATTGTTCAAAAATTTATTTTCCGCATTTCCTTCTTTTCCTTTTGATTTGACAATGTGACGTTTCCTCCCAAAAAGGAGCATTACAGATATACATTTACTTACTCACTTTACACAATCTTACTTTATAGAAGCCTTGTAAAAAATGGAAATAGAATAGGAATGGAATAGAACTACTATTCCCAATTCATAATTTGGTAACTTTTAGAATGTAAAGTAATTTATTATTTGGTATAGGAAATCAATGATAATAAAAACAAAATTAAATTTTATCCTGCTCCCATTCCCGCAGGGAGAATTTCTCGAATTCATGTCCTCAAATGGGTAGTTCCCACGATGATCTCCAAATATAAGAAGATTTTGTTATCCCAAAACTGCTTATCACTTGATTAACATAAATTGAATATTTACATGTAATTTTAACTCAAGTTAATTTATTAAAATGTTTTTTATATAATTATTGGATTAAATTGTTTATTTATAACACGTAGATTGTTTTTATATTATAAATATTTTTCGGCTTATAGGTTGTTTTATAACAATTCATATTTAAATTCTTTAGTATTTATATTGGAGTAAAATTTTTTCATGAAAATATAATAAAAATTATATTTTATGTATTTTTAAACTAAACTTATAAATTTTATTTTTCTTGATGAATTATTATATATATTTTATTTAATAAAATTATTTTTATATAATTATACTTATTTTTATTATTTAATTCTTAATTTATCTCGTGCATTGCACATGGTGCAAAAGCTAATCTAGTAATAATAATAGTAGTAATATATAAAGAGAAGATACATACCTTCAAATCATGACATATGTCACTATGAACAATTGCTATGTGGCAAATACGTGCTCCTAATAACTGTCATGTGATATATCATACAATATTCGATATTTGTAATTAATCAAAATTCCCTGCTTATTTTGGCTCATTAGTAAATCAATCAAAATATGTAATTAATTTCATATTCGATTTTGAATTGTAGGTAGTCAAAAGCAATTATTTTTCTATAATAATTTCAAATTTGATTTGCTTCAATTAGTAATTTTTCATTCATTGTTGTTTGTAGAATATTCTAATTTACTAGGTTTGATTGATTTGCTTTAATTGGTTTAATTTTGTTTTTGATTCATTATTATGTTAATGCTTAATTAATTTTATGGGTGGGGAGAGGCCATGTAAACATCCAAGTTGACACTTAACATGCCATAAGTGCGTGTCCTTCATGTCTAACTGACGGCAAAAGACGCGGAGGCAAATGTGACAAAAGTTTTGAGGTTTCAGATATTAAGTTGTCAATTGTTTAAAGTTAGGGACTAAAGTGACTAGTGCATGAAATTTCAGGGACTAAAGTGAAGGTTTATTTTATATAATCAAACAAAATTATTAATTGTTGTTGCTTCAAAATCTTGTTTTTCAATCAAAACTACTATAAATACCCTTCTCATCATATTTTAATATAGAAAATCAATATGGAAATAGGAAGGGAATTTTATATTTTTAGCAAATGAAAATTTTTTCATTCAGATAAAATAAAAACCAATATAAAAATTACCAAAAATGTAAAATATGATAGAAACATATTTAATCTAGCATTAAAGCAAATCAATCAAACCTAACAAATCAGAATATTCTACAAACAACAATGAATGAAAATTACCAATTGAAGAAAATCAAATTCAAAATTTATATAGAAAATCAATTATTTTTTACTACCTACAATTTGAACTCGAATATAAAATTAATTATAAATTTTAATTGATTTACTAATGACCCAAAATAGGAAGGGAATTTCAATTTTTATTGAAAACATTCTCTTCCTAATTGATAACTCCATAAAATGTAGTTATTTATGCTCTGTATCTGTGATATATAGGATGCTTAGTCCTTGTTATTATACATATATAAAAGATTTTAGGCTTATATTCATCAAATTCCATTTTTTGATATCTTCCTATATGATCTTGACAAAATCTAGCATATTCTTCAGGTGATTAAGTAAATTTGCAATTGTTATTAACTTAGTGATTTCTTTATTGCAGGAAGGGCTCTAAACAAGCAAATTTGTCGAATACTTAGACCTGCATTGGAAGAGAAAGCCTAAGGTGAATTTTAGCATCTCACGTTGTGGCGTAGGAAGGTTCATGTCGCGGTGTGGTGCACTCAACCTGCTGTATACTGAAACCTAAGGCTAGCACGCCGTGACGCAAAGGAATGTATGTCGCAACGTGTTAACCAAAATTAAACACGCGTCACAGTATAAGATGGTTCATGCCGCAGTGTGACATTGAAAATTTAGCCTATAAATACTGATTTTAGGCAATTTAGTTAAAAAAAAACTTTTTGGTAACTTAAAACAAAGCTACTAGGGTTAATATTTTGGGTTGAAAGGAAGCTAAAGGAAGCAATGTTGGAGCTCATAATCTTCAAGAAAGGAGATTCAAGTATCAAAAAGCACTCTATTGAGCTTCCATCTCTTATTCATTTTACTTCTTCTCTTCTATTACCATGAACATGATTATTTATGATAGATTTTCGTGTGTCATAAGTAGCTAAGTTGTATATAGGGATTTCTTTGGATCCTTCTATGAATATTAGTGATTTTGTAACCCTTTGAGTTAATATAGATGATTTGGGTTTGTTTAATCATATTTCTCTTAATGCTCTTGAATGTTTGGCCAATATTTAAGGTGATGTGATTAAATCTAGTGAACTAGATATAGGAAATTAGGTTTGAGATCAGGGATATGGTTAATGCATGTTTAATTTCATTCAATTGGTAGGATGAGTTAATTAACTAATAGGATAGACATATACCTATTGGTCATACATAGCTATTATTGAGAATCATTCTTAATGAGTGGAGTTTGCACTAGCTCAAAGCATGGTTAATTGACCTAGACATAGACTTTTAACTAAGTTAGTTTCTCAAGCTAACAAATTCCTTTTCATTTATGTTGTTTAACAGGATTGCATGTTATGAATTGAAGAAGAGGGTGAAAAAAGATTCTCTATTCTCTAATCATTATCTTTTATTCTTGATTTACTACATTTAAGTCTTTTAGTTAACTTACACTAAGCTTTCCCAATTAGAATGTTCTTGAATCAAACCGGCCATAATCCAAATAATACAAACTTCAATGTAGTTTGGCAGTTTGCCTAGTGAAGATCCCAATGCTTACTTATCTAACTTCCTGGAGATTTGTGACACTTTTAGGCATAATGGAGTCGGCGAAGATGCCATTCACCTACGGCTCTTCCCTTTCTCTCTTAGAGATAGAGTTAAGAGTTAGTTGCAATCTCTATCGACGAGATCAATAGCAACTTGGACCGATGTCTACAATAAATTCCTCAAAAAATACTTTCCATTGGCCAAGACTGCTGAAATGGTGAATGACGTTACCTCATTCACCAAATCTAAATCAGAATCTTTGTACAAAACTTGGGAGAGGTACAAGGATCTTCTGCGGAGATGTCCCAATCATGAAATACCTCCTTGGCATCAGGTCCACTATTTTCATAAAGGCTTGTTGCACATCATCATCCTCTTATGGATGCGGCAGCCAGAGGTGCATTACTAAGCAAATCTTTTGATAGTGCATTTAGCTATCAATGGCCTTCAGCAAGAAATGCTATAAGGAAGGTGGTTGGAGTGCATGATGTTAATGTTATAACTTCTCTATCAGCTCAAGTGGCAGTAATTGCTAGCAAGCTGGACAGTTTAGGACAAACCCTTCATCAAAGCCCATTTGTTCTTTGTGACAAGTACGACAATAATCATGCAAGCGATAGGTGTCATTCCATGTCAGAAAAAGCTCAATATGTTGGGAACTATCGCCCACAGTAGAACAAGCTCTACTCAAATAATACAACCCTGGATGGAGGAACCATCCTAACTTTTCTTAGAGAGATAACCAAGGAGCTTTCTTTTCATCGGCAGGAAATGAGAAGCAAAACTATCCTCATGGTTTCTCATCACAATCTAGGCAGTCTATGCAAGAAAAGAAACCATCTCTAGAAGACATGTTTATGCAATTGATGGTTAAGACTGATTCTGTAACACCCCAAGAATTTGTATTTTATTTGCTTTGGTCAATTCTGAATTATTTTGAATAATCTGACTTGACTTCTGTGAGTTTTGTAATTTTTGTGATTTTTAGGAATTTTTGAAAGTTTTTGGGTTTTTGATTATTTTAATATTATTTTGGGCGGTATATATATAAGCCTTCGTATTTTATTTCTTTCTCTTAATTCTTAATTATTTTTACTAATCTAATTTGATTTTCATGAGTTTCACAATTAATATGATTTTTGTGAATTTTTATGATTTTTTAGATATTTTGAATATTTTATTATATTTTAGATATTTTGAGATATTTTAAAGATATTTTAAGATATTTTGAGATATTTTGAATATTATATTATATTTTTGATATTTTGATATATTTTGAATATTTAATATATTTCTGATATTTTGGGATATGTGTGGGCCCGGGGCGGACCAAGAAAAGTAAAAAAATTTATTGGCCAGAAAGCTTTGTACTGTTGATTCGGAGCCGGGGGAACTTACTAAACCCGAAACCGGAAAAAGTTTTTGAAGTTTTATTTTCTTGCGATTTTATCTGACAAATAAAATCGGGGTATGTTTTATTATTCATTAGAAGATATTTTTCTTGAAAAATATCTAGTGGATGATTCTAGACGCAAGCCTAGTCACTCACTCTAGAATGTTCTAGATGATGACTCATCGTTGGTGACTCACCTAGGTGACTAGCCTAGTGACTCACATGTTCCAGACTGTTCTAGAAGACGCATAGTCAGCGCACCTAGTCATCGAATGCTTTACACGTGGACCAATGAGGAGCTGGTCAATATTGGTGGTTGTGACTTATCACGAAGGGCCAATAGAAATTCGACACAAGGCGTGACACCTCAACACTTGTGACTCAGTAGATTCTAGAAGGTTCCAGAAGCGGTGACTCGCCCTGTGACTCACCGTAGTGAGTCACCTGTTCCAGAAGCTTCTCTGACGACTCACCATGCTGACTCAACATTATGACTCACCATTAGTGACTCAGCTGGTGACTAGTCATGCTGACTCAGCCAGTGACTCAGCACTGTGACTCGCCATGCTGACTCACCTGTTTTAGAAAATATCTACGCTGACTCATCATGCTGACTCATCGTAGTGAGTCACATATTCTAGAAACTTCTCTTTGATGACTCACTTTGTGACTCATCAAGGGCAATCAGTAGAAAATGATCAACAATAGTTGCTACCCAACTGGAGCAAGGTAAAAATATATGTATATTTTATTATCCATTAGACAATAAACATTGACTTTATAAATAGTAAATATTGTTCATTGGTTAAAGTATACTAGAAAATATACAGTGTGCACCAATAGAAATTGGTCAACAAAAATAGTAACCAATAGAAATCAAGTTAGTAAATATTCAACCAATAAAAATTGGTCAAGAATAATGGCTTGACTCTTTAAGGACCAACAGGAAATAAGCTATTAAACAAATTTGGACTTCTTGAAATTTGTTGGTTCTACGGTGAAGGAGGAGAGCAATTGCTCTAATAGCCAATTCACTTTGTGAAATTCACGTAGGAAGCCTAAAGTGAACAAAATGAAGACTAGTCAATATTGATTGCTTTTCTTTGTTGCATTCCACGGTAAAGCAACCTTTTGTGAAGCAAATATTACAATTCAATTCTTACCATCTTTCATTAATTAACCAAGTAAGATAAAGTCAATTTTGGTGGCTACTTTCCATGTGTTTCTACGGCAATGTGAGCTCTAGGAAGGCAATTTTTATAATTCAATTCATTTTTATTTCTCTATGCATTTACGACCATGCATTTGGAGAAAGCAAAACCAAAAATATTTATCTCCTTCTCTCAAAATGGTTCACGGCTATGTATAGTAAATAGGAGACTTTGTTTTCATTTAATCAAAGTCTTCACCTTTTCTCCAAAGCTATCAAACAAGCAAAGCTCTCAAATTTTCTTTCTCCCTTTCTTCTTCAACCTCAAGGCCTCCACATCCAACCCATCATTCACTCTTCTATAATTCTAAACTATCTTATATCTTGCTTCCTTACTTCATCTCAAGATACTTTGTAGTTGAAACTTAAGCTTGAATCATCCATTTTCTATCTTGTTCTTCAAAGCTCAAGTTTGAAGCCTTGAAGGTAAGATTCTTTAATCTTAATGTTTCTATCCATTTCAAAGTTCTAATCATGATTTTAATCTATGATTATTTTAGTTTAGAGCCTTAAGTATTAATATTGTATGTTTTCTTTGATTTTCAAGAAACTCTTGGTGGACAAAGTTTAATTGAAGGAGGCATACGAGGAACTTTGGAGGTTTCTTCAAGAGGTAAGAGGGAGATTACCCTCATCAGCCATGTGTTGGTGGTGAGGAATAAATGTGTTTGTGGTGAAGAATCCATAAGGATTCGTTCACTTGATTGTTTATTGTCTTTCTTAATTGTGATTGATTATGTGTGTAAGCATGTCTAATAGCTTTAATATTTTGTATGTGTTTTATGATTGCTTTAATATATGGTATGTGTTCATAGATGCATGATAATTATTATAGAATGTGAATAGCATGTAAGGTTTGCATGAGTGTTCCAAAGAACACAAATCCAAGGCTCACGGCCTCAATATAAAAAGGGAACCAAAATGTTCTCAACAAATTTTCTAAATGAGCAATTTAATTGACTTAGGTAAATTGACAGGATACAAATTAATTTAAAGCAAGGAAAATGAATTTAAAGATCAAATGACAATTTTTGTGGAATTCGGCCATCATGCCAAATTTAAATGTTTTGGTTTCTAAAATTATTTTTAACTAAGGTTAAGTAATAAATGCCAAAAGGATTTTATTACAATGAGTTTTGAGGAATAAAAATGATTAGATTAAGTTTAAAGAGTTAAAACTAAGAATTGTACCATTTATAAGAAAATACAGTAGCTTTTGAAAAATTTCTAACGTAGAGCTTACTTTGTGTTTTGAAGCACGTTAGTAGTTTTCAAAAGTGTAATTAATTGGTTGTAATAAAAACAAAAATATTTTTAACAAAAAACCTAGAAAACCATTGTTATAGATTTCCTAAGCAAAATATTGTCAGTTTTGTTAAAAATAGACAAATAAGATAGAAAAGATATTCAATATATTGTATACGGTATGAAAAATATCTTACGTAATTTAAACGTATTAAATATTATTTCTGTTTATTTAAATAGTGATTTTTTAAGGAATTCGGACAAGAAAATGATTTAAAAATCTTACACGATTGAGAAAACGTTTGAAAAACTGTACGCGATTTCAAAAACAGTAAAATATATTTATGCGATTTAAAAACGTTTATAAAAATGACGAAATTTTGAAAACGCGATAAAATCTCTACGCGATTGATGAAAACAGCAAGTTTTTACTGTTAGGCCAAATTGGTGGACCCGGACAAATTGTGAAACAGTACTGTCAGGTAGGACATATTGTATATATATGAAATTTGCCAATGAGGGTATTTTTGTAATTTTTGCCATTAGGGGCATATTGGTAATTTTTGCCATTGAGGGCATATTGGAAATTTTTGCCATTGAGGGCATATTGGTAATGTTTGCCATTGAGGGCATATTGGTAATTTTATCATGCATTGAGTTGTGCCAATTTGATTGATAATTGGTGGATTGATTGACGAGGTGAATTACATCGTGTTGTCAGTGTGATAAGCGTAGTGTGGTTCAACCTGAATGAACTTGGAGACATTAGTGTGCGGATTATTCCATTTATGGACAGTTGGTCGCTCCTCTGGGCCGTAGTAACTGGCAACACACTAATGGACTTGACACGCACTATACTTAATCAAGATCTTGTGAAATCTATTTAGTACAAGCCTGTAGTGACATGACGTTATGACACTGTGCTACACCACGACATTTTGACAGTGGGCTATAGACGCAACGTGAGACAACAGAATAGTTATGGGCGGTCGACGGTACTAATATATTTTGCGGGTCATTCTCTCTGATATCTGTGTCTAGCTCCATAGAGTAGGAATGAGTCTATGTACATTTGCATATGTGATCTGCATCTTAAATGTGGTTATTTATATTCAGGGTTGAGATATTATGTGTGATGTATTAATATGAGTTATTTTGCATGATGTGATTATATGATTTATGGTATCAATTATTATATCTATCATGGTAATGTTATTGCTGTTCATTTTATTATAATATGTGTTTATTGGAATTATTTGTAAATTGATAACATGATTATAATTGTGATATCTGTGTGTATGGAATGAGTTTGTCATTCGTATTATTCTTTGCTACCGTACTGGTATTGGTGAAAGGGGATCTCACCTCTTTACTGTATTGTTGTGTTGTGTTTGTATCGTTAAATTCGCATAGTAGGTGGAGCCACTTCTTAGACCCATTGAAGGCAAAATTCTGAAGATGGTGACGGCGTCGAGGAGTGATCTTCTAAGTTTCAACAAGATGCAGTTGATGGAGAAACAGAGCATGTAGGTTGGGTTTTCTCGTTAGTGTTGTTACCGTGCTATTAGTAGTACCCGTCTTTGGGTTTGCTACTGTTTCTCTGAGTCTGTAAATTTTATGTTTTAAATTATGGTTAAGTGTTTTGTGGTATATATGTGTATTAATCAATTCAATTTAAATTTCTGTTTTTCTTGTAATTTTTGGTAAGTTTATGTTTCCATGAAAAGAAAGTTTAAAATTCATCTTTTAGAACTCAAAGCTTTTATAAAATGATTTTCAGATTTTAAGTTTTTAGTCAAAAATGTGATGCCCTATATAGGGTGTTACATTAGTTGGTATCAGAGCACGGTTAGAGTCTTTTGGGGTTTGTGGTTAGGTCTGTCTTGTTTGTGTTGTGTGACTCTCTGTGCTTGGACTCCAAAAGGAGACAAGGTTTCTTTGAAATGGTTACATCCAGTTTCCATTGTATTTTCATTCGTTCGTCTTTGAAGAAAGGCGATGACTCATGGTAGACGTACATATGTGGAAACAGGACGTGATAGCGATGATATGACTGCAACTACGAAAGCAATGCAAAGAACAGCTGAAGGAATAGTGCAACATGATCAGAAGATTGCTCAGTAGCAAGGAACGATAATCGAGGTTTAGAATCAGATAAAGTCGAAATAGATCTTAGAATACAAGATTTCATAACGCTAGACCATATTGGTTCTCAAGGAGGAGAAATTGTAAGGCCAAGCAATTCCAGTGGAAAACGTATTGGTGATTATCGAGAAATCAACAACAACAACAGTTTAGTGGAGGAAAAGCTAGTGGTAGCAGGTTTGATCAGACTGTGACATCTGTACCACAGTGTTGGAAGTGTGGGAAAAATCATCTAACGAGGGACGGTACGATCAAAAGAATCATCTATTTCAAGTGTAGGATGCCCGGACATTTTGCTGAAAAGTGTATTCCACCAAAGACGAAGTTATTTGTTAGTAATGTACGTGCTTTGACATCTTAAGTAAAGTGGAGCAACAATTTTTCAAGTGGAGTAAAAGCATCTTAGATTGAAGACCTAAACAAAGAAGGTTGTGTTACAAAAGGTGATCCTTTAACTATACTGTATAATTCCGAGGGTAACCTATTTCTATATGGCATATAATTGTGTAGGTCAATTAGAGTTATTTGTGTCTTCATTATCTTTTGACCTGGTTGTTTCTACTTCTATTGCTAAAACATGTGGTTGAGGACTTGAGCTACTTAAACCATCCCTAAGTCTGTTAAATAATTGAATCTTTTCTGTTGATTCAATTGGTATACCTTTTTTTCAAAAACAGATGTGATCTAAAAATATGGATTGGGTATTTTTCCAACCCTTCTTGCTCTGTTAGACCTGTCGGTTGAATTGTTCAACTTAAAAAGCTCACTTCTAAATTTATCAGACCACATCAAATTCTCCATTGGATAGGTCTGGTAATATATTAGATGACTCCATCATCTTTTCTTTCTATGCTTTCATAATATCTTTCATATGTCGCAATTGCGAAATGTACTTTTGGTCTAACTCATTCTTTTATGACTAATTGACTATGTGAGTTGATTAGAGTTATCAATATCTTTGTTACCTTTCGACTTGTCTATTTTTGCTTTTATTACCAAATCCATTATTACTATCCAGTTCCTTAAACAATTTTTCTGTTAATCTAAATTATCTACCTCTTTCACGAGATAGATGTGATCTTATACATGGATTGGTTATCTTTAATCATATCCTGTAAATTGTTTCAGTAAAACTTTGGTGTCCCAGAAAACTCATTCTTAAAATCGGGCAATGTCGAATTCTTTGTCGGACATGTCTGGTAACAATTCAGATAGTTTCTCTACCTTTTCTTTCTAAATTTTTATAATGTTCTTTTATGTATTGCAATTGCAAGAGGGGATATTCTTAGTCAAAATCATGTCATAGTATCAGATACAGTACTGTTGAAAAAGAGAACTTGATTTGTGAGACACTTCCTGTTAAAAGCAAAAGGCAGGAGAGTGAAGCGGTACAAAGGCAAGAAAAATTTCAAGTGGTGCTGTTCAAAGTGGAGAATGTTTTCGCAATAATAATAGATTATGTGAATAGAATCTTTTGTCCTTATTTAGACAGAATTGTCATTATCTTTATTAATGACATTCTGATCTATTCTCGAAATCATGAGGAACATGCTAAATATCTGAGTGTGGTTTTCCATGTTTTAAAGGAGCAGTTAAACACGATGCAAGGGGTTTTCGTTGGCCAAGGCATTCTGGAATGACGTAGGCGATGATGCAATGTGAGAACTGGAAGACAAGATGGAGGAGTAGTACCATAATTGTTCTAAGACTACTACGAATTTCGGGGACGAAATTCTTTTTTAGGAGGGGAGTGTTGTAACACCCCAAGAATTCGTATTTTATTTGTTTTGATCAATTCTGAATTGTTTTGAATAATTTGACTTGACTTCTGTGAGTTTTGTAATTTTTGTGATTTTTAAGAATTTTTGGTAGTTTTTGCGTTTTTGATTATTTTAATATTATTTTAGGCGGTATATATATAAGCGCTTCGTATTTTATTTCTTTCTCTCAATTCTTAATTATTTTTACTAATTTGATTTGATTTTCATGAGTTTCACAATTAATATGATTTTTGTGAATTTTTATGATATTTTAGATATTTTGAATATTTTATTATATTTTAGATATTTTAAGATATTTTGAATATTTTCTTATATTTTAGATATTTTGAGATATTTTTAAGATATTTTAAGATATTTTGAATATTATATTATATTTTTGATATTTTGATATATTTTAAATATTTAATATATTTCTGATATTTTGGGCTTTGTGTGTGGGCCGGTTTTAACCGGGAAAAGTAAAAATTTTTATTGGCCAGAAAGCTTTGTACTGTTGATTCGGAGCCGGAGGAACTTACTAAACCCGAAACCGGTAACAGTTTTTGTAGTTTTATTTTCCTGCGATTTTATCTGATAAATAAAATCGGGGTATGCTTTATTATTCATTGGAAGATATTTTTCTTGAAAAATATCTAGTGGATGATTCTAGACGCAAGCCTAGTCACTCACTCTAGAATGTTCTAGATGATGACTCATCGTTGGTGACTCACCTAGGTGACTAGCCTAGTGACTCACATGTTCCAGACTGTTCTAGAAGACGCATAATCAGTGCGCCTAGTCATCGAATGCTTTACACGTGGACCAATGAGGAGCTGATCAATATTGGTGGGTGTGACTCATCACGAAGGGCCAATAGAAATTCGACATGTGGTGTGACATCTCAGCACTTGTGACTCAGCAGATTCTAGAAGGTTCCAGAAGCGGTGACTCACCGTAGTGAGTCACCTGTTCCAGAAGCTTCTCTGACGACTCACCATGCTGACTCAGCATTATGACTTACCATTAGTGACTCAGCTGGTGACTAGTCATGCTGACTCAGCCAGTGACTCAGCACTGTGACTCGCCATGCTGACTCACCTGTTTTAGAAAATATCTACGCTGACTCATCATGCTTACTCATCGTAGTGAGTCATATATTCTAGAAACTTCTCTTTGATGACTCGCTTTGTGACTCATCAAGGGCAATCAGTAGAAAATGATCAACAATAGTTGCTACCCAACTGGAGTAAGGTAAAAATATATGTATATTTTATTATCCATTAGACAATAAACATTGACTTTATAAACAGTAAATATTGTTCATTGGTTAAAGTATACTAGAAAATATACAGTGTGAACTAATAGAAATTGGTCAACAAAAATAGCAACTAATAGGAATCAAGTTAGTAAATATTCAACCAATAAAAATTGGTCAAGAATAATGGCTTGACACTTTAAGGACCAGTAGGAAACAAGCTATTAAACAAATTTGGACTTCTTGAAATTTGTTGGTTCTACGGTGAAGGAGGAGAGCAATTGCTCTAATAGCCAATTCACTTTGTGAAATTCACGTAGGAAGCCTAAAGTGAACAAAATGAAGACTAGTCAATATTGATTGCTTTTCTTTGTTGCATTCCACGGCAAAGCAACCTTTTGTGAAGCAAATATTACAATTCAATTCTTACCATCTTTCATTAATTAACCAAGTAAGACAAAGTCAATTTTGGTGGCTACTCTCCATGTGTTTCTACGGCAATGTGAGCTTTAGGAAGGCAATTTTTACAATTCAATTCATTTTTATTTCTCTATGCATTTACGACCATGCATTTGGAGAAAGCAAAACCAAAAATATTTATCTCCTTCTCTCAAAATGGTTCACGGCTATGTATAGTAAATAGGAGACTTTGTTTTCATTTAATCAAAGTCTTCACCTTTTCTCCAAAGCTATCAAACAAGCAAAGCTCTCAAATTTTCTTTCTCCTTTTCTTCTTCAACCTCACGGCCTCCACATCCAACCCATCATTCACTCTTATATAACTCTAAACTATCTTATATCTTGCTTCCTTACTTCACCTCAAGATACTTTGTAGTTGAAACCTAAGCTTGAATCATCCATTTTCTATCTTGTTCTTCAAAGCTCAAGTTTGAAGCCTTGAAGGTAGGATTCTTTAATCTTAATGTTTCTATCCATTTCAAAGTTCTAATCATGATTTTAATCCATGATTATTTTAGTTTAGAGCTTTAGGTATTAATATTGCATGTTTTCTTTGATTTTCAAGAAACTCTTGGTGGACAAAGTTTAATTGAAGGAGGCATACGAGGAACTTTGGAGGTTTCTTCAAGAGGTAAGAGGGAGATTACCCTCATCAACCATGTGTTGGTGGTGAGGAATGAATGTGTTTGTGGTAAAGAATCCATAAGGATTCGTTCACTTGATTGTTTATTGTCTTTCCTAATTGTGATTGATTATGTGTGTAAGCATGTCTAATAGCTTTAATATTTTGTATGTGTTTTATGATTGCTTTAATATATGGGATGTGTTCATAGATGCATGATAATTATTATAGAATGTGAATAGCATGTAAGGTTTGCATGAGTATTCCAAAGAATACAAATCCAAGGCTCACGACCTCAATATAAAAAGGGAACCAAAATGTTCTCAACAAATTTTCTAAAAGAGCAATTTCATTGACTTAGGTAAATTGACAGGATACAAATTAATTTAAAGCAAGGAAAATGAATTTAAAGATCAAATAATAATTTTTGTGGAATTCGGCGATCATGCCAAATTTAAATGTTTTGGTTTCTAAAATTATTGTTAACCAAGGTTAAGTAATAAATGCCAAAAGGATTTTATTACAATGAGTTTTGAGGAATAAAAATGATTAGATTAAGTTTAAAGAGTTAAAACTAAGAATTGTACCATTTATAAGAAAATACAGTAGCTTTTGAAAAATTTCTAACGTAGAGCTCACTTTGTGTTTTGAAGCACGTTAGTAGTTTTCAAAAGTGTAATTAATTGGTTGTAATAAAAACAAAAATATTTTTAACAAAAAACCTAGAAAACCATTGTTATAGATTTCCTATGCAAAATATTGTCAGTTTTGTTAAAAATAGACAAATAAGATAGAAAAGATATTCAATATATTGTATACGATATGAAAAATATCTTACGTAATTTAAACGTATTAAATATTATTTCTGTTTATTTAAATAGTGATTTTTTAAGGAATTCGAACAAGAAAATGATTTAAAAATCTTACGCGATTGAGAAAACGTTTGAAAAACTGTACGTGATTTCAAAAGCAGTAAAATATATTTACGCAATTTAAAAACGTTTGTAAAAATGACGAAATTTTGAAAACGCGATAAAATCTCTACGCGATTGATGAAAACAACAAGTTTTTACTGTTGGGCCAAAGTGGTGGACTCGGACAGATTGTGAAACAGTACTGTCAGGTGAGACATACTGTATATATATGAAATTTGCCAGTGAGGGCATTTTTGTAATTTTTGCCATTGAGGGCATATTGGAAATTTTTGCCATTGAGGGCATATTGGTAATTTTATCATGCATTGAGTTGTGCCAATTTGATTGATAATTGGTGGGTTGATTGACGAGGTGAATTACATCGTGTTGTCGGTGTGATAAGCGTAGTGTGGTTCAACCTGAATGAACTTGGAGACATTAGTGTGCGGATTATTCCATTTATGGACAGTTGGTCGCTCCTCTGGGCCGTGGTAACTGGCAACACACTGATGGACTCGACAGGCACTATACTTAATCAAGATCTTGTGAAATCTATTTAGTACAAGGCTGTAGTGACACGACATTATGACAGTATGCTACACCACGACGTTTTGACAGTGGGCTATAGACGTAACGTGAGACAGCAGAATAGTTATGGGCGGTCGACGGTACTAATAGATTTTGCGGGTCATTCTCTCTGATATCTGTGTCTAGCTCCATGGAGTAGGAATGAGTCTATGTACATTTGCATATGTGATCTGCATCTTAAATGTGGTTATTTATATTCAGGGTTGAGATATTATGTGTGATGTATTAATATGAGTTATTTTGCATGATGTGATTATATGGTTTATGGTATCAATTATTATATCTATCATGGTAATGTTATTGGTGTTCATTTTATTATAGTATGTGTTTATTGGAATTATTTGTAAATTGATAACATGATTATAATTGTGATATCTGTGTGTATGGAATGAGTTTGTCATTCGTATTATTCTTTGCTACCGTACTGGTATTGGTGAAAGGGGATCTCACCTCTTTACTGTATTGCTGTGTTGTGTTTGTATCGTTAAATTCGCATAGTAGGTGGAGCCACTTCTTAGACCCATTGAAGGCAAAATTCTGAAGATGGTGACGGCGTCGAGGAGTGAGCTTCTAAGTTTCAACAAGATGCAGTTGATGGAGAAACGAAACATGTAGGTTGGGTTTTCTCGTTAGTGTTGTTACTGTGCTATTAGTAGTACCCGTCATTGGGTTTGCTACTGTTTCTCTGAGTCTGTAAATTTTATGTTTTAAATTGTGGTTAAGTGTTTTGTGGTATATATGTGTATTAATCAATTCAATTTAAATTTCTATTTTTCTTGTAATTTTTGGTAAGTTTATGTTTCCATGAAAAGAAAGTTTAAAATTCATCTTTTAGAACTCAAAGCTTTTATAAAATGATTTTCAGATTTTAAGTTTTTAGTCAAAAATGTGATGCCCTATGTAGGGTGTTACAGATTCCTATATGACAACGACAGATGCTTACTTGGTCAAGAATGATTCAATGATTTAAAGCCAAATAGCCTCAATGAGAGCATTGGAGACACAAGTGGGGTAATTGGTAAATGCCATCAACAATAGGTCCCTAGGGATTTTTCCAAGTGACATTATCAATAATTCCAAAGGTGCCTCCAATGAGCATTGCAAAGCCACCTCACTAAAGAGTGAGAATGTAACATCCCGAAAATTCATAATTTCAGGATAAATGATCATTTTACAATATTTGGGATTTTTAGGAATTTTTCTGGATTTTTCTGAGAATGCAGAATATTTTAATATTATTCTTCGTTTTACGTGCACATTGGGCAGAATTGGCAAAACGACTGTAACGCTCCCAAAGTTGGAAAATTTTATTACGAATAGTCATTTTCTAATATTTGTAATTTATGTGAATTCTTTCAGAATTTTTCAGAAATGATGAATATTTTATTATATTTTTCGTTTTGCGTGTGCGCTGAGTCGAGTCGGGAAAATGAAATATTTTTCCCGATAACCTTGATCTATGGAAACGTCGACGGGGGATCTTACTAAACCCGAGGCTGGACACGGTTTACAAGATTTCACGTCTTTCGAAAAATTTTAACAGATGAAATAATAAAATACTGCGAAGAATTAATCTGTCAGATTTATTAATGCTGACTTCTGCCAGCTATGATTATTGTCCAATAAATAATAACATGTAATAAAAATCTTATCACACTGTTCAAAATTTACCTTGTGTCAAGCCCCTTTAGCTTTATTTTCAAAATAAAAGTTAAATTAATTCAAAAACTTATTTGGGAAACTCTAGGAAGCTTCTTCCCATTTCACTTTTCTCTCTCTTCCCTCCCCACTCTTCTTCTACGGCAGAGGCCCTTATTTTGGAGCCCATATTCATGTTCTCTTCTTCTCTTCTACATTTCTTTTCTTCTTCTTCTTCTTCTTCTTCTTCTTCTTCTTCTTCCTTCTTATTCTTCCTCCTTCTCCACTGTCCACCCTCACCATTCACCATTTTCATTCCTTGCTTCACCACTTCCATATCTAGCCTTCTTCCATCATTCCATGACCATTTCCATTATGGCCATCCTTGGTTCTTCTTCTTCTTCTTCTTCCATTTTTCACCATTGAAGCTAAAGCTTGGAGCTTTTGAGGTAAAGTCTTCAAGTCTCTTCTATCTTCTTCCCATTTTCGTTTTATTAGTCACCTATGTGGCCAAGGAGCCATTTTTCTATGATTGGAGTGAACACATTTGGAATTTCTCACCCTAGGGTTTTTCTTGAAGGGAAAAACGAAAATCAAGAGCAAAAAGGGGAAAACATTCTTGTGATTTTCTTCATTTAGGTAAGAGGGAGATGATCCTCTTCAACCAATCTTGGTAGTAAGGAAATGTCTTGTGTGTTGTTGTTGATGAGGGAATCCATGTTGGATTTCTCTCTTTGTTATATTGTGTCATTTCCATGATGTTGTAGTTGTTTGATTTGTATGAATGTATGGATGTATATTGTGTGCTTTGATGATCATGAACTTATATATTGTTATTTTGTATGTAGAGGACATGAATCATATTTTGGATTGTGGAAAATAAATGAGAAACTTGATAAAGGATGGGTCAGGGCTCTGCAGAAACGAATTCTGCAGAACCCCTGTTAATGCACTAGCGCCCAGGCGCTGTGCATAGAGCGCCTAGGTGCTCCATGCCCAGAAAGTTTTCCCTGTGACGCGGCCTGGTTAGCGCTCAGGCGCTTCATGATCAACGTCCAGGCGCTCCACCAGCGCTCAGGCGCTACAGATATGGCGCCTAGGTGCCCATGACAGAACCAGTAGGGAACTGTGAGATGAAGCCTATGTAATTGGAAATATAAATGTTGATGTTGGGATGTGAGATGGAGAGCTTTAAGGGTTATTTAACTCAATTTGAAGCCACGGTTTTAGGTGGAAACTATAAGGAATTGGAATGAACTTAGTGGACTAAAACCTAAGTAGGAGATATCAAGAAATCAATGCATAGAATGGGAGAAATTGATGTTAATAGTGGACTTTAGGAAGCCACGATTTTGATCATGGATTTTAGGAATTGGATTGATCCTATGTAGAATAAAAACTAAGTGATTGGTATTAAGAGACTTGAGCATAACGCGAGATGGAAACTTACTTAGTGATGGATTCTTGTAAGAGTGGCAAATCTTGAACAAGAATGCATAATAAACCTTAAAAATGTATTACCTTATTTGATTTCAATATTATGATATTGTGGGTCCATATGAGTGACCAATGTTGTATTGATGCTTATTTGAGCCAAATTGTGGCATATTATGGAATGATATGTGATATGGACCATACATGTTCATACATAGAGTCTTATGCATTGTGAATGTCCTGTGGACTGTTGTAAGGCCGAGTTGCCTAGGAGATTGAACACACCCTGGGTGCGGGTGCAAATAGACTAGTGTGGGTCGTGTTATGACCTCGGGGGCGTCGGGGTGTGGGTCCCTCACATGGACAGTTTCGAGCTCCTCTGTGTCGTGGGGCAAACTGATGCAAACACACCGACGATCCGGACTTGACACTGTCCTATGTCGTGATCGAGCGTGGATTGTCTGTACAATGTCTGATGTGCACGTAGAAAACTGTTGAGTTTTAGCACCTGGTCGCGGCAGTCGAGTTGCAAACACGTCTCCTGATCTTTCTCTCCGACTGTTTGAGTCTAGCTCCATGGAGTAAGAATTGGGAAAGCATACATTGTGCATCATTCATTATTGGTCTTATAAACTATTGAGCCTGAATACCTGTGAATTTGAAGATAACTGTTATATTTCTGTAAATGGTTATCTGATTGTTGTGCTGATTCTTGGAAATACTATTGTAATCTTCCTGCTATCCCTTACTGTTGTTCTACTTTTACTATAAATATTACTGTTATTATTAACTCTGATTATTGCTTAGAATTGAATTGCTCTTATTATAAATTCCGCTGCTGATTATTAACTCTGATTCTTGGAAATACTATTGTAATCTTCCTGCTCGTTGGGCGCTTTGCGTCGTGCTATTTTCTTACTGCCAGTAGTGGTAATGAAAGACGGGTGTCTCACCTCTTTCCTATATTTCTGTGTTGTTGTTTTATATTCATATTTGATAAAAGACCTGGAAGAAGATAATGAGGAATCGCGCCTTGCCGAAGGGATTGGGAATTTGGACAAGATTTCTTCGATTTCGTAGGAGTGCAGTTGCACGGAGGCATTGATGCCTGTTGTGTCAACTGGGTCGCCGAGTGTCATATGCATTTAGGGTTGCGGCCTTGTCTGCTGGTAGTACCCATCCCTGGATCACTACTTCTCCCCTTTTATGTTTTTATTCCCGCTGTATTTTACTTGACTCTGTAATTATTATATTCTATGTTATCAGTGATTCGTGTAAGTTGGCTATAAAATATATAAATATATATATATATATATATATATATATATATATATATATATATATATATATATATATATATATATATATATATATATATAAAGAATGTGATTTCATTTCAATGGTTGTATTAAGGGTTGAATACATCTATAATTCATTCATGGCTCGTATTTTCTACTTATGCATAAATGCGAAGAAATAAACTCGTTAATTTTTGAAAGCTACTGTTATCATGACTGTGACACGCCTGGATTTAGTAACTGTGGTGTAATGACGATTGCACTGCAGTTGGTATACTCAGGGGCGTTACAGAGAAGGATATAGAAGGGAATCCTAAGACAAAGCTGCTTGAGGAAGATCTCGAGATGACAAAGGATCAAAAGGTTGTGAATGGGGAGGTTGACAAGAAGGAGGAAGTTGTCAAGAAGAAAGAAGTCAAGCTATATATACCACCTCTTCCCTTCCTCAACAAACAAGCTAAGCAAAAACTAGAAACTCAATTCCACAAGTTTTTGGAAATTTTTAGGAAACTTTACATAAACATACCATTCGCTGAGGCCATGGAACAAATGCCAAGTTACGTGAAGTTTATGAAGGATATTTTGTCTAAGAAAAGATGACTTGGGGATTATGAAACCATGGCATTGACAAAGGAATGTAGTGCCATTTTGCAAAATAAGCTACCTCCCAAACTAAAGGATCTAGAAAGCTTCACCATACCATGCACAATTGGAAGCCAATTCTTTAGTAAAGCTTTGTGTTACTTAGGGGCAAGCATATACCTAATGCCCCTATCAATCTTCCAAAGGCTAGGTCTAGGTGAGGTGAAGCCAACATCAGTTACTTTACAATTAGTAGAGTGAACCCTTACTTATCTTAAGGAGGTCATTGAGGATGTATTGGTAAAAGTGGACAAGTTTATCTTCCCTTCTAATTTTGTCATCCTTGATGTGGAGGAGGATCGTAATGTCCCATTGATTCTGGGGAGGCCCTTCTTAGCAACCGGCAGTACAATGATTGATGTACAAAAAGGTGAGCTTACTATGTAAGTCAACAATGACAAGGTGACCTTCAACATTTATAAGACCATGAAGTTCCCTAATGACTAAGAAGAATGCTCTTACATTGGTATAATGGATCAAGTAGTAAATACTGCATTTCATGCTAGTTTTCCTAATGATTCCCTTGCATTATCTTTGATATCTGATGAAGAGCTTATAGATAGGGATGATGTTGGGGAATGCATTAAGCTGTTTGACTCCTCTGCTAAGTATTGCAGGAAACCAAGTTTTGAGTCACTGTTTATATCTTTGGAAAAGCCCATTTTCCAACCCTTCATAATCACCCCACCTAAGTTGGAACTGAAACCATTGCCTGATCATTTAAGGTATTCGTACTTGGGTGAAACATCTACATTGCCTATTATCATTTCTTCATTGTTAATAGAAGAACAGGAATCCAAGTTATTGAGAGTACTCAGGGAGTACAAGAAAGCTCTGGGGTGGACAATTGCGAACATAAAAGGCATTAGTCCTACAATATGCATGCATAAAATCTTGATGGAAGCTAACGCCAGGCCAACCATTGAGTATCAGAGGCGTCTGAACCCCATAATGAAGGAGGTGGTCAAGAAAGAGATCATCAAGTGGCTAGATGAGGGCATCATATACCCAATCTTTGACAACATATGGGTAAGCCATGTTCAATGTGTGCCCAAAAAGGGTGGAATAACAGTTGTTGCTAATGAAAATAATAACTTAATTCCCACCGGGACAGTAACAGGGTGGCGTATCTGCATAGACTATAAGAAGCTGAACACTGCTACCAGAAAGGATCATTTCCCATTGCTATTTATTAATAAGATGTTGGACAGGTTGGCAGGGCGTGCATTTTACTATTTTCTGGATGAACATTTGGGGTACAATCAGATTGCAATTGCCCCTAATGATCATGAGAAAACAAATATTACCAGCCCCTATGGAACATACGCTTTTAGAAAGATGTCATTTGGTTTGTGCAATGCACCGACAACCTTCTAGAGATACATGATGGCAATCTTTACCGATATCATAGAGAAGTGTTTGGAGGTTTTCTTGGATGATTTTTCAATCTTCAGTGATTCTTTCGATAAATGCCTTAATAATTTGGCTTTAGTCCTACAAAAATGTGAGGAGACGAATCTAATGCTCAACTGGGAGATGTTGGTGTATGCCCTAGAGGCCGATACATTTTGTCTATATTTACATACATTGTGTTATGTTATTTTTTAATATATGAGACATTTTATTTATTGTGTTCTTTTTTATAAACATAATAAAGTCCTTAGAATAGTAAGTTTGATGCCATAAGATATCAAGTGCATGACTTGATTGTGAGATCCTATTGGATAAAACAGTATTCTTGAATATCCCTAGTCAAGTATTATTGTTAATTAGGACAATAATAATGCATTGAGACTAGTATGTGCGTAGACTGATGGTCACATCTCATGGGTCATAGATATGAGATATCAAGTCTTCATATGAGTACATATTAGAGTAATAATGTACTGGACAAACCCACCATAAGAATGCTACATGGATCATTACGTGAGTGTCATAAGTGATTTTCATAGTGACAATGGTGCATGTGATCCTTTTACTTGAAATCACTACAATTCCTACATGAGGAGGTATGTGTTTTAATGCCGTCAAATGTCATCTGTAAGAAGGTGATTATAAAGTTAGTTATTAGATATACTGCGAATCATATGGAGGGATATGAGTGACCTAGATGGGATTTGTCCCTCATACATAACATGAGCGATATCTTCGGGGCCCCTGATTGAGTGAGATTGCAAAATGCATTACCATGCTCAAATGAGTCAATATGAGATATCGATCTCATTTGTTGTTATTAAGTCTACTCGGGTATCAGGAAACGAAGGATTGAACTATACAAGGGTGACACATTCTATGCCTTGTGTTCAATCTAGATATCTAGATAAAGGGACTAAACTACACGGTAACATTGATCACAAAAAGGTTATGTTAAATCACTAACATTCTCATTACTTGGGTAGCAGTGATGTGTTACTAGATACCACTCATTGTTTATAATATTAAAATGGGATTTTAATATTATTGCCAACGTCATGAGAACCTACAAGGTCACACACTTAGAGCAGACTAAATTGGAGTAATAAGGATCCAAGTTGGACTCGGATTCAATTGTGGGCCAGACTCATAACAGATGAGTCTAGGGTTGCACTGCTTATCTTGCTGCTGCTTTCACTCACTTAAAGCAGTCAACTATTATAAATAGCACTGCTAAGGGGCTGTTAAGGTATGTATTAAAAAAATCCTAGTCGTACTTGACAGAAACAGTGAGTGAGAGAGAGACAGGCTTCTTTTCTTTTCTTCGCAGCTAGCACTGTGTGAGAGAGAAGTGACTCCTATTTGTGGATGTTGGACATTTGTGAGTTTGTTCATGTGGATATCATAGAGACATCATTGTTGTTACGGTGTTGGTAATTCATGCCACTTGTTTTGATCACACTTCAAGAGGTAAACAATTTTAAAAACTCAGATTATGATTTTTTCGCATGGATCCTTGGTGGGAATTCTGTTTTTCACTGCATGATGTATCTATGATTCCTAACAGGAGAAGTGTCACTTCATGGTCCAAGAAGGCATAGTTCTTGGCCATAGAGTGTCTCAGAAAGGGATGAAGATGGATAGAGCAAAGATAGAGGTTGTTGAGAAACTTCCTCCACCAATCGCAGTGAAGGGAGTCCAGAGTTTCTTGTGACATGTAGGATTCTTTTGAAGATTTATAAAAGACTTCTCCAAGCTTTCCAAACCACTCTGTAATTTATTGGAGAAGGATATGCCTTTTAAGTTAGACGAGGCATGCATGGATGCCTTCGTAAAGTTGAAACAAAGACTAGTTTCAGCACCGATTATCATTAGCCCTGATTTGACCATACCATTTGTATTGATGTGTGATGCTAGTGATTATATGGTTGGTGGTGTGTTGGGTCAAAAGAAGGGTAGAATTTTTTATTCTGTTTACTATGCTAGTAAGACTCTCTCGGATGCTTAATTGAATTATACAGCTACAGAGAAGGAATTACTAGCAATAGTTTTTGCATTCGATAAGTTTCGATCGTATCTTGTTAGCACAAAGGTTGTTGTATATACATATCATTCTATCATTAAGTACCTTATCAGCAAAAATGATGCAAAACTAAGACTGATTCAATGGATACTATTGCTTCAAGAGTTTGATTTAGAAATCCACGATAAGAAGAATGTTGAAAATCAAGTGGTTGATCACTTGTCAAGATTGGAAAGAGAGTCAAGTCAAGGTAATTCAACCTTGATCAATGAGTCATTCCCTAATGAGCAACTTTTTTTGGTAAAACACAATGAGTTTCCTTGGTATACTGATTATGCCAACTATCTTACGAGTGGTGTTTTACCACCAGATCTTACTCATCATTAAAGGAAAAAGTTCATACTTGATGTTAAGTTTTATTTATGGGATGAATCGTATCTCTTTAGACAATGTGCTGATCATTTAATCAGAAGATGCGTGTCTTTAGAGGAAACTGAGGTTATCCTCGAGCAATGTCATGCTTCCCCTTATGGTGGCCATTTTGGAGGAGATAAAACTACTGCTAAAGTAATGTAAGCGGGATTTTATTGGTCATCTCTCTTTAAAGATGCACATTTATATGTTAATAGATATGATCAGTGCCAGAAGTCAGGGAACATCTCAAGGAGAAATGAGATGCCCCTCAGTTTCATTCTTAAAGTTAAGAATTTTGATATTTGGGGGATAGACTTCATGGGCCCTTTTATTCCTTCCTATAGAAATCTGTATATCCTTGTGGCAGTGGACTACGTGTCCAAGTGGGTGGAAGCGTGTGCATTCCCTACCAATGATTCCAAGTTAGTGGTTAATTTCATAAAAAAATAGGTCTTCACCCGTTTTGGTACACTAAGGGCCATTATCAATGATGGAGGGTCCTATTTTTGCAATACATATTTTAAAGCTTTCATCGCCAAGTATGGGGTAACTCATCGAATTGCCACTGCTTACCACCCACAGATAAGTGGGCAAGTGGAGGTATCTAATTAGGAAATTAAGTGAATACTTGAAAAGATGGTGTGTCCATCCTGTAAAGATTAGTCAAGAAGACTAGATGATGCACTATGGGTGTATAGGACAGCTTATAAAAACCCCATTGGTATGTCGCCATACAAGCTTATGGTTGGTAAGGCTTGTCATTTGCCAGTTGAGTTAGAGTAGTTGAACTTCAACTTGTAAGCTGTCGGTGAGAAAAGGCTATTGTAGCTCAATGAACTTGATGAATTTAGGTTTCAAGCTTATGAGAATGCAAAGTTATACAAGGAGAAGGTGAAAAATTAGTATGACAAGAAGATTGTACAGAAGATATTTGAGTCAGGCCAGCAAGTCCTCTCATTCAATTCCAGGCTTAAGCTATTCCCAGGAAAGCTGAAATCTCGATGGTCAGACCCATTTCAAGTAGTAAATGTGTTTCCCCATGGAGCAGTAAAGGTTGTAGATCTTGATGGCAAGTCAACCTTTAAAGTTAATGGCCAGCACCTGAAACAATATCTTGGAGGAGAGATTGATAGGGGAAAGACCTCCCTTACATTAGCAGCCTCAGCTTGAACAAAAACAGACAAAGTCCTGCCTGGACTATAACTAAGGCCCTTCTTAGGAGGGAACCCAAGCGTTTAATCCTTTAGTTTTAAGTCTTTAAATATGTTAATACTTTGATTTTATGGTTTTATTATATTTCTATTATATAAACTGTAATTTGATCCTCTAGACAAATTTTGCAGGTGATAGAGGCCAGAAGGAAGCAGAAATGGCAGCAGAATAGAGTTTTATGCAGAATTATACAAATAGATTCCTCACGTTGCGACGTATGCTTTGTCACACCGCAACGCAAGGGTATTTTTTGTGCATCAGGGCTAAAAACTCAAGACCGACACGCCGCAGCACAACATGTCTTCACATCGCAGTGTCCTTGTTTAAAAAATAATAATATATAAATAAATAATAAAATAAATAAATATTTAGGAGGGAATTGAATGCACGTTGTGATGCATGCATGTGCATGCCGCGGAGCGCTGCGGCAAATAGGGTTAAATGCTGCAGTGTTTTGTGCTTCTCTCTCATTTTCTCTCATCTTCTCTATTTCTCTACTTTTCTTTTACTTCTTGCATTCCTCACCCCCTTTTCAGCCTTAATCCTTCACTTTCTCAAGGTATGTAGTGATTTAACTTTGTTTATTTTGCTATTTGGTTTTATTTTCATGTTATTTTGCGTTTTTGTTATGTTTTTGGGTGTGATTCTTTGTTTTTGGTTGGTGGTTGGTTGATTTCTACTTGTAAACGCATGTTATACTTATTAGTATATGTTTGTGGTGTTGCCCTAAGTGCTGCTAGGCAAAAGCACCAATTTTTAATCTTTGCACCACAGCATAGCTCATGTCATGCCACAACGTCTATTTAAATGTTCATGAGTGTCACGGCGTGGAGCCTTCATGTTGCGACATAGGGTTGATTTTCTATGAATGTCGCGATGTGACAACTCATGACACAACATGTGACAAAATTCTGATTGAATATCGCGGCGCGTATGATGTATGTCGTGGCATGTGCTTGAATACTCATGAATGTTGCGACGCAGAGCTGAATGTCGCGGCATGTAGTCACAATACGTGCAGAATTTCTCTGTTTTATATGTTTTTCATACTTTTGAATGATTAATTCTGACATTTTGAATATTTTGACAGGTTAAGTACTGCATACCTCTTACACCATGCCTCTTAAACGCCAAAAAGCTTCCACCAGCCAGCGCCACAGAGAGTCTTCTCCTCCTCCTCCTGAGTACGATAGGAGGAAGTTCATATTGGCTGCCGCGGCTTAGAGAGACACAGTATTGGTTACCAGATCACTCATTCCGGAGTGTGGCTTCTCATTCTCACAGGCCATATACTAGGAGATTGAGGGGATCCTCAAACACCATAACTTGGGTGTGTTTGCTAAACACCCAGAGTCTGCAACCGTTCTTCCAGTAGTTCGCGAGTTCTACATGAATGCGGCCTTCTCTAGCGAAAGGACTACTACAGTCAGAGTGTATGGACGCATGGTCTCCTACTCTACTGTGGCTATTCTAGCAGCCCTGAACTTGCCTCTTCCCCCTGAGATCTACTAGTACACAGCATTCCTCCAATAGGAGCTAGAGGAGGGCATAAACCTTAACACTATCACTACTAAGATTTGCAACGCTGAAGTTTAGCCAGTCGTCTAGACCTTGAGTGTGCAGACACAGAAGGCGCAGTTCTTCCCCTGATCCTGCTTGACCCTAGAGGCCAAGGTCCGGTACTATTTCATCTCCACCTGGATTCTTCCGTCAGCAAACTTATCCAAGGTAACCCGCGACTGGGCTATTCTGATATATACCATCCTAAGCGTCAGTCCATAGATGTCACTCAGCTCATCTTCGACCAAATTAAGAGGTTAGTGAAGGAGTACAGGAGCCTCTTATTCCTTTCTCCCATCCACATACTCTATGGCAAGCAACATGTACAATAAGGGCCACATAAGGAGCTCACTGATGTTAAACAACCTCTTCATGATTATATCATTGAGAGGTTGGGAGCAGCTCCAGCACCAGCATCTACCAGATAGAGACAAACTCGCAAAGAGCCCAGAGCAGCCCCATCACCTGATGTAGACTGGCACATATAGATGGAGGCCCATATGGCACGATTAGCTGTCATGTAGACTTGTCAGTACCAGTACACCATCCAAACTTAGCGGTGGATGGAGGGGCGCATGGGGCTTCCTATGAACGACTTTCCAGTGCCTAAGTTCCCACCTGAGGTAGTTGCTGACCCTCCCCAGTCACAGCAGGCACCCGAGGCTGCACTTGACAGAGTTGGAGGGGAAGCAAATAATGATGGTGCATAGGAGGATGATGACTAGCCCTGCGGCATACAGGGCATTTTCTTTCATGTTATATTTTATGTACAGTGGGGACATTGTTTTCTTTTGGTTTGGGGGAGCATTGTAACATGTTTTATTTTTTGGGATAGTATGTTAATGATTATATAAAGCATGTTATGATGTTTAAACAATTTTCTTTATGTTTTAATGTATATATTATCATGATTACATAGTTTTTTGGTTATTAAAGTACAATGACTATATAGTTTTTATGTTTTAATGCACATGAGCCAAATGGAATGCGTGTTTTAAATATTCATCGTAAAGTCGAATATATTACAATGCATTATAATGTGCCATTTGCTAGTGTAGTTGTGGTTGTCCAATGATAATATTGCTTGTGAATTGCCCTCTTTTAAGCAAAACCATATGCGATCAAGAAGCGTGTTGAAACAATCAAGTCACTTTTTAATGCATGATTTAGATTCCACTCATATGCTTGTTGAACTTTGAGAATGATATGAGTGCATGTCTAGAGAAGATTTATGAAAAATACATGTAGAGATTTTGATTATCCTTGAAATTGTATGTAAATTCTCTTAAAGCAAAATCCTAGGTTGTGCATGATTAAGGAAATGATTAGGGCATTGTTTAGACCGAATGAGCCTTTCAAGCTTACCCTGATGTGATTATATCCATAGGTCCTCTTTTGCAGCTTTATAAATGTCGGCACCCTCATATTCCTTACTATATAACCATTCTAATGCATGTGAAAACATTGCATTTTCATCATACCATCGTTGTTGTTGAGTACATAATATGATATTTCTTGAAGTGAGTCCAGTGATTAGGAGTATTAATGCATGTTTAATTACAAAAATGAACTTGAAGGAACCAGATGCAGTGAAAGAAAAAGCATTGCTTTGTTTAAAAAAAATAAACAAGAAAATGAATGAAAGAAGAAAAGTCAAATACAAAAAGCATTGAATGGTTCTAGAGAGTTCTAGTCTTTCAGTTTTGAATACCCTAATAGTTTCACTTGGAAATTCAAGTCTGGAAATAACATGTTTATGTTTCTTAATATTTGTATTGAATCCTTTCCATGTTATTCTTCTGCCCATAACCATTGGCCTTACATTATAAGTTGTTGAAGTCCCTTTTGATCATCAATTGTGTATGATTTACATTAGTAGAGAGAGAGTTTAAAGACAATCTTATGGATTATATGATTTCTAGGCATGTATGTTCATAAACTTATCCGGATAGGAATGACTTGAATAGGAAAAGTTTAGCTTGCATAATTATAGGAGATGTGATTTGTATGAAAAGAGGCCTTGAATGTTAACATGCTAAGAATTGTGTATGTGTGGAGCTGATTGTGTGGCATTAGCATTCTTTGAGGGCTTGAACAATCATTGTACACTAGTTATGGTTTCAGCGAAAATGGAATTCATGATAGATACTGAATGTATATTAAAGCATGATTTGTCAAGCAAGTTTACTTAATCATACTTTGTTTTGCTTGATGACTAGTAAAAACCTAGATTTGTGGGTGTGATAACTCTATAAAATGTAGTTATTTATGTCTTGTATCTGTGCTATATAAAATGCTTAGTCCTTATTATTATGCATATATGGAAGATTTTAGGTTATATTCATCAAATTCCATTTTTTGATATCTTCCTATATGATCTTGAGAAAATCTAGCATATTCTTCAAGTGATTAAGTGAATTTGCAACTGTTATTAACTTAGTGATTTCTCTATTTCAGGAAGAGCTCCAAACAAACAAATTTGTCGAAGACTTGGACCTGCATTGGAAGAGAAAGCCCAAGGTGAATCTCAGCATCTCACCCCACAACGCAGGAAGGTTCATGTCGCGGCTCAAAGGAGTGTATGCCACAGAGTGTTGACCTAAATTAAACACGCGTTGCGGCGCAAGATGGTTCATGTCGCAGCGTGACACTAAAAATTTAGCTTATAAATACTGATTTTAGGCAATTTAGAAACAAAAGCTTTTTAGTACTTAGAACACAACTACTAGGGTTGATATTTTGGGTTGAAACGAAGCTAAAGGAAGCAAAGTTGGAGGTTATATTATTCAAGAAATGAGATTCAAGCATAAAAAAACACATCTATTGAGCTTCTATCTTTTATTCTTTTTACTTCTTCTCTTATATTACCATGAACATGATTATTTGTGATAGATTTTTGTATGTCATGAGTAGCTAAGCTGTATATAGGGATTTCTTTGGATTCTTCTATGAATATTGGTGATTTTGTAACCCTTTGAGTTAATATAGATGATTTGGGTTTCTATAACCATATTTCTCTTAATGCTCTTGAATGTTTGACCAATATTTAAGGTGATGTGATTAAATCTAGTGAACTAGACATATGAAATTAGGTTTGAGATCATGGATATGGTTAATGCATGTTTAATTTCATTCAATTGGTAGGATGAGTTAATTAGCTAATGGGATATACATATACCTATTGGTCATGCATAGCTATTGTTAAGAATTGTTATTAATAAGTGGAGTTTGCACTAGCTCATGTGGAAACATGGTGAACTAGGTAAATGAAGCATGATTAATTGACCTAGACATAGGCTTTTAAATAAGTTAGTTTCTCATGCTAACAAATCCTTTTTCATTTATGTTGCTTAAGAGGATTGCATGTTATCAATTGAAGTAGATGGTGAAGAATGATTCCCTATTCTCTAATCATTATCATTTAATCTCGATTTACTACATTTAAGTCTTTTAGTTAATTTACACCAACCTTTCCTAATTTGAATATTCTTGAATAGAAGTAAGTAAGTTATTGGTTGATATTTAACTTTAGAAATTGATCGTATCCTCGTGGGAACGATATCTTATTGATCATTATATTACTTACGTGACTCGTGCACTTGTGGTACACAAAAGGGACAAACGATAATTGAATATGAAATTTATTTCAATAATTATCAAATTTGACTACTTGAAATTTATTGCAAATGAACAAAATCAAGAATTAACATAATAATAATGAATTAAAAACATAATTAAACCAACTAAAGCAAATCAATCAAACCTAGCAAATGAGAATATTCTACAAACAATAATGAATGAAAATTACTAATTGAAGCAAATCAAATTAGAAATTAATAAAGAAAAGCAATTGCTTTTAACTAACTGCAGTTTGAAATCAAATATGAAATTAATTGCAGATTTTGATTGATTTACTAATAAGCCAAAATAGGAAGGTGTCATGACCAGTGATCGCGCCGAAATAGCAACTTAAATTAAAAAAATTAAGAGTCATCACCAACTTTATTTTTATTAGGAAAAAAATTAGAAAACCCCCAGAAAAATAGTCTTTGAAACCATATTGAATTTGGGAGTCGATTATAGGGAAGAGTGGAAACTTAATCCCACAGCACCCTTAACCACTCGTCTTAAGACGGTACCTTAAGTTAGTTATACAAAACTTAATAATCTCAAAATATATTTATTTCATCCCTTTTATTAAAAAAACTAAAAGACAAATAATTTACAAACAATTTGTCAAAATTTAATTTTTGGCTTGACGAAATAAGGATTTCACTCCTACGTATCCTCAGGTGCAATAAGGAACTCAAAGTCATGTAGTTCTTTAAAAAATTATTGTGGGTTGATCGTTTTTAACTTTGAAAAAGATTTATTGTTTTTTTTTTAAAAATTGACTTGATTTTATTTCATGTTTTAAAAAAATGGGAATCATCAAGTTCTACTTTTTTTTAAATTTTTTTGTTATTTATTTTTTTTACCCCAAAACAAAAAAAAATAAAAAAAATAAAAATAAAAGAATTAAAACATCAAAATAGCAGAACAAGCCTTACGAAGAGGGGGGCTTTTTTTTTGAAATGGGTGTAAGGGCTTGGTAAGAAGGCAGAGGAGCGGTGGTGGTTGGTCAGAACAGTCGGACCTAGATCGTGCGGCGAAGCGGAAAGCGGCATTGCTGGTGCGGTCAGGGAAGTGCAGTGACGGCATGGCGGCTATACCCTGGCTCCGGTGATGACTCTGCAGGTCACAGTGGCTCGGGTCGTGGTTCAACTTAGGGCGATTCCGAGCGGTTCAGGGGAGCAGTTCGGGATGGTTGGGCTCGAATGTAGGTGGTTCCGCGACACAAGGTGTCGATCTTGGAGGGGACTGTGATGAGTCATGAGTCTTGAGACGACACGGCGTAGGTCGCAAGTTCTGGCATGGAGCAGGTTGCAAGTCGTGCCGTTAGGTGGTCTGGCGTCGGGTGCAGCTGGCGGGTTGTAATTTCAGCACGGGGTTACCGGCAACGAATCTGAGCAACGTGCGACTGTGACAGATCAGGACTGTTTCGAGTTCGACGAGCTTGCGAATCAGAGGTGACGGGCTTGGTTCTCTGGTTTTGGTGAGTATGGTTTTGGTGTGGAGGTTGTGCGGTTGTTTGAAGGATGGTGATTCATGGGTTGTCTTAGTTGGGATGGATTAATGAAGGGTGGTTATGGTGGCTGTGGTTTGGGTAGTTAGTCACGGCTATTTGTGATATGGCTTGGAGTTTTGGTTGGGTTGTTTGTGAAGGTGATGAAGATGAAGCTTATGGTAGAGGTGGTTAATAGTGGTTTTGGTGGTGAGTTGACTTAGTTATGGTGATGAGAGTGAAGTGGTGGTGTGGGTTTTTGGTTGAAGAGGATGAAGATGAAGTAAGGTTGAAGGTGTGAGAATAAAGGTGATGGAATGATGATGATGGAGGCTTGGTTTAATGGTGATTTTGGTGGGATGGAGCTTTGGTTATAAAGGTTGATGGTTATGAGGTAGAAGATGAAGGGGTGTTGTTGCAAGGAAGGAGGCTACGTGAGTGAAAAATTGAAAAAAGAAAGTAAGCTAAAAGTTTGTGTAAACTGAAAAGTATTAAGCTAAAAGGTCCTTTTTGTGTGTGAGTTATGGGTTAATATAGGAGGGGATTAGGCTGAAGTGTTTAAGTTAAAGTGTGACTAGGATTGGTTTAGGATGAGTGTTGGGATTTGTTTAAGATGAGTTTGTTTAGGATAACTAATGGGGTTTGGTTAGGATGAGTTTGTTTAGGATGACTATTTAGGATAACTAATGGAGTTTGGGATAAGTTTAATCGTATATGGGTTATGGGTTGAATAATGGGTTATAGGTTAATGGGTCAATTAGGTTATGGGTTAATGGGTCAGTTGGGTTGGATAATGGGCCAATGGGTGAAAGTTGGGTCCTTTTCCTTTTTTTTTTAACAAAATATCCCAGACAAAATTGGGTATTCATAGTTGCCCCTCTTTACTTGTTTCTTACTAGATAAAAAGAATAATCATAATTTTTTATTTTATCATAGTAAGGAACGAGTAAAGACATGAACTCAAATTTTGATCAAGAAAAACAAAAAACAAAACAATGCAAGAACAAAAATGCAAAGAGTTAATGTGCTCAAAAGAATTAAATTGCATGGAACTGATGCACTCAAAAGAATTAAAATGCATAGAGTCGATGTGCTTAAAAGAATTTAAAATGCATGGAGCCAATGCGCTCAAAAGAATTAAAATGCATGGAGCCAATGTACTCAAAAGAATTTAAAATGCATGGAGCCGATGCGATCAAAAGAACTAAAATGCATGGAGTTGATGTGCTCAAAAGAATTAAAAAGCATGGAATCGATGCGCTCAAAAGAATTAAAATGCATCGAGTCGATGCAGTCAAAAGAATTTAAAATACATGAAGTCGATGCGCTCAAAAGAATTTAAAATACATGGAGTCGATGCGCTCAAAAGAATTAAAATGCATAGAGCCGATGTACTCAAAAGAATTAAAATGAATGGGTGGAGCCGATGCACTGCAAGTAGCCAATGCGCTCAAAAGAATTAAAATAAATAGAGCCGATGCACTCAAAAGAATCAAAATGAATGCATAGAGTCGATGCGCTCAAAAGAATAAAAAATACATAGAGCCGATGCACTCAAAAGAATTGATAGAAAACATTTGTGTCAATTAGACAGGGACTTAAAAAAAACATTTGAATCAAACGACAACTTTGGAAAGCTTCAACCAATCAAACTCGTTCACGTGCTTTTCTTCATCGGACGCCTTTGGTTGGCTTGGAATCCTCTTTACTTGCTCTTTTACCTTCTTCATTTCTTTATTCTCTCTCTCTCTCTCTTCTTTCTCTTCTTTTTTTTGACCCCCCTTTTCTTCTTGGAAAAGATAGCTTATGTGGCTTGTATTGTAATAATTCCCAACAAATGCCTCATTGTAATTTGTACTTTGAGCTACTAAGATCTGTTAGTCTAACTCAAATATTGAAGGATTGTTGTAGAATTGTCAAATCAAACTATTGACTTTAAATTTATCTTATTTAAGGCATAACTTAATGAGTAAACATGTATTCATAAATGGATAGAAATTCATTGGATGAACAAACTTTCTTTTATTACTTTGATAATTTGATTGTACATGAACTTTTAGCAAGACACATACTTGAAAAATGAAAGCATAGAAACAAATAAAAATTTGCCCCAATATTGGTTCCTTGTTCCTCAACCAATTGATTCCCTACAAGTGCTTAATAATTCAACAGTTGTCTCTATTGCTACTTCCTTTAACTCTTCTTCAAAAAAATTTGCACCAATATAGCTAATTGATTATAGACAAAAATTACCCTAGTTTGGTGAATCTTTCAAGGAGTTTCAGACCTCTTTTCTTAGAGATTTTGCCTATTAGTTTGCCCTAACTTTTGCTTAGGCCGCCCTTTCAGGTTTTCAACCTAATGGGTTTTATTCTTTTTTTTTTATTGCTCTAACTTTTGCTTAGGTCACCCCGTTGGGTTTTCAACCTAACGAGGCCTTTTTTTTAGGCATAAAATCTCTTGACGATGACATCAGTGTTTACGGGCCTTGACAATTCTTCTCCATCCATATTCTGCAAAATTACTACACCTCCTAAAAATGCCTGCTTGACTATGTAAGGACCTGTATAACTCATAGCCCATTTTCCTCTGCCATCCTCTTGGTTAGGAAGCATCTTCTTCAAAACTAAATCTCTTGAACAGAATTCTCTAGGATGAACTTTCTTATTAAAGGCCTTGGCCATTCTGATTTGATACAATTGTCCATGACAAATAGCTGTCTGTCTTTTCTCTTCTATCATATTCAACTACTCATACCGAGTCTTCACCCATCCGGATTCCTCTAACTCTGCTTCCATCAAAACCCTTAGAGAAGAAATCTCAATTTTTATGGGGGAGACAACCTTCATCCCATACACCAAAGAAAAAGGTATTGCCCTAGTACTTGATCGTATATTGGTACGATACGCGTGCAAGGCATAGGGTAACATTTCATGTCAGTCCTTGTAGTTCACAACCATCTTAGCAACAATTTTCTTGACATTTTTAGTTGCTGCTTCGACTGCACCATTCATCTGAGGTCTATAGGGAGCTGAATTATGATACTTGATTTTGAACTTTTCACAAAATTTCTGAATCTCAGCACCATTGAGATTGGTAGCATTATCTGTAATTATTCTTTCTGGAATTTCATATCTACAAATAATGTCCCTTTTGAGGAATTTCAAAAAATACATTTTGAGTGATATTAGCATATGAGGAAGCTTCTACCCACTTAGTGAAATAGTCAATTGCCACCAAAATGAAGCGATGACCGTTGGAAGCTTTTGGGTTAATAGGCCTGATGACATCTATTCCCCACATCAAGAAAGGCCATGGAGATACCATATTGTGCAAAGGGAATGGAGGTACATTGACTCGATCTGCATATATTTGGCACTTATGGCACTTTCGAATATATTCCATGCAGTTTGTTTCCATGGTGGACTAATAATAACTGCTCCTTAGAATTTTTAGTGCCATCATATGTCTATTAGCATGCGTTCCATAGATTCCTTCATGGACCTCAATCATGATTATACGAGCTTCACGAGCATCCACACATCTGAGCAAGGTGCCATCATGACTCCTCTTGTACAAAACCTCTCCATTTAAGAAAAACATCATTGTCAACTGACAAATAATATTCTTATTCGCCTCACTTGCCCTTGTTGGGTATTCTTGAAGTTGAATGTACTGCTTGATATCATGATACCAAGGTTTACCATCTAGTTCGCCTTCCACATTGGCACAGTACATCGGCTCACATGCATCTTTACTTGGATGACTTAGACATTATTGTGAATATCCAACTTGGTCATTACAGCCAAAGTGGCCAAGGCGTCTGCAAACTAAGTCTTTTCTTGAGTTAGATGGGAAAAGGTCACATCCTCAAACTTCTCAATCAACCGGGTCAAATACTTTTGATAAGGCACCAATTTTGGGTATTTGGTTTGCCATTCATCGTTCTCCTGATAAATAATGAGTGCGGAATATCTGAATACTTTTAGCTACTTGATTCCCAAGTCAATTACAACTTGTAAACCACTAGCATAGGCCTTGTATTCCGTGACATTATTGGTGTATTCAAAATCCAACTTGATGGTGACTGGGTATTGTTTTCCACTTGGTGAAACAGCCACGGCTCCTATGCAACTACCGTACATGTTGACTGCTGCATAAAAATACATCTTCCACACAAGCTCATTGTCCTCTTCTTCTCCTTCTACAGTCAATATTTCTCCATCAGGGAACTCAGATGTTGCTAGTTGTCCACCCTCAAGAGAGTTTTCAGCTAAATGATCAGCAATTGCATTTCCTTTGATGGATTTCTGGGTCATGTGCTTAATGTCAAATTCTGATAACATCACTTGCCATTTTGAAACCTTTAATGAAATGTGAGGACTTTCAAATATATACTTCAGAGGGTCTATTCGGGAGATCAACCAAGTAGCGTAATACAACATGTACTGCCTTAGTCGTTTTGAGGTTCATACTAGAGCACAACAAGTCTTCTCAATAGCCATGCGACTGGCTTCACAATCAGTAAATTTCTTACTCAGATAATAAATTGCTTGCTCTTTCTTTCCAGATTCATCATGCTGCCCTAGCATTGCTCCAATCGAAGCTGGTAGTACGGTTAGGTACAATATCAAAGGACGACCTGATGTAGGGGGTACCAACACAATAAGATTCATTAAATAAGCCTTTATCTTGTCAAAAGCTCCTTGGCATTCTTCATCCCATTTACTCAGCTGATGCTTCTTCAACAACTTGAATATAGACTCATAGGTGCTAGTTAAGTTAGCAATGAATTTAATAATGTGGTTAAGTCTCTTGAGGAAACTTCTCACTTCATGCTCTGTCTTAGGAGAAGGCATCTCTTGTATTGCTTTCGCCTTGTCTGGGTCCACCTTTATTCCTTCTCTACTAACGATGAACCCGAGTAATTTTCCAGTAGATGCTCCAAAGACACATTTAGTAGGATTGAGTCTTAACTTATACTTTATGAGTCTTTCAAGTAACTTCCGTAAGACTATTACATGGCTTTCCCCTTCTTTAGATTTGGCCACCATGTCATCTACATAAACCTTGACTTCTTTATGCATTATAGCGTGGAATAATGCAACCATAGCACGTTAATATGTAGCCCCAACATTCTTCAAATCAAAAGACACCACTGTGTAATGAAAAGTTCGCTAAGGAGTAATAAAAGTCTTATTTTCTTTGTCATTAACATCCATAGAGATCTGATTATACCCAGAATACCTGTCTATAAATGAGAACCTAAGATTTCCTACTATGTTATCAACCAGAACATCGACATGAGGGAGCGGGAAATCGTCTTTTGGACTGGCCTTATTTAGATCCCTATAATCCACACACATCTTAACTTTCTCATCCTTCTTAGGTACTGGCACAATATCAGCTACCCATTCTAGGTGTCTTGATATCTTTAAAAATCCAACTTCTAATTGCTTAGTCACTTCTTCCTTGATCTTTAGTGACATACCAGGATGCATTCTTCTTAATTTTTGCCTTTTCGCTTCTACATCTAGGTATAATGGGATTTTATATGACGTTATCTCGGGGTCTAATCTAGGCATATCTCTGTAGGACCATGCAAACACATCAAGATATTCCTTAAGTAGTGTCATCATTTTTGTACCCTCAAGATTATCTACTATTTTTAACTCTTTCTTGTCTTCTTCAGTCCTCATGTTAATTACTTCTATTACCTCATCAATCACACCAAATTCCTTCTCTAAGTATTCTAGTAATTTTTCAAATTTCTCAACAATTTCTTCTTCTTCACCAGATCCAGGGTCTTCCTCATTAAACGTTGTAGGAGAATCAATTGAAGAGTTTTCAACGTTCCTTTCATAAGGCAAACTTTCTACAAGACTCAAGTCCTTGAAAAGTAATTTGTATGGAGTTGGAAAGGTAAAATAGAGTAGAAATGATAAAGCGAGAACAAGATTTTTTTTTAAGAAAAAAAAACTGGTAAATGCAAAAAGGATAAGCCAAAAGTGTGACAAGGAGGAATGTTGAATAAACATGCAACTTTATTTAGTTAATGTCTCAAATAACATAAATATAAGCTCAAAACATAGCTAGACTCAAATATCTGCTTGTTACAATATGACTAGACAATTACTTAGAAATAATAACATCAATGATTGGTTCAGATTGCCAGTTCTTCAGTGGCTCCTCATCAGTAAAAGGACGGATTATTTTGCACTCTTCTGGGCCTTCTTCATGAAATGCATTAATAGTGAGATGGTGTCAGGGACGAATGACTTTTTCAGGCATGATTACCTCGGCTGGTGCCGAGAACGTTTCCCTCAGGTGAGCAATGTGCTTCATTTTGCCTTTATCATTTATTTTTTCCAGAGTCATATTCTCTATTCTTTCTTCCAGAAATGCTTTGTACCCTAACCCAAACTTGTTTAACTTTTCTAGAAATGACTCCGGTGACCGAGTACCTTGCAGTTGGGAGCCCAAGTCTTTTCCTTTTTGGTATCCACTATTAGCCATAATTTGGGCCACCACCTGATTCACACTTTATGTCGGAGATTCATTCTTACCAAATCTAGTCTCAATTATTTCAAAACTATGCCATAAATTCTCCTCATCTTTCTCTGCACTCTCTACATACAGCACTGAAACTGGCTTTGACAATATAATTTCTTCCTCTCTGTGTATGGCAATGACTAACCCATTTTTGATGTACTTAGCACTCTTGTGCAGTGTGGAAGGAACATCACCAGTAGCATGGATCCATGGTCTCCCCTAGGAGCATGGTGTAACCAGGCTCAATATCCATAACTTGGAACAACACTTGAAAATTACTTGGACCAATCTCTAGAGGTAATAGCATCTCTCCCAAAATGCCCTTCTTATTTCTGTCAAAGGCCCGCACCACCATTTCTCGAGGTGATAGTTCATCCTCACTTATTGATAACGAGGTTAAGGTTGACTTGGGTAGGATATTTAGTGCAGACCCCCCATCAATCAAAACCTTTGCAACTATATATCATTTGCATTTGAGGGTTATGTGCAAGGCCCGTGAATTTTTCTCAGACCAAGAGATGATCTTTTCATTAGTAAATGTGATCATGTTGACGTGTTTCATCGGGTCCACCATATTAACAACACTTTCAAGGATAACATCGGGCTTAACATATGCTTCATTCAGAACCCTCAGTAATGCCTTCTGATGCATCTCAGATGTCAAGACGAGTAACTATAGAGATATTCTGGATGGAGTCTTCTTCAATTGTTCCATCATGTCATATTCACTTTGCTTCATTATCTTCAAGAATTCTTCTTCCTCTTCTTTCCCTTTCTCATCTTCTTTTTAGGTTTCCTTCCTACTCCCTTCTTTAATGTTTTTCTTCTTTTCTACTTCAACTGGGCTATAGCATCGCCTACTCCTTGTAATTCCTCTTACTCCAACTATATTAGACATCGTCTCTTCCTCTTGATATATTTCAGCAACTCGGGCCTTCAAAGTCTCTTCCCAGACTCTCTTTGTCTCTACCTTAGCTTCATAATTCTATGGCACTGTGTAGATGTCACTATAAGCAAATGGTGTTGGCTTCTTAACTGTCACTACTACTTTCCCTAGTGTTGAAGCTTAGTTGAGAGGTGGCACCTTAAACACAAAGTGTCCAACTACATTGACCTCTTCAGAGGAATTTACCCTTTGTCTATCTTATATTACTCCCAAAGTGAGCAAATCCTGGACTCGAACCTTAAAGTCCCAACAGTTCTCGATATCATGTCCCATTTCCCCACAATGATAAGCACAACTTGACTCTTTACCATACTTCTTCTTTTCTTTCACCATGGTCGCTGGTGCAATAATACTATAACCTATTTTCTTTAACCCCTCGAATATTTCAATCATCGGCGTACGCAAGCTCATAACTTTTCTTATAGGTGATCCTTCCACCTCTAAAGCATTTACCACATTCCTTCCACCATGATTAGGAATTGGGTAGCTGACAATACTGGGTCCAGCCTCCTCTTGAATGTCAAGCTTCCCATTAGCAAATAATTTCCATACTATAGTCTTGAAATATTCACAATCTTTGATTGAATGCCTCAGGATATCCATGTGGTATTTGTAAGTTGAATTCGGGTTATACCACGTTGGGAACAGTGATTCAAGGGGGCGTATAGGATTTCTCAAGATGAGGTGAGCATCAAATAACCTTTAGAATAAGTCTGTGTTTGAAATAGACAATCTTGGGAAAGAAGGTAAGTTTTGGGGACAGAAGCGGCCTTGATTTCGGAGATTTGGTCAAGGTTGTGTGTGATTTGGGTAATTTTGCAGAGGTGCAGGTAGGTATCAGGTGTAGGTTGGACGAGTTGATATATATGGTTATGGTGTGGGAACATTGTTGATTTAGAATTGTGGGGTTGGGTGATATTTGTGGTTGGCATAACTTGGTAGGGTGGGAAATAAGGAGGCGTAAGTGTTTGGTATGGAAAGAAAGGATTAGGTTTATATGGTGGTTGATGACTTGGGTTTTGTGAGAAATATCGAGGTGTGAATATCTATTGGTGATGGACATAATTCACCTCAAGTTCTTTCTTTTTCAGTTAGAATCCCTTCTTAAGAGCAGTATTATCTATATTGTTCATTGGCAACTTTTCAGCTTTGGCTAGAATCTCAATTCTTTCACTAGCATTGATCAAGTCAGCAAAATCTTTATAGGCTGCTCTAGCCACTGTCCTAATAAAAGGAGGGTCCCCAAGAAATATGAACACATCTCGGACAGTGTCAATGGGGGTTGAACCTGAGTTGCCAAGGCTCTCCACCTTTGTGCATATTATTTGAAGGATTCCTCATTCCCTTTCTGCATTAAGGTCAATTGTTCTCGGGTTGGAGCTGCATCTAGATTGAATTTGTATTGGTCCATGAATAGATCAGTCAATTCTGTCCAATGAGAAATCTTAGAGTGGTCTAATTGAAGATACCATTCTAAAACGGGACCCGTAAGACTCTCATGGAAAAAGCTAATGAGGAACTTATCATCGCTAGATCGACCAAACAACCATCTTGGTTCCATAACTAATCAAATGAAACTGAGGGTTACCACTCCCATCATACTTGGCAAAATCAGGGATCTTGAAGTCCTTAGGAATTACAACATCTGTGGTAGGATACAGTTCTTCTATTCTAAGAGGTCCATAAGCATTGTGGCCCTTAATTGCCTTGATTTGTTCCTCTATTTTCTCCATCCACTCTTCCTTTATTTTGTCTTTCTCAGTCATGACGTGGCTATTCCTATATTGAGGCATCGTTGCTTGCCCTAGAATAGACACATGAGGTTTTTCCCAAATCGGGTTAGCATAACTAGGACTTTCATTATGAGTACCTTCCAAGGGGCGATACCCTTCCCCAATAAGCATGAATATTGACGTTGTTTGATGTGATTGCTCATGAATTCCCACAGCGATGCCTGAGGTTATAGTCGAGAACGTCAGGGCAATTATCAGTGGCACATTTACATACGTTTTAATCCTATTTGCACCTCTATTTCTACTGATTAAGTGAAGAGATTCCCTCACATCTTGCATTCTTACTTCTAACCTAGCTTGGGTCTCAGACATTTCATTCATCCTCCCTATTATTTCATCAATTTCCTTGCTCAAATTTCTTCCTGCCTCAGGATTATTAGCAGCCATTCTCGTCCAAGATCTAGTATTGTGAACTTGGGTTTGATTGGTCTCTTATTTCCTAGGCCACGCAATGATTCCTAAACCAGATTAATTTGTTAAAATAACATTAAACAAAGAAGAAAGAAAGAAACTGTTAGCGCTATTGTGAGGATGCTTTGTAATTATGGAAAGATCGTACGGTTATTCACTAGCAATGCAGGATCCCAGATTCAACACTACAGGTTCATCCTCTCTTAGGCCAAAGTGTAGTTGACAGCAACCTCAAGGGAGTATTCTCTCCTTAATGAGTGTTATCTTCTTGAATATTCATAGGCAATGCAGTTATTCTTTCATTAGATACGAAGTTTCTCATAAGGACGAATTGTCTCAAGGCGAAAGCATGGTTGACAACCTATTCAAGGGAGAATTCACTGCTCAATGAATAGTATCTGGTTTAAAGATAACAAAATTATCATTTGAAGTATAACACAACAATTGATCATTTATATTCATTTCAAATTAGTACAAGACCTTAGTCTTTTCAAAGTATAACATTACATCAACAACTTTGTTTGTTTCTTCCTAAGACCTTTAGCAAGACTTCAACAATACTTCATAAACTCGGCTATTTTTGTTGGTAGCCGTAACAATGGGTTCATGCGAATCTAAAGGTTTGCTTCTTCAAAATGATCAACTAGTCGTGCAGAGTGATATTGCAAGCTGTCAGATATGTCCTTATATTTCTTCATCCATTCTTCTTTTTTAGCCCTCTGAACTTGTGCTACCAGTTGCCATATTTCCTCACTTTCTTCTTTTTGCTCCATGTCTTTGGGCTTTAAGTCTCCATCATTCCTTTTCTTGTTCCAGCTCTTGGATTTTTAGTTCCAAATGTCTCGTTCTCCTTTTTGATTTCTTAAATAAATCATAATATTTGTAGCCAAAATTTGTCCTTGATCCGAGCATCGCTTCATCTCAGTCAGAGCTTGTTGAAGGGCTTGTATTCTTTGATCTTGTGCCCTAGTATTTGCTTCTAATTCTTCTTTCTCCTGTAAAATCTTTTCTATTATCCCTTCTTGGACAATTACTTTTGCCCGTAACTCTTGGATCTCCAATGTGGTCTTACTTGATTCTACTTCTTTTTCTTTCTTTGCTCTTTTTGCTTGACTCGGGGCTTCAAAAGCATCAGCTTGTGCATCCATTAAGTCCTCAATCCTGTCAACTAACTTCTGGCATCGGCTTCTATGGATGACAAGTTCTAACTCAGCGGCTTCCTTCCCTTGTTCTAGAAACTTCATTTACGCTTTCAACCTCTCTATCTGGTTAGTCATCTGGGATATAACTTGTGAGTGGTCTTCATCGCTTGAAAATGCCCGAGGGGCACTATTTTACTCCTTCCTGGCTTCTCTCTAATGTAGGTACTCGGGAGTAGGAATTACCACACGTTTTCCCAACTCTTTTATCCCTGCCCTATGAATATTTTTCTAAGCATCCCTGACCTCTTTTTCTTGCTTGGCAGTACTTCCATCTTTTTTATATAAAATATTGAATCCTTTAAGTTGTGCTTCATTAGGCACGTGCTAAGTCCATTGGAGCTATCTGAGTACAAGAACCGGTGCAAAGGACACACATCCTCTCGCGCCCAACAAAGGAACATTAGTAAAGTCGGCACAACTAAAAACTATCTCTTCCCCATGGTACCAAGGGCATACCCATTTGAAAGAATCTGGCCCCATCTTCATAAACTCATTTTTCCATTCGTATGCTTTTTGTTGCTTCACTGATATGCCACCAAAATTTCTTAATGGGTCAAGTAAGAGGCCCAGGTGATTGTGTTCATCCATGCACGTCATAATCCAAACATACAACATATGTGTACAATAACGAATCATCCTTCCCTTTTTTTTATGACAAATTTCCATTGTTAAGAAAGTATTGGCGATAATAACAAGAATTGGATTTGCCTTATGATTCTCAAACTTGAAGAAAGGATTCATTACTGCTTGGTTCACCACATCTGAGGTAAACAAGAATAATACTAACCCGAAGATAATTAATGCCAAGGTTTTGTTAAAGAGATCCCACTTTCCCTGTTGTGCTTGAAACTCAAGATGTGCTTCCAAGTAACTTTTCTTCAAGCCTTGTGTTCCTCATCTTTTTTCCAAATCTAACTGATTTGCTTGAACTCCTGTCAATTCTGCTATCTTCCCTTCTGACACTTAATGCCTCCCATAAAGATAAACATTTAGGTGCTTACTCATTGGGAGCCTCAACATGATAGCATACTCTTCTATGGTCGGTGCAATATCCAAGTTGGGCAACTCAAAACATTTCAGAGAACAGTTCTAAAATTGAGCGAGGCCACTCAAGACAGGCTTTTCAACTGTAATACACAAAAAAATCTAGGATTTGTCCATAGCTGCTTGAGAACTCTGATCGAGCTTTGGGAGTCATCTGTTGAGTAATGTGCTTCATATGCCTCAAATCACTGCCATTTACTGTAATTTTCATATTCCTCTTGAGATCAACTGCATTGCCAATGTTTTGCCCTTGGCATATTTCTTTTATTCCTTGCTATTGATGAGTGTTAATCTTTCCACTTGACTAAGGAAACTCACCCTAAGAGAAAGTAAAAAGAACATGTAAGCAAATAAAAAAAAAAATGCATCCTAAGAGTGCCTCCTATCGAGGTGACTTTAAAATATGTATCCCAAAACCCTACATGGAGGAACCCTTATAGGGTCGTAAACCCAAAGGATGACACAAAGATGCAAGATGATATATTTTTTTAATTTTTATTTTTTTTATAAAAAATGCTATGAAGACATGAAAATACAAGATGATTATTTTTTATAAGAAAAAAGAGAATGCCATGAAAATGAAAGAAAAATTTTTTCAAAAAGAAAAACTAAGGATGCCATAAAAAAAATAAAATAAAAATGTAATTTTTTTAAATGCATGGGATGCCATGAAAATGTATGATGCATTTTTTTAGGTTTTTTTTAAAAAATGCAAGAATGAATGTCATGAGGAATTGATAGATAAAGAAGAAGCGTGCTCTTTTTGTGCCCTAGTCAAGTGGAACTTAATGGTTGGATTTCTTTAAGGTTATGACTCTAATTTTGGCAATCCTTATGTTCAATCTATCAATGCAAGGTTTTTTAGGACGAATCTAAACTTCTAAAATGTCATGGTCCCCAGATTGCCCCTATCTCAAAAAACAAAGACTCAATTCATAAATTAATCACAGGTAGGAATAAACCCTCTAAATATGACTAGTCTATGATACTGGTAACAATCTGGGTGGTGTCTCAACGAATGTCAAGTAAGCATAAAACCTATCAATAACAAAAGTCGAGACCCCTCCTATTCCTTGGATTTGCACAGACTCAGGTATAGAGCCCAAAAAGTGTGTTAGGTAAGTGATAGTGATGTATGTGAGGGAGTATACAAACATGTACAAAAAATTAAAAAAAACAAAACTACCCCCCAACTTTCAAAAACATACATACAACAGCTAGCTAGCTATCATTTGCCTAAGGGTTTCAATAATTAAGCACAAAATATATATACAAGTCAAAATATACACAGGATAATGCTATCAGATATTTACATAAAAGCACTAGATAAAATATATTTACAAACAAAGAAAAAGAAAAAGAAAAGGTAAGATAAATAAATAAATAGAGATTATTAATAATTTGCACAACTAACAAGAACAGGCTTGACTCTCTACATATTCCTAGTGGAGTCGTTATCTGTCGCGACCGTGATCGCGCCCAAATAACAACTTAAATTAAAAAAATTAGGAGTCACCGTCAATTTTATTTTTATTAGGGAAAAAAATTGGAAAAACTCAAGACATATAGTCTTTGAAACCAGATTGAATTCAGGAGTCGATTATGCATAGAGAATGGTGGAAACTTAATCTCACAGCACCCCTAACACACCTGTCCTAAGACGGTACCTTAAGTTAATTGTGCAAAACTTAATAATCTCAAAATATATTAATTTCACCCCTTTTATTAAAATAAAAACTAAAAGACAAACAATTTACAAACAATTTGTAAAAATTTAATTTTTGACTTGATGGAATAAAGATTCCGCTCCTACATATCCTCGGGTGCAATGAGAAACCCAAAGTCACATAATTCTTTAGAAAATGATTATGAGTTAATCATTTTTAACTTTGAAAAAGATTTATTTTTATTTTTTTAAAAATTGACTTGATTTTATTTTATGTTTTAAAAAAATAGGAATCATCAAGTTCTGTTTTTTTTAATTTTTTTTTACCCCAAAACAAAAAAAAAGAGAAAAAAAATAAAAATAAAAATAAAAGAATTAAAACATCAAAACAGTAGAACAAGGCTTATAAAGAGGGGGGCTTTTCTTTTATTTTTTTTGAAATGGGTGTAGGGGCTTAGTAAGGAGGCAGAGGAGTGGTGGTGGCTGGTCATAACAGTCGAACCTGGATCATGCGGCAAAGCGGGAAGTAGTGCTACTGGTGTGGTCAAGGAAGTGTGGTGATAATGCGGCGGCTAGACCCTGGCTCTGGTGATGACTTTGTGGGTCACAGTGGCTCGGGTTATGGTTCAACTTGTGGCGGTTCCAAGCGGTTCAGGGGAGCAGTTCGCGGACAGTTAGGCTCAGATCTGGGTGGTTCTGCGATGCAAGGTGTCGATCTTGGAGGAGACGACGACGAGTCGTGAGCGCTGAGACGACACGGTGTGGGTCGCGAGTTCTAGTGCAGAGCGGGTTACAGGTCGTGTCGTCGGGTGGTCTGGCGTCGAGTACGGTTGGCGACAACGGATCTGAGTGACGCACAACTATGATAAATCGGGGCTATTCTGGGTTCGACGAGCTTGCGGATCGGAGGTGACGAACTTGGTTCTCTGGTTTTGGTGAGTATGGTTTTAGTGTGGAGGCTGTGTGGTTGTTTGGAGGATGGTGATTCACGGGTTGTCTTGGTTGGGATGGATTAATGAAGGGTTGTTATGGTGGTGTGGTTTGGGCGGTTGGTCACGTTATTTGTGATATGGCTTGGAGTTTTTGTTAGGTTATTTGTGAAGGTGATGAAGATGAAGCTTATGGCGAGAGGTGGTTAATGGTGGTTTTGGTGGTGAGTTGACTTGGTTATGGTGATGAGAGTGAAGTGGTGGTGTGGATTTTTGGTTGAAGAGGATGAAGATGAAGTAAGGTTGAAGGTGATGAGAATGAAGGTGATGGAATGATGATGATGGTTGTTTGGTTTAATGGTGATTTTGGTGGGATGCAGCTTTGGTTATGGAGGTTGATGGTTATGAAGTAAAAGATGAAGGGGTGTTGTCGCAAAGAAGAAGGCTACATGAGTTAAAAAAACTAAAAAAAAAAGTAGGCTGAAAGTTTCTGTAAACTAAAAAGTCTTAATTAAGTTGAAAAGTCATTTTTTGTGTATGGATGATGGGTTAATATAGGAGGGGATTAGGCTAAAGTGTTTAAGTTAAAGTGTGATTAGGATTGTTTAGAATGAGTGTTGGGATTTGTTTAGGATGAGTTTGTTTAGGACAACTGATGGGGTTTAGTTAGGATGAGTTTGTTTAAGATGACTGTTTAGGATAACTGATGGGGTTTGGGAAAAGTTTAATGGTATATGGGTTGTGGGTTGGATAATAAGCTATGGGTTAATGGGTCAATTGGGTTATGGGTTCATTGGTCAATTCGGTTGGATAATGGGCCAATGGGTGAAAGTTGGGTCCTTTTTTCCTTTTTTTTTAACAAAATGTCCCAGACAAAATTAGGTGTTCGCAGAAGAGAAATTTGATTTTTATTGAAAAAATTCCCTTCCAAATTCAGTATGAAATTTATTTCAATAATTATTTGTTACTAAGTGACCTCGATACATAAGAGAGGGTGAATTAAATATTTAAAAATATTTTAGCAAAACACTTGATTATCAATTTTCGTTGAAGCTATTGAGTGTTAGAGATGAATGGATAGAGAAGATTGAATACTATCACTCATAAATGAATCAACCAAAGTAGATATTATTCAAGCTAGCAAATAAACTAATGCATAAAGGTAAAGGAGAAGAGTTTTGAATATCAAACATAAAGTTTATCCTGATTCAACCACTCCTTGTGACTTACGTCTAGTCCTAAAGCAATCACTCGATATTTTCCACTAGAACTTCAAGTTTGAATAGGTGCTTGCAACCTTTATACAGCCAACACACCTTGGGAAACCTCACCCTTTGTGCTAAAGCCTCAACTTCAAAGGATACCTCACCCTTACAACTTTGAGGGATCCCTTACCCTCTTTACAAGATAAACAGAGTATGAATGATAAGAAACTCTCTCAAGAATGGATAATACAAATTGAAGCTTGATGAGTATATGAATTCACACTTTTGAAGCTCAAAATAGGGGATTAATTGAAATGGCTGCGAAAGCTCGTATTAATGTTCAACCAAGATTTTCAGATTGATTTCTTTTGTGCCTAACAACTTGCATTTATAGCCCATTAAAGATTAGAGTCGTTGGGGATTGGTTAGAGCATTAAATGCTTCATAACTAGTTGTTGTTTCTATTTCTGGAATAAATGTAACACCCTTGTGGGGATGTCACATTTATGATGCAATAAAATAAAATATTACCTAAGTTGTAAAACATTTGTTACATTAATAATATAGGTTGTAATTTTTTTCCTTTTTATATAGGATATTACTAAATAAAATAACACGGAACATCAAATAAACAAACTGTCATCACACATAATATACATATGATTTTGTTTTAAGTTATACAAATAATATACAACTACAAAAATATTTAAACAAAGCTATAAAGAGTTAATATAATACATAACATCCAAAAAGTGCCCAAGTGCACATCCCAAATTCCTAACCCTCTGAAGGATCACTCTAAGATGACACTTTAGGTGATAGGTATCCAAGATGTCTCGGCGCTCTACGGACACGAGTCTGTGCTGTCGACACACTGCTAATCTCACTAGGTGCATGGAACATCCCCTCCCAGTAACGCCTAATAGACAGTGGCAATTCTATGTGTAAATACAGAGTAGTACAAAAAGCAGGTTCCCCATCAAACTCCGATCGTAGGGACACAGTCAAACGTCCCACGTAAACCACTGAACCTCTGTCCTCTCTCAATCGCCGGGCCTCTGAACTCCCGTGAAACTCAAGTCTCACGAACCCAAGAAATCCTGGTAACGCCATCCTCCAAATCAATCTAACGGGTATGAGTGATCGGATGGTTCGCAGTCGTCGAACTGATCCTCTGCTTACTGCTGTTCCTCCTCCTCAGGATACTCACACTCAAGAGGCTGATCCTCTTCCTCAAACTCTTTATAACATAAATTAAAAATACAGAAACAGTACATATAGAGAGGTGAGATAATCATACATCAATACCAGCATAGCAAATAAGAAAACGCCAAATACAACAGGTATAACAAATAATCAAAGCATACCATAATACAATAAATAATTATGCAATATAATACAGAAATTCAATATAATAGTATCACAGAAAATTTAATACAACAGTACAAAAATATCAAAGATAATGATGTTAAGATGCATGATACAAATATAAAACAACTCGTTCCTACTCCATGGAGCTAGACACAGATATCTGAGAGAATGACCCGCAAAGATTTATTAGTACCTCAGGCTGCCTAACCAAATTATTGCACTTTCTAACGTTGTGTCTATAGCCCACTGTCCAACATCGTGTAGTAGTACACAGTCCAAACATCGTGTAACTACAGGCATTGTACTAAAATAGACTTTACAAGATCTCGATTAAGTATAATGCGTGTCGAGATCACTAGTGTGTTGCCAGTTACCACGGCCCAGAGGAGCGACCAACTGTCCACATGTGGGATAATCCGCACACTAATGCCTCCAAGTCCATACGAAGAAATGAACCACACTACGCTTATCACACCGACAACACGATGTAATTCATCTCGTCAATCAAATCACCAATTATCAATCAAATTGGCACAACTCAATGCATGAATAAGATCATAATTACTAAATTACCCTTAGTCTCAAAATATTCTCATATTTATGCAAATGCCCTCTGTGGCAAAAATCTCAATTATACAGTACGTCCCACTTGACAGTACTGTATCTCAATATGTCCGGGTCCACCACTTTGGCCCGACAGTAAAAACTTGTTGTTCCAATTAATCGCGTAGAAATTTTATCGCGTTTTCACAATTTCATCATTTTTTATAAATATTTTTAAATTGCGTAAATATATTTTGCTGTTTTTAAAATCACGTACTATTTTTAAATCATTTTCTCAATTGCGTAAGATTTTTAAATTGTTTTCTTAATCGAAAAGCTTTAAAATCTCTGTTTTAAAATTACGTAAGTTATTTTCACTACTTTAAAATTACGTAGAATAATTTTTCCTTACGTTATAAATATATTATAAAGCGTTCTCTTTTATTTGTCTGTTTTAGTAAAATTTAACAGTATTTTGTCTATAAAATCTACTAAAATTTGTATTTTCTACGTTTTTCCTCTAAAAATTCGTTTACTTGGTTTATTATTACTAAATCCACTTTAGTAATTATCTCTACAGTAATTTTCTCTACACTTTAAAATTTAAAGGTAAGTATTTTTCAAAGGTTTGGATTTATTTTTCTTCTATGTCATATTTCTAATAAAAATTGGTTTACTTCTTTAAACCTTAGGAATCCATTACGATTGCATTATTTTTAGGTAAAACTTTAAGTTTACACTTAGAAAATAAATTTTTGATTGATCACTCATTTATAAGGCATGTTGGCCAAATTTCATAAAGTCTTGGCATTTGATCTTTGGATCATTTTTCTTCTTCTAAAACATTTTGAAATTCATTCATTTACCTAACTCCATTAAGTCCTTCTTTTTGAAAATGGATGAGAACATTTTGGTTCTCTTTTCTTGGTTGAGGCCGTGAGCCTCTTCATGTGCTCTTTGGAGCGCTCATGCCAACCTTTACATGTTAATCACATCCTAAGTAATAATCATGCAATATTTCACACATGCAATATATTTTAAAGCTTGTAGACATGCATACAAACAATATCAAACACAAGTAAGAAAGCATTTAAAACAATCAACACAAGTGAATCCTTATGGATTCTTCACACACATACAAGTCTATTTTCTTATCACTACACATGGTTGATGAGATTGAATCTCCCTCTTACCTTAAAGGAAGACTAAAACCTCTTTCACTCCTTCTATGGATTTCGTGACTTTCCTTCAAGACACCTAAAGATCTTAAACAAAAATTTAAAGAGTTAAAACTATAAGAGAAAATCATAAACCATGGATCAATCATGGCTTAGAACCTTGAAAAAGAGATTAGAAATGAAAAATAAGGATTTTCACCTTCTAGGAAAAATCTCCAAAGTGATTTTTCAAGCATTAGATGATGGATTTAGGAAGAACTCTCAACTAGAGATGTTCTTAGAATAATGTTTAGGTTTAGAAAAGTAGGTTAGAAGAAATTTTGGATGGATGGATGGTAATCTAGGGCTCTTGGCCAAATGGCCTCTTCAAAGTGCATCAATGGTGGTTTGTGTTTTTGGAAGAGAGAGAAGAGAGAAAGTGTGATAGCAAGGATGAAATTGAAGTGAAATTTTGCTCTCCAAGGGTGAATGGCCGTGGAGCTCAAAGGAGTGGAGATAGCCACTTTGTTTGACTCTCCAAGACTCCATCCAAGCCTTAGACTTCATCAAGGGTCAAGATTAAAACTTGATCACCAAGCTTGTCATCCATTGGCTAATTCCAAGCCTTGTCATAAGCCTTGTCACAAGCCTTGTCATGTGTTCTTGAATGTTCTCCCTCATGGTGATTAATTAAGCTACTAATCCCATTAAGTTTCTAAGCACACTTAACCTAACTTAATCAAATTAATTAGTTACCTTACTAATTAATTAACAATCTTATAATCCAAGCTTCAAGAGCCATTGATCATATCAATGGTTGATATTAGATAGTAACATGATCAAATCTAAGCCATTAGATCTCATTTCCATGAAATTCTAACCACTAGATTCATCTTCAAAAATAAAGGGTCAAGATCTTCCCTATATTCTTCACATCCAATGGTTACAAATGCTTCTAACCATTTTTGTAAGACCAATCTCCACCATCCAATTGATCAACGGTGGATCTCCTAAGCCTTCCTTAAGAAGCTTATCATGACAACCATAGATTAAATCAACGGTTGATATTCAATCTTAAACCTTCTCATCCAACGGTGTAGATCAAGTCAAGCCCACATCGTTGACTTAATTCCTATTGGCTTAAAACAATTCAAGCCATTATCGTTGACTACTTTCTCTAAACGTGGGTCCCGCAACCAATTGTGGGTCCTACAAACCAAAAGTGGGTCCCACAGACATTTTTGGGTCCACTGTCGTTTATTTGTACTGACTAATAAAATAATATTATAATAATATAAAATTATTTTATTACACAGTTAAATCCTAAAAATTAAAAGATTAACAACCATATCATTCAGAATTGGGTTTAGTAAGATCCCCCAGCTCCGAATAATTAAAATAAGATTTCCCCGGCCTGAAAATTATTATTTTCCTGACCTTAAGCAAATCACACAAACACTCATATATGAACTCAAAATAGTCAAATAAATTTTATATCCTACAGAAAAACATAAAATAACATAATCAGGACATAACGATCATTTATCCTAAAGTTGGGGTGTTACAACTCTCCCCTACAAACAGAAATTTCGTCCCCGAAATTTGTTGTACATCAAAACAACTGAGGATATTGCTCCCTCATTTTCTCTTCCAGCTCCCAGGTAGCATCACCTGTCACATCATTCCATATCACCTTCACCAGCTCAATCATCTTCCCTCGAAGCTGCTTCACTTTCCTGTCTTTAATTCTAACAGGGAATGTCTCATACGTCAAGTTATCCTTTAGTTGCACTTTGTTAGGTTGTATAACATGCGTCGGATCAGGAATATACTTCCTTAACTGAGACACATGAAATACATCATGCAGATTGGATAGAAAAGGCGGCAAAGCAATCTGATAGGCTACAGGACCTATCCGTCGAAGAATCTGATAAGGCCCAATAAACTTAGGAGTAAGCTTTTTGGATTTGATAACCCTTCCGACACCAGTCGTAGGAGTTACTCGCAAAAATACATGCTCACCCTCCTCAAATTCAAGAGGTCATCTTCGCTTATCCGCATAACTCTTTTGCCGACTCTGGGTAGTCCTCATCTTCTCTTGAATCATCTTTACCTTTTCTGTAGTCTGTTGTACAAGATCTGGTCCAATAGTCATACTCTCCCCATCTTGATACCAACATAAAGGTGTTCGGCATCATCGTCCATATAGCGCTTCATAGGGTGCCATCCCTATACTAGAGTGAAAACTATTATTGTAGGTGAATTCTATCAAAGAAAAAAATTCATCCCAACTCCCTCGTTGTTCTATCACACAAGCACGTAACAAATCTTCCAAAGACTGTGTAATTCTCTCCGTCTGTCCATCAGTCTGCGGATGATAAGCAGAACTCAATCGCAGTTTAGTTCCCATGGCTTCTTGCAAACTTCGCCAGAACCTTGACGTAAACCTCGAATCTCTATCAGAAACTATGCATATAGGTACACCATGTAATCTAACAATCTCACTGATGTATGGGTTAGTCTTTCCAATGAATACTTAATATTGATCGGCAAGAAGTGTGCTGACTTCGTAAGCCTATCAACTATAACCCATATCGAATCATGCCCCTTCCTTGTTCTTGGCAATCCAGTAACAAAATCTATTGAAATACTATCCCACTTCTACTCTGGAATAACTAACGGTTGTAACATACCGGCTGGCCTCTGATGTTCCACCTTTGCCTTCTGACAAACCAGACAAGACGCCACACGTTCCGCTACATCTCTTTTCATCCTTGGCCACCAAAACAACCTTTTCAAGTCTTGGTACATCTTGGTCATCCTCGGATGCATACTCAAATCACTAGTATGGGCTTCATCCATAATTGCTTTCTTAAGTTCAAGGTCATTGGGTATACAAATTCTTTCCTTAAATCTTAAGATTCCATCTGATTCTTCCTCCACTGTTGCTTTATGACCTTGCTCCAATAATTCCCTTTCGTTTTGCAAAAACGCATCCTCCTCCTGTTTATCTCGAATTATATCAAGTACTTCATTCAAGATCACAACTCTACCTAGACGAATCCTTCCAGGCTCCAATTCCACTGACATCCACGAATCTCTAAACTTGTTAATTAATTCTTCCTCCTTTATCATCATTGTAGAAACACTGATCACTTTTCTACTCAGAGCATCGGCTACCATATTAGCCTTTCCTAGATGGTATTGGAGTTGAAAATCATAGTCCTTCAAAAATTCCAACCATCTCCTCTGCCTCATATTCAATTCTTTTTTATCAAACAAGTACTTCAAACTCTTGTGATCACTAAAGATATTGAACATAGCTCCATACAGAAAATGCCTCCACACCTTCAATGCAAAAACCACTGCAGCTAATTCCAAGTCATGGGTTGGATATTTCCTTTCATGAACTTTTAACTGTCTAGAAGCATAAGCCACTACATTCCGATTTTGCATCAATACGCATCCTAACCCCTGGTAAGAAGCATCACAATACACCTCAAAAGATCTGTTAGGATCCGGTAAAATTAACACTGGTGCAGTTGTCAGTCTCTTCTTCAACTCTTGAAAACTCGCTTCACGTTCCTCCATCCACTCAAAAGCTTGACTTTTCCTCGTGAGCTATGTAAGCAGTCCAGCTATCTTAGAAAAACCTTCTATAAACCTCCGATAATATCCGGCCATTCCAACAAAACTCCGGACTTCCGTTACAGTCTTAGGCCTTTCCCATTGCAAAATAGTCTCCACCTTAGATGGATCTACCGCAATACCTTCCTTGGAAATCACATGTCCTAAAAATTGAACTTCCTCCAGCCAAAATTCACACTTCGCTAATTTTACGTACAGCTTCTTTTCCTTTAAAATTTGAAGAACTATACCGAGATGTTCAGCATGCTCTTCCTTAGATCGAGAATAGATTAGAATGTCATCGATAAAGACAACGACAAATCTGTCTAAATACGGACGAAAAATCCTATTCATATAGTCCATGAATATCGCAGGAGCATTTGTCACTCCAAATGGCATCACCTGATATTCATAATGTCCATAACGAGTCCGAAAAGCTGTTTTAGGTACATCATCAACCTTAACACGAATCTGATGATAACCTGATCTCAGATCTATTTTAGAGAATATTACTGCTCCCTTCAACTGATCCATCAAATCGTCAATTCTCGGAAACGGATATTTATTCTTTATAGTCACCTTGTTTAGCTGGCGATAATCTACGCAAAGACGAGAAGTTCCATCCTTCTTCTTGACTAAAAGCACTGGTGCTCCCCACGATGAAACACTAGGTCGCACAAACTGTTTCTCCAACAGTTCCTCCAATTGCTTCTTCAATTCTACCAACTCCGCTGGCGACATCCGATATGGTGCAATCGATATAGGACCTGCTCCTAGTACCAAATCGATAGAAAACTCAATTTCCCTCTCAGGTGGCAAACCAGGTACATCATCAGGAAAAACTTCTGGAAATTCATTGACAACAAGAATAACATTCACATCCTTCTCACTCTTCACTTCTAGAGAAGATAATAACATATATCCCTGTGCTCCATCTCTCAGCAATGAATTGACTTTAACAAAGAGTCAAAAATCCGAACTTTCTTCCTTAGGAAAGACTATGGTTTTACTTGCACGCTATAAGGATATGGTTAGTAGATAACCAGTCCATTCCTAATATTACATCTATCTCCACAAGAGGCAAACAAATCAAATTGACCGAAAACATACGATCCTTTATAACAACAGGATAGTTCAAACATATCTTAGATGTAACTACAGGTTTAGCAGTTAGTGTAGAAACAACCAGTTGAAAACTCAGAGAAGTCACAGGCAGTTTCAATCTTTCCACACAATCATATGCAATAAATGAATGTGTTGCACCTGAATCATATAACACAGTCAGAAGATTACCTTCAATGACACCTTCCCCCTGAATAAGATCCTCAGACTGTGAAACCTCAGTTCCAGTCATGGTATATACTCGCCCTCCTGACCTTGGCTGATTACCTCCTGATCTCGGTTGATTAGCACGAACACTTCTCACAGTAGGCTTCCTCTCCGGCTGAGTACAATCTCTAGATACATGTCCAGGTTGTCTGCAATTAAAACAGATTGTCCCCTTGATTGAGCAATCCGTAGAGATATGGCCACTTTTCCCACACTTGAAGCACGTCGGCGTAAACGCCACTCTTTGACCAGTTCTATTACCACTTGCACTTCCCCCAACAGGTAGTCGTTGAGATTGATTCCCCGGTGGTCTAGAATACGGCTTACGCTGAAACTGACTATTGTTACTGCTACCACCCCTCTGAAACCTCGTTGGTCCAAAATTACAGTTTCTTGGAGCCCGTGACGACTCCAACTCCTCAAGTCTTACACAAGTATCCACCAAAGCATGAAATTGATTCATTCTCAAGGGTAGTACTCCTCGTTTCAATTCCACCCTCAACCCTGCCTCAAACTTCCGACATCTCCACACATCATTATGTCGAGTTTGAGCATAATCCGAGAACTGAGACAAGCTCTCAAATTTAGAAGCGTACTCATTAACAGTCATGTTGCCTTGACGTAAACCAAGAAATTCCATCTCCTTGGCATGTCTAGCACTGGCAGGAAAATACTTATCCATAAATACTTCAGAAAATACCTCCCAAGTAATTTCTGTTCCTTCAGCTTGCAATAATCGGCGGGTTCCTCTCCACCAATGTTCACCATCACCTCTCAGCATGAAAGTAGCATACGTCACCTTCTTCTCATTAGTACATCCCATTCCTTCGAATATCCTCTCCAAGTCTTGTATCCACAGACTTGCCTTCTCAGGGTCAAACTCGCCTCTGAACTGCGGCAGATTATTACGCCTAAACTCAGATAAATTTAGGGCATCAGCAGTAGCATCTTGCTGTTGAGTCGCTTCTCTCGATTTTGCTGAGTAATTACTTCAGCCATTCGCTACATAGCCTCCGCAGCTGCAATCATGGGGTCCACATCATGATTTGCATTCGTACGTCCTCCTCTTCTGCCAGATCTTCCGCCAGACATCTTCTTTCTTCATTCATAACAAAACAAAATTAGATACATCCTTTCGGAAGTAAATCACAGAGAATCACACAACACAAGCAAAAACAGACCCAACCACAACCCCAAAAGACTCTAACTTGGGCTCTGATACTAACTAATGTAACACCCTTGTGGGAATGTCACATTTATGATGCAATAAAATAAAATAAAATATTACCTAAGTTGTAAAACATTTGTTACATTAATAATATGTGTTGTAAATTTTTTTCCTTTTTATATAGGATATTACTAAATAAAATAACACGGAACATCAAATAAATAAATTGTCATCACACATAATACACATATGATTTTGTTTTAAGTTATACAAATAATATACAACTACAAAAATATTTAAACAAAGTTATAAAGAGTTAATATAATACATAACATCCAAAAAGTGCCCAAGTGCACATCCCAAATTCCTAACCCTCTGAAGGATCACTCTCAGATGACACTTCAGGTGATAGGTATCCAGGATGTCTCGACGCTCTACGGACACGAGTTCGTCTTTGTCGACACACACCGCTAATCTCACTAGGCGCATGGAACATCCCTCCCGTAACGCCTAATAGACAATGCAATTCTATGTGTAAATACAGAGTAGTAGAAAAAGCAGGTTCCCCATCAAACTCCGATCGTAGGGACACAGTCAAACGTCTCACGTAAACCACTGAACCTCTGTCCTCTCTCAATCGCCGGGCCTCTGAACTCCCGTGAAACTCAAGTTTCACGAACCCAAGAAATCCTAGTAACGTCATCCTCCAAATCAATCTAACGGGTATGGGTGATCGGATGGTTCGCAGTCGTCGAACTGATCCTCTGCTTGCTACTGTTCCTCATCCTCAGGATACTCACACTCAAGAGGCTGATCCTCTTCCTCAAACTCTTTATAACATAAATTAAAAATACAGAAATAGTACATATAGAGAGGTGAGATAATCATACATCAATACCAGCATGGCAAATAAGAAAACGCCAAATACAACAGGTATAACAAACAATCAAAGCATACCATAATACAATAAATAATTATGCAATATAATACAGAAATTCAATATAATAGTATCACAGAAAATTTAATACAACAGTACAAAAATATCAAAGATAATGATGTTAAGATGCATGATACAAATATAAAACAACTCGTTCCTACTCCATGGAGCTAGACACAGATATTTGAGAGAATGACCCGCAAAGATCTGTTAGTACCTCAGGCTGCCCAACCAAACTATTGCACTGTCTAACGTTGTGTCTATAGCCTACTGTCCAACATCGTGTAGTAGTACACAGTCCAAACATCGTGTAACTACAGGCATTGTACTAAAATAGACTTTACAAGATCTCGATTAAGTATAGTGCGTGTCGAGATCACTAGCGTGTTGTCAGTTACCACGGCCCAAAGGAGCGACCAACTGTCCACATGTGGGATAATCCGCACACTAATGCCTCCAAGTCCATACGAAGAAATGAACCACACTACGCTTATCACACCGACAACACGATGTAATTCATCTCGTCAATCAAATCACCAATTATCAATCAAATTGGCACAACTCAATGCATGAATAAGATCATAATTACCAAATTACCCTTAGTCTCAAAATATTCTCATATTTACGCAAATGCCCTCAATGGCAAAAATCTCAATTATACAGTACATCCCACTTGACAGTACCGTATCTCAATATGTCCGAGTCCACCACTTTGGCCCGACAGTAAAAACTTGTTGTTCCAATTAATCGCGTAGAAATTTTATCACGTTTTTACAATTTCATCGTTTTTTACAAACATTTTTAAATCGCGTAAATATATTTTAATGTTTTTAAAATCACGTACTATTTTTAAATCATTTTCTCAATCGCGTAAGATTTTTAAATTGTTTTCTTAATCGAAAAGCTTTAAAATCTCTGTTTTAAAATTACGTAAGTTATTTTCACTACTTTAAAAGTACGTAGAATAATTTTTCCTTACGTTATAAATATATTATAAAATGTTCTCTTTTATTTGTCTGTTTTAGTAAAATTTGACAGTATTTTGTCTATAAAATCTACTAAAATTTGTATTTTCTACGTTTTTCCTCTAAAAATTCGTTTACTTGGTTTATTATTACTAAATCCACTTTAGTAATTATCTCTACAGTAATTTTCTCTACACTTTAAAATTTAAAGGTAAGTATTTTTCAAAGGTTTGGATTTATTTTTCTTCTGTGTCATATTTCTAATAAAAATTGGTTTACTTCTTTAAACCTTAGGAATCCATTATGATTGCATTATTTTTAGGTAAAACTTTAAGTTTACACTTAGAAAATAAATTTTTGATTGATCACTCATTTATAAGGCATGTTGGCCGAATTTCATAAAGTCTTGGCATTTGATCTTTGGATCATTTTTCTTCTTCTAAAACATTTTAAAATTCATTCATTTATCTAATTCCATTAAGTCCTTCTTTTTGAAAATGGATGAGAACATTTTGGTTCTCTTTTCTTGGTTGAGGCCGTGAGCCTCTTCATATGCTCTTTGGAACACTCATGCCAACCTTTACATGTTAATCACATCCTAAGTAATAATCATGCAATATTTCACACATGCAATATATTTTAAAGCTTGTAGACATGCATACAAACAATATCAAACACAAGTAAGAAAGCATTTAAAACAATCAACACAAGTGAATCCTTATGGATTCTTCACACACATACAAGTCCATTTTCTCATCACCACACATGGTTGATGAGATTGAATCTCCCTCTTATCTTAAAGGAAGACTAAAACCTCTTTCACTCCTTCTATGGATTTCGTGACTTTCCTTCAAGACACCTAAAGATCTTAAACAAAAATTAAAAGAGTTAAAACTATGAGAGAAAATCATAAACCATGGATCAATCATGGCTTAGAACCTTGAAAAAGAGATTAGAAATGAAAAATAAGGATTTTCACCTTCTAGGAAAAATCTCCAAAGTGATTTTTCAAGCTTTAGATGATGGATTTAGGAAGAACTCTCAACTAAAGATGTTCTTAGAATAGTGTTTAGGTTTAGAAAAATAAGTTAGAAGAAATTTTGGATGGATGGATGGTAATCTAGGGCTCTTGGCCGAATGGCCTCTTCAAAGTGCATCAATGGTGGTTTGTGTTTTTGGAAGAGAGAGAAGAGAGAAGAGAGAAAGTGTGATAGCAAGGATGAAATTGAAGTGAAACTTTGCTCTCCAAGGGTGAATGGCCGTGGAGCTCAAAGGAGTGGAGATAGCCACTTTGTTTGACTCTCCAAGACTCCATCCAAGCCTTAGACTTCATCAAGGGTCAAGATTAAAACTTGATCACCAAGCTTGTCATCCATTGGCTAATTCCAAGCCTTGTCATAAGCCTTGTCACAAGCCTTGTCATGTGTTCTTGAATGTTCCTCCCTCATGGTGATTAATTAAGCTACTAATCCCATTAAGTTTCTAAGCACACTTAACCTAACTTAATCAAATTAATTATTTACCTTACTAATTAATTAACATTCTTATAATCCAAGCTTCAAGAGCCATTGATCATATCAATGGTTGATATTAGATAGTAATATGATCAAATCTAAGCCATTAGATCTCATTTCCATGAAATTCTAACCACTAGATTCATCTTCAAAAATAAAGGGTCAATATCTTCCCTATATTCTTCACATCCAATGGTTACAAATGCTTCTAACCATTTTTGTAAGACCAATCTCCACCATCCAATTGATCAACGGTGGATCTCCTAAGCCTTCCTTCAGAAGCTTATCATGACAACCATAGATTAAATCAACGGTTGATATTCAATCTTAAACCTTCTCATCCAACGGTGTAGATTAAGTCAAGCCCACATCGTTGACTTAATTCCTATTGGCTTAAAACAATTCAAGCCATTATCATTGACTACTTTCTCTAAATGTGGGTCCCGCAACCAATTGTGGGTCCTACAAACCAAAAGTAGGTCTCACAGACATTTTTGGGTCCACTGTCGTTTATTTGTACTGACTAATAAAATAATATTATAATAATATAAAATTATTTTATTACACAGTTAAATCCTAAAAATTAAAAGATTAACAACTATATCATTCAGAATTGGGTTTAGTAAGATCCCCCAGCTCTGAATAATTAAAATAAGATTTTTTCGGCCCGAAAATTATTATTTTCCTGACCCGGAGCAAATCACACAAAACACTCATATATGAACTCAAAACAGTCAAATAAATTTTATATCCTACAGAAAAACATAAAACAATACAATCAGGACATAACGGTCATTTATTCTAAAGTTGGGGTGTTACAATAAACATTTATTTGAATAACAACTTTGTTATTCGAATAAAGCTTTAAATAGAACGAAGGCAAAATTGTCTCTGGAATGTGTTATTCGAATAAGACTTATGTTATTCGAATAAACCTTTTAAAACCTATTTTCTAAAAAACGTGTTATTCAAATAACAACTTAGTTATTCAAATAAACTATTTAAGATTTAGTTTCTGGAAAACGTGTTATTTGAATAACACTTTAGTTATTCGAATAAACCATTTAAAAACTAAAGCACCATTGGCTTATTCAAACCTTTATTCGAATAAAGCAGGGCTTTATTCTAATAAAGCTTAACCAGATAGAATTCTTGGCTTCTCTAACTTTGGTTATTCGAATATGGAATCCTTTATTCAAATAAACCATTTGAAAAACATTTCATATAGCTTCTAAACATTGTCAATTGATTCCAAATGATCTAACAAGCTTTTGGACACTTAGTAGTTATTTCTTGACAAACTAAAAATCATTTTGAGGCCTTAAAAATATATGTGCTATTTGAGTTCTTTGAAAACTAAGTTTTAGAGCATTAGTGTGAACTTTTTTATACCTTTACACATTGATCTAAGTCCTAAAAATATTCTTGAAAGTCTTGGATTTGATCTTGCAACATCTTAATGTTTGTTATCATCAAAACAAAGTCTTCAAAGGTCAATATCCAATTACATTATCAAATTTGACTACTTGAAATTTATTGCAAATGAACAAAATTAAACATAGTTCTCCCCCTCTTGTCATGATAAAAAAAAATGGGGCAAGTGAAAGCCAAAGCAAGCAATTGATATTCATTTAAGCTCAACAATATACTTAGTTCAGTTTTAGCAAGATATAAGTCAAATATAATAGGCTAGAATCAAATTGCATATGAAACATAAGATAATGTAAAACCATTGTCATTTCATTCATCAAAACATGTATTTGGCCAATTACATGTACATTTGCATCAAAACCATCCAATACATAGCAAAAGCATTAAAAGACTACGAATCCTAGAAGTATGCGTTCGGTGGTGGAGAAGGAGAGTTAGGAGCTCTATCAGTCAACAACGCTCGCAAAGTAACCTGCTCGCGCTCTACACCTTCTATCTTTTCAATCAAAATAGAGGTGTTCTCCATGTATGCATGATTATCTAGCAGGGTCGCCATTAACTGTGTAGTTGTGATTAGGCCAACAACACCAGCAACAGGAGCATTAGCAGGACCACCTTCAACAGGGGTACCTTCAGGAGCACCTTCAGCCTCCGCATGAGCTCCACTTTCTTCTAACTCATTAGGGTACACCCAGTCACTGTCATCATCGCGAACCATCTTTATTTTCTTCAAGGTGTATGACCCAAAAATGTTGAAGTGATTCAACTTAGTTGGGCACTCTGTTGAGAAAAGCTATGATCAGAAACGCATAAGGGAGGGAGGTTAGATTTCTCCTTGCTTTCAGCTTTCATCATGTGTTTCCCGATGAAGTTTGGCCAATTAATCCTATAACCTTTTCGCAGAATCCACACCATGAAGATATCGTCTTCTATCATATAGGCATAATTGCCACCACGAGGGGCAAGAATATGCGCGTACACATAATACAACAACTTGTCTTGACTTTTGAGCATCCCACCCTTCAAGCCAACCTTGGGCAACTCTATGCCAGGCTTCACAATTAGAGGAAGAGCTTCATCCTTCTTGTATTCCTATACATTTGGCTAGCTATCTTCTTTAATGGCAAGGTCGTCAGCTCTTAAGTTAGTCAGCTTCATCCAGTCAATAGGAGTGATCACAACTTGCTGATCTCTGACCTCAGAGATGATGTTGGGGGCCATCTGTAACGCCCCTTTTTGAGAGGGAACGTCACATTGCCAAATAAAATAGAATGCGAAAATTGAATAAACAAACGATTAAGACCCGGTTCATTATATTTAATTGATGTTTAACCATGTGAGCAAAATTGGCAATATTTTTTTTTAATAATAATAAGGAATGTGAATACAAGTACGAATAAACAATACACAGAATTTGCACCTGAATAGCATGCATATATATATATATGAATTTAATACAACTGTTTTATAAATACAAGCCTGGTCATCATCAAAAAGTAAAACTATACCCACCCCAAGGGAAACATGCATATACAAAATATACAAATTTCAACCAAAAGAAAATACATCGGGCCCCAAAAATAAAACACTGCGGCCATCGAGCCACCAATGATCATCGACCCCTCGGATAAAAAGGGACCGATTCAGGGATCCTCGGGAGGACCCTCATCGGGATCTTCCTCATCCGAGGACTCATCCATAGGAACCACGGAGCGCGGACGGGGCCCGAGCGGTGGAGTCAAAAGAATCCTCCTGCGGGTGTAATAACGGCACCCCACATCTCCCTAATGGGCAGGTAAAACTCCAGGCGCAAGCTGAGGTAGCAGGTGAGGACAGGTGCCTCATGACGTCTCCAGGCAAGTGCTATCGACACGTCTCCCAAGTACACGCAGCGGTCGGAGTTCAGGTTGATGTGCCAGCACTCTGGTCCCCCCAAGGAAGGTCAGACGTACATCTCCTAAGAACCCACGCATACGTGCAGACATCGTCGCAGTAGAGGTCAATCTTGTGCAGGCCAGAAGCCAGGGAAGGCAGGATCTTCTGTCTCTTCACCGTCGTCTTCGATCAGTACAGGGTACACATAAACAGCAAATAATAGAAGCACAGGGAAAGAGGTAAGACATCCTACATCATTACCAGTTATAGCATGCTAGAAACAGAACGGCGCCACGCGCCCAAATAGCAGTCCAACACATCATATTCAATTAATGAGCAGTAGACATAACAATAAACAATTAAACAGTTCCGAGGCGATAATCATCATAATAACAAGTTAGATCAAGTATAGCTTCAGAAAATAAGAATTAATGATGACAGTGTATATCATGACTCGTATGCATGCTTTCCCAATTCCTACTCCATGGAGCTAGACTCAGTCAGTCGGAGAGAAAGATCAGGAGACATGTCTGTGACTCCTACTGCCGAGGCCAGTGCTATCAATAAATTTTTCTCGTGCACAATCATGGCATTGCACAGACATTCTACACTAGATCACGATATAGGACAGTGTCAAGTCCGGATCGTCGGTGCGTTGCATCGGTTTGCCCCACAGTGCAAAGGAGCTACCAACTACCCATTGTGGAGGACCCGCACCCCGACGCCCCCAAGGTCATAACAAGACCCACACTTGTCTACTCGCACCCGCACTAAGGTGTGTTCAATCTCCTAGGCAACTTGGCCTTACAACAGTCCACAAGGACATCACAATGCATAAGACACTATGCATGCTCATGTATGATCCACAATCTCATACAAATTCATAATATGCCACATTAGGCCAACATAAATCATTATATAATTGGTCACTCACATGGACCCATAATCACATAATATAAGTATCAAGCCCATTAATGCATCATTAGGTTCATTATGAATCCTAAATTAAACTTTGTCCCCCTTTCTAAGGTTCATGTTCAAAATCAATCTTTATAGCCAACTTAATATTCCAAGACAACTCAATTCCCCATAACTTACATTTTATTTTAGCTCTTAGGCCTCACACTCTCATGTTCTTCACTCACTTAGAATCTCCTTAATTCTTATGACACTTTCACTCTTGGTTCTTTGAAAATTTATGAAGTCTTAGCTTTAATAAATTCTTTTAATTTCTTAATCATCCATTTCATTACTTAGGTTTACAATTACCTAATTAATTATGCTTCCAATTCATTAAAATCACATTTTCCACCTAAAATTGCCTAGAGGCCGTGGCCTCCCCATTAATCCAATTTCAAATCTTTTCAAGTCCTAATCATGTACATCATTCCCTTAATTATTTAAATTGTTCACTTGTACAACTAACTCACCAAAAACCCTAGGTTCTTGGCTCCCAAAACCGTAGCCCTCATGGTGGTTTCTATTTCAAATTTTCCTTCCATTGAATTTCATCTAATACATTGATTAATTTAAGTCTTATACCATTTACAACTTCAACACAAATTCCCCTAAATTTCTAGCCAAAAACCGTGACACTCCTTAGTGGGGGTTCAATCATTTTTCTTCCATTTTAAATCACTCAATCCATTCCAACAATCCATTGTATACAACTAATCAAACCAATAACATAATTTAATCAAAATCAACATATAACATAATTTAATCAAAATCAACATATAACATAATTAATCATTAAAATCAAGAACAACCCTCATTAGGGTTCTTCACAAACCAACACAACCAAGGTTCCTAGATGCTAAAAATGGTTGAAGAGGAGTGTCTTCCTCTTACCTAAGTGAAGAAATCAAAGAACTCCAAGAAAGCTCCTTGGATTTTCGGATTTGGCCACCAAAATCCCTAAAAATGGTGACTTTGTTAGAATCAATATCAAGGCTTGGAAAATCAACCATGGATGGCCATAAAAGAAACCATAATCACGAAATCAAGAGAAGAGGGAGAGTGGTCATGAAACTTACCCAAAATGCTCAAGGTTGGAGCTTGGAGAAAATGGTGAAGATGATGGAATCTCAAGAAACTCCAAGAAGAAAAAGTGTTTAGAATGGTGAAAGGATTAGGAAAATGTATTTAGTTGAAATTTTTGTGATGGTTGAGGGAGAAGAAGAGAGCTTGGCCGTGGAAGAGCTAGAGAGAAGGAGGAGAGAAAGCTTGAAGAAGAAAGAAGAAGAAATGATGAGAGAGAAAGTGTTTTGGAAATTAATGTATTTTGTGTAACAAAATGGAGTAAGGAAAATCAATTTTCCCTTGGCTTGGGCTGCAATCAGCCGTGTGGGGAGAGAGAGAGAGAGAGAGGGAATTTGGCTTCCTTTGGAAGCTAACACATATGGTCAAATTGGGGTCAAAGCTTCTTAAGGAAGCTTTGATTATTTAATCAATAAATTTGAATTAAAGTAGATAGATTTGACATAAAGTAGATTACATTAGGATAATGTGATAGGATTTTTATTACACACTATTATCCAATAGATAATAGCTACAGTTGACAGAAGTCAGTATTTAATTAATCTGACAGATGAATTTTTCGCTGTATTGATTTAATTATATCTGTTAAGATTTCTCGAAAATTGTGAAACCTCGTAAACTGTGTCAAGTCTCGGGTTTAGTAAGATCCCTCGTTGACATGTCCATAGTCCAAGGTTCTCAGAGAAAATATCGCGTTTCTCTGATTCTGCTCAGCGCGCACGCAAAACGAGAAATATAATAAAATATTCGACGATTCCGGAAAATTCCCAGAAAATTCTCAAAAATTGCAAATATTATAAAACGACTATTCGTCATATAATTTCCCAATTTTTGAAGCACTACAGTCGTTTTCCGGACTCTGCTCGAGTTTTACGTAAAACGAAGAATATATTAAAATATTCATCGTTCCCGGATAATTCCGAAAAAATTCACATAAATCACAAATATTGGAAAATGACTATTCATGGTGAAATAATCAATTTCCGGAGTGTTACACTGGTCTCAGCAATTCTCAGCCCAGTGTGTACGCAAAACGAGGAATATATTAAAATATTCGTCGTTTTCGAAAAATTCTAGAAAAATTCCTAAAAATCAAGAATATTATAAAACGATCATTTATGATCGAATATGTATTTTTCGGGATGTTACAACACTCCCCTACTAAAAGGAATTTCGTCCTCGAAATTTACATACCTTAAAATAATTCTGGATGTTGCTCCTTCATCTTATCTTCCAATTCCCAAGTCGCATCACCAGTTGCTTCATTCCAAATCACCTTTACCAATGGGATCTCCTTGCCTCGTAGTTGCTTTATCCGTCGATCCTCGATTCTCGCAGGAGACGTTTCATAGGTCGTTCTCTTTTAGACTGCATGCGTATAAGGATCGGAGTAAATATTCTGAAGTTGTGATACATGGAAGCTGCATTGTGTATGTTTGAAAGAATAGGGAACTAAGGCTATACGTAAGTTATTAATTGGGCTTAACTGCTCGTGTCCTGTGCTATAACATGACTTGGATCGTGTAAATATTTACGAAGTTGTGACACATGGAAGACATTGTGTATGTTTGAAAGAATAGGGGTAAGGCTATCCGGTAAGCTACTTTGGACCTATCCGTGAAGAATTTGGTAAGGTCCAAGAAATTTTAGAGTGAGTTTTCTAGATTTCAAGGCCCGGCCGACCCCAGTCATGGGTGTGACTTTCAGGAACACATGCTCACCTTCTTCAAACTCAAGAGGCTTTCTTCTCTTATCCGCATAGCTCTTCTATCGGCTCTGAGCAGTTCTCATCTTCTCTTGAATCATCTTAACCTTCTCAGTCGTCTGCTGGATAATGTCTGGTCCAATCGTAAGACGCTCGCCGTCTTGGTACCAACATAATGGTGTTCAACACCGTCTTCCATACAGAGCTTCATAGGGTGCCATCCCTATACTCGAATGATAAGCTGTTATTGTAGGTGAACTCCACCAAGTGTAGAACTTCATCCCAACTTCCAAATCTCCATAGAACAAGCTCTAAGTAGGTCCTCTAAAGATTGGATCATCCTTTCCGATTGACCATCGGTTTGCGGATGATACGCCGAACTCAGGCGCAATCTCGTTCCCAATGAAGCTTGTAAACTTTGCCAAAACTTTGAGGTAAACCTCGGATCTCTATCCGAGACTATACTCGTAGGCACACCATGTAATCTGATAATTTTCCCAATATACAGTCGGGTCAGCTTTTCCAAACTGTACCTTATGTTAATCGGGAGGAAATGAGCCGATTTTGTAAGCCGATCAACTATTACCCAAATCGAGTCATGTCCCATCCTTGTCCTTGGCAATCCCACAACAAAGTCCATCGCGATGCTGTCCCACTTCCATTCAGGAATAGACAATGGTTGCAGCAACCCTGTAGGTCGCTGATGTTCCACTTTGGCTTTTTGACAGACTAGACAAGTCGATACACATCTAGTGGCATCGCTCTTTAGTCCATGCCACCAGAACAACTTCTTCAAGTCTTGGTACATCTTCGTTATACCAGGGTGCATACTTAGCTTGCTAGTGTGGGCATGATCCACAATATATCGTCTAAGCTCTTGGTCACGAGGAATACAAACTCTACCTCGGAATCTCAGAATTCCATCTGTTCCTTCTTCAAACTCTGTTTTCTCGCCTTGTTTCATTTGTTCTCTTATTCCTTGCAAGAATTCATCGGTCTTCTGTTTTTCCCGTATGTCTTCCATCAACTCGCTTGAGATGGTAACCATATTCATGCAAATTCTTCCGGGTTCCAACTTAACAAATGACCATACATCTCTAAATTGTTCGATGAGATCTCTTTCCTTAATCATCAAGGCAGAAACACTGATAGTTTTTCTACTTAAGGCGTCAGCCACAACGTTCGCCTTGCCAGGGTGGTACAACAACTGGAAATCATAATCCTTTAAAAACTCCAGCCATCTCCGCTGTCTCATATTCAGCTCTTTCTGATCGTACAAGTACTTCAAGCTCTTGTGGTCACTGAAGATGTTGAATGTCGCTCCATAAAGGAAATGTCTCCATATCTTCAGAGCAAAAACCACAGCTGCCAACTCCAAATCATGAGTCGGGTAATTCTTTTCATGTACTCGCAACTGTCGCGAAGCATAGGCCACCACCTTTCGGTGTTGCATAAGAACAGATCCCAATCCTTGATACGAAGCGTCACAGTACACCTCGAACGGTTCATTCGGATCAGGTAACACCAATACAGGTGAGGCAGTCAGCCGTTTCTTCAACTCTTGAAAACTCTACTCACATTTATCAGTCCATTCGAAAGCTTGATTCTTCTTTGTCAATTGAGTGAGCGGTCCGACAATCTTGGAAAACCCTTCTATGAACCTCCGGTAATATCCAGCTAAACCAACGAAACTACAGACTTCCGTCACTGACTTCGGTTGTTCCCACTGTAATACTGCTTCTACTTTGGATGGATCCACAACAATTCCTTCTTTTGAGATCACATGACCCAAAAACTTCACCTCATCTAGCCAAAACTCGCACTTCGACGGCATATACGGTTCCTTTTCCTTCAAAATCGAAGAACTATCTTTGAGGTGCTCAGCATGATCCTCCTGATTCTGGGAATATATCAGGATGTCATCAATGAAGACGACAACAAACTTATCCAAGTACGGACGAAAGATGCGGTTCATATAGTCCATGAAAATAGCAGGCGCATTCGTCACACCAAACGGCATCACAAGATACTCGTAATGACCGTATCGCGTACGAAAAGCAGTCTTGGGTATATCCTCCGTCTTCACTCTTATCTGATGATACCCAGATCTCAAGTCAATCTTCGAAAATACCGCTGCCCCCTTCAGTTGGTCCATCAAGTCGTCAATTCTCGGAAGAGGATACTTGTTCTTGATTGTCAACTTGTTCAATTGCCTGTAGTCCACACACAATCTCGAGGTACCGTCCTTCTTTCGAACTAGTAACACAGGTGCTCCCCACGGGGACACACTCGGTCTAACTAACTGCTTCTCCAAAAGCTCTTCTAGTTGCTTCTTAAGTTCGGCTAATTCTGATCGGTGACATTCGGTAAGGTGCTATAGACACGGGACCAGCTCCGGTACTAGATCAATAGCAAACTCGATCTCACGTGCTTGGTGGTAAACCGTACTTCTTCAAGGAAGATCTCAGAAAATTCCTTCACCACCGGAATAGTACTCAAATCAGCCTCACTCTCAACTTTCAAAGAAGATAATAGCATATACCCCTGAGCTCCTTCTTTCAAGAAAGCTCGTGCTTGGTTGGCCGTCAAGTATCTAGAATTCTCATCCACAGGAAAGACTATGGTCTTACTAGAACAATCTAACGAAACATGGTTGGAAGATAACCAAATCCATCCCTAGGATTATATCTAACTGTGAAAGAGGTAAACAGATCAAATCGACGAGAAAAGATTCGACTTTCAACAATCAAAGGACACTTCAAACAGACTTTGGTAGTAACTCCGGTTTATCAGTGGGGGTTGAAACAGTCAATTCAAAAGGTAGTTCAGACACAGGTAAACCAAGTCGTAGCACACAGTCATATGATATGAAAGAATGGGTTGCCCCAGAGTCATACAGTACTTTTAAAAGATTACCTTCTATGGCGCCTTCTCCTTGAATCAAGTCTTCGGATTCAGAAGCTTCAGCTCCACTCATAGTATAAACTCGACCTCCGGCTTGCGGTTTCTTGGCTCGGGTTGCATTGACTGAAGGTTCAGCCTTTGCTTGATTACAATCTCTGGACATATGGCCCGGTTTGCCACATCTGAAGCAAATGATTCCTTTTATCGTGCAGTCTCTTGTGAGATGATCCTTCCCACACTTCAGGCATTTGGACGGGTAGGTCGTATTCTGACCAGTTCGGTTCCCAGAAGAACCTCCACCTGAACTTCCACCGATTTGTTGTTGACTCCCCGTTGGTCGGGAATAGGGTTTCTTCTGAAAGCGGTTTGAACCACTGCCTCCACCTCTTTGGGACCGTACAGGCCCAAAGTTCCTGTTTCTCGCGTCTCTAGCCTGCTCCAAGGCTTCAACTTCACAGCAAGTGTCTAACAGTTCCGAGAATACCTTCATTTTCAAGGTAATCACAGCTTTCTTTACCTCGTACCTCAGTCCCTCGGTGAATTTCCAGCATTTCCAGGCTTCATCAGTTTGATGCTGGTAATGTGTTGAAAATTTCTCCAAGTTCTCAAACTTGGCTGCGTATTCGCTGACAGGTCATGTCCCCTGTCTCAGGTTGAGGAACTCCATCTCCTTTGCGTGTCTCGCATTCGCAGGAAAGTATTTGCCCAAGAATTTCTCCTTGAACAATTCCCAAGTGACCTCTGTTCCTTCGGCTTCTAATGCCCTTTGAGCTCCATTCCACCAGTCTTCGGCATTTCCGACAAGCATAAAAGTCGCATAATTCACCTTCTTGTCTTCCGCACAATTCATGCCACGAAAGACTTTTTCCAGCTCCTTGATCCATAGATTAGCCTTGTCGGGATCAAATTCCCCCTTGAACTGCGGAGGGTTATGACGACGAAACTCTGCTAAGTTTTGCGCATCGGCAGTCGCCTCAAGCTGTTGAGCAGCTCTTTCTTGTTGTTGAGCAGTGCGTTCATTTTGTTGGGCGATGACTTCAGCCATTCTCTGCATCGCTTCAATAGCAGCTGCCATTTCTCCACCTCTTGCCATCTTGCTTTTCTCTCAAATTAGATTACTGAAAACAGAAGAAAAGTCAGAGGAATCCACTCAAGACAATCATCACAGAGATTCACACAGCACAAACAAGATAGACTCACACTCAAGACCCAAAGAAAACATAAACCGGGGCTCTGATACCAACTTAATGTAACGCCCCTTTTTGGGAGGGAACGTCACATTGCCAAATAAAATAGAATGCGGAAATTGAATAAACAAACGATTAAGACCCGGTTCATTATATTTAATTGATGTTTAACCATGTGAGCAAAATTGGCAATATTTTTTTTTATAATAATAATAATAATAATAATAATAATAATAATAATAATATGAATAAAAGTACGAATAAACAATACACAATTTGCACTGAATAGCATGCATATATATATATATATATAGAATTTAATACAACTGTTTTATAAATACAAGCACAGCCATCATCAAAAAGCAAAACTATACCCACCCCAAGGGAAACATGCATATACAAAATATACAGCCCAACCAAAAAGAAAATACATCGAGGCCCCCAAAATAAAACACTGCGGCCCATCGGTAGCCACCAATGATCATCGACCCCTCGGATAAAAGGGACCGATTCAGGATCCTCGGGAGGACCCTCATCGGGATCTTCCTCATCCGAGGACTCATCCATAGGAACCACGAGGCGCGCGGACGGGGCCGAGCGGTGGAGTCAAAAGAATCCTCCCGCGGGGTGTAATAACGGGCACCCCACATCTCCCTAATGGGCGGTAAAACTCCAGACGCAAGCTGAGGTAGCAGGTGAGGACAGGTGCCTCATGACGTCTCCAGGCAAGTGCTATCGACACGTCTCCCAAGTACACGCAGCGGTCGGAGTTCAGGTTGATGTGCCAGCACTCTGGCCCCCCAAGGAAGGTCAGACGCACATCTCCCAAGAACCCACGCATACGTGCAGACATCGTCGCAGTAGAGGTCAATCCTGTGCAGGCCAGAAGCCGGGGAAGGCAGGATCTTCTGTCTCTTCACCGTCGTCTTCGATCAGTACAGGGTACACATAAACAGCAAATAATAGAAGCACAGGGAAAGAGGTAAGACATCCTACATCATTACCAGTTATAGCATGCTAGAAACAAAACGGCGCCACGCGCCCAAATAGCAGTCCAACACATCATATTCAATTAATGAGCAGTAGACATAACAATAAGTAATTAAACAGTTCCAGGCAGATAATCATCATAATAACAGTTAGATCAAGTATAGCTTCAGAAAATAAGAATTAATGATGACAGTGTATATCATGACTCGTATGCATGCTTTCCCAATTCCTACTCCATGGAGCTAGACTCAGTCAGTCGGAGAGAAAGATCAGGAGACATGTCTGTGACTCGGCTGCCGAGGCCAGTGCTATCAATAAATTTTTCTCGTGCACAATCATGGCATTGCACAGACATTCTACACTAGATCACGATATAGGACAGTGTCAAGTCCGGATCGTCGGTGCGTTTGCATCGGTTTGCCCCACAGGCAAAGGAGCTACCAACTACCCATTGTGGAGGACCCGCACCCCGACGCCCCCAAGGTCATAACAAGACCCACACTTGTCTACTCGCACCCGCACTAAGGTGTGTTCAATCTCCTAGGCAACTTGGCCTTACAACAGTCCACAAGGACATCACAATGCATAAGACACTATGCATGCTCATGTATGATCCACAATCTCATACAAATTCATAATATGCCACATTAGGCCAACATAAGCATCATTATATAATTGGTCACTCACATGGACCCATAATCACATAATATAAGTATCAAGCCCATTAATGCATCATTAGGTTCATTATGAATCCTAAATTAAACTTTGTCCCCCTTTCTAAGGTTCATGTTCAAAATCAATCTTTATAGCCAACTTAATATTCCAAGACAACTCAATTCCCCATAACTTACATTTTATTTTAGCTCTTAGGCCTCACACTCTCATGTTCTTCACTCACTTAGAATCTCCTTAATTCTTATGACACTTTCACTCTTGGTTCTTTGAAAATTTATGAAGTCTTAGCTTTAATAAATTCTTTTAATTTCTTAATCATCCATTTCATTACTTAGGTTTACAATTACCTAATTAATTATGCTTCCAATTCATTAAAATCACATTTTCCACCTAAAATTGCCTAGAGGCCGTGGCCTCCCCATTAATCCAATTTCAAATCTTTTCAAGTCCTAATCATGTACATCATTCCCTTAATTATTTAAATTGTTCACTTGTACAACTAACTCACCAAAAACCCTAGGTTCTTGGCTCCCAAAACCGTAGCCCTCATGGTGGTTTCTATTTCAAATTTTCCTTCCATTGAATTTCATCTAATACATTGATTAATTTAAGTCTTATACCATTTACAACTTCAACACAAATTCCCCTAAATTTCTAGCCAAAAACCGTGACACTCCTTAGTGGGTGTTCAATCATTTTTCTTCCATTTTAAATCACTCAATCCATTCCAACAATCCATTATATACAACTAATCAAACCAATAACATAAATTAATCAAAATCAACATATAACATAATTTAATCAAAATCAACATATAACATAATTAATCATTAAAATCAAGAACAACCCTCATTAGGGTTCTTCACAAACCAACACAACCAAGGTTCCTAGATGCTAAAAATGGTTGAAGAGGAGTGTCTTCCTCTTACCTAAGTGAAGAAATCAAAGAACTCCAAGAAAGCTCCTTGGATTTTCGGATTTGGCCACCAAAATCCCTAAAAATGGTGACTTTGTTAGAATCAATATCAAGGCTTGGAAAATCAACCATGGATGGCCATAAAAGAAACCATAATCACGAAATCAAGAGAAGAGGGAGAGTGGTCATGAAACTTACCCAAAATGCTCAAGGTTGGAGCTTGGAGAAAATGGTGAAGATGATGGAATCTCAAGAAACTCCAAGAAGAAAAAGTGTTTAGAATGGTGAAAGGATTAGGAAAATGTATTTAGTTGAAATTTTTGTGATGGTTGAGGGAGAAGAAGAGAGCTTGGCCGTGGAAGAGCTAGAGAGAAGGAGGAGAGAAAGCTTGAAGAAGAAAGAAGAAGAAATGATGAGAGAGAAAGTGTTTTGGAAATTAATGTATTTTGTGTAACAAAATGGAGTAAGGAAAAATCAATTTTCCCTTGGCTTGGGCTGCAATCAGCCGTGTGGGGAGAGAGAGAAGAGAGAGGGAATTTGGCTTCCTTTGGAAGCTAACACATATGGTCAAAGCTTGGGGTCAAAGCTTCTTAAGGAAGCTTTGATTATTTAATCAATAAATTTGAATTAAAGTAGATAGATTTGACATAAAGTAGATTACATTAGGATAATGTGATAGGATTTTTATTACACACTATTATCCAATAGATAATAGTTACAGTTGGCAGAAGTCAGTATTTAATTAATCTGACAGATGAATTTTTCGCTGTATTGATTTAATTATATTTGTTAAGATTTCTCGAAAATTATGAAACCTCGTAAACTGTGTCAAGTCTCGGGTTTAGTAAGATCCCCCGTCGACATGTCTATAGTCCAAGGTTCTCAGAGAAAATATCGCGTTTCTCTGATTCTGCTCAACGCGCACATAAAACGAGGAATATATTAAAATATTCGACGGTTCCGGAAAATTCCCAGAAAATTCTCAAAAATTGCAAATATTATAAAACGACTATTCGTCATATAATTTCCCAATTTTTGAAGCACTACAGTCGTTTTCCTGACTCTGCTCGGGTTTCACGCAAAACGAAGAATATATTAAAATATTCATCATTTCCGGATAATTCCGAAAAAATTCACATAAATCACAAATATTAGAAAATGACTATTCATGGTAAAATAATCAATTTCTGGAGTGTTACACTGGTCTCAGCAATTCTCAGCCCAGTGTGTACGCAAAACGAGGAATATATTAAAATATTCGTCGTTTCCGAAAAATTCTAGAAAAATTCCTAAAAAACAAGAATATTATAAAACGATGATTTATGATCGAATATGTATTTTTCGGGATGTTACACCATCCAACTTGAGGTTTCAATAAAAGATATTCACAAGGTCCGAGAAGATGATATCCTTGTAGAAGCAGAGCTTGAGCATCCCTTGGTGGTCCAAAAAGTCCAAAAACTCGAACCCACCTTATGTTTCGAAGAACTTCAAATCGATGTGCTTTTATTGCATAAGATTTCTTCCCCAAAAATGAGTCCTAAAGCAACCCAGATCTTCTTCGTTGGAGGAGAGTATACGAAGGTCCAATGGGTTATTGGTGGGACCGATTTTGGTTTGTGGACATTTGGAGGAGGAAGCCATGGGTGAAAAAGAGTTTGGGTGAAGTGTTTGGGGTGTGAGGATAGTGTTTTGGAGAGTGAGAGAGGAAGGCAAGGTGCGAAAAATAGAGGTTTGGCAGATAGAGGTGTGTGAGGTTCAAAGAGAATAAGGAAGATGAAAAACAAAGAGAGAGAGAGAGAGGAGAGAGGAAAACTGAGAAATGAGCGTGGAACGCACTATTTCTCTCTTATAACCCACAATTTATTCAAATAACAGTCATGTTATTCAAATAAAAATGTGGTAACTCAAATGTTTTGGCTTTCTACTAAGCGTTATTTAGTTTGAGTGTTGAGCTCAACCAAATAATAAAATTCCAGTTCTACTGATAACTTGTAGTACAAGGCAGCGAACCGAGTCATCTCTTGAGGATCAAAATACTAATCAAACTAAATCAAGATCACGAAGGGGGGGAATTGTGTATACAAAATGTAAATGTAATAATTAAATAGAATAAAGAAAATCAAATCACAAAGCAACCAATCCAAGAAACCATCAGAAATCTAGTTGGCTTGTCATCGATCACTAAACATGCATCTCGTTTGAATTGATTGGTTAATCTATGATTGACCAAAATCTCTGCATCAAACACATAGAATTTAACACTAGATAATCACCTAGAATTTAACTAATAAACAATTCATAAATCCGGAATTGCTAAAATCATGCAACCTATATTAGTTTAACAACCAGAATTCAATTAACCCAGATTAACAAATCTGCCAACCAAACCTTCTTCAATTCATATGACTAAATCACAATTAATCAATCATAATTTAATCAAAAATCTTAATAGGATTAATGATTCAATCAAATCACATCACACAATAGAAATCTCTAATCATGTAATTCGAAATCCAAATCAAGATAAGAAGAAGATAATTAATTCAATTCAAAATCGAAATTAGGAACAGAATCTCAAAGCCAAACCAGAATTTCCTCAAGATCCTTGGATTGATCTAAGATAATTATCTCTCCATGGATGCCACACACAATTTGTAAAAAGAAAATAGAAAACTCTATGTAAAAGAATCAAGCAAAAACGGCTAGGGTTTTGATCTACCTCAGATCCCCTCTTTATAACAAAACAACTAACTTAAAAATTAACAATCCTAATTTTACCCTAAGTTAAAGTTAATTTTTGGCCTCTTAGCTTTCCTTGACCACCGAAATCACTTGATTTGGGCTTTAGATGAGAGAGTTATGCCAAATTCACTCTTAACAGGTCTTTGATCCCATTAGCCAAATTCACAGAAGTAAAACACCATCAAAACATTATAGTTTCAATTCATGGTAGCATATGAGTTGAAGATCTATGTCTTAGCTTTTCAATGCCACTGATTTTAAGTCCATATCATACCTATAGCCCGAATTATGGACCAATTAGTGCACACTGCTCGGGCTACACGACAAAACCTGAGTTCTGACTTCCAAGCTCAATTCGGTCCACTAGATATTTGATTCAGCTCAGGGGTTTCTCATGAAAGTTGTAGAGTGATCTGTCGATTATTTTCATATCTTGAGTGTCATATGTTTGATCTAATTGAACTTCATGTGTCTTTACTTGTTAACTTTTAGGTAAGTTTCTGGATATGAAGTTTAATCAAATCTTTATTATAAAATTGTGCTTAAGTGTGTTTATAAGCACTCATGATTACATTGTATTTTTCAGGAGATCAATATTATCCCTAAGAGTAAAAAAAGAAAAGTATCTGTGAAGAATTAGGGCAGAATTTGAAGAAAACAAGTGACAGGGTCGGTGTCATCTGACAGGGGGTAGGTCGTGTCATACGACAGGGCCCATGTCATCTGATAGGGGGTAGGCCATGTCATACGACCCCGTGTCATCTGACAGGGGTAGGCGTGTCCTCCTCTGACTTGCAATTCACTTGAATTTGTATTAACAGAACCTGACAGGGGGTAGGCCGTGTGAAACGACATGGCCCGTGTTATCTGACAGGGGGTAGGCCGTGTCGTCGAATCAGAAAGCCAGATACGAATTTTGATGCAAAATTAGGTCTCTAAAGTTATGAATAGGATTACCTAGGGCTTCAAAAAGAGGGTCTGGACTGGGGAGCCATCATGGGACTGAGAAGAAGGCGAAGAACAAGGGCGAGGGAGATTCGATCAAAAATTGGGACTTGGGTTCGAGCAATTAGAGATCGATCAACCTTATTCCTTTGAAACTAGTTTGATCTTTAGTTTTCTTTTCTTCTTTTATTTTGGACAATGTTTTTCTTCTGTTAATCTTTTGGTTTTGAAGTTGCCATGTGTGGCTAGTTTTCTTATATGGTTAAGGGAAGATGAAACCCTAGTTTTGACTATGTGATTCTTGCATATTTCTTTATATCAATACAATTGTGTTTTTATTTATATGTTTTTGTTCTTAATTTGATATAAAGGTTTTTATACTCTTTGCCAATTTTGAAAGTGGTAAAACTAGGATTGCTATGCGCGGTTGCGGTGGTAGGACTAGTGAGGCATATGATCTAAGTGTTGGTGTATGCCCTAGTGGCCAATACATTTTGTTTGTATTTACATACATTATATTATGTTATTTTATATGAGGCATTTCATTTATTGTGTTCTTTTTGGTAGACATAATAAAGTCCTTAGAATAGTAAGTTTGATACCATAGGACATCAAGTGGATGACTTGATCGTGAGATCCTATTGGATAAAATACTATTCTTAAATGTCCCTAGTCAAGTATTATTGTTAATTAGGACAACAATAATACATTGAGGCTAGTATGTGCGTAGACTGATGACCACATCTCACGGGTCATGGATATGAGATATCAAGTCTACACATGGATACATATTAGAGTAATGATGTATTGGACAGACCCGCCATGAGAACGCTACGTGGATCGTTACGTGAGTGTCATAAGCGATTCTCATAGTGATAATGGTGTATGTGGTCCTTTGACCTGAAATCACTACGATTCCTACATGAGGAGTTGTGTGTTTTAATGCCATCAAACGTCATCTTGTTACAGATGATCATAACGTTGGTTATTAGACATGCCGCAATACATGTGGAGGAATGTGAGTGACCTAGATGGGATTTGTCCCTCCTACATAACAGGAGCGATATCTTCGGGCCCCCGATTGAGTGAGACTACGAAATGCATGGCCATGCTCAAATAAGTCAATATGAGATATTGATCTTATTTGCTATTACTATGTCTACTCGGGAATCAGAAACCGAAGATTGAACTAAACAAGGGTGACACATTCCATGCCTTGTGTTCAATCTGGATATCCGGACAAAGGGACTAAACTACACAAAACATTAGTCACGATAGGTTATGTCAAATCACCGACATTCTCATTACTTGGGTAGCAGTGATGTGTTGCTAGATACCGCTCACATCGTTTGTAATATTAAAATGAGATTTTAATATTACTACCAACGTCATGAGAACCTGCAGGTCGCACACTTAGAACAAACTAAATTGGAGTAATCGTAATCCAAGTTGAACTCGGATTCAACTGTGGGCCTAACTCATGACAGATGGGTTTAGGGTTGCACCACTTACCTTGCTACTTTGCTCACACTCACTTAAGGCAGCCTTTGTTATAAATAATACTTGCTAAAAGGGGCTGCTACTAGGTTACATCACAACCCTAGCCGCACCTACGAAAAGTGAGTGAGAGATAGTGAGGTCTTCTTCTCCTCTCTTCGCAGCTAGCACTACGAAAACAGAGGCGTGACTCCTTTTGCAAGTCTGTTCGTGTGGATACCGCAGAAACATCGTCGCTATTACGGTGTTGGTGATTCACCTCGCTTGTGTTTATCACGCTTCAAGAGGTAAAAATTTAAAAACTCGGATTATGGATTTTTCGCATGGATCCTGAGAGGGAATGCTCTGATACCACTGTTGGGAATTTGCGGATCAAAAGTCTCGCAGCGGTAGCATTAATTAATGCCAGCTTCACCAAGCGTCTCCCACCAACGTCCTCACTTGATGTCGTCTCCTTGTCTCCACATGAAGATTACATTATAGAAACCTCTTTTACATTCAAGGGGAGTTAGATGAGAAGAGAATGTACAATCAGAATGTAGAGAGAAAGGCACGACACGCAGGTCGTATTTAAAATAACCAAAAAGCATAAAATAAAGACTAAGGCCATAACCATGTCACATTTATTATATGCTTTATATGTATGAGATGCATGGATTATGTTTATGGTATGTTAAACAAGTTTAATAAATGGTGAGATCTAATAATAAAATTCCCTCAAAGAAAATATTAAGTCATTATGTGATGCCTTCCAATGCGTGACACTCGTCAAGACTAATATCGATCAAGTGTAGGTCTGCCAAAGCAGGGTGCCTTTATCTATATTAGTAAGATGCGATAGAATAATAGTAATATCCAATTGTCAACCATTGGGTTTGACTTAACTAGGCCATTTCAATAGGATTGAAGGCTTAGAGGCATGAAGTTGGGCTTTAGTCCATTAGATGGATTAGAATAAGTGTTATTCACCCAACTATCCAAGAGTTGCATGTGATGTAATTGGAAAGAGTTTCCTACCTAAATAATTGAATTTTGGGCGATCAGCCAAAGCTGACTCAAAACTAGGTGAAATATGGATCTTGGCCCACTAGGAAATCTTCCAATGGGATTTTCCAAGTCAATGCTGAGGGTCATTGATTTGAATAAAATAGTGGGAGACGTATTTAATTAAAAGACCTTGTTAAATATGTTTATAGCATAATACTTATATTTTGCATATTTCATTGATAGATTACCATGGCAACAAACACATCAAGTAACTTATCATTGCGATCGGTCCTTGAGAAGGACAAGTTGTCAGGGGACAAATTTCCTAGATCAGTACAGAACTTGAGGATTGTCCTCAAGCAAGAGAAAAAGTCTGTATGTTTTAGAACAACCTATTCCTGAACCACCCGCCGCTAATGCCCCTAGAGCTGAAAGAGATGCTTATAAGAAGCATCAAGATGATGCCTTGGACATTGGATGTCTAATGCTAGCCACCATGAACTCTGAGCTCCAAAAGCAACACGAGAACATGGAAGCATACGATATGATCGTACACCTCAAAAAGCTTTATCAAGAGCGGGCTAGACATGAGAGATATGAGGTCTCCAAAGCACTCTTTCAGTGTAAGCTGGTAGAGGGAAGCCCTGTTGGTGCTCATGTACTCAAGATGATTGGGTACATTGAAAACCTTGAGAGACTAGGTTTTCCTATGGGCCAAGAGTTGGCCACTGACTTAGTCCCGCAATCGTTGCTTGGATAGTTTTAGTCAATTTGTCATGAACTACAACATGAATGAAATTGACAAACCACTACCAGAGTTGCTAAGCATGTTGAGAACTCGCTGAGCATAACATAAACAAAGGCAAAGGAAAGGCCATAATGATGGTCCATAAGAATAAGGGCAAGAAACAGCAGAAAAAGCCCCAGGACAAGTGGAAGGGTAAGGGCAAGGAAAAGTCCAAGCCTAGCACTTCTGGCTTAAAACCAGTGGGTGGAGTGGCTAAGGAAGGTACATGCTTCCACTGCGGTCAGACCGGACATTGGAAGAGGAACTGTGCCAAGTACCTAGAGGAGCTCAAGAAGAAGAAGGGAAGTGAGACTTCCACTTCAGGTATTTTTGTTATAGAAGTCAATTTATCTACTTCTGCATCATGGGTATTAGATACTGGATGTGGATCTCACATTTGTGTAAATGTGCAGGATCTAAAGAGCAGTAGACCATTGACTAAGGGCGAAGTCGACCTACAAGTGGGAAATGGAGCAAAGGTTGCTTTGCACTAGCCGTAGGGACTTATTTATTAGCTTTGCCAACCGGGCTTGTAATTGAATTGGATAATTGTTATTTTGTGCTGCTATTATTAGCAGAATATCATTTCTGTTTCTTGTTTGGACAAGAAGGGTTTTACTTTTATAATTAAGAACAAAAGTTGTTCTCTTTATTTGAATGATATTTTCTATGGTAGTGCACATTTGAGTAATGGACTTTATGTCCTTGATCTCGAAACGCCCATTTATAACGTAAATACAAAGAGGTTCAAGTCAAATGATATGAACCCGACTTATCTCTGGCATTGTCGTTTGGGCCATATAAATGAGAAACGCATTTCCAAACTCCATAAAGATGGATTCTTGGACTCGTTTGATTACGAATCATATGAGACATGTGAATCTTGTTTATTGGGAAAGATGACTAAGGCCCCATTCACTAGACAAGGTGAAAGGGCTAGTGATCTTTTGGGCCTCATACATAGTGATGTATGTGGGCCACTAAACACACTAGCTAGAGGCGGTTTTCAGTACTTCATTACATTTACTGATGATTTCAGTAGATATGGATTTGTATATCTTATGAAGCACAAATCGAGAATCCTTTGAAAAGTTCAAAGAGTTCAAGAATGAAGTACAAAACCAACTTGGCAAGAGTATTAAAATCCTTCGATCAGATCGAGGAGGTGAATACTTAAGCCAACAGTTTGATGATCATCTGAAAGAGTGTGGGATAATATCTCAACTCACTCCTCCTGGAACACCACAATGGAATGGTGTTTCTGAAAGGAGGAACCGGACCTTGTTGGACATGGTCCGATCCATGATGAGTCATGCAGACCTTCCAGGCTCCTTTTGGGGACATGCTCTTTACGCAGCTTTCACACTTAACCGTGTTCCATCTAAGACGGTTCAACAGATACCATATGAGATGTGGACTAGGGAGAAGACCCAAGTATGTCTTTTATGAAGATTTGGGGTTGCGAAGCTTATGTGAAACGTCAAGTTTCTGATAAGCTTGGCCCAAAATCGATAAATGCTTCTTTGTGGGGTATCCTAAGGAAACCAAGGGATACTATTTCTATAATCCTACCGAGGGCAAAGTGTTTGTTGCACGGACTGCTGTATTCCTAGAAAAGGAGTTTATCTCCAAAGGAATCAGTGGGAGGAAAGTAGAACTTGAAGAAATTCAAAGTTCACAAAGTAGCAACGAACCAATGGTGGAAATAGAGCAGCCTCCACAAATCGTTGTGGAACCACAATCTGCTCTAGTAGCACAAGACACGTAGGTCTAACAGGATACGTCGTCAACCAGAGAGATATGGATTTCTCATGACTCAACAAGGTGACGTATTACTCATGGATCAAGATGAGCCTGTGACTTACCAGGAAGCCATTATTGGCCCAGAATCTGAAAAATGGCTTGAGGCCATGAGATCTGAAATGGAATCCATGTATACCAACCAGGTATGGACCTTGGTTGACCCACCTGAAGGGATAAAACCCATTGGGTGCAAGTGGGTTTTTAAGAAGAAAACCGACATGGATGGTAATGTGCATACCTTTAAGGCGCGATTGGTGGCTAAAGGTTTCAAGCAAATTCATGGTGTAGACTATGATGAGACTTTTTCCCCAGTTGCGATGCTTAAATCTGTTCGGATCTTGCTTGCTATTGCAGCATACCATGATTATGAAATCTGGCAAATGGATGTCAAAACTGCTTTCCTTAATGGAAATCTTCTCGAGGATGTGTACATGACACAACCTGAGGGTTTTGCCACTCCACAGGATGCTACAAAGGTATGCAAGTTGCAACGATCTATTTATGGATTGAAGCAAGCTTCCAGAAGCTGGAATCTTCGTTTTGATGATACAATCAAACAGTTTGGTTTTATCAAAAATGAAGAAGAATCTTGTGTCTACAAGAAGGTTAGTGGGAGCACAGTTGTCTTTCTAGTATTGTATGTAGATGACATACTACTAATTGGAAATGACATCCCTACCCTACGGTCAATTCAGTAAAGACTTGGTTAGGGAAGTGCTTTTCTATGAAGGACTTAGGCGAAGCCACCTATGTATTAGGTATCAGGATCTATAGAGATAGGTCGCAGAGATTGCTTGGCCTAAGTCAGAGTACATACATAGACAAAGTGTTAAGACGTTTTAACATGCATGAATCCAAGAAAGGACTCTTGCCTATGTCGCATGGTATAAGCCTATCTAAGGCTCAATCCCTTCCACCCAGGATGAGAGGGATCGCATGAGTAAGATTCCATATGCATCCGCAATTGGATCTATCATGTATGCCATGTTATGTACTCGACCGATATCTCGTATGCTTTGAGCATGACGAGCAGTACCGATCCGATCCCTGGTGAGAGTCACCGAGTCTTTGTCAAGAACATCCTTAAGTACTTGAGAAGAACTAAGGATTCGTTTTTGGTATATGGAGCCGAAGAGGAACTAGTAGTAAAGGGTTACACCGATGCTAGCTTCCAAACCGATAAGGACGACTCCAGATCGCAATCGGGTTTTGTTTATTGCCCGAATGGTGGGGTGTGAGTGGAAGAGTTCAAAGCGGAGACACGGTCGTCGGCGATTCTACCACAGAGGCTGAGTATATTGCTGCCTCCAATGCAGCAAAGGAGGCCGTTTGGATTTGAAAGTTCATTATTGAGCTTGGTGTAGTTCCTAGCATTGTGGACCCAGTGGACCTCTATCGTGATAATAATGGAGCCATTGCACAAGCTAAGGAGCCCAGATCTCACCAGCGATCCAAACATATACTTAGGCGCTTCCATCTCATTCGAGAAATCATCGATAGAGGAGATGTGAAGATATGCAGAGTACCAACAGATGATAACATTGCTGATCCACTAACGAAGCCTCTTGCACAACAGAAGCATGAGGGTCACACTAGGTCTTTAGGCATTAGAAATATGCTTGATTGGCTCTAGTGCAAGTGGGAGATTGTTGGTGTATGCCCTAGTGGCCAATACATTTTGTTTGTATTTACATACATTATATTATGTTATTTTATATGAGGCATTTCATTTATTGTGTTCTTTTTGGTAGACATAATAAAGTCCTTAGAATAGTAAGTTTGATACCATAGGACATCAAGTGGATGACTTGATCGTGAGATCCTATTGGATAAAATACTATTCTTAAATGTCCCTAGTCAAGTATTATTGTTAATTAGGACAACAATAATACATTGAGGCTAGTATGTGCGTAGACTGATGACCACATCTCACGGGTCATGGATATGAGATATCAAGTCTACACATGGATACATATTAGAGTAATGATGTATTGGACAAACCCGCCATGAGAACGCTACGTGGATCGTTACGTGAGTGTCATAAGCGATTCTCATAGTGATAATGGTGTATGTGGTCCTTTGACCTGAAATCACTACGATTCCTACATGAGGAGTTGTGTGTTTTAATGCCATCAAACGTCATCTGTAACAAGATGATCATAACGTTGGTTATTAGACATGCCGCAATACATGTGGAGGAATGTGAGTGACCTAGATGGGATTTGTCCCTCCTACATAACAGGAGCGATATCTTCGGGCCCCCTGATTGAGTGAGACTACGAAATGCATGGCCATGCTCAAATAAGTCAATATGAGATATTGATCTTATTTGCTATTACTATGTCTACTCTGGGAATCAAGAAACCGAAGATTGAACTAAACAAGGGTGACACATTCCATGCCTTGTGTTCAATCTGGATATCTGGACAAAGGGACTAAACTACACAAAAACATTAGTCACAGATAGGTTATGTCAAATCACTGACATTCTCATTACTTGGGTAGCAGTGATGTGTTGCTAGATACCGCTCACTGTTTGTAATATTAAAATGAGATTTTAATATTACTACCAACGTCATGAGAACCTGCAGAGTCGCACACTTAGAACATACTAAATTGGAGTAATCAGAATCCAAGTTGGACTCGGATTCAATTGTGGGCCTAACTCATGACAGATGGGTTTAGGGTTGCACCACTTACCTTGCTACTGCTCACACTCACTTAAGGCAGCCTTTGTTATAAATAATACTGCTAAAGGGGCTGCTACTAGGTTATATCACAACCCTAGCCGCACCTACAGAAAGTGAGTGAGAGATAGTGAGGTCTTCTTCTCCTCTCTTCGCAGCTAGCACTACGAAAACAGAGGCGTGACTCCTTTTGCAAGTCTGTTCGTGTGGATACCGCAGAAACATCGTCGCTATTACGGTGTTGGTGATTCACCTCGCTTGTGTTTATCACGCTTCAAGAGGTAAAAATTTAAAAACTCGGATTATGGATTTTTCGCATGGATCCTGAGAGGGAATTCTGTTATTCCGCTGCGAGACTTTTGATCCGCAAATTCCCAACACTAAGTAACTTAATCCCAGTGTGTGATTGGATCTTAGTGTGATTGATTTTCTAAATCTTAATGCAATCAATAGGTAGGTGTAAAAGCGGTTGCTTTACAAATAACTATTGATTAAGGATTGATTTGAGCAGTTGTTGAATTAACCAAAACTTAAGAAAAACAGAGAATTAATCTCACAATCACATAAAAACATAATTGATCATGTTGGTATAAAGGATATGTGGGGCTAGCATAATCATATAAATCTAGTGGTGGATTCCATCTTTTAACCATTGTCTTTTAATTGATTTTCCAAATCGTATTTACTGTTTTTGTTTTAGATTCAATTTATGTTTTTAATTTTAACAAACAAAATCCATGTTTTATTGTTTACTATTTTTGAGTGTTTAAATTAGGATTCAAATTATAGTGTTAATTGAATTAGTTCTCTGTGGATCGATCTTTCCTAACTACAACTGGTTGCAAGGTTTTTATATTTTTTGTGGAACTTGACAACTATTTTTAATCTCAATTTTAATTCACAATCCACACCACACCAAATTTTGGCACCGTTGCCGGAGAACTAATTATTCAATTGCACTATTAATTTGTTTCCTATTTTTGACTCTGTTTTTGTTTTATTTTTTAATTTTTGATTTATTATTTCTGAGTGTCTTATAGGTGCTAATGTCCTTCAATCATTGGTGATGCGATTAATGGATATGGGGAAAGCACCAATACATGCTTGTGGGATTTGCTTATCACCCGGACATATCACTGATATGTGTCCTATTTTCCTAGTGGACACAAATGTAGAGGAAAAGGAAGTAGGAGGATATTATGAACCTTCCAACAAGTACAACCCCTACTCCAACACATATAATCTGGGGTGGTGGGATCATCCTAACTTGAGCTATGGAATATAGCCCCAAAATCAACCTCCAGCTTATGGACCCCCAGGATTTCAGCAGAGGCGAGCACCTTTCCCCCTAAGACTGCAGCAAGCTCAAGCACCAAGGCAACCTGAACCTTCAATGGAGCTAATAAGGCAAATGACTACTAACAACATTCAATTTCAATAAGAAACAAAGGCCTCAGTTAACAACTTGCAAAACCTAATAGGGCAATTATCCATAGGTCTCAACAAGCTTCAAAGCCAATTTTCGGGAAAACTTCCCTTACCACTGGAAGTGAATGTGGAGGAAAATGCTAGTGATATCATATCGCGAAGTGAGAAGTTATTAGGTGAACCTACTTCTCCTCCACAAGCCACTGAAGAGAAAGACTAAGAGTCTAAAGAGGTAAATAAGGAAGAGCAAAACTTTAAGGCCCCCAAGGTAAGTATTCTTAAACCCCTTCTTATTGTAGTGGAGGAAAGTCATGATGAGTTGTGTGATGAATTTTCTGATTTTATTGGTTTCAATAATTCTATTCATTGCCACTCATGTACTGATTGTGACGGAGATATGAAATGTGCTATTTGTACGAGATTTTTGCATACTTAGAAGTTGATGATTCTGTTTACGTAGCAACTAAGAGTTTTGAAGGATCCATCAACAATGTTCTTGACGTAGTTGTAGAATCTAAGACCGAAAGGGAGGTGGAATTACAGGCCACTGAAGAATTTTCAAATAGGGGAGAAAAACACAAGATGGCAATCACTACTGTGGATTTTGTTTTTAGACCTTAGTCCAACATAAACAATGATGCAAATGAATTTGATAAAGTACACATATGGCATTCCTGTAACATCCCAGGACTACCTACCAGATTGACGAGTGTCTCCACAAACCAACACGGGTCTTTTCAGCGTGCTTTGTCCTCACTCACACGCGTCCTAGGAAACTTCCCAAGAGGTCACCCATCCCACAATTGCTCCAAGTCAAGCACGCTTAACAATGGAGTTCTTATGTTCTAGGCTCCCGAAAAGAAGTTGCAACTTGTTTATATGGTTACGCCTAATCAATTCCTTTAAGCCATCCTCAACTATACAGTCTCATACCTGCACAGTCTCTGAATCCTTCTCATTCCGGTGCGTATTCAGTTCATTCATGGGACCCTTCGCTTAGAAGCATGCCAGGAGCCGCTCCTTGTACGTGCCTCTCATGCACCGGCGTCCACCCCCTGCCCTCATCAACCCCAGGACACTACATGCCCACCAGCTTCCTCCTGGTTCGTCCCCGAACCACACCGTACTGGGAGAGGTCCCGTCTCTGATACCATCTGAGACATCCCGGGACTGCCTGCCGGATTGACGAGTGTCTCCACAAACCAACACGAGTCTTTTCAGCATGCTTTGTCCTCACTCACACGCATCCTAGGAAACTTCCCAGGAGGTCACCCATCCCACAATTGCTCCAAGTCAAGCAAGCTTAACAATGGAGTTCTTATGTTCTAGGCTCCCGAAAAGAAGTTGCAACTTGTTTATATGGTTACGCCTAATCAATTCCTTTAAGTCATCCTCAACTATACAGTCCCATACCTGCACAGTCTCTGAATCCCTCTCATTCTGGTGCGTATTCAGTTCATTCATGGGACCCTTCGCTTAGAAGCATGCCAGGAGCCGCTCCTTGTACGTGCCTCTCATGCACCGGCGTCCACTCCCCGCCCTCATCAACCCCGGGACACCACATGCCCACCAGCTTCTGCCTGGTTCGTCTCCGAATCACACCGTACTGGGAGAGGTCCCGTCTCTGATACCATCTGAGACATCCCGGGACTGTCTGCCGGATTGACGAGTGTCTCCACAAACCAACACGGGTCTTTTCAGCGTGCTTTGTCCTCACTCACACGCATCCTAGGAAACTTCCCAGGAGGTCACCCATCCCATAATTGCTCCAAGTCAAGCACGCTTAATAATGGAGTTCTTATGTTCTAGGCTCCCGAAAAGAAGTTGCAACTTGTTTATATGGTTACGCCTAATCAATTCCTTTAAGCCATCCTCAACTATACAGTCCCATACCTACACAGTCTCTGAATCCCTCTCATTCCGGTGCGTATTCTGTTCATTCATGGGACCCTTCGCTTAGAAGCATGCCAGGAGCCGCTCCTTGTACGTGCCTCTCATGCACCGGTGTCCACTCTCCGCCCTCATCAACCCCGGGACACCACAATTCCAGTGGTGAAGTAAAGGGAATTAAGAAGGGTCAATGAGACCCTAATGGAAGCTCTCATGCAACTTCAAGCATAAGTTGGTCATTACATTTCAAGCAATGGGACCCTGGTGGAAGTCTCCTCATTTGATAAGGATGTTTCTTCTCTCTTTCTTTTATTTTGCTTGTCCTAAATTAATTGATGATTATTTTTTTTTTGAGCTTTACATTAAGGACAATGTAGAATTTAAGTGTGGGGGAGGAGTTTACATTCTATTTTCTATTTTAATTTTTGTTTTTTTTTTTGTTTTCAGCATTTTAATTCTATTTTTGTTTTTAAATTCCGTTTTTCTGTTTTTAGAAAAAAAATAAAAAAATTGTGTGTTTTTATTTGATTTCCAATGATGTTTTGGGATTTGTGAAGCTTATGAGCTTGAAGCAATTGAAGTTCAAGGGTATGTTTTATAAATTTCTTCTTCTGTCTTGAATTTGACATGCTTGGCTTTAGATATTTGATTGGTGGATTGAGATTGATAGATGCATACCTTGTGAGATTTTAAGCCTATTGATGGATGAATTTAGCATTTATGTCATTCTCCTTTTTCTTGTATGATTTTCACTCTTGTCATTTGATCACTCTATAACTTGCTTTGATTCTTTTTGAGGTTACATTTTCACTTGCATGCATGAACATGATTGAGGCCTTCTTTCTTGATTAACTACTTTAGCCAAATAGCCAACCTTGCAGCATTTTCATTTGATTAACCCCTTGAGCCTATTTGCCTATTCTTTGTCTTAGCTCATTATATGCCTTATGTGAAAAATCATGATTTTACCTTACCTTAGGGAATGAGAGAATATTGGTTCATTTTCATTGGAGGAGCTCTTTTGCTTGTGGATAATGCATAGTACAAGTGTGGGGGTTGTATCCTTGATATGCAAAATGCAAAGTGTTGGTGGAAAAAAAATGCAAAGAAAAAGAATAAATGCAAGAAAGGTTGTAAAATGAAAGAAAGAAAAAGGAAAGAAATATGTAAAGAGAATGTGCATTATATAGAATTAGAGGAAAAATTTTCATACTTGTTACTTGTCAATTGAGTTCCTCCCCAATGTTCTTTTATTCTCTTGGGTACTTATCTTGCTATATCTATACTATTTCTTTCCCTTACCTTGGCCCCATTATAACCTTGAATAAAGTCCTCTTGATTTTTGTGTGCATATGTTTGAGTAGTGGAGAAGTAGAAGATAAGCAAACTTATGGTAGTGCATTTTTCATGGGCTGAATTGAGTGAAATACTTACCTTGTAAACAATTGAGAGATTGAGAGTGTATCTTGTGAGGATCTATCATTCTTGATTCATGCTTTTCAAATTGAAGATACCTTGCTTATTAGTTCGAGATGTGTAGATTTGTTATCTCTTGAATGTTTTGACCCCTTGAATCTTTTCTTGCTCTTTTTGCTTACAAATTTTTTTCTTTCTTGAATATCATTGGAAATTGAGTCTTTTTAAATTTTTAGTTTTGTTTTTGTTTTTGTTTGTTCCTTGGTTCGGTCTTATGTTTTTCCCAAGAGTACAAAAGGCTAAGTGTGAAGGTATTTGATTTGTCAATTATTTTCATATCTTGAGTGTCATATGTTTGATCTAATTGGACTTCATGCGTGTTTAATTGTTAACTTTTAGCTAAGTTTCTGAATATGAAGTTTAATCATATCTTTATTATAAAATTATGCTTAAGTGTGTTTATAAGCACTCATGATTACATTGTGTTTTTCAGGAGATTAATATTATCCCTAGGAGCGAAGAAAGAAAAACATCTGTGAAGAATTAGGGCAGAATTTGAAGAAAACAAGTGACAGGGCCAGTGTCATCTGACAGGGGGTAGGCCATGTCATACGACACGGCCCATGCCATCTGACAGGGAGTAGGTCGTGTCCTCCTCTGACTTGTAATTCACTTGAATTTGTGTTGACAGAACCTGACAGGGGGTAGGCCATGTGAAATGACACAGCCCGTGTCATCTGACAAGGGGTAGGCCGTGTCGTTGAATCAGAAAGCCAGATACGAATTTTGATGCAAAATTAGGTCTCCAAAGTTATAAATAGGATTGCCTGGGGCTTCAAAAAGAGGGTCTGGACTGGGGAGCCGTCAAGGGACTACGGAGAAGGCGAAGAACAAGGGCGAGGGAGATTTAATCAAAGATTGGGACTCGGGTTCGAGCAATCAGAGATCGATCAACCTTATTCCTTTGAAACTAGTTTGATCTTTAGTTTTCTTTTCTTCTTTTATTCTGGACAATGTTTTTCTTCTGTTATTCTTTTGGTTTTGAATTTTCCATGTATGGCTAGTTTTCTTATATGGTTAAGGGAAGATGAAACCCTAGTTTTGATTATATGATTCTTGCATATTTCTTTATATCAATACAATTATGTTTTTGTTCATATGTTTCTGTTCTTAATTTGGTATAAAGGTTTTTATACTCTTTGCTAATTTTGAAAGTGGTAAAACTAGGATTGCTATGCGCAGTTAAGGTGGTAGGACTAGTGAGGCATATGATCTAAGTAATTTAATCCCAGTGTGTGATTGGATCTTAGTGTGATTGGTTTTCTAAATCTTAATGCAATCAATAGGTAGGTGTAAGAGCGGTTGCTTTACAAATAACTATTAATTAGAGATTGATTTGAGCGGTTGCTGAATTAACCAAAACTTAAGGAAAACAGGGAATTAATCTCACAATCACATAAAAACATAATTGATCCTGTTGGTATAAAGGATATATGGGGCTAGCATAATCATATAAATCTAGTGGTGGATTCCATCTCTTAACCATTGTCTTTTAATTAATTTTCCAAATCATATTTACTGTTTTTGTTTTGGATTCAATTTCTGTTTTTAATTTTAACAAACAAAACCCCCCTTTTATTGTTTACTAATTTTGAGTGTTTAAATTGGGATTCAAATTATAGTGTTAATTGAATTAGTTCTCTGTGAATCGACCCTTGCTAACTACAACTAGTTGCAAGGTTTTTATATTTTTTGTGGTACTTGACAACTATTTTTAATCTCAATTTTAATTCACAATCCACACCACACCATAGAGTTATCTCTTATCTTTCCTACAAGGTAAGATATATAATTTTTAAATATCTAGAACTCAAGATATGACCGAAATATAGAAACAGTGTAAAATCCTAATAATGTTGAAAAAAGCAATAAAGCCTAATTTGAGCCCAAACTTATAAAATGTGGTCAAAATCAATCAATTATGTATATAAGAGGTCCAAGAGACTAAATATGTGGGTTAACTAATGTATGAAAATCGTGTTTATCATTATTCGAATAATGGTTTCGTTATTCGAATAACAATGCTCAAAGGTTTGGATTTCTACCTAACGTTATTTGAATAACTATGTTGTTATTCAAATAACACAACATCCAAACTTGGCTTTCTACCAAGTTTTATTCAAATAATGATTTTGTTATTCAAATAAAATGTAAAAAAAAAAACAATAGACTTGGCCTTCTGCTAAGCTTTATTCGAATAACCATATGGTTATTTGAATAATACAACAAAGATCAAAATTTGAGAATGCTTCTGTCAAGCGTTATTCAAATAAGTGTTGGTGTATGCCCTAGTGGCCAATACATTTTGTTTGTATTTACATACATTATATTATGTTATTTTATATGAGGCATTTCATTTATTGTGTTCTTTTTGGTAGACATAATAAAGTCCTTAGAATAGTAAGTTTGATACCATAGGACATCAAGTGGATGACTTGATCGTGAGATCCTATTGGATAAAACACTATTCTTAAATGTCCCTAGTCAAGTATTATTGTTAATTAGGACAACAATAATACATTGAGGTTAGTATGTGCGTAGACTGATGACCACATCTCATGGGTCATGGATATGAGATATCAAGTCTACACATGGATACATATTAGAGTAATGATGTATTGGACGGACCGCCATGAGAACGCTACGTGGATCGTTACGTGAGTGTCATAAGCGATTCTCATAGTGATAATGGTGTATGTGGTCCTTTGACCTGAAATCACTACGATTCCTACATGAGGAGTTGTGTGTTTTAATGCCATCAAACGTCATCTGTAACAAGATGATTATAACGTTGGTTATTAGACATGTCGCAATACATGTGGAGGAATGTGAGTGACCTAGATGGGATTTGTCCCTCCTACATAACAGGAGCGATATCTTCGGGGCCCCTGATTGAGTGAGACTACGAAATGCATGGCCATGCTCAAATGAGTCAATATGAGATATTGATCTTATTTATTATTACTATGTCTACTCGGGAATCAGGAAACTGAAGATTGAACTAAACAAGGGTGACACATTCCATGCCTTGTGTTCAATCTAGATATCTGGACAAAGGGACTAAACTACACGGAAACATTGGTCACAGATAGGTTATGTCAAATCACTGACATTCTCATTACTTGGGTAGCAGTGATGTGTTGCTAGATATCGCTCACTTTGTTTGTAATATTAAAATGAGATTTTAATATTACTACCAACGTCATGAGAACCTGCAGGTCGCACACTTAGAACAGACTAAATTGGAGTAATCAGAATCCAAGTTGGACTCGGATTCAACTGTGGGCCTAACTCATGACAGATGGGTTTAGGGTTGCGCCACTTACCTTGCTATTGCTCACACTCACTTAAGGCAGCCTTTGTTATAAATAATACTGCTAAGGGGGCTGCTACTAGGTTACATCATAACCCTAGCCGCACCTACAGAAAGTGAGTGAGAGATAGTGAGGTCTTCTTCTCCTCTCTTCGCAGCTAGCACTACGAAAACAGAGGCGTGACTCCTTTTACAAGTTTGTTCGTGTGGATACCGCAGAAACGTCGTCGCTATTACGGTGTTGGTGATTCACCTCGCTTGTGTCTATCACGCTTCAAGAGGTAAAAATTTAAAAACTCGGATTATGGATTTTTCGCATGGATCCTGTGAGGGAATTCTGTTATTCCGTTGCGAGACTTTTGATCCGTAAATTCCTAACAATAAGGTATTTGATGCGGATTAAAGGATGCAAACTCAAGTACAGGTTGTCTCAAGTAATAATTTTCTCAGGAGTCCGAGGTCGATCCACAAGAAATTGATGAAGAAAAATTCTTTGAGGTAAGGAAAGACTTTGTCACAACAATAAAAATAATAAAACTTGTTCACAATTAAATTAAGGAACTTGCTTGAGTTAGGAGATCCACTTTTGGCAATAAATTAAGGACAAGATTAATTCTTTTTATAACTAAATTGAAATCCATACACAACAGAGGCTCTAATCGGAGAATATAACATTCAAAGTCTATTTAGAATTATATATGTAGTTATATTATGGTTCCTTTATTTATTTACCAACACCTATACTTGTAAATGGGTTCAAGCATTCATTGTGCCAAACCACTTGTCTACAATGAATCAAGAACTACATTTTACAAGGAGGGTTTCTAAATTGATTGGAAACAAAATACAACACGTATAATGATCACTTGATAATATATCATTTAAGCACAAGAAGGAAATTAATTTAACCTTATTTTTATTACCAAAAGCTTCACCTCTTCATCCAAGCAAGATGAAGATTAGTCACCCATGAGCAAGAAGAAAGAAAGAGAGAAGAAGAAGAAAAAGATGATCCTAACTTCTATTTACAACAAAAGAAAATTACAACAAGTAAATAACATAATAGCATGAACTTAATCTAAAACCAAGATTCCTCAAATGATCTACCTATGGTCTATTTTATAGAGGATTAAGGATACAAAATGACAAGAGAATTGATTAATGAGTGAGTGGATGAGTGGGTAGATGAGTGGAAAATGCCAAAGAACTTTTATGAGTGAAAAATTATTGAAATTTCTTGTCTCCGAAATCATTCAGTGATCAACTTATGGATAACGTCAGAACAAAGCAAAGTAGTCTTCATAAAAGTTCTAGAAAATTGTCTCATCTTTTCAATGCCACCAGAATCATCTAAAAATTCGTCCTACAGCCTAAGATATGACCCAATTACTGCAGACTACTCAGGCCCAGTTTCAGCACCTCTATTTTGACTTCCAGACCCAATATGACCTCCAAGCTCTCCGAATGAGCTCTTATGTTCTTCATGAAAGTTGTAAATATGGGTCTTAACTTACAGATACCAAATTTTCATCCCATTTCAATTCCTTCAACTCGAATTATGGAATGATTACTGCACATTGTTCGGGTTCCAGTCACAAAACTCATGTTCTGACTTCCAAGCCCAATTAGCTCCACTAGATGTCCGATTTTTCCCTGGAGCTCTCATGAAAGTTGTAGAGCGCTCTCTTATATTTCCTACAAGGTAAGATATATAACTATAAGACATCTAGAACTCAAGATATGGCTAAATACAAAAATAATGTAAGACCAAAATAATGCTGAAAAAATCAATTAAGTCCAATTTGAGTCTAAACTTACAAAACATAACCAAGCTTAATCAATTAAGTATACGGAGAGTGTAAATGACTAAAAATGAGAGTTTATTAATATATAAAATATGTGATTATCAAATTTGTCCACACTTAGCTTTTTGCACTCCTTGGCAAAATACATAAGACCAAAGCTAGGAAACAAAGAAAAACGACACAAATTCAAAAGCTAAAAACTCTAAAAGACTTGATGAATCAAGAAGAGCAACCTAAAATTCAAGGGATCAAAGCATTAATGAGGTAACATTTCTTCATATCTCAAACCAAAAAGCAAGGAAACTTCAGTTGAAAAGAATGAATCAAGAATGATAGATCCTCACAGAATTCACTCTCAATCTCTCAAGTGTTTAAAAGGTAAGTATTTTACTCTATTCAACCGATAAACAATTGTACTACCATAAGCTTGCTTATCTTCTACTTCTCCGCTACTTAAAACACATGCATACAAAAATAAAGAGGACTTTATTTAAGGTTGTAATGGGGTCATGGTAAAGGAGAAGGGATAATATGGATATGAGAAGATAAATACCAAAGAGCATAAAAGAGCATTATGGTATAGTTAGAGTGGAGAAGATATTTGAGAACATTCATCATAAAGGACAATGACCAATATTTAACTAATGTTTTGTTAAAGATTAATCCTAAATTGGTGAGTTGAATTCATTGTTAGGCCTGAACCTTCTCCTTCTCTTCCTATTGTTTCCAAGCATCCACTTTTATTCTAGATATGGATATGTCACATGGTGTATCAGGGGACTTTGATAATCCTTTGATTGCAGCAGTGGTCAGCTCTTTCTTTTTTTTATCAATTTACACACACACCCCCACATTTGTTCAAGAATAAGGCCAATGCTCTCTTATTCCCTAAGGTTAAGTAAAAACATGTTTTTTTTTTAAAGGCACGTAATGAACTAAAAACAAGGAATGATCAAATAAGCTCAAAGGGGTTACACGAAGGAAAATATACAATGATGGCTATTTGGTCAAAGTAGCTATTTCAAAATGCCTCAATCATGTTTCTGTATGCATGTGAAAACGTAGCCTCAAAAAGAATCAAGGCAAGTTCTAGAGTAACAATTCCATGAGTGAAAAAAAAATCACACAAGAAAGAAGAGAATGGTACAGATATTCAATCCATTCATCAATAGGTTCAAAATCTCACAAGGCATATTTCTTTCATTCTCAATCCATTATTTCAACATTCATATCCAAGCATATGATTTTTAAGAAAGAAGACAATTTATGCTAAGATCCAAGAATTCATTTGCTACTTCTATACAAAATAATTATTTCCTCAGCTAAGATGCGTCTTAAGAGTAAACTTACCTCCAAGGTAAAATTTACTCCTTACTCTACCATCCTTAATTAGTTTTACTACAAATAGGTTTCTGACAGTCATATCACTAAACATACTTCTCAATTTAGATGTGTCTCAGGAGTCAAATTACTCCTTACTCTATCATCATTCATTAGTTTAGTAAATCCATGACAATCATATCATACTTCCAAAAAAAACTTTTTTCCTTTTTTTTATTTTTTGGTCAACTATCCTTCCCCCTAACCAGATCACAACATTGTCCTCAATGTTAAAATATAGATGAGTAAATGATAGAAGATATTACTTGTTGGAAAAATCTGACACAAAGTACGATAAATAAAATAAAAAGTAAAGAAAAGTTATAAATGAAGTGTCAGATCAAACTTTCATTTCAAGCTGCTTCTCTCACTACTTCCTGCTAACTAATCTATCTGAGCTATTGTTGGGTCAGGTTTATAAATAAAAGTTTCTAATTTATCAATTAACTCATCAATAGTAGAAGTAAATATAAGAAGTTGTCTTGCCGAAAGTGTGATAAATTTCTGTTCCACAGCATGGTTAAGAAAAGATAACAAAAGATTAAAGAAATTATTTATATTCAATAAACCTATGGGTTTATGGTTGATGTTCAGTTGGGCCCAAGAGACAATTTGAAAAATTTCTTCCAAAGTACCAAAATCACTGATAACTCCACATTGTGTAGTTATTTGTGCCTCATACCTGTATTTTACTGATTGCTAAAGTCCTTGTTGTATGCATATTTGGAAGGTTTTATGCTTTTATTTGTTATATTCAATTCTGATACCTTTCCTGTATGTAATTGAGTAAACTGCGCATATTATTTGATTGATTAAGTGGATTTACAACTCTTACTGATTTGGTATTTTCTCTATCATAGGAAGGGTTCCAAACAAGATGATATATGGAGCAATTGAGCTAGAATAGGAAGAGGAAACCAAATTTACATCTCAGACCTCAATGTCAGGGTGTGGCATGTGAATGTCGCAGCGTGTGCATCCTCTGCATCAAACTCAGAGTGCACGAAGAATTGAACGCCGCAACGTAGGCATATTAGCGCCGCAGCGTCCCTGACCTAAATTAACATGCGCCGCGGCTTATGAATGTTAATGTCGCGGCATGCCTCTATTTTTCTAAGTCTATAAATACATTTTAAAAAAATTTTAAGAGAGAGCTCCATGGGAACCTTGCTGAGTTTAGAGAAGCTGCGCTAGGGACTTCATTTCTGGGCAGATTGGAGGCCTAGGGAGGTTAGGTTGGAGGCCATCTTCTTCATGGAAGGAGATTCAAGCTTCAAGGATGATATCCATGGATTCCTTCCTCTTCTCCCTTTGTTTCTCTTTTCTTCCCTATTTTTTGAGCATTGTTTTGATGTATAAATTCGTGCTCATAGATTAGCCAAGCTGTATTTAGGAAATACTTTGGATCTTTATATGAATATTGATGTTTATGTTATCTTTTGAGTATCTATTGATGTTTGGTTTTGTTCTTCTATGCCTATGCTTAATGCTTGCTCTTGTTTGGTCAATAATTGCATGATCTTGATTGATGCAAATGAACTAGACACAGGGATTTATGGATATGGATATGGTATGGTTGATGCATGTTCGACAAGTTTAATTGGCTTAGATGAGTTGATTCGCTAACTGGATAGAAATATACCTTTTAGTCATGTATTAGCGGGTATTTGAGAATAGATCGTTCATTAGTGGAGTTTATACTAGTCCTCATGAAAACATAAGAAACATAGTGGATTAGGTAAATGGCACCGGGGTTGATTGACCTAGACATAGACTCTTAACTAAATTAGATTCTCAAGTTAACTTAACAATTCATTGATGTTGCTTATAAGGATTGCATATCGTTAGTTAAAGTATAAGGTGAAGAAAGATTTCCTAGATCTCTAAACCATTATCTTTATTGCTTTTGTAGTTTAGATTTAGATTATTTATGCTTTCTCTATTTTATATGTTCTTGAATAGAATTTAGCTAAGCTATTGGTTGTTACTTAGTAATGGAAGCCATATATCCTCATAGGAAGGAACTTATACTCTGTATCTGTATTACTTGAATGACTCGTGCACTTGCGGTACACAAATAATCTAATAATCACCTGGTAAAGCAATGAATGCATCAAAGTTATCAAGCATTATCTTCATTCGTTCATGCATAGATGATACCTTAAGTTCCTCCCTGATTGTCTTTCCAGTGATGTTCTGTTGAGTGAAAGGTCCAGGAATGACACCTAAAACTTGACTACCTCCTATGTATGCAGCAAGTGATACAACCCCTATTAACCTATGGCAACCTCCCCCATATACAAGATGAATATTTCTCGCAGCAAGTGATCGACCAAAAGTGTTAGCTACATTTACAAACTCTAAACCCTTACCATACTTAGACTCATAAAATACACAGATATTTTTAAGTTGACGAACAGAAACACCTTCCATTTCTATACTCACATTTCCCTTTGAATGATTCTGAGTTAGAGGTAAGTGGAGAAAATGAAGTGTTTAAATAAGAAAAAAAATGAAAAGGATAATAATAACATCTATAAGGGTAGGTTAGCTGTTGTCAGAAAAGTTTAAAATTAAGAAACACAGAATCTTTTTTTTTTGTTTTTCTTTTTTTTTGTTTTTTTTTACTTCAAGAAAACCATCAGGGTAAAGAAGTCCAGAAACCCTTGAAGGACCCTGCTCAAAGGATTGTCTGTCCAAAACCAAAATACAACAAATTATACAAAGATAAAAGAAATATAATAGCAAATGATGACATACCTTTATGTACAATTTTCATAGCGTATCTTTATATTGCGCGTCATGAGTGCAGTAATACCAAGATGGCTCAGCCAATCTTGGAATTCTTCTCCCTCCCGCTTGTGGAATATATTGGATTGAGTTACAACGTAACTAATTAAAATACGTAAATCTAATAGTTACCACCTAAGGACCACAACCAGTGAGAGGTCGCTGGAGAACCCATGGCATTAAATCACAGGATCCAGCTCAGTTACATAGTCACGCGAGTATGCCAACACGGGGCACTTCTATCTGCCCATCATCTTAGCTTGCCTAGAAGGTAAACTTTGGGACACTGAGAACAGCTCTCTACAGAGCATGGCACACGAATCTTATTTATATACAGGTGTGTGAAGGTCTCCTCTTGAGTATATGAAAAAACAGATATCCATTCGGGGCTCCTAATGTAATTAAAGACCAAGTTAAACTGAAGTTTCGCCCTCCTTTTCTCATTTTTGTCTCTTTTAACCTTGTTTTTTTTCTTTTTTTATTTTTTTCTTTTTTTCTCTTTTTTGTTCTTTTTTTTAAGAAAAAGAAGAAGAAGAAGAAGAAGAAGATAATATGTACAGATTGTTGTGGATATGACTCACATCTGCCTCTGGTTTAATGTCCAGTAACGGCTTAAACTCATTCTATGACTCAAGGATAAGCTTCCCATCCAATTTTCTTATAAATTGGTAAACAAGGTCTTTTAGAGTCAGATTCCTAAGACTATAACGATTTTTTTCATCCTTGAAGAGATTCCACAAATTAAGAAGTTCACAATGCACTAATGCACAAGAATGCGTCTCAAGAGTCAATAAGATATCATCCAATGACCCCTTACTCAATCCATTCTTAATGAAAAATATTTTATCTTCTCTATTTGCGGAAACCATCCCTAAGGAGCGACATCGCATGTTACAATTCAATCGTGCACATTTGTGACAGACTTGTAACTTTTTTGCTCTTCTCCTTTTAGAATACGAACTTCTTCCAAGACCTGGCATATACGAGTCAAATGAAATTGAAGACTCACCTGCTAGTCAGACCTTTGCTTCAATTATCCAGTGTACATCTTCTGGCATACCTTTGTGCATTAACAGTCTCAATCGTTCACATCTAACTTTGTAGATTTTTGTCAGAGCATTTTGAGGGAGGGAAGGAAAATATTTTCTCAGGTTTGAAAGAATGGCATCCATTTTAAAGGAGAAGAAATTAGTTATTTTGGGAAAGTGAAAAATAAACCGACTCAAGAGCCACAGAGTACCATTATCCATCACTTAACTAGGAACACAAAGAACTGCAAAAAGAATGCAACAAAATTAGAATAAATTCTATTCATAACAAGAAAATGTCTTGTGTTGATTTGGAATCCCTCGAGCTATCATCAGTGATGGGAAAACACATTTTTGCCATAAACCATTTGAATCTTTAATGAAGAAATATGGTATTACACACAAAATTGTCACCCCTTATCACCCTTAGACAAATGGACAAGTTGAATTGGCAAATAGGGATATTAAACAAATTTTGAAAAAAATAATTAACCCAAATCGTAAAAATTGGTCTTTAAGACTAAATAATGCACTTTGAGCTTACCGTACTGCTTTCAAAATATCTTTGGGCATGTCACCCTATCGGTTAGTCTATGGAAAACCTTGTCACTTGCTTGTAGAATTGGAACATAAAGCATTTTTTGCCATTAAAGCTTTTAACCTAAATCTTAATGATGCTTGCAAGTTACGCAAATTGCAATTAAATGAACTTGAGGAATTGAGAAATGATGCATGTGAAAACTCAGAGATTTATAAAGTTAGAGCAAAAGCTTTTCATGATAAGTCAATTTTGAGAAAATCTTTTGAATTGGTCAAAAAGTTCTGCTTTATAATTCTCGTCTGCACCTATTCCCTGGTAAATCGAGATCTAGGTGGAGTGATCCTTTTATTGTCAAACATGTGTATTTGTTGATACCTAATTTTGTACATAAAATTTTTATTGCTTTGATCATTCAAACATTTTAATTCATAATAAAACAAAAGAAAGAACAAAAAATAGAGAAAAGATGAATGAAAATCCAAAAGAAAAAAAGAAAAAAAGAAAAGAAAAATGAAGAAATTTGAAAAAACTAAGGTGTCTTCTTGTATCACAAAGTCCCACATTGGAGAAATTATGTTCCTTCTCCCTTTCCTCCTCTTATATAAAAGGGTAGTTCTCAATGGTTTTGGCATCCAAAAATTTTCACCCTTAGGCTTAATACTAAGTATAAGAGTTAGAGGAAATTATACTCTTGAACTTAATACTAAGTATAAGAGCTCGAGGGCTTTAATAAATTTTTTTTCTTGAAGTGAGTTACTTTTCAAGGTTTGATTTGAAGAGAACGTGTAGGGCCCTATGCACCAATTGTTTTGAGCATATCATTTTTTATACGCCTTGGAGGTAAAGATTTTTTTTTTGGTATTATTATCTTTCATTATATACACGTATTATTCATTTTAGTTTATTCATTTATTAGTTTGGTTTATTTATTTATTTATTTATAAACTTTTTTGTTTTAAAATTAATTCAATAATAAATTGGGATTAACTGAGTTATGACAACTTGTTAATCTTGTAACTTTTAGAATCATCTAAGTTGTGACAGCTTGATGATTTGAACCTTTTTCTAAACATAAAAAAAATCAAATGCATTTTCAAAATAAAAATCTTTTCAAAATTAAAAACAATTAACTCACAATTATTTTTTAAAGAACTACGTGACTTTGAGTTCCTCATTGCACCCATGGATACGTAGGAGCAGAATCTCTATTCTATCAAGCCAAATTAAATTTTCACAAATTGGTTCTTTCTTTTCTTTTTTAAAAAATAAAAAACAAATAAAAAATATGGTACAAAGTCTTTTCAAAAAGGGTAAAATAAAAAATACTTAAGATTATTAAAATTTGCACAACTAGCTAAAGGTACCATTCTTGGAATGGACAGTGTAGGGTGCTAACACCTTCTCTACCTGTAATCGACTCTCGAATTCAAACTCATTTTTTTAAAAGACCAGTTTTCTTAATTAAAAGGATTTTTATAATGTTTTCCTAATTTAAATAAACATTGGTAGCGACTCCATTGATTTTCAAATTTCATTTTTTTGGTCATCCCATCGCGATCTCGGTTGCGACAGTATCCTCATGGGGTCATAGACATTGAGAATCCAAGGAATGGTAATGTGTTTAAAGTTAATTGACAAAGACTCAAACCATTTCTGGAAAACCAAGTTGATGAGGTAGAATTCATCTCTCTTTCTAATCCTTGTTATGAATAGAATTTATTCTAATTTTGTTGCCTTCTTTTTGCAGTTCTTTGTGTTCCCGGTTAAGTGGCGGATAACAGTACTCCGTGGCTCTTGAGTCAGTTTGTTTTTAGTTTCCCATAATAACTAAATCATTCTCCTTTAAAATGGATGTCATTCTCTCAAATTTAAGAAAACATTTTCCTTCCCTCCCTCAAAATGCTCTAAAAAAAATCTACAAAGCTAGATGTGAAAGATTGAGACTGTTAATGCACATGTACGCTGGATAATTGAAATAAAGGTCTAGCTAGCAGGTGAATATTTAATTTCATTTGATTCATACATGTCAAGTCTTTATAGAAGTTCATATTCTAAAAGGAAAAGAGCAAAAAAGTTATAAGTCTGTCATAAATGTGCATGATGGAATTGTAACAAGCGATATCATTCTTTGGGAATAGTTTCCTCAAACCGAGAAGATAAAATATTTTTCATTGAGAATAGACTGAGTAATGAGTCATTAGATGATATCTTATTGACTTTTGAGACGTATTCTTGTGGATTTGTGCATCGTGAACTTCTTAATTTGTGGAATCTCTTCAAGAACGAACAAAAACATTACAGTCTTGGGAATCTGACTCTAAAAGACCCTGTTTGCCAATTTATAAGAAAATTGGATAGGAAGCTTATCCCCGATCCATAAAAGGCGTTTAAGTTGTTACTAGACGTAAAACTAGAGGAAGATATGAGCCACAATCATAACAACACGTATATATTATCTTGTTTTTCTTCTTCTTTAAAAAAAGGCGATCGAAACAGTATCATGCTCTTAATTGAGTGTGGAGCCCCTATCAGTGTCAGACCTGTCATTGACTCAGGTGGACCTTTACACGCCAGTTCTTAAATAAGGTTCGTGTACCATGCTCTGTAGAGAGCCACACTCTATAACCCAATGCTCACCATCTAGGCACTGTGGAGTTGATGGATAGGTAGAAGTGTCTCACTCTAGTTATTAGTGAGAAGTAACTGATGAGACTTTTTGTGCAAGTATACACATCGCTCAAGTAATAGAGTGAAAAGTAAGAGTCGAACCCACGAGGACTATAACTAATTTTCTAACTAAGTATTAGCATAGGAGGCCTTACTAATATCCAAACAACAATAAATTGATGTAAAAAGAATAAAAACTTAGAGCAATCTAACTTGAAATGAAAAATAAGCAAGTAATAACATTGACCAAGTATCAAATTCTCACAATGGTAAAACCTAGGATTGTAACCATTCCCGATATTTCACTTGGATTAAATCATACCCATTAGCCCACTTAATATTACTTAAAGAATTAATCTAGAACTCTAGTGTAAACATACCCCTCTCCCGATGGCGATATGCCTTTTCTCACTTAATCAACACATAATATCCCTATTAGAATCAATTAACAAAGAAGCATTATATCGAACAAGTTCTGTGCAAGATTACACTTGGTCCTAAGCATATCCCTATGTCTTATAACAAAACCCCTAAGCTCAACCCTAGAGTTGGAACTTCAAGTGTCACCCATTCTAGTTCTAGGATCAATTTTCCTTTCCCAAGTTCAAATCCAATCCAAATATCTATCAATTGGTGGCCAATCAATCAATAGCATGAAGCATAAGAATAGATAAAAACTTCTTATAACATTGAAATAGGCAAACAAACATTCAATAATCCAAGCTACATATCAATAAGAATTACAATCCTAGAAACAAATTTAGCTCATGTTCAACATTTGGGAACAATCAATCAAACCAAATATCACATCCATCAAAGCCAAAATACAGAGAATGAGAAAACCCAAAGGAAACCCAAGAGAAATGATGAAGAAGATGAAGAACAAGTTAGCTCCAATGGTAGGATGCAAGCAAATCTTCAAGAACTTCCTTGTTGTCCAAACTCCACATCAAGCTTCCCTAAGTTCCTTAAGGTCTCCTGACGAGCGCCAAACTCAGTCAAAATTATAACCGAAGTTATTACCTAAACTTGTAGCACAGTGACAACACCGGATCGTCTCCTCAAGGATCGTAAATGCAATTTAATCAAATCAAGTGAAAGTTAGCAAAAAACCCTTTGACAATTGAATTGTTTAAGATCGCACTTAACAAAATTAAAGGAAGAAATAACAATTAAAGAAGCAATCAATTTAGAAACCTATCCAAGATTGGGTGGATTCAATCATAGACCCTTCATAGAACACTTGAAGCGCAATTGAATTGTTAATTTGGATCTAACCGAGATCTCTGCATCAAATCCAGAATTCATACTAGACGATCGTCTAGAATTCACAATTTCGCAACAAATTTCAAGGAGAATTACTGATAAACACAAAACCTCGCACAACACTAAGTTTCATCACAAATCTCAATCTTTATTATTAAATAGAATCACCATTCATGAGATTCATTCAAAATCAAATATGTAATTTCAATTACAAATCAAATACAATGCATAACTCCAAACCACAATCTCTTCAAGAGTTCTAAATTAGCTTAATTACCATGAAGGGGCATCAAAATATACAAAACTATGAGAAACTATGAAGAAGAAAGAAGAAACTTAAGAGAAATGAAGGAGAATTACATGTTGTTCATTAACTTTATAGAAGTCAAGGTAACAAATCAAAGGAACCTAACTTTTCAATTCTAGGGCAACAACACTTGAACCCTAAGGCCCGATTAATTTAGATCAATCAAGGTTCTAAGTTTCATGTCACAAAGCTTCATCTCAATCTTTATATGATTAGTTTAGATCAATCAGTTCTAAGTTTCATCACAAATCTCAATCTTAAACCAAGATCAATCATTCATCAACATAAATAGAATCACCATTCATGCATTCATATAAAGATCAAGAAGAAGAAGAAATGTTATCGAATAAGAAAAGAGGTTTCGCAATTCAACCACTTAATTTGCAAATCAAATACAATGCATAACCAAGGTCTCAAGAATCCAAACCACAATCTCTTCGTGAAGAGTTCTAAATTGACCCAAAGTAGCTTAGCCCTCCATTACCATGAAGGGGAGCATCAAAATATACAAAACTATGAGAAACTATGAAGAAGCAAGAAGAAACTTAGAGAGAAATGAAGGAGAATTACATGTTGTTCATGATAAATGGTGCCTTTTATAGAAGTCCAAGGTAACAAAACTTTATAATCATGACAAAAAACACACAACTCCTCATGTAGGAATCGTAGTGATTTCAGTCAAGGACCACATGGCGTTCTCATGGCGGGTGGATGTATCCATGTGTAGATGATATCTCATATCCATGTGAGATGTGGTCAGTGTTTGCATTATTGTGGACTGGATTAGTGGGTTGGTTTTGAGTCCTATGGATTGGACTTTAGTGAACATAATAAATGATGAGTGAGTAAATACAAACAAAACGTTTGAGTGGTTGAATTAGGTGAAAAATGCCAAAGGGACTTTTGGATGAGTGGGAAATTATGGACATGATTATGGGTGGTTTAGTGGATTGGTTTAGTGGATGAGTGAGTGGTGGATGAATGGGTGGAGAAATTATTTAGTGGTTGGATTAGTGTATGGATTAGTGGAATGAGTTTAGGGTTAGATGAGTGGATGAGTGGGTGAGTTAGTGGATGAGTGGATGAGTGGATTAGTGGATGGATGAATGGATTAGTGGATGGATGAGTGGGTGGTTGAGGACGAAAATTTCGTGTCTGAATTGGAAGCCAAAAACGACATACTATACTTCAGAACCACGAAAAGTGTTCTTCATGAAAGTTGTAGATCCTTGTCTTGGCTATAAAATGGATAGCTGGTTCATCCAATTTGGCTTCCTTAAGCCTAAGATATGTCCCAAATACAGTAGGTTGCTCAAACCCAACTTCAGCTCCTCTGTTCCGACTTGAAAGCTCAAAATGACCTACTAAACTTCTTTTTCTCAAAATGTGTTCTTCATGAAAGTTGTTTATTTGGATCTTGACTATCCACTGTCCAAATTTCATCCCATCTCCAATATTACATCTTGAGATATGATTTTATGAGTGCACACTGTTCGGATTCTACTAACAGAACCCGTATTCTGACTTCCATGTAAACTTAGGTCCCTTAGACATCTGAATCGGACTTTGAGCTCTTCATCAAAGTTGTAGAGCTTCCTCTTAGATTTCCTACAAGGTAAAATTCATGTTCATCAGATATTAGAAACTCAAGTTATGGCCAAAATACAGAAACAGTGTCAAATCTCAATAATGCTGAAAATATTCAATTAGGACCAATTTGAGCTCAAACTCACAAAATCATACCAAACTCAATCAATTAAGAATATGGAGAGTGTAAATGACTAAACATAAGGGTTTCTTAATGAATAAAATATGTGATTATCAAATTCCCCCACACTTAGCTTTTTGCACTCCTAGGCAAGACTCAAGACCAAAACAAGGACATAAGAGATTAACAAAAATTTAAATTCCAACGACATTCAAGAACCCAAAATTTTATAATCAAGAAGAACAACCAAAGGTTCAAGGGATCAAAACATTCATGAGTTAACAATTCTCCACATCTCAAACCAACAAGCAAGGTATCTTCAACATGAATCGAGAATGATAGATCTTCACAAGATCCCCTCTCAATCTCTCAAGTGTTTAAAAGGTAGGTATTTCACTCGATTCAACCCATGAAAATTGCACTACCATAAGCTTGCTTATCTTCTACTTCTCCACTACTCAAAACACATGCACACACAAATCATGAGGACTTTATTCAAGGTTGTAGTGAGGTCAAGGTAACAGGAGAAGATAAAATGGATATGAGAAGACAAATACCAAAGAGAATAAAAGCAAATGAGAGTTGAGTTCAAATAACAAGCATAAAAGTTCATCCCAACTCTAGTGTATATCCCTTTACATATTCATTTCCCAATCCTTTTCTTTTTTTAAACACTTGGTTTTTTTTTTTTTTTTTTTTTTTTTTTTATATATATGAACATAACTATATACATACATTTTTTTTCTTTTTGGGCACTCTTTTCTTTTTCAACAACCATTTTGTACACACACCCCCACACTTGTTCAAAAACTCATCCATTAACCAAGCTAATGTTCTTTTATTCCCTAAGGTAAAGTAAGAACACGATTTCTCATTTAAGGCACATAATGAGCTAGAAACAAGGAATGGTCAAATAAGCTCAAAGGGGTTAAGCAAAGGAAAATATACAAGGTTGGCAGGAATCAGAGAATTTTCAAGAAGTCAAAAGAGTGCTTGATATCATATTGAAAACAAGGTTGGCTATTTGGTTAAACTAGCTAATTAAGAAAGAGGGTCTCAATCATGTTCATGCATGCAAGTGAAATGTAGCTTCAAAAAGAATCAAAGCAAGTTCTAGAGTGGTCATTAACATGAGTGAAAATCACACAAGAAAGAAGAGAATGGCATAAATGTTAAATCCATCCATTAGGCTCAAAATCTCACAAGGTATGCATCCATCAAACTCAATTCATCAATTCAATTATCCATCTCCAAGCATATCAGTTCAAGAAGGGAGAAAAGTTATTCAATCATGTAATGATCCCTTTTTTTGTGTTTTTTTTTCTTTTTTTTCTTTTTTTTTTTTAACAACCAAAAGAAACATGCTAAAATCTCTCCCCCACACTTAATATAACATTGCCCTCAATGTGAAAGAGAGATATAGAAAAGAGCAACACAACCTGATAAGAAGTGAATCAACGCCAAGCAGAAAAGAAGCACACTGTTAGTTACGCATCAGACCCTGAAAAGAAATCAAACAAGAAAACGTTAGTACTTCCACAATTTATTACTAATTAATTACTACCTAAAAAACTCCTTACTCTGCCACCAATTAAGATGCGTCTCAAGAGTAAAATTCTCCTTACTCTGCCATCACTAATTGGTTTAATAAGTCCATGACAATCATATCATACTTTCCAAACAAAACAACAAAATTTTTTTTTTAATAAAATCAAACCCATTAAAGAGAAAGTGTCAGATCTGGCTTTTTTTTCTTGTTACTTCCTTCGCTGCTTCCTGTTGACCAATCTATCTGAGCTAATACCTTATCAGGTACATACTCAAAAGCTTCTAATTTATCAATGAGCTCATCAATAGTGGAGGCAGAGATAAGAAGTTGTCTTGCCGAAGGAGTGATAAATTTCTATTCCACAGCTTTGTCAAGAAAAAATAACAAAAGATCAAAGAAATTATTAACATTCAACAAACCAATGGGTTTATGGTGGATGTTCAGTTCAGCCCAAGAGACAATTTGAAAAATCTCTTCCAAAGTACCAAAACCACCAGGTAAGACAAGAAATGCATCAGAATTGTCAACCATTGTTTTCATTCGTCCATGCATAGATGTTACCTGAATTTCTTCTCCAACTGTCCTTCCAGTGATGTTATTTTCAGCTAAAGGTTTAGGAATAACACCTAAAACCTGACTGCCTCCTAAAAAGGCAGCAAGTGATACAGCCCCCATTAACCCACGACAACCTCCCCCATATACAAGATGAATATTCCTCGCAGCAAGTGATCGACCAAGAGTGCTAGCTGTGTTTACAAACTCTAATCCCTTCCCATAACTCGACCCACAAAAAACACAGACATTTTTGAGGTTACGAATAGAAGCCCCCATTCTATACTCTTCCTCCCTTTGAGTGTTTCTGAATTGAAGAAAAATGGATAAAATGGAGTGTTTAAATAAGAAAAAGAATGGAAAGGGAAATAATTGCACCTATAAGGGTAGGTTGGCTGTTGTCAGAAAAGGTTGAAATTAAGAAACACAAAATATTTTTTTTTCTTTTTTTTTGTTTTTTGTTTTTTTTTGTTTTTTTTTATTTTTTTGTTTTTTTTTTTGTTTTTTTGTTTTTTTTTACTTCAAGAAAATCATCAAGGTAAAGAAGTCTAGAAACCCCCGAAGGACCCTGCTCAAAGGATCGTCTCGTACAAAAATCAAAATACAACAAAATGATACAAAGATAAAAGAAATAGAAAATGATGACATACCTGTATGTACAGTTTCCATGGCGTATCTTTATACTGCGCGTCATGAGTGCAGTAGACATCACGTCCTTCCTTTTTTTTTTTTTTGAAATTGTTAGAAAAACTTGATGGAAGATGAGTGTATACTTACTTAAGATTGGGATGGAGGTAGTCTGCTCTTTCGGCTTTGTGCCAAAGCATTGTTGACCAGTATTCGACCCATTCAAGACCAGCGCAACATAGGGCTCCCAAAAGGGACAAGTGGTCATAATACGACTGGCTGCCTCACATGTGGGATACAATCTACCTTCTTTGTTTTTCAATTAAGAAGGCTGGATCAGGATGCATGCATTTCCCCATTCACGGTGTGTGTTACCAAAGCCAACCCTAAGACGTATACATAATTTTTGTTTTTTTTTTTTTTTTTTTTTTTTTTTTTTTTTTTTTTTTTTTTTGAGATGACACAAGAAGAAGAAGAAGAAGAAGAAGATGATGATGATATATATACAGATTGTTTGTGGATATGGCTCACATCTGCCTCTGGTTTAACGTCCAGTAATGGCTTAAATGTCTTCTATGAGTCGAGGATAAGCTTCCCATCCAATTTTCTTATAAATTGGCAAACAGGGTCTTTTAGAGTCAGATTCCCAAGACTGTCGCGTTTTTCTTCATCCTTGAAGAGATTCCACAAATTAAGAATTTCACCCCGCATCAATCCATAAGAACACGTCTCAAGAGTCAATAAGATATCATCTAATGACTCCTTACTCAGTCCATTCTTAATGAAGGATTTATTTGCGGAAATCATCCCCAAAGAACGACATTGTCTGTTACAATTCCATCGTCCACATTTGTAACAGACTTGTAACCTTTTTGCTCTTCTCCTTTTAGAATATGAACTTCTTCCAAGACCGGGCATGTATGAGTCAAATGAAATTGAGGACTCACCTGCTAATCGGACCTTCGCTTCAATTATCCAGCGTACATCTTCTGGCATACCTTTGTGCATTAACAGTCTCAATCTTTCACATCGAACTTTGTAGATTTTTCTCAGAGCATTTTGAGGAAGAGAAGGAAAATGTTTTCTCAGGTTTGAAAGAATGACATCCATTTTGAAGGAGAAGAAAGATTCAGTTATTTTGGGAAACTGAAAAATAAACCGACTTGAGAGTCACGGAGTACCGTATCCGCCACTTAACCGACAACACAAAGAACTCAAGAACTTGGTTTTCCAAGAATGATTGAGTCTTTGTCCATTAACTTTAAGCGCATTACCATTCCTAGGATCCTCAATATCTACGGCCCCAGAGGATACACGTGTTTGACAAAGAAAAGAACCGCGCCACCTGGATCTCAATTTTTCAAGGAGTAGGTGCGATGATAATCTCAAAGCAGAACCTTTTTGACCAATTTCGCAACTTTTGCAAAAGGTGTAACGACCTTGAATAAAGTGGGCCAATAAAATCCATACTTTATGAGATTTTCTCACTTGTTGTTGTTGAAGAAAAAGTGACCTCCACTTACTTCCGAGTGACAAAATTCAATGGCACTACCTACCTCATTGTCGGACACACACACTTGTTTTTTTTTTTTTTCTTTTTCTTTTTTTTTTTTTTTTTTTTTTTTTTTTTCATTCATAATGCGGATGGAGAAGGTTCATCACCTCCACTTCGCATTCTCTCGAAGTTCATGATACTTGTTTGAGGCGGTGTCCATTTACGATGAAAGCTTTGGTAGTGACCTCACTTTTAATCCGAACAAAGACCAAGGAAAAACCTTAGTAACAATAAATGGTCCATCCCATCTAGACCTTAATTTGCCAGGCATGAGTCGGAGGCGAGAGTTATAGAGGAGAACTTTTTGACCAATCTCAAATGTTTTCCTCAGAATTAACTTATCATGGAAGGCTTTGGTCTTCTCCTTATAGAGTTTGGAACTTTCATAAGCCTCCAAGCGGATCTCCTCCAATTGTCTTTGCGGTTGCAGCTTCCTCTCCATCTCCATACCGCTTGATCTAGGTCCAAGTTGCACCTTTTCACCGCCTAGAATGCATGATGCTCAATTTCCACCGGCGGTGGCAGGCTTTTCCAAAAACAATCGATACGGAGACATCCCGATTGGTGTCTTATAAGCAGTCCGGTAAGCCCATAAAGCATCCTCAAGCCTCTTGCTCCAAATCCTTTCTCATTAGGTTGAACTGTCTTCTGGAGCATCTGTTTGATCTCCCTGTTGGAAATCTCGGCTTGCCCATTAGTTTGGGGATGGTAAGGTGTAGAAACTCTGTGCAAGACCCCATACTTTTTCATCAAAGCTTCCATGCTTCGATTACAAAAATGTGAACCCTGATCACTGATGATGGCCTTCGGAACTCCAAACCTGCAGAAAATCTATGATCTAACAAAATCCACAATAACTTTGGAATCATCAGTCCGAGTAGCTTTCGCCTCCACCCACTTGGATACATAATCAACAGCTAGCAAAATGTAAACAAAACCAAAAGAAATAGGAAAGGGTCCCATAAAATCAATACCCCATACATCAAAAATCTCACAGAACAATAAGGATTTTTGGGGCATCTCATTCCTTCGAGAAGTGTTTCTTATTTTTTTGGCATTGATCACAAGATTTACAAAACACATATGCATCATGAAATAGAGTGGGCCAATATAATCCAGATTCCAAAACTTTCCTAGCAGTCCTTTGGGGACCAAAATGACCGCCACATGCAAGTGTATGACAAAAGCTAAGAATAGAATGAAATTCATTATCATGCACACATCTCCTAATGACTTGGTCACTACAAAATTTCCACGATATAGGGTCATCCCACACATAATATTTTGACTCACTCTTCAATTTATCAATCGAGCCCTAATAAAATGTGCGGGGAAAACACCAAAGAACTAAGAAATTTATCAAATCAAGAAACCAAGGAGTATTACCTTGCAGCTTGAAAAGCTCGCTCATCGTGAAGACATCATGGATAGGAAAAGTATCTCGCCTCCTTTTCAATTCGGCTTAGGTGATCACCACTAAATTCTCTCGCTCCACTTTTATCACGGATTTCAATATCGAACTCTTGGAGGAGCAAAATCCACCTAATCAACCTAGGCTTTGCATCAAGCTTCTTCAGGGAGAAACTTCGTAGTGTATGATCTGAAAACACAACCACTCTAGAACCAAGCAAATATGATCGAAATTTGTCTAAAGCAAAAACAATTGCTAAAAGTTCTTTTTCGGTGGTGGTAGTTGACTTGTGCAAGATCTAAAGTTCTTGAAGCATAGGAGATGACATGAGATATTTTGCCGACCCTTTGTGCAAGAACAGCTCCCAAAGCATAATTAGAGGCATCACACATGAGCTCAAATGGGAGTGTCCAATCTGGTGGCTGGATGATAGGTGTACTGGTCAATGCTTGCTTCAAGTGATTGAAGGCATCCTTGCATTTCTGGTCAAAATGGAACTCCACTTCTTTTTGTAGCAAGTTGGATAGTGGAAGAGCAATTTTGCTGAAATCCTTTATGAACCGCCTATAGAAACCTGCATGACCAAGGAAAGAACGAACCTCCCGCACGCATGTGGGGTAAGATAAGCATGAAATAACATTTATTTTTGCAGGATCTACCTCGATATTCCCTTGCTAGATATTACATGTCCTAAAACTATACCTTGTTCTACCATGAAATGACATTTCTCAAAATTGAACAAGGTTAGTTTCAATGCATCTATGTAAAACCCGAGCCAGACTATCCAGGCATGCATCAAAGGAAGAACCATAGACAAAAATCATCCATAAACACATCCATGCAATTCTCTAAAAAGTCAGAAAAGATACTTACCATACACCTTTGAAAGGTGCCCGGAGCATTGCACAGACCAAACGGCATCCTCCTATATGCAAATGTGCCAAATGGACAAGTGAAAGTAGTCTTCTCTTGGTCTTTTGGGGCTATATGAATCTGAAAATAACCTGAATATCCATCCAGAAAATAATAATGTGACTTGCCAGCTAGCCTCTCCAACATCTGATCAATGAAAGGTAGCGAAAAATGATCTTTTCTGGTAGCCTGGTTAAGCCGCCTATAATCAATGCAAACCCACCAATTATTCTGAACTCTTGTGGGTAGAAGTTCATTATTCTCATTCTCAACTACTGTGACCCCAGATTTCTTGGGAACAACCTGCACGGGGCTCACCCATTTACTGTCTGATATGGGATAAATAATGCCAGCTTGAAGTAGCTTGGTCACTTCCTTCTTCACCACATCTAGAATCAAGGGGTTCAGTCTCCTTTGGGGTTGCCTTACTGGTTTCATATCCTCTTCCAATAAAATCCTATGCATGCATGTGGAGGGACTAATACCAGGAATATCTGCAAGTGTCCATCCGATGGCTTGCTTATTCTCGCCTCAAAACCTGCAAAGCAATTTTTCTTCTTGTTCGGGTTGCGATTCTTAGCAACAATCACTCGACTTCTCACCATCTCCTAAATATGCATATTTAAGATGGTCCGCAAAGTCTTCAACTCTAAGGATGGGGGCTGTACAATGGAAGGCAAGAAGCTATTTGAAACAACTAATTTAGCAACATTAAATTCAAGACACGCTTCGACTTCTATTTTCACATGGTATCATTTAAGTCGAAGCGGTTGCATCATCACTCATACCAAAGATAAATCTCAAAGACATGCAAAGACACATGGCTCAACATCACAAGCAACACATGTATCACAAGAAACAGAATCCGAGAAAGTCAAGAATATCGTGGGATTCAAAGATATAAATCAAAGATAAACATCATCAACCAAAGATCTCAATCACATCAATATGAAAAACAGAATGCTCCTCTAGGGATGTCTCATGGCATCAAAAATGTTAAACTGTACCAAATCATCGCCAAACTCCATAGAAAGGGTGCCAGCATGCACATCTATCTTGGTCTTGGCGGTCTTGAGGAATGGTCTGCCTAGAATTAATGGAGCATGGTTTGCTGAAGACTCATCTTCCATGTCCAAGACATAGAAGTCCGCTGGAAAAATTAGCTCATTCACCCGAACTAATACATCTTCTAGCACTCTTGCAGGATAAGCAGTGGTCCTATTTTCCAATTGAATCACTATACCAGTAGGTTGCAGAGTGCCAATATTCAAGGACTGATAAATTGACATAGGCATGACATTAATCGAAGCACCCAAATCTAGCATTGCATGTTCAAATTTGGAGTTACCTATCGTGCAAGGAATTGTGAAAGTTCCAGGATCTTTGCATTTTTGTGGCATGCTTGGTAGAATCATTGCAGAAACATTTCTGCCCATGCTTATTTTCTCAGTACCCTTAAGTCTTCTCTTGTGAGTACACAACTCTTTGAGGAATTTGGCATACTTGGGAATCTGCTTGATTGCATCAAGGAGGGGAATATTGATTTCCACCTTCCTGAATGTGTCCATGACTTCTCTTTCTATTTCTGTTTGCGCAGTATGCTTGGACTGTGTGACTCTGTTTGGAAAAGGTAGTGGAATGGCCATATTTGAATTCTCTGCACATTTCTTCTGTGTCATAGATTTTTGGACTGAGTTATCCACTTTTTCTGTTTCTGGTCACCTTCGTTCTTTGCACTGTAGTTCAGGTTGTGGTGGAGTAGGACCGTCAACTTCTCTGCCACTTCTCAAGCTAATGGCACTTACATTGCCTCTTGGGTTGTTGACTTGTTTGTGAAGGCAATTGTTCGACCCTTGACTTTTCACTCACTCGAGTGGTTGCCATCCGCCCAATTTGAGTTTGTAAATTCGGATGGTGGCATTGACATTCTGCTGAAACCGTTTCATCAAGTCTTCGAAAGGTGGCTCACCGGGAGTGGGCTGGCTTTGAACAGTAGCCGGAGGGCTGCTTTGCATGGGTGGCGGAGCAGGTTGTGCTTGCCTAAATGCAGGTGGTTGGTACTTGTTGCTAGGGCTTGTAGCTTGGTATCTAAACTGTGGTTGCTGCTGTTGGTAGGGCTGTTGTTGTTGTTGACCAGAATTTCCATATCTCAGGTTGGGATGGTCCCTCCAGCCAGGGTTATAGGTATTAGAAAATGGATCATATCTAGGCTGCTGCTGTGATTGTTGATATTGGGGTCTACCAGGAAAAATACCAGCTGCTGCAACAGATTGTTCTGAAAAAATAGAACCACCATCCTGAAGTGTAGGGCATGCATCAGTAGGATGAGATGAACAAGAGCAAATGCCACGCACAGTTGCAGCCATCTGCATTGGTGCTTGTTGTCCCATCGCTAATGCCTCACCAAAGAAGTCAATTCATCAAGTCTCGTGTTCCATTCTCTCGTTGGTCTACATGAGACGATTGAATTTCATTAACTCCTCCGGTTGAGGTAATAATTCGTGTGCCAAATTGTTGAGTGTTGGCCGCCATGTTTGCTATCAAATCTCTCCGCCGCAGCAGGTCTTGTCTACTAAGGCTCCTCCAGGGCAAAGATCCACCATGCTTCGTCATTTGGCGGCAAGCCTTCATAAAAATATTGAATTAAGAGTTGATCGGTGATTTGGTGGTGGGGACAAATGAGCACGCCTTCTTGAATCTTTCCCAATATTCATGCAAGGTCTCTCCTCATCATTTGTCTTATGCCACATATATCTTTTCTAATGGCAAAGCCTCTCAGAGGCAGGAAAAATTTCTCTAAGAACAACCGCTTCATGTCGGTCAACTTGTTACTTGAACCTGGTGAAAGATAAAATAACCAATCCTTGGTCAGTATCGAAGTGAGAAAGGAAATGCCCTCGGCTTGATGTGCTCTTCTCGAGATCCTATGTGGTTTCATGGTTGAACAAACCACATGGAACTCCTTTAGATGCTTATGGGGATCCTCACCTCGCAAAACCGTGAAACTTGGGCAACAAATGTATTAATCCGATTTTAACTCAAAATCAGCATCAAGATCTGGGTATTGAATACACAAAGACCGGTTAGTTATATCGAAGCGACAAGTTCCTTAAGAGTTCTATTTTGCATGTTATCAGCCATAGTTTCGAATTATTCAAGATCTCAAGTTCACTCTCAATATTAAGATCAAATTCAGAAGCAATTCTTGCACTTAGCCTACGAGCTCTAATCAACCTATGCAAGGTTCTATCATCAATCTCAGGATCAAAGTCAACCAAGTTATCAGGCTCGACCTAGTCATGCATCACACAAAAACAAATAAATAAGCAAAATACACTAGACAATGGTTAAAAATGTTAGAAAAATTAATAAAAAAGCAAAAGTTAGTAAAAACACTTCAAATGAAAAGATTACACTTACTAATCCCCTGCAATCATTAGCCAAAAATTTTGACGAAAGCGCGCCGAACTCGACAAAAATTATAACCGAAGTTATTACCTAAACTTATAGCACAGTGACAACACCGGATCGTCTCCTCAAGGATCGTAAATGCAATTTAATCAAATCAATTAAAAGTTAGCAAAAAAAGGGGGTTTGACAGTTTAAGATCGCACTTAACAAAATTAAAGGAAGAAATAACAATTAAAGAGCAGTCAATTTAGAAACCTATCCAAGATTGGGCGGATTCAATCATAGACCCTTCATAGAACACTTGAAGTGCAATTGAATTGTTAATTTAGATCTAACTGAGATCTTTGCATCAAATCCAGAATTCATACTAGACGATCGTCTAGAATTCAATTAACAAGTGATAAACACAAATCCGCAATCGCACCATTCATGAAAATCTATGTTAATTTCAAGTACCGAATTCAATTAACTTAGGCACAAATCAGTAACCTAACCTTTTCAATTCTGTGATTAATTTAGATCAATCAGTTCTAAGTTTCATCACAAATCTCAATCTTCATTTATATGATTAGTTTAGATCAATCAGTTCTAAGTTTCATCATAAATCTCAATCTTAAACCAAGATCAATTAGATCAACATAAATAGAATCACCATTCATGCATTCAAGATCAAGAAGAAGAAGAAAGAAGAAGAAAAGAGGAATTCAATTACAAATCAAATACAATGCATAACCAAGGTCTCAAGAATCCAAACCACAATCTCTTCAAGAGTTCTAAATTGACCCAAAGTAGCTTAGCCCTCCATTACCATGAAGGGGAGCATCAAAATATACAAAACTATGAGAAACTATGAAGAAGCAAGAAGAAACTTAGAGAGAAATGAAGGAGAATTACATGTTGTTCATGATAAATGGTGCCTTTTATAGAAGTCCAAGGTAACAAAATGACAAAGGGAAGTGGGTGGATGAGTGGATGAGTGAGTGGAGTGTTTGAGTGGATGAATTAGTGGGTTGGTTTAGTGGATTGGTTTAGTGGATGAGTGAGTGGAATGGTTGAGTGGTTGAATTAGTGAAAAATGCCAAAGGACTTTTGGTGAGTGGGAAATTATGGACATGAATGGGTGAGTGGATGGATTAGTGGATGAAGTGGATGAATGGGTGGAGTGGTTTAGTGGTTGGATTAGTGTATGAGTGGATGAGTGGGTGAGTTAGTGGATGAGTGGATGAGTGGATGAGTGGATTAGTGGATGGATGAGTGGATTAGTGGATGGATGAGTGGGTGGTTGAGGACGAAAATTTCGTGTCTGACTTGGAAGCCAAAAACGACCCACTATACTTCAGAACCACAAAAAGTGTTCTTCATGAAAGTTTTAGATCCTTGTCTTGGATATAAAATGGATAGCTGGTTCGTCCAATTTGGCTTCCTTAAGCCCAAGATATGTCCCAAATACAGTAGGTTGCTCAAACCCAACTTCAGCTCCTCTGTTTCGACTTGCAAGCTCAAAATGACCTACTAAACTTCTTTTTCTCAAAATGTGTTCTTCATGAAAGTTGTTTATTTGGATCTTGACTATCCACTATCCAAATTTCAGCCCATATCCATTATTACATCTTGAGATATGATTTTATGAGTGCACACTATTCGGATTCTACTGACAGAACCCATATTCTGACTTCCATGTAAACTTAGGTCCCTTAGACATCTGAATCGGACTTTGAGCTCTTCATCAAAGTTGTAGAGCTTCCTCTTAGCTTTCCTACAAGGTAAAATTCATGTTCATCAGATATTAGGAACTCAAGTTATGGCCAAAATACAGAAACAGTGTCAAATCTCAATAATGCTGAAAATATTCAATTAGGACCAATTTGAGCTCAAACTCACAAAATCATACCAAACTCAATCAATTAAGAATATGGAGAGTGTAAATGACTAAACATAAGGGTTTCTTAATGAATAAAATATGTGATTATCATCTCCCACGGCTACCCAGGCTCTGAAAATGTGAAGGGAGTGTTAGGAAATGAATCTCCCTCGAAATAGATGCCCTAGCTCATTAAAAACCCTCTTTGTGGAGCCAAAACGATGTAGCAGGATTTTAGCAAGATGTCGCGGCCTCCTGATGCAAATTTAGCAAGATGCCTCGGCCTCCTGGTGCGTAGAGCACAAAATCACAACACGATGTCGCGGCCTTCGAAAAGGATGTCGCGGCCTCCTGCCAGGATGCTTCCAAAACTGATATACTATGCCGAGGCATAATTTTGGAGGCCGAGGCATAGTATATGGCTTTCATTCAAAAAAAATTTCTTCATCAAAATGCAACCAATACTTGACTTCTTGGATTCCTATCTTGCTCACTTAATTCAATGATCTTTCTTGAGCTTTCACACTCTTCCTTTTCTCCACTTCTTCTTCAAAGCTTTATCTCTATTCTTCAAACTCTTCATGAATCATGGGATTCAACCACCTATCAAGTATGAAAATCAAATGAGTACTAATTCCAAAATCATTTCATTAAAGCTTGTCAATATTGATTAAAAGAATGCTCAATAGGTTCCAATTCCACTATAGCTCCAACAATCAAATTCAAGCTCAAGATATCAAGAATATACAAGGAAACTAACACAAATTAACATAAATAGTGATCATTTAACTCTACTTTTGTAGAGTTATCACACCCCCAAACTTAGAATTTTGCTAGTCCTCGAGCAAAATAATAAAAATCTCAACACTTTCACTTGAGCATGATATGATAAAAACAATTTTGCAAATTGTGAAAAACAATTGCCAACTAAATCCTCAAAACATTGTCTCCACATTTAATATCTCAATCATCCCAAGCATCATACTCGAGCATTTTCACTCATCAAACAACATTGATGGTTAAATTGAGTTTCTTATGTGTATGTGCGGTCCAATCACCAAGCTTCACCAATCAACTGGATAAGATTATGCAAATGAGATCCTAGGATGATGAAACTTAGAAAATCATATTTTCACCCCCTTTCCACTAATGTAGGATGAACATGGCATGTAGATCAAAAGGTCTTATTGAGCTTGTAATGATAGGCTAAGGTGGGGGCTATGAACAAAGGATAAAATAAACCAAAAACCTTGGATAATGATCAAATGCACCTCTAATTTCCTCAATGGATACTAACACAAGGGCTACACAATGTGTATTCCATACCTCTTAATCCTTTCAACAACTTTGTTCAAACTTTTCAAATGATTTTCCTTTCATAATCACTTTATTTTTCTTTTCATGCCATTTTTTTTAACCACCACAAATGCATGTACATTTCAATTCATTGCTTCACACGCTTTTTCTTGTAGAGACACATATCAACTTGGCCCTTAATCATACAAGTATTTAGAGATGCAATCAACCATTATCCAAAGCACAAGGTATGATATTAAATACATGGCTCAAAGGTTTTGGTAGTCATGAGTTCATAGAACAAAATCACAAGGCTTAAACATCACTAGGCTCAAACAAGGTGCTATGAATACATTTATGCCAAGGTTAAGCTTGAAAGGCTTAAACGATCCAAACATTGCCTAAATCATCTCTACACACCAAGTCTAACTTAGGATTTTGCCTTGAGGGAACTTGATAATCAATCCTAAATCCCAAAACCTAAGAAACTCACATTACATAATTCTTCTCTAAATGATCAAGCACAAGTTAAGCAAAAGGACCAAGTGCAAAAAGATAAGTTACTCAACTTAACCATTCAACTTGCTCAACAAAATCAACACATTTCAAACAACACTTAGGATTCAAAAGAGTCAAGCATGTCAACAATTCAATCTTATCATAGGGTTAGCAAACCATTCAAACACAACAATGCAAAATCATTCTAAAGCTTTTCCATACAAAATCACACTTCCCATCAAACACCTAAAACACCCCCAAACTTAAAAGTTCACATTGTCCCTAATGTGACATAACTACAAACAGTAGCAACAAGAATACATAATACTACTACTAGACAATAAAAGACAAGTACAAGTAAAGAAAAGAAAAGAAAAGAAAGCTCCCTCAAGTGGTGATGAAGCGCTAGTCAAAATGCATGGGATCTTCTATATCCTCATCCGTATCGGGCTTGGGCAGAGGCATTGAAGGATAGTGTTCCATGTCCATGTTCAGCTGAATAGCCATTGCTCGCATCATCTCGGATAACACATTTGCTTGAGTCTCTTGGTGAGCAAAATGGCGACCTTGGCGGCGCTCTATCCTTTCTTGGCGCTACACCATATGCTCTTGATGCTCCTCCAAACGAGTCAATCGTTGAGCTACTATCAACGCTGCTGAGGTGGTAGAGATGGAGGAGGAGGCTGAGATGAACTAGCATCTTATGTGGAAGGGGTTTTCATGAGGCGGAGGCACAAGTCATTGTCCATTGGGCTCCTGAGGTATATTCTCTTTTCACCCCTTCCCCATATAACTCCGGCTTGCTCACACAACAAAGTAATAAGGGCAGGGAACCAAATGTTGTGATGGGGTGAAGCAGCAGTTTGGAATATGGCATGATGAATGACTTTACCCACATCCACGGTGTATCCATTTAAAATGGTGTAGATCATGATAGCTCTCTCCCTTGTTATATGATTCCTATATGTAGTGGGGGCTAACCTTGTAGCAACAAAGTAGAGCCACGCCTTAGCATATGGAAACAAGCAATTCTTTAGAATGTTATAAATCTTATCATTATTCTCAGTCCATTCATTGCTAGGAAGAACAATGAGTGACAATATCTCAGTCAAATCAATTTCTCCAACTGTAAATGTGCTATAATCATCATTTGGAATACAAGGCAAAGCATACACAGTGTTGATAGCTTTACTAGAGAATGAAACCTTTTTATCTCGGACAAAGACCTTGCCATTCTCATGCTCTAGAGCATTTGCATAGAACTCTTGCACTACCGGCATGATAGCTAGGTAGGGGCGCAAGCAAAACTGCGCCCACATTTGTGACATGATGGTTGTGTGCAGTTGGAGGTTCCTTTCTGGAGTTACTTGAAGCTTCCTCTCTGGAATTATGAACTTGTGCTTGGCATTGCTGTTGAACCTCATCCAAGCATCATTTGAGACAAACTTAGTCTCATCATAAGCATTGGTGCTACTTGAGGTACCCTTAGTAGCCATTGACTTCCTCTTTGGAGCCATGAGAAACCAAACACAAACACTCAAAACTCGTTCCCACTTAGAATCATATAAGCCTATGGTGAGATGCTAGTGGAATGGTGGTGAGGTTTTGGTGACTTGAGAGAGGGTGGGGTGTGGTGGTCACGGGTTGGGTGAGGAAGAGGGTGGTGGGTGTTCTTGGGTGATAGGAGAAATCTCAACAATGGAGCTTAGAGGTGGTGGGTGAATGGAAAAAAATACAAAAATAGAGCTTAGAGGTGGTGGGTGAATGGAAAAAATACAAAAATGAAGTTTAGAGGTGGTGGGTGCCGTAAAAAATGGATGAAAATTGCCGAAAATGGAAGCACCTTACAAGAAAAAATAGAGGATGAAGATGGGGAGAGATGATATAGTGTGAGATGTGAGTGAAATGAGGACAATGAAGAAGAAGAAGTACTTATTGGAGTGATTGGATGGAAGAAAAGGTGAGAATGGGAGGAATGATGGCAACAATGGAGGAATGCTTGGAAGGTGAGAATGGTTATGGTGTTTTGGGGGGAGGGGGGAGAAGCTGCGTAGGAAGTGATAAATGTTAGGGCTTGGCCCATTTTCTGTTTTAAACTCTTTTTTTTTATATATATACAAGTGTGTCGCGGCCTTGGGGAAGGATGTCGCAGCCTCCTACTTCATGAGGAGCCTTCCCTGGTCAAGTATACTGCGGCATTAGAAGAATGGTGTCACGGCTTCCTGCTTCGTGAAGCCACTCCCCTGCAAGACTATGTCGCGGCCTCCCGATGCATGAAACTCCTTCCTGATATGGTGTGCCGCAGCCTTGGAAGGGGATGCCACGACACACTACGTGCAACCTCACCAAATTGAGAATTTCTACAAGTTCTTTCACCCAAGTCCCTCTTTATGAAGTCTAAACATCAATTGGTACATAGAGCACTTGGGATTTGGCTTGTATGTTGCTCAAAACCACTTGAAGGAACACTTATAACTTCAATAAGAAAAGTCTTAGACTCTAAAACACGAAAATTATCAATTAACAAGTACCAAACTCAAATTAAAAGTGAAAAGGATTAAGAGCTTGGGTTGCTTCCCAAGTAGTACTTGATTTATAGTCGTCGGCTTAATTATGATGCCCTTTTCAATTATGGTGGCTTGAAGCAAGAGAAGTAGGATGACATCATTCTCTTATCAGATCTTTGCCTCCATACTCGATCATTGCCTTTGGAATCCTCTCTGAAAATATTCTGAACTCTAGTTGGAACCGGTTGTCCCAAGTGTGCCTTGGCATTATAAACTCCACTAGGCCATGGGATTTTCAGTTTATCAATAGGTAAAGTGCCAGGTTTCATCTTGTCGGAAGAATTCAGATCAACTTGCACTAAACTCTAAGAACTGGAATTTTTTTTTCTTTTTCAACAATCTTGGAGACAGGAGGACCTTTCTCTTTCTCATCAACAATCTTGGGAGTACAAGAATCAACATTAATGAATGAAGAAGAGTTCTTACCATCCAACCCCTTTTGAGATTTACCTTGAATACAATTAACAGGGGCATAAAGATCTGATGTCGGGGCAGACTTATTAAAAACATTGAGGGTCACTTAATCTTCATCCACCCTCAAAATAAGCTCTCCTCTAGGCATATCAATTAATGCTCTTGAAGTTGTTAGTAATGGTCTTCCAAGAATGATGGGGACCTCATGGTCTTCTTCCATATCAAGCATAATAAAATCTGTAAGGATTATAAATTTATCAACTTTTACTAGCACATCCTCTATAATTCCCCTAAGAAAAACATATGATCTACCCACCAATTGGAGAGTGACCGATGTAGGCTTAGCTTCTCCTAATTCCAACTTTTGAAAAATAGACAATGGCGTCAAATTAATACTTGTACCCAAGTCACATAATGCCTTACTAAAGAAATGGCTCCCAATGGTGCACGGGATAGTGAAGCTTCCGGGGTCCTTTAGCTTAGGAGGTAGCCTGTTTTGAAGGATAGCACTACATTCCTCCATTAATGCAATCGTCTCAAACTCACCTAACCTTCTTTTCTTGGATAGGATGTCATTCATAAATTTCACATAACTTGGCATTTGCTCTAATGCTTCCACAAATGATGTGTTGATGTGAAGCTTCTTGAACACTTCTAAGAATTTCTTGAATTGGGACTTATCCTTGTACTTTTCTAACCTTTGAGGAAATTGAGGAGGCAGAGGAGGTAGGGGTGTAGATTGCACTTCTTCTTGAACTTGTTTTTCCTTCTCCTGTTCCTTTTTAAGCTCATTTTTAGAGCTGAGTACCTTTTCTATATTATCAACTACTGTCTAACCACTTCTAAGAGAGATTGCACTACAATTCTCCCTGTTCTCTTGTTTCGGATTAGGCTCTGTGTAACCAAGAAGATTGCCTGGTGGGCAGTTCCTTATAGCCACCGCCAATTGGCCCACTTGGTTCTCCAAATTTCGAAGAAAGGTCGCTTGGCTTTGGATCACCACATCATTCTTGGCCATATATTGCATGATCATATCTTCTAAAGATGGCCTCTTCTCTTATTGAGGAGCATTGTTTGGTTGATTAAAACCCGGAGGAGGGCCTTGTGCTCTAGAAGATGAAGCATCAACATTCTGATTTTGTCCCCCAAGCAAAATTTGGATGATTCCTCTATCCTGGATTAAATGTGTTGGAGTAGGGATTGTCCTTCTGCTGATTAAATCGTCCCACAAAGTTCACAGTTTCTAGATTTAATGAACAATTCTCTAGAGAATAGGCCTCTCCACAATAATTATAAGTAACAAAAGGACTTGCAATAGTCTGAACACCAAGGCCATCAAACTTCTTTGACAAAGAAGCAATCTAAGCTGACAACGCAGTAATAGCATCCACCTCATATACTCCTGCCGCACGTCTAGTTACTTGTCTTTCTGAAGGCCACTGATAGTTGTTAGAAGCCATTTCTTCTAGCAAATCAAAGGCCTCATCAGTGGACTTACTCATTAAAGCTCCTCTAGTTGTTGCATCAATAGTTGTTCTCAGAGGTCCATTTAGAGCATTATAAAAAGTATGAACCTGCAACCACTTAGTAATGCCATGATGCAGACATTTTTTGATGAGTTCTTTGAATCTTTCTCATGCTTCATAAAGAAATTCACAGTTGTACTGAACAAATGAGATTATATGCTTCCACATTTGGGTTGTCTTCCCAGGTGGACAGAACCTGTCCAAGAACTTGTGAGCCAATTCATCCCAAGCAGTGATAGACCCCTCAATTAAAGAATAAAGCCAACTCTTGGCTTTGTCACGCAATGAGAAGGGAAATAACCTCAACCGAATAGCATCTTTAGAAACCCTATTGTGCTTGAAAGTATCACAAATTTCAAGAAAGTTCCTGACATGATCGTTCGGATCCTCGTTGGGCAAACCGCAAAATTGGACAGATGTCTGGATCATTTGAATAATGACTAGCTTGATTTCAAAGTTGTTAGCCTGAATAGCCAGTCTCCGAATGGTTGAGTTAAGATCTTGAACTTCAGGGATAGCATAATCCCTCAAGGATTTTGTACCTCCTTCTTCTGCCATTAGTGATGCAACAGCGAAGAATACCTAAAAAACAGAAGAGCTCTAATAGAACAATTAAGCAAAATGGAAAATTAAAAACCTTAAACAAAAGTAACAAGTCTGAATTATTAGCAAAGTGATTCATGAACTAATATTAGCAAGTAAAATTAGCAACTAGTCTCCGGCAACGACGCTGAAAACTTGATGAGACTTTTTGTACAAGTATACACGTCACTCAAGTAATAGAATGAAAAGTACGAGTCGAATCCACGAGGACTAGAAATAATTTTTCAACTAAGTATTAGTATAAGAGGCCTTACTAATATCCAAATAACAATAAATTGACGTAAAAAGAATAAAAACTTAGAGCAATCTAACTTGAAATGAAAAATAAGCAAGTAATAAAATTGACCAAGTATCAAATTCTCACAATGGTAAAAACCTAATATTGTAACCCTTCCTGATATTTCACTCACTTGGATTAAATCATACCTATTATCCCACTCAATGTTACTTGAAGAATTAGTCTAGAACTCTAGTATCAACATACTCCTCTTCCGATGGCGATATGTCCTTTCTCACTTAATCAACACATAATATCCCTATAAGAATCAATTAACAAAGAAGCATTATATCGAACACGTTCTATGCAAGATTACACTTGATCCTAAGCATATCCCTATGTCTTAGAACAAAACCCCCAAGCTCAACCCTAGAGTTAGAACTTCAAGTGTCACCTATTCTAGTTCTATGATCAATTTCCCTTTCCAAAGTTCAAATCCAATCCAAATATTTACCAATTGGTGGCCAATCAATCAATAGTATGAAACATAAGAATAGATAAAAACTTCTTATAACATTGAAATAGGCAAACAAACATTCAATAATCCAAGCTACATATCAATAAGAGTTATAATCCTAGAAACAAATTTAGGTCATATTCAACATTTGGGGACAATCAATTAAACCAAATATCACATCCATCAAAGCCAAATTACAGAGAATGAGAAAACCCAAAGGAAACCCAAGAGAAATGATGAAGAAGATGAAGAACAAGTTAGCTCCAATGGTGGGATACAAGCAAATCTTCAAGAACTTCCTTGTTGTCCAAACTCCACATCAAGCTTCCCTAAGTTCCTTGAGGTCTCCCATGGCTGCCCAGGCTTTGAAAATGTGAAGGGAGTGTTAGGGAATGAATCTCTCTCGAAATGGATGCCCTAGCTCATTAAAAACCCTCTTTGTGGAGCCAAAACGATGTAGCAAGATTTTAGCAGGATGTCACGGCCTTGGAGCAGGATGCCGCGGCCTTGGAGCAGGATGCCGCGGCCTTGGAGCAGGATGTTGCAGCCTCCTGATGCAAATTTAGCAGGATGCCTTAGTCTTCTTCCAGGATGCCTCGGCCTCCTGGTGTGCAGAGTACAAAATCACAGCACAATGTCGCGACCTTGGAAGAGAATGCCGTGACCTTGGAAGAGAATGTCGCGATCTCCTACCAGGATGCTTCCAAAACTGATATACTATGTCGAGGCATAGTTTTGGAGGTCGAAGCATAGTATATAGCTTTCATTCAAACACTTTTTCTTCATTAAAATGCAACCAATACTTAACTTCTTGAATTCCTATCTTGCTCCCTCAATTCAATGATCTTTCTTGAGCTTTCACACTCTTCCTTTTCTCCACTTCTCTTCTTCAAAGCTTTATCTTCATTCTTCAAACACTTCATGAATCATGAGATTCAACCACCTATCAAGCATGAAAATCAAGTGAGTACTAATTTCAAAATCATTTCATTAAAGCTTGTCAATATTGATCAAAAGAGTGCTCAATAGGTTCTAATTCCACTATAGCTCAAACAATTAAATTCAAGCTCAAGATATCAAGAATATACAAGGAAACTAAAACAAATTAACACAATTAGTGATCATTTAACTCTACTTTTGTAGAGTTATCAGTAACCCGCGGCTGCCACAGCATATGAAGCATTTGAGCTTGATCCTCTCTTTTATTAGAAGGGGCTCTCAGTGCCCTGGAATAGGACGTTCTGGATCTGGGTATTGCGGGTTTCAGATTTTAGCATCTTTGTTGATGTTACGAACCCAAGTGTGAGCTCTCCAGGTTCTAGACCTAGGATGGAAACCCACGATGGTTTCTTTCTTTTTCTTTTTCTTTTCTTCGAATAAACGGGCGTGAGTGTTTATTGCACTGGTGACACGCAATTCAAAGATATGCCACTACTGTATTCATGATGCGCAGTATAAAGATACGCCATGAAAATTGTACATAAATGTATGTCATCATTTGTTATTATATTTCTTTTATCTTTGTATAATTTTTTTGTATTTTGGTTTTGGACAGACGATCCTTTGAATAGGGTCCTTCAGGGGTTTCTAGACTTCTTTACCCTGATGGTTTTCTTGAAGTTAAAACAAAAAAAAAAAAAAATAAAAAAAAAAAAAATAAAAAAAATGTTTCTTAATTTCAAATTTTTCTGACAATAGTCAACCTACCCTTATAAGTGTTATCATTACCTTCTCCATTCTTTTCCCTATTTAAACACTTCATTTTCTCCACTTTCCTCCAACTCATAATCATTCAAAGGGAGGGTGAGTATAGAAATTGGACTTTCTGATCATTAACTTAAAAATGTTTGTGTATTGTATGGGTCTAGGTATGGGAAGAGTTTAGAGTTTGTAAACGTAGCAAGCACTCTTGGTCGAACACTTGCTATGAGGAATATTCATGTTGTATATGGGGGAGGTTGTTGTGGGTTAATGGGAGCTGTATCACTCTCTACATTTCTAGGAGACAATCAAGTTTTAGGCATCATTCTTAGAGCTTTGACTCAAAAAAACATCACTGGAAAGACAATTGGAGAGGAACTTCAAGTATCATCTATGCATGAATGAATGAAGATAATGCTTGAAAACTCTGATGCATTCATTGCCTTACCAGAAATTTATCACACCTTCGGCAAGACTACTTCTTATCTCTACTTCCACTGTTAATGAGTTGATTGATAAATTAGAAGTTTTTTGTTTATAAACCTGATCCAGCAATAGCTCAAATAGATTGGTCAGAAGGAAGCAGTGAAGGAAGCAGTATGAAACGCAAGCTAAATTTGACACTTCATCTATAACTTTCCTTTACCTTTAGTTTTATTTATTGTACTTTGTTTCTGTTTAAATTTGTGTCAGATTTCTCTTTTCAGTAATTGCCGCAACAAGTAATATCTTCTATCATTTACTCATTTATATTTTAATATTGTGGACAATGTTGTGATCTGGTTAGGGTAAAGGATAGTTGACCCAAAAAAAAAGATTAAAAAATTTAGGAAGTATGATACGATTGTTAGCAACTTACTAAACCAATGAAGGATGATAGAGTAATGAGTAATTTTACTCTTGAGAAACATCTAAATTGGGAAGTATGTTTAGCGATATGATTGTCAAAAACCTACAGCAAAACCAATTAGGGATGACAGAGTAAGGAGTAATTTTACTTTTGAAGTAAATTACTCTTGAGACGCATCTAGATTGTAGAAGTAACTATTCTGTGTTGATTTGTGGAAGTAATAAAGTTTTATCGTTTAATTTCCTTTGAATGATTTAAGTGAATGAACTCTCACATCCTAAGCCATTGAAATTCAGGGATCATAGCATGGTTGAATAAATTATCTTCTATCTTAAATTTCACATGCTTGGTTATGGATGTTGAGATAGATTGAGAATGATAGATCTATGCCTTGTGAGATTTTAAGTCTATTGATGAATGAATTGAATATCTATATCATTCTCTTCTTTCTTGCGTAATTTTTTCATTCATGGAATTGTTACACTAGAACTTGCTTTGTTTCTTTTTTAGGCTACATTTTCACATGCATACATAAACATGATTGAGGCATTTTGAAATAACTACCTTGATCAAATAGTCATCCTTGCATATTTTTCCTTGTGTAACCTCTTTGAACTTATTTGACTATTCCTTATTTTTAGCTCATTACGTGCCTTAAAAAAACATGTTTTTACCCAACTTTAGGGAATAAGAGAGCATTGACTTTATTATTGGATGAGTTTTTGCACAAGTGTCAGGGGTGTGTGCAAAATGTTAAAAAAAAAAGAAAAAGAAAAAAAAGAGAGCTGACCATTGCTGCAATCAAAGGATTATCAGAATCTCCTGATATACCATGTGACATATCCATACCTAGAATGAGGGTGGATGCTTGGAAACAACAGGAAGAAAAGGAGAAGGTTCAGGCCTAACAATGAATTCAACCCATCAATTTAGGATTGATCTTCAACAAACATTAGTCAAATATTGGTCATTATTCTTTATGAGATTTAAACTGAATGTTCTCAAACATCTTCTTCACTCAAACTGTACCCTAATGCTCTTATATTCTCTTTGGTATTTTAAATTGTCATATCCATATTACCCCATCTCCTTTACCATGGCCTCATTCCAACCTTGAATAAAGTCCTCTTAATTTTTGTGTGCATGTGTTTTTGAGTAGCGGAGAAGTAAAAGATAAGCAAGCTTATGGTAGTGCAGTTGTTCATGGGTTGAATAGAGTGAAATACTTATCTTTTAAACACTTGAGGGATTGAGAGTGAATTCTATAAGGATCTATCATTCTTGATTCATGCTTTTCAACTGAAGTTTCCTTACTTGTTGATTTGAGATGCGAAGAAATGTTACCTCATGAATATTTTAATCCCTTGAATTTTTTGTTGCTCTTCTTGTTTATAAACTTTTGCATTTTTTAATATCATTGAAAATTGGGTCTTTTAGTGTTTTTAGCTTTTGAGTCTATGTCGGTTTTCTTTGTTTCCTAGCTTTAGTCTTATGTGTTTTACCCAGGAGTGCAAAAAGTTAAGTGTCGAGAAATTTAATAATCACATATTTTATACATTAATAAACCCTCATTTTTAATCATTTACACTCTCCATGTACTTAATTGATTAAGTTTGGTCATATTTTGTAAGTTTGGGTTCAAATTAGGCTTAATTGATCTTTTCCAGCATTATTGAGATTTTACACTGTTTCTGTATTTTGGCAATATCTTGAGTTCTAGATATCTATAAATTATGAATTTTACTTGTAGGAAATTTAAGAGAAAGTTCTACAACTTTGATGAAGAGCTCGAAGTCTCAATCTGACATCAAGTAGAGCTAATTGGGCCTAGAAGTCAGAAAACGAGTTTTGTCACTAGAACCCGAGCAATGTGTACTAATCAAGGCATAACTTGAGCTATAGGAGAGGTTTTGGATTGAAACCAGTGTCATTTGATAATTAAGACCTAAATTTACAACTTTCATGAAGAACACGAGCCAGTTCGGATGACTTGGAGGTCATATTGGGCTTGTAAGTCAGAATAGAGGAGTTGTAGCTGGGTCTGAGCAGTGTGCAGTTATTGGGCTGGAATTTAATATGTAGGAGTTGTATTGAATTGAAACTAGTGCCATTAGAAAGCTAAGACAAAACCCTTCAACTCTCATGAAGACCACTTTTTCATAAAATAACGTTTTAATAGAGTTATAATCATGTGAAGATAGTTGAATTAGTTGGTACAAGTGGAGAAATAAGAATCATTAATCATCCACCCACACATTAATCATCCACACTCTCTTTAATCATCCACCCATTCATTAAATAACTCAATTATCATTTTTTACTCATTCACCCATCATCTATCTACTCATTAAATAACTTTATTGTCATTTTCCACTCATCCACTCATCATCTACCAACTCATTAAATAACTTCATTATCATTTTGTACTCCTCAAGCTCCATAAAAGGGAGCATTGGCTGATCATTTTGTGCATCTTGGCTTAGAGATCAAGATCATGCTATTGTGTTATTTGTTTATCTTGTTGCAGTTTTCTTTTGTTCTTAATTGAAGTTATGTTCATCTTTTTCTTCTTCTCTCTTTCTTTCTTCTTGTTCATGAGTAACTAATCTTCATTTTGCTTAGGTGAAAGGGTGAAGTTTTTGGTAATAAATTAAGGTTAGATTAATTTCTTTTTTGTGCTTTAATGATGTATTATCAAGTGGTCATTATATGTGTTGTATTTTGTTTCCAATCAATTTAGAAACCCTCCTTGTAAAGTGGAGTTTTTGATTTATTGTAGACAAATGATTAGCACAATGAATGTTTGAATACATTTACAAGTGTTGATGTTAGTAAATAATTAAAGGAACTATAATATAACTACGTATATAATTCTAAATGGACTTTGAATGTTTTATTTTTCGATTAGAATCTCCGTTGTGCTTGAATTTCAATTGAGTTATAAAAAGAAATAATTTTGTCCTTAATTTATTACCAAAAGTGGATCTCCTAACTCAAGCAAGTTTTTTTTTTATTGTGAACAAATTTTATTATCTTTATTGTTGTGGCAAATCATTTCCTTACCTCAAATAATTTTTCTTCATCAATTCTATGTGGATCAACTTCGGACTCTTAAAAAATTTATTACTTGAGACAACTTGTATTTGAGTTTATATCCTTTAATTCGCATCAGTGTTCACTTATATAAGGGTTGCATTTGCAACATATGGGGGGCTTCTACTGTTCCTAGCTTGGGTAATTAGACCACACACATGGCAAGCACTTGTGGGACTAGTCTGGAGTTTGTTCCACAATGAAGTGCAGATCAATTTTTGACCTTTTAACATGCAATCAACCCTCCGGCAAGCATGTCAAATACTCTGAATTGAACCACCCACGTATTTTCCACATGAGTATACATTTCCTAATGGTCAACCGTACTATAGGGTTCGAGTAGCAATGGCTACAAAGCTCATTGATAGTCCACCTGTGACATTTGGGTGTTACACCCTACCTGAGTTTGATGCAAGTGAAGATGCAGCCTTTTTAATGCTCTAGCGTATGTTAAATGGCATTGGGAAGACAATTTTGGACTTTAACTATGACACAGTAAATTCTCTAGAAGAACAAGTAAATAAATTAGAAGCTGAGAATTTTGACTTAGTTTTGAAAAGCGCCCACTTGAAAAAAGAGCTGCAAATTTTGACAAGTAGGTTTCAATTGTGTTAAGTAGACATATTATGTTCAAATGTATAATTTGGGGGCTTTGGGTGTCAATGTATGTTTTTTTTAATATTTTTTGTTTGTCAGACAGTGCCATGGTAGTCTATGTTGTGATTCATATTATTCTATTTATGTGTGGAAATTAGTTAGGTTATGTCATGCTTTGCAAAAATGTATAAATATATGCTTTGCTAAGTTTGAACGATATAAATGGTCTGTTTATGAATTTTTATTGATACAAGCAAACATTCTGGAACCTTATTACATTTGAAATAGTTATCATAGTTTACAAGAATAATTAAATCCCATATAATATAATTATTTCAGACTACTATATAAGTCATTAATTTTGCAACATTAACAAATTCATTTCATATATATACATGTTATATAAATAGCCACAAGGTTGTAACAAAGTTGTAAGAAAACAACGTTAGTCAATTCCCATCCTCCCTGCGAATCAGGCCTCCACAGCAAGCAGTCCCTGTGCTGCCTTTGGACGCGCCATCCGTGTTGAGGTTGACCCAACCATCTGGAGGAGGTTTCCATCTAACCGACCTTTGACTTGTCCCCACAAGGTTTCGTTGGACCAAGCCGCTGTGTCTACTGTGGGCAATTTCTTTAATGTTGTTTAGGATGACAACGACAGCTTTATGTGGCCGCTGAAAGTTGGAGCCAACTTTTTCGGGGTTTCTCCATTTGCAGATGAAAAATAATTATCTTATATTTTTAAAAAAAGTGTAGATATTATTTATATTAATTTTAATAAATATGATTAAATAAAAAAATATAAATAATATATAATAAATAATATTAAATAAAATATAAAAAAATATATATATATTTAATATAAAAATATAAGAATTAAAAGTTGTCATTACGAAATTATATTTGCAAAGTGTCTGAACAGTGCAGGCAGTTGGTGTTCGCAATGGGATAAGGCGAAGAAAGCAATTAGATACACATAATACTTAAATAAATTTAAATATTTTGTAAAATTAAGTGATAGAATTTAATCAGTATGAAAGGAAATTTTTTCAATTAGAAAAGTATTAATTTTCAAAAATGTATAATTGGTTACTAAATATGTCAATGCTAACAATTATTAACTTAAAATATGGTTGACACATATTCTATCACTGTGTTAACAGCTTTTTTGTCTGAAAAAAGTTTTTTTTTATTTATTAATTATTGAAATAATTAAAAAATTTTACAGTTAACTTAAACACGTACTAAATACAATAAATCCTATAATTAGTAACTAATAACCCTAAAAATTATATATTTCAATATTAGCGTTTTGTATATGTGTAACGCATGGGAACATTAAAAAAAGTCACAAATAATAAGGAAATAGATAATTAGTTTGGAGATATGACACTCCATATAGTTAAACGAATCTGATTAGGCTATAATTATTAAGGTCCATAGTCAGACCAACACAAAATTATTTTGTTGTTTTCATTAATCGGGCTCTGACACTGCTATGATAACGTCCCTTGACCCAATAATTTTTTTTATATGTCATGTCAATAAATAATTAGTTTAATTATATAATTTGAGTTAATTTCAATTTTTGATTCTATAATTTTTTTAATATTAAATTTTATGTATTTATTGATTTAGATGTTTTATCAACTCATTAATAAGAATATACCAAGCTGATCTATAATCTCTAATGCCAAGTTATACTAACAAAACAATCTTAAATTAATAGATATTACAATGACAATTAAAAAATATATATTAAAAATTTAAATGATCAATAACTTCAATACCAAATGATATTCAATGCATTCAAATATTTTAATATTTAATATATTTAGTTTACACAACTTAAGTAGACTAAATAAAATAACATATTAATTAAATAAATTAATTGACATATGACTTTTTCGGCTCTTTAATCTTGTTCTCTTTCACAAATCTAATTTATTTCAATATAACACATAACTATAGCTTGTCAATTACATTTTCTCCATCAATTTACCCATCGAGGCCAATTTATTGCTTTATTTTTCCACATAAACTATCTCAACTCATATAAATAATTTCACTCGAAATATTAATGAAACCTTAATATTATATTATACAAGTTTTGTTAAGTTGCATTTAAGCGATCTTATTAAACAAACTTTATTATATATCAAAATTTTTCAATTAATTTTAATATGTCTTCTTGCAAAGTTTTTATTTCGTAGATGTAAATATTAATATATTTTCATGTAAAACTTTCAATCTCATGAAATATAAATATAATATATTTAAATATTATATATTATATATGTGAACGGAAAAATTTTAAAAATATACTTAATAAATTTTTAACTTCCTCATAGTAAATTACAATTAATGAATTTTATTATATCTGTATATAAGATTTTTACTCCGTGTGATGTACATATTAAATTTTTTAAATATTATATAACAAATATATTATTACATTTGAAATACATATGATAATTAACAAGAATAATTAAATCCCATATAATAAATTTTTTTTAAACTACTGCATAAGTAATAAATGATTATAAAATAATTTATAATTTATTTATATAATCAAAGAAAAAATTATCATCGTAAAACATACACTCAGTAACATGAACAATTAGAAAAGGTTAAATTACTAACAACATATAACTCTCTATATTTCTTTCTTCTAAAAGGTCTCTTGCCACGGGAAATGACAACCAAACTGTGAGAATCACTAACAACATAATAACTTAATTAATGAATTTCAAAAAGCCAGCAATGAATTTTATTCAATTAATAAGCCATTGGAGAATCATCATTGCATATATTTGTTTTAATAGTTCATTATTTATCTAATTTTTATATATTTAATTTTTTTAAATTTATTCACAAATTTATTTTGTATTTTACAAAAATATTACAATTACATACAAAATAATTTAATATTTTTTTCACATTAACATACGGTAGATATATAAAAATTAAACACAAAATATTTCCCTTCTTTTAATTAATATTGGTCACATTTTTAGTTGCCCTTTTATTCTCATTGTTAAACGTCCATTATAAATAGCCCATTGGAAACACAAACACCCAAAAGTTTAACCCATTTCACAAACCTATTTTGTCATTGGGAAAATGAAATGAAAAATAATTAAAACACACTGCTTGCATAAAGACCTATCCTTTTTAAAGAATATATTTTCATATTTCTTTTATATTTTTTTTCTAAGATGATTTTAATATATCATTGATATGTAGTTAAAAATAACATAATTTATATTTCAAATTTTATAATTTGTTTTTTCAAATTTTGTTTATTATATTACATTTGAATATTATTTTCTAAAATTATTAAATATTTTTATTACTTATTCAATTTATTAAATCATATCTAATACATCATATGTATACAAATAAAATTATTGCAAATTATTTTATAGAGATATATTTTTAATTTAAAATTAATATAAAAAAAGACAAATGAAAAATAGTAAAATAAATAAAGTATTAATACACGTACACACAAATATATATATATATATATATATATATATATATATATATATATATATATATATATCAATAAAGATAATTTAATAATTTTTCAGAGACGAGAACTTCATGGGGCAAGAAATATGATCCATGTCTCTGTCTCTATACCTGTATTAAAAGAATTTTTATTCCATTCTCATTTGTAACCCTCCTTATGATATTACATTTCAGACCAAAAACTTTCTAACTAAAACTATTTCATAAAAGATATAATATTATAATATACGAGTTTTAAAATTCCTTCTCGTTGATAACATAAACTTAACAAAAATACAAACAGTACAAAACATAATAACCTGAATAATATACATCTCATATACATACATAACATAGAGTATTGACAGTATAAAACACAAGACTTACATACCAAAAAAACATAGGTACATAACAAGAAAACATAGGAACACTATGACGAGTCTTACTCAACGTTAAGGTCACATCCCCAACATAGATAACACGCTCCATATCCAAGTTGATATGCCAAGCATCAGTGCCTCCTTGAAACTGCACCATCACGAAACCAAGAAGACCCCGTCTTGACGCCATCACAGCCTTTATCAAACATAAACATAGAACAGACAAGACAATATACCAAAGAGGTGAGATCCCCTACATCACATACCAACATGGCAGTAAAGAAACAGTAATAACACATCATGCTATTTAAGTACAGAATCATCACAGAAACAACATGGATAATCGTGATATCAATTAATAGATAATTTCAATGAATGTATATCACAATAACATGTATACTAACTATGCAGATGCACAATGGACTAAACCCCTACTCCATGAAGATAAAACCAACATCAGAGAGAATGATCTAGAAGATATGTTTATATCTCGTCAGTCTCAATTCAAGTGCTATAATTTTCTCAGTGTGCGCATCATGACTTATATAAGACATTCTACGCTAGATCATGAATATGATAGTGTCTCGTCGAGATCATCGGTGCGTTTGTCTAGGCTACCACGGCATAGTGGTGCTACTAACTGGTTACTTGTAGATTTCTGCACTCCGACGCCCCCAAGATCATTCATAGATCTTCACTATGCAATTCGCGCCTACACTAAGGTGTAATTCATCTCCTAGTCATAACACAGTCTATACGACTTTCAATGCATGATCAATAAATCAATGCATAGATAATTATCAATAATATAATTTCCACAAAAACAAGTTACCACTGGGCTAAACCATTCACTAACAATCCCAGGTCCAAGATTGTCGGCCCGGCCATAGCTTCTTTCTTTTTTCTCAATCGTGAAGCACTTTTATCGTGTTTTCACAATCGCACAATACTTTTGTTACGTTTTCAAATCACGCAAATATTTCCCAATGTTTTCTCAATCGCATAATAATTTTTACACGTTTTCTCAATTGCGAAGTTCAAAAATCAACATTTTTGAAATATGTAATGTTTTATCAATATTTCTCAAACCTAACAACATTTATTGACATTCTAAACTTAATTTTGAAACTTTTCAAATTTTAGCTTCACCATTCCATTTCTGCAATTTATCAAAGTATTAAATATTGCTAAAAATGAACGGCCTAAAATAACAGGAATTGACTTGCAACTATCAACCATAGGTTCAGTATCCAAGACAATAAAATCCACAGGATATATGAGTTTATAAAGTTGCACCAACACATCTTCCACTATTCCTTTGGAATTTTAATTGATCTATCAGCAAGTAGAAGAGTTACAAAAGTTGGTTTTAACTCACCCAAGTTGAGTTGTTGATAAACTGAATATGGAAGCAAATTGACACTAGCACCAAGATCAAGTAAAGCTTTTCAATTTTATGTTATCCAATAATGCATGAAACTGTAAGACAACTAGGGTCTTTATATTTCAACGCATTATTATTCTGAAGAATGGAGCTTACCTGTTCAGTCAAAAATGCATTCTTTTTCACATTTAATTTCCTTTTAACAGTGCACAAGTCCTTCAAATATTTGGTATAAGAAGGAATTTGTTTGATAGCATCTAACAGAGGAATATTAACCTTCACTTGTTTCAAAATTTCAAAAATTTCAGTATTATGGTTCAATTTCCTTGGATTGTTTAATGCTTGAGGAAATAGGGGCGCAAGTGAGAGTTTAGTCTCCTTTTGGTCAACTTCTTCATTTTCTTGGGGAATTGGTTCATCATCTTTTTCACAAGGTTCGAGAATTTGTTTTTCAACAACTTTCCACTCCTAAGAGTTATCACTGACTTAACTTGATCTATTTGTTAGTTTTCTAAACTCCCCTCATTTAGACTGTATTGACTATTGGGATTTGGTTGAGGTTGAGAAGGAAATTTTCCTTTCTCGTGAATGGTGAGTGTAGAAGAAAGTTTAGCAAGAGTTTCTTTTATGTTAATCATGGTTTGATTGTTTTGTTTATTAATGGTCTCTTGCTTTTCTATGAATGCATGCAGTGTTTTTTCAAGGTTTTTCCTATATGGTGGGATATAAGGTGCATATCCTTGAGAATTTTGAAAGTCCTATTATGCCTGAGGAGGTGGTGGTTGCACGAATTGTGACTGATTATTATTTCTCTAGCTGAAGTTCGGGTGATTTCTCCATCCCGGGTTGTATGTATCTGAAAAAGAAGAAGTAAATGGCTTTTTAAAATTATTCATTGCATTTTCTTGCTCATGTACAACTTCTTTAAAAGCAAGAATAATGGGACATTCGTGTGTTGAGTGTCCTAAGTCATCACAAATGCCACAAATTTCTTCATTTTGCACAGATTTCAAGACAAGGAATCAACATTAATGGTTGAAAAAGAATGGATCCATGGTCATCAAAGAGACCATGGAGCACAAAAATGAAAGGAAAGGAGAAGATGAAGGTGAGTGTAGAAATGAGCTTGGTGAAGAGAAAAGTGAAGAAAAATGGTGACAATGGGGGCAATAATTTCATATGAAGAGAGGAGAAGAAGAGAGAAGGAAGAGGAAATGTGAAAAAGATGAAGTTAGAGAGAGAAAGTGTTGTATGAAAAATAAAATTTTAGGTGAGTGTTGACTAAGTTGGGAGGCAAAATTTTACCTCATAATTGTTCCAAGAAATCTAGACCCACTGAAGTTAAAAGTATAATATAATGAAAGCATGGAGGGCATTGTTGCTGCAACAAGAGGAGAGAGGGGGGAGATTTTTGGCTTCCCCAACAAGCCAAGGGCATCATGGTCATTAGTCAGTCAAAGCTTCTCGAAAAAGCTTTGATTATAATACTATAGATTTGAATTAAAGTAGGTTTGATTAGACTTAAAGTAAATTACATTAGAATAATGTGATAGGATTTTTATTACATGTTATTATTTAAGAGAGAATTGTTATAGTTGACAGAAGTCAATATAAATTTTATTTAACAGATAAAATTTACATAGCGTTTATTATTTTATCTGTTAAAATTTCTCGAAAAACATGAAACCTTGTAAATCGTGTCCAGCCTCGGATTTAGTAAGATCCCCCGTCGACGTTTCCACAAATCAAGGTTCTTGGGAAAAATATCTCATTTTTCAGGCTCCGCTCAGTTTACACGCAAAATGAAGAATAATATTAAAATATTCCGCATTCTCAGGAAAATCCAGAAAAATTTTTAAAAATCACAAATATTAGAAAATAAATATTTATCACAAAATAAATAAATTTTGAGGTGTTACAACTCTCCCCAACAAATAAGAATTTCATCCTCGAAATTTTTGTACCTTAAAATAGTTCTGGGTATTGCTCCTTCATCTTGTCCTCCAGCTCCTATGTCGCATCTCTAGTTGCTTTGTTCCAGATTACTTTCACCAATGAAATGTCCTTCCCTCTGAGTTGCTTCATTCTCCTATCCTCAATCCTTACAGGAGTTGTTTCATAAGTCAAGTTTTCTTTTAATTGTACTAAATCGGGTGCAATGACATGATCAGGACTCGGAATGTATTTTCGAAGTTGTGACACATGAAAGACATTGTGAAGGTTTGAAAGAAAAGGTGGTAAAGCTATTTGGTAAGTAACGGGACCTATCCGACGAAGAATTTGATAAGGTCCAAGGAATTTTGGAGTGAGCTTTCTAGATTTGAGAACCCGACCGACCCCAGTCGTTAGCGTGACTTTCAAGAACACATGCCCTCCTTCCTCAAATTCAAGAGGCTTTTTTCTTTTTTCTGCATAACTCTTTTGTCGACTCTGAGTCGTTCGCATCTTCTCCTGAATCATCTTGACCTTCTCAGTTGTCTGCTTGATAAGATCGGATCCAACAATGAGTCGCTCTCCGTCTTGATACCAACATAAAGGTGTTTGGTACCTTCGTCCATACAGAGCCTCATAGGGTGCCATCCTTATGCTTGAATGGTAACTATTATTGTAGGTAAATTCTACCAATGATAAAATTTCGTCCCAGCTCCAAGTCTGTTCTATAGCACACGCTCTCAACAAATCTTCCAATGATTGTATTGTTCTCTCTGATTGACCATTAGTCTGCAGATGGTAAGCAGAACTTAATCGTAACTTTGTTCCCATTGCTTCTTGAAGACTTTGCCAAAATTGGATGTAAATCTGGGATCTCTGTCAGAAATGATACTTGTAGGCACACCATGTAGTATGACAATCTCACTAATATACAGCTGAGTCAACTTCTCCAAAGGATATCTAATGTTGATCGGCAAGAAATGAGTCATATCATCTTCTAGTCTTTGGCAATCCGATAACAAAGTCCATGGCAATACTATCCCATTTCCATTCAGGAATAGTCAAAGGTTGTAATAGTCTAGATGGTCGTTGATGTTCAATCTTTGTTTTCTGACAAACTAAACAAGAAGATACGTATCTAACAATATCTCTTTTCATCCCATGCCACCAAAATAATTTCTTCAAATCCTGGTACATCTTGGTCATTCCAGGATGCATATTCAACTTGCTTGTATGAGCATGTTCAAGAATGTACTTCCTGAGTTCCTCATCTTTAGGCACACAGACTCTACCTTGGAATCTCAAAATTCCATCACTTCATTCTTCTAGTGTTGACACACCGCCCTGCCTCATTAGTTCTCTTTCCTCTTGCAAGAACTTGTAAACCTTCTACTTCTCTCGGATATCATCCATTAAATCACTTGAAATAGTGACCATGTTCATGCAGATTTTTCTTGGCATCAGTTCCACAAATGACCATACGTCTCTGAATTATTCTATTAAATCTTTTTCTCTTATCATCATAGTGGAGACACTGATCGTTTTCCTGCTTAAGGCGTCAACTACAACATTTGCCTTTCCAGGGTGATACTGAAGTTGGAAATCGTAGTCTTTTAAGAATTCTAACCATTTTCGTTGTCTCATGTTCAACTCTTTTTTATCATACAAATACTTCAAACTCTTGTGATCACTGAAGACGTTAAATGTTGCTCCATAAAGATAATGTCTCATATCTTCAAGGTAAACACCATAGCAGCTAACTCCAAGTTATGCATTGGGTAGTTCTTCTCATGCACTCGCAATTGTCTTGAGGCATAAGTCACCACTTTTCCGCCTTGCATAAGGACACAACCCAATCCCTGGTATGAAGTGTCACAGTACACTTCAAACGGTTCATTTGGATCTGGTAAAACTAATACTGGTGAAGTAGTTAGTCTCCTTTTCAGCTTTTGAAAACTTCCTTCGTAAGCATCCGTCCATTCAAAAGCTTGGTTCTTCCTTGTGAGTTGAGTGAGAGGTCTAGCAATCTTAGAAAATCCTTCAATGAACCTCCGATAATAGCCTGCTAATCCAATAAAGCTTTGGATTTCTGTCACCGTATTCGGTCTTTCCTATTGAAGAACAGCTTCTACCTTCTAAGGATCTACAACAATTCCTTCCCTTGAAATCACATGACCCAAGAATTTAACTTCGTCCAACCAAAACTCACACTTCGATAACTTGGCATACATCTCTTTCTCCTTCAAAGTCTGAAGAACTATACTGAGATGTTCGGTATGATCCTCTTAGTTTTTCGAATAGATCAAGATATTGTCGATGAAAATAACGACGAATTGGTCTAAATAAGGACGAAAGATTCTATTCATATAATCCATGATGATAGCAGGTGCATTGGTCACACCTAAAGGCATCACCAAGTACTCGTAATGTCCATAACGAGTACGAAAAGCCATTTTAGGAATGTCTTCCACTTTCACTCTGATTTGATGGTAGCTCGATCACAAATCGATCTTTGAAAACACAACTGCTCCCTTTAACTGATCCATTAGGTCATCTATCCTCGGCAATGGATATTTGCTCTTGATCGTGACCTTGTTTAACTAACGATAATCCACACACAATCTCGAAGTACCGTCTTTCTTCCTAACTAACAATACCAATGCTCCCCATAGTGATACATTGGGTCTCACGAATTACTTCTCCAAAAGCTCTTCCAGTTGCTTCTTGAGTTCTAGAAGCTCTGTAGGCGACATTCTATAGGACGCTATAGAAATAGGACCAGCTCCTAGTACAAGATCAATGGCAAATTCGATCTCCCGCTCTGGTGGTACACCAGGTACATCTTCGGGAAAAACTTCAGGAAACTCTCGAACCACTGAAATTGTGTCCACATCAACCTCATTCTCGACTTTCAAAGAAGACAGCGGCATGTATCCTCGAGCTCCTTCTTTCAAGAAAGCTTTCACTTGGTTAGCACTCAAAAATCTAGAATTCTCGATAAGGGCAAACAGATCAAATCAACAGAATCGACCTTCAACAATCAATGGACAATTCAAATAGACTTTGGTGGTAAGAACAGGTTTAGCAGTGGGAGTGGAGACAGTCAAATCAAAAGGTAAAGAAGACACAAGTAAACTAGGTCTTTTCACACAATCATAGGAGATAAAAGAATGCGTTGCACCAGAGTCATACAGTACATTTAAAAGATTACCTTCAATGAGACCTTCCCCTTGTATAAGATCTTCGGATTCAGAGGCTTCAACACCACTCAGAGTGTAAACTCGACCTCCAGCCTGCAGTTTAGCAGTTCTAGCAGTATTGACGGAAGCTTCCGCCTTGGGTTGATTGCAGTCACGAGAAATATGTCTAAGTCTCCTGCATCTGAAGCAGATCATTCCCTTGATAGTGCAGTCCCTCGTGTAGTGATCCTTCCCGCACTTCAAGCATTTCGGTGCAGATGCCGTTGTTTGACCAGTTTTGCCTGGACTTCCTCCCTACGGTTTCTGCAGTTGATTTCCAGGTGGTCTGGAATATGGTTTCTTTTGGTAACGGTTAACGTTACTGCTTCCTCCTCTTTGGGACTGAAAAAGTCCAAAGTTTCTATTTCTTGCATCACGTGCCTGGTCCAACTCTTCCACCCAGCGACATGTATTGAGTAATTCTGAGAACTGAGTAATCTTCAAGGTTATGACGGCTTTCTTCACGTCGTGTCTCAAATCTTTCTCAAACTTCCAACACTTCCATGCTTCATTTGGTTGGTGTTGAAAATAGATTGAGAATTTGGAAAAACTCTTAAACTTGGCAGCATATTCACTCACAGTCATATTGTCTTGCCTCAAGCTAAGGAATTCCATCTCCTTAGCATGCCTAGCGTTTTCCGGGAAATTTTTGTTTAGGAATCTCTCCTTAAACACCTCCCAATTGATTGCTCTATTCTCAGCCTCCAATACCCTTTGTTCTTCGGTCCACCAATCCTCTGCGTCCCCAATCATTATGAACGCAGCATACGTCACTTTCTTGTCGTTGGCACAGTTCATGCCCGTGAAGATCTTTTCCAGTTCCTTGATCCACAGTGTAGCCTTCTCATGATCATACTCTCCCTTAAATTGTGGAGGGTTAGTGCAACGAAATTCTGCCAGATTCTGGGCATTAGCAGTAGCCTCTAATTGTTGTGCAGTTCTCGCTTGTTGTTGAGTCATTTGCTGGTTTTGTTGCAACATGGCTTTAGCCATCTTTTAGATTGCTTCAATCGCAGCAGTCATATCTCCTCTACGAGCCATAATCCTTCTCAAATCAAGCTATACAAAATACAGAGAAAAGTCAGATGTATTCTTGCGGAATACCAAACACAGAGAATCACACAACACAAACAAGACAGTCTAAAACCACATGACCTAAAAGAAAACCTAAACCGGGACTCTGATACCAAGACAGTGAAACGCCCCTTTTTCTTAATACCGCGAAGAAGGGATGTCGCACCATAATATAAAGAAACGAAATAAATTGTGGAAAATAATAATTACTTTGATTAATTTAGACCCGGTTCATTAATTAACACTTGATTAAATAATTTGCATTCTTGAGTTGTAAAATGATTGAATATGAGATATGTGTACACATATTTTTTTATTATTAAATAACGGTAAAAAGATAGCAATAGTTACAAATGTAGTAAAATAGTGTGATCATCACATAAAAATATTTACGCAAAAATGGCTCATACGTGGCACCTCAACAGTTGATCATGATATAGGACAGCGTCTCAGTCCGGATCGTCGATGCGTTTGCATCTGTCTATCCCATGGACTCAGCGGAGCTACCACTGTCCATTGTGAGACACCCGCACCCCGACGCCCCCAGTGCCAACCACTATGACCCTATGCTAGTCTATTCGCACCCGCGCATAGGTGTTATTCAAACTCCTAGGCAACTTGGCCTTTCCAACAAATGTCCAACGGACAACACATATGCATGACGACATCATGTACATCACACATGTTTATCAATGATGCATTCATCATGAGCATACCACAATGGCATATATAATCATTTCTCAAGTACACAGTCAACAAGTACTTAGCCCACATAGGGTCCACAATAACATCAAATCAATTCCCCACATCAATTTATATCTATGGTTCATCAATTACCATAAGTCCATATTATGGATCCTCATATTTCAAAGTCTTAAGCTTTGGTCAATTATGAAAGTTTTAGGTTAAGCAACCCTTCGAAACCGTGGTCCTCTTAAGTGTTATTATCCAATTTAATTCTTTCACTTGATTATGAGTTATGCATGTCTCTAAATTCTTAAATCTCCAAAGATGCATCAAAGCATCATTTTACCTCAAAATTTTCTCTTTAAAACCGTGACCTCCCTAAGCCACCGAGGTTCTAATTTCTTTCTATTTTATGCTTTAACCAATCAACACCTAATCACTTAAATTTTATTTTACACAAAACTAATTCAATCTCTCAATTCTCAATGTCAAAACCGTGGCCTCTCCCTAGGGTATTAAACCCTTAAAATTTTCCATTCATTTGTATTAATGTCATCATTCAACCTTTAATCATATAAGCTTTATTTCATTTTGTACAAACACCAATTTAAATCCCTAATTTCTATTCAAAAACCGTGACATAGCATTAGGGTAAGAAACTCCAAATTTTTCATTTAACAACCCTAACACCATCAAGCATTTCTAACACATCCAACACATTCAAGATCATCCATTAAGCATAAATCAAATTTCAAGAATACATAACACATAAAATCACCAAATAAAGTGAGCAAACAAGGGTTCCCTCACCACCAAAATGGTTGAAGTGAGTAGTCTCCCTCTTACCTAAAGGAAGAACACAAAAAGGATCTCCTACTTGTCTCTTGGTAGTTTTGGTTTTGGGGTCCAAAAACCCTAGAAATTTCAAGACAAGGAATCAACATTAATGGTTGAAAAAGAATGGATCCATGGTCATCAAAGAGACCATGGAGCATGAAAATGAAAGGAAAGGAGAAGAAAAATGAAAACTTTACCTTCAAGCTTGAAGCTTTGTCTTGGATGACAATGGAGGTGAAGACGGAAAATGAAGAAACTTTCTAAATAGAGAAGGTAGAGAAGATGAAGGTGAGTGTAGAAATGAGTTTGGTAAAGAGAAAAGTGAAGAAAAGTGGTGACAATGGGGGCTATAATTTTCGTATGAAGAGAGGAGAAGAAGAGAGAAGGAAGAGGAAATGTGAAGAAGATGAAGTTAGAAAGAGAAAGTGTTGTATGAAAAATAAAATTTTAGGTGAGTGTTGACTAAGTTGGGAGGCAAAATTTTGCCTCCCATGGAGGGCATTGCCGCGGCAACAAGAGGAGAGAAGGGGAGATTTTTTGCTTCCCCAACAAGCCAAGGGCATCATGGTCATTAGTTGGTCAAAGTTTCTCAAAGAAGCTTTGATTATAATACTATAGATTTGAATTAAAGTAGGTTTGATTAGACTTAAAGTAGATTACATTAGGATAATATAATAAAATTTTTATTACATGTTATTATTTAAGAGACAATTGTTACAGTTGATAGAAGTCAGTATAAATTTTATCTGACAGATAAAATTTACACAATGTTTATTATTTTATCTGTTAAAATTTTTCAAAAAATGTGAAATCTCGTAAATCGTGTCCAGCCTCAGGTTTAGTAAGATCTCCCGTCGACGTTTCCACAGACTAAGGTTCTCGGGAAAAATATCTCATTTTCCCGGCTCCACTCGATTTACACGTAAAACGAGAAATAATATTAAAATATTTCACTTTCTTAGAAAAATCCAGAAAAATTTCCAATAATCACAAATATTAAAAAACAAATATTTATCACAAAATAAATAAATTTTGAGGTGTTACAGCCCCTTCTAATAAAATAGAGGATCAAGTTCAGATGCCTCATACGCTTTGGCAGCCGCGGGTTACTTCTCACTAATAACCAGAGTGGGACGTTTCTGCCTGTCCATCAACTCTATAGTGCCTAGATAGTAAACATTGGGTTATTAGTGCGGCTCTCTAAAGAGCATGGTACACGAATCTTTTTTAAGAACCAACATGCAAAGGTCCACCCGAGTCAATGACGGGTCAGCCAAAGGCTGGGGCTCCACAACTAATTAAAGTCATGGTACTCCTTTCGGATCGCCCTTATTCAATTTTTTTTTCTTTTTTTTAAGAAGAACATGAAGAAGAAGAAGATAATATATAAAACTTGTTGTGGATATGGCTCACATCTGCCTCTGGTTTCACGTCCAATAACGGCTTAAACGCCTTCCATGAGTCGAGGATAAGCTTCCCATCTAATTTTCTTATAAATTGGCAAACAGGGTCTTTTAGAGTCAGATTCCCAATACTATAATGTTTTTCTTCATCCTTGAAGAGATTCCACAAATTAAGAAGTTCACGATGCACAAATCCACAAGAATGTGTCTCAAGAGTTAATAAGATATCATCTAATGACTCCTTACTCAGTTCATTCTTAATGAAGAAAATTTTATCTTCTCTGTTTGCAGAAACCATCTCCAAAGAACGACATCGCTTGTTGCAATTCCATTGTGCACATTTGTGACAGACTTGTAACCTTTTTCCTTTTCTCCTTTTAGAATATGAACTTCTTCCAAGACCTGGCATATATGAGTCAAATGAAATTGAAGACTCACCTGCTAGTCGGATCTTTGCTTCAATTATTCAGCGTACATCTTCTGGTATACCCTTGTGCATTAACAGTCTCAATCTTTCACATCTAGCTTTGTAGATTTTTGTCAGAGCATTTTGAGGGAGGGAAGGAAAATATTTTCTCAGGTTTGAAAGAATGACATCCATTTTAATAAATGAGGAATCAATTATTTTGGAAAACTGAAAAATAAACCAACTCGAGAGCCACGGAGTACCGTTATCCACCACTTAACCGAGAACACAAAGAACTGCAAAAAGAAGACAACAAAATTAGAATAAATTCTATTCATAACAAGGATAAGAAAGAGAGATGAATTCTACCTCATCAACTTAGTTTTCCAGAAATGGTTTGAGTGTTTGTCCATTGACTTTAAACACATTACCATTCCTAGGATTCTCAATATTTATGGCCCCATGCGGATACACATGTTTGATAACAAAAGGACCACTCCACCTAGATCTCAATTTTTCAGGGAATAGATGCAAACGAGAATTATAAAGCATAACTTTTTGACAAATTTCAAAAGATTTTCTCAAAATTGTCATGCCATGAAAAGCTTTTGTTCTAACTTTATAAATCTTTGAGTTTTCATATGCATCATTTCTCAAATCCTCAAGTTCATTTAATTGCAATTTGCGTATCTTACAAGCACCATCAAGGTTTAGGTTGAAAGCTTTAATGACCCAAAATACTTTATGTTCCAATTCTACAGGCAAGTGATAAGATTTTTCATAGACTAACTGATAGGATGACATGCCCAAAGATGTTTTGAAAGCAGTACGGTAAGCTCAAAGTACATTGTTTAGTCTTAAAGACCAATCTTTACGATTTAGGTTAACCCTTTTTTTTCCAAAATTTGTTTAATCTTCTTATTTGCCAATTCAACTTGTCCACTTGTCTGAGGGTGATAAGGGGTGACAATTTTGTGTGTAATACCATATTTCTTCATTAAAGATTCAAATAGTTTATTGCAAAAATGTGTTCCCCCATCACTGATGATAGTTCGAGGGATTCCAAATCGACACAAGACATTTTCTTTTAAAAATTTGAGAACAGTTTTATGATCATTGTGTCGTCATGGAATCGCCTCAATCCATTTTGAGACATAATCAACTGCAACCAAAATATACACAAATCCAAATGAGGATGAAAATGAACCCATGAAATCAATTCCCCAACAATAAAAAATTTCAATGACAAGGATAGGGTTCAGAGGCATCATGTTTCTTTTTGAAATAGAGCTCAATTTCTGACAGTTTTCACAACTTTTGCAAAAAGTATAGCAATCCTTAAATAAAGTGGGCCAATAAAATCTGCACTGTAAGATTTTCACAGTTGTTTTCTTTGAAGAAAAGTGACCTCCACATGCTTCTGAGTGACAAAATTTAATGACACTACCTACCTCACTGTTGTGCATACATCTCCGAAAGATTTGGTCAGGACAATATTTGAACAAGTATTGGTCATCCCAATAAAAAATTTTCACTTTTGTCAAAAATTTCCTTCTATCTTGGTGCGTCCATTGAGGCGGCATCTTTCCTGTTACAAGAAAGTTGACTATGTTAGCAAACCAAGGCATGGAATTGACATAAAATAAAAATTCATCAGAAAAAGAATTATTGATGAGTGTGCTATCAAAAGGTGAGCCTGTTGTAAGTCTGGACAAATGATCAACGACAACATTTTCAGCTCATATCTTATCTTTTATTATGATGTTGAATTCTTGAAGCAACAAGATCCACCGTATCAATCTTGGTTTGGCATCCTGCTTGGACATCAAATATCTAACAGCAGCATGATCGGTGAAAATCACAATAGAAGAACCAATCAAATAAGATTAAAATTTATCCAGTGCAAATATTACAGCAAGTACTTCTTTTTCAGTAGTGGTGTAATTCATTTGTGCACTATTTAAAGTTCTACTTGTGTAACAAATCACATAAGGCTTACCTTCCTTTCTTTGGCCTAAAACAGTGCCCACAGCAAAATCACTAGCATCACACATCAGCTCAAAAGGCAAAGACTAGTCAGGAGATTCCATGATAAGAGTAGATGTCAGAAGACTAATTAATTTTTTAAATTTTTTTTGACATTCTTGAGTCCAATCAAATGGTGCATCTTTCAATAGAAGATTACATAATGATCTAGATATGACACTAAAGTCCTTAATGAATCTTCTGTAAAATCCTGCATGTCCTAAAAAGGAACGAACTTCTCTGACTGTTTTTAGGGAAGGCAAATGGACAATTAATTCAACTTTGGCCTTATCAACTTCAATTCTTTTAGAAGATATCACATGACCTAACATTATTCCTGAGATAACCATGTAATGACATTTTTCCAATTTAGCACAAATCCTTTTTCTTCGCATCTTTTAAGAACTTTTTCCAAATTATCAAGACAAATTTCAAATGAATATCCAAAAACTGTCAGTTCATCCATGAAAACCTCTAAATAATGCTCAACCATGTCACTAAAAATACTTAGCATGCATCTTTGGAATGTTGTTGGAGCATTACAAAGGCCAAAAGGCATCATTCTATATGCAAAAGTACCAAAGGGGCATGTAAAAGTGGTTTTTTCTTGATCTTCCAATGCAATTGATATTTGATTATAACCTGAATAACCATCAAGAAAACAGAAGTATGAATGTCCTGCTACCCTTTCCAAAATTTGATCAAGAAATGGCAATAAGAAATGATCTTTCCTAATAGCAACATTTAATTTTCTAAAATCAATACACATACACCAACTAGATGAGACTCGCATAGGTATTAATTCACCTTTATCATTTTCAACTACTATTATTCTAGATTTCTTAAGCATAACTTGTGTAGGGCTTACCCACTAGCTATCAGAGATATGATAGATAATTCTAACATCAAGCAATTTAAGGACTTCAGCTCTAACTACCTCTTTCATGTGTGGATTTAATCTTCTTTAAGGTTGTTGAGAAGTTTTAGCATTATCTTCTAAATGTATTCTATGTATACAAGTTAATGAATTAATGCCTTTTATGTCCTTTAATGTCCATCCAATTGCACTTTTATGCCTTTTAAGTACTTCTGTTAACATACCTTCTTGTTCTTAGTAAGAGACGAGGAAATTACCACTGGAAAGCTTTGTTCTTTTCTCAAAAATGTGTACTTCAACCCAGCAGGTAATGACTTTAGTTCTGATGTAGGTATTTCTTCATGGGCATTATCATTCATGAGTTTTAGCTCTTCAAAGCTTGGCTTCCATCCCTTGTACTTCATTATCTGTGTACAATCAAGCAAAGAACATATTTGAGAGATATCATCATTTAATTGCCTGCCTGAATCAAATGAATTGACTAAACAAATTTCTAATGGGTCAGAAGAACTCCTTGTTTGAAGATGATCATCTACGATGGCTTCAATTCCTTCAACTTCCTCTTTTTCATCAAGGAGTTCCTGTGGTTGCTTGAACATGTTAAAAACATTGAGCTCCAGTGTCATATTTCCAAATGTTAGCTTCACCATTCTATTTCTGTAATTTATCAAAGCATTAGATATTGCTAAAAATGGACGGCCTAAAATAACATGAATTGACTTACAACTATCAACCATAGGTTCAGTATCCAAGATAATAAAATCCACTTGATATATTAATTTATCAACTTGCACTAACACATCTTCTACTATTCATCTTGGAATTTTAATTGATCTATCAGCAAGTAGAAGAGTTACAGAAGTTGATTTTAACTCACCTAAGTTGAGTTGCTGATAAACTGAATATAGAAGCAAATTGACACTTGCACCAAGATTATGTAAAGCTTTTTCAATTTGATGTTCTCCAATAATGCATAAAATTGTAGGACAACAAGGTCTTTATATTTCAATGCATTATTATTCTGAAGAATAGAGCTTACATGTTCAGCCAAAAATACTTTCTTTTTCACATTTAGTTTCCTTTTAATAGTGCACAAGTCCTTCAAATATTTGGCATAAGAAGGAATTTATTTGATAGCATCTAACAGAGGAATATTGACTTTCACTTGTTTCAAAATTTCAAAAATTTCAGTGTTATGGTTCAATTTCTTGAATTGTTTAATGCTTGAGGAAATGAGGGTGCAAGTTAGAGTTTGGTCTCTTTTTGGTCAACTTCTTCATTTTCTTAGGGAATTGGTTCATCATCTTTTTCACAAGGTTCGAGAATTTTTTTTTCAACAACCTTTCCACTCCTAAGAGTTATCACTGACTTGACTTGATCTATTTGTTGGTTTTCTGAACTCCCCTCATTTAGACTGTATTGACCCTTGGGATTTGGTTGAGGTTCAGCATAAAATTTTCCTTTCTCGTGAATGGTGAGTGCAGAAGAAAGTTTAGCAAGGGTTTCTTTTATGTCAATCATAGTTTGATTGTTTTGTTTATTAATGGCTTCTTGCTTTTTTATGAATGCATACAATGTTTCTTCAAGGTTTTTCCTATATGGTGGGACATAAGGTGCATATCATTGAGAATTTTGAGAGTCTTGTTGTGCCTGAGGAGGTGGTGGTTGCACGAATTGTGAGTGATTATTATTCCTCCAGCTGAAAGTCAGGTGATTTCTCCATCCCAGATTGTATGTATCTGAAAAAGAAGAAGTAAATGACTTTTTAAAATTATTCATTCCATTTACTTGCTCATGTACAACTTCTTTAAAAATAGGAATCTTAGGACATTCATGTGTTGAGTGTCCCGAGTCATCACAAATGCCACAAATTTTTTTATTTTGCATAGATTTGATTTTTTTTATTTTTCCTAATTCCATTACTTCAATTTTTCTAGTCAAACTGACAAACCTAGCATTTAGATCTTCCTCTTGACTAAGGTGATATTTTTCTTTATTAGCACTTGCAAGGTTAGATCTAATTGAATTTTTAAAAATATTAGTATCATGCCAAGATTGAGAATTTTCAACTAACTGGTTTAAATAGTCTAAAGCTTCATCAGGTTCTTTATCAAGAAACTCACCATTGCACATTGTTTCTACAAATTGTTTGATTTTAGGTGTTAAACCTTCATAAAAGAAGCTTATAGTGTGCCATTTTTCAAAACCATGATGTGAGTAAGAATTTAACAAATCTTTAAATCGTTTCTAACATTGAAAATATGCTTTATTTGAATTTTGAAAAAAATTTTGCATTTGTCTTTTCATAGCATTGGTTTTAAGTATTGGAAAAAATTTCTTTAAGAACTCACCTTGCATTTCTTGCCATGTGCCAATTGATCTTGGTTTCAAAGTGTTAAACCAAGATTTTGCTTTATCTTTTAAAGAAAAAGGAAATAATTTAAGCTTAACAATCTCTTCAGTGTAATTTTAGTCATTGAAAGCAACACATACTTCCTCAAATTCTTTTAGATGTAAATATGGACTTTTAGATTCTAAACCAAGAAAATTAGGAAGTAAAGAAATCATACCTGACTTAAATATAAAATTATTGGCATTGAGTGGAAAGATAAAACATGATGGACTAGAATTTCGAGGTGGATTCAAATATTCACGCATGGTTCACAACGGTTGATTTTCATGTTCATCATGCACATTTCATTTTCAGTCATTGTGTCAATTGTGTGTGATTGTGATTCAAACAAATTAATATATAAAGTACTAGAATTAATTTTAACCAAACGACCAGAATTTAAATCACGATATCAATTAAGCATAAATAAATGACTTAAAATAGAAAAAAATAATGTATAAGTCAACGATTTACACTAGTCATTAAATATTAAGTATAAATAAATGACTTAAAAATAAAAAAAATAATGAACAAGTTAGTAAGTTAGATAGTAAAATTAAATGACATAAATTAAAAAGTTAGATAGCAAAATTAAATGACATAAATATAAAAGTTAGAAAGTTAGTAAGCATAAATAAATGACATAAATATAAAAGTTAGAAAATTAGTAAGTCGAAAAGCGTAAATAAATAAGACAGAAAACATAAATAAATAAGATAATAAGTTAGTAAGTCAGAAAACATAAATAAAAAGAATAAATAAATGACATAAAAAAATAGTTAATAAGTTAGAAAGTTAGTAGGTTAGTAAGTTAGAAAGTTAGAGAATTAGAAAGTTAGAGAGTTAGTAAAGAAACCGAAGGACCGACAAGCTAATCTTTTGCTTCGGTGAAGGAGAATATAAAATAGATTTTATTAAAGAAAAAGAACCTCAATAAATTAAAACTTCAAATCAAGTCCCCAGTAACGGCGCCAAAAACTTGATACGAATTAAAGGATGCAAACCCAAGTACAGGTTGTCTCAAGTAATAATTTTCTCGGGAGTCCAAGGTCGATCCACAGGGAATTGATGAAGAAATTTTTTTTGAGGTAAACAAATGCTTTGTCACAATAATAAAAATAATAAAACTTATTCACAATTAAATTAAAGAACTTGCTTGGGCTAAGATATCCACTTTTGGTAATAAATTAAGGACAATATTAATTTTTTTATAACTCAATTGAAATCCACGCACAACGGAGATTCCAATCGGAGAATATAACATTCAAAATCCATTTAGAATTATATACATAGTTATATTATGGTTCCTTTAATTATTTACTAACACATACACTTGTAAATGGGTTTAAGCATTCATTGTGTTAAACCACTTGTCTACAATGAATCAAGAACTCCACTTTACAAGGAGGGTTTCTAAATTGACTGGAAACAAAATATAACATGTATATTGATCACTTGATAATATATCATTTAAGCACAAGAATGAAATTAATCTAACCTTATTTTTATTGCCAAAAGCTTCACCCCTTAACCCAAGCAAGATGAAGATTAGTTACCCATGAGTAAGAAGAAAGAAAGAGAGAAGAAGAAGATGATGATCATAACTTCTGTTTACAGCAAAAGAAAATTACAACAAGTAAATAACATAAGCATAATCTTCCTCCCTAACTCAAGATTTTCCAAATGATCTACCTATGGTCCCTTTTATAGAGGATTAGGAATACAAAATAACAAGGGAATTGATTAATGAGTGACTGGAAGAGTGGGTGGATGAGTGGAAAATGCCAACGAACTTTTGTGAGTGAAAAATTATTGAAATTTCTTGTCTATGAAATCATTCAGTGATGAACTTATGGATAACATCAGAATGAAGCAAAGTGGTCTTCATGAAAGTTCTAGGAAATTATCTCAGCTTTCCAATACCACCAAAATCATCCAAAAATTCATCCTACAGCCCAAGATATGAGTCAATTGTTGCAGACTACTTAGACATAATTTTAGCACCTCTGTTTTGACTTTCAGACCTAATATGACCTCCAAGCTGTCGGAATGAGCTCTTGTATTCTTCATGAAAGTTGTAGATTTGGGTCTTATTTCAAATGTCAAATTTTCAGCTCATTTCAGTTCCTTAAACTCGAATTATGCAATGATTACTGCACACAGTTCGGGTTCCAGTCACAAAACTCATGTTCTGACTTCCAAGCCCAATTAGTTTTATTAGATGTCCGATTTTTCCCTAGAGCTCTTCATGAAAGTTGTAGAGCTCTCTCTTATCTTTCCTACAAGGTAAGATACATAATTATAAGATATCTAGAGCTCAAGATATGACCAAAATACAGAAATAGTGTAAGACCAAAATAATGCTGAAAAATCAATTAAGTCTAATTTGAGTCCAAACTTACAAAACATAATCAAACTTAATCGATTAAGTACATGAAGAGTGTAAATAACTAAAAATGAGGGTTTATTAATATATAAAATATGTGATTATCAATAGGTCCTTCATAGTGAGTCATAAGGTGAGTCACAAAGTGTGAGTCATGACCACTATATTTGACTAACTCCTAATTGGTTCAACCAAGGTGAGTCACAAAGAGAAACATCTAGAGGAGATGACTAGAGTTGTGTCTAGAATCATCTAACTATATATTTACTAGAAGTTATTATCTAATAAACAAAGGTTATTGCTAGCAAAGCCAGTGGTTATTGTCCAATTGATAAGAAAACGTACTATATTTTATTTGTTAGTTAAAATCTCAGAGAAATAAAAATTTCGAAAATTGTTTCGATTTCGGGTTTAGTAAGATCCCTCGACCCTACATTAATAGTCTAAATTTTTTTAGCCCCGCTTCAATTACACAGAAAGTCTAAAAATAATAATAAAATAATCAAAATAAATCAAATAATTCATAAAAATCACAAAAAATACATATAATTAAAAAAGAAGAAATTTCAAAATGTTACATCATTATTGTAGGAAAAATTTCCCAAGTCCCCTTTTAATATATCGGAAGGATTTTGTCATATGATTTGAACCTTTTCAAATGGTCAAGAAAAGAATAATTATTTAGCAAAATGTAAAGTTTAAATATCATTCACATCAAATAAAAAAATTATCATTTGCATAATTCAAAATCTTAAAATGAACCAAAATTAAAATATTTAAGTTATAAATTTTTTAAGTTAAAGATTATAAGTTATAAATTAAAAATAAAATATTTAATCATTAGAATTGTTTAAATTGATAAATATATTTTATTTATTATCACTTTTGTTACTATTATGCCTTTTATTATGATTATGATTTATAAGTATATTTATAAACTATTTCCGTGACTTATTAACTATCCAAACTTTTTAAATGAAAAAAGAAAAAAATATAGTAGTGGTAGCGAACACGGGCCCACAGACATACCGATAACCTGCGACAGCTGTAAGGTACAATGCAGTACGTATGCAATACCGTAGGACCACTGATACCGTCGCAACCGGTCAGAAGCTACTGATATTTTTCTCCCTCTTCTCATACATTTACCTCTCTGTGTATACCCATGCGCGTTGGCTCCTCTTAGGGTTGGATTAGATTGGTAATATTGAGTGGAATAGAATGGAATAGAGATATGTTTTATGAGGGAATATCAATTTATATCAGTGTAAGTTTTTTTTTGACTTATACTCATTTTCAGCTGTTAGATTCACTTTCATCTATTGATTACTTTTAATGAAATAATCTCAACCATTAGATGAAAGTGAATCTAACGGTTGAAAATGAGTGTAAGTCAAAAAAGATTTACACTGATATAAATCGATCCCCTCTCATATTTTATTATTTGGTTATGTTAAAAAAGGATGGAATGAGATAGAAGTAGATGAGATAGATTCTATCTCATCCCACCAGAAACCATCAATTTTTTTCTCCCCTAATTTAAGGAGTATGAGATGAAATCATCTTTTTTAGTATAAATATTATCTCATCCCTCAAAAAATTATCTACTTCTCAAATAATAAAATAATAACTTTACTTCATCCCATCTTAAAATATTCAAATAATAAAATAATATTTTTTTTTATTCCATCCCATTCCATTCCATTCCCTTAATAAAATACACTGAAGCTGCAAGCCCATTGCGCTTCGCCTTCGCCGCCTTACGTTGGAAAAATTTTAGCCAGCGTCTCACCGGAGAAACAAAAAGCATCCAGCTCCGTTTGTTTAAACCCAAACCAGAGTGAGTTATGAACACTTTTCCACTTTCTCGGATCTCGTTTTTCCTCGAGTTCCGTTCTCCGATCCGATTTTCATGGAAATTGGGGTTATTAGTTCTTTTCCCTTGAATTTAGATGAAAAGTGAATGTTCAATTGTTCATATTCAGTTATTCACTCTCTCGCTCTCTCTCTCTCTCTCTCTCACTGTCTGTCTTCTTTTTACTTTCAATTTTCTTTGTGCTTTCCAGGTAAATTCGTTTTCTTCAATAAATCTGTTTGGTTGAATTGCAGGTTGGAGTGAGGTTAAAGGAAGAAAAGGCGAATACTTTTCAAAGCAAAAAGTGGTTTCCGACATTTGTGGTTGTGAGATACTCTCTAGTCTGACTGAGAGTGGATGACCATGGCAAGCAGTGGCGGTGAAGAAGTGAGCAATAAGCAGGTGATATTGAAGCACTATGTCTCTGGGTTCCCCAAGGAATCGGATATGTCCGTCATCAGTGGCTCTATCAAATTAAGGGTTCCCGAAGGTTCCAATGGGGTTCTGGTGAAGAATCTCTATCTGTCTTGTGATCCCTACATGCGAAATCGTATGACGAAGCGTTTGAGTCCCTCATATATTGATTCCTTCAAGCCTGGCTTGGTCAGAATCTCTCCATTTCTATGCTTCAGAAATATAAGTATCATCACTATCCATATTTTGCCATTAAATGCATGTTTGGTAAAATTTTTTTTAGCTTAGATTAGCTTTTTTTTTTTAGGAAGAAACTGTTTCAACAGTGTTTAATCATGTTTGGCAAAATCAACTTCAGCTTTTGCACGAAATTTAACGTAAAATAAAAGCTTTTTGAAGCTAATTTTTATAATGTTGAAATTGAAACTTATGATTCTAACTTATAGATTATTTTTTACATTTTAATATGTGAATATCATTTTGTCCTCAATTAAATAACGTTTTTAATTATTCTATACCTATTTTGATAATTTAATACATAAAAGTAATTCTTTTTTATATCATTCAAACAAAACAAATTAGATTAAAATCACTTTTCAGCTAATATATCTAAACATAAAAACTGATTCGATTATAATCAATTATAATCGATTATAACAAAAGCTTTTATACAATAATCGATTATTGAAATATTCAAGCTTTTATAGCTAAACCAAACACACACTAATTTCATATTTGATTTGAGATTTGCAATCTGATAAAAAAAAAAGTCTCATGATTTAGAATGGAGGGTTCTCAGCTCCGTCTTATGTCAAGTTGTATTCTACTAACTTATGATTTTGCTCATTGAAATTTCACAGCCGATAAGCGGATTTGGAGTCTCAAAAGTTTTGGATTCTGACAATCCAAATTTTAAAAATGGTGATCTAGTCTGGGGAAGAATTGGGTGGGAAGAATATAGTCTAATCAATTCGCCAGAGTCCCAGTCTCTGTTTAAGATTCAACACACAGAGGTGCCTCTTTCATATTATACTGGGATACTTGGTAAGTTTTCTTCTCCGTGTGTGTGTGTTTGGCAGGAGAGGAGGTTAACGGGTGCTTGTACAATACAGAGAGCTAGAGCATATACCTGTTAAACATGTTGAAAATGGACTAATGCAATATGAGGAGATGATAATTATATTTATTCTATTACTTAATAGTACATTTGTAATATGGAAATTAGGAATCGTAATTGAGTATTTAGGGTTTTTTTTAGGTTTTAGAATTCAGTTGTTTGGGTCTTTGGATATCTTATTCTAAGTTTGATACATTTTCCTAGTTTATATTTACTTGAGTATAAGTTTAGGTTACTTTTCTTTGTTGAATGCTTGGTTTCTCTTTCCCTGTTCTAGGCCATTCACTTTTGTTGTTTTGCACATCCTCAGTGCCTGCAAGAGAAAGAGAGAACAAATTGAATTAACTTCATCACTAATCTTGTGTAAGAGAATGCAAAGCAACTAATCTTTTTTTTTTTTGATAGAAAAAGAAATTTTATTAGAAGAGAGAAGAAAAGTACAAAGAAGGAGGATAAGTAATCTTCTCAAAAAACACAACTAAAACTTGTGAGATTGTATCATGCAACAAAGCAAGCCAATCTCGCTGCATGTCTAATAAAGAAACATCATCAAAGAAACCATGAGCTGAACACCAAAAAGAAGCAAAAAGGAGAACCCTATCTCAAATAAAGTCTAAACTTGAGGAAAGTCCCTTAAAAATTCTAGCATTCCTTTTCGACCATAAACACCACAAAATAGCGAAGATAGAGCACTGTCAAAGGATCTTTGCTTCTTTGTGAGATCCAAAACCTCTAAACTTAGTTAGAATAAAATGATGCAAATCCTTAGGGTAGACCCATGCCTTTCCAAAAACACCAAACTTGTTCCAGAGATACTTTGTTGCAGAACAATGCAAAAAGAGGTGTTCTCTTGATCTCGAAGCAGAACAACACATTAAGCACATATAATGAGACAAAGTAGTGAGAGGTTTACGCTTCTGAAGCATGTCATTACTGTTAATTCTATTAAGAACAGCAGTCCAGACAAAAGCTTTAACCTTTAAAGGGGGTTTTGGACTTCCAAATGGCCAAAAGGAATCTTTCTCTATTAGGAGAATGAATCAAGAACTAAAAATAAGATTTACAAGAGAAAGATCCAGAAGACTCGAGTCCAAATTCTATTATCAGGAAGAGAAGAAAAATGGACAAGTTCAAGCAAAGACAAGAGAGTCTGAAGCTCAGTAACTTCTCTATCAAGCAAGTTTCTGAAAAAATGAAAATTTCAAGAGAGATTAATCTGAGAATAAAATTGACAAACAGGGACACTGTGTAAAGAAGAAAGGTGACAAAGCCTCGAAAAAGTCTTAAAAAGAGGGACACTACCAACCCAAACATCTTCCCAAAACTTTATACGAGATCCATCACACACATGCAGGGATAAAAGAGAAAAAATATAAGGCAATCCTTGAGAAATAAATTTCCAAGGACTAGCATGAGTTGCTCTACCTGCAGAGTTGGTGTCTCACCCATTCAATGCAAACCATATTTACTTCGAATCACTTGATGCCATAAAGAAAACGGTTGAAGAGGAAAACACCAAAGCCACTTAGCTGTCAAAGCAATATTCTTGGACACAGTTACCAAGACCCAACCTCCCTCCTTCTTTGGTCTACAACAAACCTCCCAACTAACGAGGTGACCCTTACTATTTTCTCTTGCCCCCGACCAAAGGAAATCTCGCATGATTTTCTTTATTTTTGTGCCACAACCATGAGAATGTGAAAAAAAAAAAATAATGGGATGCTAGACAAACACGACTGAATAAGAGTGATCCTACCCCTTAGAGAAAAAAAGGCACCTTTCCAACTATCTAACTGCTTGGAAATCTTACAAACCACAAGATCCCAAAAGGATAGGACACGGGGATTACCTTTTGGAGGAATGCCGGGATAAGTTAGAGGCCATTGAAGAGATTGGCATCCTACCAGAGTAGCAAAAATGGTCACAATTTGACTATCCACATTTACACCTGCTAAATCACGTTTGGCCTAATTAATCTTAAGACCAGAAATGTTCTCAAAGAAAGTCAAAATAGACAGAATGTTAACAAAAGTCTCAACATGTGGCTTTAAGAAAAAAACAGTGTCATATGCAAATCGAAGATGGGAAACAAGCACTCCGTCTGAGCCAACTGACAACCCTTTAACCAACCCATTATTAACAGCTCTAGAAACTAAACGACTAAGCACATGAACTGCAATAGTAAAGAGAAAAAGAGATAAAGGATCCCCTTGCCTCACACTCTTCTGGCCCTTAAACTAGGACTTTGGTTCTCCATTAATAATGACAACAAAAGTAGAAGATAAATAACTCGAAATCCAATTTCATCATCTGACTCCAAAACCTTTCCTGTCCATAACTTTATACAAAAAACCCCAACTCACACGATCATAACCTTTCTCAAAATCTAGCTTAAACACTAGACCTTGTTTCCTCTGGGTTCTAACATCATCCATCACCTCATTAGCAATTAGAGTAGCATCAAGAATTTGTCTACTTGAAATAAAGGCACTTTGATTTTCTGAGATGGTATTGGAAAGTACCTCACTCAACCTAGAAGCAAGAACTTTCATAATAATTTTATAAACACTAGAAATCGGGCTAATAGGGCAAAAGTCCTTTACCTTCACTGATCTGTCCTTTTTAGGAACGAGAGAGATGAAAGTAGAATTCATACAAACTCCGATTTTACAATTATTCAAAAATTCAGCAAACACCCTAAGGAGGTCAGGCTTAACAATATCTCAACTTTTGAAAAAAATCAAAAGAAAAGCCATCTGGACCAGGAGCTTTGTCTTTCCCCAAACTAAAGATAGTCCTACGAATTTCATCCTCCTCAAAAGGCCTTTCTAACCAACAAGTCTTATTTGGATTGATGGGGCACCAATCTAAGTCTTCAATGGAGGGTCTAATGGGCATATCTTTAGCAAATAAAGTTGAGTAGAACCTAGGAATTTAAGAGACAATGACCCCTATGTCACTAACAGTCGTACTGTCCTCCAGTTCCAATTCTTTAATAAGGCTTTTCCTATGCCTCCCCCACCCTATGGAACTTTGAGTTAGCATCCCCATCCTTAACCCAATGGAATTTCATCTTTTGTCTTCTACTAATTTCTTCCCTAAGCAAAATTTCATCTAAATCAAGCCTCAATTTTTGCCTCCTAACATAGAGATCCTTAGTAAGATTACCCTCTAACTCCAACCTATCCAACACATCAAGTTATTTCAAAATAGCATCTTTGCTTAACCAAATGTCACCAAAAAATAGACTAATTCCATTCTTTCAAGCTTACCTTGAGAAGCTTCAATTTGCTCATAATTTTATATGTTGTAATCGTCTCCCTTATGTGTATTTATGTTTAATTATTGTAAATTATTATGAGTTTCATTAGTTGCCATAGGTTAGGTTGTATATTTTAGGAAAATAGTTATTGCTATTGATTGTCCTGAAGTCTATATATTGTAAGAAACTATGTACAAAAGTTATCAAGAAATAATATACAGTTTTTACCCTTTCCAATTGGTATCAGAGCTCCCGATCTGGGAGACTCTGCTTTCGCATTCAACCCTAGGCTAGTTTGCCTTCATCGCAGCTGCCTCCGCCTTCATTGCGGCTGATTTCCTTGGTCCTTTTTTGCGCCTTAATCGCTGCCAACGCCGCTGCTACCACCGCCTGCCGCCAGTCACCGCCACCATTCACTCCAGTGACCCTACCGGACGGATCGCCATCCCTAGTCCGGCCGATCACCGAAAGCCCACCGCTGGAAGCCCTCCCATGCGCTCTCACGCACGGCCTCCCTTCTCTGTGCGTGAACCCACGCACCCTTCTCCCGTGGCGGCGCGTCCGGCATCCGTTCCCGACGTGATTTGTCTCCTCTGACTCGTCTCATCTTTCCTTACTAGAATCTGCCACCATCTTGCCCAAACAGCAACCCGTTACTACTGTTATAAGCCAAACAATAACCTCTTCCTCATTCTATCAGCCAAACATTGACCCTAGACCACCATGTCAGACACCGAGACCACCATCATCTCCACCACCACCCAGAAAACCACTCCCTGCATCACCACGCCTCTTAATCCCAATGACCCACCTATTTTCCATCCTACCTATCGTCTTACAGGCAAGAACTATTTACAGTGGGCTCAAGTTATTTGTACCACCCTCAAAGGTCGTCGAAAATTAAGTCACATCGAAGGTACAACCCCTAGTAAGACTGACCCGACATTCGAAGAATGGGATAATGAGGACTCTCTCATTATGACATGGTTATGGAATTCTATGACACCAGAGGTTAGTAGAAATTGTATGTTCTTACTTACTACCCGGGACATTTGGGACAACCTTCATGAAGCAGGACATGGCTACATGCTATGAGTTGAAAACCAAGATTTGTTCCACTAAGCAGGGGGCTTTATCGGTCACAGACTACTATGGGATCCTCAATGGGTTATGGATTGAGCTGGATCAGTATCGAAATCTGACAATGGAGTGCAGTAAGGATGCTTCCACTTTGGCCAGTTTCGTTGAACGAGACCGTATCTTTGAGTTCCTCTCTGGTTTGAACTCAGAATATGACCCTATCAGAGTTCAGATTCTAGATAAGGAGAAGCTTCCCTCTCTTTCTGAAGTCTTCTACACTGTTCGTGGAGAGGAGAGTAGACGGGTTGTTATGCTTGATGACAAACCCTCTAATGGGTCAGCCTTGATCATGGGCAAGCCTCCTAAACCCGGCTCTTCCTCTTCCTCTTCTTCTAGACCTAACAAAGACAGCCGTTGGTGCACCCACTGTAAGAAATCTGGTCACACCAAGGAAAACTGTTTTATTCTCCATGGGAAGGACCAGGTTCTTTGGCGTACAGGTGGATTCAAGGGCATTCAATGCGGGCAGGCCAATCTGATGGCCTCAAATGAAGTCTCACATGTGACAGATGAAGTTCTTGCTCTCAGTCAAGATGAATTAGAACGCTTACGGTCTCTTATTGACTCTCTTAGTAAGCCTTCAGGTACTTGTTCTCTAGCCATGACTGGTAAAAATTTATGTTTTCAGTCCTTTAATGCTTCTACTATTGCTTCTGAAGAATCATGGGTTGTTGACTCTGGTGCTACTGATCATATGGTTTTTTCTTCTTCACATTTGTTGTCTTATAAACCACCTTTTGGTATCCCTACCATCACTGTGGCTGATGGCTCACACACCTCAGTCACTGGCTATGGTAATATTAACCTCACCTTCTCCATCCACTTAACCAATGTTCTTCATGTTTCTAAATTGTCCACTAATCTTATCTCTGTTCATAAACTTACCAAGGATTTAAATTGTGCAATAGCCTTTTTCCATTCTCATTGTGTTTTTTAGGATCTTGCCACGGGGAGGACGATTGGAGTTGCTGAGGAACGAGAAGGGTTGTATCATCTCCTCGATGGTCCAGGTGGCTCCAGTCAGAGGTTGCTACTTTCATGTCATCAGTCTAGCCCTGAGATTTGGCTTCAACACAGGCGTCTTGGACATCTTCCTTTCTCTTTACTTAAGTCTATGTTTCCGTCTTTATTTTTAAAAGAATCAGTGGAGTCTTTCCATTGTGATGTCTGTGAGTTTGCTAAACATCATTGTGTATCTTTTCCTCCTAGCATTAATAAAAGTGTTGAACCTTTTGCTTTTATTTATTATGATGTTTGGGGACCTGCAAATGTTTCTAATATTTCTGGGGCCAAATGGTTTGTTTCATTTATTGATGATTGTACTCGTATAACTTGGCTTTTCCTCATGAAAGACAAATTTGAAGTGCGAAAATTATTCGTTCAATTTTATCGTATGGTTTAGACCCAATTTGGAAAACCCATTAAATGACTGTGCTCTGATAATGGTAGGGAGTATGTCAACCAAATATTTTCTAACTTTCTTAAAGAGCATGGTATTGTTCATGAGCTGACATGTGTTGATACTCCTCAGCAAAATGGGGTTGCCAAGAGAAAAAATCGTCATTTACTTGAAATAACCAGGGACCTACTTTTCCAAATGTCTGTTCCACATTCATATTGGGGGGAAGCTGTTTTAATTGTTGCTTATCTGATAAATCGATTACCATCTCGTGTCCTTGGTAATGAAAGTCCTGTTCAACTCAGGACATCCTTTTTTCCTTCTATTCCTATTATGTAGAGTCTCCAGCCTCGTGTTTTTGGCTGTGTGGCCTTCGTACATGTCCATCGGCAGCATTGCAGTAAACTTGATCCTCATGCTGTCAAGTGTGTCTTCCTACGTTATGCTCTTGACAAAAAATGGTATAAGTGCTATCATCCTTCAAGTCATCGTTTCTTTGTCTCCATGGATGTCACTTTTCATGAAGCCGACTCTTATTTTTCTTGTCCTCAGCTTCAGGGGGAGAGCTTTCCGAAAGCTGAGCCCTTTGAGTCCTTTTTTCCAGAGCCTTTCGTTCCTTTACTGCCTGGGTCCAAACCTGTCCTAGACCCTATCTCTCCTAGTCCACAGGAGTTAGCATCCTCTTTTGGTACCCCACTTGAACCAGCTAAGGTCAAGATCAAGGCTGACACACCGAAACTGGTGTATAAGAGGAGACATGAACCCGATCGAGCTCAACAGCAACTCCCGTTATCCGAACCTGCAGTAAGTACTGAAGGTATAGTTTCTCATATTTTTGACCCTAATACTTTCAATATTCCTTTGAATAGTTATGATCTTGACTTAGATGACTTTTACCCATTGCCTTGAGAAAAGGAAAAAGGTCTTGTACTCGATACCCTATTTCTCAATTTGTTTCCTCAAAAAATCTTTCTATGCAGCACAAGAGTTTCATTTCATCCCTTGATTTTGTTCAAATTCCAACATCAGTACAAGAAGCATTGAAGGATAAGAACTGGGTTCAAGTCATGAATGAGGAGATGAGTGCTCTAGAGAAGAATGGAACATGGAATATTGTTGAAAGACCTAGTAACAAAAGACCAGTGGGGTGCCGCTGGATCTATACCTTGAAATATCAGTCTGATGGTACACTAGATCGATATAAGGCAAGGTTAGTCGCAAAAGGATTCACTCAGACTTATAGAATTGACTTTCAGGAGACATTTGCTCTAGTAGCAAAGATGAATACTGTAAGAATCCTACTCTCTCTTGTTGCACTCCTTGGTTGGGAATTGCATCAGTTTGATGTTAAAAATGCATTCCTTCATGGTGACTTGGAGGAAGAAGTTTATATGGAGATTCCACCCGGTTATGACTCCACCAATGGAAGAAATAAGGTATGCAAGTTAAAAAAGGCTTTGTATGGGTTAAAGCAGTCTCCCCGAGCATGGTTTGGAAGGTTTACAAAGGCAATGGTGTCTTTGGGATACAGGCAAAGTCAAGGTGATCATACCTTCTTCTTTAAACATTCACAAGAAGGTAAACTCATTGTTCTACTTGTGTATGTGGATGACATTATTATCTCTGGGGACGACTTGGTTGAGCGACAGTTGCTAAAGGAAAAATTAGCAACTGAGTTTGAGATGAAGGATCTTGGGAGACTAAAGTATTTTCTTGGGATTGAAGTTGCCTACTCCAAACAAGGCATCTTTATTTCCCAAAGAAAATATGTTCTTGATCTTCTCAAAGAAACTGTAAGCTAGGTTGCAAGTCTACTGGTGTTTCGATTGAGCAGAATCACAGAATAGGAAATGATGAAGAGAGTCTCAAGGTGAATAAAGCTCGATATCAGAAGTTAGTAGGGAAGTTGATATACTTAGCACACACTAGACTAGATTTGGCATATGCTGTCAGTGTTAGCCAGTTTATGCATGACCCAACGGTAAGACATTTACAAGCCGTGGACAGAATTCTACAGTATCTTAAAACTACACCCGGAAGAGGGTTACTATTCAAGAAAGGTGGAAGTTTATCCATGGAAGTATATATAGATGCTGATTATGGAGGATCAATCATTGATAGAAGGTCAACCTCTTGTTATTGTACGTTTTTAGGGGGAAACTTGGTAACTTGGAGAAGTAAGAAGTAAAATGTGGTAGCTCGATCAAGTGCAGAAGCTGAATTTCGGGCTATGGCACAGGGAATCTGTGAAGAGCTATGGATGAAGATTATATTGGATGATCTGAAGATAAAGTATGAGACCCCTATGAAATTGCTCTACGACAATAAGTCTGCCATTAGCATTGCTCACAACCCGGTTCAGCATGATGGAACAAAGCATATTGAGATAGACTGACACTTTATCAAGGAGAAGTTAGATAGTGGGTTGATAATCACAGCATATGTTCCCTCTGAATTGCAGATTGCTGACGTGTTGACTAAAGGGTTATCCACGGAGAGGTTCCAAGATCTTACTAGCAAGCTGGGAATGATAGATATCCATTCACTAGCTTGAGGGAGAGTATTGTAACCGTCTCCCTTATGTGTATTTATGTTTAATTATTGTAAATTATTATGAGTATCATTAGTTGCCATAGGTCAGGTTGTATATTTTAGGAAAATAGTTATTGCTATTAATTGTCCTAAAGTCTATATATTGTAAGAACTATGTACAAAAGTTATCAAGAAATAATATGCAGTTTTTACCCTTTCCAGTTTATATCCTTCTCAACCCTAAACTGAAGTTGTCTCCCAAACTTCCTTAACAAAAGGAATAAAAGAGTGATGAGTAAGCCTCATGTTTTCAAACCTAAAAGGGGAAGGACCCCATTTCACCTTACTAGACTCTAGAACAACAGGAAAATGGTCAGAAATTGGACGAGATAAACTCTCTTGCACAAGATCAGGAAAAACATTTTCCCCAGTAGTGGTGAAAAGGAATCTATCTATACGGGAAGCCACCGTGTAGTTTCTTCTAGTAGACCAAATGAAACGGGCATTAGAGAGGGGAATGTCTCTAAGACTACACTCCTTGATAAAACTACCAAATCTCCTCATACAGGAAGAGAAGGGAGAGAAGGCGCACTCCCTCCAGACATCCCTTATTACCAAAGCATCCAAAACTTTTGTTTTAGTTTCTTGAAGCATTACAATATCAGGCGTTGCCTTGTTGATCACCTCCCTAACTCTCTTCCGCTTCAAGCAACTACCTAACCCCCTCACATTCCAACTAAGGATCTTCATTAGGTAACTTACCCTCCTACTTGCCAACCTTTCCTCCATAATTAATTGTTGAAACCAAACGATCAAGTTCCCTCAACATTTTTTTTTTCTTACGAACATAAGTATTAGGTGACTCAACTAAGGACCTAGACACCTTTTTCAGATTGAGCACCTTAACCCCCAACTCCTGAACTAAAGGATGGGAACCTAGGTTTACCTTAGCATTATCAAGGCAACTAGAGACTTTGGTGATTTCCTCCACCTTGTCTTCTTTGACACCATTTTGAAAAGTAGAAGGTTTTTGCTAAGGAATGGGTAGAAGACCATCTCCTTGAGGTAAATCCCCAATTAAGTCACTTGAAAAAATAGTAGAGGACTGAGAACACAAAGGTTTAAGAGGAATCACAGGATGAGCAGATAAAGAGGGGGAGGACATGTGAGGAGATAGATTTAGACAAACCCTCCTTGGCTTGGTTAAATCTCTAGGCTGAACATTAATGTTCTTCATAGAATTAACACTAGCTCCCAAGCAAGAAGGAGATCCTTCATTTGCCATGTCTTCTTTTTGTTCAAAAAGTTCTGGAATTCTTGTCAAATCAGCCTCAGGTTGAATAATATGATTGATTTCGTCAGAAAAGTCTTGGAATAACTGCTGCATAGATTCAACAAGCAACCCACCATCATCAAACGCTTCTGAACCAAAAAGTGAGTCTATATCTTCATCTTCATTATGAAAAAAGGAATCTGAACGAGTCATAATCTGATTTTTGATCAACCACCTCATCAGAATCTTTATTACCCACTTTAGAACTTAGTTTTGTCTACCCCCTCTGGCATCACAGAATGTACAACCCGAGGTGAAGCCACAGGCGTGAGGTAAAAACTGAACCAGTTGATTTAGACAAGGGAGAGAAGGCGCACTCCCTCCAGAACTCTCCGTTACAGAAATCTCCCTCAAAAGCCCAGCCTCTTCTCTGCCAAGTGAAGCTGATCCCTTCACTGCAAGCTGCTCAACAGAAACAGAGTGATGGGTCGAAGATTTAGCTTGTTGAATAGGAGCACAGATTAGAGTCAAGGGAGATGGTTGAACCTTAGGCACCCATAATTTTCTCACTCTTATAGTCAATTTTCCAAGCTTTTTTAGTGACCCATATGAAGTTTTGGGCTGATTAGAGCCCAATTTCGGCCCCAATCTGGTGAAGACACTCAGCTTAGGCCCTATTCTTGAAAACACACTTCTTTTGGGTCTGCTAACACCTTTAGGCCCATTTCTATCCCATTTAACCAGTCTTTTCCCCTCAGGATCTACCTCATTTTTCAAGGAATACTTTAAATCATTCACCATATCGTCACTCTTCTTCCTAGCCGAAATTTGCGCACTACCTCCCAAAATATTCGTCTTTCTTAAAATTGAAACATGAACGTTGGGTTTCAAAATTTGAACACTTCGACGATCATCTCCAGCACTGCAACTCTTTACCACATCAGAATAGGATATTCCTCCGATGAAAGACTGCTTTCTGATTAGGAAATTCTGTTTACCTGAAACGCAGCTCCCTTCAAGTGATCCACCACCAACAACTCGGACAAGGTTCTACCAAAATGGTTCCAACCTACTTGTAAGCGACCTTCGGGGACAAAAATGGAGCTCATCCTTCCATTGCCATAGAATTATGTGACCATAACATATCTTCCTGTTATTATAACCTGAGAAAACAGAGAAGATTTTTCCTTCACCTTCAAAGCGTCTGACAAAAGAGGGAGCAGCATACAGGGATTTGTCCTTGAAGGTAGATAATAACCAAAATGAAGCATCTCTGCCCAGTAGCAGAGACTTGATAAATCCTTAGCCTCTTTCTATCACTTGTACACGAAAAAACTTCCTCCTTTCATCAAGCACCAAATCAAAACATTTGGATTCAATGGTAATGAGTTTAACACCACCCATTAATGATGTAGGTCGAACATTTCATTACAAAGTCTCTCCGTCTTCATTCACCTTTTTTCCGTAGAAATTTGTCCCACTGATCTTTAATCGCAGGGCTTCACACTAAAATCCCAGGGTCTTCGTTTAGCCTGGTCTTCGTTCTCCTTCTCTGAGTTTTCGCACTTTTTACTTGATTTTCGCTCCCTTTCTCTGATTTTTTGCTCTCCTTTTGGCGTCTTTGATGAAGGTTTTCATGTCGGAGTGATTTGATGTACAGGGGAGTGGGTAGAAGGGAGTTGGTGGTGACTTGCGATGAAGGCATGTATGCAAAAATGGGATGAACAGAATTGATGTATGATGGCTGAATTGGATGGAGGATACGGTGGTTGAGTGTAGAATGGTTTTTTAGAGAGGAGAGTTGGTGGAGAAATGCAGAGGGATTTGGTAGATGTTTGTATGGGGTTTGGGTAAGATAGAAGAGACGAGAGAGCTTTCGTAAATTCCTAGGAGAAAAAGGGGATGAACAGAAACAACGTACGATGGGCGAAATGGATGGAGGATATGGTGGTTGAGTGCAGAATGGTTTTTTAGAGAGGAGAGTTGGTGGAGAATTGCAGAGGGATTTGGTGGATGTATGTACGGGGTTTGGGTAAGATAGAAGAGACGAGAGAGAGTGGAGAGAGCTTACGTCCAAAGCAACTAATCAAATACAGTAATGTTTTTCATAAATATATGTGTCCCTGCAACAAAAGCAAAGAAAGTAGGAGAATTGTCCTTATGTTTCTTCCACATTTCCCCTTCCTTTCTTCTTTGGTTTGGGGATAAAATTAGATGAAATATATTTACAAGAGACAGGTCTATCATCTGGCATGTTGTTGGGACTGTACCCATAGTCAGTCAGATCTAACTCTTCCATCCATTTAACTTAGGTCTCTATCATAATTGTCTTGGATAGCTAAAATTATTTTTTAAGGAGGGTCAAGTGTAAGAACTGCAAACCAATGTTTGTTTAAATAGTTGAAGATACAGATATACATATATCTTGAAATGTGGATATTTGTTTAATTCTGCTTGGTGCTTAATGCTCCTCCAACATAATAATTACGTAGGTATGCCTGGTCTGACTGCTTATGCCGGGTTTTATGATGTCTGTGCCCCTAAGAAAGGAGAGGCAGTATTTGTATCAGCTGCATCTGGAGCAGTAGGTCAGCTTGTTGGGCAGTTTGCTAAGATTATGGGCTGCTATGTTGTCGGAAGTGCAGGAAGCACAGAAAAGGTAAGTCAAAGTGGCACAATGTAAAGGATGATATAGCACTATTCTTTCCTTTAAAAGGAAGAAAAGAAAAATGTAATTAAGTGATTTTTTTTAATCATTTTTAAGGATTAAATAAAACTTCAATCTTCAGTTTTATTAAGTCAGTTTTAATAAAAGTAGTTTTCTATTTTATTTCCCCTTTTGAGATGCTTCATATGCCTAAGGAACTATCATTCCATCCATCAATTGCAAAATCACAAAAGCATAACTCTTGCTTATCCTTTTGCACAATGCATGACTTTTCGTGGAATTCATGTCTATTAACAAGTTTCTATCTTTCATATGTTGTTGTTCCTTTCTTTGATCAATTATGCAACATAAGGTCGATTTGCTTAAGAGCAAGTTTGGATTTGACGAGGCTTTCAACTACAAAGAAGAAATTGACTTGAATGCTGCGTTGAAAAGGTTAGTAGTTACTTATTTTCTAATGGAATAAATTGTTTTATTAATCTGTTCAGGGATACATTTTAATTTGAGTTGATAACGTATTAGTCAAATTATTGTTGTCATGAACGTTGGCTTGAATATTTAGAGGCATCCTTTAAACAAAAATGGGATAACCATGCCATGCTATCTTTCTTCATGTCTTGGTTTCAACTCCCTTTTATAAGAACAGGAAGTTAGCTTCTTGTCTTTTATCCTCTTTTTGTTTCCACTATGGGTAGAAGAGAATTCTGTGGAGTAATCTTCACCTTTTTTTTTTTTTTTCAATTTTCTAATTTTCTAATTTTCACCTATTTTACTAACAAATAAAGACATCATTTTGTCAGGCATTTTCCTGAAGGTATTGATATATACTTTGAGAATGTTGGAGGAAAGATGCTTGATGCAGTGTTACTCAACATGAAGAACCATGGCCGAATTGCTGTTTGTGGAATGATTTCGCAATACAATCTTAATATACCTGAAGGTGTACACAATTTAATGCATCTTGTTATCAAACGGATCCGCATGCAAGGTTTCCTCGCTTTTGATTATTATCACCTTTATCCAAAGTTCTTGGAGATGGTTCTACATCACATCAAAGAGGGGAAGGTTACTTACGTGGAGGACACAGCTGAAGGCATAGATAGTGGCCCAGCAGCCCTAATTGGCCTCTTCACAGGGCGCAATGTGGGAAAACAAGTGGTGGTGGTTGCTCGAGAATAATTTCAGACAACTGTATGCTTTGGAATATATCATATTATGTGAATGGTGTTAAACTTGGTTACATTGCTTAAATTACAACTTGTGATTATGTTAATTTGACCGAGTGTAACAAGATGGTAAAGGGGTGGTAAATTGATAAATTGGATAGATTTTGGATTGGATTAAAATGAATGGATAAATAATAAGTCATTAATTTATTTAAGATTTATTATAAAATTATTAAAACTAATTAATTTATTCATGATCTATTTTAATAAATTAGATGGATGAATATTCAATTAAGTCATTTAAAATTATTTTTTAATAAAAAATACTCACTCATCTTCATAAATTTTTCTTGCAATTAAACACCAATTTGATTATTAATAGTAAGACTTACATGTATTCAGACACTTTAAAGTGCAAGGCCTGTAGAGTTCGAAGTGCGTATGTCTTAATGCCAATTTCCTTATCTTATGTATCACACTATCATATATCATCATGGATTTCAATCACTTCAGCTTCAACTTATTTATTTGAGAAAATTATACTCATTCCTTTGAGGTTTGTGTTTTTGACACGCGGCATCTCTCTTGTTTTAAAAATGATATTGTGTACTCTTGCTTTAAGTTTCCTTATTACAATTATGACCTTTCTACTTAACGTGCTATTAGAATTGCTAATGGATCATTGAGCATATGACACTCACGTGTCACTTTTGGATCTCCTTAAAGGAAATTACTTCTTTTCCCTTTTTTCATTTGAAATGGACAACCAATGCAGTGATAGAGAAGTGAAATGGTTGATCAGTGATAGAACTACAAAGATCTCAACTCTTGCCCTAACCCTAAGCTCCATGGATGACCAGTTACTATGAACAACTTGAAGTAGTGATTTGCGAAGGACATTTGCACTAATGAATTGCTCTTCTCTGGCCCCAACAAGCTCCATTGAAGTTTTGAGTTTAGGGGAAAGCCTTTGATTTTTTAGTTCTTAGTCAATTTTTACGAATGAGATTTTTGAGAGAAATACAAATAAGATGAGAAAGTAGAGAGAAAAACTGAGGGAGAAATAGATAGCTAAAATTGTTGGATCTCTATTCTTCTTGGATAAGTCTATGATCTTGGTAGTTCTTGTGTGAGTGTTTGGAGGGAAAATACAAGAAATCAAGCAGAGAAAGTAAAAGAAAGTGTGATTTTCATATCTTCTTTGGCTACAAGGAATCTCTACACCTCATAGAGAACCAATCCTTCACACACTATCTCACAACCCTAGGCACACTGCATACCCAAACACCACCTCATTGTCATCATCAATCAATTGATCCCAAATTAGAAATTTGCTCAAATCATCACATAAGCTATCCCCTGAACAACCAAAGAAAACACATAAAGCCCCATTCCCCTGAAATTTTTGACCCAGATCCACTATCGGCACTCTTGAGCCACCATCCTACCCCATGTGCCAACGCCATGAGCCACCACCAAAAATAAAAAAAACCTTTAAATCCCAAACACTTAGCTGCTAGTTGCACCACCCAAACCGTCACACCATCCAAACTATCTACCATGCCAACCACTGACCATCAACCATCATGTGCCAATGCCAAAACTCCCATATTCCATAACTTTCACACACTCACGCCCAAGACACCCTGTCTCTTATGTCTTGTGATTTGTTTTTGTTTTGGTCCTCCTTATAGTTCTTCGTCCATGATGATCACAACTAATCTTTTTTTATGGTGGAAGACAAAGCAGAAGGAGGTGGTCCCAAGTGTTTTTTACAATGCAATAGGAGAAGAGGAGGGATTTAGGGATTTTTAATTAGTAGGGCAAATATGACATTTGAGGAGATTTAATTGACAAGAGAAAGTGCCACCTTGTCTTGTGGGATGAGGTTTGTCTACCTAAAGACCTTGGGGGTTTAGGGCTTCAATTTTTATGTACTTTGAATAATGCTTATCTAATGAAGCTTGCATGGGGTATGGTTAGGAATCTGAATGCTCTGTAGGTCCAAGTTTTGCGAGCTAAATATCATTATGGTAACTAGGCACTCCTAAATGTCCATTGAAACATTACGTGCTCTGGCACATGGAGGAGGATTGCAAAGAATTGGGAAATAGTTGAGAATAATATACTTTGGATCCTTGTGAATGGTAATACAACACGATTTTGGTTGGATGTATGAGTTCCAAATTGCGGCCCCCTCAAGGAGAGAGTTTATGAGGAAATCCCAAAGTGGGTTATAAATTATATGTCGTGGTCTTCTATTCTCATGATGGTAACTAGAAATGGAAATTGATTTCCCAATACCTACCATATGATGTTTGCAACAAAATAGTGGGGGTAAAACCTCTTAATCAGTCTTCAGGGCCTAATATCCTAAGTTAGAAACAATCTTTGGATAGAATGTTTTCTCCCAAATCAGCATATTAAGTTCTCTCAGCGAAGGATCACGTAGGTCACAGTGCTTTATGCTTCAAGAAGGTGTGATCTTGGCTAGATCCTCAGTGTATACATGTCTTCTTGTGGTTCATGGCTCATGGCTCATGGACGATTACTCGTAAATGAGGAACGATATAGGCGGAGGATGACTAACATTGATCTTTGCCCTCCATTATGGTTAGGCATAGGAAACAATCATGCACCTTATTCATGATTGTGAGCATGTTGTCAAGTGTGGTCCTACCTAATCAAACCCTAAGTTTGGAGGTCATTCTTTAGCATAGGGCTGCATGATTGGCTATCTTCGAACTTGGCTAACAATTTGGAGAATATGGACGATGTTGATTGGAAAGTGTTGTTCACTGTAACTGTATGGCTTATTTGGAAAGACTGTAATCAAATGGGTGTTCTCTGATAATATATAGAGTCATTTTGAGTTAGTGCAACATATTCTCGACTACATAAAAGTGATTCTAGAAAGTCATATACACACATCTGCAGATGGACTTGGCAAACCTAAAGAAAGAGAGGTTGGTTTCTTGGTCTTTTCCACCAAATAGTGTTTATAGATTAGATGTAGATGGATCGCTTCGTCCAAGATCCCTCCAAGCTACTTGTGGAGGCTTGCTACGTGATGATGCATGTAAATTTAAGAAAGGATTTAATTACAACCTGGGTATTTGTTTGAGTTTTAAGACTGAGTTATGGGGTTTATGTCATGACCTTAATCTTGCGAAGAGTATAGGGCTCCAAAAGGTTATGGTAAATATGGATTCAAAGGTGGTTGTAAATCTTGTGTTGAAAGGGTCCAGCCTCTTATCATTGTGCTTCCTTGTTCAAGAGATTCAAGTTCTGCTCTATGAAGATTGCGTGGTATTGTCAGCTCATTTGCTCAGAGAAAGTAATTTATGTGCGAATTTCCTTGCCATGATGGGTCACTCGAGTTCATTCTCTTGTCCTGATATGGATGTCCTTTCTCAACATCTTGTTAGCTTCATGTGGCAAGACTCGATGAGGTGTCCCATTCTCGATTATGTGTGAAGTTTTGATTTCTTTTTGGGCTGATAGGCCCTAGTGATGATAAAAAAATATATTATTAAATTAAATACAAATGATTTAAATTAAATTTACAATGAAATAGATATTTAGTTTGACAAAAATTTGTCTCACTTGCTAAAGTCTAAAAATGATTTTCTAAAATTCCTTTTGTAATTTATTGATTAAGTTCAGGTGAAACTATACCTAATAAATAGTAATGATAAACAATTAGAAGAGGAAGTGTTTGATTAATGAAAAATAAAATAGAGAAAGGGAAAGTATGTAAAAGAAAAAAGAGAAAGAGAGTGACATTTTCCATGGGCCCTTTTTTTAGTTTAGGTTAATAGAACTAAAAGATAATCTTTGTTATGAAAGTGAATTTCAATTTTATCTTGTCATGATTTGTATTTGAATTTATCATTTGAATTAGAATTATATTATAGAGAGACTTGTATTTGATAAGGATAAAGATTTATTTAAGTTTTGAATATCTCACCCTTGGGTTATAAATATTAGTAACAACATTGATCTTTGCCCTCCATTAGGTTAGGCATCAATCATTTATTCTGATTTAATTATCAAATTACTCCTTCCATTATAAAATATGATTTGTAATATAAATAAGTTATAAAATTTCCTTGATATCTATAAGATTAGCGTGTTCTCTCGAAATAAAAATATTACAACATCTTTACAAATAATTTACATCATATATATACATTAAAAAAAGAAAGAGAGGTTGGTTTCTTGTCTTTTCCAAGATAGTGTTTATATATGTAGATGGATAGTCCTCAAAGTATTTGAACATTATTTAAAACTAACAAAGGATTGTAACATCCCAAAATTTTGGGGTTTATGTCATGACATCTTGCGAAAGTATAGGGCTCCAAAAGGTTATGACAATATGGATTCAAAGGTTTCAATCTTGTGTTTAGTGATTTCTTATCATTGTGCTTTTGTTCAAAATTATTTTGAATATTTCGTCATTTGCTCGCGAAAGTATTTGATCATTTTGAGTGATTGGATGTCTTTCTCAACATCTTGTTAGCTTCATGTGGCAAATAAAAATTTTCGGATTATGTTGAAGGATTTCTTTTTGAAAATAGGCTTTACGTAATTTAATTTTTACAAATAGGTTTTAATTATTTTACGTAATTTAATTTGATATTTGTGCATTTTATAATTTTTGTGATTTTTGTGGATGATTATGAAATTTTTTAGAAGAGGAAGTGTTTGATTAATGATTATGGGCCCAGGGCCTGTAGTGTATTTAGACCCATTCTCGAATGGCTGTTTTTCATGCTTTTGTGTGAATGACCGTGTGTCCCTATTTTCCCATTTACGTATGAAAACAATTACGAAGTAAATTTTATTTGATCGTTTACGTAATTTGCTTCGAGACGTAAAATAAAAAAATTTTTTTTCTACGTATGAAAACAATTCACGATATCTGTTCTCAAATTTTATTTGATCATAGAAAAATTTGAATGATATACAACTGTAATTATTTTAGAACAGAGACAGCTGATCTTACAAAACCCGAATCCGGAAACATCTTGTTTTTTCTTTAGAAAATTTCTTGTATTGTATTTTATTATTTTGGGGGATCTTTAACTTGTATTTATTTATCTAAAATAAAAATATAGTAAATATATTAATTTTATATTATTATAATATTTTTTATTAGTCAGATAAAAATAAAAATTATATTGCTAAGTCAACATTAGTGGTTATGACAACTTTTGATGAACCAATAGGAAGCAAGCCAGAAATCTAATATTGAAGACTTTAAAATTAACCACCGATTTAATCAACCTTTGATGCATTCAATGGCTTGGATGAAGAAATCCATACACATCTTGATTTAATCAACGGTGGAGATGGATTCATCAATTATGACCATTGGATATGGATTTAATCAATGGTAGAGATTTGGTCTCAAAAAGTGACAAAGACCATTTTATGACCATTGGATGAAGAATTAATCAAAAGGTGTGGAGATTTTTGTCTCTCTAATCCCAGAGAAGGAAGACCAAAATAACACTTCATCTTCATCACTTTTTCTTTCTCTCTTCCAAAACCCTGTAAAGTAAGCCATGATTTCTCCATGGTTTAAAGTTTTACATTTATAACCAAATTTTGGATGTTAATTTAATCTATGGTGGAGAATTAGTCTTAAAAAGTAAGAAAGACAATTATGACCCTTGGATTAAAAGTTAGAAGGATTTGTAATGTTTGAAGAGTCCATAATTTGATGTGTTAATTTTTATGTTTGCCATTAATTTCTTGTTTGATGATTGTAATAATCTAATGTCTTAGAATTTAAATGAGAAAGATCCAATTTAGGCCTAGGTGTTAGAAAATAAGTCTTGTAATCAAAAGTATACAAATCCTAAATTGTATTGAATAAATCAATGGCTTAGACATGCTCTAAATAATGGCTTGAAAAGATGACAACTTTGAAGAAGCAAGGATGAAGGGGACCAAAAGTTTTGTGATTCATTTTGGTGTAACTAATTAACCTAGGAAAAAGAAGGTTTCAAATTGATTTTGTTAAAGAAAATGTCTTGATCAATTATACATAATTATTGATCATTTTCCTAAAGTAAAAATATTTTCTTTTTTCTCCATGAAAGCTACGTAATCATGCATCAAATTTGGAAGACAAATTTACATTCAAATAATACTTTTGGTCATTCTTCTAACAATAATTGAAAAAGCTATACAAAATTAGTCAATGTTTGGTGTCTATTCTTTCTAATTCCTATGGCTATGCTTTTTGCCAAATTGGTAAAATAAAGAAAAACATGCTATCAATTCAATTCTATCTCTTTTGTTTTAAAGTGGCTCACGGTCTTGGTCTGAAATTAGAAGCTTTGAAGACCATAATTGAACACTTTAGTCATTATTGGTCACCTTGTCTTCATTGAACATTTTCAAGAAACAAAGTTATCAAAATTTCTCTCCATCTCTCTCTACTCTAAGCTCACGGCCAAGCACTCCAAACCAACCTTCCATCACTCAAAAATTTCATACAACCATACTTCTTGAATCCTTACATCATTTTAAGAACATCTCTAGTTATGAGTTTTTCCAAAATCATTCATCTTGAGCTTCAAATCCAAGCTTCAAGTTTCTATCAAAAATAAAAAATTCCATCTTTGTGCTTCAAGAGAAACCATTCGGTCAAGACACTTAAAACCACCATCCAATCTCTTTTTATTTCATCCAACCATAGATCTTGAATCTACATGATATTCTAAGCAACTTTCATGTTGGTGATTTTCTCTAAATCATTCATTTTCAAGGAGTTTTTCCAAGAGCAAGTTCTAAGGTTTTTGAGGTGAAGTGTAAGGAAACTTCATTTCTTCTTTTCTTTTTCATGATCTAAACCATGTTTGATCCATGGTTCCTCTTAATCAAGCTTAGTATACTAATTTTATGTGTTTTATTTTGTATTTGAGAAGCCCTTGATAGTGAAGGACTTAGAAAAAGAAGCAAAACAAAGAGCTTTTGAGGATCTTCAAGAGGTAAGAGGGAGATCCATCTCACCAACCAAGCATGGTGGTGAGAGATGGTCTTATATTTGATGGGTGTTGAATCCATGTGAGGATTCATATCCATGGTCATATAATAATTTATTTGTGTTTATGAGCTTTGATTAATTGTCTATACTTAATATGCTTTGCATGAGTTTATGATTTTGATGGTATGCTTATACTATGCATGATTATAATATGGCATGCTTTTGATATATATATATATATATATTGTGTATGCATGTGTATGCCATGATTTGATGATGGAAAGAAAATTAATTTTGGTCCTAATGGCCAAGGAAGAGCTACGGTTTTGATGCCCTTGATTAGGGTTCATATTGAAATTTTTTAAGAACAAGGGAATTAATTTTTGATCCCTAGAACATGGTGAATTTCAGTTAAGACACCTCAAGATAGGTGTTCACAAAATTAATATTTTCTTGAATGATGAAAATGGATGTTTAGAAAAAGCAAGGAAAATAAATAAAGAGTTTATTTTTCAAAGAGTACATGAACACGGTTTTAGAAGGATTTTTATTGATTTATTTTATGTAAAAAGTTTCTAAGTGTTTTACTAAACATGAGATTTAAATGAAAATAGCAATGATGATTTTAAAGGATTTGTAAAGAAAGTGAAAACGGATTTGCAAAGAAAGTGAAAAATGAAAATGAACAAATGATTTGATTTTCAAAGACTATGAGTCTTACATTTTTGTAAAGGATTTTTAATGGTTTTGTTTGTGTAAAAACCATATTAATTTAAAAAGAAAAATATTTGATGGTTTCAATATATACGTCATTATGCGTTTTTTTAAAGTCTTGTAATGTCTTGATTTTTATGAACAAAGTAATTTTCAAAGTGAAAGCGTAACTTGATTTAATACAAGATGAATTTGGAAAGGGAATTAGAGTGTTTTTATCACTTGAGAGAATTTTGTAAGCGAAAGAAAAGAGAAACCCGGTTGAACATGTTTGAACTCTAATTTATTTTGAAGAATGATTTTGGAAGTGATTTGAGAAAAATGGAGAATATAATGGTGATTTGAAAAGTTACTAACGAAGATAACTTATTTTTTAGTTTTGAAAGTACGTTAGAAAATGTTAAGTTTTGAAACGTTGATTTATATCAATGGAAAAGTGATTTTATGAATTATATTTTGGAAAAGGATTTCTTGAGTAAAGAAATGTGGAAAAAGATTTTCTTGAGTAAGAAAATATATTACATGAAGTATAAAGTTATATTATTTTAAGAAAAGTTGAAAAAGAATATTTGAAGGTTGAGAAATATTTTCGTAAATGAAATTGTGGTGAAAAAAATTATTTACGATCTTAAAAACGTAATTTTAAAGTACGTGGTTTGAAATACGGGGTGACGAAAATATTTCTAAGTGTTTGGAAATACAATCTAGTAAAATATTTCTTTACGTGATTTTAAATACGTTGAAATATTTCTACGCTTGATTTTGAATTACGTTTAAATATTTTACGGAGGCGTAATCAATTACTATTGAAAAAATTACTACGTGATGGAAAAGTGATGAATTAATTTTACATGATTGTGAAAATAGAGGAAAATCATTATGTGATTTGAAAAGTGTTTTAAATATTTTGAAAATGAAAGAAAATGATTTATGCGACTTAAAAGGATGATTTTTAAGTTACGCGATTTTGAAACACAATGAAAAAAAAATATTATGGGATTTGAGAAACATATATTTTTACGCGATTGAGAAAAATATGCGTTGAAAAATTAGTACGTGATTTAAAAGTGTCGTGGCAACGAAGAAAGATTATCGGCATTTTGATGAAAAAAGGAACGTTTAGAATGAGTGGTCATTTGTTGAGTGTTACGATATTTTGAAAGCAACAAAAAACATTTTGGAATTGTGACCGAGAACTGAGGCAATATATTGTGGAACATGCCCATACTAGTCTATTAAGTATGAAAACGTAACAAAAATATTGGTTAGATGCGTGTCATTTTGTGAAAAATCACGACGAAAGTGTTTTATAATTATGAAAAATGTGATAACATGATTTTCTTTGATTGAAAATACGAAAGATATATTTGGTCGGCAATTTATATGCATTGGAAAGAGATGCCATCACGTGATTGGATTTGGAGTGCATTATACATGCATTAGAAAAACATGCGTTGAGGCATATGATACATTGAAATAATGAAATTGAAAAGATTTGGCCCGTGCTTGTGTTGGACTTGAGGAAGTTGATATATTCGATAGAATTGTATAAAGTATAGCTAATAATGCTATTTTGGCCCTTGTGGTTGAAGATGGAATGAGAATTGATAGTGAGATCTATGATGGATCTTGGGAGAAGATGCGTCAAAGCAGCAAAAGAGTTACGTAGATAAACGAAGACGACTCTTGAGTTTAAGGAGGGTGAGCATGTGTTTTTAAGAGTACCCTGTGCCACTTGGCGATGCAATCCGTTACTCCTAACGCATTGACGATACCCGACAAGAACACGATTCTTTTCTACAAGTGGGAGATTCATGTCTCGATTGGAAGTTATAGGTTGGACAATTAACCGAGCAGCATTCTCCTCGAAAATTGTGAAAACCTCCATGGAGTTGTTTTTGAAAAATTGAGTCTTTGTTCACATAAAATGAAGGATCATAATGATTTCGAGCATTTATATCGTATGATATATTAATTGAGAAATATTGGCTATGACAATTGTTTTGAATACTTGGATGATGATGATGATAATCATATTGATGGCATTATTGTGATTATTGTGTGATGATAATAATGTTAATGGTAAGATTATGATAGTTGATTAATGTTGAGTGCATTATTGGAATTCTAGTATGATATATCTTTGTTTTTCTTTGTATGATATGTTGTTTGTGTTATCTACTGTCTTTTATATGTGTTGGTATTGGTGTAGGTGATCTCACTTTTTTATTATCTTTGTTTTTAACTTTGTGAGACTAAAAATAATCTTTTAATTTTTAGGATTTAATCGTTAATTTTAAATCAAATAATAGAAGGATCGAGTTATCTTAGACATAGATCGGTAGCAATGAATACTCTAGCGAGATGGGTGACAACAATAAGGAGTGGACATTCGGGACTCGAAGACGTGCGTGTTAGCAGTGAACAAAGAACGGATGTAGAATAGATGTTTGGTGCAACAAGATGGATACACAACCTTGAATAAGTATGATAAGTTTTAACGTTAGTGTTGTCTTCCAAAAACCGCCATCATTGTTGTTCTTTTCTCCTACCATTCTATTAAGTAGGACCCGTCATATATTTTCTTTTATTGCTTTCTTTCTTGTTTTTGTTTAAAAAAAGTAGTCTTTGTTAATTTTATATTTAACTTAATCTTTAAATTAGTGAAATATTAATTGGTGTCAATATTGTATATTAATCGTTTCACAACTTGGGTTTAAATATATTTTCAAAGAATACTTATGAATTTCTTTGTTTTGAAAGTAAGTTTATGTTTATCATTTGAATTAGAATTATATTACGAGAAAGAAATTTTAAAACCCAATTTTCACCATAACTCAAACTTTATGTTACTTAATTTCTTTTCGATTTGTAATATAAATGAGTTATAAAATTTCGATATCTATAAGTCGACATTTGATACCATATATACAGGGTGTTATAAACATACTATCCAAGTAATACTAATTTAAAACTAACATACTTGTCCAAGTAATACTAAACAGCAGAACCCTTAGACGGGCTCTCCTCAGATTCCTCAGCAGGTAGGAATCCAGCTTGACGCGACGTCCAACGGACAGGTGTCCGAGCAAACGACACAATGCTAATCTCATTAGGAGTAAGGTAGTAAGCTCCCCAGTACTGCCTAATGGACAACGAAAACTCTAAGTGTATATAAATATTTACACTGAAATAAGGGTTCCCTTGATAAAGTCTACTTAGGGTAACATTCAAGTCCCCTATATAGAAAATACACTCTCTATCTAAGTCGACATGCCAGGCTTTCAGTCCTCCACGAAATTGCAACCTCATATAACCTAAGAAACTGGGCATCGCCATCTTCTCAGAATTCAGCTTCCTCCACAAGAATCTGCTCTTCTTCATCCTCTTATTCAATTCCTTGCTTAGCGTCTTTACAAATATAAATACAGTACAAAATAGGCATACAAAGAAGTGAGATCACCTACGCCAATACCAATGTAGTAGCATGGAGATAACACAAACAGCATACCATATAGATATAATATACCATAATTATAATAATTCCATCAACATTATTTATCATAACAAATACAATAATTACAATCATGCCCTCAATCATTATTTATCATAAAAAATATAATAAATAATAATTATAATTATACCCTCAACATTTCCCAATTATTCAATAATTACAATTATGCCCTCAACATTATCCAATATTCCACAACTCATAGTATAATCACACGATAATTACAATAATACCATCAACATCATCCAATATTCCTCAATTAATATATCACACAGATATAGATATTTAGATTATGCATGTGCACAAAGACTCACTTTCCTACTCCATGGAGCTAAAACTCAAGTAAGAGAAATTGATCCAAAAGATCTGTCTGTACTAATATGCCTCAGACCACGTGCCACTATTCTCATTAGTGTTTGCACATCTAGCATATACACGACAGTCTTTAATAGATCTTGATTAAGAATAGTGTCTCGGTTAGGATCATCGGTGTGTTGCATCGGTCTAACCCATGGTACAGAAGAGCTACCAACTGCCCACTGTAGGCAACCCGTGCCCCGATGTCCCTAAAGTCAACGAGTGACTTACACTACGCATATCGCACTCACTCAAGAGGTGTACTTTCTCCTAAGCAAATAGTCTTATCTATTCTATCGGACTTTTTCAATGCATGTATAATGCACCAAATGTCAATCACAGGCTAATCTCATAATTTCTCATACAGTGTCCATACACTGATCCAACAGTAATCCTCCTATATATTCAATCGCGAAATCATATTATCGCATTTTCTCAATCGCACAACATTTATGTTACTTTTCACAATTTCGCAACATTTCTGTCATGTTTTCAAAATCGCGTAGCGATTTGCCATTATTTTCTTAATCACGTAAAATTATTTCATCATTTTTCAATCGCATTAGCGATTTTTTCACAATATCTCAATTGTGTAAAAATATTCAAACGCTTTCTAAATCGCGTAAAAATATTTAAACATTTTTTTCAAATCGCGTAGCTTAAAAATCACGTTTTTAAGTTACGTAAATCATTTTTCACCATTTTTCCACTACGTAAAATATTTTTCAACCTCATTTTGGCTTTTCTCAAAATAATATGACTTCTCACTTTATTTTTCACATTTTCTTACTCAAGAAAATCCTTAACACAATTTATTCTACAAATTCACCATTCTATTGAATTAAATCAATGTTTCTAACTTGAAATTTCCTAATGTGCTCCAAAACTCAAATGATGAGTTATACGTTAGTAAATTTTAAGTCACCAACGTATTCTTTATAATTCTAAATCAATTCTAAAAATCAATCCTCTTTAAAATAAATTGAGGTTCAAATACTTTCAATCTCTCATTTCCATTCATATACCAAAATTCATTTTTTTTCAAGTGACAAAACACTTTGTTTCCATTTCTTTAATTCGTGTACTTAATCAATTATATTTCCATTTTGAAATCACTTTGTCTCATAAAACCAAGGCATTACAAGCCTTCAAAACCGTGGTACATGGCCATTGAAACCATCATATATTTTTCCTTTTAAATCAACTAAGTTCCATTCATGTTTTTACACAAACAAAATCATTAAAATTCCTTCAAAAACCGTGAGACACTTGTTCTTTGAAACCAAAACATTTGTTCATTTTCCTTGCTCTTCTAAGCATCTAATTTTACCGTTCATGAAAATATTAATTTGTGAATACCTATTTTGAGGTGTCTTGGCCGAAATCCTCTTGGTCTTTGGAACCAAAAATTTATTTTCCTTTCATCATCAAATCATGGCATACATATACATATTCATCATATCATATAATCAAGCATACCTTAAAGCAATAAAAATCACCTAAAGCATGCAAACACAAATAAATAATTTAAAGCACATAAACACCCACAAATAATTACACAACCATGGATATGAATCCTCACATGGATCAACCATCCATCAAATACAAAATTCATCTCTCACCACCATACTTGGTTAGTGAGATGGATCTCCCTCTTACCTCTTGAAGAACCTCAAAAGCTCCTAGCTTTACTTTTTTTTCAAGTCCTTCACCACCAAGAGCTTCTAAAAAACAAAACAAAACACAAGTTTATTAGCATATCAAGCTTGAACAAGGAGAACCATGGATCAAACATGGCTTAGAACATGAAAAAGAGATACGAAGTGAAGTTTCCTTACACTTCACCTTACAAACCCTAGAACTTTGCTCTTGAAGAAAGTCTTTGAAGATGATGGATATAGAACATGGCCTAAACTACAAAGTGTCTTAGATTGAGGTATAGATTCAAGAAGTAGGATTGTTTAAAATTTTTAAGTGGTGGAAGGTGGATTTGGGTGCTATGGCCATGAGCTTGAGTGAAGAGAAATGAAGAGAAAAGTTTGAAGAGCTTAGGTTTTTGGAATGATCAAGAATGATCAAGATGAGCAATAATGGTGTCTTTAAACTCTGCTATGCCTTAAACCATCACAAAACCGTCCCCCCCTCCTTGTACACTCAATGAGTGACCAATCTCACTAGCCACCATTTTAAGCATTATTAGCCATTGATTAGATCAATGGTTAGTATTAATGTAGATTCTAATTATAGTTTCTATACTGATAAGACTAAATCTAGGCCATTGGATCTTTCTCCTTAAAATCCTAGCCATTAGATGTATCTCCAAAATGAAGGGTAAAGATTACCTCTTCATACTTTCCATCCAATGGTCATAAATGGTCCTGGCCATTTTATAAGACCAAATCTCCATCGTTGATTAAATCAATGGTGGATATCCAAAGGCTTCAACATTAAGCTTGCTTCCTATTGGTCTATCATAAAGTTGTCATAACCACTAATGTTGACTAAGCAGTATATTATTTATTTTTATCTGCTATTATCCTACAAACACAATTAACTTAGTTTTTATCGCTTGATAATTAAATACAATACAAAACACAGTAAAAGAAAATTTCTAAAACTGTTTTCGATTTCAGGTTTAGTAAGATCCTCCATCCCTGTCTCAACAATACAAAATTTTTTAGCTGCAGAAAAATTTTCACTTTTCCAGACCCACCTAGGCCCCGTACAGCCCCCTAGACCCGCAGACGGCCCATGGATAATATTAAAATAATCAAAGAAATATAAAAGTTTCATAATCATTCACAAAATCATAAAAATTATAAAACTTATGAAAATCAAATCAGATTACGTAAAATAATTAAGACTTAACAATAATAATTAAAATATGCAAGATTTTCTCCGGCCCGAAAATTATTATTTTCCTGACACGGAGTAAATCACATAAAACAATCAAATGTATTCAAGGAATACTCAAAATAATTTTACAGTACACAAAAATCACTAAATAGTAGAATTTTGTTATTACTATCAATATTACTGTCAAATAGTTAGAAAATTTGGGGTGTTACAACTCTCTCCCTCTAAAAAGAAGTTTCGTCCTCGAAACTTGATAAACTTGATTTCACTTCCTCAGAATAAATATGGATATTGCTCTTTTATCTTTTCTTCCAGTTCCCATGTAGCTTCACCGCTCACGTCGTTCTAAACTATTTTAACCAATGAAATTTCCTTACCTCGAAGTTGCTTTATCCTTCGATCCTTAATCCTGACTGGAAATGTTTCATAGGTTAAATTTTCTTTCACTTGTACGGTGTCTAGTTCGATAACATGGGTAGGATCAGGAATATATTTTCGTAGTTGCGATATGTGAAATACATTGTGAAGATTTGATAGTAAAGGTAGTAATGCAATCTGATAAGCTATCGGACCTACCCGACGGAGTATTTGATACGGCCCGATAAACTTTGGAGTGAGCTTCCTTGACTTAAGCACTCGTCCAACTCCAGTCATAGGTGTCACTTGCAGAAACACATGGTCACCTTCTTCAAACTCAAGCAGTCTTCTTCTTTTATCCGTATAACTCTTTTGCCGAGTCTGAGTTGTCCTCATCTTGTCTTGAATCATCTTCACTTTCTCAGTTGTCTGTTGTACAAATTCTGGTCCTATAATAGCACTTTCACCATCATGATACCAACACAACGGTATTTTGCATTGTCTCCCATACAATGTCTCATAGGGTGCCATCCCTATACTCGAATGAAAATTGTTGTTGTATGTGAACTCTATCAATAGCAAAAATTCATCCCAACAACCAGTTTGTTCTAGAACACAAGCTCTCAACAAGTTTTCTAATGACTAAATTGTTCTTTCTGACTGACCATCGGATTGTGGATGGTAAGCAGAACTCAAACGTAGCTTTGTTCCCATAGCTTCTTGTAAACTATTCCAAAACCTCGACGTAAATCTCGGATCTCGATCTGAAATAATACTGGATGGTACACCATGAAGTCTAACAATTTCATTGATGTACACTTAGGCCAACTTTTCCATTGAGTACTTAATATTAATCGGCAAAAAGTGCGCTGACTTTGTAAGCCGATCAACAATTACCCAGATAGAATCGTGACCTTTCCGAGTTTTTGGTAGTCTTGTTACAAAATCCATTGCTATGTCATCCCATTTCCATTCAGGAATAGGCAAAGGTTGCAACATTCCCGAAGGTGTTTGATGTTCCACCTTAGCCTTTTGACAAACTAAACAGGATGATACATATTCAGCGACATCCTTCTTCATTCCTTGCCACCAATATAACTGCTTCAAATCTTGGTACATCTTTGTGGCTCCTAGATGCATACTCAACTTACTCCTGTGAGCTTCATATAAAATCAATTTCCTAAGTTCTTGATCATTAGGCACACAAACTCTTCCTTTAAACTTCAGAATTCCATTAAGTCCTTCGCTAAATTCCAACACCGCTCCTTGGCTCCTTACTTCTTTTGCTTTTTGCAAATACTGGTCACTGCTTTGTCCTTCTCGTATTCTATCCATTAAATCATTTAAAATGATGATCATGTTTAAACGTATTCTCCCTCGCATCAATTTTACAGACAAATGCATATCCGAAATTCTTCTATTAATTCCTTCTCTTTAATCATCATAACAGAAGCACTAAGCATTTTCCTACTTAAAGCATCCGCTATGACATCCGCCTTTCTGGGATGATACTGTAACTGAAAGTCATAGTCCTTCAGAAACTCTAACCAACGCCTTTGTCTCATGTTTAACTCTTTTTGGTCAAACAAATACTTCAAACTTTTATGATGACTAAAGACAGTGAACGTTGCCCCATAGAGAAAATGTCTCCACACTTTCAACGCAAATACTACAGCTGCCAATTCCAAATCATGAGTTGGATAATTCCTCTTATGCACTTTCAATTGCCTTGAAGCATAAGCCACCACCTTACAATTCTACATAAGTATATAACCCAATCCTTGGTACGAAGCATCACAATATACTTTGAAAGGTTCGTTTGGATCAGGTAGAATCAAAACCGGTGAAGTAGTCAGTCGTCTTTTCAACTCCTAAAAACTTTCTTAGCATGCATCAATCTATACAAATGGTTGATTCTTTTGTGTAAGTTAGGTAAGAGGTACTGCTATCTTCGAAAACCCCTCAATAAACCGTCGATAGTAACCGGCTAATCCGATAAAACTACGGATCTCCGATACAGTCTTCGGCCTTTCCCATTCAATAATTGTTTTCACCTTTGAAACATCAACTTCAATTCCTTCCTCCGATGTAACATGTCCCAAAAATTGAACTTTGCTTAACCAAAATTCACATTTGGACAACTTAGCATACAACTTATTCTCCTTCAGAATCTGGAGAACCACTCTGAGATGTTCAGCATGTTCCTCCTGACTTCGAGAATAAATCAGAATGTCATCTATAAAGACAACAACAAACTTGTCCAAGTACGAATGGAAAATTCTGTTCATAAAGTCCATGAAGATGGCAGGTGCATTAGTCACACCAAACGGCATCACTTGATATTCATAATGCCCATAACGAGTCCGAAATGCAGTTTTGGGAATATCCTCCACTTTCACATGTATCTGATGATAACCAGATCATAAATCAATCTTGGAAAATATTACAGCTCCTCGCAATTGATCCATCAGATTATTAATTCTTGGAAGTCGATATTTATTCTTAATCGTAATCTTATTCAATTGTCGATAGTCTGCACATAGACGAGAAGTTCCATCCTTCTTCTTTACCAACAACACTGGAGCTCCCCATGGTGATACACTTGGTCTCACGAATTGTTTCTCCAACAAGTCCTCCAGCTGTTTCTTAAGCTCTGCCAATTCTACCGGTGACATCTGGTAAGGCACCATAGATATTGGTCCAGCTCCAGGTACTAAATCAATAGAAAACTCAATTTCTCTTTCTGGTGGTAGTCTAGGTATATCTTCAGGAAATACTTCAGGAAATTCATTAACTACGAAAATATCCTTCAAGACATCTTCACACTGAACTTCCAAAAAAGATATCAATAAGTACCCCTGATCTCCTTCCTTCAAACAAGCTTCCACTTGAGTAGCCATTAGGAATCTAGAATCCTTAACCTCAGGAAAAACTAACGTCTTACTGGAACAGTCTATCAGGATATGTTTAGAAGACAACCAATCTATTCCTAAGATTACATTAATCTTGGAAAGAGGCAAACAAATCAAATCCACATAAAAGATTCTATCCCTAACACATACAGGACAATTCAAACATACTTTCGAAGTAACTACAGGCTTATCAGTAGGAGTAGCAATACTCAAATCATAAGGCAATGTAGTCACAGTCAATCCCAAACGCTCCACATAATCACATGCAATGAAAGAATGTGTTGCTCCCGAATCATATAACATTGTTAAAGGATTACCTTCGATGGCACATTCCTCCATAATCAAGTCCTCAAATTTCGCGGCTTTTTCTTTGCTCATGGTATACACACGACCACCCGCCTATGGCCTCGCAGTATGAACATTCCCCACCGATGGTTCAGCCTTCAACTGATCACATTCCCTGGAGAAATGTCCAGGCTTTCTGCATCTATAACAGATAACTCCTTTATGCTGACAATCCTTGGTTAGATGGTCCTTCCCACACTTGAAACATTTAAGCGTAGAAGTTCTAGCTTGACTTGCCTTACTGCCACCAAAACTTCCTCCAACAGATTGTTGCCGGTTATGACCTCCTGCCAGTTCGGTATATGGTTTCTACTGATAACGGTTGCCACCACTACCCTTTCCTCTTTGGAATCTTGTAGGTCCAAAGTTCTTATTTCTCGCCGCACGTTGAGGATTAATCTCCTCAACCTTACGACACTTGTCCAATAATTTTGGAAACTGTTCAATTCCCAAGGTTGCTACAGCTCGCTTAATGTCAAGTTTCAACCCCTCCTCAAATTTTCTACACTTCTAATCCTTGTCCGGGTGCATCTGAAAATACCTCGAAAACTTAGACAAGCTTTTGAATTTTGCAGCATATTCACTTATAGACATCACCCCTTGTCTCAAACTAAGGAATTCCATCTCCTTAGCATTACGAACACTAGCTGGAAAATACTTTCCCAGAAACTTCTTCCTAAAGAGCTGTCATGTCACAACTCTTCCCACAACTTGTATCAATCTTCGGGCTCCTGCCCACCAGTCTTCTCCATCTCCCACTAACACAAAAGTTGTAAAAGTAAGCTTCCGTTCATCGGTACAACCCATACCTTCAAATATCTTTTCTAATTCTTTGATCCACAGATCAGCTTTCTCTGGGTCAAATTCTCCACGAAACTTTAGTGGATTGTTTCTACGAAATTCTGATAAACTATGAGCATCCTCAGTTGCTCTTTAGTTTTGTTGTACAACGACATCAGCCATCCGTTACATTGCTGCTACAGCTACAGCCATGTTTTGGTTGTCATCGCCAACATTTCTAATTCCTACTCTAATATTGACGCGTCCTCTTCCTCGTCGAGCCATTACGTTTTCTCTCTAAATCAAATTGGACAACACAAAGAAGAGTTAAAGTCAATCTAAAAATAATATTGTTTCTTTTCATAAAACAATCACAGAGAATCACACAACTTAAACAAGACAGACCTAACCACAAACTCAAAAGACTCTAACTTGGGCTTTGATACCAACTAATGTAACACCCACCATAGGGTATCACATTTATGTTACTTAATTATCAAATTACCCCTTCTATTATAAAATATGATTTGTAATATAAATATGAGTTATAAAATTTCCTTGATATCCATAAGATAACCTTAGCGGAAAATAAAAATATTACAACATCATCACAAATAATTTACATCATATATACATTACAAAAGTACTGTCAAGATTATTTATATACAGACATAGTCCTCAAAGTATTTGAACATTATTTAAAACTAACATGCTGCCCAAGTAATACTAAACAACAAAACCATCAGACGGGTCCTCCTCAGATTCCTTAGTAGGTAGGAATCTAGCTTGACGTGACGTCCTACGGACAGGTGTCCAAGCAGACGACACAATGCTAATCTCACTAGGAGTACGGTAGTAAGTTCCCCAGTACTACCTAATGGACAACAGAAACTGTAAGTGTACATAAATATTTACATTGAAATAAGGGTTCCCTTGATAAAATCTACTTAGGGTAACATTCAAGTCCCCTATATAGAAAATACACTCTCTATCTAGGTCGACATGCCAGGCTTCCGGTCCTCCATGAAATTGCAACCTCATATAACCTAGGAAATTAGGCATCACCATCTTATCAGAATTCAGCTTCCTCCACAGGAATCTGCTCTTCTTCACCCTCTTGTTCAATTCCTTGCTCAGCATCTTTACAAATATAAATACAGTACAAAATAGGCATACAAAAAGGTGAGATCACCTACGCCAATACCAACATGGTAGCATGGAGATAACACAAACAACACACCATACAGATATAACATACCATAATTATAATAATGCCCTCAACATTATTTATCGTAACAAAAACAATAATTACAATCATGCCCTCAGTCATTATTTATCACAACAAACATAATAAATAATAATTACAATTATACCCTCAGTATTTCCCAATTATTCAATAATTATAATTATGCCCTCAATATTATCCAATATTCCACAATTCATAGTATAATCATACGATAATTACACTAATGTCATCAACATCATCCAATATTCCTCAATTAATATATCACACAGATATAGATATTTAAATTATGCATGTGCACAAAGACTCACTTTCTTACTCCATGGAGCTAAAACTCAAGTCGGAGAAATTGATCCAAAAGATCTGTCTGTACCAACATGCCTCAGACCACGTGCCACTATTCTCATTAGTGTTTACACATCTAGCATATACACGACAGTCTTCAATAGATCTTGATTAAGAATAGTGTCTCAGTCAAGATCATCGGTGTGTTGCATCGGTCTAACCCATGGTATAGAAGAGCTACCAACTGCCCACTGTAGGCAAACAGCACCCCGATGCCCCCAAAGTCAACGAGTGACTTACACTACGCATATCGCACCCACTCAAGAGGTGTACTTTCTCCTAGGCAAATAGCCTTATCTAGTTCATCGGACTTTTCCAATGCATGTATAATGCACCAAATGTCAATCACAGGCTAATCTCATAATTTCTCACACAGTGTCCATGCACTAATCCAACAGTAATCCTACTGTATATTCAATCGCGAAATCATATTATCGCATTTTCTCAATCGCGTAACATTTCTTTACATTTTCACAATTTTGCAACATTTCTGTCGCGTTTTCAAAATCGCGTAGCGATTTTCCATCATTTTCTCAATCACGTAAAAATTATTTCATCATTTTTCAATCGCATTAGTGATTTTTTCACAATATCTCAATCGCGTAAAAATATTTAAACGCTTTCTAAATTGCGTAAAAATATTTAAACATTTTTTTCAAATCGCGTAGCTTAAAAATCACATTTTTAAGTTACGTAAATCATTTTTCACTATTTTTCCACTACGTAAAATATTTTTCAACCTCATTTTGGCCTTTCTCAAAATAATATGACTTCTCACTTTATTTTCCACATTTTCTTACTCAAGAAAATCCTTAACACAATTTATTCCACAAATTCACCATTCCATTGAATTAAATCAATGTTTCTAACTTAAAATTTCCTAACGCGCTCCAAAACCCAAAGGATGAGTTATACATTAGTAAATTTTAAGTCACCAACGTATTCTTTATAATTCTAAATCAATTATAAAAATTAATCCTCTTTAAAATAAATTGAGGTTCAAACATTTTCAACCTCTCATTTCCATTCATATACAAAAATTCCATTTTTTTCAAGTGACAAAACACTTTGTTTTCATTTCTTTAATTCTTGTACTTAATCAATTATATTTCCATTTGGAAATCACTTTGTCTTATAAAACCAAGGCATTACAAGCCTTCAAAACCGTGGTACATGGCCATTGAAACCATCATATATTTTTTCTTTTAAATCAACTAAGTTCCATTCATGTTTTTACACAAACAAAACCATTAAAATTCTTTCAAAAACTGTGAGACACTTGTTCTTTGAAACCAAAACATTTGTTCATTTTCCTTGCTCTTCTAAGCATCTAATTTTACCATTCATGAAAATATTAATTTGTGAACACCTATTTTGAGGTGTCTTGGCTGAAATCCTCTTGGTCTTTGGAACCAAAAATTTATTTTCCTTTCATCATCAAATCATGGCATACATATACATATTCATCATATCATATAATCAAGCATACCTTAAAGCAATAAAAATCACCTAAAGCATGCAAACACAAATAAATAATTTAAAGCACATAAACACCCACAAATAATTACACAACTATGGATATGAATCCTCACATGGATTCACCATCCATCAAATACAAAATTCATCTCTCACCACCATACTTGGTTGGTGAGATGGATCTCCCTCTTACCTCTTGAAGAACCTCAAAAGCTCCTTACTTTGCTTTTTTTTTAAGTCCTTCAACACCAAGAGCTTCTCAAAAATAAAACAAAACACAAGTTTATTAGCATATGAAGCTTGAACAAGGAGAACCATGGATCAAACATGGCTTAGAACATGAAAAAGAGATAAGAAGTGAAGTTTCCTTACACTTCACCTTAAAAACTCTAGAACTTTGCTCTTGAAGAAAGTCTTTGAAGATGATGGATATAGAACTTGGCCTAAACTACAAAGTGTCTTAGATTGAGGTATAGATTCAAGAAGTAAGGTTGTTTAAAATTTTTGAGTGGTGGAAGGTGGATTTGGGTGCTATGGCCGTGAGCTTGAGTGAAGAGAAATGAAGAGAAAAGTTTGAAGAGCTTAGGTTTTTAGAATGATCAAGATGAGCAATAATGGTGTCTTCAAACTTTGCTATGCCTTAAACCATCACAAACCGTCCCCCCTCCTTGTACACTCAATGAGTGACTAATCTCACTAGCCACCATTTTAAGCATTGTTAGCCATTGATTAGATCATTGGTTAGTATTAATGTAGATTCTAATTATAGCTTCTATATTGATAAGACTAAATCTAGGCCATTGGATCTTTCTCCTTGAAATCCTAGCCATTAGATGTATCTCCAAAATGAAGGGTCAAGATTACCTCTTCATACTTTCTATCCAATAGTCATAAATGATCCTAGTCATTTTATAAGACCGAATCTCCACCGTTGATTAAATCAATGGTGGATATCCAAAGGCTTCAACATTAAGCTTGCTTCTTATTGGTCCGTCATAAAGCTGTCATAACAACTAATATTGACTGAGCAGTATATTATTTATTTTTATCTACTATTACCCTACGAACACAATTAACTGTAGTTTTTATCGCCCGATAATTAAATACAGTACAAAACACAGTAAAAGAAAATTTCTAAAACTGTTTCCGATTTCGGATTTAGTAAGATCCCCCATCCCCATCTCAACAGTACAAATTTTCTGGCTGTAGAAAATTTTTTCACTTTTTCGGACCCACCTAGGTCCACGTATAGCCCCCTAGGGCCCACAAACGGCCCATGGATAATATTAAAATAATCAAAGAAATATAAAAATTTCACAATCATCCACAAAATCATAAAAATTATAAAACTTACGAAAATCAAATCAGATTACGTAAAATAATTAATACTTAACAGTAATAATTAAAATACGTAAGATTTTCCCCGGTCCGAAAATTATTATTTTCCTGACACGGAGTAAATCACACAAAATGATCAAATGTATTCACGGAATACTCAAAATAATTTTACAGTACACAGAAATCACTAAATAGTAAAATTCTATTATTACTGTCAATATTACTGTCAAATAGTTAGAAAATTTAGGGTGTTACAAATATCCCTTTGGGTGTCTATTGTTAGATACTCCCTTGATATTAATCAATTACTAGCTCATTTACTCTCTCTATTTTCTTCTTTAGTTCTTCTGTGTTTCTTGAACTTTTTATAATTATTTTATAACACATTATTAGCATGAGTCTTTTCTATCTGAGTAAAGTTTGATGAACATAGAGGTTTTATAAAAATAATAATATTTTTCCTCCGCTCTTTTTGAATTAATATAATTCATGACTCCATTTTTTTAGTGGCGTTCTTCATATTCTTTTCATATGAAAAATCTTTTGTGTTTCATCCATTATTATTAATTGTGAAATATTCTTAAATTAACGTGTTTTGTTTTACAATAATTTGGTGAATAATGGAAGAAACTATATATAGTACATCATTCATATTTTGATATTACACAACGAAGGAAATAAAATCAAGCACCCTATCAGATTACACAAAAATAAATGATTTTCTATGACCATTATTTATATGAAAAATTGTAATATAGTTCTTGATGAATTAGACATTTAGACCAAGACTTTTGGACTTTATATAAGTCTTGGAAATACAATCAAATAAAAAAAGTATTGCAAGATTATGTCAAAGTAATGAATTTTCTTCACCATTTTAATGAAGTATTGAAATATGAATATCTTACTCTTAAAGATCCCGTCAATCTTTGGAATAGATTGAAAGATAAATATAACTACAAAAAGTCAATAATACTAACAAAGATCTTGCTAATATTTAGAATCACTTTTCAATTGAAGTTATGTGGGAAAATTTTACTTATACAGATATGTTGGAGAAAACATTCTCTATTTTTTATGCCTCGAATATGTAGCAATATCGTGAAAAATGTTTCAGAAAATATTTTGATTTTATTTAATGTCTGTTAAAGGTTTCTTCTTAAGAGTCTAACTATTCTCTCCAAGGATATAAACTATTGTTGAACTCAATGATGTGTCTAACAACTAGAGAACTTTAGAACATTCCCTCAGGTCTATGAACTTCCAGATAGCTATAGAAAATTGGGAGAATCCTATATATTTTTCTATAGCATTATGGAATTTTTGTTAGGAAAAAGGACTGTGCGTAGCAAAAAATAGTCTTTTCTAGTCTCCTGTCAATTAAATAAGATTACCAAAAATCTCAGCGTAACTAACAGATAAGCAATTATAGGCAAAATAAATCATAGAAAACTAAATCAACTTGCAACAGTTTTTAATGTGGAAACCCCCTAATGAGAGGGACAAAAAATTGGAAGACCAAGTTTAGAAAAATTTCCATTAATAAAATTAATGAGTATACCAAAAGTCTTCCTATTAACACTAGAGAATAAAATACTCTCACCAAAAGGTAGATAACAACAAAGGAACTCCTCAACAAATTAACAAAGGAAATAAAATAACCCAAACAATAAAAAAGACAAAACAGAATTCTAATCATGTAAAAATAACTCACACTACTAGAAACAATTCTTCTACTAGTTGAACTCAAAATTCTTCTTCTTCACTGTGGCGGCAACTTATAGGAATGATGTAAATTTCTCTCTGCTGTGATTTGAATTTTCACACGCACATGCTTAGGGTTATGTGCATTGCCTTGTTAAAGGCAAAAGAAATCTTGTTGCCAACGAAGAGAAAGAAGGGCTATTAAGGAATTGAATTCCTTTTTTAAATTTCTACCATCATCACTTGACTTGACATGGTATATATATATATATTTGAAGTTTAAGTCTAGGTTGGGCTCATTAGGAATGACCTACCTGAATTTTTAGGAGGAACTGGGTTAGCTAGTTCAACAAGTTCTTCACCTGTAACCTTATTATCTGCTTGTACATCACCCCCGTAATCATCATTCACCATAATAGGAGATTCTGAACCTAAATTAGTGTATTGTTCATATGTTGAATTTGACTTCTCAGCTTTCTTTGAGTCTTCAAAGGTCTAGTCTTCAAGAAACACTACGTCTTAACTTTTGACAATTTTTTTGTCTACCAGATCCCACAATCTATAACCAAACACTTCATTTCCATAACCCAAGAATATACACTGTCTAGATTTACCATCAAGCTTGGATAGCTCATCTCTTGGAATGTGAACAAATTCCCTACAACCAAATACTCTCAAGTGATCATATGAGACATCTTTCCCTGTCCAAACCCTCTCCGGAACATCATTATCAAGAGGAACTGAAGGAGAAATGTTAATTAAATATACTGCGATTCTCATTGCTTCACCCCAAAAGGCTTTAGACAAATTAGCATGAGAAAGCATACAACAAATCCTATCATTAATTATATAATTCATTCTCTCTGCAACCTTATTGTGTTGGGGTGTCTTTGATATTGTGATCTCAAGCTTAATACATGTTCTTTGCAATATTGCTCAAATCGTCCCTTGTTTTCACAACCATTATCTGCTTGGACATATTTCAATTTTTTACCGGTTTCTCTTTCAACACTTGCATGAAAGTGCTTCAAGACATCGAGCACCTAGTTTTTAGATCTTTAGGCAAAAACCCAAACTTTTCTAGAGTGGTCATTAATAAAGGTAACAAAATAATTGGCACGACTAATAGTTTTAGCATCCATAGAGCAATCATCAATGTGAACAAGATCTAAAATATTGCGTCTCTGTTTTAGAAGAGAACTATGAAAAGCAACTCTATGTTGCTTACTAACTAAACAATAAGTACAAGTTTTTAAAGACATACCATTCATGGGGAGGAATTTCTTTTTGGAAAGGATACCGAGTTCCTTCTCACTCAAGTGGCCAAGACGCATATGCCATAACTGTGTGGAGGAATCTTCAACTGCATTTATCTCTTCTTTACATAATTTTGCTTGCATCCTATAAAAAGTTCTAAACTTCTTGACTTTCGCCACTACTAAGGATCTTTTAGTGAGCTTACATTTATCTTCCCTAAAATGAGTTACATAACCCTCATTAGTACTCCTATGGAAATCAAGTTAAGATAAATATCTGGAACATGTTTAACATTCCTTAAAAGTAGCTTGCATCAAATGTTAGTTTCCAAATAAATATATCATATGCCAGCAATCTTGCATACCCCTGTATTACGCATTCTTATTGTACCTTCCTTTATAGGAGTATAATTAGTGAAGAATTCATGCCAACATGACACATGATACGAAGTAGCAGAATTAATTATCCAACTGGAATCTTGGCATTCAAGAGTTTCACTACTGTTATCCGATACAACTACAACAGTTTCTTTTTCATTTTTCTTGTCTTTGTCTCATTCCCTTGATTTTTACCTTTTCTTGATCCTGCAATATTTTTCAGTATGATCTGTCCTATCACAATAATTACATTTTCATTTTTTTTCTAGATTTAGAACTCCCCCGTGACTTATCACAATTGTCTTGGGAATTTCTACTCTCGCTTCTCCTTCGTGTCTTTGTAATAAAAGCTGATGATTGAGTGGAATTATAGATATCCTATTCTCTTCATTGGATTTCTTCACTCATCATGCTATTCCTTACCATAGTCAATGTTACCTTCCCATTCGGTGCCGAATTACTCAAAGATACAACCAGAGTATCCCAACTATTAGGTAAGGAGCTCAACAATATCAAAGCTTGCATCTCATCATCAAGAGCCATGTACATAGTAGTCGGTTGATTTATCATTCCCTAGAAGTTACGCAAATGCTCTGCCATTGAACTGGGATCTTGGTATTTCATATTCATAAGCTTCGAATCAAGAATGCTTTATTCTTTGCAGTCTTCTTCTCGTAAAGATTAGCTTATGTTGTTCTCAATGTCTTGGCATTAGTTTCTGTACTAATATGTTGGAATGCACTATTGTCGACATATTGGATGATCAAACCAACAGTCTTCTTATTCAACTTTTCCCAATCTTTATCTGTTTTCTCTTTTGACTTGGCACTGTCTCCCTCAATGGGATCATACAAATCTTTGTAATATAGCAAGTCTTCCGTTCGAGGCTTCCAAATTAAATAATTTGAAGAATTCAATTTGATCATAGTACTAACACTGATATTGTCCTCCATGTTTATCTGCACAAGGAAAAAAACCAACCAAATCACTAATGCCACTTTGTTAGGAAAAGAGACTATGCGCAACAAAAAATACTTTTTTTTTGTCTCTTGTAAATTAAATAGGATTACCAAAAATCTTAGAGTAATTAACAAATAAGCAATTATAGACAATAAATCCTGGAAAACTAAATCAACATGCAGCAATTTTTAACGTGGAAAACCCCCATTGAGAGGGAAAAAACCATGAGACAAAAATCTAGAAAAACTTCCACTAATAAAATTAATAGGCACACCAAAAATCTTCCTAGTAGCACTAAGGAATAAAATACTCTCACCAAAAGTGGATAATAGTAAAAGAACTCCCCAACAAATCAATATAGGGAATAAAATAACCCAAACAATAAAGAAGGCAAAATGAAATTCTGACTGCGTAAAAATAGTCGCACTACTAGAAACAATTTCTTCTAGTAATTGAACTCAAAACTCTTTTTCTTCACTGTCTCAACGTTGCATAAGAATGGTATAAATTTCTCTCTACTATGATTTGAATTTCCACATACACATGCTTAGGGTTACGTGCGTTACCTTTTTAAAGCCAAAAGAAATCTTACTACCCATGAATAGAAATAAGGAATTGAATTCATTTTTTAAGTAAGTAAACCTTCACTTTAGTCTTTAAAATTACATGCACCAGTCACATTAGTCCTTGACTTTAAAAAAATGACAGCTTAATCATAGAAATCTCAAAACATCTATCACGTTAGTCCCTGCGTCTTTTGCTGTCAGTTAAACTTCACAAACACACACACATGGCACATTAAGTGCTAATCTGGACGCTGATGTGGCTTCCTACCTTGTCTAAAATGATAGTTTCAATTATTCATGAAGAAACAAAGTTCCCAACCCTGAAACGACGCCATTTTGGATCAAAATTCCTAAAGACTAACTTTCCCCCAATGCCATAACGGTGTCATATTGGAGGTGGAGAGAAAATTTTCATCCCCTCTCATTTCAATGACATAAGAGTCTAAAGCCCTAAATTCCAAATTCATTTTCTAATCCTAAATTCCACTTACTGATTCTCTCTACAATCAACTTCATTTTGCTGTCAAGACTCCCCACCAATATTGAATTTGTTGTCTTCCTGGTGGAATTCGAGATTCAGAAAGGTATGTGACCTAAACTCCAAACATTCGAACTTCACAAACATTCTCTGTGTTGAGTGATCATTGTGGTCTCTATCTTCCATTTTTGGTATTGTGATCCTGCTTGTCTTCTATTTTTGGTGTGTGTGGTCCCCTTGTTATTCCCTTTACTCATGTGATGTATGTTAAGTTAGTCTACATTGTTTTGCATTGTCACAACACAGCACACGTGCACTCAATTTTTTGTTTTTTATTTTTTATTTTATAGTTTTTTTTATATGTATAAGTATTATTTATTAAGGGTGTGTGGTGTGTAACAATGGTAGGAGCCTTGTGCATATGGCTACCTTTTCAACAATATGCTATCTCTATTCCTCTCAACTCTAAACACATGCTATCTTACCTCATTTATAATATCTTATTGTTTAGGCACATTAAAGCTAAGTAAAAGAAAATCAATTATCCATGCACTTTTATTTTTTGAGGTAAATAGCAAAATAATATAATACTGGAGAATGTATATGTGAACCATAGTGTTCTCCAAATAAAGGTTGGCAGTTTTTCATTATTAAAAGGATGAAAGTTCTAGAATCTTTTTTATGTCTCCTTTGTGGTCAATTAAAACTTAAGCAAATTTACTAAAATAGACCAGAAATTAAAATGTAATATCGTTAGACATGTAAATAAAGGTATTACAAACAAAATTTTGCGTTTCAGATGCATTGTTTGTTTTTTTATATGTATAAGTGTTGTGTGTAATTGTGTATCATTTTTTTTAGTTTTTTATATGTATAAGCATTTAATAAGTTGTGTTGTGTGTATTTGTGTAGATGGTTAGACTTGTGTTCTATCATGGTGGTGATTTTGTTCAAGAAATTGGATGCAGAGTTTCTTATCTAGGGGCTGGAGAAGAATGGTGGCCTAAAGTTAACAAGGATAAGTTGGATGTGTTTAGTTTAATCAATTTTGCTAAACAAATTAGTTATCATAAAGTGGAAAACAACTATTGGTTAATGCTTAGTAAATAACTGGAAAATGGTTTAATGAACATGAAGACAAATATCGATCTTCTAGAGATGGTTGAAGCTTCAAGGTTGAACAATGGTGTGGTTCATCTATATAACGAACACCTCATAATTACTAACATTGAAATTGTATCATACCATGATGAGGAGGCACTAAATGATGGCAATGAGAGCCAGCCTGAGACACCTATTCTAGAGGAAGTCCAACCCCAACCAACAAGTGACCCTCAACAAGACCGACATGCAACTGAACCTATAAATGTTGACACTCCTAGTTCGAGTTCCTCCGATGATGACTATGATAGTGTAGACGATAGTCCCTAGAGGCCTCCTCTTATTGCTACTGATGAGGATGAGGAAGAGCCTCTTGCTACTCTTTTGAAGAAGAAGAATAAAAGGGTTCAAAGCCCTGTTATGAAGAATGAGAAGAAGGTTGTACAAAAGAAGGAGACTAATGTTAGTACAAGTAATGTACAAAAGAAGAAATGGACTATCACTGGTAAAAGCACTGGACCAAAGAAGTCTAGAAAGAAAACCACACTTGTCCCTAGTGATGAAGAAATTGACTTTGATAATGAGGCAACAAACTTTGGGTATAATGCATTTGTAAAAGATGATGAAGCAACAGACTCTGATGCATTTGTGGGGAGGGGTTTAGGACACAAGCAATGTTATGGGCCTAATATTGGGGTGACTAAGAATGCAAGGAGTATTCACAATGACACTGAAGAAGATAGTGAAGAGAGTGATTATAATTGGAAGTCTATAGAAATGAAAACTCCATTTACTTTTGAAGATGAGGGAAGTATACCCTTAGTTTAATGAAGTTGTTGGTTTGGGGTATGTCAGGTTGGAGCTTGAAATGGAGTTTGTGACCCTAGAGGCATTCAAGTAGCGGGTGAGTTTGTGACTCTAGAAGCATTCATGCAGGGGGTTAAGGACTACACAATTAAGTTGGGTAGAAAGATCAAATTGGTGAAGAATGATAAACAGAGGGCTAGAGCCAAGTGTAAGAATAAGAACTGCACATGGGTTATTTATTGGGCATGGAGCAATGTCACCAATGGTTTCCAGATCAAGACTTTCAAGGATGACCACAGTTGCAGTAGGGGGTTCAAGAATTCTCAGGTCAGCAGGAAGTGGGTTGTTAGGAAATTTGTTAGAAAACTTAGAAAGCAGCCAACTCTGACCCATAGGGAAGCTTATGTTATATGAAAGTTAAGTGTGAGGTTCATTTGAATGACACCAAGATATACAGAGCTTTGAAGGAGGCAAGATAAGTTATAGAAAGGAATGAGAGAGAGCAATATGGAAGGTTATGGGATTATTCTACAAAGCTATTGAGGAGCAACCCTAGTTCTATTGTGAAGTTAGGTGTGATCCAAATTCCCAATTCCCCACCACAATTTGAAAAGTTCTATGTCTTCTTGCAAGCTTGCAAATGAGGTTTTAAGGCTAGTTGTAGACCCTTAATTGGCTTAGATGGAGCTTTCTTGAAGGCTATTTGGGTGGCTAAATTTTGTCAACTGTTGGACAAGATGCCAACAATGACATTGTTGTCATTACTTATGCCATCGTGGGTGTGGAAAATAAAGCTAATTGGAAGTGATTCCTAACACTGTTACATGACAACATGGGGAACTGCGAAGAACATGGATGGAACTTCATTTCAGACATACAGAAGGTAACCTACTTCGTAGGGATTATTTTTAACATATTTATTTATAAGTTAGGGACTAATATGAATTAGTTGTCTATGTGTTAGGGACTAATGTCAAGTACTTTGTTTTCAGGTCCTGATAGCAGCTATGCAAGAGGTGATGCTTGGAGTGCCTCACATGTTCATGTGATTGACATTGATTCAAGAAATTGGTTTTGATGATTACAAACAAGAAAGAATGGATGTACATTGATCAAGCTCCAAGAATATTCAAGAATAGCATATAGGGCTTAGATATTGTGTTAAGGTATTTAAGATTCACTCCAAAGCTCATTCAAATGGTTTTTCACTTAACTTAAATGGGTTTGCAAAATCATGTTTTAAACTTGTGAAAATGTTTTAATGGGTTAGCAAGTTAGTGGCTTGATCAAGAGCAAAACACTAAATGTTTTCAAGAGCTCCTAACCAGTTAGGATCTCCACCTAATTGGTTATTCATTAAGTCAGAACATGTTTTTATAATTGTCCTAACTGATTAGGAGCAGGGGTTAATCAGTTATCCATCAAAACAGAGGCATTACCTCTCTTTTTTTAATGGTGCTAACCGATTAGTGGTTTGAGCTAATCGGTTAATGTGTTTTCTAGAGAAAATGTGAATTGGTTATTTTAACATCCTAACTAATTAGGATGTCCATCTAATTGATTAGTTGACAACTCAGAAGCTAATCTTAAATGTTCCTAACCGGTTAAGCTATTTCACTAACTGATTAGTGTTTGTTATAAAAGTTACATGGTCCACCTTATATTAGACATAACCTATTAGAAAAATTCTTTTAACCGGTTAGTCAGTCTATCTAATTGATTAGTGAATAGTTTTCTCCTTTTAAATCTAATAACCTGTTACACCATTTTGCTAACCGGTTAGGCAATATCACTAACCAGTTATCTGGGAAGTCTGAGAGCTCGTTCAAACGGCTCTTTGAAGAGCATTTAATGCTCCTATCTACCCTCAACGGCTCTTATTTATCTTTGGCTATAAAACTAAGTTGTTGGGCATTTATGAAGGTTGGTCAATCAATCTGAATCTTAAGCATTGAACTTACATTTTCTTAATCTCCTAAAATCATACTCTGTTTTTGAGCTTTAGTTGAGTGAATTCTTGATACTCATATGCTTCAATTTGTATTATCCACTCTTGTGAGAGTTTCCATTCATCTATACATTGTTTATTCTGAAAAGAGGGTGAGGTATCCCTCAAAGGATTGTGAGGGTGAGGTATCCCTTTGTTTTGGAGACTCAAGCACAAGGGTGAGGTATCCCAAGGTGTGTTAAGTGCTCTATCTTGTAAAGGTTATCAAGAACCTATTTGAAGCTTGAAGATATAGTGGAAATCTCGGGTGTTTACTTGAGAACTAGACGTAAACCACAAGTGGATTAGTGATTGAACTAGGATAAAACTTTGTGTTTGTCTTCCTAAACTCATCTCATTTACTTTGTGTACTGTTTTATTAGTTATTTCGCATTCTATCTTGCTTGATTGATTTACTTGTATGTGTAAACCCTCTAATCTCTCCATTCATTCATTTCTATCAAACAATAGCTTCAACGAAAAATGGTAATCAAGCTTTTTACAAGAGAATTGTGAAAAGTTTTTATAAACTCAATTCACCCCCCTCTTGAGTATTGAAGCCACTTGGTAACAGTTCAGTGTTCGGTAGCTGTGGAGGAATTTCACAAAGATGTGGAAAGACAAGGAGCTAAGGGGTTTGGTATGGGAGTGTGTATGATCAACCACTGCCAATGAGTTTAATGCACACATAGAGAGTGTTGAAAGGGTAAATGAGAAAGCATGGAAGTATTTGGCCAAGCAGTGTAAGGAAGCATGGACAAAGGCATACTTCTCTAAGTATTCTAAATTGACAAGATCTGCAACAATGCATATGAAGTTTTCAATGCAAAGATTGTGAAGATGAAGGGCAAGCCAATCTTAACCTTGGCAAAGGAGATAAGGTGCTACATAATGAAGACCATGGCTACATATAAGTTGAAGTTGATAAGGTTTAAAGGGACCTTAGCTCCTCTACAACAAAGTAGGCTAGACAAGGAGAAAAAGGAGAGTAACAAATGGACTCCTGTTTGGAATGGTGACCAGGATCACTATAGATTTGGGGTGCAAGGCTACCTAGACAATATGGATGTGGATTTAAACAAAGACACATGCACTTGTAGGTTCTGGTAACTCATAAGTATTAATCACACTTATTTAGTTCAATTTACTTTGTTAAATTTTAGTTTATATTTGTTTATTTACTTACTTCAACTGGTTGAATATGTTGTGGTAGGTCTTACATGCATGCATGCTATTGCTACAATAGCATATATTAATAAAAAACCTGAGGACTATTGTCATGCTTGGCTAACAATAGGTGCTTATCATGCAACATATGACTATTTTGTCAAATCATTGAGAGGCCTAAGGTATTGGGAGCACACACCATGAAGAGGGCTCTTGGAAGGGCAAAAAAATAGAGAATAAAAGATGGAAAAGAGGAAGCTATGAACCATATAACCCATATAAATTGAAGCAACTGTACCCTGGATTCACTTGCTATAAGTGTGGTAGTTCTGGGCATAACAACAAAGGGTGCAGAGGCCAAGGAGTCCTTAAACCCAAAAAGCAGAAGAAAGAAAATGCATATGGGGCTAGTTCAAGTACTAAGGCTGGGGCTGAGGCAAGTAATGAGCATGGGGCTTCGACAACTACTGAGGCTGGGGTTGGGCCAAGTAATGAGCCTGTGGTAGCCACTAAGCATGGGTCAACCACTGAGCATGGGCTAGCCTTTGAGGCTGAGGAGATAGATCTAACACAGTCCTATCCCCAACAATGTTCTTAGCCATAGTACTCTCAAGATGCAACTAATGTGGAGGTCCAACAATTGTCATAGAATTATGTCACACTTTTGGTTATTTTGGTGTAATTAATACCCCTAATTTCTCTGGTTTTGTGAATGCAGGTTTCAGCATCTACAACTCAAAGTGGTACTCCAACAAATCAAGCTCCAAGTGTGACTCTAACTCTATCAACTCAAGCTCCAATTTGTCAAAGTCCTTATCAACCTCCCCATCCTATGTGTTGCTCTTCCTTTAATTCATTTGCATGTACTGTTGATTCACTTGTACTTTGTTTGACTTGTGTACTTGTATTTTCCTATACGAAATCAACAGACGCATTGCTATATCAAAAATCTTACCAAGAGGCCTGGTCCCTCCATGTGCCCTGAGTCTCATCCCCAGAATAAGGTATAAACTCCTTATCAGATCATTTGGTTTATGGCCATTGCATCAGTAGCAGTTGTTCTACCACCTGTTCCAACACACTCTGCCACTGCAAGTGGTACAACAAGACTTGGTCCACCACCTATTAGTGCAGAAATACTTACACCAATAAGTAAAGGTACATCAACAAAGTTCATGAGGTTCATACCAACTCCTAGTTTCAGAGATGCTCCACCAAAGAAGATGAACTGAAAATTTGTCCCTCTTGGATGATGTATAAGACTTATAATGTAAATGGTGATAGAATTTGGTCATTCTTTTTGAAACATGCTTATAAAGTTTTGTTCTTGGAAATATTGATGGTCATTTTGGATGTGTTTATGGTACATTTGTAAATGTCTATGGTCCTTTGTAAAGGCTGATGATCCTTTTGGGAATTACCTTGGACAAGGAAATTGTCATTTTTTTTTGTAAATGGTCAATATAGAAGTTTTACAAACTTGAGAAAGAAGTTTGTATTGGTTTATGCCAAAAGTTGTAAGACCTCCTAAAATACTAATGCAATATGCCATGTTTTGCAATTCCAAGTGTGTTCCACTTATATTGAGTATCAGTTTGCAATCTTAACTCAGTTTCAATATTTGTTATTTATGCATTTGTTTACAATTGAATTACATTAAACATCAGAACACCAATGCACATCCACAATGAGCTTTAACAACTCAATTTCCATTCATTTCATTATATCACAATGGCCAAATGGTCAATTACACAACATCACAATTATCTAATTTCCTAAACTAATAACACAACATCACCATTACACATTCCAAATCCAATCGCCTACTCCCCTAAACAAACTAAGCCCTAGATTATGATATAAACCAATGTCATAATACACTGGCTAATTACACAACATCGTAAGACCCTAACTTTAGCTTCTAAGCTTTCATTCTCCCAAGCAATATTCAATCTCTATTCTTGATTCTCACTTGTAGCAACCCCACTAGCAAGTTCAGTTGTAGCTTCAATAGCAAGTTCAGTGGTAGCCCTAATTCCACTATTTTCTACCCCATTATCAACCCAGCAAAAATAGTCATAGTGGTCATCATTATGCAAACCATCACATACATAACATAGTTCACATTGCAAATCAAAAACAAAAATAACAGTGCTCATCTTAACAACTTTAGTTCACTCAAACTCTTACCTTTACCTTCTACTTAGGTAGCTATAGAATGGTCTACTAGGATTGGGTGTGGTTTTGGATCTTCTTACCACCATTCTTAGACCATAAAGGCAAATTCTACTACTACCACTTCCTCCCCTTTAATGAGATGAATTGGGTATGGAACTTGCACTCTCACTTCAGGTTCTTTTAGTGTATGAAGAGGCTAATTGGGGTGGCTTTCCACCACCCATCATCTTTTAGCCTTGTTGTCAATTACAAATTTGGGGTTATGCTTTCTAGGGTTTTGCAGAGGGAAATCAAGGCTTGGATAACATTAACAGAATTCAAATAAAGGAGAAGATGATTTTAGTAAAAAAAAATGGCATCGTTTTGTGGGTTGGGGTTTTGTTTCTTTGGGTAATAACCAAAGCTACTTCGTTTAATGGGTGGGGAAAAGCTATGTAAGCACCACGCATGCGTGTCAGTCAAGTTTAAGTGACGACAAAAGACGCGGGGACTAACGTGATAAACGTTTTAAGGTTTCAGGGATTAAGTTGTCATTTTTTAAAGTTAGGGACTAATTTAACTGGTGTATGCAATTTCAGGGATTAAAATGAAGGTTTATTTTTTTTAAAAAAAACTTCTATCATCATCACGTGAGTTGACTTTATGGTTTCTAGTCTAGGTTGGGCCCACTAAGAATGACCCACCTGACAATTTTCTACGTAGTCAATCCTTGGTAAAAATTAATGCAAGAATATCATGCGTAACAACATGACCTTACTTTTAAATCACGAGGCACCACTAGAAACAAATAATATTTTTTTGATCATGTACTTGCTCAATAAAGTCTTCTTCTTGTTGTACTATCGGGCTCTAATGACAAAATAGTGTACTATTTTCCATGTTATATTTATACTATTTGCCTCTATTGAAATATGTATTAATAGTTCATAGGTATATAAGCAATTGTAGTATTTATATATACGATTCATAGTCATAGGATATTGAACATCTTAAATTATGGGTAAAGTTAATATTAATACGGTTATTAATAATACAAAGATGATCGAGGGCTTCGGAAGAGCTAATATTTGTAACATGCATGAAGTAACAAAAATTAATATTATCTACAAAGAGGCCTTTGTGAATGCTTATGTCATGAAGCATATCAATAGAGTTTTTGATGATAACAAAGTCAAAATGAAGACCAAGTTCAAAGAGGTATATTTGGTATAGGCTATAGGTCTTAGAATTTGAATGTGAAATTCTCTCAAAATGTCTCAACTTATCTCCAAATGATTTTGAAAGATCTTTATAAAACAACTCAATGTTCAAGGCTCTCTCTTGAAAGAAATGATGTTTTTAATCTTGGTTTTTGTAACTCAAATTCATATCTTAAACAAATCTAAGGTTTTCTAAGTTGGAAATGGCCATCAAGCATAATTGGACTAGAAAAAATGTGTTTAAAGGTCATTGTAATCGATTACACAAGTGTTGTAATCGATTACAAGTCAACTAGAGATCTTGTAATCGATTACATGAAGGTTGTAATCAATTACAAGCATGGCAGAAGCCTCGTAATCGATTACATGGACTATGTAATCGATTACATCAAGTCTGACAATAGTCAACGTCTATTTTCTTGGCATTAAATGCTGCCATTAATGCCACCCAATGGCTCCTTTAAGCTAGAAACATATAAATACACATATTGGGACATTATTTGTGGCTAACCAACAACTGAGAAACATATTTCAATCATTCTAATATGTGAATCAATCTTCGAATCATTTGTACTTTGTTTTTGAATCAATTTGAGATATTCTTAAAGAACATTCTAGGGCTTCAATTTATATTACATACTCTTGTGAGAGTTTCATCTATTAAACATTTTGATTCTTTGTAAAGAGGGTGAGGTATCCCTCAATCAACTTGTAAGGGTGAGGCATCCTTTGAATTTGAGGCTCAAGCACAAAGGATGAGGTATCTTAAGGTGTGGTAAGTGCTCTATTGTGTAAAGGTAGCAAGTACCTATTCAAGCTTGAAGTACTAGTGGAAAATATCGGGTGATTACTTGAGGACTGAATGTAGGTCACAAGGAGTGACTGAACTAGGATAAACCTTGTGTTTGATCTTCTAAACCCTACTCTTTTACCTTTGTGCATTATTTATATCTACTTGATTGAATACTATCTTGCTTGGTTGGTTCTTTTGTGAGTGAAAGTATAAAATCTTCTTTATCTATTCATCTCTATCAATCAATAGCTTCAACAAAAATCAATAATCAAGCGTTTTGCGAAAGATTTGCAAACTTATTTTATAAACTTAATTCACCTCTCTCTTGAGTATTGAGGCCACTTGATAACAGCCTTTTGGGTTCTAAAGATATTGATCAAAATGGATATCACATATTGTGTATGAGGGGTATTGACCACTCTATATTACTATTACTGTTTCAGGTATCATATTTGGATATCAAACTATATGCAAAAATAGAATAATGCTAAAGGCCAAGTTTTATAAATAATTTTGATTTTAAAATTAGTTGAAAAGTTATTAAATCGTATAAAAAGAAAGTAATGTTAGATTTTTTTTTTAGTTTTGAGCTTCTATTAATTGGTGTTAGATTTTTTTTTTTGTTTTGAGCTTCTATTAATTGGAATTTTTGTTTTATAAAATAGTGCTACTATTTGGTACGAATTGTTTTCTATGAAAATTCACAAATTACTTAGTAACCATTTGTTGGGATTAGGGGAGCCCGAAATGCTTGGAGAGATCTTCTTTCATGGGTTATACTATTCTTCCACGGATTAAGCGAGAAATCACAATAATGGACTTGACACCACATTTTGACTCAAAACTTTAAAGCATTAGGTTCATAGGTCCATTCACTTATATGGTCCTCACTTGTTCTACTCCTTCTTAATGTGAGACTTCTTTTCAGTCACACTTGGATTCCTAACTATCTCCCTCTCAAGTGTGAGCCCTCCACACGAGAGTATGCCCTCCCTCGAGGGAAAGCCATTTTATGCTTTTCGAGTATCTTGATGATATCATTGGACCTTGTAGTTCACCTACCTTGGCATTGAACCTTTTTTCACCTAGCCCGATATCATCGAGTACATAGTCCATTATTCATGAGTCATATATATCCATGTCACCTAAACTCACACTTTGCTAGAGTATGTGCCTGCTAATTCTCTGGAACACGAGCTGGAGCCAGACCCTTTTTTTCATCGAAGCCATGCCTTACCACTAAACTTAGCCTTTGATGGTTCATACCTCTTCTTTCTCAATGGGGGATAACAACCATAAGAGCACCAATCATCGTCTCCATATTTGTCCAAGCCCGAACCACTAGCCTTGATACCACGTGCTAGGATTAGAGGAGCCCAAAATGCTTAAGAAGATCTCCTTTCATGGGTTGTGCTATTCTTCAATGGGTTAAGAGAGAAATGACAACACATCTTGACCCAAAACATTAGGTTCATGAATCCATCCACTTATATAGTCCTCACTTGTTCCATTCCTTCTCAATGTGAGACTTTTTTTCACTCACACTTAGGATTTTTAACATCAATTAAGGCACGATGGTCATACATTCATGGGTGATATGGATAACGAGATAATGTTGACGTTGAACGTAAACTGTTTAACACTTTGAATTCATATAAACTTTTGTGAAAATTTTTTTCCACTGTACCACATTTTTTTAAACAAAATAGATTGAATGAATAACTTTTTGTGTTTTTAGAAGTCTATATTATTATGAAGTGATCCATTGTGGGCACTATGTACATGTTTATTAGGCTTGGACATAACTAATAAATATACTTGGTTATGATATATGACCAGGTGCTACAACCGTCCCAAAGGGCGCTATGCTGAAAGAATGATGACAAAAAAAGTTAAAAATCACTACCAATTGTTTTATCCATTAAAAATAGAATGATGCAATTGGACACCTTAAAAGAAAATGATATATGTTCTAGAGTTTAAGTTCGAATGTTGATTATAAGTAGAGAAAATATTAGTACCATACACCATCTGTTCAATAAACGGTTATCTATTTAATTTAATGTTATCTACTAAATTAATTAATCTGGTCCTAATTATTTATTTGTCAAAAAAATGTTTCATTATTTTAAAGAGTGATAAATGACTATGAAATTGAAAAGATGACTAAAAAACTATTATTTTATGGAACAAATTTAAAGCCCATAACATTTAGTAAGAAAGTGGTGAACTAGAATTTTAACTTTCAAAGAAAATATTTTTAAAAGTGAATTGTCATGTAAAAATTGATTTGGAAAAAAAATATTAACAAAATATGACTTTCGAATTAAAGAGGTCAAATTAATTTAAAAGTATTTTTAACAAAATGTGATTTTTAAAATGGTTTTTCAAAAGATTTTTGTGAAATAAAATTTAATTCACTAACAATCAAAAGTTTGGGATATATGAACTTGTTCACATCAAATTATTATTTATTTAATTATTGAGATTAGACCACACCAACGCTTCTTGAAAAATTCAATGAAATGACCTCAAGAGTATTGGTAGAGTTTTATTGATCGTACTTCTATCCTCAATTTTCCTATCGTCGGTGAAGTTTTAAGGCTTTGGTTTATTTTATTGTACAAAAGATAAAGTAATCTGTATAAAAGAATGATAAAAATTGATGTTTGAAATAAGTTTTTTATTAGAGATTGTCTAAAGCTCTACCAGCGCTTCGGGTAAAACCTAAGGGATGCTCCTCACCTCCAAAATGCCAAAACTTTGCTGTCACTTCAGTTAATTTTGGGTATTCCCTCGTCGGGACTTAAACTATTATCACACAAAATTAATGACGTGACATGTGATCAAGCAATAAGGAGAAGTAAAATAAACAAATAATAATAATAATAATAATAATAATAATAATAATAATAATAATAATAATAATAATAATAATAATAACACTACCAAAAAAATTAGCGAATAGCGACAACTTATTTGTGGTGGTTTCTTAAACTGCCACAATTATCGATGGTTTAAACTATGATTTTGTTAAGTGTCACAAAATTTAGAATTTTTTGAGGGTTTAGTATTGTTTAGTGGTGGTTTACACAAAAAAAAAAAATACTAAATTTTGTGGCAATTTAGTAGTGTTTAGTGGCATTTTATACCAAAAAAAAAAAAAAGGCACTTCATTTTTATCTCTGAAATTTTTGTCTCCCTCCCTCTTTTTCCATTCCCTCTCATTCTTTGCCCTAACATCTCCCTTTCCCTCTCAATATGGTGGTCTCAACCTACCACAACAGCAATAAACAACTCAATATGGTGGCCTCAACGCACCAACTCAACAACATACCAACAACAAACTCAACGCCTCCAGTGGTCTCAGCAACAGCGACACCTCCACTCTTCAACCTACCAAACAAGTTCGCCTCAACTCATTTAGCTAGGAAGGGTTTCTTTTTTGGGAATTAATTGAATCATAGAATGATTAGATCATAATCTCACTATCACCTATTGTTTATCTCTCTCATAACTTAAGATGGCAAATGGACTCAACTAAATGGAGGCACCTTTGATGAGTGTTCTGAAAACTTAGAATTTTCATCAAGAGACCAACTCCAAATTTCTCCTACCATCACCTTGAGGTAGACAAGAAACTAAAGAACATGTCCTTCTTATTGTTTTCATTTATTATAATTCTTGACTATGGCATATGTATCTGCTTTTTGTTGAAATTTGGTTTTCCATTTAGAACATGAATTTGAACTTTTTTTTCAGTCTCTAATTTCTTCCTTACTATTATTTTGAATGTTGTTCTCTAATTCTTGCCTTACATTTCGTGCTTTGCTTTTCTTGGTTTGTAGAAGTTATTATATGATTTTATTGCTGTAGGGGGGTGTGGACGAGTAGGAGCTAACTCATTTGTAATTTATATTATAAGATAGTGTTTTAGTTTGGAAAATTAGGAATAGTGATAACTAGTTAAATAATGGTTGTAAAGGTTAAACCATTTAGGATTTGTGTGGAGCCTTATTTCAGTAAGTGGTGGAGTAGGAGAAATAAATTATTCATAATTTGTCTTATTAATCATTTATCAAACTCATATAGGTAGCTGCTAAATTGAGGGCATAAAATATAAGCGACTGCCCGTACTAGGTAGTACTTACCCTTATTATTGATACATAAGTTCATACTTGAGTTTCATAGCCATGTTGACAGTATTTTACAATATTTATTTATGATGCAAAAGATGACATTTATTGAATGTTGGTGTTCTGGCTTGGGAAAGTGCTATCCCTAATAGGAAAGCTAAAGCAAACATAATAGAAAAAAGGGAGAGTTTTATTTTGTAGTAAGAAGTCACGTGGAAAGTTTCAAACTTTTTGAACCATTTGTTAAAAATAAAGCTGTAAAATTTTCATATGAAGCAAGAGAGGTTGAGCCCAGAGGATAAAGTTTGATTGGGTATTCTACGACGAAGAACCACAAGCAAAAACAGATCAAGCATGACAAATAGAAAACAAGGAGCAAGCAAATATGGTGAAGATTGTGGCTGCATACATGAGGAGAATTCAAGGAATTTCGAGGTTGAGGAATGAAGTCTTGTGTAACGCCCTACCTACGTGCCTTGAGATAATTTACTTTTTTATTTAATAATGGACTAAATGTCCTTAAAATTTTGTGATTGATAATTTTTTTTTTTTTTTTGGTATCAAAGCAGTTTTCTTAAGAAAGATGGGAATGGAAATCCATGATATAGGGAAAGTGTTATTATCACTACAATTCTTCTACGGTGATCTTTTCTACAAAATACAAGTATATACATGAATAGTTTAGTGTATATACTTATTGTCTAGACCGAGGGTTGTATTTCCTTAATAAATTAGTTGTAAACATATTGCAACTAATTACCTTGATATAAAATTACTACAGCATGTAGGAAAGTATGGTACGACTCAGAAGAAATGTTCCTAACTGGAATACTAGCATAGAAAGAATGATGGGTATCTTGGAAGAAATAGTTGTTGCTATGAGGAAGCAGACAAATGCAACTAATCAGTTTTTGTAGCATATGCAGGAAAATCCTAATAGGAATCTAAACCAATGAGGAGATAATAGAGACATTCCAATGGCAAATCCTAATTTTCAAAGATTATCTGAGTTTCGGAAGACTAAGCCGCCAGCATTTAAGGGAGTGTATGACCTAGTAGTTGTAGAAGGATGGTTCATGAAGTTAGAGAAAATTTTTACAGCAATGGGATGTATGGATGTGCAGAAAGTAACGTACCTACATGTTGACAAGCTACATGTTGACAGGAGAAGCGGAGCACTAGTGGAGAAGAGCTAGGAGACTCTTGGAAGAGCCAGAAGACTCTTGGAAGCTCGAGAAACTCCCATTACTTAGGAAGCTTTATCGATTGCCTTCTTTGACAAATATTTTTGAAATATGTCAATTGGTCAGGACATGTTTTTCATTATCATTTCATTTAATTCAATATTTGGTTTAAAGTTTCAAACTTCATTATCATTTCATTTGAGTATCATAAAACAGAAAAGAAAGTTGAAGAATAGTCTAGACAAGGATCAAGATTAAGTCTTGAAATTCATTGTATCCACAACTCAATCCCCAACAATTTTTTTTTCTTCACACCTTAACTTTGTCCTATTCATTTTTTTTTTCATCCCTGTACAAAGTTGGGAACACCGGCCAGAATTAGAGGGTACAGGGGAATCTCATCAAGAATTATACATTTAAAAAATAAAATCCCTTCTCCAAATAGAAGCTCATAACATGGATCAGTAACAACTTTTGAGGGTAGAAAGTATAGGACAATAAAAATCTATCTAGTCATTCACCAAAAAAAAAAAAATCTATCAAGTCATATGTCAGAGAATAACAAAGTCACTAATTAACATGCAGAATTCGCTCCTCTCTCATAAAAAAAGCACAAAGAAGCCTTACAAGTTTCATTCAAGTGTTTCAGTCATGCAACCCATAAGTATCATTTTATAAACAAGAGAATAATAAGAAGGATGCAACGTTCATAAAAATAAGAGCCATATCTTATGATTTGAGAAGAGAAAAGGAAATTGGAAGGAAAGGAATGGTTTTTTCCTACTCGACCTCTTGTGGTTGAAAAAAAAAGGATGAGATGAAGAAAGTTGGAGTTGTTTCCAGAATCCCCCTACTTCCAATACTGTCTCGAGCTCTCTCGTACACTTCCTGTGTGTCTGTGATGTTTTTGCTGCATCGGTAAGTTAGAAGAGGGGTGATTTATACTGGTGTGGTGTAGCAGAGGTTAGTCTTTGGATTAAAAAAAAAAAATCTGAAGGTGCAGTGATTGATTTTGGCCTTCGGATGTAAACGAGGGGTAATGGGTGTCTCTTGGATGAACGGAAAGGTGAGTATCTTGGTTAAAAACAATGTATATACACACGAAAGATTAATTTTTATTAGTGTAAGTTTTTATTTTTTTTATATTTATTTTTAATTATTAATTTTATTATTATTTAATGATTAAGATTATTTTATTAAAAATAATTATTAAATAAAAATAAAATTAATAATTAAAAAATAAAAAAAAATAAAATTATACTAATATAAATTAATTCTTCTTCAATATATATATTATAATAATAACCTACTGTAATAACTATCTATCATTCATAAATTTTTGCCCCTGGAAGATACGCTGTCTGCGTTTGTTGGAATTTTGGAGGTAAAAGAGACGTAAGCCTTGGCTACACTTGGTGTATAGGTAAGGAGAGATACAAGCAAACATGCTTGGGTCATGATTATCTTTGGCCTATGGCCCTTAGATGCTCAAAGGGAAAATTGCATGTGATAAAAATTTTGTCATCATCATCATTATTGTCATATGGCCCTTAGATGCTCAAAGAGGTAATTGCATATGATAAAAATTTTGACATCATCAACATCATTGGCCTATGGCCCTATCATTGAGGACAATTGAGTTTGAATTTATTTTACGTGAACTACCCACACCTTTTATTACTAACTTAATCATAAGGAATTTTAGTAATTATATAATTGCTTTAATTTTTTTTATTTAAAAATCTTAAAAATTTCCACACACTCAATTTTTATTTATTTATTCTCCTAAGTCGTCTTCCTATTATAAATCTTCACACAATTATTTATTATTATTATTATTTTATTTTATAAGAGGATATTGCATCTTGAGCTCTTGTTCGTCTTTCCTTCAACTGTTGAATGTTCTCATACTCTTACTCTCTCTTTGCTATTTACTTTGAAAAAAAACAAGTGCCATTGTACCTTTAATGTAAATCAAGTGATGCATTAATTATCTAGTGAAAAGGAATCATCAAATTTTTTTATTTTTTTTATTTGCAAATTATGTGTTAACTAAAGAATGATTTTAAGTGATTTGAAATTTGATTTAGTGATACTAAAAACACAACATATATTTTATCCTAAAATTATATCTTTTCTTATTATCTTTTTTTTTAAAATTTGGATATATTTGGGTTAAAAAATTTTAATATTCTTTCTCTTTTTTACATTTATATAAACAAAATCATATTTTCTCATTTATTGTAAAATATTAAATCAAATAAATTTTTAATTAATCAATTAATTTTCAATCAAATCAATTAAATAAATTTTCAATCAATCAATCAATCCTTTAATTCTCAATTAAATCTTTCCCACTTGTGTCATTCTCTCTTAAGAAATAAGAAACACGTGTTGCAATGAATCTAGATACTTCCATTGAATTAGTGAATTTTGGGTTCTAACTAAAAAAATATTTTGGACTTTAAAAATTTATTTTGGGTTATAAAACCTTTTCTTCCAAAGACTAATTTTTATTTATTTTTGTTTTTATTTAAATATCTGGACAAAATTGGGTGCTAACAACATCCACCATTTGCTTGCTCTTTCGATTAGAAAAGTCAAGCAAAGTAAAAGGCAGACAATTTGTAAAAAGAAAATAAACAAACTATTCCAAATATGGGGATCAATGGGTAATTCGAACTCCAAAATCAATAAGTTTAAACTCCCAAAACAAGTTAAGGGAAATGACTGGCTATTCAAACAAAAAAATTAATAGGTTCATATATTTAGCACATAAAAAAATTAACAGTTAGTTTGAACCTAAGAATCAACAGATCAATATACCCAGAAAGTAAAACAAGCAACTGGTTATTTGAACCTAGAAATCAACACATTCATTTACCCAAAATGTAAGGAAAATCAACATGTAGTTCAAACCCAAGAATCAACAGGTTCACATAACTAGAACATAAAGAAAATTGACAGATTATTCAAACTCAAAAATCAACAAATTCAAATAACCAAAAATGATCAAAGAATCAACAAGTTATTCAAATCCAGAAATCAACAAATTTAAACAAGAAAATCAACAGATTGCTTGAACTCATAAATCAACAAGCTTGACTCTTTGGAACAAAAAGGAAATCAACAAGTGATTCAAAACTAGGAATTAACAGGTCCAAAAACCCAAAACTATCAAACTAGATAGCTCAAGGCCTAGCAACAATTTTAGGTTATTAAAAACACCCAAAAAAATTAACAAATTAGTCAACTCAAGGTTTAGAAAGACAATGTTAGGAAATTCAAAATCCAGAAACGAAAAGCTATGCAACTCAAGGCCAAGTAATAAACATTGGGCTATTCAAAAGGCTAGAATAAACAAACTAGACAACTCAAGGCCTAAAAAAATATTAAAAAAACTAGGCGACTCAAGGCCTAGTAACAAGCATCAAGTTGCTTAGAAACTCAAAATATGCAAATTAGACTATTCAAAATTCTAGTAAAAGATCATCGAGTTATTCAAAAAACTCAAAATATGCAAACTAGATTATTTAAAAGCTTAGTAATAGATCATTGAGTTGTTCAAAAACTTGAAATATGCAAACTAGACCGTTCAAAAGTCTAGCAATAGATCATCGAATTGTTCAAAAAATCAAAATATACAAACTAGACTGTAGAAAAGTATACTAATAGATCATTTAATTATTTAAAAACTCAAAATATCAAATCATGTTGTTTAAAAACATGTTAATATAACATGAAATTGTTTAGAAACTTGGAATATGAAAATCATGTTATTCAAAAGCATGAGAGTGGACTTCAAGTTGTTCAATAACTTGGAACATGCAAACTAGGCTATTCAAAAGCCTAGTAATTTATCGAGATCAACATATTGAGATAATGAAAATTTTCTTGCAAAATTAAATATTTAAATGATTTAAAATGCTTAAGGTCAAAATCCAATGTATCACACAAATGAAAGATTTCAACTGATAGAAAAAGATATTTCAAATTCAAAATCCAAGAAAAATGATAATCACATATTTTATACATTAATAAACCCTCATTTTTAGTCATTTACACTCTTCATGTGCTTAATTGATTGAGCTTGGTTATGTTTTGTAAGTTTGGACTCAAATTGGACTTAATTAATTTTTTTTCAGCATTATTTGGGTCTTACACTATTTCTGCATTTCAGTCATATCTTGAGTTCTAGATATGTAATAATTATGTATCTTATCTTGTAGGAAAGATAAGAGAGAGCTCTACAACTTTTATGAGAGTTCCAAGTAAAATTCGAACATCTAGTAAAGCTAAATGAGCTTGGAAGTCAGAGTATGGGTTTTGTGATTGGAACCTGAACAATGTGCAATAATTAGAGCATAACTCGGGCTGTAGGAATTATCTTGGGCTGAAATTTGGACATCTGAAAGTTAAGACTCATATCTACAACTTTCATGAGAACACAAGAGCTCATTCAGACAGCTTGGAGGTGATATTGGGTCTGGAAGTCAAAACAGAGGTGCTGAAACTGAGCCTGAACAGTCTGTAGTAATTGGGTCATATCTTGGGCTGTAGGACGAATTTTTGGTTGATCTTGGTGGCATTGGAAAGCTGAGACAAAATGTTATAACTTTCATGAAGACCACGTTGCACATTCTGATGGCATCTATGAGATCAGCACTAAATGATTTCGGATACGAAAAATCTCAATAACTTTCCACTCACTAACTCACCATTTGACATTTTTCACTCATTCACCCACTTATCCACCTACTCTTAATCAGCCCCCTTATCATTTTGTATCCCTAATCCTCTATAAAAGGCACCATTAGCTGATCATTTGGTGCTCTTGGTGTTAGACTTAGTTTTTAGAAGTTATGGTTATGCTTGTTTATTGTTTTCCTTTGTTGTAATTTTTTCTTGCTCTAAATTAAACATATGTTCATCTTTCTCTTCTTCTTTTTTTCTTTCTTCTTATCTATGAGTAACTAAATTTTCATCTTGCTTGGGTGAAAGAGTGAAGCTCTTGGTAATGAAATAAGGTTAGATTATTCTATTTCTTGTGCTTAAATGATATATTATCAAATGGACATTATATGTGTTATATTTTGTTTCCAATCAATTTAGAAACCTTCTTTGTATAATGGAGATCTTGATTTATTGTAGACAATAGGATTGGCACAGTGAATGCTTGAACTCATTTACAAATGTTGGTAGATAATTAAAAGAATCATAATATGATTGCATATATAATTGAACTTTGAATGTTATATTTTTCGATTGGAACCTTCGTTGTGTGTGGATTTCAATTGAGTTATAAAGAGAAATAATTTTGCCTTTAATTTATTACTAAGAGTGGATCTGCTAACCCAAGCAAGTTCTTAAATTCATTTGTGAACATCTTTTATTACTTTTAGTGTTGTGACAAATCATTTTCTTACCTCAATTAATATTTTCTTCATCAATTCCCTATGGATCGACCTCGGACTCTCGAAAAATTTATTACTTGAGACAACCTGCATTTGGGTTTATATTCTTTAAATCCCGCAGTCAAGTTTTTGGCGCCGTTGCCGGGGACTTGATTAGAAGTTTTAATTTATTGAGGTTCTTTTTCTTTAATAAAATTTATTCTCTCTTCTCCCTCACCGGAGCAAAAGATCAGCTAGCCGATCCTTCGGTTTCTTTACTAACTCACTAACTTTCTAACTATTTAACTTACTAATCTACTAACTTGCTAACATACTAACTTTTTAACTTTTAATTTATGTCATTTATTTTCTGCTTCCTAACTTTTAATTTATGTCATTTATTTTTTACTTACTAACTTTTATTTTCTCGCACTCTAACTTTTAATTTCTTTATTTATTATTGCTTTCTAACATAACGAAATAATTTTTCTTCTTCTCTTCTCTTTGCTGCTCTGTGGGGCTTTGTCTCTCTCCGGTTTTCATATTTTAAATTTATTTTTTGCAATTTACTTGTCAGTAATTTACTTTTTGCCCTTTATTTTCTATATTTTACTTTTTGCACTTTCTAACTTACTAATTATTAACTCTCTAATGATCTAACTTTTAATTTATCAGTTATCTAACTTTTTACTTGTAAATATTTATTAGGTGGATAGTTTATACCACATCCTTGTTAATATTTAATGGCTGGTGTAAAATGCCGACTTGTACATTATTTTTTTTATTTTAAGTCATTTATTTATGCTTAATTGGTATCGTGATTTAAATTCTGGTCGTTTAGTTAAGATTAATCCTAGTACTTTATATATTGATTTGTTTGAATCACAATCACACACAATTGACACAATGGCTGAAAATGAAAGTGTACATGATGAACATGAAAATCAACCGTTGCGAACCATGCGTGAATATTTGCAACCACCTCGAAATTCTAGTTCATCAGGTTTTATTTTTTCACTCAACGTCAATAATTTTATATTTAAGTCAGGTATGATTTCTTTACTTCTAAATTTTCATGATTTAGAATCTGAAAGCCCATATTTACATCTGAAAGAATTTGAGGAAGTATGTATTTCTTTCAATGACCAAAATTGCACTGAAGAGATTGTTAAGTTTAAATTGTTTCCTTTTTCTTTAAAAGATAAAGCAAAAACTTGGCTTAACACTTTGAAACTAAGATCAATTGGCACATGGCAAGAAATGCAAGGTAAGTTCTTAAAGAATTTTTTTTCAACACATAAAACCAATGCTATGAAAAGACAAATCCAAAATTTTTCCCAAAATTCAAATGAAGCATATTTTCAATGTTAGGAACGGTTTAAAGATTTATTAAATTCTTGCCCACATCATGGTATTGAAAAATGACGCACTATAAGCTTCTTTTATGAAGGTTTAACACCTGTGTGAATGCATGTGTCTCAAAGCATGTCAAATGGTTTTTGATGATAACAAAGTCAAAGATGAAGACCAAAGAGCAAATGAGAAAGCCAAGTATCAAAGGAAGAAATCAAGAGGCTTAGATATAGGCATAAGTACATCAATGTTAAATGCTCCAAAGATATCTCAAATGGTTTTTCAAAAATAATTTGAATCAATATGGCTTTCAAAAGATCAATTCCTAAAAGAGAACTTCTTTTACCATGGATCATGCCAAAAAATGTTCTATACTTGTTTAATCCATGTTTTCTAAAAGTTAGGAATGATTTAAATCTGTTTTAAGGCTTGAAAAATGAGTTTAAGGTATAGTGTAATCGATTACCAGAGTTTAGTAATCGACAAGCTAAACAGAAGCCTTGTAATCGATTACACCATTTCGTAATCGATTACAGAAAAGTCGAGAAACGTGTAATCGATTACACCAAGTCATGTAATCGATTACCATGTTCCCGAAAGCCAAGAACACGACCAAAGGGCCATGTAATCGATTACACCATTTCATGTAATCGACACGTAAAGTCGAGAACGTGTAATCGATTACACCAAGTCATGTAATCGATTACCATGTTCCCAGAAAGCCAAGAACATGTCCAAGAGGGCCATGTAATCGATTACATCAATATTGTAATCGATTACCATGAAGTCAGAGGGCGTGTAATCGATTACACAGGTCATGTAATCGATTACCACAAGCCTAGAAAGCCAAGAACACGTTGTATTTTCCATGTAATCGATTACCAAAGGCTTGTAATCGATTACCAAGGTTCTGACATGCCCAACGGCTATATTGAATGCATTTAATGCTTGGCTTTAACCACCCCCAACGGCTCTTTTAATGAATGGGCTTTAAATACATTGGTTGGGACATCATTATGGGTTGTTCTTGAACCTAAAAACATCATAGCTATACATCATACGAGAATCAAACTCTGAAATCTTTCTTGCTCTGTTTTTGTCCATTCTTTGAGATATCTTTGTGAGCATTATTAGAACTTCAATTTGTATCATCTACTCTAGTGAGAGCTTCTCAAATTCAATCTAAATTGCTGTATAAGATAGAGGGTGAGGCATCCCTCAATTTGTAAAGGGTGAGGCATCTCTTTGGTTGAAGAGACTCAAGCTCAAGGGTGAGGCATCCCAAGGAGTTGAGGGCTCAAGTTTGTAAAGGTATTCAAGCACCTATTGAAGCTTGAGGATATAGTGGAAAATCTCAAGTTGTTGCTTGGGGACTGGACGTAGATCACAAGTGGATTGGTGATCGAACCAGGATAAACGATTGAGTTTGTTTTCTCTAAACCCTTCTCTTTATACTTGTGCATTGCTTATACTCTTACTTGATTACTTCTCTCTTGGTTGGTTATTAAGCAATATACACTGTTCTTATCAATTCATTCATTTCAATTAGTCAATAGCTTCAACGAAAATCAATAATCAAGTGTTTTGCGAAAGAATTGCGAACTTGTTTTACAAACTCAATTCACTCCCCCTCTTGAGTATTGAAGCCACTTGGTAACAAGTGGTATCAGAGCTAGACTCTTGTATAAAGAGCTTAGCTACTTCAAGAGTAAAGATGGCTTCAAATGGTTTTTTTAATGAAAGTTCTTCTATAAATAGGCCTCCCTTTTTCAATGGGGATGGTTATGCATATTGGAAAGAAAGAATGAAGATTTTTATTGAAGCTATTGATATTGATGTGTGGGATGCTGTTGAAAATGGTCCTTTTATCCCCACACGTCTAGTTGATGGTGTTAGAACAAATACACCAAGAAATGAATGGACCGATGATGACAAGAAAAAGGTTCAATACAACTTGAGAGCCAAGAATATCATTACTACCTCTTTAGGATATGATGAGTTCTTTAGGGTGTCAAATTGTAAGACCGCTCAAGAAATGTGGGATACATTGCAAGTAACTTATGAAGGTACAAGTGAGGTAAAAAGATCTAGAATTAACACACTCACTCACGAATATGAATTGTTTAGAATGAACCAAGGGGAAAGCATTCAAGAAATGCAAAAACGTTTTACTCATATAATTAATCATCTTGCTTCATTGGGAAAAACTTTTGCCAATGAAGATCTTATTAACAAAGTTTTGAGATGTTTGAGCGAAAATTGGCAACCTAAGGTGACGGCAATATCGGAATCAAGAAATCTTGCCGCAATGACTTTGGCCACTCTCTTTGGAAAGCTTCAAGAGCATGAGTTGGAACTAAACCGATTAAGTCAAAATGAAGAGCAAGATAAGAAGAAGAAGAAGGGAATTGCACTCAAAGCCACCTCTTCCATACTTGAAAATGATGATGAAGATGGTGAAGAGGATGCTGAAAATATTGAACTAAGTGAGGAGAATCTTAGTCTCCTTGTGAGAAAATTTGGAAGATTTCTAAAGAAAAAGGGACTTCAAAGAAGACCACCCTTTCCTCAAAAGAAAGCATATCACAAAGGAGAAGGATCCTCTACTCCTCCAAAATGCTACAAATGCGGAAAACCGGGACATATGAAAATGGAGTGTCCTACATATCTCAAGAAGACGGAGAAGTTTGAGAAAAGACCCTCCAAGGAAAAGAAAGGAAGAAGAGCATACATAGCTTGGGAGGACAATGACTTAAGCTCTTCCGACGATTCCGAAGATGAAGAAGCCCATCTTTGCCTCATGGCTCAAGGAGAAGAAGGTGGAGAAAGCGACACCGAGGTAACCTCTTCTAACCTAGAACCTCCACCTACTTATGATGAATTGCAAGATGCCTTTCAAGAATTGCATGATGAATCCTTGAGACTCACTAAAATGATTTTATCTTCAAATAAAACAATCTCCCTATTGACAAATAAAGTTTCTACTTTAACTAAGGAGATAAATGAACTTAAAATTGAAAATGAGACCTTAGGACTCATAGATGCTAATTCATCATGCATGACTTGTTCCTCACATGATAATGCATCCATATCATTACCTTGTTTATCATGTAAAGCTTTTGAAAAAGAAATTGAGGACTTGAAAAACACTCTTGCAAAATTTACTATGGGAAGAGATAATTTGAACATGCTACTAAGCAAACAAAGGTGTGTTTTTCAAAAAGCCGGATTGGGATACAATCCAAATAATCATAAAAAATCCTACAATAATTTCTTTGTTCCATCTAAAACTTCAAGTACCCCCTTTATCAAATGTTTTCATTGTGGTAGGAAAGGGCATAGTGCATCCACTTGCAATGTTAGAAAGAATATAAATACTAAAGTTGGAATAAAAAGGGTTTGGGTTCCTAAAGGCACCATGCCTAACTCTAACACACAAGGACCCAAGACAATTTGGGTACCAAAAGTTAAAACTTGAATGTGTGTTGTAGGTGTGCTTGAAGACCAAGAGCTCAAATTGGTATCTTGATAGTGGTTGCTCCAAGCACATGACCAGTGATGGGTCAAAGTTCTCCTCCCTTACTCTCAAGAAACATGGTTATGTCACATATGGTGACAACAACAAAGGGAAGATTCTTGGAATTGACAAAGTTGGTAAGACTCCTTCATCATCTATTGATAATGTTTTACTTGTTGAAGGACTTAAACATAATTTGCTTAGTATTAGTCAATTATGTGATAGAGGCAATAGAGTTATATTTGATTCAAATTGTTGCATAATTGAGAGTAAGGATGATAAACATGTTAGGTTTGTTGGTCATAGGGTCAATAACATATATATGATTAGCCTTGATGACATTTCCTCAAATGATGCTAATTGCTTTATGACTAGAGAAAATGATTCATGGTTATGGCATAGAAGAATTGCTCACATTCACATGGATCACTTAAACAAATTAGTTTCTAAAGAACTAGTAATTGGTCTTCCAAAGCTCAAATTTGAAAAAGATAAACTTTGTGATGCATGTCAAAAGGAAAACAAGTAAAGGTCTCTTTTAAAGCTAAAAATGTGGTTTCAACTTCAAGACCTCTACAACTTTTGCACATGGATCTTTTTGGTCCCTCTAGAACTATGAGCTTTGGGGGAATTACTATGCCTTAGTGATTGTGGACGATTTTTCTAGGTTTACATGGACATTGTTTTTATCTCACAAAAATGATGCTTTTCAATCATTCAAAAAGCTTGCTAAAGTTATCCAAAACGAAAAAGGTTTTTGTATTGCATCCATAAGAAGTGATCATGGTGGTGAATTTGAAAACCATGAATTTGAAACGTTTTGTGATGAACATGGCATTGAGCATAATTTTTCAGCCCCTAGAACACCACAACAAAATGGTGTTGTAGAAAGAAAAAATCGATCTTTAGAAGAAATGACAAGAACTATGCTCAATGAGGCCAACCTTCCTAAGTATTTTTGGGCGGATGCGGTTAACACCGCTTGTTATGTTATGAATAGGGCTCTAATAAGGCCAATTTTAAAGAAAACCCCCTATGAATTATACAAAGGAAGGAAACCAAATGTCTCACATTTTCATGTTTTTGGATGTAAATGTTTTGTTCTAAATAATGGAAAGGATAACTTGGGGAAGTTTGATGCAAAATCTGATGAGGGAATTTTTCTTGGTTATTCTATACATAGTAAGGCCTTTAGGGTTTATAACAAACGAACAATGACCATAGAAGAATCCATACATGTTGCATTTGATGAGACTAACCCAAACGAGCCAAGAAAGGAGCTTGTTGATGATGTTGCAGAAAACCTTGCAAGAATTCACCTTGGAAATCAAGAAGAAGAAGTCAAGAAGCAAGAAGAAAGCCCATATGATTCCCCAAGACAAGAGGACTCTCAAATCATGGATCTTCCCAAGGAATGGAAAACATCAAGATATCATCCTCTTGACAAAGTGATAGGTGATGTATCAAAAGGGGTAATCACTCGTAACTCTCTTAGAGATGCATGTAATCATATGGCTTTTGTTTCTCAAGTTGAACCTAAAAACATAAATGAGGCCATTAATGATGAACATTGGATCTTGGCCATGCAAGATGAATTAAATCAATTTGAAAGGAATCAAGTTTGGGAATTAGTTCCAAGGCCCAATGATCATCCAATAATTGGCACCAAATGGGTTTTTAGGAACAAACTTGATGAAACGGGCTTAATAATAAGAAACAAGGCTAGGCTTGTAGCTAAGGGGTATAATCAAGAAGAAGGCATAGATTATGAAGAAACGTATGCTCCCGTAGCTAGACTAGAAGCCATTAGAATGTTACTCGCATATGCTTGCATCATGGATTTCAAACTCTTTCAAATGGATGTCAAAAGTGCCTTTTTAAATGGTTTCATACAAGAAGAAGTATATGTTGATCAACCTCCTGGTTTTGAAAACTTTGAACTGCCCAACCATGTTTTTAAACTTAAAAAGGCCTTGTATGGCTTAAAACAAGCTCCTAGAGCTTGGTATGAAAGGTTGAGCAAGTTTCTTTTGGAAAATGGTTTCTTTAGGGGAAAGGTTGACACAACTCTTTTCATCAAACATAAAAAGCATGACATTTTACTTGTTCAAATATATGTTGATGATATTATAATGCGTTGAAATATAAAGACCTTGTTGTCCTACAATTTTATGCATTATTGGAGAACATCAAATTGAAAAAGCTTTACATAATCTTGGTGCAAGTGTCAATTTGCTTCTATATTCAGTTTATCAGCAACTCAACTTAGGTGAGTTAAAATCAACTTCTGTAACTCTTCTACTTGCTGATAGATCAATTAAAATTCCAAGATGAATAGTAGAAGATGTGTTAGTGCAAGTTGATAAATTAATATATCATGTGGATTTTATTATCTTGGATACTGAACCTATGGTTGATAGTTACAAGTCAATTCATGTTATTTTAGGCCGTCCATTTTTAGCAATATCTAATGCTTTGATAAATTACAGAAATAGAACGGTGAAGCTAACATTTGGAAATATGACACTGGAGCTCAATGTTTTTAACATGTGCAAGCAACCACAGGAAGTCCTTGATGAAAAAGAGAAAATTGAAGGAATTGAAGCCATTATAGATGATCATCTTCAAACAAGGAGTTCTTCTGACCCATTAGAAATTTGTTTAGTCAATTCATTTGATTCAAGCTTGCAATTAGAAGATGATATCTCTGAAATATGCTCTTTGCTTGATTGTACACAGGTAATGGAGTACAAGGGATGGAAGCCAAGATTTGAAGAGCTAAAACCCATGAATGGTAATGCCCATGAAGAAGTACCCACACCGGAACTAAATTCATTACCTGCTGGGTTGAAGTACACATTTTTGGGAGAAAAGTAAAACTTTCCAGTGGTAATTTCCTCGTCTCTTACTGAAGAACAAGAAGGTATGTTAACAGAAGTACTTAAAAGGCATAAAAGTGCAATTGGATGGACATTAAAGGACATAAAAGACATTAATCCATTAATTTGTACACATAGAATACATTTAGAGGATAATGCTAAAACTTCTCAACAACCTCAAAGAAGATTAAATCCACACACGAAAGAGATAGTTAGAGCTGAAGTTCTTAAATTGCTTGATGTTGGAATTATCTATCCTATCTCTGATAGTCAATGGGTAAGCCCTACACAAGTTGTGCCTAAGAAATCTAGAATAATAGTGATTAAAAATGATAAAGGTGAATTAATACCTACGCCAGTCTCATCTAGTTGGCGTATGTGTATTGATTTTAGAAAATTAAATGCTTCTACTGGGAAACATCATTTCCCCTTGCCATTTCTTGATCAAATTCTGGAAAGGGTAGCACGACATCTATACTACTGTTTTCTTGATGGTTTTTAGGTTATAATCAAATACTAATTGCATTGGAAGATCAAGAAAAAATCACTTTTACATGTCCATTTGGTACTTTTGCATATAGAAGAATGCCTTTTGGCATTTGTAATGCTCCGGCAACATTCCAAAGATACATGTTAAGCATTTTTAGTGACATGATTGAGCATTATTTGGAGGTTTTCATGGATGATCTGACAGTTTTTAGAAATTCTTTTGAAAATTGTCTTGATAATTTGGAAAAAGTTCTTAAAAGATGCGAAAAAAAAGAATTTGTGCTAAATTGGAAAAAATGTCATTACATGGTTACCTTAGGAATAATGTTAGGTCATATGATATCTTCTAAAGGAATTGAAGTTGATAAGGTCAAAGTTGAAATAATTGCTCATTTGCCTTCCCCAAAAACAGTCAGAGAAGTTCGTTCTTTTTTAGGACATGCAGGATTTTACAGAAGATTCATTAAGGACTTTAGTGCCATATCTAGACCATTATGTAATCTTCTGTTGAAAGATGCACCATTTGATTGGACTCAAGAATATCAAAAACTTTTAAAAAATTAATTGGTCTTCTGACATCTGCCCCTGTCATACAATCTCCTGACTGATCTTTGCCTTTTGAGTTAATGTGTGATGCTAGTGATTTTGCTGTGGGCGCTGTTTTAGGCCAAAGAAAGGAAGGTAAGCCTCATGTGATTTGTTACGCAAGCAGAACTTTAAATAGTGCATAAATGAATTACACCACTACTGAAAAAGAACTACTTGCTATAATTTTTACACTAGACAAATTTTGATCTTACTTAATTGGTTCTTCTATTGTGATTTTCACTGATCATGCTACTATTAGATATTTGATGTCCAAGCAGAATGCCAAACCAAGATTGATACAATGGATCTTGTTGCTTTAAGAATTCAACATCACAATAAAAGATAAGAAAGGAGCCGAAAATGTTGTCGCTGATCATTTGTCTAGGCTTACAATAGGCTCACCTTTTGATAGCACACCTATCAATGATTCTTTTCCCGATGAATTTTATTTTCTGTCAATTCCATGCCTTGGTTTGCTAACATAGTCAACTTTCTTGTAACAAGAAAGATGCCGCCTCAATGGATGCACCAAGATAGGAAGAAGTTTTTGACAGAGGTGAAAAAATTTTATTGGGATAACCCATACTTGTTCAAATATTGTCCTGACCAAATCTTTCGAAGATGTTTTCCCGACAGTGAGGTAGGTAGTGTCATTAAATTTTGTCACTCAGAAGCATGTGGAGGTCACTTTTCTTCAAAGAAAACAGCTGCGAAAATCTTACAGTGTGGATTTTATTGGCCCACTTTATTTAAGGACTGCTATACGTTTTGCAAAAGTTGTGAAAATTGTCAAAAAATGGGCTCAATTTCAAAAAGAAACATGATGCCTCTAAACCCCATCCTTGTAATTGAAATTTTTGATTGTTGGAGAATTGATTTCATGGGTCTATTTCCATCCTCATTTGGATTTGTATATATTTTAGTTGCAGTTGATTATGTCTCAAAATGGATTGACGTGATTCCATGCCGACACAATAATCATAAAACTGTTCTCAAATTTTTAAAAGAAAATATCTTGTGTCGATTTGGAATCCCTCGAGCTATCATCAGTGATGCGTGAACACATTTTTGCAATAAACCATTTGAATTTTTAATGAAAAAATATGGTATTACACATAAAATTGTCACCCCTTATCACCCTCAGATAAGTGAACAAGTTGAATTGACAAATAGGGAGATTAAACAAATTTTAGAAAAAACGGTTAACCCAAATCGTAAAGATTGGTCTTTAAGACTAAACGATGTACTTTGGGCTTACTGTATTGCTTTCAAAACATCTTTGGGCATGTCACCCTATCGATTAGTCTATGAAAAACCTTGTCACTTGCCTGTAGAATTGGAACATAAAGCATTTTGGGCCATTAAAGCTTTCAATCTAAATCTTGATGATGCTTGCAAGATACGCAAATTGCAATTAAATGAATTGGAGGAATTGAGAAATGATACATATGAAAATTCAAAAATTTATAAAGCTAGAACAAAAGCTTTTCATGACAAGACAATTTTGAGAAAATCTTTTGAAATTGGTTAAAAAGTTCTACTTTATAATTCTCGTATGCACTTATTCCCTAGAAAATTGAGATCTAGGTGGAGTAGTCCTTTTGTTGTCAAACATGTGTATCCTCATGGGGCCGTAGATATTGAGAATCCTAGGAATGGTAATGTGTTTAAAGTTAATGGACAAAGGCTCAAACCATTTCTGAAAAACTAAGCTGATGAGGTAGAATTCATCTCTCTTTTTGATCCTTGTTATGAATAGAATTCACTCTAATTTTGTTGTCTTATTTTTGCAGTTCTTTGTGTTGCCGGTTAAGTGGCGGATAACGGTACTCTGTGACTCTCAAGTCACTTTGTTTTTTAGTTTCTTAAAATAATTGAATCATTCTTCTCCTTTAAAATGGATGTCATTCTTTTAAACTTGAGAAAACATTTTTCTTCTCTCCCTCAAAATGCTCTGAAAAAAATCTACAAAGTTAGATGTGAAAGATTGAGACTGTTAATGTACAAGGGTATACCAGAAGATGTACGCTGGATAATTGAAGCAAAAGTCCAACTAGCATGTGAGTGTTCAATTTCATTTGACCCATACATGTCAGGTCTTGGAAGAAGTTCATATTCTAAAAGGAGAAGAGCAAAAAGGTTACAAGTCAGTCACAAATATGGACGATGGAATTGTAACATGCGATGTCATTCTTTGGAGATAGTTTCCGTAAACAGAGAAGATAAAAATTTTCTTCATTAAGAATGGACTGAGTAAGGAGTCATTAGATGATATCTTGTTGACTCTTGAGATGCATTCTTGTGGATTGGTGCATCGTGAACTTCTTAATTTGTGGAATCTCTTCAAGGATAAAAAAAAACGCTACAGTCTTAGGAATCTGACTCTAAAAGACCCTGTTTGCCAATTTATAAGAAAATTGGATGGGAAGCTTATCCTCAACTCATAAAAGGTGTTTAAGCCGTTACTGGACGTTAAACCAGAGGCAAATGTGAGCTATATCCACAACAATCTGTATATATTATCTTCTTTTTCTTCTTCTTCATGTTTTCTTCAAAAAAAAGAAAAAAATGTTTGAACAAGGGTGATTCGAAAGGAGTACCATTGTGGAGCCCCAGCCTTTGGCTGACCCATCATTGACTTGGGTGGACCTTTGCACGCTGGTCCTTAAAAAAGTTAGTATACCATGCTTTGTAGAGAGCCACACTCCATAACCCAATGTTTACCATCTAGGCACTATAGAGTTGATAGACAGGTAGAAACGTCCTACTCTGGTTATTAGTGAGAAGTAACTCGCGGCTGCCAAAGCGTATGTGGCATCTGAGCTTAATCCTCTCTTTTATTAGAAGGGGCTCTCAACGCCCTGAGATGGGACGTTCTGGATCTTGGACATTACAGGTTTCAGATTTTAGCATCTTTATTGATGTTACGAGCCTAAGTGTGAGCTCTCCAGGTTCCAGACCCAAGATGGAAACCCACAATGGTTTCTTCTTTCTCTTTTCTTCGAATAAATGGACGTGAGTGTCTACTGCACTAGTGACACACAATATAAAGATATGTCACTACTGCACTCATGACGCACAATATAAAGATACGTTATGAAACTGCACATAAAAGTATGTCATCATTTGCTATTATATTTCTTTTATCTTTGTATGATTTTGCTGCATTTTAGTTTTGGACAGACGATCCTTTGAGTAGGGTCCTTCAGGGGTTTCTAGACTTCTTTATCCTGATGGTTTTCTTGAAGTAAAAAAAAAAGGTAAAAACAAAAAAAAATAAAAAAAATTAAAAAAAAAAAGATTCTGTGTTTCTTAATTTCAAACTTTTCTGACAACAACTAACCTACCCTTATAGGTGCTATTATTATCTTGTCTATTCTTTTTCCTATTTAAACACTCCATTTTCTCTATTTTCTTCCAACTCAGAATCATTCAAGAGGAAGGTGAGTATAGAAATGGAAGGTGTTTCTATTCGTCAACTTAAAAATATCTGTGTATTTTGTGGGTCTAAGTATGGGAAGGGTTTAGAGTTTGTAAACGCAGCTACCACTCTTGGTTGATCACTTGCTGCGAGGAATATTCATCTTGTATATAAGGGAGGTTGCCGTAGGTTAATGGAGGTTGTATCACTGCTGCATATATAGGATTCAGTCAAGTTTTAGGTGTCATTCCTGAACCTTTAGCTTAACAAAACATTACTGGAAAGACAATTGGAGAAAAACTTAAGGTATCATCAATGCATGAACGAATGAAGATAATGCTTGAAAACTCTGAGGCATTCATTGCCTTACTAGGTGATTTTGGTACCTTGGAAGAAGTTTTTTAAATTGTCTCTTGGGCCCGACTGAACATCCACCATAAACCCATAGGTTTGTTGAATGTAAATAATTTCTTTGATATTTTGTTACTTTTTCTTGACCATGTCAGAATAGAAATTTATCACACCTTCGGCAAGACAACTTCTTATCTCTGCTTCCACTATTGAGAAGTTGATTGATAAATTAGAAGCTTTTGTTCATAAACCTGATCCAGCAATAGCTCAGATAGATTAGTCAGCAGGAAGCAGTGAGGGAAGCAGGATGAAAAGAAAGCTAGATCTGACACTTCTTTTATAACTTTTCTTTACCTTTGATTTTATTTATCATACTTTGTTTCTGTTTAAATTTGTGTCAGATTTCTCTAACAGGTAATATCTTCTATCCTTTACTCATCTATATTTTAACATTGAGGACAATGTTGTGATCTAGTTGGGGGGAAGGATAGTTGACCAAAAAAAAATTTTATTGTCATGGACTTACAAAATCAATGAATGATGGCAGAGTAAGGAGTAATTTTACCCCTGAAACGCATCTAAATTGGAAAGTATGTTTAGTGATATGACTATCAGAAACCTATTCGTAGTAAAACCAATTAAGGATGATAGAGTAAGGAGTAAATTTTGCCTTGGAGGTAATTTTACTCTTGAGACGCATCTTAGTTGAGGACATAATTATTTTGTACAGAAGTAGCAAATGGATTCTTGGATCTTAGCATAAATTGTCTTCTTTCTTAAAAATCACAAGCTTGGATATGAATGCTGATATGGTGGATTGAGAATGATAGAAATATACCTTGTGAGATTTTGAGCCTATTGATTAATGGATTGAATATGTGTACCATTCTCTTCTTTCTTGTGTGATTTTCACTCATGGAATTGTTACTCTAGAACTTACTTTGATTCTTTTCGAGGCTACATTTTCACTTGCATATATAAATATGATTGAGGCATTTTGAAATAGCTACTTTGACCAAATAGCCATCCTTGTATATTTTCCCTTGTGTAACCCCTTTGAGCTTATTTGATCATTCCTTGTTTTTAGCTCATTACGTGTCTTAAAAAAAAACATGTTTTACCCAACCTTAAGGAATAAAAGAGCATTGGCTTTGTTCTTGAATAAGTGTGGGGTATGTGTGCAAAATGATAAAAAAAAAAGAACTGACCACTGTTGCAATTAAAGAATTATCAGAGTCTAGCATAAAGGTGGATGCTTGGAAACAACAGGAAGAAAATAAGAAAGTTCAGGCCTAACAATGAATTCAATTCACCAATTTGGGATTGATCTTCAACAAAACATTAGTCAAATATTAGTGATTGCCCTTTATGATGAATGCTCTCAAACATTTTCTCCACTCTAACTGTGTCATAATGCTCTTTTATTCTCTTTGGTATTTATCTTCTCATATCCATATTATCCCCTCTCCTTTACCATGATCCCATTACAACCTTGAATAAAGTCCTCTTGATTTTTGTATGCATATGTTTTGAGTAGCGGAGAAGTAGAAGATAAGTAAGCTTATGGTAGTGCAATTGTTCATGGGTTGAATAGAGTGAAATACTTACCTTTTAAACACTTGAGAGATTGAGAGTGAATTCTGTAAGGATCTATCATTCTTGATTCATTCTTTTCAACTGAAGTTTCCTTGCTTGTTGGTTTGAGATGTGAAGAAATGTTACCTCATTACTACTTTGATCCCTTGAATTTCTGATTGCTCTTCTTGCTTCATCGAGTCTTTTAGAGTTTTTAGCTTTTGAGTCTATGTTTTTTTTTCTTTGTTTCCTAGCTTTGGTCTTATGTGTTTTGCCCAAGAGTGCAAAAAGTTAAGTGTGGGAGAATTTGATAATCACATATTTTATACATTAATAAACCCTTATTTTTAGTCATTTACACTCTTCATGTACTTAATTGATTGAGCTTGGTTATGTTTTGTAAGTTTGGACTCAAATTAGACTTAATTGATTTTTTTCAATATTATTTAGGTCTTACACTATTTTTGTATTTTAGCCATATCTTGAGTTCTAGATGTGTAATAATTATGTATCTTACCTTGTAAGAAAGATAAGAGAGATCTCTACAGCTTTCATGAAGAGCTCCAGGTAAAATTTGGACATCTAGTGAAGCTAAATGGGCTTGGAAGTTAGAGTACGGGTTTTGTGATTGGAACCTGAACAATGTGCAATAATTAGAGCATAACTCGGGCTGTAAGAATTATCTTGAGCTGAAATTTGAACATTTGAAAGTTAAGACCCATATCTATAACTTTCATAAGAACACAAGAGCTCATTCGGACAGCTTGGAGGTGATATTGGGTCTGGAAGTTAAAACAGAGGTGTTGAAATTGAGCCTGAACAGTCTGTAGTAATTGGGTCATATCTTGGGCCGTAGGACGAATTTTTGGTTGATCTTGGTGGCATTAGAAAGCTGAGACAAAATATTACAACTTTCATGAAGACCATGTTGCTCATTCTGATGGCATCCATGAGATCAGCACTGAATGATTTCGGATACAAAGAATCTCAATAACTTTCCACTCACTAACTCACCATTTGACATTTTTCACTCATTCACCCACTTATCCACATACTCTTAATCAGCCCCCTTGTCATTTTGTATCCTTAATCCTCTATAAAAGGCACCATTAGCTGATCATTTGGTGCTCTTGGTGTTAGACTTAGTTTTTAGAAGTTATGGTTATGCTTGTTTATTGTTTTCCTTTGTTGTAATTTTCTCTTGCTCTAAATTAAACATATGTTCATCTTTCTCTTCTTCTCTCTTTCTTTCTTCTTATCTATGAGTAACTAAATCTTCATCTTGCTTGGGTGAAAGAGTGAAGCTCTTGGTAATGAAATAAGGTTAGATTATTCTATTTCTTGTGCTTAAATGATATATTATCAAATGGACATTATATGTGCTATATTTTGTTTCCAATCAATTTAGAAACCTTCTTTGTATAATGGAGATCTTGATTTATTGTAGACAATAGGATTGGCACAGTGAATGCTTGAACTCATTTACAAATATTTGTAGATAATTAAAGGAATCATAATATGATTGCATATATAATTGAACTTTGAATGTTATATTTTTCTTTTGGAACCTCCGTTGTGTGTGGATTTCAATTGAGTTATAAAGAGAAATAATCTTGCCTTTAATTTATTACCAAGAGTGGATCTCCTAACCCAAACAAGTTCTTAAATTCATTTGTGAACATCTTTTATTACTTTTGGTGTTGTGAGAAATCCTTTTCTTACCTTAATTAATTTTTTCTTCATCAATTCCCTGTGGATTGACCTCAGACTCCCGAGAAATTTATTACTTGAGGCAACCTGTACTTGGGTTTATATCCTTTAAATCCCGCAGTCAAAAAACCAAAACAAAAAAGCATTTCCCATAAAAAAAAGACATTCACCATTGAGTCATAACACAGGTATATTCGCTCAAGGTCAAACAAAGTGGTGTTAAAGCTTGTAAGGAAAGTAAGGAATCTTTTGAGGAGGTAACAATGGAGATTAGACATTATGAAACAAGCCTCCAAGTATACAAGTACCAGTCTAAGAAATCCAACATTTTTTTAACTCTCCTTAATGTGAAAGCTTTAAAAGGTAGCCCCTAAGTCACAAAACAAGCATCCACAATGGTCCTTGAGGTTCAACAATTGACTCACTTCCAAGCATTCATCAAATCTTGCTTCAAGCTTTTAGTGAATTGTCAAAATATCGTTTTCAATGATAAGGTCATTCAAATGTCTCATTATTTTCTAGAACTTCTCTCAACATTTTTTCATTTTCATTTTTTTTTAACTTTTCTTCCTTTCTTTTTTCAAACATTTTTCCTTTTCTTTCTTTCTTTTCTTTTTTATTGAGTAATAAACTAACAACATGAAGGAGTAAGAAATATTTTGTCTTAAAATTAATGTTTTTGAAAATAGAAGCGACCATTCAATGATCATAATGGAGTTTATAAAGCTTGTAATGTGGTCACTGTTAAGGGCTCCCAAAGAAAGGATTTAAAAGGCCCAAATAAGTGTTTAAGGTTTAATTAGGATAAAGAATCTTTAACTTAACATCATGGGATACTCTACCAGTTGCTAGGGATGGTAAAAATCCTCGAGACTTGGGGATCCCCACGAGGACTATCCCGAATGGGGGCCCGAATGCGGGAATTTTTTCCCCGCATGGATGGGGGTGGTGGAAAAAGATTCCCTCATGGTATGTTTCAGGAAGGGGACGAGTCCTTGCTTCACAGGTTCCCTGTCTCCGTTAAAATTACTATAATGACCTTCATAATATATATATATTTATTTATTTATTTATATAGGAGGGATCAATTTATACCAGTGTAAAATTTTTTTTCTCTTACACTCATTTTTAGTTGTTAGATCTAGTTTCATCTAATGGTTACTTTTAAAGAATTAATCTCAACCATTAAATGGAAGTGGAACTAACGGTTGAAAATGAGTGTAAGAGAAAAAAAACTTATACTAGTGTAAGTTGATTTTCCTTCATACACACACATACACACACACATACACATTTTAGTAATTTCATCTTTTATTAATTTTTATATTTATTTAAAATTAAATTTTTTTTGAATACGGTTCTAGAATACTGGTCCTATGCCTCTACCCATGTCCCTGTGTCAACACTAAGCTTAGCAGCAAAGCCCCTTCCCCACTTTCCCAAATATTTATCAATCAATTTTTGAATTCATATTCTCTCTCTTACTCAATCCTCCATTCCTCTTACCTTAGCAAGCAACCACCGTCCACCGAGCCACGCACATATGTTGCAGTGCTGCTCCTCTCTGTGTTAGGCACGTCTACTGCAACACTGCTCCTTTCTGCATCACGCTCGTCTGTCGTAGCGCCAGACCACGAACGTCTGTCTCAATGTCGCTTATCTCCATTGTGCAGCACTGTTCCATCATGCTCGTGTCGTGCCGTCGCTCCATCCTAGAAATCAAATTTGATATCTCAGCTGTCATCGTGGCACCAATCCATCACTGCTCGCTTGAGCACAGGACTGCTCCGGTTATACTCCGTCACTGCTCGCACCACCTCCAGTGTCAACCGCAGTAGTATCCACCACAGTAGCGTCCACCCAATCCCAAATGTGAGTTAGGGTTTCTTTTTCCTATCTTTTTTTCAATTTTTTTGATTTTTTGACGTTACGGAGAATCCCAATGGGTATTTGTGGGGAATCAGGGAACGGGGTGCGGGTGCCATGCCTACTAGTTGCCCTTTTTACTTTTTAGAACAACAACCCTTTTCTTATTTTTCTCTTTCTTTTGTTGCTTTTCTTCTCTTGCTTTTTTCTTTTTCAAACATTCACTTTGTTGTGATCTTCCCCTTCTTTTTTCACATTTTTCACTTTTTTCTTCCTTTTCAATGGGCATTTATAAATTGTGCAACAACCAAATGTGAATGATTAATTCTTATTAAGTGAAAGCCCCTGGTGTAGGGATGAATCTTGTCTAAAGTTCAATTGAAAAAAGAATTTCAAACTCAAATAGGATGATAAAGGATATTAATGATTTTTTTAATAGAGAAAGATGGTCAAATCTCATTTCACATCGTGATTGTTTATTTTCAAAAAAAAAATAATTACAAGACAAAATTTGTATGGATATCAATACTATTTGTTAAATTGCTCCTTTTTTCACATTTTTTCTTCTTTTTTTCCTATTTTTTTTTACCATGAAGCGACAAGGGTACAAGACACTTGCAAAAGCATGTTCTTAATGGAAACAAAAAAAGCTGAAGTGTGAAACAAGAATACAATGGTATGATCAACATACAACCTTCCCACTTTCATATAGAGCTTAAAGGAAAAATAAAGGAAAAATATGGAGCAAAAGCATCTGAAGGGATTTGAACAATGGAGGAAATCTTGGGGTAGTATTTTGAGATCGAAAATGACATTATCTACTCCAAGGTGGCACTTCACTTTGCCTCACAACGAGCTACAAATGATGAAGAATGGACTAATAGAATCACATGAATAGGGTAAATTGGACAAAATACAAACTTGTATCATGATGTAGTGGAGAAATCTAATAATTTAAAATCAAATAGTGCTAGGAAATGTTGTTTCCAAATCTGGATTTTTCAAGGCATTTTTTTATTTTTTTTAGTTTTTATTTTTGGCAAAAAATGCAAGTACTAATGTAAAAATGAAAATTAAGATTAGGAATAAAGAATGCAATTTTGAAAAAATTAAATTATAGAAACTATGGGGGCAAAATTATTTTTTGACCTTATTTATGAGAAGAATGAAAGTATACAAAAATATAATTTCTTGAAGCTTTCTTCAAATATTTTTTTTAATTTTTTTTTTGGAGAAAAGAATGCAAGGAAAAGCCAAAGGTAAAATAGTTTCTCCAATGATATAAAATCTTGAAATTAATTTTAATTTAGGAATTGAATGATGTAAAAATGTGATTTTAAAAGCAAGTTGTTGAATTATTAGGTAAAGGTAACTTAACATCAATTTAAGAAACACAAAATTTTTAATTTAATTTAAACAAATAAAATGAGAAAAGCTAAAGGTAAAATAGTTCCCCCAATGTGTCTTATGAAAGGAAAAACCTAGGCTCGACACTTTCGCTTAAAAGATAAGTCCTATAATTAAACTATGGTGACCTTAGGGTCATTCTAATAAGTGAAGGTTTTGGTTCTATGGCCCCTAGTGGATAAAAGGTTGCCAAATTGCCTATATTATCACCAACTCTTTGGCTAGCATGGGCCCCCAATCTTTACCCATCATAGGCTTATACAAATGGAAAATGTTCAATTTGAGTGAGAGGGCTTCATGGGCTTATACAGAGACTGAAGGTCTATCAAAGCAACATTACTTTACCTTATGTCTAAGCCTACAAGGTATCGAGTCTAGGTATAGGTTCTATGTGTGAAGGTGTAATGCATACTGTGTGGAAAGGAACAAACAGGCAATTTTAATCACAAAGTATAATTACAAAACCCATAAACATCATATGAAACATAAAGCATAAACATAACAAAAAGTAGCATATAACAATAAATTAAATTTAAGACTTAACCTTATATTATCCCTAGTGGAGTCGCCAACTATTACAACCATCTTGAAGGGCGTCGCACTAGGAGAATGGTGACAAAAAAAGTTAGGAGTTGCCACCAGTTTCTTTATCCATTAAAAAAGGAATGGTGCAATTAGACTCCTTAAAAAATGGTCTACATTCTATAGTTTAGATTCGATGGTTGATTACGAGTAAGGAAGGTATTAGTACCCTACACCGTTTGTTCTGAAATGGATTCAGAGGTGTACCTGAGAAAGGCACATAACAATGGTTTCCTCATTGCGCAATAACAACAGAACGTGTCGAACCAGGGAGTTGGTACCTACAAAGGCACTCCAATGCTCAAGTCAGACTGTGCACAAGTAGAGTTTATACCAAGAGAGATAGGTTACCTGTGAAGGTGAATAAGCGTGATATTTATAGGAGTTGGAGAGATATGCTCCCATAATAGTCACAAGTAGATATATGTTCTTTTGTTAGTTGCAAAGAATCCCTATAATATTGGAATGTTGATACTGCAATCATTAGCAGTTATAAGCAGTTATGAATGTTGTTATTCCACAAGATCATGATTAACATTAACAGATTTTCAAAATTTATCTATTGTGCAGATCTCACAGCAATGTTATTACTACCCAATGTCGTAGTCCGCCATCTGTTATATAGGAATCCCATTTGCATGCCAAGTGGACCTTTTCTGGGAGTGTGTCAATAATGTACTCCTACATACCATGCGCAGGGTCGACCTATGGGATCGTGATTCCGGATCACAGTCTAGAACAGTTGTTCCTAACTTGGGGCTTAGATGGAGCAACTAAGTGTCAAGGTACAAAGTTTAATAGGAGCACACGTCGCGCAGTGGAATTTTTTTCAAAAAGGTGAGGTTCGTTATAGTATGCCTCAGAGGTTGACATGTAAGGTCGGGATCTAAGGTGGATTGCTCTGCTTATGTTGTCATATCATCATCTAAGGTATGTTATTTGTTGTCCCCATGTATAGTTCACATGGTCTTTGTCCTTTCTTATAGTTTTTCTTCTGCAATTTGTAGCAGTTTGAGCTTGCTTGGGAAACTATCGCTTTGACTTTATTAGGAATTAAATGTCCTTTAAAAGAGGATAGCGGTTTTATGTTGTTTTCCAACTGTCTGCTACTCTTGTGACCAATTAGAGTAAGGGAACATTAAAATGCAGCTTCCAACGTGAGATCAGTTCACCTTTTCAGGGGTCAATCAGAATGCTTTGTTCCCTTTATAAATATGGAATGTTTGCATTAAGGCTGACATTCCTTTTGTCTTGTGGCTTTACTTAAGAATGATCTCTTTTCAGGGAATGGTTTCTCTCTCATTTCTTGTTTGCACGAGGAGAGCTTTGCTCCTATATGAAATCATCTTCCTATTCTTCCCAAAATCCTTAAAGGTATTTATATTTTAACAACCAGTCTATCTAGTGGAGGCCTTTCTTTCTCGGCGTAATGTCTTGGTGAGGACCAAGTAACTGCCTTAGTTAGGCTGGCCAAGATGCATCTATGCTGCAAAAGCCTTTCTTTCCCGGGATACGTAGGAGCGTGTAACCTTTCTGTGTGTGCCGGAGGGATCCACTGCTTCTGTGTAATTCTTGTGATGCATAGAGGTGTTTCGCACTCCGTCTCCTTTCCCGACTGTTGTGGAGGTACTTAGACATAGTTTCTCTTCTTAAGTGTAGTTGGATATGTAGGAGAGCTCTAAGGTGGAATAATCCCTTGAAGCGACTTGGGGTGATTGTGAAGCATTCCGTGGAACAATCTTTTGATGTAAGGCACCCTCTCGTTGGCTAGCAAGGAAGAAATGAGTGATGATTTATAGAAGAACCTTGGTGGTGGCAGTGACTGGTGGCCGTCATCGTCAACATTGTCCTGACTTTCTTACTGGCTTTTGCCCATGGGCATTCTTGACTCTTTTTTTTTTGTCTTAGAATAACTTTTATGTACTCTTTTGTTGTTAGAGCTAATGATGTATGGAATGTGAATAATAAAATTCTTTTTCTAAATCTTGTGATTTACATATTCTATTTTCCTCTTCCTGCTTTTTCTTTTTCTCCAGGGTAAGTCCAACGCTCATCCTGTAATGATGTCATGTTGCCCCCATCTTGGTACTTGGTCAGTACAACGTGGTGGCAAGATAGTCTTAATGCCCCCAAGTGACGGTATTTATACTTCACTTGAAGTCGTGGTCTGTGTTACCCCATGGGGTTGAGTTCTAATTTGGGGATGTTCATAACCAAGTCTTGACATTTGTGGGAGCGTCGTGGTTCGGACAGAGTCCATGTGCTAGTTGACCATAAGTGGAAATTTCGGGTGTAGTCGAGGTCCGTAGAAAGAGATCTGTGGTCCGTTGAAAAAAATTAAGACTCAATATACAAGGCCTGCAGGACGTTTGGTTTTTTACAGAATCGTCCCTTTAACTTTTGTGAGAGCTATGGGATCCGCATGGCGCATTTTAATTAGGCAAATGTGGTTAGGGTTCTATGCGCTATAATGAGCAGTTTTCGAAATCCGAGAGGTTAAGACAAAATTTCCCCATAACCGTTTGGCCTTTATAGGGATTAAAGCGTCGTTTCCTCTCTTTTAATGTTCTTTCCAAACTCTGGAAACCTGAAGTGATTTCTGGTGGTTTTCCTCGGCAGAGAGGTGTTTTTTCGAGCAGTTTCTAGTGGTTTTCAACAATTTTCTTCCTTTCGTCAGTCAATTTCCTTGCTTTTTTCAAGGTACATTGCTTTCTATCCTCTATTCTTACTATTTTTATCAACCTTAAGATGGGGGGTTCCTACCTTGGGGTATTCCCCTTTATTTCTTAGCAAAGTGGGTTAGGATATTTGTATTTTAAAATTGAGGTTTTACTCTGTGGATGACCTACTCTACTGCGCCATGAGCTGCGGAGGTGTCCAACTGAGGCTTCCACCTCTGAGGGCATGGAGGTCGTAGTTTTGGAGAGGTGGGATGGCTGTGGAGGTAGACTACCTCTGTCACCCTCTGAAGTTTGCCTTTCCATGTCTTAATTTGTTTATGATTTTACTAATTTTGAGAATATTTATTAGCCTTTACGGGTGTACCCAGGAGTTCTATGGCAAGGAGAAGAGCGGTGGTGCAGAGGAGGCTGGCTATCAAGGGACCTTTAGTGCTTGCTCTTGCGAGGACTAAATACCTTTGGGTAGGGGATGATGTCTAGAACAAAGAGTCTATGTTCTGGGATGAATAAGAGCTTGACAGGCTCAAGGAGTACTTGGTGTGGACAAACAAGGGCCTGGGGGACCACGAATATGAGATCTAGGGGTGTCAAAATGGGCCAAGTCGGGCCTGCCCGAATAGCCCAACAAAATAGACGGGTTGGGCTAGCAAAATGCTAGCCTGAAGCTTACATGGCTCGAATGGGCTGAACCTGAATGGGCTGGGCCAGCCCACCTTTTTAACACTACATAAGGCTAAATGAGTTAGACTGGGCTAGCAAATTGCCAGCTTGAAACTTATATGGCCCGAATGGCCTGGCCCAAAAATGACCCGACCCTAAATAGGCTGGCCTGAATGGGCTGGCCTGGCTCATTTTAACACCCCTAATAAGATCCTTGGACTAGAAGAGAATGAAAGGGTGTGTTCGTGTCGGGAGGTAATTGGGGTGAAATCCGCAAGTGTACGGTTTCGTCGTCAAGTAATAAAATATCGAATCCACAGTGACTATGTTTATGAATACCAATTAATTAATTAATTCAATTAAATTAAACAAAAGAGAATATAATTGTTGAACAAGAACGTAGAAACCAAACAATTAAATAAATAAAAGTTAAGACGCAAAATTGAGAATAAAAATAGCAAATTGTTGAGAAAAGATTTCAGATTCAAGAAAGCTTCCAGGATTGGGGTTAACCACAATGATACAAGACTCCTAATTGACAATCCTCTTATTAACACTTGAAATTCAATTGAAGGTGAATTACCCTAAATTAGTTAATGTTCCCTTTCAAGATACAAGAACCGTGCCCAATTAAACTAATTCCTACTCTCGTGGTAATTGAATCTAAATTGAACCCATTACGCTTTTTGGTAATTCATTAATCCTCGAAAGGCTAAACCTACTCTCGTGATTTAAACCTTAAGTTCAATTCTTATAGTTCCAACACCTAGGTTCACCTTTCAGTACGTCCCTAGATATCTATGAGATGCAAATAAGTGGCCAAAGAAATTCACATGAATAATCGCAATAAGGATTGAATTAACAACATTCAAGATTAATAAAAGGGTAAACAATATCAATTAATCATCATCAATGTATCAAAGGGCATTGCCCAATCCTAGAAACAAAAGGAACTACTCGAGACATGGAGAAGAAGAAACCAAATCAAGTTCCAAGAACATCCAAACCCGTAATCCTAGAGAGAAGAGAGGAAGATGAAGATCAAGAGCCTCCAATGTGCCTCCTTCCAAACCAAATTCGAACCCTAATGTTGTCTTCGAACATCTATATATACCCCATGGGTTAAAACCGGTTCAAGTCCATCGAAAAAGAAAAACGGACTTAAAAATCGACGACACGCACACCGAACCACGGCCGTGGTAGGTACCACGGCCAGGCCGTGGTCGGGCTTACGGACTCGTTGTCACATTTCAACCAAACTCTCAACCACGGCCAGGTGGCCACCACGGCCAGGCCGTGGTTGTCTCTCTGACTTCCCTTTTGCTTTTTCACGTAGGTAAAAATGCTTTTCGATCCATGGCCGTGGTTCGTGCCACGGGCAGTCCGTGGAACTCTCTCGGGAATCAGCTTTTTGTCCCAAATTGCTACCCTTTAAGCTCCAACTTCAATTGTGCAAGCTTTTCATCCATTTCAAGGCCAATTAAGCACCAATCCTGCATAACAACACCAAAAACACCGCAGTTATCCGAACTAAAGGGAAAAACAAACAAAAAGGGAAACTAAAATGCCTAGAATGGATAAAAATGCATGCAAACACATGAACAAAATATGATATTGTTTCACACACATCAAAATACCCCCAAGCTTAAGATTTTGCTTGTCCCCAAGCAATAACTAAGACCAACTAACAAAATGGGATTATGAGACAATAATGAATGAGGAACCCGAGAAAACATCTAACCAAGCAATAGGCAAAGACAAACCAAGAATTAGAGAGGTAATCAAAATCAAGTCCAATTAGAGGCTAAAGTTCTCGAAATCATGCTCCTCACTAAATTAGGATCACTCAACTAACACACTCAAAGTGTTTAAGGATGAAGACAATGCGCTCAATATTCCTCAAAGAAAATGCACTTCCATAAGCTTGATAAGAAACCAAATTTTCACTAATAATCAGCATAAATGCAAGAATCAAAAGGTCTTTCAAGGGATATAATGGGGCCATGGGAATGATGTCAGGAAGGATAAAGAAAGGAGGGTATGCACAAAGGGCTAACAACATTTTCAACAAGCACAAGAAACCCAATAGAACATACATGGAGCAAAGACAGTTTTCAATCAAGGCATAATTCCACATTTTCTCCCTTTCTTTTCAAGCTTTCATCTCAAGCTTTTCTTTTATTTTGTTTTCCCTTTTTCCTCATTTTTTTTTTAGAGGGGAGAGACCTCATTTTCAAAACACATGATTCCCAATACAACATTCAAACTCAGATTGCTCCATTCAATATTCTAAATGATCACCGACAATGTATCATCATAGGCATCAAGAAAACAATTATACAATAAGCTCAAAATGGGCAACTAGTGGATGAAAGTGTAACAAATTCAGAAGGCCAGAAAAATACCTAAGATGCCTTAATCACATTCAAGCATGCAAACCAAGGTTTCGCCTCAAAATGGTTTCAAATCAAGTTCTAGAGCACAAAATCAATGAGGAATGACCACTCAACACAAAGAATGGGATGAAAAATCATATAGTGAATAAATCCCATACAAGCTCAAAACTCACTTTTAGAGGTTCAAAAATCAATGAGAAGCACAAATTCAGAGAACATATGCTAATTATCAACTATCAAGAAATCACCTCCACTATCAATTAAAGACAATGCATGTTGCTACCACAAGAATCAATAAATTGGGTTCCAAATCAATTATCATCTCAAAATCCCCAAAAGAGAGGGGGACAAGGTTCAACCAAAAAGCAGAAATATAAGATGGTGTGAAAATGCAACAAGAAAATGCAATGCAAAATGAGATATGGGAATGCATGATAATGAAGATAAAAATAAAAAATGAAAAATAAATACCCCCAAGCTTAGACCTTACATTGTCCCCAATGTAAAAATCTAAATCTATGGAAGGAATAAATGAAAAGAACTCACTCAAGGTGGTGGAAAAAGGAGATGTGTAGCCATGAACTCGAACATTCGGTCTAAAACTCCATTTTTTTTTTTTGTGACCGATGCAACTATATACATCCCCCCACAAAGGCTCCGAACTCGTGGGAGGCACCAAAGCCGACTCAACAATAGCTAACTAAGAAACAAAAATAAAAAAGTGTTAATCAATAAAAATAAGAAAATAAAGGAAAAGAGATAGAATGTTGGGTTGCCTCCCAAGAAGCGCTAAGTTATAGTCATTAGCTTGACTGTGAGTTTGTTCTATGCTTAGGTGATGTCAATAGAGTGGTATTCAGTCCCCACTCCATCTTTATAGTGTTGCACTCTCTGGCCGTTTATTATAAATGTCTTCTGACCTTCTATCTTCACCTCAAGCACACCATAGGATAAGACTCGAACAATCTCATATAATCCAGACCATTTCGACCAAAACTTACCTGGACAGAAATGTAGAAGCGAGTTATCAACAAGAACTTTATCCCCTGGTTTAAATGCACGCTTCTTGACACATTTGTCATCCCGCTTCTTTGGTCCTTTCTTGCAGGGCTTGACCTTCTTGAACTTGGAAGCAACCTTGGGTAAGGTCTCCTCTAATACAGCATGAGTCACAGATTCCTGCATATCTGAAAGTACAACTCTGTCCACATCATCAGTAGCATCTATGCGATTACATGAATTAGAGGAATTAAGATTTTTTTCAGAATTGAAAACATTAAAAACTACTTCCTCATTATTCAAACGCAAAGTCAATTTCCCTTCGTGGACATCAATAATTGCCTTTCCAGTGGCGAGGAATGGTCGCCCAAGTATGAGCGGCATTTTAGCATCTTCTTCCATGTCAAGCACAACAAAATCAACAGGTATAAAAAACTTACCCACTCTAATAGGAACATCTTCCAAGATGCCAACGGGGTACTTGACGGACCGATCCGCCAACTAGAGTAAAATAGTTGTGGGTTTCACTCACCCACCTCCAACTTCTTGCACACGTAGAAAGGGGCATAAGACTGACACTAGCCCCAAAGTCACACGAGCTTTATCAAAATTTGTGTTACCAATCAAGCAAGGAATAGAGAAGCTACCTGGATCTTTTAGCTTAGGAGGCAATTTATTTTGAATTAAAGCACTACACTCCTCAGTTAAAGCTACGGTCTCATATTCATCAAGCTTTCTCTTATTAGACAAAATGTCCTTAAGAAAATTAACATAGGTAGGCATTTGTTTCAACGCCTCAGTGTATGTACAATTTCTTAAGGACCTCTAGGAACCTCCCAAATTGCATATCTAGCTTGGCCTTAGCCAATCTTTGAGGGAATGGCACTGGGGGTTAGTATGGTTCAGGGGGTACATACTTAGACACCTTTTCATTAATTTCCTTTTCCTCTAAGGGTTGTGTCTTAGTGTCTTTTTCCTCATTCCCCTCATCTTTGTCACTAACCTCCTTATCCTTGGGATCCTCTAGGTTCTTACCACTTCTCAAACTAATAGACATGCAGTGTTCATTACCTGGATTCATTTCAGGCTGATCAGGAAATTTACCTTGTTGCCTATGTGAAGTGCCTGCAAGTTGAGCAATCTGAGTTTCTAACAATTTATTATGAATGGCCAAATTTTCAACTTTAGATGACAACTCTCTAATGGCCTCAGTCACAACTTGCCCATGTTGCCTAAACTCCTCATTTTGCTTTGCTTGACTCTCAACAAAATTCTCAAGAAGAGACTCAAGTTTAGAGTTTTGTACCTGTTGGAGTCCAGAAGAGGGTTTACCACTACCTTACCCTGCTTGGTGTTGACTATTCCGGTAGGAGAAGTTGGGATGTGACTTCCAACCGGGGTTGTAAGTTTGAGAATATGGATCATTCCTCCCCTTTTGGTTGAAGTCATGGAAATTGTGGCATGATTCCACTTGCTCCACCGGTGCACCTTGTGAGGAGCCAATTCCAACTTGGCATTCAACACCTATGTGTCCCTGTGCTCCACAAATCTCACAAAAATTGTTAGAGGCACCTATGGCATTTACATGCGCCTTTTCAAGCATGTCAAAACGTTTATTCAAAGAATCAAATTTTGACATAATTAAATCAACTCCGTCTACCTTAAACTTACCTCCCGAGAGTTTTCTCGGGTTATTACCTCTTTCATTTGCCCATTGGTGATGATTTGTGGCAACACTCTCAATGATCTCATAGGCTTCTATCAGTCTTCTATTCATCAAAGCTCCACCACCAGGAGTCTAGAGACACCTTCGAAGAATATTCTAGCCCATTATAGAAGGTGTGGACAATCAACCATTTTTCTAACCCATGGTGTGGGCAGGCTTCCAGCAAAGCCTTATATCTATCCCAAGCTTCCGACAATGATTCACCATCTTTCTGAACAAAGCTTGTGATTTGGGTCCTCAGATGAGCAGTCTTGGATGGTGGAAAGAATTTGTTCAAGAAAGTTTGCTCCAATTGGTCCCAAGATGGTCTCAATTGGTCGCAGCGAGAATTGACCTCAACCATACCCTAGCTCTATCTCTCAATGATAATGGAAATAGGCGAAGGCGAATAGCATCAATAGAGGCACCTTCAATCTTGAGGGTCGCACAGAATTCCAAGAACATATCCACATGATCGTTTGGGTCCTCTGATGGCAATCCTCCAAACTGGTTCTGCCTTATCATGGTGAGTAAAGCAGGTGGTATGGTGAACTGTCTAGCTTCAATGTCTGGCCGAGCAATTCCAGAACGCAAACCCCGAGCATTAGGGGCTGCATACTCTTTAAGAGGTCTATTATCAGTAGGTGCCGCCATGACAAGCGTTGGCTCAAGTCTATCTCTTGCTCTTTGGCTTTGTTGTCTTCTCCTTCTGTGAAGGGTTCTTTCAATTTCAGGATCAGCTTCTTCAAGAGTCCCAAAACATCTAGTTCTTCGCATAAACAAGAGAGTTACCTATAGATACTCAAAGAGAAAACAAGAAAGTAGTAAAAAGGTTTAAAATAATTAAATTAAAAATTTAACTGATATTCAAGAAGAACACAACATTCCCAAGAACGGCGCCAAAAACTTGATTGGGGTGAAATCCGCAAGTGTGTATGCCTGGTTTCGTCGTCAAGTAATAAAATATCGAATCCACAGGGACTATGTTTATGAATACCAATTAATTAATTAATTCAATTAAATTAAACAAAAGAGAATATAATTGTTGAACAAGAACGTAGAAACCAAACAATTCAATAAATAAAAGTTAAGACGCAAAATTGAGAATAAAAATAGCAAATTGTTGAGAAAAGATTTCAGATTCAAGAAAGCTTCCAGGATTGGGGTTAACCACAATGATATAAGACTCCTAATTGACAATCCTCTTATTAACACTTGAAATTCAATTGAAGGTGAATTACCCTAAATTAGTTAATGTTCCCTTTCAAGATACAAGAACCGTGCCCAATTAAACCAATTCCTACTCTCGTGGTAATTGAATCTAAATTGAACCCATTACGCTTTTTGGTAATTCATTAATCCTCGAAAGGCTAAACCTACTCTCGTGATTTAAACCTTAAGTTCAATTCTTATAGTTCCAACACCTAGGTTCACCTTTCAGTACGTCCCTAGATATCTATGAGATGCAAATAAGTGGCCAGCAAATTCACATGAATAATCGCAATAAGGATTGAATCAACAACATTCAAGATTAATAAAAGGGGTAAACAATATCAATTAATCATCATCAATGTATCAAAGGGCATTGCCCAATCCTAGAAACAAAAGGAACTACTCAGACATGGAGAAGAAGAAACCATAAATCAAGTTCCAAGAACATCCAAACCCGTAATCCTAGAGAGAAGAGAGGAAGATGAAGATCAAGAGCCTCCAATGTGCCTCCTTCCAAACCAAATTCGAACCCTAATGTTGTCTTCAGAACATCTATATATACCCCATGGGTTAAAACTGGTTCAAGCCCATCAGAAAAGAGAAAAACGGACTTAAAAATCTGACACGCACACCGAACCACGGTCGTGGTAGGTACCACGGCCAGGCCGTGGTCAGTTCTAGACTCAAACATTTCAACTAAACTCTCAACCACGGCCGTGGTGGCCACCACGGCCAGGCCGTGGTTGTCTCTGGACTTCCCCTTTTGCTTTTTCACGTAGCTGCTCGATCCATGGTCGTGGTTCAGGTCACGGGTAGGCCGTGGAACTCTCTGGAATGAGCTTTTTGTCCCAAATTGCTACCCTTTAAGCTCCAACTTCAATTGTGCAAGCTTTCCATCCATTTCAAGGCCAATTAAGCACCAATCCTGCACAGCAACACTAAAAACACCGCAGTTATCCGAACTAAAGGGAAAAACAAACAAAAAGGGAAACTAAAATGCCTAGAATGGATAAAAATGCATGCAAACACATGAACAAAATATGATGTTGTTTCACACACATCAGGAGGCGGATGCACACTTTATGTTTCTATATGAGGATCTTTTCATTTAGTAGGGACTTTATATTCCCTTCACCAAATTCCAAGTAGCGATTCTCCATACCCTTAATATGGCCCTATTCCAGCTTAACCCTAACTGTTGTGGTACATTCTTACCTTCGAGAGATTCTGTAAAATAGTTGGGTTGCGGTACTCTGAGAAGTCGTTCTTCTATTTGTTCACCTGGTGGTGTCTCTAAGGAGAAGGGGCCTACTAAAAAAATTGGCTCACGATCCAGTCGTGATCTGGATGGAAGGTGTTCGAGGTCTTCCAAGATAGCTACAAGGACTTTAAACACTAGTTCTTCAAGTTAATGGTAGCGCCAGATACTCGCCCGTTCTTTTTGAATGTTGAAGGGAAACCGATATTCAACTTGTATTAGATGACCCTAGCATGGAGCACCCCCATTGGAATGATTGAAAAAAAAGATGCAGATCTTGATTAGGATGACACAGAGTGTGTCGAATTCCTGAACCTATAGGCTCAGTCAGTGTAAGGAATTTTTGGAGATTCCTGATGATGAAATTATTGGGGTTATAATGGGTAGGTCAGGACATAGAACACATTCCATTGTTACTTTTCAATATTTTTTTAATTATTTCTCACTTGTTTGCATTTTACGTTTTGTTGCAAAGAGCATGGCATTCGGAGTGTCTCTTGCCGCCCTCCAAGCCTTCAAGGCTAGAAAAGGGGGAGCCGGTCCTTCCAATGTTCCTACATCCTTTGCTCTGGCTTCCTCTGTCTGAGATCCTATGATTGATGTTGTACATGATCAGCCAGATTCTCTTATGCAACCTCTCCAAAGGAGGAAGAGGAAAGCGGCTAAAGGCACCAACGTAAATGACTGCAGGAAGAGAATAGTGGCAGAGGCTGGCATGGAGGGAAGAGAATATGCAATGCCCTTAATTACGAGGCGTGTGAAACCCAGAGAGTTCATAGACAAGCAACTCTTGAGCGACAAAGTGATAAGGTATATCACTCAGAGGGACATACCAGACACATTGTCTCAGTTCTAAACTTATGCAATCTAGGTTGTTGCCGAAGCCCGTTGTCTTGAGAGGACCTTAGAGAATTTCGAGGAAAAGTCGGCCAAGAAACTGAAGGCAGTGGAGACAGAGGGAGCTCAGAAACTTGAGCTGGCTCTCAGGGTGAAGGAGGATGCTGAAGCAAGGGCCTATGATCTACAAAAGGAGCTAGATGATTCCAAATCCAAGCTTAAGAGAGAATGGGTTGCCTTCGAAAGGACCAGTGCTGACTACCAGGCTCAGATTCAGGGTCTTTTGGCTGAGATAGCTTAACTAAGGAAGGACAGTGAGGAGTTGGAGGCCATTTGTACAAATATCAGTGGAGAGCAGTTTCGGAATACCATTACCCAGGTTTGGCATTTCAATCTAGATGTCAATCTGGACTCGGAGGGATTAAATCCTAATATGGTAGTCCAAAATGATCACTTAGTGGTGGCAATGGAGGCAAATCAAGCTACTACTGAGGTTCTTGCGGTCGTAGTCCCCACTGCTGAACCGTCATCTAATGCGCTTGCTCATCCAGAGGACGATTGTGGGGCATTTGATGAAGACCCATGAAAAGCCTGACTTCCCTTTTCCTCTTTTTATTCCATTATGTTGCCCCCTGCGTTGGGCATTTTATTTTTTGTAAAAACAATTCCCTCGGTTGTCTGGGTATATTCTATTTATTCTTTTTGCTTTCATTGCTTTATACTTCTTATCCATAGTCCATACTGGGTCCAACGCCCATTCTAAATGTGTATTTAGTAACTGCTTCAAGGACTTAGGAGATTAATTTAATTAGAACCTGAGTTCGAGGGTTTAATGCCCAAAATATTGAGCACACGGAATTCCACTTGACTTAGGCAAAATTTTATGGTGATCCATAACCGGGGTCTTTAATGTTTACGGTCTAGTGCGAAAAATCATTTAAGTAATTTTTGCCTTCAAAACCTATCTAACGTAAGATATTCACGACAAGTACCTAATAACGGAACACGGATGCCATAGCTCGTGTTACAACTTAATCTCATAACCACATAATGGTCATGACCAAGTGTTGAGGATTACGTATGGACCCATAACTCAACCAAAATGCTCAAACGGGTTTCGTGAGTTATTCCTTTTAACCTGGATTTACTAAGAAGCCTCATATCCCATAGGGAATAGGCTTTAGACATTCTCAAAACATTTTCCAGCTTGAGGGTCTTAAGTTTGTTGAGATCTATACCCCATGAGAGATGGGCTCAGTGGATATTCTTAAGACGAAGTCTAGCTTGAGGGTTTTTTAAGACTTTAAATAATGCAAAACGATATCTAAATAACTTCATTTTATTGATAGATCGGAGGACTAAAGTCCGTACAAAGTATATAATCACCAACATTGGGGCAGACCAAGGCTAGGCCTTTAAAGGGAACTTAGCTATAGTACTCTCTTAGTTTATATGCATTCCAATAGTTCTTGATCAACTTGCATGTTAATGTCGCCAAAGAGTAAGTTCCTTTACCACTACTGATGACGATGCGATAGGAGCCTTCCTAATTAGGGTCTAACTTATCCTGAGATCTATTCCTACCCCCAATTGCACTCCAGAGTACTAAATCCCCTAGCTAGAACTTCCTTAGAACAACCCTCAAGTAATACCGAGTCGTCGTCCTCTGCTTGATGATGGCGTCATGTATATGAGCAACACATCTTTTTTCCTCCAGAAGATCTAAGTCTTCTCTGATAAGTCTGTGGTTACTATCAGACGAAAACTATTGGAGACGCTAGCTTCACACCCATAAGTGAGTTTAAAAGGAGGTTCACCTATTGTAAAGTGAAGCATAGTCCGATAGGCCCAGAGTGTAATATCCCTTCTAAATTAAATTCTTATATATGACAATATTTAATTTATAATTCTATATTCATAGGACATACATGTAATTTATTAAATTGTTATTAAGGATGTATGTGAAATTAAATTTTTTTGCGTACAAATTGAATTATTTATTTATAGTGAATCCAAAAGATTGACAGAAGATTTTCTATAGCGCTGAAATTTCTTAAAAACATTTATAAGATAGATCAAGTGGAAATTTAGGAAAAAATTGAGATAGAAACAAAATTCTAAAACCCTAAGTAATTATGCTAACTAAATTGGTTAATAGCTTAGTTAGTTTATGAAACTAGATTGGTAACTTAGTTAGGTTAGTTTAGTTCAAGTAACTAAGTCATCATAACTTAACTAAGAACCAATGAAAACCTAGCCATTTGGTAGGCTTCGAATTGGTTAGAAGCTTGGAGAAAGGCCACTTGGTTCAATTTTTATTGGATGGTTAGAAAATATAAAAGGAAAAGAATTGAAGAGAAAAAGAAAAAGATAAACACTCCATGAGCTAGGAGGTTTGGCCAAGGTAGAGACAAGGAGGAAGAAGAGGAAAAAAATCATGAGAAAATTGGAAGAAAATAGAAATCTACAAGCTAGTAGAGGAACAAGAAGATTTTCAAGCAATCTAGGCTAGAATCAGGCTTCAAGTCCTTCTTTGTTCAAGTTTTTTATAAGACCAAGAGGTAGGGAAATTATACTTCTTCTATTTTTCTTAAGTTATTCTCTTTATAGAAGTATTCTACTATGGCTACTATGGCTACTATGGCTAAGAAGCGTGATTTTAATCCATAAAAACTTTGTTGAGGCTTGTTTTTGTTGGATTGGAACCCTAGGTTAGTAAGACTTAAGTTATGATCTTGAGTTTTTAATTGAGTTTCAATGGAAGATTAAGGAATGGATATGGTTGTTGATGAGGAAAGAATCATATGATTGGTATTAATTTTGAGGAAATATGGTTAAAAGAAAAAGATTTAAGAACTAGGATTTTAATCAAAATCAATTTAGGTATTTTGGTTTAAACTTTGATTTAAAGTGAAATTGATGTTAGAGGTGAGTTCTTGATGATAGAAATGGTCTAAGAATGATTATAATGAGAAGAAAATCTTCATTGTCTCTTGGTGGTGAATTCAGCCAAGCATGTCAATTAGAGATGAATTTGCTTGTTGATGAGTTGTAAAGCATTTTATTATTGTAATTATAAAAAGAATAAATGATATGTATTGAATCTTGATTTTGAAGTATTGTGGTCAAATATTAAAAGATAGGATTCTTGATCTTACTAAATTGGGGATTTTGTCTAACAGTAGTTATGATGAAATTAATGGTGGAGTTGAAAGCTAGAGGCCTAAATGTGACTAGAATTAAGTGAATAAAATGAAAATAACTTGATGGCACCATAGTGATACATTTGGCCTAGTAGGTACCATGGTCTATAATTAGTGTTTGATCCTTGGATTTATGATATAAAAATGAAGTCAATTGATTATTATGCTAAGTCGAGACTTTTGATTAAGTTAGATAACCTAAGAGGTATTTGAAGGATTATGTTAATGTCATAAGTTATGATCAAGGAAAATAATTTATGATAAAATTATTTGTGATAAAATGATTTATTATGAAATGGTTTAAGATGTTACGATTTACTATAAAATGATTTATGATCAAATGATATGATATATGATGGAAATGACATGATTTTTGATCAAATGATATGATCTATAATGAAGATGAAATGGTTTATGACATTAAAAAGAAAGTCCTACAAGGGTCACTTTATTGGTTCCATATATTCCCTCCAAGGGCATGTGGAATAACCACCTTTATTGAGCTCCATATTTCCCCTCCCAGGGCATATTGAGTGATCATCTTTATTGGGTTCTTTGATTGGAATAACCACCGAGCTAGGGGACACCCTAGAAAGTTTAAGATCTCAACTATATTATGTTATGTTATTTGTCATATAGGCAAAAGATAAAGAAATATAAAATGTTTTATAAAATGGAAAATTATATTATTTAGTATGTATTTTATTTATATAAAGTAAAGTTATGTAGTACTTTGCTTTAAATTTATTTTTTGCAGTGAATGCAGCTGGACATAGCATAGTTCAAATAAAAATGATTTTTTTTACTGTGTGATTTTTCCTACTAAGAATTATAAATTCTCACCCCTTATCTGTTATGCTTAGAGAATCAGGATGGTACGCATTACTATGTTAATTGATCTTGATGCTCATTATGTATTTTACTCTTCTACTGAAGAAATTCGTCTGGTGATAGATGACGTTTGCATCCGTTTCTTCATCATGCATGATTCTGACTGACAATGCATGCATAAAGTAGTTGTGTATAGATGTACATAGTTGATGTGGCTACATAGTGGGTGTGCACTACTGATCGATGTACTGACCTGATTGTTCATTCAGGCATTGAAGATATCTTCTTTTTGTAATTTTGTACCTTTTTGAAATTTGTAAATATCTCTAGACAAATGTACTGGCACACTTGATGTAAATATTAAATATAAATGTAGCTAGTGTATTACTTAGAAAATTTTCTGGTTGGAATTATGTTCCATTGATACGCAAGTCTTAAAGTTTTACAATTACAAATGATAATTTCAACCTAATTGATTTAAGTATTAATTCAATTTCGTTATATAATAAACTGCTGCACTTATTTTATTAAATAAGAAATAATAAAATGTAGTACATAATATTCTATCACTATTATTAAATTATAATAAAATGACTGATAGGATGTTACACAGAGGACATGATCTAGTTGCTCAGTGTAGTTTCCCTTGGCTTCATCTAGTCATCTTTTGATTTCTCGGACTATAACCCAGTTAGTGGCTTCGGCTTGTCCATTTGTCCTGGGGTTCTCAATAGAACTACAATGATGTTTGATTTTCAGCTCAGCAAGCAGCTCTTCGAAACCCATATCCTTGAATTGGGTTTCGTTGTTCGTTACAATGGACTCTGGAACCCCAAACCTGGTGATGATGTAGCACCAAGTGAACTTCTAGACCCGAGCATAGGTGATCGTAACTAAGGGTTTTGCCTCAATCTATTTTGTAATGTAGTCCATGGCCATAACCAAGTATTTCAATTGTCCAGGTGGTTGAGGGAACAAACTCAGGAGATCCATACCCTATCTATAGAATGGCTAGGGAATAAACATCATGGATAGTTCCTCTGGGGGAGCCTGATAATAATCTGAGTGGAACTGACATTTGTCACAAACTCGGACATATGCAAGAGAGTCAACTTCCATTGTTGGCCAATAGTATCTAGCCCAAGTGCCTTTAGGGCTAAGGCTTTACCTCCTAAGTGGTGTTCGCAGCTCCCTTCGTGAACCTCAGCCAGTATATTTTGGCGTAAGGCATTTGAGGAGAGGTGAGGAAAACTCACGTTGGTATAATTGCCCATCACAGATGGTGTACTTGACCTCAGTCTTGATTAGTTTAGAGGCCTCCTTTATATCACAGGGCCTGGCCCCGGATTGTAGATACTCTATGATTGGGGTGATCCATATACGCTTTCCTTCTTCTACCTTGAAAATGAATGCATCTGTGATTGAAGGTTGAGAAAGGGTCTCTTAGATCACAGGCCAGTTATTGCCCGGGCTCTTAGTAATAGCTAATTTGGACAGGAGATCCACCCTGGAGTTATGCTCCCTAGGTATGTGCTCTATCTTATCATCCTTAAAGCTTTCAAGGACCTCTTGTTCCTTAGCCAAGTATCTTTGAAGGAGGGGTTCCTTGGCCTGATAGTCACCCTGGATCTGGGAAGTCACGAGTTGGGAGTCACTGCAAAGTGTAATTTTGGCTGCTCCCATGTCCTTTGGTCATTACCAGTCTCGTAATACATGCTTGATACTCCACTTGAATGTTTGATATTGGGAACTCGAACTTCAAGGAGTTTTCCATTGTCACTCCTTCAGAATTTTCCAAAATCACCCTGGCACCACTTCCCTTTGGGGTCAAGGATCCATCAACGAATATAGTCCAAGAAACGCCTTTGGGGTCGCTGGGGTCCAATGTAAGTTCTGCCAGAAAATCAGAAAGTGTATATGCCTTTATTACTAATCGAGGCTCATATGTGATTCTAAATTCAAACAGCTCGATGGACCAAGCAATCATTCTTCATGCTAAGTCTAGCTTCTGCAACACTTGGAGGATAGATTGGTTCGTTCTTACCACTGTGGGGTGGCACTGAAAGTATTTCCTGAGTGCTGCACAAGCCAAACTTAGTAGGAAGAATGATTGCTTGGTCCATCAAGCTGTCTGAATTCAGAATCGCATACAAGCCTCAATTAGCAATAAAGGCACAAGCACTTTCTGATTTTCTGGCAAAATTTACATCAAACCCCAGCGACCTCGAAGGAGTTGCTTGGAACATATTCATTGATGGATCCTCAAACCCAAAGGGAAGTGGTGGCACAGTGAATTTGGAAAATTATTAAGGAATGACAGTGGAAAACTCCCTGAAGTTCAAGTTCCTAACATCAAAAAATTAGGCAGAGTATAAAGCATGTATTGCCAGATTGGCAATGGCCAAGGATATGGAAGCAACCAAAATTACACTTTCCAGTGACTCCCAACTCATGACCTCCTAGATCGGGGGTGACTGTTAGGCCGAAGAACCCCTACTTCAGAGATACTTGGCCAAAGAACCCCTCTTTCAGAGATACTTAGCCAAGGTACAAGAGCTCCTTGAAAGCTTCAAGGATGCCAAGATAGAGCACATACGTAGGGAGCAGAACTCCAAGGTGGATCTCCTGTTCAAATTGGCTAGCACTAAGAGCCCGGGAAATAATCGATCCATGATCCAAGAGACCCTTTCTCAACCTTCAATCACAGATGCAGTCATTTTCAAGGTGGAAGAAGGAGAGCGTACGTGGATCAGCCTAATCATGGAGTATGTACAATCCAGAACCAGGCCCTCTGATCCAGAGGAAGCCTCTAAACTAATCAAGACCATGGTCAGGTACACCATTTATGATGGGTAATTATACCGACGTGGGTTTTCTTCACCTCTCCTCAAATGCCTCACGCCAAAATGTACTGACTAAGGTTCATGAGGGGAGCTGTGGACAACACTTAGGAGGTAAATCCTTAGCCCTAAAGGCACTTAGGGCCAGATTCTAATGGCCAACAATGGAAGTTGACTCCCTTGCACATGTTCGGGTTTGTAACAAATGTCAATGCTACTCGGACCATTATCAAGCTCCCATAGAGGAACTATCCACGATGTCTGTTCCTTGGCCATTCTATAGATAAGCTATGGATATCCTGAGTTTGTTCCCTTAAGCACCTTAACAATTGAAATACTTGGTTGTGGTCGTTGACTACTTTGCAAAATAATTTGAGGGAGAACCCTTAGTCACGATCACCTCTGCTTGGGTTCAGAATTTTCCAAAATCACCCTAGCACCACTTCCTTTTGGGTTTGAGGATCCATTAATGAATATGGTCCAAGAAACTCCTTTGGGGTCGTCAGGGTCCGATGTAAGTTTTGCTAGAAAATCAGAAGTGCCTATGCCTTTATTGCTAATCAAGGTTCATATGCGATTTTGAATTCAAACAGCTCGATGGACCAAGCAATAATTCTTCCTACTAGGTCTGGTTTGTGTAGCACTTGGCAGATAGGTTGGTATGTTCTTACCACCATGGGGTGGCACTGAAAGTATTGCTTGAGTCTCCTAGCTGTGGTGATAAGTGCAAAGGCAACCTTTTCAATCTTTTGGTAGCAAAGCTCTAGGCCTTGCAAAACCTCGCTTACGAAGTAGACCAACTTATGTCTCTCCATTGTCTACTTAATTAGCACTGAGCTTATAGCCTTATCGTGTACTAAAAAGTACAAGTACAATGCCTCCCCAGGTTTCGTTCTCGTCAGCATGGAGGGAGAGGATAAAAGATTCTTTAGATGAGAAAAAGCATCCTCACACTTGAGTCCACTCAAAATCCTTTTGCTTTTTGAGCAGTCTGAATAAGGGAAAGGACTTGTGAGCACATTTAGCAAGGAAACATGTGAAGGCCACAATCCGACCAGTTAGTTATTGCACCTCTTTAATACTCTAAGGGCTATACATGTTGAGCACCGCTTGGCATTTATCTGGATTAGCCTTAATTCTACGGTGAGTCAGCATGAAACCAAAGAACTTGCCTGCTTGGACTCTGAAGGCACACTTTTTGGGTTAAGTCTCATGTTATACTTCCAGAGTTATGCAAACACTTCTTCGAGGTCTGCAATATGTGATCCACCTTATGGAGTCTTCACTATCATGTTATCAATGTAAACCTCCAACATCTTCTCCATGTGGTCTTCTAAGACCTTGTTCATCAATTTATCCATATTGAGAAATGGGTATGGTTTTTTAGGGTAAACTTTGTTTAAGTCGTATAGTCAACACACATTCTTCATTTCACATTTGACTTCTTTACTAAGATTACGTTGGACAGCCATGTGGTATATGGTACTTCCCTGATAAAGCCGACACTGAGCAACTCCTTTACTTGTTCTTCAATAACCTGTTGCCTTTCTGGGCTAACTTTTCTTTTCTTCTAGGAGACCGACCTTACATCTTCATTGATAGACACGTGATGATAGATGAAAGCATGGTCAAGCCTAGGCATGTTTGAGGACATCCAGGTGAAGAAGTCTTTGTTTTTACGCAAGAGCTCAATTAGCTAGCACCTCTCCCCTTCTTCCAGGTTTGCTCTAATCTTGGTGACCTGATCCAGCTTGGCACCAAGTTGGAAGGGTTGCAGTTCACCCTCCAGCTGGGGTCTGGTACCCCAGATTTCTTCCCACACATCTAGTTCGGTCATAAGGATATTGACTTGATCTAGAGATGGGCTAGATGTACCAGTTTTTTATAATTGGCTAGCTATCATGGACAATAGTTTTGATGATAACAAACGTGAAGACAAACATGAAGATGATGAGAAGACCAAGTCCAAGTGTTTAAAGATTAGCTTCAGGACTTAGGATCTATCATGTATGGAGCTGTCAATTAGATATCTCAATGGTTAATTTTAAAAGATCTAAAATAATCTGTTTCTTAAATTAAACTGAAGTTTTAAAATCTCTTTTGAAAGATCAAAGCTTTTAGAAATTAAAAATAAGCATTTCGAAGCAATTTAGAAAGGTTTTTTAACTATTTTTTAACAGAGGTATTCGAATACCTCAATATGGTATTCGAATAACCTGATTCGTAACTTATACTTTCACAGGTTGTGCCAAAAACAGAGGCATTCGAATACCCCATATGGTATTCGAATACCCTAGTTTCGAGAATGAACCTTTTTAATGAGGTATTCGAATACCTCCTCCGGTATTCGAATACCCACGGAAATCGGATTGGTTTTTGAATTCATACGAAATTAAAATCAATTAATGTCAAATTAATGCTCCCAACGGCCATTTTCTTCTACGAGCTCTATAAATAGAGGCACAGGACACCTCGATGACCCCGAATATTCGATTATTTCTTGCTTTGTTGAAAACGAGTTTTACACAATTTCCTCTCTTTTCTATGCTCTTAACATTGAATTTTGAGATATCGTGACAAAGCTCCTTAGTGCTTCAATTTGTAATTATTTGCTCTTAGAGAGAGTTTCTTCTTCATCTATTCTTTATTTCTGTATATTGTGAGGGTGAGGTATCCCTCAGTAAAAGGGTGAGGTATCCCTTGTTGTAAAGAAGGTGAGGTATCCTTCAAAGGGGGTGAGGTATCCCTCTAAGGTTTGTGTAAGGGTGAGGTATCCCTGCAGGCTAAGGCTTTAGCACAAGGGTAGAGTTTCCCTATGTGTAAAAAGTGCTCTTTATTGTAACGGTTGCAAGCACCTATTTTAAGCTTGTCTTGAATAGTGAAAAATCTCGAACTGTGTCTCGGGGACTGGATGTAGGCCACAAGTGGTTGGTGGTCGAACCAGGATAAATATTGTGCCTGCTCTTCTTTCCTTTATCTCTTTATTTATTGTAATTTATTTATTACTATTTAATTGTTTATTTTCTGTTCTTCAAGCATTTTATCATCTTTACACATATTAATTATATTGCTTTAAGAAATTTGTATTAAAAAGGGTTTGCGAAGATTTTTTTTTTATTACTCAATTCACCCCCCCTCTTGAGTACTGAAGCCACTTGGGTAACAAGTGGTATCAGAGCTAGACTCTTGTATAAAGAGCTTAGCCGCTTCAAGAGTACATGGCTTCATCAAATGTTTTATCAGAAGCAACTACCATAAATCGACCACCCTTTTTCAATGGGGATGGTTATGCATATTGGAAGGAAAGAATGAAAATCTTTATCGAGGCTATTGATCTAGATGTGTGGGATGCTGTCGAAAATGGCACATTTATACCTACACGCGTTGTCGATGGTGTAAAAACCGAGACACCTAGAAGTGATTGGTCTGATGAGGATAAAAGAAAAGTTCAATATAATTTAAAAGCCAAAAACATCATTACCACTGCTTTGGGGTATGATGAGTTTTTTAGAATTTCAAATTGCAAAACCGCTAAAGAAATGTGGGACACTTTACAAGTTACCCATGAGGGTACTAGTGAAGTTAAGAGGTCGAGAATCAATTCTCTAACTCGCGAATATGAATTGTTTAGAATGAACCAAGGAGAAAACATTCAAGAAATGCAAAAGAGGTTCACCCACATTATTAATCATCTTGCATCATTAGGAAAGAATTTTACTAACGAAGATTTGATTAACAAAGTGTTGAGATGCCTTAGCAGGATTTGGCAACCCAAAGTAACAGCCATATCAGAATCGAGGGACTTGTCAACAATGTCTCTGGCTACCCTCTTTGGAAAGCTTCATGAGCATGAACTAGAACTGAACAGACTAAGTCAAAGTGAAGAAAATGACAAGAAGAAAAAGGGAATAGCCCTCAAAGCCACCACCTCAGTAAATGATGACCATAATAACGAGGATGAAGAAGGCACTGAAAACAATGAGATCAATGAAGAAAATTTCGGCCTTCTTGTAAGAAAATTTGGTAAGTACCTAAAGAAAAAGGGGACACAAAGAAGACCGCCTTTTCCCCCAAAGAAAATTGAAAAGAAATCCTCCAAAGAAAGAAGAGTCTACATAGCATGGGATGAAAATGACATGGACTCCACTGATAGCTCAGATAGCGAGGAAGCTCATCTATGTTTTATGGCCAAAGGAGAAGAAGAAGAAAACGAAAATGAGGTAAGTTCTAATACTACTTTACTGCCTTCTTATGATGAGTTACAAGACGCCTTTGAAGAATTGCTTGACGAATCTTTAAAACTCACAAAACAAATTTCTTCTTCTAAGAAAAAAATCTCTTTTCTAGAAAATCAAATTCTTATTTTAAATAAAGAGATTGAAGAATTAAAAATTGAAAATGAAACTTTGGGAATTATTGATGCATGCTTATCTCATCCCTCACTTGCTTCTACTTCTTCATCTTGTTCTTCATGTCATATGCTTGAAAAAAAAATTGAAGATTTAAAGAACACTCTTTCTAAATTCACTCTCGGTAGAGATAATTTAAATATCATATTAGGAAAACAAAGGGTTGTTTTTGAAAAAGCTGGAATTGGTTATAATCCGAAAAATCAACATAAATCTTATAAAAATTTCTTTGTTTATTCAAGCACTTCTTGTAGTCCATTTATTAAATGTTTTTACTGTGGAAAGAAGGGTCACAGTGCTTCAACATGCAATGCAAGAAAAAATGTTAACACAAAAATTGGAACAAAAATGGTTTGGGTTCCTAAGGGTACTATACCCAAAACTGACATTCAAGGACCCAAGAAAATTTGGGTACCAAAAACCAAAAATTAAATTGTGTTGCAGGTGTGCTTGAAAGCCTAGAACTGACTTCGGCATTTTTGAAAGTGGCTACTGCGAGCACAAGACCGGAAATAACTTCAAGCTCTCTTCCTTCTTTTCATGAAGCTTGAAGTTGCAACCATGAAATAAGTTCTTAATCATTGGAACAGATAAGAAAATAATGACAAATAATAAGGCAAGCTCTCTTATAGTATTGTTTTTGTGTTTCCATCATCGAGTAAGGTTTTCGCCTCTCAAACATGTAGTTCTGGACATATATATATGCTTTCATGTTTAAGTTATTCGAATAACTATCTTTGGTATTCGAATACCATTGCTTTATACGTGAAAATCTATGTTTTTTCTGATAGGTCTATTCTACCCTCCCATGGTATTCGAATACCATACATCAATCTGAGTTCTTATGGTTTTATAAGTTTGGTGCATTCGAATACCTAAATATGTATTCGAATAATCTGAGACATCTTTATCGGTTACTTGTTACATGCTATCCTGGAGTATTCGAATACCTTCCAAGGCATTCGAATACTTGCTCCTTCTGAGTTTATAAATGTGATGGGTATTCGAATACAAAGAAAAGGTATTCGAATACCACATGGTCAAAGCCAAATTCTCACGTTTGTTTCGTCTTTCTTTTTATGCATATGCAATGTAAACACATTCTGACTATGAATAACATGCTTAAGATAAAATACATCTTAGTTTTTGAGCCTATGTTTTGTACCTTAAATGAAAATTACATGATGTTCTTAAATACATATTTCTTTTTACTTGCTTTTTCACCTTCCTTTTCTCTAGAATATGCTGCATATTTAAATTTTTTGTAAGGTAAATGCTTAATGTAATTGGCTACTGTTTTAAATAAATATATGAACAAATGCAACAAGTGGTATTAAACAAAGTGGTATGAATGTAATAACAAGTGGTAACAAACAAGTGGTTAATTGGCCAAATTAATCAATGCAATATCTTTTGCCCTTGTGAACTCATTTGTTATTTTTGATTTATTATTTTTGAATGATTTACTTGCTTATGAGTTTGACTAACCTCTATGGATCCAAAAATTAATGGATACCAAAGAAAATGCTTTGAATTATTTTGTAGGGGTCTAACTACCTCAAGCAAACTCTTAAATACAAATTATTCAACTTGAGGAAAATAAATGAAGAGGACATGAGGAGACTTTCTTCAAGTACATTGAAATGGAATACTTAAGGGAAGAAAGCTCAAGAGGACCAATAAACGAAGAATACTACAAAGAAGCATCTCTCTTTATCTAACTCAATAAGTATCTCTATCCCTAAATAATTATGATATTCTATATGGATTGTATGATACTCATTGATTAATTGATCTTAAATAATTAAATATTTTGTTCTTACATGAGTAGCATGCTTAGCATTGACAAAAGTGCCAAATTAGATTTTTTTTGCCATTGCATATAGGGTAAATTACGTTAGTTCTATACAATGCTTTGATCCCTATAGCATATTTTATCAAAGTAAAAATATCTATGATTCTCTTGATAGATGGCAAATTTATAAGAAATTGATAACAAGTGGTAAAGATCTTACATCTTGGTAACAATTGAGTGTTAACTTTTAATAACATGTGGTATCAAATATATAAGTTATTTTCGTGATAAATGTAATGAGCACATTTAGTTTGATGATAATAAAAGCAATAAATTGTTTAATGCATGAATTTATCTTTGCTTATGTGTTGAATATTGTGCTTATATTGCTAAATTTATAAAATTAACCTCTGTTGCCATTCTTGTATGCTGAATGAACATATCATGTTGGACTGGCATATACTCTGTTTAGCCTTATGATTTATCTTGCCCCATCTTTTTGATCATGACAAAAGGGGGAGAAAAAGCTTGAATTATTTGTTTGAGAAAAGTCAGGGGGAGAAAAAGTAAGTATAAATTGGATTCCAAAAGTAAGGGGAGCTGCTGTGCACATCTCTGATATAAATCACCTCTTATGAAAAAGAGGGGGAGTAAGTATCTCTAAACAACTTTATGAATTCCAATTTATATGAACTAACTCTTTTCTCAAATGTTAGTTTGTCATCATCAAAAAGGGGGAGAATGTAATTGGATAGCTATCATGGACAATAGTTTTGATGATAACAAACATGAAGACAAACATGAAGATGATGAGAAGACCAAGTCCAAGTGTTTAAAGATTAGCTTCAAGACTTAGGATCTATCATGTATGGAGCTGTCAATTAGATATCTCAATGGTTAATTTTAAAAGATCTAAAATAATCTGTTTCTTAAATTAAACTGAAGTTTTAAAATCTCTTTTGAAAGATCAAAGCTTTTAGAAATTAAAAATAAGCATTTCGAAGCAATTTAGAAAGGTTTTTTAACTGTTTTTTAACAAAGGTATTCGAATACCTCAATATGGTATTCGAATAACCTGATTCGTAACTTATACTTTCTGGCACAGGTTGCCAACAGAGGCATTCGAATACCCCATATGGTATTCGAATACCCTAGTTTCAGACTGAACCTTTTTAATGAGGTATTCGAATACCTCCTCCCAGTATTCGAATAACCCACGGAATCGGTTCTGGTTTTTGAATTCATACGAGAATTAAAATCAATTAATGTCAAATTAATGCTCCCAACGACCATTTTCTTCTACGAGCTCTATAAATAGAGGCACAGGACACCTCGATGAATCCCCGAATATTCGATTATTTCTTGCTTTGTTGAAAACGAGTTTTACACAATTTCCTCTCTTTTCTATGCTCTTAACATTGAATCTTTGAGATATACGTGACAAAGCTCCTTAGTGCTTCAATTTGTAATTATTTGCTCTTAGAGAGAGTTTCTTCTTCATCTATTCTTTATTTACGTATATTGTGAGGGTGAGGTATCCAGGTAAAAGGGTGAGGTATCCACTTGTTGTAAAGAAGGTGAGGTATCCTTCAAAGGGGTGAGGTATCCCTCTAAGGTTTGTGTAAGGGTGAGGTATCCTATGGGTGAGGCTTTAGCACAAGGGTAGAGTTTCCTGTGTGTGAAAAGTGCTCTTTATTGTAACTTGGTGACCTATTTTAAGCTTGTCTTGAATAGTGAAAAATCTCGAGCGTGTCTCTGGGATGGATATAGGCCACAAGTGGTTGGTGGTCGAACCGGGATAAATACTTACCTTCTTCTTTCCTTTATCTCTTTATTTATTGCAATTTATTTATTACTTGTTTAATTGTTTATTTTCTGTTCTTCAAGCATTTTATCATCTTTACACATATTAATTATATTGCTTCAAGAAATTTGTATTAAAAGACTTTGAAGATTTTTTTTTATTACTCAATTCACCCCCCCTAGATGTACCACTTGGGTAACACTTTTGCTTTCTTGGGCACCCTGCATATTCTGAGGCTCTCGTTACAGCATTTCCAGGCTACAGTTTAGTCGCCCTTTATTGTGACAACCTTGTCTTTCTTGATGAGAAACTTCATGGATAGGTGGGTAGTGAATACCACGGCACCTAGGGCATTTTAGACAGGGCAGCCCCCAAGATGATGTTGTAGGCCGAGGGGCAGTCTACAATCAGAAACCTGACCTTGATAGTCCTAAAAAGTTTAGGAAACCCCAGAGTCAGGTGGATCTCAAAGTATCCTGCTGGGGTGATCTTTTCACCTGTGAACCCTATAAGCTCTCCATCATAAAGATTCAGTTCAAAGTATAGAACCTCCAATTTTTGGTATAGGTCCATAAGTATAATATCCTCCAAACTCCCTTGATCAATGAAGATGCGTTAGACCTCGACATTAGAAATTACTCCCGAGATATTTAGGGGATTGTCATGATCTAGGATAATTTTTCCATTGTCCTCATCTAAAAAGGTGATAGGGGGTGCCCTCCGTTCTCCAGCCTGTGATTTGGGTTCGGAGTGGTAGACGCTTAATACTGCCATCTTGAGGGCTTTCTTCCGGGCACCATTGGATGAACCACCACTGGCAAACCCACATGTCATAGTGTTGATGGTTCTGTTGGGTTGGGCATGGCGACTGTTGTTATCATCAGGTGAGGCATCCCTGTTCTTGTCTTGTCGGTTGTTTGTATCACGACAAGGTAGACGTTGAGATCATCTCATAGGGCTCCAAGTCCTTCTTCTTTGGCGTGGAGATGAACTTTGTTGAGGACTGCGTCTCCTTTCTCTTCGCCTTTTGTGGCATTCGTCATCTTCAGGACGGTTAACGTATTGTTCCAGTCGTCATATCCTAATCATGAACTCAATGGTATTGCCGAGTTGGTATCAGTCTTTAGTTTCATGGCCATAGCTTTTGTGTCATGTATAATGTTTGGAACGATCCTTTTGCTTATGCTTCTTCAAAGGGGGTGACATCTTGATGTCTTGGAACTCTGTCTATAATAGTTCCCTCAGGATTGTTTCACATGGGGTGTTTAGGGGGGTGTAGTTGGAGTATTTGCCCTCAGGTGGACTATCCTTGGAAGGGTTTTGGGACTGTGATGAGTTATGGTTTACTTTCTGGTGAGAGGACTCACCATTCTCCTAACTCTTTTGGGCCTCAGTTGCCTCCTTAAGGTTTATATACTTCCGGGATCGTTGTCAAAATTCTTCCATGGTCTCAGATTTTTTCTTTGCCAAAGATAAAAAACTCGGAACTGACCTGAAGGCCACTTCTGACATAATAGAGAGCAATTCTATCATCAAAGTTTTCCATATTAATACAACCTGTGTTGAACCTTTTAACGTACTCACAAAGGGGCTTGTCGTGCCCTTGGTGGATGTTGGATAACAATTCAATAGACCTGGGTTGTTCGTTGCTAGTTGTGTACTGAAGTAAGAAATGTTATTTGAGGTTCGGCCAGTTGACAACAGACCCCGATTGCAGAGTCACGAACCATCTGAGGGCTCCCTTCTTCAGGGAAAGGGGAAAGGCACGACATAGCAATTGTGAGGATCCCCCATGAAAGCACATAGATTGGACGTAGATGTCTATGTGTTCCTAAGGGTCTGTGGTCCTGTCATAGAGTTTTATATTGGCAAGAAACTTAAAGTTTATCGTAACTATATACTCCAAGAGTTGGGAAGAGAAGGGCTACTCCTGATCGCCAAGATCCAGGTTGTTGTCAACAACATTGGATATTCTGGCATCAACATGCGGTCTCCTCTGGTTATTATTCATATTCTACCTTCCATCGTTACGGTGAGATTCGGCCTGGAAGTCATGCATGGACCGCTTTAGATCTTCTAGTCGGTGATGTTGTTCTTCAAGTTATCGTCAAAATAAGTCTAGACGATGACTTCTAGACATATCAGGTGGGATCGTACCCACCAGACTGGACGCGCAATCTTCTGCATCATCATTAGTGGGTCCCAAGAGGTGGTGTATTGGGATTCTAGACCCTTAAACATTAGGATTGGCTTCTTGCGTGGGGGTTCCAAGTCTATCCCTGACTAAGACCCTATGCGATGGGTGTGGACTATATTCAAAAAGCGAAGTTTCATTCCAATTGCATTTTCCTCGTAGCACGAGTCTCGGTAGCTGGCAGTAGGACAAGATGAGGAGGAGACTGTGTCATTGGTCCTCACCTTCGAGCCACAGAGTTTTGCATAACCTCTCCTTTCCTCGAGTCTTGTCTCGTGTTCACCATGGTTGAATGAGAATAGAATTTTATGGATTTCCCACAGATGAAGCCAATGTGATGAATTGGATTCAGATATGTACCTGAGAAAGGCACGTCAAGTTGGTTTCCTCCTTGCGCAACAGCAGCAGAGCGTGTCGAACTAGGGGGTTGGTACCTACAAAGGGACTCCAATGCTCAAGTCAGGTTGTGCACAAGTAGAGTTTATGCTAAGAGAGATAAGTAACTTGTGAAGGTAAATAAGCATGATATTTATAAGGGTTGGAGAGATATGCTCCCATAATAGTTGCAAGTAGAGATATATTTCCTTGTTAGTTGTAGAGAATCCCTGTAATATCGGAATGTTGATACTGCAATCATTAGTAGCTACAAGTAGTTATGAGTGTTATTATTTCACAGCATCACGATTGATAATAACAAATTCTCAAGATTTATCCATTGCGCAGATCTCGCGGTAATGTTGTTGCTACCCAATGTCATAGTTTGACATTCATTATATAGGGATCCTGTCTGCATGCCAAGTGGACCTCCTCTAGGAGGGTTTCAATAACGTACTCTGGCATACCACGTGCCAGGTCGACCAATGGGATCGTGATTCTGGATCACGATCTAGAACACCGTCCATTTAATAAATGATTACCTATTTAATTTAATTTTATCTACTAAATTAATTAACCTAGTCTTAATTATTTATTTGTCAAAAAAAGTTATTTTTATTTTTTATATGTCCTAATTTGTTGGCATATTATCAAGAGTGATAAATGACTATGACAGAGAATGGGTAGCTAAAAAATCATTATTTTGTGGAACAATTTTAAACCGCACAACATGTGATAAGAAAGTGGTGAACTAAAATTTTAACTTTCAAAGAAAATATTTCAAAAAATGAATTTTCATGTAAAAGATAATTTAAAAAATCTTAACAAAATATGATTTTTGAATTAAAGAGGTCAAATTAATTTAAAAATATTTTTTGACAAAAATTGATTTTTAAAATTGATTTTCAAAAGGTTTTTGTAAAACAAAATTTAATTCACCTCAATCAAAAGTTGAGCATATATGAACTTGTTCATATCAATTAATTAATTATTTATTTAATTGTTGGGGTTAGATCCCGCTAGCATTTCTAACAAAATGCAATAATTGGCCTTAAGAGTATTAGGTAGAATTTTATTGATCACACGTCAATCCTCTCTCAAATTTTTTATTATCGGTCAAGTTTTAAGGTTTTGGTTTATCGTATAAAGGACAAAAATAATGTGTGTAAAAGAATGATAAAAAATTATGCTTAGAATAAGTTTTTTATTGGAGATCATCTAAGGCCTTGCTAACGTTTCTGACAAAACCTAAGGGATACTCCTCACTTCTAGAAAGACAAAAATTTGCCGTCACTTAAGCTAATCTTGAATACTCCCTCACCGCGACTTAACATAACATATGATCAAGCAATAAGGAGGAGATGTAAAATAAACAACAACAATATTAATAATAGCAAAATGGCAATGTCACGTAAATTGAACTTCTTATAAGCAAAATAGGAAACCTAAAGCAAACTTAATAGGAAAAAGGGAGAGTTTTATTTTGTAGTAAGAAGTCACGTGAAAAGTTTTAAACTTTGTGAACCATTTGTTAAAAACAAAGCCATAAAATTTTCATACAAAGCAAATGAGGTTGAGCACATAGGATAAAGTTCAATTAGGTATTCTAGGACAAAGAATCACACGTTTTAAGCAAGAATAGATCAAGCATGAAAAGTAGAAAATATAGAACAAGGAAATATTCTGAAGATGGTGGCTGCATACCTGAGGAGAAGACAAGGAATCTGGAAGTTGAGGAATGAAGTCTTTAGCTTTTGTTTGCCTTTTCTTCAACAGCCAAATGCCCTCATACTCTCACTCTCTTTTTGCTATTTGCTTGAAAAAAAACAATCATGCGTCCATGTGCCTTTCATGCCTCCTTATTTATAGGTCAAGTAATGTCTCAATTATTTGATTGAAAAGAATCACCAAATTTTTCATTGTTTATTACTTGCAAATTATGCGTCAATTAAAAAGCAATGTTAAGTGATTTGAAATTTAATTTAGTGATGCTAAAATCCCAACATATACTTTACCCCATAATAATATAATTCCTTATTATATTTTTATTTTAAATTTGGATATATTTGGGTTCAAAAATTTCAATATTTTCCCATTTTTTACTTTTACATAATCAAAACCATATTTTCTCATTTATTGTCATATATTAAATCAAATAATTTTTCAATCAATCAACTAATTTCTAATCAAATCAATTAAATAATTTCTTAATCAATCAACTCTTTAATTCTCAATCAAATCTTTCTTAACCATGATATTCTCCCTTAAGGAATAAGAAACACATGATAAAGTTAATGTGCAATGAATCTAGACACTTCCATTATTTAGTGAATTTTGGACTCCAACAAAAAAATTAGTTTTGACTTTGAGAATTTATTTTGGGTCATAAAATGTTATCTTTTTAAAGGCCAATTTTTATTTATTTTTGTTTTTATTTAAATTCCTAGACAAAATTGGGTGTTGAAACCGGGTAACTTAGAGATCATGATAGGTAAAAATTAGGATTGTTACTATAAATTATGAGGCCATATCCCACTATACTTCTGAAACTCTCTAACAAGATTATGCACTGGTGTTTCTAGATTCTTGATTGTCATTGAACTATTATTACTTTAATGTTACTTTTGGTGCAAAAAATGCAATTCAATAGAATTAGAATCAAAATAAGAATTTGAATCAGTAAATCGGAGTAGGAGTCCTGTAACACCTTCCTCAGGGCATCACATTTCCAACTCCCAACTCATAATCTGAAAAGAAGTTCATAAAAGGTTTGAGTTATAAATGTGGTTTTAAAAAAAATTTTTATTACAAAAACATAAACTTACTGAAATTCATAAGTATTACTGAAAATATATTTACTGAGTAATATACAATATTGACACCAATTAATATTTAACAATTTAAAGAGAAATATAAAACTAACAGACTCTTTTTTTTTAAACAATAGCCAACCCCATCACGGGTCCTGCTTAATAGCACGGTACAACACTAACGAGAAAACTTAACATACTTATTCCTTTTTGTATCCATCTTGATGCATCAGACATCTGTTCTTTGTTGACATTGTACACCAGCAAGTCCTGAATGTCCACTCCACCATGTTGTCACCAATCTCAGAACATTTACCACTCGTTATGTCTAAGACAACTCGAATTATTTTAACAAATATAACAAAGAGGTGAGATCACCTACGCTAATACCAACATGGTAGCACAGAGATAACACAAACAACATATCATACAGATAGATCATACCAGAATTATGATCATACCATCGATATTAATCAACCATCATCATTCAATCATTTATCAGTTCAGTTATCATAAACAATAATTACAATAATGCCCTTAACATTGTCTAATTATCATCATCATCATCATCATCCAAGTATTCAAAATAGTTGTCATAACCAATATTCCTCAATTAATATATCATACTGGTATAAATGTTCAGATTCATGCATGCGCACATAGACTCAGTTTTTCAAAAACAACTCCATGGAGGTTTTCACAAATTTCGAAGAGAATGCTCTGTTAATTGTCAGCGTTAGCCCAAAGACAATCTTCCAGTCGTTGAAAAGAATCGTGTTTTTGTCGGGTATCATCAATGCGTTGCAACGGACTGCATCGCCAAGTGGCATATGGTCCAGCCTTAGCCTGTGGATATCCACCTGGTCGACCATTATCCATCATAGACCTCACTATCAATTCTCATTCTCCCTTCAACCACAAGGGCCAAAATAGCTATTAGCTATACTTTATACAATGCACGAATATATCAGTGCAAGTCCAACCACAAGGGCCAAATCTTTTCAATTTCATTTGTTCAATTTAATTATATGCCTCAATGCATATTTTTCTAATGCATGTATAATGCACCAATGTCAATCACAGGCATATCTTTCCAATGCATGTAAAATGTACCAAATGCCAATCACAGGCAAACTTGTCATTTTCTCATACAGTGTCCATACACTGGTTCAACAGTAATCATACTGTATTTTTAATAGTGAAATCATGTTATCACATTTTCATAGTCACAAAACACTTTCGTCGTGTCTTCACAATTAGTTATGTTTTCACAATTCCGCAACACTTCATTAAATCACGTATTGATTTTTCAAAGATTTCTCAATCGCGTAAAAATATTTACACGTTTCTCAAATCACGTAGCGATTTTCCACCGTTTTCACAACCGCATAACTTAAAAATCATTCTTCTTAGTTGCGTAAATCATTTTCCATCATTCTCAAAATATTTATACATTTTCCAAATCGCATAATCACGTAAAAAAATATTCCATTACTTTTCAATCACATAGTGATTTTTCAACAGTAGTTCAAATCACGTAAAATATTTAAATGTAATTCAAATCGCATAGAAATATTTTAACGTATTTCAAATCGCATAGAAATATTTTACTGTATTTTAAATCATTTTTAAGCTACACAAATAATTTTTCACCACAATTTCATTACAGAAAATATTTCTTAACCTTCAAAAATTCTTTTTCAACTTTTCTCAAAATAATATAACTTTATACTTCATTTAATATATTTTCTTACTCAAGAAAATCTTTTTTCCACAGTTCTTTACTCAAGAAATTCTTTTTCAAATATAACCCACAAAATCACTTTTCCATTGATTAAATCAATGTTTCAAACTTTAAGAATTTCCTAATGTACTCCAAAACGTGAAATAAGTTATACGTTAATAAATTTTCAAAACACCCTTATATTCTTCATTTTTCCCAAATCATTTCCAAACACAACCTTCTTCAAAATAAATTGAAGTTCGAAAACATTTTTAATTTTTCCTTGTTTTTCGTTTACAAAACTCGATTTCTCAAGTGATTAAAACGTTCTGATTCTCTTTCCAAATTCTTGTGCGAAAATCATTTTGTTATAAAATCAATGCATCCACAAGCTTTCAAAAATCGTGGACATGACCATTGAAGACTATCAAATCTTTCGAGTGACATAACACTTTGTTTTATCAAATATCCCTTTGTTTCATAAAATTGAAGTATCACAAGCTTTTCAAAAACCGTAGGGTATTTGGCCATTGTAGCCATCAAATATTTTTCCTTCTAAATCAACTATTTATCATTTCTGTTTTTACACAAACAAAACCATTAAAATTTTGTTTTCAAAACCGAAATACCGATGGTTATAAAACCAAACCCATTTGTTCAAATTCATTTTTACTTTCTTTGCAAATCCTTTTTCACTTTCTTTGCATATCCTTTTTCACTTTCTTTGCAAATCCTTAAAATCAACATTGCCCATTTCGTTTTTCGAAATCAAGTTTAATAAACACTTAGAAACAACATTGCCCATTTTGTCTAAAACTCATGTTTAGAAAAATACTTAGGATCTTTGTACACAAAATAAATCAATAAAAATTTCTCAAAAGTCGTGTTCTTGTGCTCTTGAAAACAAGCCCTTTGTTTATTTTTCATACTCTTCAAATCATCCATTTTCATCCTTCATGAAAATATTAATTTGTGAACACCTATTTAGAGGTGTCTTGGCCGAAATTCACTATGTTCTAGGGACCCAAAAAAATCAATTCCATTGTTCTTAAAAAAAAATTTCAACATGAACCTTAATCAAGGGCATCAAAACCGTTACCTTTTTCCCATGGTCATTGGAGCCAAAAATTGATTTCCTTTCCATCAACACATTATGGCATACACATACATATTTCATCATAAATACTACAAGCATGCCATATACTCATCATGCATAATATAAGCATACTATCAAAGTCATAAAATCATGCAAAGCATATCAAGCATAGGCAAATAATTAAAACACATAAACAATCACAAATAAATTACAAGACCATGGATATGAATCCTCACATGGATTCACCATCCACCAAATATAAAACCATCTCTCACCATCATACTTGGTTGGTGAGATGGATCTCCCTCTTACCTCTTGAAGATCCTCAAAAGCTCCTTGTTTTGCTTCTCTTTCCAAGTCCTTCACCACCAAGGGCTTCTTAAATACAAAACAAAGCACACATAATTATTACATACAAGGCTTGAATAAGAAAACCATGGATTAGAATCATGGTTTGAACTTTGAAAATCAAAAGAAAAGTGAAGATTAGTAAACTTCACCATTAGAGCTTCAATCTTTAGCTTGAAGAATAAGGTTGAAGATGAATGATTTAGAGAAAGTCTCCAACATGAAAATTGCTTAGAATATCATGTAGATTCAAGATCTATGGTTGGATGAAATTAAAAGAGATTGGATGGTGGTTTTGAGTGATATGGCCGAATGGTGTGTTTAGGGAGAGAAATGGAGTTTTCTTTTGTTTTGCTTCTTGATACTTGAATGAAAAGATGAAGATGTAATAATATGGAGTATGGAAATGAATTCTTTGGTCTCCTTTAGGGTGCATGGCCGTAGCTTCACTTGGAGAGAAAGAAGAGAATATTTTTGCTAAGTCTTGCTTTAGGAAAATCAATGAATGATAAAGACAAATCAAGATAACTCATAATGGCCTTCAAACTTTTTCCTATGGCCTTAAGCAACACCAAAACCATCCCCCCTCCAAGAAATCTCCTAAGGATGCAAAAAAAGCAATAATGATCAAGAATGATGTAACATTGACCAAGATAAGTAATAATGGTCATAAAGTTTTTCTTTAGCTCCAAAATTCATCACAAAACCATCCCCTCCTCCTTGCTTCTTCAAAATGTGACTAATCTCCAAGCCACCATTATTTGTGCATTCTTAGCCATTGACTAATTCAATGGTTAGGATTAAGATAAACTTTAAGTGTAGCTTTAGATAGAAGACTTAATTTAGGCCATTGGATCTTTCTTCTTTAAATTCTAGTCATTAGATGTGTCTCCAAAATGAAGGGTTAAGATTACTCCTTCAAACTTTACATCCAAGGGTCATAAATGGTCTTTGTCACTTTTTAAGACTAAATCTCTATCCTTGATTTAATCTCCATCTAACGGTTATAAATGATCTTATTCACTTTTAAGATCAAATCTCCACCGTTGATTAAATCAAGATCAAGTCTCCATTGTTGATTAAATCAATGGTGGATATCCAAACCACCAATGTTGACTTAAGCAATATAATATTTATTTTTTTTCTATTTGCTATTACCTTTTGAATAATATTTTTACTGTATTTTTATCACCCGATAATTAAATACAGTACAAAACACAGTAAAATAAAATTTTAAAAATTATTTCCGGATTCAGGTTTAGTAAGATCTCCTGTCTCTGTCTAAACAGTACAAATTTTTCTCTGTGTACAAAATTTTTTACTTTGCGGGACCCACTTGGGCCCACGTATGGCCACCTGGGCCCACAAACAGTAAAAAAAATTTCATAATCATCCACAAAATCATAAAAATTAGAAAATTCACAAATATCAAATCAGATTACGTAAAATAATTAAGACTTTTTAGTAATAATTAAATTATGTAAAATTTTTTCGGCCCGAAAATTATTATTTTCCTGACACGGAGTAAATCACTCAAAACGATCAAATACGCTGACGGAATACTCAAAATAATTTTACAGTACATAGAAATCACTAAATAGTAGAATTTCCATTAACTGTCAAAATTACTGTCAACTGTTTAGGAAATTTGGGGTGTTACAAGTCCTATTCAGATTCCATAGTCTGGTACAATTAGAAATAAAATGACATGGAACGTGATTCTGTTGTTTAGTGTATGAGATACAATACAGAATGAAATTCAAATTGATTTGTTCAAATTAGAAAAAAAAAATCCTTTCATATTATATATATATATATTTAAAATCAATGTTTAAGATTAATTTTTAAACAACTTAATAAAATAAATCTGGATATTTTTTTTTCTTTTTAATGATTGTTTGGTACATTATCTAATGATTCTTTCCTTATAGTTAATATGTTATAATTATGGCCATATGCTTTTGATATTGAAACAATTAATTAATTTTCAGATAATTCAATAAAAATTAAGATTAAAAATTTGTTCAACAAATAAAAAGGTTAACTTAGTCATTTTATAAATTAGTTAAGGGTATATTATGAAAATATATGGAATCTAATTCCACAAAAATGTGGAATCGCAATCCCACTTTTTTTTTGGAAGAACATGATTCTATGAATTTTTCGAATATGATTTAGAATAGGAATATCATTTCGTATTTTTTTTTTCATTAACAGACATATGAATCCTTTGTTTTTAGGATTAAACATGGAACGACATTCCATTCATTCACACCAAACGTAACTGTTCTGAATAGGTTTAGAGGATTACCTAAGTGAGGTTGATGTGGTGGTTTCCTCCATAGCACAACGACAATGACCGTGGTGCGAAGGGTGGGTACTTGTAAAAGGTACTCTGACGCTTAAGTTAGATCGTACATAATGTGGATAGAGTTTAGAGATTCGGATTCATACCTTGGTGGCTTTGTCTAGTGTTTATAGGTGAGTGTGATGGAAGGAAACTCCATTTAAGATAGCCATTTAACGATAATAAATGTCATTAGTGAAGATCCCTGTAAAATAGGAATTAGGTAGAGTAATTATCTCCTTGTAACTGTAATTCCATGAAAATAGGGATTTGATGGAGGGATTTCCTCCTTGTTTGTTAAGTTTTGTTCTGGCTACTAATATTTGCATCATGGGCTATGATTCATCCTGGATAAGTCGGGGTGCTCCTTGTTGGATTAACCTAGAACCTGGTCTAGTACAGTTGTCCCTAACTTGACATTCAGATGTGACATATAAATGTCAAGATAACCAAAATCAATATGAGCAATGGTATACGCAGGACAGATGGATCTGTTTTATGGCATAAGACCCAGATCTCGTAATGTCGTATTAGCTATGCCGAAATTTGTGTTGTAAGGTAAATGTTCACAACAGGATTGCCCCTGTATTGACATTTTACCGTGGTCTGCTATGAATCACTCTGATTCAATATTATTCCTCCGTGATCAGTGGTTCGCATTATGTTGCCCCTATGTCAAGTTTGACTATAAGGTCTAGATTTAATTTCGCATCCCAAAATTTGTTATCTGTAGTTGGGGTTGTGGTGTTCCCAGATTATGTTGATCTGAGGTTTGAGAATGTTGTACACTAATGCTTCACGCGACCTTTTAGATTTGACCAATGTCTCTTCATCTACTGCGTCAGTTTTGCAAAGATACGTGACAATTGTTGGATGGCAGCCATTTTTAGGTTTTCACGCTGCCATCATTGCCATTATTTGAATTGATTGTGAAAGGACTAAAATGTCTCCATGTAGTGGTGGCAGTTGGGGTGACACCTCGTCCCTATAAATAGGAGTGGGGGTGATTCCCTCCCACTTTTGCTTCTGCTTCCTTCTTCCCTTAACTTTTCGGTGGCTTGAGATGATTTTTGGTGACTTTTTGCAATGGCTCGTGGTAGTTTTTCAGCATCTTCAACCCCTTTTCTCCCTTTAACAACTAGGTATCATCTTTAACCAAACCATTTTTCTTCCTTTTCTACCCATTTCAATAATTGTCATGGTGATGAGCAATGATGATGGGGAAAGGAGTTCTTTAGAAATCTTGAGTTCATCGTCATCTTCGTCGTGCCAGGCGTGACAGAGGTGGTCCTTTTAAGGTGAAAAGGTTGTTGAGGGGAAAAGGTTGTTATTTGGGATTGTTATCCAAGAAATGATATAGAGAGTGGATAGCACCAGATAGTTAGCAAGGCTAAGATTGTCTTATCCGCTCTCCATACTCATAAGAGAGTTAGCAAGTCGAGATAAAACTTCTTCTGATTCTGAGATGAGTATGGCCTCTGTAGGTGATTTCAGGGTCTCAGAGACGGGAAGACGAAAAGCATCTACATCTGATCCAGGAGAATATATTCTCCCGCAGGACATCAACCTATACCAATGGTTTGACTGGGAGGTGTTAGGGACACCTTCAAACACCTTCAAAGTTGAGACTACAGAAGTCGCAGCGGGGAAACAAGAATATCTTCAACTAATGGAAGACAATCTCTGTGATCATGAGTTCATGATCCGAGCTCCCACTGGCCAGGAGAGGGTCCACTCAACTAGGATGGAGGGTGATCACTTCATCTATCTGTATGAGGCCATGCTCACTCGCATCAGCATCAACATCTGCCTTCCATTCTTCGCCTTTTAGATTGAAGTGCTTCACTACCTATAAGTAGCTCCAACACAGATTCACCCAAACGCATGGGGGTTCATGAGGACATTTGAACTCATATGTAACGCCTTTGGGTGGTCGTGCTCGGTTGAGGATTTTTTGTCTTGTTCACCCAATTAATACCCTTCGAGAATAATTACTAGAAATGGTGGATAACTTTGCGAGCCAAGGCAGGGTGCAAAGTCTTTAAGACCTACCAAGAGTCCTTCAAGAACTTTAAGAAGGGTTTCTTCCGCATGGAGAAGGCTTTAGGGACAACTAAATTTTTCCTAACACCGGAAGGCGCTCCCTAGATGCACTTGTGCTGGTCGCAAGCGGCCTATCAAAGGAGTTAAGAAGAAATAAAGACTCTGATATCTGTGCTCACCGAGGATAAGGTTAAGATCCTTGCATTTCTTGTCGATTGGGCTGACAAGAAGGGGAGCATCTATTATAAATATGTATTAGATGAGCTCAAGGACTCGTTGAGGGCTTTATTAGGTATGTCGTGATCATTTCTTATATGTTTTCTTCCATTTATGTTTTCCATATATTTTTCTAAGCGTTGTAATGCTTTCTTTTTTTGTGTTTTACAAAAAGCATAGCACCTTCTGGTGGTATTGAGGCACTTAAGCACCGCTTAGGGGTGAGGAAAGTTAGGGCATCTGACTCTAGTCCCCAAGCTTTGGTTCTTGTTCCTCAACCTCAACCGACAACTCAGGAACTGACTCCTGAATCTTTTGCCCAACCTCTCATGTGGCGAAAAAGGTAGGGTGACGGCCAAAAAGGATGGAAGGGGAAGAGGCCGATGTCCACGGAGGATCACATCGATATGACCATGGATTATAATGTTAAGATCTCGAATGACACGTTGCTTCAGTTTGCTAATACTTCTGTTTGGGCTCCGAGATTGGAACCAAGCTGAGTTATTGATAATGTCCTCCTTACCCCAGTAGATTATGATGTCATGATTAGGCGGGACGTGATTGAGATGATCTGGGATATGGAGATCTGAGGTCTTTACAACACCTCCACCTTCCATTTTCTAGAAGGCGCTTTTGAATCCGTCTGCTAGGCTCAGGAAATCGAGAAGGAGCTGAAGTCCCTCTAAGACAAAAAGTCCCTGTTGGAGCTAGAGGTTGCTTGGAAGGATGGCCAATCAAAGCAGACCACTAAGGAGTTCAAACTCCAGAAGATAGAAATCTCTAAGCTCCAAAAGAAGTTAACGGACGCCGAGACCTGGGTGACAGTGCTAAAGGACCAAGCTGTACAATCTGAGGCTAACAAGATCACTCTATAGGTTGAGAATGAGCTCCTGAATCAATCTGAGGCCAAGTTAAAGGTTGAGGTCGTGGAGAGCAAAAACGAGTGGGCGACCTCCATGGACAATTCTTTTGCCAATGCCCTAACCCAACTCTAGCTTCTAAACCTAGATCTCATCACTGAAGGCATTAGATCGTGGAAGGTGGTTAGGGATGGCACCATTGTTGATGTCATTACCCAAGCTATCCCTATGACTCAGATTCCTACAACGGATGCTGGTTTGGATGATAAGGAAGGCAAAGAGAATGAGAAGTCCTGCTAGGAGGAGGACGCCGAGGTGGAGCACACTAATCCAGAGCCCTAATCATTTCTTGTTTTCTTTATCATCTTTTTATGCCCCTACGTAGGGATTTCAATTTCTGTATAGACAAGTCCCATTTTTTGGGCATTTATTTTGTGACATGCCCCGAATCTTAGGCATCATTTTTATCCACGTAACAATATTTTTCTTGCATCTCTTTGTGTTGTGCAATTGTTGTTCTCTTTTTTGCCTTTGTCCTCTATGGGTGCCCAAACTCAATGCACAATTATTGAAAAGGAATTAGAAAATTTTCTGCCTCCTTTTTATCCTTGTACTTTCTTTGGGGTCCAAAATCCAAATTCACACTTCATAAACTTAGAAAAATTTTCACCCACATACTTATTTTGAAAATAATAATTGCAATGTGAATGCTTATGTTATGAAGTATATCAATGAAGTTTTTTATAATGACAAAGTCAAGATGAAGGCCAAGTTCAAGAGGTATATTTAGTACAGGTCTTAGAATCTAAATGTAAAATGCTCTCTATATATCTCAAAATGGTTTTTGAAAGATTTTCTTTATATCAACTTGAAGTTGAAAGTTCACATTTTAAAGAAATGTTGTTTTTAATCTTGGATTTTATAACTCAAGTTTATACTTTATCAAATCCAAGTGTTCTCAAAGTTGGAAATGGCCATCAAGCTCAATTAGGCTTGAAAAATGTGTTTAAGTGAGAATGCAATTGATTATAAGCCAAACAAAGGCCTTGTAATCAATTACATTGAGGTTGTAATTAATTACAAGCCTGACAGAGACCATGTAATCAATTACACAAGTCTTATAATCGATTATATCTCAAGCAGAGATTTTGTAATCGATTACATGAAGGTTGTAATCGATTACATCCTGCCCAGAAAGCCAAGAACACATTCAAAGAGTCATGTAATGGATTACAACAGGTCTGAAAATGCCCAATGACTAGATTTTTGGCATTTAAAGTTGCCATAAATGTCTCCCAATGGCTCCTTGATGATGGAACCCTACAAATATATATCTTGGGTCATTATTTATGGCTAACTAACAACTGAAAACATATTTCTTTCACTCTAATACGTGAATCCATCTTTGAATCATTTGTGCTTTGTTTTTGCAACAATTTGAGATATTCTTGAAGAGCATTATAGGGCTTTGATCGAGGTTTGAACTCAATCAAAATTGTAACTGAGTTATACCTATAGTTTGTAGTCTAGGAAATAACACCAGATCGTCTCTCAAGGATTGTTAAATGCAATTTGATCAGATCAAGCTAAAATTAGGGAGAGGAATTCGAGAACTCAAAATATGTAAATAACATAACTAAAGTGAGAAATTCAATTAAAAGAACAATCAGTTCAGAAACCTATCCGAAATTGGGTTAATTATATCATAAATCTTTCATCAAATAGTTGGAGTACATTTGAATGGTTAATTCAGATTTAATCGAAATCTTTGCATTAAATCCAAAATTCATACTAGATAATCATCTAGAGTTCAATTAATAATTGGCACACAAATTTACAATCACACAACTCATGTTAGATCTATGTTAATTTGATAATCGAATTCAATTAACCTAGGCATAAATCAGTGACCTAACCTCTACAAATTCATGATTAATTCAGATTAATCAATCATAAATCCATCACAATTCTCAATCTTAAATCAAGACCCAATCAGATCAAACACAAACAAAATCATCATTCATGCAGGAATCCAAAAGCAATTCAAATACAAAACAGAACCAAGATCTCAAGAATCCAAACTATAATTTCTTCAAAAAATCTGAATCAGTTACAGAAGTTTAGCCCTCCATCTGAATGGGAGAGCTCCGGAAAAGAGAAGAAAGAAATGAAAATTTAGAGAGAAGGGAGAGGAAAAGAGTTCCACAGAGAAGGTGAGAAAAGTGTTGGATCAAAAGCTTTCTCGGTTTTCTCCTTCTAACCCCAAAAATTACTCCCTATTTTGGCTTCACATAGTTAAAAACTCATTAATTACAAAGTTGGGTCTATTATGAGCAATTGGGCCCAAACCCCATGCAATTTAGAGGTCTACAACTCAAGTTATAGACAAAATAATATCAAAGGGTCTCTGAACTCGTGTTTTGACTTCCAAGCCCAATTCGGTCCACTAGAAATCTAATTGAGACTTCAAGCTCTCATTAAAGTTGTAGAGCTTCCTCTTAGCTTTCCTACAAGGTAAAATGTATAATTTTTAGATATCTAAAACTCAAGTTATGGGCGAAATACAGAAATAGTGTCAAAATTCATTAATGCTAGAAAAATCAATTATGCCCAATTTGAGCTCAAACTTACAAAACATAACCAAGCTTAATCAATTAAGTACATGGAGAGTGTAAATTACTAAAAATGAGCATTTATTATTGTATAAAATATGTGATTATCAAATTCTCTCATACTTAGCTTTTTGCACTCCTAAGCAAAACACATAAGACCAAAACTAGGAATCAAGGGAAAAGAAAACAATTTCAAAAGCTAAAAACTCTAAAAGACTCAATTTCTAATGATATCCAAGAATGCAAAAGTTTACAAGCAATAAGAGCAACCAAAAATTCAAATGATCAAATCATTTATGAGGTGACATTTCTTCACATCTCAAACCAACAAACAAGGTATCTTCAATTTGTAAAACACGAATCAAGAGTGATAAATTTTCGCAAGATACACTCTCAATCCCTCAAGTGTTTAAATAGTAGCTATTTCACTCAATTCAACCCATAAAGATTACACTACTATAAGCTTGCTTATCTTCTACTTCTCCACTACTCAAACACATGAACACAAAAATCAAGAGGACTTTATTCAAGGTTGTAATTGGGCCAAGGTAAGGGAAGGAAACAATATGGATATGACAAGCTGAACACCCAAGAGAATAAAAGAGCATTGGGGAGGAACTCAATTGACAAATGACAAACATGAAATTTTACCCCCAATGCCATATTATGCACATTCTCTTTACATATTCCTTCTCTTATTTATTTATTTTTATTTCTTTTTTCTTTCACAAGCTTTCTTGTATTTATTCTTTTTCTTTTCATTTTTTTATGATTTTCATTTTTTTCACCAATCACTTGCATATGACACATCAATTTGTACAAACCCCATACTTGAACTATTAATTGCCCACAAGCAAAAGAGCTCCTCAAATGAAAATGAACCAATGCTCTCTCATTCCCTAAGGTAAGGTAAAAACATGATTTTTCACATTAGGCATATAATGAGCTAAAACAAAGAATAGGCAAATAGGTTTATGGGGGTTAATCAAAGGAAATGATGCAAAGTTGGCTATTTGGCCAAAGTAGCTAATTCAAGAAAGAATGCCTCAATCATGTTCAAGCATACAAGTGAAACATATAGCCTCAAAAAGAATCAAAGCAAGTTCTAGAGTGATCAATTGACATGAGTGAAAATCACACAAGAAAGAGGAGAAATTCAATAGGCTCGAAATCTCACAAGATATGCATCAATCAAACTCAATCCATCAATCAAACATCCAAAACCAAGCATGTCAAATTCAAGAAGAAAGAAAATTTATTCAATCATGCTATGAACCTTGAATTTCAATTACTTCAAACTCATAAACTTCAATAATCTCAAAACATCATTGGAAAGCAATTAAAAATAATTTTTTTTCAAAAACAGAATGTAAATTCCTCCCCCACACTTAAATTCTACATTGTCCTCAATGTAAAGCTCAAAAGAAAAATAACATCCATCAAAATCATCAAGTAATGAAGGACAAGTAAAATAAAAGAGAGGGAAAGAAAAGAAACATCCTTATCAAGTGGGTTGTAAATGAAGAGACTTTCACTATGATCCCATTAGCGAAAGCATAATGACTAACTTATACTTGAAGCAGCATGAGAGCATCCACTAGGGTCCCATTGGCCTTCCTTAATTTCCTTGGGATTCACTCAAGTGTTATCACTGGGATCCCAAGCTTTCTTATGCTTTCTTGGAAATTGTAGCAATCTCTCCTCATGTTCAACAAGGAGGTTCTTGGCTATGAACACAGGAAACTGTTTATCATCCACAAAATATGCATACTTCAAGTGTTCGATTAATGGCTTCAGCTCAAGGGTATGTGGGTGCTGCACTGGAGGTATCAATATGATTGAAGAAATTAATTTTGCTAATTTAACTACAACATCACCGATAATCTGTGTACATTCTTCCAAAAGAGCATGATCATATCTCATAGAAAAAGGAAATTCAGAAAATGTAGCATCATTTCCTCCTATACAAGCAAAAATTTCAAAACATGCAACACACATATTGGTCCCATCACAAACAGAAACAACATATCCAGAACATCTAGAAAAATCAATGCTATCTAAAAATCCACCAATATCAGGAAATTTAGCTAGCATATCAACATGCATATCATCAGCAAGCAAATCAATGACATCTAACTAAAAAACAGAATGCCCTTCTAGAGGATATTGCATGGCATCAAAGATGTTAAATTGAACTATGTTATCCCCAAATTCCATGGAAAGAGTACCAGCATGCACATTAATCTTAATTTTGACAGTTTTCAAAAAGGGTCTACCTAAAATCAATGGCGGCTGACTAGATGAAAATTCATCTTCCATGTTCAGATTATAAAAATCTGTTGGAAATATTAACTCATTTACCCTTACCAAAACATCCTCAAGCACTCCAACAAGATGAGTTGTGCCCCTATTTACTAGTTGAATGATTATTCTAGTTAGCTTTAATTCTCTAAGCAGCAAAGATTCAAAAACTGATTTTGGCATCACATTAATTAAAGCACCCAAATCCAACATTGCATCAGTAAATTGCTTATTGCCTATTATGCAAGGAATGATGAATGTTCTAGGATTCTTGCATTTAGAAGGCATATTTGGTTGGATCAAGGCAGAAATATTTCTTCACATGCTCACTTTCTCATTTCCTTTCAACCTTCTCTTATGAGTGCACAACTCTTTCAAAAATTTGGCATACTTTGGTATCTGTTTGATTGCATCTAGGAGGCGGATATTGATTTCCACCTTCCTAAATGTCTCCATGACTTCTTTTTTCATTTTTGCTTCCATTGTTTGCTTGGACTATATGACCCTATTTGGAAAAGGTAGTGGAACAGCCAAGTCTGAATTATCTGCATATTTCTTTTGTGTCGCAGATTTATAGACTGAGCTGTTTTATTTTCTATGAATTTTGTTGTTTCTGGTCACTCTTTGGTTGTTGCACAGGTAGCTATAGTTGTGGAATACTAGGACCATCAACTTCTCTTCCACTTCTCAAGGTAGTAATGACACTTACATTGCCTCTTGGGTTATTGACTGTTTGTGAAGGCAATTAGCTTAACCCTTGACTTTTCAGCTCACTAACAATGGTTGCCAACTGCCCAATCTGAGTCAGTAGATTCTGAATGGTGGCATTGACATTTTGTTGGAACTGAATGTTGTTTGTGGCCATCTATTTCATCAGAGCTTCCAATGATGGCTCAGCTAGAGTGGCTTGGATAGACTATTGCACAAGTTGTTGCTGTCTGAATGCAGGAGGTTGGTAGTGGTTGCTAAGACCTGCAGCTTGGTATCTAAATTAGTATTGTTGCTGCTGCTATTATTGTTATTGATATAGGGGTCTATCAGGAAAAATGCCAGCTGGAGTAACGGAATAGGCTTGGGTGGCAGAATTATCTTCTTGAAGTGTTGGACAAACATCTGTAGGATGAGACAAATATGAGTAAATTCCACACCCCCTTGTAGGCTCTTGTACAGAAACTGGTACATGTTGTGCTACTGTTAATTTCCACATCAGTGAGGTTAACTCATCAAGCCTATTTTCCAGCCTCCTCTGGTCTGCCTGAGCCATATGGATATCATTTACACCTTTGCTTAGAGTTACCATTCTTGTCCCAAATTGCTGTGTATTGGCAGCCATGTTAGCGATCAAGTCTCTGGTAGTAGTGAGAGTCTTATCCACCAAAGCTCCTCCACTGGCAGCATCAATCATGCTTCTGTCCATTGGCATTAGTCTCTCATAGAAGTATTGAATCAACAACTGATCACTGATTTAGTAGTATGGACAACTTGAACATAACTTCTTGAATCGCTCCTAATATTCATGCAAAGTTTCACCTGAAATTTGTCTGATACTACATATGTCTATCCTAATTGTAGCATCTCTAGAGGTAGGAAAGAATCTCTCCAAGAACAACCTCTTCATGTCATTCCAACTTCTGATTGAACCTGAGGAAAGATAAAACAACCAATCCTTGGTTGCATCAACAAGTGAGAAAGGGAATGCCCTCAGCTTGATATGCTCATCAAGGATCGCATGCGGCTTCATGGTTGAACAAATCACATGGAACTCCTTTAGGTGCTTTATGGGGGTCCTCACCTACAAGACCATGAAACTTGGGCAACAAGTGTATCAATCCATATTTTAATTCAGAGTCAGCATTAAGATCAGGGTATTGAATATACAAAGACTAGTAAGTTACATTAGGAGCAGCAAGTTCCTTAAGGGTCCTATTCTACATGTTATCAGCCATAGTTTTAGAATTACTTAAGATCTCAAGTTTACTCACAAATTCAAGATCAAAATCAAGTTCAGAAGCAATTCTTGCACTTAACTTACGAGTGCTAATCAACTTATGCAATGTTCTATCAATCTGAGGATCAAAATCAAATAAGATATCAAAATTAGACCTAGTCATGAACCAACTAGGGCTATAGAGGTGTCAGAATACCAAAAACACAAAAACATGCAAATTTACACTATAGAAATGGCTAGGAAAAAAAACACATCAAATGGATTTTAAAATTCATGGGACCACAACAAAATGAAAATTACACTGATTTAGAAAATTATCATGCAAAGAAAATATTTCAAAAATTAAAAAAGTAGTCTAAACAATGGAATTTGGGAAAATAATGCATAGTCGAGGTTACGGCTTCCTGGCATTGATCAGTGAAGTTTTTCCTATCAACTAGCCAAAATTCAGGTCATTCTGAGTTGCCAAAATAATTATTAAAATTACCTTTATGTCCCTAGTTTTCTCAAAAACCCTACCAGATGATGGAATTTGGCTAAAACCCGAGTGGATGATCCTTAGGAGATCACCTTGTTCAAAATGATGATTTAACCTTGGGGACCAAGTCTCAACTCCAAACTCCATAGTTAGATTAACTCTAGTCTGCCCTTGCACTCGAAGAAATCAAAAAATGGTGAAAAAGTGCTAGCAGGGTATGAAACAGTGTTAGAAAGTTAGGAACACGTCCAAAATGATTGGATGACACTTACAAGGAGATCTTGTAATGCAATTACCAATAAAGGCAGTAAAAGAGTGATTAACAATAGTAATGACCAATGTAACAGTAACCAGCAACAAAATGCAATGCAATGCAATGCAGCAGAATGATCAACAAGAGTTAAATGTTAGTGAGAACAAGAGTTAGTATGGTCACTTAATATGATTAGATTGCAGTTAACAATCCCCAGCAATGGCACCAAAATTTTGACCGAGCACCGAACTCAATGAAAATTATAACTGAGTTATACCTATAGCTTGTAGTATAGGAAACAACACCGGACCGTCTCTCAAGGATTGTTAAATACAATTTGATCTAATCAAGCTAAAATTGGGGCGAGGAATTCAAGAACTCTAAGCATGTAAATAATAGAATTAAAGTGAGAAATTCAATCAAAAGAACAATTAATTCAGAAACCTATCCGAAATTGGGTTGATTCTATCATAGATTTTTCATCAAACAATTGGAGTGCTTTTGAATGGTTAATTCAGATTTAACCGAACTCTCAACATTAAATCCAGAATTCATACTAGATAACCATCTAGAGTTCAATTAACAATTGGCACATAAATTTACAATCACACAACTCATGTTAGATCTATGTTAATTTGATAACCGAATTCAATTAACCTAGGCACAAATCAGTAATCTAACCTTTGCAAATTCGTGATTAAATCTAATTAATTAATCATAAATCCATCATAATTCTCAATCTTAAATCAAGATCCAATCATATTAAACATAAACAGAATCACCATTCATGTATTCAAGATCAAGAGGAATCCAAAAGTAATTCAAACACAAAACTAAACTAAGATCTCAAGAATCCAAACCATAATTTCTTCAAGAATTCCAAATTGATTACAGAAGTTTAGCCATTCATGAGAATGGAATAGCTCCGAAAAAGAAAAGAAAGAAACAAAAATCTAGAAAGAAGGGAGAAGAAGAGAGTTCTAGAGAGAATGTGAGAAAAGTGTGGGATAAAAAGCTCTCTCGGTTTTCTCCTTCTAACCCCAAAAACTACTCCCTATTTTGGCTTCACATAAGTAAAAACTCATTAATTACAAAGTTGGGTCCATTATGAGTAATTGGGCCTAAACCTCATGCAATTTGGAGGTCTACAACTCAAGTTATAGACAAAAATAATATCAAAGGGTCTCTAAACTCGTGTTCTAACTTCTAGGCCTAATTTGGTCCATTAGACATCCGATTAAGACTTTGAGCTCTGTATGAAAGTTGTAGGGCTTCCTCTTAACTTTCCTACAAGGTAAAATGCATAATTTTCATATATCTAGAACTCAAGTTATGGCCAAAATACAGAAACAACGTCAAAACTCATTAAAGCTGGAAAAATTAATTAGGCCTAATTTGAGCCCAAACTTACAAAACATGACCAAGCTCAATCAATTAAGTATATGGAGAGTGTAAATAACTAAAAATGAGAGTTTGGTAATGTATATAATATGTGATTATCAGGCTTCAAATTGTATAACATACTATTGTGAGAGTTTCATCTATCAAACACTTTGATTCTTTGTAAAGAGGGTGAGGTATCCCTTGAATTTGAGGCTCATGCACAAAGGGTGAAGTATCCCAAGGTGTGGTGAGTGCTCTATTATGCAAAGGTAGCAAACACATGTTCAAGATTGAAGTATTAGTGAAAAATTTCAGGTGATTACTTGAGGACTGAATGTAGGTTACAAGGAGTGGCTGAACTAGGATAAACCTTGTGTTTGATCTTCTAAACCCTACTCTTTTACCTTTGTGCATTGTTTATATTTGCTTCATTGAATAATATATTGCTTGGTTGGTTCTTTTATAAGTGAAAGTATTAAATCTTCTCTTTCCATTCATCTTATCAATCAATAGCTTCAATGAAAATCGATAATCAAGTGTTTTGCGAAAGATTTGTGAAAATATTTTATAAACTCAATTCACCCCCTCTTGAGTATTTAGGCCACTTGGTAACATGTGGAAACCGGGAAATACATCATTTAGAAATGATAACGAATCTCGGGCTACGAATATTAGAGTACAACGCTTTAGTATGAATAAAGTCTTTGGACATTTAGCGAATTTTCTAAGTGCTTGAAATAACTTTAGGGCCTCAGAAGAGGTATCCTTATTGCGAATATTGGTAATCATTATTATCGTACTTTAGACTTTGGTTAAATATTTTTAATCCTTTTAAATTCGTTTTTGAATTTATGGGTTAAGGTTAGGCTGGTTTAGGCATATACGTGAACCCATACGCTCTCTATGAGACCATGGACTGCGATCAAGCGGGCTGCCCACTTTAACCTTTGGTGCAATCGAAATAGCTGATCAAAAGGGGAACATATATCTCGGACCTCTCCAAGATACTTTGACCTTATGAGTTGCACTAAACATAAATAAGTAGAACAAGTATGTGTTGAAAATTCCTTGATAATTTTATTCATGTTGGAGCACGTCACTTACATGAAAAATAAAATACAACTAGGAACTTGAAACCACTAGCTATAATATTTTCTAAGCTTGTCCATATTCTAGAAGTTCTTAATGCTTTTTTCCAGTGAGGGTTTACAAGGTGTAGGCTCCTATGTTTGTTTTGGATGTGATTCGGTATGGGTCTTTCTAATTTGGAGCTAGCTTTCCTTGAGATGTGTTCTTCCCTTTGATATCTGCTCTATGCAAATAAGATCGTCGAGCACAAACCTCCGTGCTATCACTTTGATATTCTACTGGGTTGCTATCCTTTACTTGACAGCAGCTTCATGGATATGAGCAATGTGGCACTGCTCTTCTAGTAAGTCTAGGTTTTGGTGGATAAGGTCCGGGTTGATATCTTCAGAGAAGTTTTGCCTTCACTAGCTAGACTTTTTTTTCTCGACCTAGATCATTGCTTCACAACAATATGTTAACTTGAAAGGGATTTCCTTGGTTGTGGGGTGTGGGGTGTGGGGTGATTTGGTATGCCCATAGGATGTGATCAAGTTATACAACCCAATTTGCTTTCGCTTCAACTAGTCTCTTCATGATGCCTCGAAGTATAACTCGGTTTATGGCTTCAGCTTGACCATTTGTCTTTGGGTGCTCAACTAAGGTGAAATGTTTCTTAATCTTTAGTCCAGCAAGGAGATCTTTGAATCTCTTATTAGTAAATTGGGTTCCATTATCCATAACAATGGACTCTGAGGCTCCGAACCTACTAATTATGTTCCTGTAAGTAAACTTTTATATGTGAGCTGAGGTGATGGTAGACAATGGTTCCATCTCTATCCATTTAGTAAAGTAGTCCATAATTACTAATAAGTAGTTAAGTCATCCGGGTGCTTGAGGGAAAAGACCCAATATATCCATCCTCCACTGATAGAAAGTCCAGGGTACAAACATCATTGATAATTCTTCTAGAAAGGTAGAGTAGATGTCAGAAAACTGTTGACACTTGTCACAGTTCCAAGCGTGTTCCATACTATCGGCCTCCATAATAGGCTAATAGTATCCTACTCTCAATGCTTTTTTGGCTAAGGCTTTTCCACCGAGATGGTGTCCATAACTTCCTTCATGGATTTTGACCAAAATGTAGTCAGCTTCTTTTGACCCAAGACATTTGAGGAGAGGGGAAGAGAATCCACGGCAGTACAACTAATTGTCATAAAGGTTATAACATGTCACGGTCCATATTAATTTTTGGGCCTCCTTTTGATCTTCGAGTAAGGTCCCATCTCAGAGATAGGCAATAATTGGCGTGATCCATGTTTCATTTTCTTCTAGTAAGGGGACTTTAAAGTTTGTAATACTAGGCGCCAACAATGTTTCCTAAATCATGGACCAATTATTACCGAGGCTCTTTGTCCTAGCAAGCTTCGATAGGATGTCGGCTCTCGAGTTTTATTCTATTGGGATGTGTTCAACTTTGGTGCTTGTAAAATTCTCCAAGAGCTTCTTCACCTAAGCTAAATACTTCTATAAGAAAGGTTGCCAATTACGAGTTGCTGTAGTACTATGTCGATGGCTCCCATATCTTTGGCCATGATGATTCCATCAATACAAGTCTCATATTCAGCTTGGTTATTTGAAGTCAAGAACTCGAGCCTTAAGAGTGTTCAAAGGTGAGTCCAGCCTTGTTTTCTAGCATGACCAATGCGCCACTCCCTATGGGGTTCGAGGAGCCATCTATATAAATAGTCCTAGAATTCTGTTTGAGATGGTTGGTATCCGGTGTAAACTCTATCAGATAACACTTGAGTCTTTATGGGTTGTCTTGGCTCACAGGTTATTCTGAATTCAGAAAGCTTAACGGACCACACGATCATTCTCCTGGCAAGGTCCGACTTATGTAATACTTGAGAAATTGGTTGGTCCGTCCTCACGACCAAAGGGTGGCATTGAAAATATTGGCATAACTATCTCGCCATAATCAATAAAGCTATTGCCAATTTCTCAATCTTCTGATATCGGAGTTCGAAGCCCTACAATACATTTTTCTCACAAAATAGACCGGTCTCTGGCCTTTACGGGTTTCCCTTATGAAGACTGAACTAATTGCTTCATTGTGGATGGAGAGATAAGCATACAAGGTTTTGTCGAGTGAAGACCACTTAAAATTCTCCTATTTTTTGAGGAGCTTAAATAAGGGGAAAGATTTGTGAGCAGCCTTGGCTAGGAAATGAGTGAAGGCCGCTATCTTTCTTGTTAATTATTGTACTTCCTTAACGGACTGTGGACTGTGCATATTGAGAACTACCTAGCATTTCTTCGAGTTAGCTTTAATACCATGGTTTGTCAACATAAATCCCAGGAACTTATCGGCTTGTACTTCAAATGCACATTTCTCCTTATTCGGCCTCATGTTATGCTTTCAGATTTGGGCAACCACTTCTTCCAAATCTTTAACATGGTTTCTAGAGTTCGGCGTCTTGATAATCACGTCATTAATATAGACCTCAAGCATTTTACCAATCTGTTCTTTGAAGACTTTATTCATTTTTCCTTAGTAAGTTGCCCCTGCATTCTTTAACCCAAATGTTATAACATGTGATAGCTGCCGAGGGTACCAAATTAGAAGATATTTGTTTACTGATTCACTAAAAACTTATAGTATATAGTGTAACCAGGTCGAGTCTTTAGATCATTCCAATTAATCAATTATATAAGGAAGTTAGCAACGGGGGGGTTTGGTTGCAGGAGTAATTAAAAGACAGTAATTAAATGGCAATAATTAAAAGACATTAATTGAAAGACAGTAATCAAAATATAATAATTAAAAGGTAGTAAATAAAAAACAATAATTAAAAGGCAGTAAATAAAAGAAAGTAATCAAAGGACAGTAATCAAAATGCCGTAAAATATTATAAACAAAATGAGGAAAAAATAACCAATCTAAATGAATCAATAACTCTTTAGTTTAATCCATCCTTGACCACTATGGACTCATTCACAAGATAACCAGATTCTTGGTATGCTCTATTAGATAAGCATCTAACATTTGGTTAACCAACGTTACATGAAGTTAGCATCCATCTAACCCTAAATCAACCTAATACTCAACATTCAACCAAGTTAGGCAATTCATCAAATACCTTTGGTGCATTGCGTAAACTCATGTGAAATCCTCATTCAAGCATGAATTCTCTACTAGGTAAGCACATAGGATTTGGTCAATAAAATGAAAAATGGATTAACCATCCATTTAATCCTAAATCAACCTTATACTAGAATTCATGATAGCTAGACAATACATTAAACATCTTTGATGCATTATCTACTTTTTTTAGAAACACATGGTAGTTAAGCAACTATCACATGAACACCAAAACTGAGTTAAGCACTTAAACAAGATGTAACAAAATTAAGAGAAGGATGAGAGAAATTTAATTAACAACAAGAATATAAACATTCATCATAAGGTCTGAAAATTAAACATCAAGAGTGTTTCAATCCCTATGATTGATTACAAACCTTTAGCTCTCAATGAATGGAGAGCACAAACAGAAAAGTAAAGACCAGAAAAATAAAAGAAAAGGAAGAAGAGAGGAAGAGAGAGGAGGAAGGGGCAAGAGAGAAAGTGAGAAGTCAAAAGATGAGGGAATGGTCTCAGTTTTGGGCTTTCTCTCCCATATAACAGACCCTAAAAGTAAAATTATTGGTTTGTCCCTAGATTAGACTCTTCCTATTCTAATTAGCTTTAATTGAACACCTAATTTGCAAGATTTGGACACCTAATGAAAGAATTATTGCCAAAACATGTTTTACAGCTCCTGGATCCTGTCATCTACCTTTAGACATTAAAAATCCCATCAAAACGTCACTGTTTTGATAAGTGATCTTCATTAAAGTTGAAGAGTTTTGTCTCAGATTTTCAATGGAACCAGTTTCAGCCCAAGATACAGCCTAATATTTGCACACTGCTCAAGTTCCAGCGACAACACCTCTGTTTTGACTTCCAAGTCCAATATGACCTACTAGAAGACAAAGGTTAACTAATATATAAAAATGGCTAAAAGTAGAAAAATGGTTAAAAGAGAGGTCTAAACAGAGGAATATGAGGGTTAACTAATATATAAAAATAGTGTTTATCAAATTTTCTCACACTTAGCCTTTTGCACTCCCGGGCAAAAGTAAAAATCCACTACTAGGAGACAAAGGAAAACAACACAAACTTGAAAGTTAAAAACTCAAGAAAAAACTCACTTTCCAATGATGTTCAAGAATTCAAAAGGAGAGCAACCAAAATTCAAGGAATTAAAACATTCACGAAGTAACATTTCTTCACATCTCAAATCAATAAGCATAGTAACTTCAATTGAAAAACATAGATCAAGAATGATAGAACCTCACAAGATAAGTATTTCACTCAATTCCACCCATGAAAATATGCACTACCATAAGCTTGTTTATCTTCTACTTCTCCACTACTCAAAACACATGCACACATAAATTAAGATGACTTTATTCATAGTTGTAATTGGGTCAAGGTAAAAAAGAGGAGTGATATGGATATGACAAGTTGAAGACTAAAGAGAATAAAAGAGTATTAGGGTTGAGTCCATATAACCAGCATGATAGTTTATTCCAACTCTATGTAATGCAAATTCCCTTTACATATTCTTTTTTTTTTTCAATTGGTCACTCTTCCTTTATTTTTTACCAACATTTTGTATACCAATTAGTACACCTCCACACTTGTTCAAGAACTCATCCAATAACAATGTCAATGCTCTCTTATTTCTTAAAGTTAGGTAAGAATATTGTTTTTTTATTTAAGGTATGCTATGAGCTAAAAACAAGGAATGATCAAATAAGCTTAAATGGGTTAATCAAGGAAAAAAATGCAAGGTTAACTATTTGGCTAAAGTGGCTAATTCAAGAAAAATGTCTCAATCAGTTCATGTATGCATGTGACAATGTAGCCTTAAAAAGAATCAAAGCAAGTTCTAGAGTAACAATTTCATGAGTGAAAATCACACAAGAATGAAGAGAGTGACACAAATGCTCAATCCATTCATTAAAAGGCACAAAGTCTCACAAGGTATATTTCTATCAAACTTAATTTACCAAGTCAATTTCATTACCAAACTAGTTATTTTCAAGATGAGAGACAATTCATTCACCTATGTTACCTCAATTTATGCATGCTCATAATTATCACAAACTCAATTTCATTGGAAAGAAATTAAAAACACATTTTTTTTTTAAAAACAGAAAAATAAAATTTAGAATAGAATTTAAAATAGTAAAACAGTTTAAAATAGAAAAAAATAATAATAGAAACAGAATGTAAAACAGAAACAAAAAATAAAAACAATAAATAGTAAAAAGCAAACAAGAATAGAAGCAGAAAGCAACATAATTATAACAAAAAAAAAAATAGTAAACAACAATTATTAAAATAGTAATAGTAAATTAACAAAATGAAATAGTAAAAATAGAAAACAACAATAAAAATAATGGATTAAAATAGCAAACAACAGAAAAACAGAATGCTAAAATTATTCCTTTACACTTAAATTTTACAATGCCCTCAATGTAAAGCTCAAAAATCATTAGCAAACCATCAATAGCATCAACAAATATAAGACAAGTAAAATAAAGGAGAGGAGAAAGAAACATCTTATCAATTGTAGATGGCTTCTTGTAAGTGGACCTCCTCCAATATGTCCTCTTGAGCTCCCTCTTAGAATGGCTTGAGGTGGTGTCCATTGACTTTGAAAGCTTTGTTAGTGGTTTCACTTGTAATCTCCACCGCACTATAAGGAAATACCTTAGTGACTACAAACAGACCAAGCCACCTAGAATGAAGTTTTCTTGGCATGAACTTGAGGCGGGAATTATAAAGGAGAACTTTTTGGCTAATTAAGAACCCCTTCCTTGCCAACATCTTATCATGAAGAAGCTTGGTCTTTTCCTTATAGATCTAGGAGTTCTCATAAGCTTCCAAACGAAGCTCTTCAAGTTCTTGGAGTTGGAGCTTTTTTTGGGATCCGGCTTAGTTCAAGTTAAGATTGCACTTCTTTACTGTCCAATACGCCTTGTGTTCAATCTCCACCAGAAGGTGGCATGTCTTACCAAAGACTATCCTGTAGGGAGACATCCCAAAAGGTGTCATAAAGGTAGTCTTGTAAGCCCAAAGAGCATCCTCAAGCCTCAGGCTCCAATCTTTCCTGTTAGGTTAGACAGTTTTCTCTAGGATTTGCTTGATCTCTCTGTTTGAGATTTCGGCTTGCCCATTTGTTTGAGGATGGTAAGGTGTGGAAACCTTATGCAAGACTCTATATTTTCTCATCAAAGCCTTTATGCTCCAGTTGCAGAAGTGTGAATCCTGATCACTGATGATAACCCTCGGAATGCTAAATCTGCAGAAAATATGTGATCTAACAAAATCTACAATAACTTTAGAATCATCAGTTCGAGTAGCTTTTGCCTTTACCCATTTAGATACATAATCAACAACCAACAATATGTAAACAAAATCAAAAGAAATAAGAAACGGTCCCATAAAGTCAAAACCCTATACATAAAAACTCTAACAAAACACCAAAGGCTGATAGGCATCTCATTCCAACGAGAAATATTTCCTATTCTCTAGCATTGTTCACAAGACTTACAAAACATGTATGCATTATGAAATAGGGTAGGCCAATACAATCCAGAGTCTAAGACTTTCCTAGTTGTACGTTGAGGTGCAAAATACCCACCATATGCAAATGCATAGCAAAAACTAAGAACAAACTGAAACTCATGATCAGGTACACATCTTCTAATAACTTGGTCACTACAAAACCTCCATAGGTAGGGATCATCCCATACATAATCCTTAGAGTCACTTTTCAATTTATTATTCTGAGCCTTAGTAAAACATGTAAGAAAAGAATCTTGGATGGGAAGGGGATTTGAGGCTCTCTCAATCTTGCTCCCAGGTGATCAACCACTAGGTTCTCTGCTCCACTCTTATCTTGAATCTCAATGTCAAACTCCTGGAATAGCAACATCCATTTAATCAATCGTGGCTTAGCCTCAAGTTTTTTCAAAACAAACTTTAGAGCTGCATGATCAGAAAACACCATAACCTTAGAACAAAGCAAATAGGATCTAAACTTATCTAATGCAAACACAATAGCTAAGAATTCTTTTTTTATAGTTGTGTAATTCGCTTGAGCAACATCCAAAGTTCTTGAAGTATAGTAGATCACATAGGAGACTGCCCACTCTTTGTGCCAAGATAGCTTCCACAGCATAGTTAGAAGCATCACACATCAGTTTAAACGGGAATGTCCAGTCATATTGGATGATGGGGGTACTGGTCAAAGCCTGCTTCAAATGATCGAAAGCTTCCTTGCATTTCTGGTCAAACACAAACTCTGCATCTTTTTGCATAATGTTGAATAGTGGAAGGGCTATCTAGCTGAAATCTCTAATAAAGCGCCTGCTGAAACTTGCAAGTCCAAGAAAAGAACGAACTTCCCGCATGCATATGGGGTAAGATAAACAGGTAATGACATCTATTTTCGCAAGATCTACCTCAATATCCTCGCTAGACACTACATGACCAAACTATACCCTGTTCTACCAAGAAATGACATTTCTCAAAATTTAGAACAAGGTTAGTTTCAATGCATCTTTGCAGCACTCTAGATAAGCTATCCAAACATGAATCAAAAGAAGAACCATATACAGTGAAATCATCCATAAACACCGCCATGCACTCCTCTAGAAAAGTTAGAGAAAATACTTACCATGCATCGCTGGAAGGTACCAGGGGTGTTATAGAGACTGAAGGGCATCCGCTAGTAAGCAAAAGTGCCGAAGGGACAAGTGAAAGTGGTTTTCTCCTGATCATCAAGTGCAATGTGGATCTGAAAGTAGCTAGTGTAGCCATCCAAGAAGCAGTAATGTGATTTCCCAGCCAATCGCTCCAGCATCTGATCAATGAAAGGCAGAGGGTAATGATCCTTTCGAGTGGCCTGGTTAAGCGTCTTATAATCAATGCAGACTCTTCAATTGTTATGTAATCTGGTAAGGATCAACTCATTGTTTTGATTTGCTACCACTATGTCCCTAGATTTTTTTGGGATAACCTGCACAGGACTCACCCAAGTGCGATTAGATATGGGATAAATAATGTTCGCCTGCACTAGCTTGGTTACCTCTTTCTTTCCCACATCCAAAATCAGAGGATTCAGTCTCCTTTGGGGCTCACTACTAGAAATTTGAGTTTAGAGACTGAAAAATCGGTCTCTAAAATAGTTAGAGACCAATTTTAAAGAGACCGATTTTTTCGGTCTCTAAATCGGTTGCTAATTTTCAGTCAGATATTGGTTAATCATATTTCAAAAAAAGTACATTAGAGACCGATTTAGAGATCAATTTTTCGGTCTCTAAATTAGTCTCTAAAACGGTCTCTAAAAATATGAATATTTTATATATAAAATCGGTCGTTAATGCAGTCTCTAAATTAGAGACTAATTTATCGGTCTCTAAATCAGTCTTTAAAACTCTGAATATATTATATATTTTATAAAATCGATCACTAAATCGGTCTCTAAAATAGAGATTGATTGATCGGTCACTAAATCAGTCTCTAAAAGGCTCAATATATTTCAAGCCTAATTTATCAGTCTCTAAATCGGTCACTAAATATATTTTTTTATATATTTAGTCCCTAATTCGGTCTCTAATTTATTATATGAATTTGTAATTATTTTTAAATTTATTAAAATCCAATATTAAGCATTATTAGATTTGGCGATAACATTTTGCCCTGTTCTTATTCATTTTCTTCAAAACTAAGGTTAGTCACACTAGGTTCCTCTTCATTATTAGATTTGCAATGAATATAACAATTGTGATATAATTTCAAAACAAAGCTAAGAATATTTAATAGGCAAGATTTTAAAACATATTAAGCATGACATTTCTCATGGTATTCATCAATGGGTGGACCATAAATAAAACAAAAGATAATCAAGCATGTCCATTCCTCTACCACAAGTAATCAACTTCTAAAATTTAAACGGCAAAAGGAAATGCGTTAACCCTAATGTATTGGAACTTAACATATCCCTGGCCCAAGAGGCTACATTACAAAACAAACTAGAATGCATAATAAAATTAAATTCTGGGTCAAAATCAAGCATCTGTAATGGTTACCTCAACCTCAACACCAGGTTCAATTGTGATTGAGGTAATATGCTTCACCATATTAGGGGAACTGTAGTGGTCAATGACTCTCTTGTGCACACGTCGCTCAAATCAACCTAATACAACAAGCAGGCCGTGAACACAAGGCAAAATAGTCATTCAAGATGAAACAACTCAGAAATTCACAATAGACATTGAACACGACAATTACAATACGTAAGTCAGCAAACTTAGTAAGACTACAACAATAACTTATGCTCTTTCACTACCCATGGCATCTCTAACACCAACAGGAAGCAAACACACATTCTCATTAAGATAAAGTACAACCAAATTTGAGACATCTAATAAAGAAAAATGGAAGGACAATGAGGAACACACTTTTTAGAAACACCAGTTGACCAAGGATATATGCAATTTCAAGATTAAAATCATAAAAGCTACATTTCTCATTAGAATCTAGCATGCAAGAAGCTAACCACACAAAACTCAAGGATAACAAAATAAATAAATATACACACACATCATTAGATATATAGGGAGCAATTAAAACTAGGATGGCCATCTCCATAGGGTGATTTCCTTGTGGTGATGTGAAGAACTTTAGTTGGCATCCTAGCAAGTCCCTTGACCCTGAGGCGCTTGTCCTTGGCACCACGAACCAAGTCAGTACAAACTATAGTAAGAAAAAACAAAGAAATGTAAAACCAAATTCATTAAATAAACACAACAAAAATACAATGAACTCAGAAAATTGAAAATGAGCAAACCTAGATAAATGCAAAGAATAGCAGACATTGCCAAAAGAATAGGAACCCAAGTAGGCAAGTACATAAGAGAAAATAGGAGGCATGTGAGCTTACATGGATATTGAAGTCATATGCCAAAGATGTTGGAAGAAGCTTACACAGTTCAAAAATTTGCTAATGGGTACAGAAAGGAATAAAAATTGTACAAGTAAATGTATATTATATGCAGTCTTGTTTACCAAGAAGTGATAGAGAGAGAACAAAATGAAACAAAACAAGCAGACTTGATTATTAAGGATATGCCTTAAGCAATAGGGAAATTCTAATATACCCCAAGTGTATCACTCACAAACCGGTCATACAGTGGCTTGTGTCAGTAGTTAAATATGGACTGTCAGATTAACTTGAAGAAGTGATCTGAACCATTAGGTATATTACACCCAGAAAGGTCAGACAATGACATGTGTCGGAGTAGTTAAATATGGATTCTCAAATTAATGATAAGAAGTGACCTGAATTCACCATTGGGTGTAATACACCCAAAGCATGTAAGAATTCCTCCAGGCAATGACATTAATAGTTGTAACAGCAGCATAAATGTTCTTTTATGAACTATCACCATAAATTGGAAACTATAATGGTTGAATTTAAAACAAAAAGGTAAAAAGGAGAAATAAAGCATAATGCCTTTCAGAATATTGGAGTCAACAGCTTACCTCGCCTGGAGTTTCAAGGAGTGGTTGTTTATCTGTTGAATTAACCACTAGCTCCAGGACATGATTTTGCAGCAGAGCATATCTAATAGGTTATAGACATACTTAAGTCAATAAAGTACTCATGTGACTGCTCTCTCTTTGAATGTAAGCTACAAAAAATATGATATGTAATCCTTTAAAACTGCACTAACTTATGTTGTGACTACGAAAGGCATTCTGATGTCAAAGAACCTTGAAAGATAAAAGGAGTTCATTAATCCATTTTCAATACAATTAATTGGGTGAATTCTCATAATGGTTAGGTCATGAGGATGAAACATATTTATAAATAGGAGAAGTACAAAGTACAAACCTTCGTTCAAATACCACAATAGTAGAAGGTGCATCAAATTCAATTGAATGTTCAAAATTTGGAGGTAAATAAGCATATGAATCCACCTGGAATTAAAAACACGACATTAAATTTTTTATAGCTTTTATAAACAATATTGTGATAGTCATATTCTTCATGAATAATGATATATAGGCTAGTAGCCAGAAAAAAAAATGAAAGACACTGCAACTATTACAAGGGCAATATATTTCCACTAATCTTGATTGCATTTCATGTTGCACATTGCTTAAGTGTCAGGCTAGTGGGAAATATATATTTATATGCTTCTTTTATATAACCAGCTTTATATAACTAGAAAACAAGAGGGTTCACTAAAGGAGCCAGTCTTGCATTAGAATCTCAAAGCTAAAAATTTAAGAAAACCAAAGAATAGAATGTGAGAAATAAGAAGGTATTATTTTAAGCTATTAATCAATTTTTGACTTCATTCCTTCCCTTGTTTCTTTTGTCACATAATTTTCCAATCATCTTAATTATTAATGTATAAAGCTTCTCTAAGAATAAAAGATTGTAATAGCATGGTATAAGTAAATAAAATTTTGAAGCCACATTTGTCATTGTTGACTTCTATATAAAAACATTCCAAGGATTTGTAACTTAAATTTAAGCCCAATTTAAATGCCTCTGGATTTTGCTACTTTGTAAATAAAATACTTATAATATTGAAGCTAACCTACCAATGGAGGTACAGCTGGAATTAGGAGGCCACAAGTTTATGACAATGTGTGGCATATGCAGCTCTCAGTGTATTTGGTAGTAGAGGAATGCCCATATTTCCAAGGGAGTCTCTTTGCCTTAAATTATGGAAAATATTGAGTTTAGAGCTTCTCTTTGGTGTGCATTGCTCATGGTTGTTTCAAAGGAATTGTTCTTACTGAGATCGAAGAGATTGAAGAATTTGTTTTATTGTTGAGCCAATTTGGCTCACTATTTTCTTCAATTGTTTCTTTTAAGGAGGATATCTTATTCTCCCTCAGATACTTTTTCTTTCTAATAATATTTTCTTCTTCTATTAAGAAAAAAAGCCATTAGTATTTCAAAAAATGAATCAACTAAACCTGAGATTTATATAATAATTATTAGGGACACCAATTTTAAAAGCACTCAAAATTAGTGATCATACTGACAAAATAATTTCATTTACATAAAAATCATAAACTTATTACCCTCAGTATATGGCTAACACCAGGAGCAGTAGTGAGTGTAACAGCACCTTGGAGCACAAAGAAGAATCTAGTAGGATAAAACACATAACAATCTCGTAAATATATCAAACATGCATTTAGAGCCAAAAACAATGTCAACTGGTTTGGGGTGTCATGGAAATGGAATTGGGGACAGGTAGAATTTAGCATTAAAAAACTGAAATCACAAGTTCACAACCTTTCCACATCATGCAAGGGTAGTCCAGATCTTGAATTATCTGCAAAAGGGGTAAAGCATAAATCAGAAGCATAACACAAAAACCACAGTTCCAGTGGCAACCTATAAGTTGCACAATACATAAAACAATAAATGTCACAAATGAAATGCCAATATGGTTCAGTGAAGGGAAAGTGTCAGCGGATCGACGACAAGTGGCATCGTTGTTCACTGATCCGGTTGGGTCAGGCGTCGCCGGTCTTGTTCAAGGCCAGGATCGATGGTTCACGGTTCAGAGATCTGGCTGGGTCGCAGCGTCTCTATTCACGGTTCTGGCTGGATCGCGATTGATCCGGCTACTCTGCCGTGGATCTAACGGAGCTTGGACGGTGGTAGGGGAAATGGGGCGGGGGAGGGGGGAGAGAGTGAGAGAGGATCGAGAGAATAGAGAGAGAATGGACAAAATGAATTGGTAGGGAAGCATTTGTGGAATGTAAAAGTTTTAAATTAGAAACCAAAATATCGGTCGCTAACCTTTTTTTTTTTTTTCTTTTAGAGATTGAATTTTTTGTCTCTATATATTTATTTATTTTTGTAATTTTTTATTTTAGAGATCAAAATAACGGTCTCTAATTTTTTTTTTTTTTTTTTTTTTAGAGACCGAATTTTCTGTCTCTATTTATTTATTTATTTTTTGTAATTTTTTTATTTAGAGACCGAAATATCGGTCTCTAATAATAAAACAATATTTTTATTTTTTTAAATTTTTTTTATAACATAATTTTGGTCTCTAATTCGGTTTATAAGAAATTTAGAGACCGATTTTATTTCGGTAACAAATTAGAATTTTTTTATAATCGGTCTCTATTTCAGTCTCTATAGAGACTGAAATAAATCGGTCTCTAAAACCCAAATTTCTAGTAGTGGCTGCCTTACGGGTTTAGTTCCATCCTCAAGTAATATCTGATGCATGCATGTGAAAGGGCTAATACCAGGAATATCTGCAAGAGTCCATCCAATGGCTTTCTTATGCTTTTTTAGAATTTGTAGCAGTCTCTTGATAACTCTGCAATGTGTAGTTATTTGTGCCCCATAACTGTGCTTTGTTGATTGCTTAAGTCCTTAGTTGTAGGCATATTTGAAAGGTTTTATGCTGATATTTGTAATATTCAATTCTGATACCTTCCTATATGATTCTGAGCAAACTGTGCTTATTCTGTGATTAATTAAGTGGATTTTCTATTCTTATTGACTTGGTGATTTCTTTATTATAAGAATGGCTCCAAACAAGCTGATATCGAGAGCAATTGAGCAAAAACTAGAAGAGAAAGCCAAATACGAAGTTCAACATCTCACGTCGCGGCACAAGAATGTAATGGCATGGCGTCCCTAACCTAAATTGAAGCGCGCCGCGGCGTAGGCATGTTAATGCCGTGGCATGACTCTGTTTTCTGGACCTATAAATACGTTTTTAATAGATTTTATGAGGAGAGCTTTCGGAGTTTAGAGAAGTTGTGCTAGGTTTTCACGTTCTGGGCTGATTAGAGGCCTAGGAAGGCTTGGTTGGAGGTCATCTTCTTCATGGAAGCAGATTCAAGCATCAAAGTCATATCTATGAGCTTCCTTCCTCTTCTCCCTTTGCTTTTCTCTCTTCCCTCTATTTTTTGAGCACTAATTTTGTTGTATAATTTCATGTTCAATATTTAGCTGAGTTGTATTTAGGGATTACTTTAGATCTTTGTATGGATATTGATGATTATGTGTTTCTTTGAGTTTAGATTGATGTTTGGTTTTGTTCTTCCATACCTATGCTTAATGCTTGCTCTTGTTTGGCCATCAATTGCATGATTTTAATGTTGCAAATGAACTAGACATAGGGATTTGTGGATATGGATATGGTATGGTTGATGCATGTTCTATTTCACTCAATTGGCTTGGGTGAAATGATTCACTAATGGGATAGAAATATACCTCTTAGCCATGTATAGCATGTGTTTGAGAATAGATCTTTCATGAGTAGAGTTTGCTCTAGTTCTCATAGAAACATAGTGAGCTAGGTGAATGAAACCAGGGTTAATTGACCTAGACATAGGCTTTTAACTAAAACAGATTATCAAGCTAACTTAACTATTCATTTATGTTGCTTAAAGGGTTGCATAGCATTAGTTGAAGTATAAGGTGAAGAAGGATTCCCTAAATCTCTAAACCATTATCTTTACTTTCATTTATTACTTTTCTGTCTTTATATTAGTTTTACTGCACTTTCTCCTATTTTATATGTTCTTAAATAGAATCTAGTTAAGCTATTAGTTGGTATTTAGTATTGGAAGCCATTTATCCTTGTGGGAATGAACTTTTACTCTGTATCTGTATTACTTGAATGGCTCGTGTACTTACGGCCTAATAAAGGGACAAACATCTCTCCTCTTGTTCAGCAAGGAGGTTCTTGGCCACGATCATAGGAAGTTGCTCATCAACCACTAAGTGTGCATACTTCAGGTGCTCAGGCAAAGGCTTAAGCTCTAATTTTGGTGGCTGCACTATAGAGGGGAGTAATCTATGGGTTGCACTATTTTTGTAGATTGAATCTCTTCATAATCAGTAGTTGCGTAATCTGTAGAAACAAAGTCATCATCTCTTAAGAATGCATAAATCTCAACACGAACAACATATATCATATCACCATCACAATCAGTACATGAGTGGCAGTGGATATAATCATTAAAATCAATAAAATTAGGAAATTCATCACACAACTCATCATAAGTTTCCTCAACTAAATCAGCAAATAAATCAATATGAAAAATAGAATGCTCTTCCATGGGATGCTTCATAGCATAAAAAATGTTAAACTGAATAATAGGGTCTCCAAACTCCATGGATAGAGTTCCTGCATGCATATCCATCTTGGTCCTCGCTATTTTGAGGAATGGCCTCCCTAGAATAAGTGGAGCCTTGCTAGATGGTGACTCCTCTTCCATCTCTAGAATATAAAAATTTGTAAGAAAAATCAGTTCATCAACCCTTACCAATACATCTTCAATCAGCCCAGTTGGGTAGGCATTATTCCTATTAGCCAACTGAATCACAAGTAGCATGCAAAGGGTCAAGTCCAAGAAAATTAAAAATAGACACAGGCATTATATTAATAGAAGCACCTAAATCTAGCATGACATGCTCAAATTTGTAATTACTTATAATACATAGAATGTAAAAGTCCCTGGATCCTTACATTTCTGAGTCATAGGCTGAATGAGGGTTGAAGAATTTTGTCCTATACTGATTCCCTCATTACCTTTCAGCCTCCTCTTGTGGGGTGCATAATTCCTTAAGAAACTTTGCATATTTTGGAATTTGCTTAATTGCATCCAGCAATTGAATATTGACTTCCACTTTATTGAAGGTCTCAAGAAGCTCTCTATCCTTCTCATCCTTATCTATCTTTCTGGACTGAATGGCTCTCTGTGGAAAGGGAGGGGCTACTACAGGCTTCTACTGCTTATTAACAACTACTGATTTCTTCTTACCCTCAAATTTTTGGGCTGGTTCATTAGAAATTGATTTCTCTACAAGTTGTTGCTTACTTACAGGTTGAGGTTCAGTTGGTATTTGTATAGATTCTCCAGACCTCAGCATAATGGCGCCACATTCCTTTTTGGATTGGGAATTGTTTATGAAGGAAGTTAGCTAGAACCTTGGGCCTGCAACTGACTCAATGAAGAAGCCAATTGTCCAAACTAGGTTTCTAAATTTTGTATAATGGCCTCTGTCCTCTGCTAGAACTGAATATTATTAATGGTCATCTACTTCACCAAATCCTCAAATGAAGGCTCAGGTTTTGTGGCTGCTAGACTTGGTTGTTGCATAGGCTGTTGGAATTGTTGCCTACTTGGTCTAGCATGAGGCTGAAACTGTGGTTGCCTAGGTGGTTGCTGGAATGGCTGCTTGTACTGCTGTGGTTGTTGCTGTTGTGAGGCTGCATTACCATACCTCAAATTAGGAAGATCTCTCCAGCCAGGGTTATATGTGCTGGAGTATGAATAATATCTAGGCTACTGTTGCTGATATTGTGTTTTACTAGGAAAAACACCTGCTACAGCTATAGAGTGATCTTGGAATACAGAACCATCATCCTGAAGTATAGGGCATACATTTGTGGGATGAGATGAATAAGAACAAATGCAATACACACTTGCAGGCCCCTGCACAGGTAATTGTTATCTCACTGCCAACTGTCTCACCAAGGAAGTCAACTCATCAAGTTTATGCTCCATTCTCTATTGGTCAGCATGAGACACATGAATCTCATTCACTCCTCTGGTGGAAGTAATCATCTGAGTACCAAACTGCTAGGAATTGGTAGCTATGTTAACAATTAATTCTTTGGCAGTAACTGGAGCTTTATCAACCAATGCACCTCTGCTAGCGACATCAATCATGCTCATATCCATAGGAAACAAGCCCTCATAGAAGTACCGAATCAATAGTTGGTCTTTGATCTGGTGGAAAGGACAGCTTGAACACAATTTCTTGAACCTCTCCCAATACTCATGCAAAGTCTCTCATATCATCTGTCTTATACCACATATATCTTTTCGAATGGCAGTGGTGGCTCTAGATGCAGGGAAAAACTTCTCCAATAATAGTTGTTTCATATCATTCCAACATATTACTAAACTTAGTAAAAGGTAATATAGCCAATCCTTGTCTGCATCAGCAAGGGAGAAAGGGGATGCTCTCAGCTTGATGTGTTCCTCAAGTATCCCTTATGGCTTCAATGTTGAATAGACCACATGAAACTCCTTTAAATGCTTATGAGGGTCCTCACCTGCAAGACCATGGAACTTTGGCAACAAATGTATCAATCTAGATTTAAGTTCAAAGTTAGCATCAAGATCAAGTTATTGAATCCCTAAAGGCTGGTAAATAACATCAGGAGTAGCTAGTTCTTTAAGGGTCCTATTATGCATGTTATCACTCATAGTTGCAATACCACTTAAGCTCTCAGGTTCACTTTTAAATTCAATATCAAATTTAAGTTCAGATGCAATTCTTTCACCAAGCATACGAGCTTTATTAAGTATATGCAAGGTCCTCTCAATCTCAGGATCAATATCAAGTAAATGACTAGTGGAAGACCTAGTCATGCACCATACAAAGCACAAAAACACAAAACATGCAAAATAGACTACACAACACTAAAATTCTACCAAAATAAATCTAGTTAACCTATCTAGACATTTTTAGAAAACATGGGACCTCCACCGGATGAAAAATACATAAAAATGAAACTCAAAATTGCAATAAAAAATATTAAAAAATTGAAAAAGTGGTCTGAACAATCAACAACAAGAATGTAAACATTCATGACAAGGTCTCAAAATTAAACATCAAGAGTGTTTCAATCCCTAAGATTGATTACAAAGCTTTAGCTCTCCATGAATGGAGAGCACAAACAGAAAAGTAAAGTGCAAAAAAGTAAACAACAAAAAAATAAAAGAGAGGGAAGAATAGAGGAGAGGAGAGGAGGAAGGGGCAAGAGAGAAAGTGAGAAGTCAGAAAATGAGGGAATGATCTTAGTTTTGGGTTTTCTCTCCTATATAACAAACCCTAAAAGCAAAGTTACAGATTTATCCCTAGCTTAGACTCTTCCTATTCCAATTAGCTTTAGTTAGACACCTAATTTTCAAGATTTGGACACCTAATGAATGAGTTATGGCTAAAACACATTTTACATCTCCTAGATCCCATCATCTACCTTTAGATGTTAAAAACCCTATCAAAACGTCACCATTTTGATAAGTAGTCAGATGAAAGTTGAAGGGTTTTGTCTCAGATTTCCAATAGAACTAGTTTTAGTCCAATCTGACTCCTATATTCCAAGATACGACCCAATATTTGCATATTGCCCAGGTTTTAGCGACAACACCTTTGTTCTGACTTTCAGGCCCAGTATGACCCACTAGACATCAGATTCATCTCTGGAACTCTCATCAAAGTTGTATAACTTCCTTTTGTCTTTCCTATAAGGTAAAGCTCATAATTTTTAGAAGTTTATAACTCAATTTATACTCGATATAAAGAAACAGTGTAAAATTACTACAATGCTGAAAAATACAACTAAGTATAATTTGAACTCAAACTTATAAATGGTGGTCAAAATTAATCAATCAAGCACAAGAGAAGTCTAAAAAGCTAAATATGAAGGTTAACTAATATATAAAAATGAGATTTATCAACATAATAGCAATAGCTTCCCATTTTAGTTATGAATGTGGTTTTTTCTTCATCTTCCAGGTGTATGGGGATTTGATTGTATCCGTAATAGGCATCCAAGAAGGAAAGAACTTGGAACCTAAATGAATCGTCAACCAACTTGTCTATATTGTAAAGCATACAAGGGTCTTTAGGACATGCCTTATTCAAATTTGTATAGTCAACACACATACGCCACTTCTCATCGGTCCTCTTGACTAAGACCACATTGGATAACCAAGTTGTATAGGAAACTTCCCTAATAAACCTGATGTCTAATAACTCTTTCACCTGCTTTTGTATTACCTCCTGGCTTTCTAGTTCGACCTTCCTGTTTCGTTGTGCCATTGGCTTAGTGTCTTTCTTAATGGAAAGTCAGTGAAAAATGAACTCGAGGTCCAGTCTTGGCATGTCAGATGATGTCCAGGTGAAGAGGTCTTTGTTCTTCTCAAGGAATGCCACTAGTTGAGATTTCTCTTCTTGGTTCAAATGTTCTCAAATCTTGGTGACTTGATTCAGCTTGGTACTAAGTTGGAGGAACTCAAGTTCTCCTTTTGCTTGTGGACGGGTATCCCAGATCTCCCCGCGTACATCCAATTTAGTTAAGAGGATATTGACAGAGTCCGTAGTGACTGAAATAGATTTGTCGTGTTGGTCTGTTCTCCTTGGTCCCTTTGTGATCTTAAGGCTCTCATTATAGCATCTTCGAGCTGTTACTTAGTCTCCTTTGACCATGACTATCTCTTTATGTTAGTTAAGGAACTTCATAGCCACATGAGGGGTGGATATCATGGCTCCCAAAGCATTGAGACAAGGGCGACCCAAGATCACGTTATAGGTAGAAGGGCAATCCACCACAAAGAACTTAACCTTGAGTGTTTTAAACAAAGGGTCCTTACCCAAGGACAAGTGAGTCTTAACATACTCTACCGGGGTGATTTTGTCTTTTGTGAAACTAATCAATTCACTAGTGTACGGGATCATATCCTTCTTTGAAAGTCCCATCTTTTCAAACAGATCTAGGAACATAACGTCTGCTGAACTCACTTGATACGCCAAACCTCGATGTTAGTGATTATTTAAGATATCGCTATAGGGTCATCGTGATCCATAATGATACTTCTATAATCTTCTTCAGAAAAAGAAATTGGTGAAGCCATGTGTGACCCGCTCCCCAATTTAGAGATCGGATGGGAGGCTATGCTCAGCACTGCCCCAAGGACTTTTTTGCTTTCATTGCTGGATTCGCCGCCACCCGCGAAGCCCCTCAAAATCGTGTTGATTGTTCAAGTTACTTCCATATGACAGCAATCATCATTATGAGTAGGAAGATCCCAAGGTTGTGCCCTATCTTGATTCTGGGTATTAATCTAGGATGGATCCTCTTTGGGATTTTCATTCCTCACCGGTGATCGCATTCTTTGATACAGGGATGCATTTCTCTAATGGTAGTAACTTTTTTTCCTGTAATTTATGTTTCCCTTCCAGTTTTTGTTCCACGATTAGTGAACATATCGGCCTAACCGACCATCTTGGATCAAGGATTCAATGGCATCCTAAAGGTGGATGCAGTCTTCAGTGGTATGCATGTACCCTTCATCAAATATATGGTGCTTTGACTTGTTTTTCTAGGCACGTTTTCATAATGGAAGAGGTTTTGGATGTCTCTGACTTTGTGATCATCACTTCTTGATAGATTTGAGCACGAGGTGCGTTAAGTGGGGGGTATAGTCTTGGTACTTCCCTTTTGGTGGTGCTTTGGAGTTTTGAGGTTACAAGGGAGCTTGGGTCAGCTTCGATTTTGCCTCCTGACATTTATCAACATGTTTCCTAGTGTAGATCACATCTTCAACATTGATATACTTGTCTACTCTTGCTCTGAATTCATCCATTGTTTGGGGTTCTTTCTTACCAAGGGATGTAAAGAACGAACTAGAACGGAGACCTTCCCTTATGTAGTGTAAGGAAATTCTATTGTCCCAATCACGAATATATTCAAGCATTCCTTGTTGAATTGAGCTACATAATCTCAGAGTAACTCTTCCTTTCCTTGTTTGATACAGGAGAAGTATGAAATGGATTTTGATTGCACCTTACTAGTGGTAAAGTGCAACAGAAATCTCAAGGACAAGCCTTCCTAATTGTCCATGGACTTCGGAGTTAGGGTGCTAAACCATCTCAAGGCGGCTTTTTTAAGGGAGAGGGGGAAAGCATGGCACATGAGTGAATTATCATCCCTAACAAACAACATTGCCGAAACATAAGCATCCAAATGCTCTTGGGGGTCCGAGGTCCCATCATAGACTTTAATATTGGTGGGATATTTGAATTATCTGGGGATCTCGTAGACTATTAGATCATTTGAAAAAGGTTGGCTCTCCTAAACCACTGCTCTCCGTTGTTCGGGCTCTTGCTCCTTGGGATTTTCTTTTTCTTGATTTCTAACCATACATCCGGGTTTCGTTATCCTGGAGGTTTTAGGATCGCACCCCCCATCGTGAATTGGTCCCCTTCTAGTGTTATGATTTCTATGTGGAACCCGGTTCTCATCCTCTTTTTCCTCATGGGTGGATCTCTTTAGTTCTTGAATGTGTTCATCCTGAAGGCGGAACAAGGAGATCAATTCTCGGTATGACAGTCCAGCAAGAATTTACTCCTTCTGCTGAGATTGGTCACCCTCTTGGTTTACTCTCCTGTCTAGGAGCTATGTTGAAACAATTTCAATAAATGCACCGAATTGTTACAAGTAATATAATGATGAGAAAAAAAATATCATCTCCACAAGGATAGTAATCATTTTATCAACACAAAAGGAAAGGTTGTTTCTACTTGAACTTAAAATATGATTTTGGTAACTTTGAATTGTATTGATTTTAAACAAGTATAAAAGAAATGTATTAAAAATAGAGTAATTGACAAATTAAAGAATATTTTTGGATTTTCAAGGAGAAGAAAATTAATCAAGAAAAACGGCTAGGGTTCGAATCCTATTATTTACCCTCTTATGTTACTAATTAACTCTCAAAACAAGTAATAATCATGCATTTAAAGTTCCAATCAACAAAATTAAGTCAAGATCAATCCCTTGATTCAAAACCCTTTAACCCACATCACAACTCCCAATTCCTTGGGTAATTATTAATTCAAGTTAAGCATTAATAATAGTGATTTCATGGAACACATAATTACAAAGATATATTCCTATATTTAATCATAATCTTGCTAACCCAACTCAGTTCTAGCATTAAAACTAATTTTCCAATTAGAAGAAATACCCACATTCAAACCAATAGTGATCAAATATTAATTAGCATTAAGCAATGAGTAAAGTGTTCAAATACATGAAATTAACTTGTCAAGAGAGAATCAAACAGATCATATAAGAGTATCTACAATGTTCATCTGACCCTAGCCTAAAAAGATTTAGCTACTCATGATGGAAGAAGAAGAGATGAGAAAAATCAAAGTAATGGAGGAAAAAGAGGCCATTGATCCTTCAAAATCTTGTTTCCAAGCTTGAATAATCAATGGAGGTGGAAGAAGATGAAACCCTAGCAGAGCTCTGGGTAAAAACCCCAAAATTCGAAGAAAAATAACAAAAGTCCCGTGAAAAATGTTTTATCTGATATTTAAAACTGGTTAGGTAACGGTCATCGCCTCGCGATGGGCCAGTATCACCTCGCGATAGCCCACGTGCGAGACAAGGCCCACAGCAGCTTCGAAGATCCTTTCATTCAGCAGTTCGCCTTGCGATCGCTATTCCTCGTCTCATGATGGCACACATGAAGGATCGCCTTGTGACATGTTAAGCTTGTCAGGCGACAGATCAAGTGAGGAACATTTTTCTCTTTCTTCTAAGTTAAATCCAAACCTGTTTCAATCAAAAATTTACATTTCATTAGCCAATGAACACCAAAAACCTATAATACTCTTAAACAATTAAAACTTATCTAATTTCTACCTAAATTCTTTAATTCTAAAACTAATTTGACCCAAAAACTTACTTGTGCTAGAGATTCAGCACAACCCCAAACTTAGAGTTTTGCTTGTCCTCAAGCAAACAACCAATTTCAAACAAGGGTCAGAGAATAAACCAAATTTTGATTCATTTATCAAACAAGCCATTCCAACAGAGTCACTAAGATTGAACAATCCACAAAAATTTCAACAATTATTACACAATCAATTCACCTACTCTTTTGCATTTGTGTTTCCCAATCATCACAGCTTTATGTAACCAGAACCATTGATCCACTAAGAGTAGCAAATCAATCCTCACCACTCCTCTCCAGAATAGGTGTTTCACTCAACTCAAGTGTCTAGAGGTGTTATTTACACTCAATTCACATCACAAGTAGCACCCTACCATATGCTTGACAAAGTTCTCGAGAAGTAGATACAATGCGATGCACACACACACTAAAATAGGTCTTTTTGGGTTGTAATAGAGCTTAGGTAAAGGTAGGAAATAATTTGGATAAGAGGCTTTTTGTACTTGAAATTAGACACAAGCCATTTCCTAACAGTCATAAGCCACCCTTCAATTTATTCAATATAAAATTCCCTAAAACAATTCTTCAAAATAAATGGAATGGGAATCAGAAGGAAAATATTTACACATATGTATAAATTTTATTTTTATTTAATATTTTTTTAATAATTTTTCTTTTTTTTCTTTTTTTTTTGTTTTCTGTTTTCTTCTTTTTCTCTTTTTAATTTTTCTTTTTAAAAAAAATTATAAGGAAAAGTCCACAACCACCCCAAACTTAAAACATTACTTGCCCTTAAGCAACCCCAAATTTAGGAATTTGCCAAGACATGCCATGAAGTGACTCAAACCTAACTCCAAGTAAGTAAGGACAATGGTTTTCCAGTTATTGGCTTGTTATGAAGGCTCAGTTCAAAGAAAAGGCTAAAGGCTCAAGGGGCTTAGCAAAAGACAAAAATGTTCAAGTGGTTTATTTAGTCTCTAGTTAAGCATAAGAAAAATGTCTCAGTGTGTCTGAACAAGCAAGCAAAAATCACTAAGAACTATGTCAAGTTCTAAAGAATGCCAAATGCAATGAAAACACACATGAAAGAGATGACAATGTTTAGGCCCAAGTGGTCACAAGTGTTTGAGAGTGAAGAAAAACATGCCACAATCAATTTCTCTTTGATTAAAGTTACAGTGGGCTGCTTAAAAGGTATACACTCAAGCAAAATGCCAGGTCCTTGATTAAACAACTCATGCAAAACTTAAGTATCAAGTTCACAATTTTTTTCAAGACTAGAATTTAAGCATGGAATGATTTCATTGTATACACAACAATCAAAAGAATTGGCAGTCATTGTCTTGACAAGCGATTCAACCCGCACAAGTTAATAACCCCCAACAAAATTTGTAAATTAATTTAAAAAAGAGATGGGATGAGAGAAACTTCTCCATTTGGATATCGTTTGATGAGCATGGATATGCGGGGTATGAAATGCATGGAATGATGACGAGCTATCATCACTATAACACATGCTTAACAACCAACAAGGATGAGTAATGAAACCAAGGCGCAAATATCCAAAGCAATGTGACTGCAAATATCCAAAATGCTAGAAAGCAAAATACTAATAACGAAAAGTAAACAAGGAAGTTCAACCGGGCAAGAAAATAGCAAAATAAAAACCAAATACCCCCAGCTGACTTAAAACATCTAAACTTCATCATTATTATCTGCAACACCATCCTCTGAGCTCTCCTCATCATTAGTAACAACCTGGTCATCCTGGTGCTCCCTAACTCCCTCTACCGCAACACCTAAGTGCTCCTCATCATTAACAACATGTCTTGGTAATAACAGGAAAAGAAACAATCATCATTGTGAACTTGTCACAAACACTTAGTGAGTGAGATACATGCAAAGGGTCAATTGAGAACAAAAATACTTGATATTACCATTCCCAAATGAACATGAACCAAGATCACAAATCCCCAACATATTTCATCCACACAACATTGGTAAAATCACTGGTTATCAAACACAACTCATGGAACTCATCATGGAAGCATTATAAGAAAAGAGAAGGAACATAACCTTCAATAACGGACATTTATCATGAGCTCTAGAGTGAAGATAGGGGAGAAGACATACCTGATAATGGATTTCAGAGAAATGAGATGCAAAGAGTGGATAAGAGTTAGAGAAACGGAAGAAATTGAGTTGAGGTGAGAGACCAAGTGAAAACCCTAACAGAGCTCTGGAATGGGTACGTGGGAAAACACTTCAAATGAATCATCTATTTATAGGAAGCGACACGTCGCCTCGCGACGACATATTGTCGCGCCACAATGGCACACACTGAGCAAAAATAGAAGATGGTTTTCGAGTTGTCACCTGGCGAAGGTAATACCATCGCCTCGCTAGTCAAGTCAATAAGTCCCTGCTAGAAATTCGCCTCGCGATTGAAGTTAAAGACCTTTTGCTGGAAATTCGCCTCACGATGGTGAACTCTCGCGAGGCGATGGGCACTGGAAACAAAACTTTGAATTTACAGTTCCCATTTTGCCTCACGATGTCCTATTATCGCCTCGCGATGGAAGTCAGAGGCATCTTGCTGTAAATTAGCCCCGCGATGGTGGACTCCCGCGAGGAGATAAGCCCTGGGAACAAAACTTTGAATTTACACTTCCCATCTCGCCTCGCGATGGAAGTCAGAGGCTTTAGAATTGAAATTCGCCTCGCGATGGTAGAACCGCCGCTTCGCAATAGCAGTTCGAGGTACATAGATCCCTTTTTTTCTTGCAAATCGCCTTGCGATGTATTTTCCTCGCTAGGCGATGGTGACTAAAAAACTGATTTCGGTGGGCGAGAAAATGCATTCGCCTAGTGAGGTGATTAACTTCTTTATATTTTAACTTTAATTCCCAGCACTTGATCCTTTGCTTAAAAACAACAGAATTGCACCTTATTCTTACAACATCAAGGACAAAATTAGATCACACAAGTAGTTTATTCTTATGCAAAAAAAAACAAAGAAAATTGCTACTCAAAACTTAATTCAAAATGACTAAGAAAGAAAAATTGCTTGGGTTGCCTCCCAAGAAGCGCTAGTTTAATGTCGTTAGCTCGACGCCTTATGATTATTTATGGCTCATGTAAAATAAGAGCAACTTTTGCTCTTTCTACCACCCCACCAAGATAAGGTTTCAGCCTCTAGTCATTGACTCTGAAAGCACTTTTTGAAGTTGGATCCTCCACTTCTATTGCTTCAAAGGATGTCACTTATTTGACAATGAATGGTCCTGACCATTTAGATTTCTATTTTCCCGGAAACAACTTCAGCCTTGAATTAAACAACAACACATGTTGTCCCGGATAAAATTTCCTCTATGAAATGTACTTGTCATGTTAGGTTTTCATCTTCTGCTTGTATATCCCTATATTCTCATCTGCATGCATACGCATTTCATCAAGTTCATGTAGCTGATTAACCCTCTTTTCTCCACTCAAGGTAGGATCAAAATTTAAGAATTTCAAGGCCCAATATAGCTTGTGCTCAAGTTCTAATGGAAAATGGCAAGACTTACCATAAACCAACTGATATGGTGACAAGCCTAAAGGTGTTTTGTAGGTTGTCTTATATGCCCATAGAGCATCATCTTGCCCAATCATTCCTTGAATTACCAACTGTCTTCTCCAGAATTCGTTTTATCTCTCTATTTGATACCTCCACTTGGCCATTACATTGAGGGTGGTAGAGAATTGCCACTTTGAGTCAGACATTGATAAACACATATTTTATTCATTAAGAAACCCTTATATTTAGTCATTTACACTCTCCATATTCTTAATTGATTGAGTTTGACATGATTTTGTGAGTTTGAGCTCAAATTGGTCCTAATTGAATATTTTCAGCATTATTGAGATTTTACACTGTTTCTGTATTTTGGTCATAACTTGAGTTCCTGATATCTGAAAATCATGAATTTTATCTTGTAGGAAAGCTAAGAGGAAGCTCTACAACTTTGATGAAGAGCTCGAAGTCTGATTCAGATGTCTAAGGGACCTAAGTTGACATGGAAGTCAGAATACGGGTTCTGTCAGTAGAATCCGAACAGTGTGCACTCAAAAAATCATATCTCAAGATGTAATAATGGAGATGGGCTGAAATTTTGACAGTGGATATTCAAGATCCAAATAAACAACTTTCATGAAGAACACATTTTGATAAAAAGAAGTCTAGTAGGTCATTTTGAGCTTGCAAGTCGGAACAGAGGTGCTGAAGTTGGGTTTGAGCAACCTACGGTATTTGGGACATATCTTGGGCTTAAGGAAGCCAAATTGGACGAACCAGCTATCCATTTTATAGCCAAGACAAGGATCTACAACTTTCATGAAGAACACTTTTCGTGGTTCTGAAGTATAGTGGGTCGTTTTTGGCTTCCAAGTCAGACACGAAATTTTCGTCCTCAACCACCCACTCATCCATCCACTAATCCACTCATCCATCCACTAATCCACTCATCCACTCATCCACTCATCCACTAACTCACCCATTCATCCACTCATACACTAATCCAACCACTTAACCACTCCACTCACTCATCCACTAAACCAATCCACTAAACCAACCCACTAATCCATCCACTCAAACACTCCACTCACTCACCCACTCATCCACCCACTTCCCTTTGTCATTTTGTTACCTTAGACTTCTATAAAAGGCACCATTTATCATGAACAAGAGGTAACTCTCCTTCATTTTCTCTCTTAGTTTCTTGTTTCTTCATAGTTTCTTCTTGTTTCTTCATAGTTTTTCTTGTGATTTCTTTCTAGCTATGTGTAACTAAACCTCCTTGGTTAAGGGGTGATGAAACCGCTAGTATTAATGTTGTAAATTTTGCATATTTGATTATTTCAACACGCTTATGTTTTTATTCATATATTTCTGAATCTATTGTTGGTATGAAGGTTTTTGTACTTGTTCCTACTTTCAAAGTAGTAGATCTAGGTTTATTATGCGCGGTTGCGGTAGTAGATCTAGTGGGATGTATGATGTTCATGTGGGTATAATTATCTTTGTGCTATTTGCCGCTTATAAAAGTGGTAGATCTGGGTTTATTATGCGCTTTTGCGGTATTAGATCTAGAAAAATATATGTTCTAAGTAATTTAATCCCGGTGTGTGATTAGACCTTAGTGTAATTGGTTTTCTAAATCTTAATGCAATTGTTGGATAGTTGTAAGAGCGGTTGCTTTATGACTAATCGGTGATTAGGAGTTGATTTGAGCGGTTGCTAAATTGGCCAACACGTAAGGAAAACAGAGATTTAATATCACAATTGCATAAAAACATAATTGAGCATGTTGGAATAAAAAGGATATGTGGATTTACATTATTATATAAATCTAGTGGTGGATTCAATCTCTTAACCAATTTTCTTATATTGTTGATTTTAGTTTGTTTATTGTTATCTTTGAAGCTGTTCATTGTTCATCAAAACTCCAAAACCCCCCTTTTACTGTTTATTGGGAATTGTTTAATAGTGTTAATTGAATTGGTTCTCTGTGGATCGACCCTTACTAACTACAACTAGTTGTAAGGTTTTTATTTTCTGGTGGGCCTAACAACTGATTTTTATCTTAATTTTAATCACTACATCCGCACGCATCAGAATTTTGGCGCCTGTTGCCGGGAACCAATTTTTTCAATTACACTATTAATTTATTTCCTATTTTTATTCTGTTTTTATTTTATTTTATTTTATTTTATTTTTAATCTTTCTTTCTGAGTGTTTTGTAGGTGTTGATGTCCTTTGAAGGAGTAGACGAAGGATTGCTAAATTTGAGGAACTATATTGATCAACTCACTTCACATCCTCAATTTCCCTTCCATCCTAGCTAACTTCCAACTCACACTGTGACATTGAAGTGCCCGTTACATTGATCTATCAAGTTCGGAGACATTTGAGCCATCCGAAATATCGAAGAAGTGACAATGGCGAAAAACACTTTAAGGGCATTGGGTGCTCCGGATCTAGATCAACGACCTCTTTGCATAGACATTCTTGAAAATGAAGAGGCATTTGAATTGAAATCCGGTTTAATCCATCTCTTGCCATCTTTCAATGGATTACCGGAGAGGACCCCAACAAGCACTTGAAGGAAATCCATGTGGTATGTTCTAGCATGAAACCCGCAGGAATTCATGTGGAGCAAGTCAAGTTGAGAGCTTTTCCATTCTCATTGAAAGACTCGGCTAAGGAGTGGCTTTACTACTTGCCACCCGGATCCATCCAATCATGGCGGGACATGGCCCGAACTTTTCTAGACAGATACTTCCACGCTCAAAAGCTGCAACAATCGAAAAGAAATCAGGTATTCAACAAAGGCATGGGGAATCACTCCATGACTACTTGGGAGAGATTTAAGAAGCTATGTTTCAGGTGCCCTCATCATCAAATAAGTGAGCACTTTTAATTCAAGTATTTCTATGAAGGCTTACAAGTGATGGATCGCAACATGATTGATCTTTGCTAGCGGAGGAGCATTGATTGATAAAACTCCTCAAGAAGCTAGAAACTTGATCTCAAGAATGGCTGCCAATACTCAACAATTCTACTCTAGAAATGACACTTTGGAGTAAGAGCGATGAAAGAAGTAGAGACAACCAAGTATACAACAACAAATGACTCAATTGGCTTGCTATGGTTCAAATGGTTAATGGATTCGGTAAAGCACCAGTTCATGCTTGTGGGATCATTGTTCATCTGGACATCCCAACGATATGTGTCCCACTCTCCAAGAAGACACAAATGAGGAGGTAAGAGCGGTAGGGGGATATCTTTGGACTTTCAAAAATTACAACCCCTACTCAAACACATATAATCCGGGTTGGAGGGATCATCCAAATTTCAGCTATGCAAAGCAACCTCAAAATCAACCTCCAAACTTATGGACCTCCAGGATTCCAACAAAGACAAGTACCTTTCCCTCGAGACAAGACAAGTTTAAGCTCCTAAGCAATCTGAGCCTTCATTAGAGGAGCTAGTAAAACAAATGGCCACTAATAATTTGCAGTTCCAACAAGAAACAAGGACTGCAATCAATAACTTGCAGAATCAGATAGGGCAGTTGTCCACAGAATTCAACAAGTTTCAAAGCCAAGCTTCAGGGAAACTACCCTCACAGCCAGAAGTGAATCCGAGGGAAAATGCTAGTGCTGTCACATTGAGAAGCGGAAAGACGATGGATGAGCCTACCTCTCTTCCACCAATCATTCAAGAGAAGGATGAACCACCCAAAGAAGCAAATGATAAGGGGCAAACTTCCAAAACCCCTAAGGTAAGTATTTCTGAACCCCTTCCTAAATATGTCACTAAAGCTCCTTTTCCTAGTAGGTTAGTTAAAACCAAGAAAGAAGAAGCAGAAAAAGAAATACTTGAGACTTTTAGGAAGGTAGAGGTTAATATCCCTTTGTTAGATGCCATTAAGCAGGTACCTAGATATGCAAAATTTCTGAAAGAATTATGCACTAACAAGAGGAAGTTAAAAGGAAATGAAAAGGTCCAACTGGGAGAAAATGTTTCAGCTGTAATTAAAAAGAAACTCCCAACCAAATGTAAGGACCCTGACACATTCACCATTCCATGCACTATAGGTAACACAAGGTTTGAAAGGGCAATGCTTGATTTAGGTGCATCTATAAATGTCATGCCATATTCTATTTATGCATCTTTATACTTGGGTCCTTTGGAACCTATTGGTGTTGTTATTCAATTGGCTGATAGATCTAATGCATACCCTAAGGGTGTGGTTGAAGATGTTTTGGTACAGGTGAATGAATTAGTGTTTCCGGCAGACTTCTATGTTTTGGAAATGGAAAAGGATGAGTCTCCCAAATCTGCTCCTATCTTGCTAGGAAGACCATTTTTGAAGACTCACGGACAAAAATTGATGTGCACTCGGGAATTCTAACAATGGAATTTGATGGGGAATTAATTAGATTCAATATTTTTGAAGCTATGAGATACCCAAGTGATGTGCACTCTGCTTGTTTAATTGATTCTTTTGATCCTTTTGATTCTTTAATTTCTGCAACTTTTGATACTGACCATTTTGATGCTCTTGATACAATTCTAACTCATAGCTTAGATGTACAGGAGGAAAAGAAGAAGAGTGAAGAAGAGCCATGGAGTGAAGACATTGATGAAATTGTTCTTTGCCTTACAAGAGCTCTCTTCCACTCCCGAGAAGAGCATGAGGTAACTTTTGTTGATTTACACAGTTACTACCGATATACCTCAACCTTCATGTTGTGCGGGCACACAATTGGAACCGAAAGCACTACACCGATCATCTTAAATACATCTTCTTGGGGGAGAAGGACACCCTTCCAAAGAATAATTGCAAAGTCACTCACCCAAGAGCAAGAAGAGAAACGGTAGGCTGTTTTGCGGGAACATAAGACAGACCATTGGTTGGTCAATAGGCGATATCAAGGGTATTAGTCCCTCCGTTTGTATGCACAAGATATTAATGGAGGAGGATACTAAACTCCGTGAGAGACCCTCACGGAGATTGAATCCTCCCATGATGGAGGTTGTGAAAAAGGAGATACTTGAAGCTCCTAAGTGTGGGGGTGATCTACCCCATTTCGACAACAAGTGGGTAAGCCCGGTCCGGGTAGTACCAAAGAAATCTGGAATTACTTGTGGTAAGAAATGCTGAAAATGAGCTTATTCCCACTAGGTTACGATGGGTGGCGTGTTTGTATTGATTACAGGAAGTTGAATGCCGCCACGAGAAAAGACCACTTTCCTTTACCTTTCATTGATCAAATGTTAGAAAGATTAGTGGTCATTCTTATTATTGTTTTCTCGGATGGTTTTTCGGTTACAATCAGATTGCCATAGCTCCGAAGACCAAGACAAGACTACATTCACTTGTCCATTTGGTACCTTTGCATATAGGCGAATGCCTTTTGGACTCTGCAATGCACCAGGAACTTTCCAAAGATGCATGATGAGTATATTTTCTCGATTACATTGAAAACATCATCGAGGTTTTTATGGATGACTTTAGTGTCTTTGGAAATGATTTTGAAAATTGTTTGGAACATTTAACTTTGGTGCTTAAAAGATGCATTGACACTAACACAGTACTTGAATTGGGAAAAATGTCATTTCATGGTGAATGAAGGTATTGTGTTAGGTCATGTAATTTCGCTAGGGAATTGAAGTAGATAAAGCTAAGGTAGAACTCATGCATTCTTTGCCACCACCCACTAGTGTGCGGGAGATTCGTTCTTTTATTGGTCATGCGAGGTTTCTACGGGAGATTCATTAAAGACTTTTCTAAAGTCTCATTGCCCTTTGCGTACTTCTTCAAAAAGATGTTAATTTTAACTTTGATGAGAAATGTATGGAAGCTTTCAATAAACTCAAGAAGTTGTTAAGCTGTTTGCACCTATCATCGTGCCACCCAACCGGGAGTTACCTTTTGAACTAATGTGTGATGCCGTGACTTTGCGAGGAGCTGTCTTGGGACAACGAGTTGATAGAGTTCCTTATGCCATTTACTATGCATCAAGGACTCTAAATGATGCTCAACTTAATTACTCAACCACGGAAAAGGAACTTCTAGTCATGTTGTATTTGCTTTAGAAAAATTTAGATCATATCTAATTGGTTCTAAAGTGATTGTGTTTTCAGATCATGCAGCCTTGAAGTATCTTCTAACAAAGAAAGAAGCAAAGCCTAGATTGCTCGATGGATTTTATTGCTCCGAGGAATTTGACTTGGAGATTAAAGACAAGAAAGGGAGCGAAAACTTGGTGGCCGATCACTTGAGTAGATTGGTAATCGAAGAGGAAGAAATGCCTATCATGGAGACTTTTCCTGGATGAATATTTGATGGTTGTCAACACCATAATCCCTTGGTATGCTTTGACATTGTTAACTACCTGGTTACTAAGGACTTTCCGGAGGGTTTGAACAAGGCCCAAAGAGATAAATTAAGGAGTATTTGTAAATACTATATCCGGGATGACCGTACTTATGGAAGCATTGTGCGGATCAAGTCATTAGGAGGTGCATTCCCGATTACGAGACACACTCCATCCTCTCCTTTTGCCACACCTATGCATGTGGAGGACACTTTGGCGATAAAAAGGACAGCCAATAAAGTGCTTGACAGTGGTTTCTATTGGCCTTCAATTTTCAAAGACGCTTACAACTTCGTAAGTCTTGTGGCCGCCGTCGAGAAACAGTAATATTGGTCCTCGTAATCAAATGCCTCGGACTCCGATCATTTTTGTGGAACTCTTTGATGTGCGGGGTATTGATTTCATGGGACCATTCCCTCCTTCATTTGGTTTCACATACATTCTTTTATCTCGTTGATTATGTGTCTAAATGGGTGGAAGCAAAAGCCACTCGATCGATGATTCTAAAGCACGATTTTGTTAAGTCACATATTTTCTCCAGGTTCGGGACCCCAAGGGCTATCATCGGTGACCAAGGGACCCATTTCGCAACAAAACCTTTGATGCTCTATTGAAGAGATATGGAGTAATGCACAAAATTTCCACTCCTTACCATCCACGGACAAATGGGCAAGCCGAAGTGTCCAACCGGAGATTAAGTCAATCCTTGAAAAGACAAGTGAATCCCTCAAGAAAGGATTGGAGCACTCGACTTGAAGATGCTTTATGGGCTTATAGGACTGCCTATAAGACTCCCATCGGCATGTCACCATTTCGGTTGGTGTATGGAAAGCCACATCATTTGCCCGTTGAGTTGCAACATCGATCTTACTTGGGCCATTAAACAAGTTAATATGGAATTGGAAGGTCTTTGGAAAGCAAAGGAAGTTCCAGCACGGGAATTAGAAGAACTAAGAAATGAGGCCTTTGAGAATGCCCCGATTTATAAGACTAAAGCTAAGGCATTCCACGACCAATTGATTTCCGAGAAAGAAATTTCACAGAGGACAAAAAGTCCCGCTATTCCAATCAAGACTCAAATTATTTCCGTGTAAACTGCGTTCTAAGTGGATTGGGCCGTTTGTGGTAACTAATGTTTTTCCTTTTGGTGCGGTTGAGATCGGGAGTGAAAATTCGGCAAAGCATTTAAGGTCAATGGTCATCGTCTCAAACCATATCATGAACTTCCCGACAAAGTGCGAGAGATGGAAGTGATGACCCTCATCCTTCCACAATATGAGGAGCATAAAAAGTATCATCATGTCGGTGAGGACAATAAACTAGCGCTCATTGGGAGGCAACCCAACCAGATTTGCTCTCTTTATCCCTTTTTATTTTGTGTTTTCATTAGTTCCTTAGATTATGTTTTTATCTGTTTGTTGGTTGTAAGCATTTGAATCTCTAAAAAAAAAAAAAAAAAAAAAAAAAAAAAAAAAAAACAGACTATGTGCCCGACAATAAGGTAGGTAGTGCCATTAAATTTTATCACTCGGAAGCATGTGAAGGTCACTTTTCTTCAAAGACAACAACTGCGAAAATCTTGCAGTATGGATTTTATTCGCCTACTTTATTCAAGGTCTCACACCTTTTGCAAAAGTTGCGGAAATTGGTCAAAAAGGTTCTGCTTTAAGATTATCATCTGCACCTACTCCTTGAAAAATTGAGATCTAGGTGGCGCGGTTCTTTTGCTGTCAAACACGTGTATCCTCTGGGGCCGTAAATATTGAGGATCCTAGGAATGGTAATGCGCTTAAAGTTAATGGACAAAGACTCAACCATTCCTGGAAAATCAAGTTCTTGAGTTATTTGTGTTGCCGGTTAAGTGGCGGATACGGTACTCCGTGACTCTCAAGTCGGTTTATTTTTCAGTTTCCCAAAATAACTGAATCCTTCTTCTCCTTCAAAATGGATGTCATTCTTTCAAACCTGAGAAAACATTTTCCTTCTTTTCCTCAAAATGCTCTGAGAAAAATCTACAAAGTTCGATGTGAAAGATTGAGACTGTTAATGCACAAAGGTATGCCAAAAGATGTACTGCTGGATAATTGAAGCAAAGGTTCGATTAGCGGTGAGTCCTCAATTTCATTTGACTCATATATGCCCTGGTCTTGGAAGAAGTTCATATTCTAAAAGGAGAAGAGCAAAAAGGTTACAAGTCTGTTACAAATGTGGACGATGGAACTCAACAAGCGATGTCATACTTTGGGGATGGTTTCCGCAAATAGAGAAGATAAAATTTTCTTCATTAAGAATGGATGAGTAAGGAGTCATTAGATGATATCTTATCGACTCTTGAGACGCATTCTTGTGGATTGGTGCATCGTGAAATTCTTAAATTGTGGAATCTCTTCAAGGATGAAGAAAAACGCTACAAGCTTGGGAATCTGACTCTAAAAGACCCTGTTTGCCAGTTTATAAGAAAATTGGATGGGAAGCCTATCCTCGACTCATAGAAGGCGTTTAAGCCGTTTACGGACGTAAAACCGAGGGAAGATGTGAGCCACAATCACAACAATCTGTACATATCATCTTCTTCTTCTTCTTCTTCTTCTTCTTCATGTCATCTCTCAAAAACAAAAAAAAAAAAAAAACAAAAAAAACAAAAAAACAAAAAAAAAAAACAAACAAAAAACAAAAAACAAAAAAAAATTTATGTATACGTCTTAGGGTTGGCTTTGGTAACACACACCGTGAATGGGGAAATGCATGCATCCTGATCCAGCCTTCTTAATTGAAAAACAAAGAAGGTAGATTGTATCCCACATGTGAGGCAAAGGGCGTATTATGGCCACTTGTCCCTTTTGGGAGCCCTATGTTGCGCTTTGGTCTTGAATGGGTCGAATCTTGGTCAACAATGCTTTGGCACAAAGCCGAAAGAAGCAGAACTACCTCCATCCCAATCTTAAGTAAGTATACACTCATCTTTCATCAAGTTTTTCTAACAAAGTCAAAAAAAAAAAAAATAAAGAGAGAGGACGTGATGTCTACGCACTCATGACGCGGTATAAAGATACGCCATGGACACTTTGTACATACAGGTATGTCATCATTTTCTATTTCTTTTATCTTTGTATCATTTTGTTGTATTTTAATTTTTGTACGAGACGATCCTTTGAGCGGGGGTCCTTCAGGGTTTCTAGACTTCTTTACCTTGATGGTTTTCTTGAAGTCAAACAAAAATAAAAATAAAAAAAAAAAAAAAAATAAAATAAAAAAAAAAGTAAAAAAAAGAGGAGAAAAGATTCTGTGTTTCTTAATTTCAACCTTTTCGACAACGACCAACCTACCCTCATAGGTGCAATTATTCCCTTTCCATTCTTTTTCCTACTTAAACACTCCATTTTCTCCATTTTCCTTCAACTCGAAAACACTCAAAGGGAGGAAGAGTATAGAATGGGGCCTTCTATTCGTAACCTCAAAAATGTCTGTGTTTTTGTGGGTCGAGTTATGGGAAGGGATTAGAGTTTGTAAACGCAGCTAGCACTCTTGGTCGATCACTTGTCTGCGAGGAATATTCATCTTGTATATGGGGGAGGTTGTCGTGGGTTAATGGGGGGGCTGTATCACTTGCTGCTTCTATAGGAGGCAATCGGGTTTTAGGTATTATTCCTAAACCTTTGGTTGAAAATAACATCACTGGAAAGACAGTTGGAGAAGAAATTCAGGTAACATCTATGCATGGACGAATGAAAACAATGGTTGACAATTCTGATGCATTTATTGTCTTACCAGTGGATTTGGTACTTTAGAAGAAATTTTTCAAATTGTCTCTTGGTAGAACTGAACATCCACCATAAACCCATTGGTTTGTTGAATGTTAATAATTTCTTTGATCTTTTGTTATTTTTTCTTGACAAAGTTTGTGGAACAAAATTTATCACTCCTTCAACAAAGACAACTTCTTATCTCTGCCTCCACTATTGATGAGCTCATTGATAAATTAGAAGCTTTTGAGTATGTACCTGATCCGGTATTAGCTCGGATAGATTGGTCAACGAGAAGCAAACAAGGAAGTAACAAGAAACAAAAGCGATCTGCGACTTCATCTTTAATGGGTTTGATTTTATTGTACCTTGTTTCTGTTTAAATTTGTGTCGACTTTCTCCAACAGTAATATCTTCTCCTTTACTCATCTATATTTTAACATTGAGGACAATGTTGTGATTTAGTTGGGGGGAAGGATAGTTGACCCAAAAATAAAAAATAAAAAATAAAAAATAAAAAAATAAAAAAAAATAAAAAAAAATTTGTTGTGCTGTTTGGAAAGTATGATATGATTGTCAAATCAATTAGTGATGGCAGAGTAAGGAGTAATTTTACTCTTGAGACACATCTTAATTGGTGGCAGAGTAAGGAGTTTTAGGTAGTAACTAATTAGTACTAAAGTTTTATTGTTTGATTTCTTTTCGAGTCGATGCGGTGCTCGACAAGTGTGTTTCTTTTACTCGCTTGGCGTTGATTCACTTCTTATCGGGTTGTGTTGCTCTTTTCTATATCTCTCTTTCACATTGAAGGCAATGTTATATTAAGCGTGGGGAGAGATTTCAGCATGTTCTTTTTGTAAAAAAAAAAAAAAAAAAAAAAAAACAAAAACAAAAAAGGGGGTTCATTGCATGATTGAATAACTTTTCTCCTTCTTGAACCGATATGCACGGTGATGGATGATTAAATTGATGAATTGAGTTTGATGGATGCATACCTTGTGAGATTTTGAGCCTAATGGATGGATTCAACATTTATGCCATTCTCTTCTTTCTTGTGTGATTTTCACTCATGTTAATGACCACTCTAGAACTTGCTTTGATTCTTTTTGAGGCTACATTTCACTTGCATGCATGAACATGATTGAGGCCCTCTTTCTTAATTAGCTAGTTTAACCAAATAGCCAACCTTGTTTTCAATATGATATCAAGCACTCTTTTGATTTCTTGGAAATTCTCTGATTCCTGCCAACCTTGTATATTTTCCTTTGCTTAACCCCTTTGAGCTTATTTGACCATTCCTTGTTTCTAGCTCATCATGTGCCTTAAATGAGAAATCGTGTTCTTACTTTACCTTAGGGAATAAAAGAACATTAGCTTGGTTAATGGATGAGTTTTTGAACAAGTGTGGGGGTGTGTGTACAAAATGGTTGTTGAAAAAGAAAAGAGTGCCCAAAAAGAAAAAAATGTATGTATATAGTTATGTTCATATATATAAAAAGAAAAAAAAAAGAAAAGGATTGGGAAATGAATATGTAAAGGGATATACATTAGAGTTGGGATGAACTTTTATGCTTGTTATTTGAACTCACTCTCATTTGCTTTTATTCTCTTTGGTATTTATCCTCTCATATCCATTTTATCCTCTTCTCATTACCTTAACCTCACTACAACCTTGAATAAAGTCCTCATGATTTGTGTGTGCATGTGTTTTGAGTAGTGGAGAAGTAGAAGATAAGCAAGCTTATGGTAGTGCAATTTTCATGGGTTGAATTGAGTGAAATACCTACCTTTTAAACACTTGAGAGATTGAGAGGGGATCTTGTGAAGATCTTTCATTCTCGATTCATGTTGAAGATACCTTGCTTGTTGGTTTGAGATGTGGAGAATTGTTAACTCATGAATGTTTTGATCCCTTGAACCTTTGGTTGTTCTTCTTGATTGTAAAATTTTGGTCTTGAGTTTTGCCCAGGAGTGCAAAAAGCTAAGTGTGGGGGAATTTGATAAACACATATTTTATTCATTAAGAAACCCTTATATTTAGTCATTTACACTCTCCATATTCTTAATTGATTGAGTTTGACATGATTTTGTGAGTTTGAGCTCAAATTGGTCCTAATTGAATATTTTCAGCATTATTGAGATTTTACACTGTTTCTGTATTTTGGTCATAACTTGAGTTCCTGATATCTGAAAATCATGAATTTTATCTTGTAGGAAAGCTAAGAGGAATCTCTACAACTTTGATGAAGAGCTCGAAGTCTGATTCAGATGTCTAAGGGACCTAAGTTGACATGGAAGTCAGAATACGGGTTCTGTCAGTAGAATCCGAACAGTGTGCACTCAAAAAATCATATCTCAAGATGTAATAATGGAGATGGGCTGAAATTTTGACAGTGGATATTCAAGATCCAAATAAACAACTTTCATGAAGAACACATTTTGATAAAAAGAAGTCTAGTAGGTCATTTTGAGCTTGCAAGTCGGAACAGAGGTGCTGAAGTTGGGTTTGAGCAACCTACGGTATTTGGGACATATCTTAGGCTTAAGGAAGCCAAATTGGACGAACCAGCTATCCATTTTATAGCCAAGACAAGGATCTACAACTTTCATGAAGAACACTTTTCGTGGTTCTGAAGTATAGTGGGTCGTTTTTGGCTTCCAAGTCAGACACGAAATTTTCGTCCTCAACCACCCACTCATCCATCCACTAATCCACTCATCCACTCATCCACTAACTCACCCATTCATCCACTCATACACTAATCCAACCACTTAACCACTCCACTCACTCATCCACTAAACCAATCCACTAAACCAACCCACTAATCCATCCACTCAAACACTCCACTCACTCACCCACTCATCCACCCACTTCCCTTTGTCATTTTGTTACCTTAGACTTCTATAAAAGGCACCATTTATCATGAACAAGAGGTAACTCTCCTTCATTTTCTCTCTTAGTTTCTTGTTTCTTCATAGTTTCTTCTTGTTTCTTCATAGTTTTTCTTGTGATTTCTTTCTAGCTATGTGTAACTAAACCTCCCTTGGTTAAGGGGGTGATGAAACCGCTAGTATTAATGTTGTAAATTTTGCATATTTGATTATTTCAACACAGTTATGTTTTTATTCATATATTTCTGAATCTATTGTTGGTATGAAGGTTTTTGTACTTGTTCCTACTTTCAAAGTAGTAGATCTAGGTTTATTATGCGCGGTTGCGGTAGTAGATCTAGTGGGATGTATGATGTTCATGTGGGTATAATTATCTTTGTGCTATTTGCCGCTAGTTATAAAAGTGGTAGATCTGGGTTTATTATGCGCGGTTGCGGTATTAGATCTAGAGAAATATATGTTCTAAGTAATTTAATCCTGGTGTGTGATTAGACCTTAGTGTAATTGGTTTTCTAAATCTTAATGCAATTGTTGGATAGTTGTAAGAGCGGTTGCTTTATGACTAATCAGTGATTAGGAGTTGATTTGAGCGGTTGCTAAATTGGCCAACACGTAAGGAAAACAGAGATTTAATATCACAATTGCATAAAAACATAATTGAGCATGTTGGAATAAAAGGATATGTGGATTTACATTATTATATAAATCTAGTGGTGGATTCAATCTCTTAACCAATTTTCTTATATTGTTGATTTTAGTTTGTTTATTGTTATCTTTGAAGTTTGTTCATTGTTCATCAAAACTCCAAAACCCCCTTTTACTTGTTTATTGGGAATTGTTTAATAGTGTTAATTGAATTGGTTCTCTCAGGATCGACCCTTACTAACTACAACTAGTTGTAAGGTTTTTATTTTCTGGTGGGCCTAACAACTGATTTTTATCTTAATTTTAATCACTACATCCGCACGCATCAGACATCATACTTGGAAAGAACATTTTGCAGCTGATTATTGTAGAAATGAGTTCCTCCATCACTGATCAACACCCTCGGAACTCCAAATCTAGAGAAGGTGTTCTTTTTGCCAAATTTGACCACTGTTTGAGAATCATTTACAGGTGTGGCCATAGCCTCAACCCATTTTAAGACATAATCAACAACCTCTAATATGTACTGATATGAATAGGAAGAAGGAAATGGTCCCATGAAGTCAATGCTCCACAATCAAACAATTCAACCTCCAGAATGGGATTCAAGGGCATTTCACTTCGTCTTGAGATATTATCTGTCCTTTGGTATTTGTCACAGCTCTTCACATGGTTATATGCATCTTTAAAGATGGATGGCCAATAAAAATCGGACTAAAGTACCTTGGCAGTAGTATGTTCTCCATTAAAATGCCCTCCACAAGGAGAATCATAACAATGCCAAAGTATCTTCTGCCCTTCAACTTGTGACACACCTTCTGAGAAGTCCATCTGGGCCAATTTTGAAAAGAAAGGGATCATCCTTAATGTAATATTGGGCATCTCAAAAGAATTTCTTTTTCTGTTGCCATGTCAAGTCTTCCGATATAAGATTAACAGCCTTAAAATTAGCCATATCAGCAAACCATGGCCTCTCCTCAATTGAAAACAACTTCTCATCCTGAAATTCTTCAAGAATGTCTCCCTCTTTAGTAGTAACTTTAGAATTTTTTAGCCTGGACAAGTGGTCTGCTACCACATTTTCACTTCCTTTCTTGTCTTTAATCTCAAGATCAAATTCCCGCAACAATGCGATCCACCTAATCAATCTAGGTTTTGATTCTCCCTTAGTTAGCAAATATTTAATTGCTGCATGATCAGTGAACATAGTAATCTTAGATCCAATCAAGTACGAACGAAATTTCTCCAAGGCAAATACTATGGTAAGCAATTCCTTTTCAGTTATGGCATAATGAATCTGGTTTTCATTAAGGACCTTGCTTGCATAGTAAATTGTATAGAAAAGTTTGTCCTCTCTTTGCCCCAACACAGCTCCTACTATATAGTTGCTTGCATCACATATAAGTTCAAATGGTGATTCCCAATCAGGAGCTACAATGACAGGGGCAAAAATCAATTTTTCCTTCAAAAGATTAAAAGCATGCAAACACTTATTATCAAAATCAAAAGAATAATCTTTAATGAACAGATTGCATAATGACTTTGCAATTTTTGAAAAATCTTTGATGAATCTTCTGTAGAAGCCAGCATGGCCTAAAAAACTTCTCATGCCCTTCACATTCAATGGTGGAGGCAGCTTCTCTATCACTTCAATCTTGGCCTTATCTACATCCATACCACTGGCTAAAATCTTGTGGCCAAGCACAATGTATTCCTATACCATGAAATGACATTTCTCCCAATTTAAGACTAAATTGGTTTCTATGCATCTCTTAAGAACATTAGCAAGGTTAGACAAACAAGAATCAAATGATGCACCAAAAACAGAGAAATCATCCATAAAGACCTATATTTTTCAATCATATTAGCAAAGAAAGAAAGTATACACCTATTTGTCCCTTTATTAGGCCGCAAGTGCATGGGTCATACAAGTAATACAAATACAAAGTATAAGTTCATTCCCACGAGGATATATGGCTTCAATTACTAAATAACAGCCAATAGCTTAGCTAAATTCTATTCAAGAACAAATAAAATAGGAGAAATGCATAGAAACTAAATCTAAAGACTACAAAGCAGTAAAGATAATGGGTTAGAGATTTAGGAAATTCTTCTTCACCTCATACTTCTTACTAATGATATGCAATCTTTTCAAGCAACATCAATGAATGAGTTAAGTTAGCTTGAGAATCTGATTTAGTCAAAAGCCTATGTCTAGGTCAATCAACCCTGGCATCATTTACCTAATCCACCATGTTTCCATGAGAACTAGTGTAAACTCTACTAATGAATGATCTATTATCAAACACCCGCTAATACATGGCTAAAAGGTATATTTCTATCTAGTTAGCGAATTAATTCATCCAAGCCAATTGAACTCATCGAACATGCATCAACCATACCTTGTCCATATCCACAAATCTTTATGTCTGGTTCATTTGCATCAACCAAGATCATGCAATCGATGGCCAATTAGAAGCAAGCGTTAAGCATAGGCATGGTAGAACAAAACCAAACATCAATATAAACTCAAAAGATAACATAAACATCAATATCTATATAAAGATCCAAAATAATTCCTAAATACAACTCAGCTAATGCATGAACACAAAAATAATAACAAAAACAGTGCTCATAAGATAAGGGAGTGAAGAAAACTAAGGGAGAATGAAGTAGATATCATCTTTGAAGCTCAAATTATCTTCCCTAAGGAAGATGACCTCCATCCTTGGCTCCTCCAGCCTCCAATATGCCTAGAATTGAAGAACAGGCCGCAGCCTCTCTAAAACTTAAAAACTCTCACCGGACTCTCCTTTTAAAATATGTTAAAAATCTATTTATAGGCTTAGAAAATAGAGTCACGCCGTGGCATTAATATGCCTAGGTCGCGGTGCGTTATAATTTAGGTCAGTGACGTTGCGGCATTAACATGCTTGCGTCGTGGCGTTAAATTTGCGTAGCTCTCTAACTTGATGCAGAGGATGCATCACGCTGCGGCATTGATATGTCACGTCACGACGTGAGATGTTGAGTTGCACACTTGGCTTTCTCTTCCAGTTTCAGCTCAATTGCTCCATATATCAGCTTGTTTGGAGCCCTTCCTACGATAAAGAAACCACCAAGTCAATAACAGATGTAAATCCACTTAATCAATCAAATAATATGCACAGTTCTCTCAATATCATATAGGAAAAGTATCAGAATTGAATATAACAAATATAAGTACAAAACCTTCTAAATATGCATAACAACAAGGACTTAAGCAATTAGAGAAATTCAAATATGGGGCACAAATACCTACACATTGTGGATTTATCAACACCTCAGAAAAGTAGCTAGAGCATTGCAAAGACTGAAAGACATCTGTCTATATGCAAAAACTCCATAGGGACAAGTGAATGTTGTCATCTCTTGGTCCTCTGGATTGATTGTAGTCTTATTATAACTGGAATCGTCATCACGGAAACAATAATAGGCTTGTCCAGATAATCGCTCAAGCATCTGGTCCATGAATGGGAAAGAAAAATGATCCTTCCAGGTAGCTTGGTTGAGCTTCTGGTAGTCGATACACATACGCCAACTAGTGATTGTTATAGTGGGAATTAACTCATTCTTGTCGTTCTTCACCACAGTCATAGCTCCCTTTTTAGGAACAACCTGAACCGGACTCACCCAAGCACTATCCGAAATCGGGTAAATCATTTCGGCTTCAAGGAGTTTCAGCACCTCCTTTCTCACTACTTCTTTCATTGTGGGATTTAACCTTCTCTATGGCTGGACCACTAGCTTGAATTCCTCCTCAAGTTTGATCTTGTGCATACCAAAAGCTGGACTAATCCCTTTTAAGTCAGACATAGTCCATCCAATTGCAATTAGGTGTTCTCGGAGGACCTTTACAAACTTTTTTTCTTTAAGTTTTGATTAAAAAAACTGTTGATTTTCACTGGATTTGCATCTTGATTGCCAAGAAAGGCATATTTCAAGTGGGATGGCAAGGGTTTCAACTCTAGTTTAGCTTTTTCCTCTACCTTGTCATTACTCAGCTCTTCTTTCATCTTGCTAACAACATTTTCTGCTTGATGTGCTTCTATATAACGCAAACACTCCTCAATGACTTCATCATCCACTTCTCCATGCTCTTCAATTGCATTCACAATCACTCTTTCAAGAGGTGTAATTGGAGTATTTTGCTGAAAAGATTCCTTAACTATAGTATCAATCAAATCCACCCGATAAGAAGTTTCTTTATCATTCAGGTGTTGCATTGCCTCAAAAACATTAAAGGTGACTTTCTCATCCTTCACTTGCAACATTAATTGTCCTTGCTGGACATCAATGAGGGCTCTCTCGGTGGCTAAAAATGGTCTTCCAAGAATTAAAGGTACCTCTGCGTCCTCTTCCATGTCCAACACGACAAAATTAGCTAGAAATATGAATTTGTCAACCCTCACTGGCACATCCTCTATGACTCCATAAGGATGTTTAATTGACTTATCTGCAAGTTGCAAGGTCATTCTTGTTTGCTTGACTTCACCTTCCCTAAGCTTCTTAAGCATAGACAATTACAATAGATTTATGCTTACTCCCAAGTCATAGAGAGTTTTACCAATGGTCATATTACCAATAGTGCACAGAACTGTAAAACTCCTCGGATCTTTCAATTGTGGGGGAAACTTCCTTTGAAGTATTGCAGTGCACTCCTCTGTTAATGCCACTGTTTCATCCTCCTTGAACTTTCTCTTCTTAGTCAATAACTCCTTCATGAATTTAGCATATGTAGGCATTTGCTCCAATGCCTCTGCAAAAAGGAATGTTGATTTGGAGGCATTTGAAAATGTCCAAAAACCTTGCAAACTGCTCCTCTTTCACCTTTTTCTTGCTTAAGTGAGGATATGGTAACTTCACATATGGTGGGATCACTTGAGGCTTATCCTCTTCTTGCAAAATCTTACTCTTTGTCCTCCCCAAGAAGGAGTCTAAGTTAGAACTCTTTTTATCATCCTTTTTCTTACTTTCAACCTTTGCTTCCTTTTCTTCTTTTTCTTTTTCTTCTAGATTCACAATGTCATTCCTTTTATTTGGCTCTTCATCCAACATCTCCCTCTCATTTATTTCAGTAGACCCCGAAACTAATGGCTTCACTGTGGATGGTGTGACAATCTTTCCACTCCTCAAAGTTACGGCTTTGCAAGACTCATTCTTGGGATTATCTACTGTATTTCCAAAAAATTATCCCCCAGATTGTTCAGCAAGTTGCTTTGAGAGCTGTCCGATTTGGTTTTCAAGGTTCTTGATGGATGCTTCTTGGTTTTTGAAATGAGCCTCATAATTTTGAAAATTAGTTTGAGTCATCTACATGAATTGAGTCAATGCTTCTTCTAAGGCAGTAAGCTTCTCTTTAGGTTGTTGTAGTTGAGGAGGTTTACTTAATTGAGGAGCTTCATGTTGCTTCCAAGAAAAGTTGGGATGATTCCTCCACCCTGGATTATAGGTGTTGGAATAAGGAGTCCATCTTTGCCCCTGAAAATTTCCCATATAATTGGCTTGCTCATTTGGATCACCTTAAGCTTCATAAACACCATTCTCGTGTCCTCCCCCACAAAAATCACACCTCATACACTGCATCACAGCCTTGGAATGATGAGATTGAGAGGAACCCGCTTGTAAGGATTGAAGTTGCTTAGTGAGAACCTCCAATTGTTAAGAAACCAATTTGTTTTGGGCTAATAGAACATTATGTGCTTCTAGCTCTAGATCACCCTTCTTAACTTGCACTCCTCTATCATGATGAATAAGATACTCATTTGAAGCCATTGCTTCCACTAACTCTCTTGCTTCTTCAGTTGTCTTGTTATTCATTGTACATTTTGCCGAAGCATATAGCATCATCTTCGTATTCAGTCTCAACCCATGGCAAAACGTTTGCATTTGTGTCAAGTCATTATAGCCATGATCGGGACACCTCTTCAAAAGCCCTTTGAACCACTCCTATGCTTCATAAAGATTTTCTCCATCATTTTGCTCAAAACTAGTAATTTCAGCCATTTTCTTGATGAACTTGGAGGTAGGAAAGAACCGATCCATAAATTTGTCCTCCAATTCATTCCAAGTAGTAATACTCCCTTGAGGAAGTGTTTGCAACCAATCATTTGCACTATCTGTCAAAGTAAAAGGGAACAATCTCATCCTCTTAACTTCTTCAGAAACACCATCCAGCTTCAATGTACCACAAATCTGAAAGAAATTTACTAAGTGCTAGTTGGGGTCTTCATTATCCACTCCAAAAAACTGATTCTGCTTGAGAACATTCAAAAGAGAAGTTCTAATCTCAAAGGCATTTGCCTCCACCAGTTGATACTCAATAGCTAACCTCTGACGGTTGTTCCTCCAGCCAAAATCTCCCAAAGTCCGCCTAGGTGGTGGTTGTTCAGCCATGACTTCTTCTGTGAGAGTATGAGAAAAAGAAGTATATGCTTGTTTTTCTTGAGTTTTTTTATATTGCCTTGCCTTCTTAGCTTTCTTCCTATTTGCTTTTTCTGTCTTCACAATCTCGAGATCAAACAACAATTCAGTTGCCTTTTCCCTCGCATATACAGAAAATAGGAGAATTGTAAGTACAAGTCAACTATATTTAGAAATGAATTAAAATAATGCAGTAAAATTTAAAATAAACAAAATAAAAACAAAATAATTGTCCAAAGTAGTAACTCCTTTGCCTTGTTGATAATCAAATCAACAATCCCCAACAACGGCGCTAAAAACTTGTTGAAATAATTTCGGCAAGTGCACCGAATCGTTACAAGTAATATAATGATGAGAAAAGAAATATCGTCTCCACAGGGATTGTAATCGCTTTATTAACACAAAAGGAAAGGTTGTTTCTACTTGAACTGACAATATGATTTTGGTAACTTTGAATTGTATTGATTTTAAGCAAGTATAAAAGAAATGTATTAAAAATAGAGCAATTGACAAATTAAAGAATATTTTTGAATTTTTAAGGAGAAGAAAATTAATCAAGAAAAACGGCTAGGGTTTAATCTTATTGTTTACCCTCTTATGCTACTAATTAACTCTCAAAACAAGTAATAATCATGCATTTGTAGTCCCTATCAACAAAATTAAGCTAAGATCAATCCCTTGATTCAAAACCCTTTAACCCACATCACAACTCCCAATTCCTTGGGTAATTATTGATTCAAGTTAAGCATTAATAACAGTGATTTCATGGAACACATAATTACAAAGATATATTCCTATATTCAATCATAATCATGCCAACCCAACTCAGTTCTAGCATTAAAACTAATTTTCCAATTAGAAGAAATACCTACATTCAAACCAATAGTGATCAAATATTAATTAACATTAAGCATTGAGTAGAGTGTTCAAATACATGAAATTAACTTGTCAAGAGAGAATCAAACAGATCACATAAGAGTATCTATAATGTTCATCTGACCCTAACCTAAAAAGATTTAGCTACTCATGATGGAAGAAAAAGAGATGAGAAAAATCAAACTAACGGAGGAAGAAGAGGCTATTGATCCTTCAAAATCTTGTTCCCAAGCTTGAATAATCAATGGAGGTGGAAGAAGATGAAACCCTAGTAGAGCTCTGGGTAAAAACCCCAAAATTCAAAATCCAGCCAAGAAGAAGACCAAAAGTCCCATAAAAAATATTTTATCTGATATTTAAAACTGGCTGGGTAACGGTCATTGCCTCGTGATGGCCCAGTATCGCCTCGCGATGGCCCACGTGTGAGACAAGGCCTACAACAGCTTTGAAGATCCTTTTGTTCAGCAGCTCACCTCACGATTGCTGTTCCTCGCCTCGCGATGGCACGCATGAAGGCTCGTCTTGTGACATGTTAAGCTCACTAGGCGATAGATCAAGTGAGGAACATCTTTCTCTTTCTTCTAAGTTACATCCAAACTTGTTTCAATCAAAAATTTGCATTCCATTAGCCAATGAACACCAAAAACCTATAATATTCTTAAACAATTAAAACTTATCTAATTTCTACCTAAATTCTTTAATTCTAAAACTAATTTGACCCAAAAACTTACTTGTGCTAAAGATTCAACAAGTTGCAAAGCCAAAATAGGGGTTCTTGCCTCTCTTGAGGGGCCTCCGCGTGATTCGAGTTGTTGTATGGCCAGAACATGTCGCGATAAAGGGGAAAGTTTCTCACTAGAAAGAGAATCATTTTCTCCATTGCTCCTGGGTTATGGATGGGCAGCAATCAGATCTTGAGTAGCTGTAGAGCTGCGACGGTGGCTAAAGGCTGGATGGTTTGGTGCCACGAAGGCACGGTTTTGTTTGGGGGTTACCATGGTGGAGGTGGTGAGATTTGGAGTTTACAGTCCCCTCAAACGATGCTAATGTTTTGAATGGGTTTAGATGATCACCTAAGTGAGGTTGATGTGGTGGTTTCCTCTATAGCACGGCGGCAGTGACGGTGGTGCAAAAGGTGGGTACCTATAAAAGACACTCTGACACTTAAGTTAGACAGTGCATAAGATGGGTAGTGTTTAGAGGTTCAGATCCATACCTTAGTGGTTTTGTCTAGTATTTATATGTGAGTGTGATGGAGGGAAAATCCGTTTGAGATAGCCATTTAACGATAATAAATGTCATTGATGAGGATCCCAACAAAATAGGAAACATGTAGACTAATTATCTCTTTATAATTGTAATTTTTTGAAAACAGATATTTGATGGAGGGATTTCCTCCTTGTCTGTTAAGTGTTATTATGGTTGTTAATACATGCACTATAAGTCGGAATCTATCCTAGATAAATCGAGGTGCTCCTTGTTAAATTAACCTGAAACCCGGTCTAAAATAGTAACCTAAGAGGTACACACTTTAAATCAATTGGTGAATATTTCTGAGTCATAGTATAAAAATGGTGTATAGGTAAATTTCAACATAATATAATCTAAATTCACATATGTAATAATAATATAAAAAAATTTAATATGTGTAATTAGATGTTTTCATCTCATAAATATTTGGTTGAAGTCATCACCACTTCATAAAATGTTAGTGTGTTTTGGTATTTTAGTACATATATTTTCACATTCTTTGGACATGAAACAAAGCCATGTAATAGGTTTTTTCACAAGTGACACCTCCAAGAACTCAAATATTCATCCAAAAGTGATAGTGGCTGGGATATATCTTCCTCGTTTTAGGGACTCGTTCGAACAATATTAGGGGTAGTCACCGGCACCGTTCGTCTTCTTTCCACCATCTCACGCATTCAAAGAGTTGGAATCTCGTCCTAGCTGCACTTCTTATCTTCTATTAGGCTATGTCTGGAGCATATGATAGTATAAGACATGATAGTATAAGGCAATATGATAATGTCTAGTAGTATAAATAAGCTGATAAGCTTTTATACTATCAAACATTTGGTGCACATAGTATAAGCAACTTGATAGTATATGTAACTATCTACTATGACTATACTACCTTTCACCTTCCTTGCCATCTTCTTTGGCTTCTCACCCAATTCGTGGCAGCAACAACACTTTATTCCTATACCCAATTCACTCTCACCTCCAACAAATAGATCCAACACTCAATTTCACTCTCACCTCCCACAAACAGATCCACAACCCCACTGAATCCATGATCCAATCATGGAAGCCAACGTGGGATCATCCACAAACACAAACTCAATGCCATTGTTGCACCTTACTCGAACAACCACCGGCACCCAGATGCACCACCCACAAGCCACAACACCACCATAAACCCTCTATAGACAGACCAGTTTTTGCCACTACTGTCAAGCCTTCACGCCATAGAGCCAGTCAACAACATTGGCATGGATTGGTATGTGACCCAAGTGCAACAGTGGTGGTCAGAAGCTCTGGCAATGGTGGTACCTGCTTCTTCTTTCTTACTCTTCAATGGTAATTGAAACTTGGATTTATATTTCACTGTATATTAAGATATGAAATTTTTGGTATGGGTTTATGAACATTTGGTTGCATATTTTGGTATCTAGGCTTGAAATTTATTTTGTTAGTGGTGGTATGACAGTGGTCCAATGATGGTACGACGATAGTTAGGCAGATGTGCAGCTGAAACAGTAATGGTGGTCTAGCGGTGGTCCTGGTAGAGGGAAAGGCTTAGAGTGATAGAGATAAAGATGGGGAATAAGGTCAGAATAGTTATCATATCAGGTCTTATCATGGGGTAGGAGAGAGGATAAAGTTATTATATAATAATATGATAAAAATAGTTGACCGGATTTGACTATCCAATCATGTATCAACAACAAACACATGCTAAGACCTGACAGTATATTATTATACTATCAATTCATTCTTATCAGGTGCTCCAAACGCAACCTTAAAAAAACTCTTATCTAGACACTATCTAATATATCATCATTTAGGTACTTTATTTAATTATTTAGATGTGTAAAGTAATGACTTGCATGTTTAACTTTTTGTTAAATATTACCCAGCTTATATGATTTGGTTTGAATGTGTCTTATTCTCTTTTTCTTTTTCTCTCGCATGATATTAATACACTCATATAACGAAAAATTTAGTATTTCATCTTTTTCAAATTCAAAACCTGAGCGCTACTTCTCATTGTTATGAATTATTTTTCGTAAATTTTTTATACCCAATTTTATTTGCTTGAATTCAGCGAAAACAAAATTATTTTGTTTGGTTTGATAACTTGCTGATGGTTTGGTTTGATCCTCAGCCAAGATTCCGAAGTTTCCAATTGCAGATGCTAGTATCATGCTTAATAGGATTTAGTCTCTTTCTTCTATTTACTCAATGTACCAAAAGAATTTTATTTTATTTTCTTTAATTCTTTTTTCTTTTCAATTTTAACTTTCTTTCTGTTATGATCTTTTGAAGCAAGAGTTGTTTTCATTTTCAACTCCGATAATTTTACATTAAACATATATATATTTATTTTTATATTTCATTTAATACCATTTATCATGTATATTTTTTTTATAATTTTTTTTTACTAAATCTAATACTTTTTTAAAGATGTCAACAGTCTTACACTTTTTTAAAAAGTATAAGATTATCTTTTTTTGCTTTCATTTTTGCTGTGAACATGTACTATTGTCGCTAACTTATTGCTACAATATGAGTTTATTTTTTTTATTTTTACAAGCAACTGCTCGTATATGTAAATAATTAAATGGAATGTCTAAGTAACAATGTGTTAGGTAGTGTCTAGATAAGATTTAATCTTCTCTTGAAAAGAGAAAGTTTCTATAAATACATGTTATTCTCTCTTTGAATTTAAGCTCACTTTAAATTTTAAACTTTAATGATTTCATATCTTTGCAGAAAAAAAAAATAGCTACAAAAAGTTTTTGTACTATTTATACAATTCAAAGTTTTAGCTACAAAATAAAAATTACACATGTCCTCTTCTTGTGCAAAGGGAGACATGTCATATTCTCATTTAAAGTGTCATATGTCATCTTTTCGTATAAAAAATTACTACTATTAATTTCATATGTTAAGTTCTCATAAAATATTTTTCCTTTTACATGTGTGACAAGTGTGAGTGAAGAAATAATTAAAAAATATTTTCTTATAAAAAATTCAATAATTAAAATAAATTATTTTAACAAAATATATAATAAAATATTTTAATATTATGATATTGAATAATTAATAAATAATATTTAATAAAAATCATTTGATAATAGATATATTTCTAAAATTTAATATTTAATAAATAAAAAAAAATTACAATAAAAATTATTTAAGAATTATAAATTACACATGTCTACTTTTCATTAAAATAAACACATATCATCATCTCATTCAAATGGTCATATGTCATCTTCTAATGCAAAGGACTAATGTCATTCATTTCACATGTTAAGTTTTTATGAAATGTTTTCCTTTCACATGTATGGGTAAAGAAATAATTAAAAAAAATATTATAAAAACATTTAATAATTAAATACATCATGTTAATAAAAATATTAATATTTAATATAATATTTTAATATTTTGATATTAAGATATTGAATAATCAATAAACAATAAAAATACATTTTTCAAATTAATATTTAATAATTAAATAAAAATATTTTATAATATAAAATATTTAAAATTATATATATTAGTATTTACAAAAATACTATAATATTTTATTATTAAAATATTTATACAATAATATTAAAATATTATATATTTTATATTTATATTCTATTTACTAGGTACGTTTTTGTTATTTTTTATATTGTTATAAACACTTTAATACACTTAGCAAATGTAGTATTATTATCATTATATATCCAAGATAAATCAATAAAACAAAACATAATGAGTCTATACTATTCATTTCATGGGTCTACAAATAATTTTTTATTTTTCTTATGTGTATCACATGTGAATATAAAAAAGAAAGTGAGAGAAGGCGATTTCATGGATAAATAATTTCTAACTAACAATTTTTTCATTAAATAATTTTTTTATTATCAAATAAAATAATAATTCTTCAAAGCTTTATTAAGTAATAAATTATTAATATTTAAATTATATTATTATATCTCAGGTTGATACTGTTAGTGGTAGAGTTATCAAACTCGGACCAGACCAACCGATTCATTGGTCGTAACCGGTCCAAGTGGTCAACATGTAATTAATCCGGTATGAACCGGTTTGATTCGACCGATTTTAAAAACAGGTGACCCGTAACCTCAAGTAACCCGCCGGTTCATGCCAAAAAAAAAAACTTAAACTGAGTTGAACGCAGCGCCTCCGGCCGTTGCCCTCCAGACAAAGGAAACTCAACGAAAACTAAGATAAGAGAGATATCAGATGCAGAAACCAGTCACGCCCCATTGTACTGCGCCTCCATCTTTTATCACTGGTCACCACCACGAAAATCTACTCCATTTCTGACTCAGATGGGGTTTTGCAAGTGAAGAAGCGGAAGGCAAAAATGGCAGTGGCTAGAGTTAGATGGCCAGGACTTGGGTGGTGAATGATGGTCTGCCGGTCTCTACTTCACACTATGCGAGAAATATGATAAAAAGAAGGAGTAGTTTGTTTGTGTGTGGGGTTTTTGACCAATGTGCCCTAAATAGAAAAATTATTTATCAAATTGCCATCATTTTCAAACAATTTTTCAAAATGCCCCTGTTTTGGCCACGTTGGAATTTTTTATTGTTTTTCGTTCCACGTAGGATGCGCTAGAAGAGATGGCGCATCCAACTAGGATACGCCAACACGTTTGGCGTATCCCACATGGATATGCCAACACGGTTGGTGCTTCTGACTAGGATACGCCACAAGCGATGGCGTATCAACGTGGATACGCCATGCGTGTTGGCGTATCCTTTGCGCCAACCGTTTTTTTATTTGCCTCACGTGAAAAAAAATAAAATAAAAAATACTGCGTGGCATGTACATGATGACATATCCATGTAAAAAACGCCATGTAGGATGGCGTATCCACGCATCGTGGACAAAAAATTTAAAAAAATGCCATTTTTGAGTGTGCTTCTAGGACACTTAACTTATTTCAATAGATCTCGCACTCCTCCCAAAGGCAATAATTATGCTTATTTGAGAGTGCATTATAACTTTAAAGATATCAATATTTATAGGTCAGTTCAGTTTTGCTTTGATCACTAAAGTTTTACTTTTATTAACATAAAAAAAGTAAGACATCAATGTACTTTTATTTTTTGATAAATTCTTATTTACACACCTAAAATCATTTTTTTTACTTTCTTAGTTACTTATATCAATTATATGTTAAAGTTCTAAAGATTTATTTTAGATAATTTAAATTGTAAAAGTTTAACCGATTATGTAAGTAATTAGTAATTAATTTTTATTGTTAGATTAACTTTATGTGATACCAAATATTTGACATACTAATATGTACACTTGAACTAACTTAACCAATCTAACAAACTATTTGTAACTAACATCACATGTATTATGCAAAAGCATGAGACTATATGCATGAGAATAAGAATAGAAAATTTCCCCATTAGCATGCTTTATAGCTTTTGCTAGAGGTAGAGTAAGGAGAATAATTGATTCTGGGTTTCAGATTTCTCTTCTTGCACGTGTTAAATTAGTCATGCTCATGCAAGCTCAAAGAAACTAATAAACATCTTTACCAAGCAAAAAATTTGAAAAAATCACATAAATAATGGACCCTAAAGTAAACACTTTCACTTTAAATAATTTGATGAGAATTTAGAATTTGTTTCTTGCATTGGTTATCTTTAGATCCATCCTCTTGTACAAATTTTCATGTATAGTTTGTGTCAAATTGGTCAAGAGTTAGTTCAATAATCTTGTATACATATCAGTATGTCAAATATTTGGTACCACATAAAGCTAATCTAACAATAAAAATTAATTACTAATTACTTACATAACCGGTTAAATTTTTTTACATTACAATAAATTATTTAAATAAATCTTTAGAACTTTAACCATACAATCCGGTATGATGTAAATAACTAAGAAAGTAAAAAATGGTTTTAGGTGTGTAAATAAGATAATTGTTTTATTTACCAAAGTACATCGAATAAAAAAGACATTTATTTTAAATTAGTTGTTTTGCTTTTAATACAAAGTCCCACATCGACTACTTCCTCGATCACAAGCAAATACTTACTAAACCTATAAATATTATATCTTCTAAAGTTTTACCGACTTTCAAATAAAACTAAATGTAGTGTTTGGGAAAGTATAAAAATAAATGGCCGTTAAGTAAAGACACTCAACGTGGCATTTTTTTTAAATTTTTTTGTCCAAAAACCAGTTTATTAGTTTTTATACTGGATTCATTATGTACATGTCAAATAGTATTTTTTATTTTATTTTTTTTTTCACGCGTGGGAAGAAAGTAAAACGGAAAGATTAGGATTAGGATACACCAACACGCATTTGCCGGTATCCACGCGTTGATACGCCATCGTAAATCTAAAAAGAGGGAACTTGTTTTGTAAGTATCCATGTGCGATACGCCTTTTTATGCACAGATCCTACAATTGATGCGCCATCTCTTCTATGATCCTACATGTAAACGAAAAATAATAAAAAATTTCAACATGACCAAAACAAGGACATTTTAAAAAATTATTTAAAAATAATGATAATTTAATAAATAATTTTTCTATTTAGGGCACATTGGTCAAAAACCCTTTATGTGTGACTCTAGGAAATGGAAATGGGATTACGGGAGGTTGAAAATCACTTCATTGAGAAAGTAGTCAACGTGATAATTTTGTTTATTTCCGAGGACATGCACATAAATCAAGTAATAATATTTTTTAATTGTAATGCTTCTTTAAAATGTCAATGGCCTGGAAATTTCAAATTTGTTTCAATTATTACTTACTGAAATGTATTTTCAAAATTTAAAGCTTAACTTTCTAATTTCTATTTTATTTTTCATAATTAAAAAGTAAAATAATTTCTTTTAGATTATAATAATTTAGTCTTTCTTAAATACCTGCGTAAACTAGTATTTAGAACAAATATTATATAATAATAAATAATAATAAAGTATTTTATATTTTTTATGTACTTAATATATAAAATATTATATTTAGTATATGATATATATATATATATTTTTTATTTATATTAAATATTTATATTATTTTATTGTATATGTTTCAACTGGTCTAATTAATGACTTATCGGTTAAATTAGTGATCCATTAACTTTATCTCTCAACTAGTTCAATAATTTGTCCGTCTAAGTTTAATAACTATAGTTGGTGGTATATTTTAGACAAAATAAAAAAAATGTGATTATAAAATTATAAAGGATGATAAATTTTTTATTAGTAATAAATTTAATATAGCTTTTAAAAAAAGGTAAAAATTTAAAAGATTATTATTTGTTTTTGTGATAGTAAACTTGTCTTATTTGTAAGTATATATATACTTTTTATATATTTATTTTAATTACTAAATAATTCTTTTCTTATATCATAAAAAATTTATTTTCTTATCACTAGAAAGTAGAGATGCTAAAATGAATTAACTTGTTTAACCCACTAAAAAATGACAAATTATTTATATTTTATAACTCTTTTTAAGACAAGTAATTATAATTTGACCTGTATAACCCACAAGTTTTGGTAACAAGTGGGATAGGTTGACTCATTGATTTTTTTTTTTTCTATTTTTTGGTGGCAGATTAAGCAATTCAACTTAATTTGACTTTTTAATCATTTTTTGTTCACTTTTTAACGTGTTGACCTAACTAACACATCAACTCATCATGTTTTTTATAAAAAAAAATTTGACAAGTTGCCTTGCCAGCTCACCATAAAATAAGGTGGGTAAAAAAATGATAAAAAATATTACCCTTTACTTTTTGTAAAATGGTAAAAAAAATTATATTTAATTTGCAAAAAATGTTATTACTTAAATGACATTAATACTAAAGTTGATAATATTTTTATTTTAATTTTTTAAAAAAATATTATAACTAATTTAAAGAAATATATGGTTTATAATTTTCTGTTTTTTTAATTAAATAATTAATTGAATTTAATAAAGTTGAAACCTTTATATTTTATTGTTGGATAAATGTTAAATTGTGCTTTTTTTTTTTTTATTTGAACTCAAATTTTTTGAAAAATAAATGAAACTAACTTAGACACTTATTAAATATTTAAATCTTGTATAATTTTTTTATAGTTATAGTTATAAAATTTAAAACAATCAATGGAATACATGAGAAAGAGATTTTGAGTAATATATATTATAATTATTAAATATGTTTTTGAAATTTTTTCATTAATTTTTATATTTTAGTAGTTTTTATTTAGTAGTTATACTCTTTGAATTTTTAGTATTATTAGGTATTGATGAATTAGACTAAGGATTCATTTATAAGTTCTGAATAAAAGTAATTTTAAAATATCATAAAGAAGTAACTTTTTTGTATATTTTTATTAAAAGCCCTGTTTTATCATTTGGATACAATTGCAAAAATCATTTTTTGAAATATATGAATGATAACATTTGTCATTTTGAAATAATGTAAGAATATTTTTGTCAACAAAAAACTTCTCCACCTCCTTAAATGAGTTTCTTTTTCTTTACATAGTTTTTATTTTTTTGAAACTGCTCATTGTAGCTTCTCAAAATAATTAACAATTAATTTTTTAATTATTGTAATTAAAAGCTTGCCCGAAAATACTTTAAATTTTCTTAGAAGTGATTTTTTAATTAAAAATGTGCTTTTAAGAAAAAAAAATTAACAAACACATCCTAGTTATTTATATAACTAGTATTTTGTACCAGTGTAACGCATACTTGAGATAATTAGAGTAAAATTTAAAATAAATAACTTGTTTACATAGTTTTAGGTAATTTTAATTTTGAACTCTATAGTTTTTTTTTAGCTTTTATATCATTTACTATATTTTTACTCATTTGAGTTTTTTCTTTTAGATCACTCATTTAGATTTTATTTCATACTATTAAGGTATCCATCATTACATTTTTTACTCATTTGAGTTTTTATCACTATAGATTCTTTTTATTAAGGTATTGATCTGTATTTTCTATGAAAGATTGATTGTTATATTTTTCAAGATTTGATGGTATTAAATTCAATTTAGGAATATAAATCTTGTCAATAACATGTTTTCATTTTACTATTCTTGCTCCTATCACATTAAATCCAACATAGGAATATAAATCTTGTCACCAACATGTTTTATGTTACTATTCTCGCTCCTATCACATTAGTCCTCCCATTTATATACAATCAATTTATCTTATTATAGAATCCTATTGCTTAATCAATAGATCTAAGTAGTATAATCAGAATTCTTTTCTTAAGGTTATACAAAAAGGATTTATAGTGTAAAAATTATATTATCATTTATAGTTATTTTAGTGTATTGTTAGATAAAAATATTCATATATAGAATACAAATGAAATTATATTAAAAATTTTTAATTAATGTTTACCCTTATTTTTAAAAAGTATATCAGACTAAGTCTTAATATAAAAAATAATCTTCTTTTGTAATATTATTGAATACTATTAAATATTAAATATGTAAAAAAAAATTATTAATGACATTTTCATATAAAATAATATTACAAATTAAATCTTTAATTTTTCACTTTTGTTATCAAAATTATATCAAACTAACCATTAATGTCAAATTCTATAATATATATATATATATATATATATATATATATATATATATATATATATTCTTAGGTTGATAGATTATGCAGTGACAATTAAAAAAATATATATTTGTCAAAAATCATAATAGTCTATAACAATATTAATAAGTAATATTCAATACATTCTAATTCTTTAACATATCTAACATACACATTTAGTTCATACAAGTTAAATAAGCTAAATAAAAATAATACATTAATTAAATCAATCACTTGACATTTGACTTCTTAGGTTCTTTGAACTTTTGTTAATCATTTTCTTTGTAATTTATGTTCTTTCTTTCTCTTTGTAATTTTCAGTTTTATTTTTTTATTTCTTTTTTTTATGTATACATGGCAACATTTTTTATACGTATAAATATTTCTTTTAAGTTGTTATATTAGATAACATATAGTAGAAAATTAAATAATGTATTTGTCACATATCAAAAGCTTAATATATTTATTAATTGACTAATGACTTAAATGAAATATAACAGAATTTTAGACTATATATATTTTTATATATTAATTATAATTATTATTAATATTATTGATTAATTAATTATATTAATTGATTATATTGATGTATATGTAGTAATTTTTTACAAGTGTCAATATTTTTTTAAGTTGTTATATCATATGATACATGGCAAAAAAATAAGTAATATATTTGACACATATCAAAAATTTAATACATTTATTAATTGACTTAAATGATATATAACAAAATTTTAGGTCATATATATATATATATATATATATATATATATATATTATGTTATATTGATTGATGATTTAAATTTATAATTAAAATTTCTATTTTAAATAAAATAATAAGTATGTATGAAAGTAAATAAGTTTATATAATAAAATTAAGTTAAATTATTATATATAAAAATAATATTTTAATAAAAATTATTACTATGCTATACACGGATCAAAAATACCAGTTCATGTTGATGATCGTGGCTATGCGGAAACTAAATCGACAGGAATGAGAATTACCAAAAATAAAAAAATAAAAAGGTACCAGTAACTTGGATCTTCAATCGTGAGACTTCCACAATCAAACACGTGTTTTCCTGTGTGTACCAATGTGAGTTATAATATACAAGATCTATGCTGATATTTTTTGTCTTTTTTCCCCACGGTTAACCCTTATATGAGCACCCCTAGCTAGTCGTCGGTTTCGGTTTCCAACTACGTTTTCACATAAGGTCGTGCTATTTGTCCACCTAAAAGATTTTAGCTTTTATCTATTTTTGTATTTTATTAATTTATCTGAAAAAATTTAAAATTTAAAATAGAAACTATTCACGTAGTGACATTGTAGACGTAACACAAGATTTTTAGTTAATCTATTAGAAATAAGTGGTTAATCAGTATAAGTTTTTTGTGAATCTCATTAATTGGTGAATTTAAATTAACTGGTTAATACATTAAAAATAAGTGGTTAATCTATATCAGTTTCTGGTGAATCTAAATAAGAATTCTGAATAATGAATAATTAGTTAATATATTAGGAATAAGTGGTTAATCAGTATAGGTTTCTAGTGAATCCACCTAAGAATTCCAAATAATGAATAATTGATTAATATATTAGAAATAAGTGGTTAATCAGTATAGGTTTCTGGTGAATCTTATTAATTGGTGAATCCAAATTAACTAGTTAATACATTAGAAATAAGTGGTTAATCTATATCAGTTTCTGGTGAATCCAAGTAAGAATTCCCAATAATGAATAACTAGTTAATACGTTAAGAATAAATGGTTAATCAATATAAGTTTCTGGTGAATCTAACTAAGAATTTCGAATAATGAATAACTGATTAATACGTTAGGAATAATTGGTTAATCAATATAAATTTCTGGTTAACAAAAGGAAATGAGAAGTGAGAAATGAAAATATTGACATATGAAAAAGTCAATAAATATACATATAAAAGTATACGGTGAATAAAAATTAGAGTATTTAGTTAGACAAAAAATATTTTCCTTTCACATAAAGAAAAATGGTTGCACATCCATACATTCATATCTTTTTCGTCTATGATTTTTTTTTTTAAACCACGAGGAGGTATTTTCACATGTCTATGTTTTATTATTAATTATAAAAGAGAGTCTCAATTTCCCCCTTCGATTTATTTATTGTTGTAACATTCTTTAAAATAATAATAGAGATGATATCTCCAATTATAATGAAGTTAACTTACTTTAGGAAAACTCACGCAAATGATAAGATAAAATCTAGCAAAGTTATGATTACTAGGATAAAAATTAATTTGATAAAGTAAGTATGATGAAATAAGCAGAACACCTGATTTGACGCAAACAAAATCCTAAGGCTTATTTAAGTCATTTATCTGAGTAAGCATGTCAACATGCTCCAGAAGTAGGAATGGCAATGGGTAGGGTCTGGGTAGGGTACTATAGTACCCGTCCTTATACCCATATTTAAAAAAAATATTAAACCGCATTCGTATATCCGCGTGATAAGAACTTTGATGTCCGTCACTTCTTACTCTCTCGATACCTAAGTACCCATACCCAACACACCCGTACTTTTATTAACTACGAAAAAATCAATGGATAAAAAGACATTGATTAAAAATGTCAATGTCATACTATTTTCAAACTATTCAAAGGTTTTCAAACATAATCATAAAAAGTGTTGGTATTCCAAAATCTAATGTAACAAGAAATTCATAAACAACAAATTCATAAGCTTCCAAGTCACGTCTTTGATGTTCCAAAATCATTAAAAAGTGATACATTACACTAATTAATTATGATAGTAAAGTCAAAATTAAAAACATAAATTATTATGTTATTATACCTCATCATCAGATCGAAATCTTGAAAAGATTGCAAACGCTTATCTTTCACATGTAAATATTGTTTTGGTCCAGTGATACCAACAGAAACTACAACATAAAAAAAAAATTAATGATTACACTAAACACAAATTTAAATGAATAAATAGATAAGTGTAACATTTATTACCTTTCTTCTCATGTTTCAACCAACTTTGTGCACACATAAGTGCCTCCAAAGTATCCTCCCTAGAACGATGAGGACTCAACAACCTACCTCCTGTGCTAAAAGCAGATTCTGAAGCAATAGTTGAAATTGGAATAGCCAAAATATTCTTGGCAATTTTTTGCAATATTGGATACTTGATCCCATTTGTTTTCCACCATCCAAGAATATCAAATGTAGCACTCCTAGACAATACCTTCTCTTCCAAGTAAAGATTCAACTCAGACTTTGATTGTGTCTCATTTGTATCATTGACAAATGAGTCATAATCACTAAGAAAATTGTTAATATTAAGATTATCTGAATTCGACTCCTTGTCATTGAACATTTCAATTTTTTACCTTCCATTATCCCATTTGTGTTGGCTAGATAATCTTCAAACAATGAGTAGCATAATTTCTTGATATTGTTAATTTCAATTGAATAACTACTTCCATAAAGCTTGGGAAAGAAGTACTCTAACAACTTCAATTTGTATCTTGGATCCAAAACAATGGCAATCCCCATAATCCCAGACCAACAGACCAATAGGCACCAGGTAGAGGCAGCGCACCTCAATGTCTTTCAATTGGCAATTGCATTCCACAAATGACAAAATTAGTAACGTATACAGCATATTTTAACAACCAAAATGCAAACTAAAATGCTTTTATAGGCAATTGTAACATAAACATAAATACAAGTAAATGAAAGGCAAGCTCGAACAGAGATATAAATACCGAATGTAGACATAAATAGAGGCAAGTTAAAGGCAATATAAACCTGGGTGTTCCAATTGCTAAACCTGAGTGATACGCGTTTTTTGTCTTCCAAAGATAGTAGATAGGTTTCTAATTTCTTCTGATTTCTCACTTTGAAAGTTTCAAAGTCCAAAAGAAAAGTTAAGTGAATTGGCCTACTTATTATAATAAAAGTGATAGCAAATTAGCAATTGGCCTTCACGCAGAATTCCCACGTAGGTATCGTATAGTCTTGGCCTTGTGTGCTCCCAAAGATGTGTAATGTGTTTTATATATATATATATATATATATATTTTATCAAGATAATGTGTTATATATGTATATATGTATATATAAATAAATAATAAATAAATAAGTATGTGCGGGTATGGGGCAGGTACCATGGTACCATGGTTCCACCGATTATCCCCATCAAAATTTACGGGTAATTACCCGTACCCTTACCCATACCTATTAAGCGGGTAATTACCCTACCCATTTTGGGTAATTTTTGCGGGTACCCATCGGGTCCAATACCCATTGCCATCCCTATCCAGAAGATTCTCAAATTTTGTTTAGTAAGGTAACAAATAATGATTACTATAAGAGAATTTTTTTTTTCTTAAAGTAGGAAAGAGTAACAAATTGGTTCTATAAATGTACCCCCCATTTCTCCTATTTTTAACTAACACAACTATTTAACAGAAAACACTAGTGTCCTTAACAATTACCTTTGTTTCCATCGAAAAGTACCTTTGACATTTTTCATAGTAGTATATTATTAGCATGATTAATTATAATTAATTATAATTAATTTTAAGAATGATTATAATTAATATAGCATTTAGTAAGTTTAATTTAATACATAATTATTTTATTATTTTTATTTTACAGTATAGTTGTCTTCTTATATAAATAAATGTTAGTTCTCCTATATTCATTCATTTAGAAATATATACATATTATCAATATTTGTTTTCATATTTCTATTTCTAACTCGGAGTCTAAGCTCTCAATTCAATCCTAGATTTCAAGCTCTAAATTTAAGATTCTAGATTTCAGATCCTCAAACACAATTTTAGATATCACAGACAGAGTGTACGTTCTTTTTGTCTCCAACTCATACAACGTTTTCTTGTTCACAGACAATATCTCGTCAATCGTGCAACACATTCCTTTTTGCAACACATTCCTTTTTTTTTTTTTTGCAGCATGGATCAACCAACTTGTACGGCGTCATAGCCGTTCCTTGCACCGTGACGTGACGTCACCTCCACTCACGATGTGATTGTGCTACCCAATATGGTTTTGTTGGTATTTTTTGGTTCTGGCACTAGACCCTTCCTAAGATTTTTTGGTGAGATCTTCTTATTTTTTGGGTTCTTTTATGTCAACTCAACTCTGAAAGTACATTTTTTTGTTGTTATTCTTCTCTACTATAATGAAAAAGTTTGATGTTGCTCAGCTCATTCTAGTTTTACTCAATGGTTCAAACTACACCCACTAAGTTGAGGTCATGTGTGGCTTTCTGAAAGGCCGCAAACTTTGGCGATATGTCACAGGTGATATTACTTGTCCTATCAAAGCTAAAGATGACACTGATGAAAAATATGTTGAAAAATTAGAAGATTGAGATAACAAAAATCATCAAATTATCACTTGGTTTTGAAACACCTCCACTCACAGCATTCATTTGCAGTTTGGACGCTTTGACAGTGCTAAAGAGGTATATGATCATCTTAAAAATAGATATACAATTTTTTATTTATCTCATTAATATTAGTTGCTGAATGAACTTAACATTCTAAAATAAGAATCAAGTCAATGTGTATATGAGTTTCTGGTTCAGATGGAAGCTATTTGAGATCAACTTATTCTGTGTGAGCCAACCTTGAAACACAAAAGTGATAGCAAACTATATGAGGAGTATCAAGATTGCACCAGGCTCATCCAATTTCTGATGGCTCTCACTGATGATTATGAGCCTGTTCGAGCTTCCCTACTATATCAGGATCCCCTGCCCACACTTGAGGATGCACTTCCTCGTCTAAAATCAGAAGAAACTAGATTGGGTCTTTTTAGATCTAAAACAGATTTAACTTTTGCAGTTACTCATCAAAAAGGCACATTAAGTGGTCATATTTTTGCTGATTGTCCCATCGTAGTGTCACATTCGTCAAAAGAAAGGTCATATTGCTCTTAACTAACCTAATCGTTAATAGAACTCTACTCCTGCACAAAGGTCTTATCAGAGAAAGTTTCAACCTCGTACTAGTTCCTCCTTCAAGCCTGTAATTGCAGCTTCAGTTGTCGACGATGCCTCAGATTCCCATATCTCTCTTTTACTACTGATCTTGAGTCTCTTCCTAAGGAAGTCCTTTCTTATTCTGGTAATACTCTCACTGCCTTAGCCACTGCCCCAAGTAATAATCATTGTTATTTTGATTCTGCATGGTGTAATCACATGACTTCTTCATCCCATGCATTCTCTTTCCATTTCTTCTAAAGATATCATTCATTCCATTCATACAGTTGATGAGTATCTTATGAAAATAAGTCATAAGCATCCTATCTCCCTACCTATCCTTACCCTATCAGACATTTACCTTGTTCCAAAATTAAGCTTTAATCTTATCTCTGTAGGCCAATTGTGTGACCTTTGTTATATACTTAATTTTTCTTCTGTTGATTGTTCTATGCAGGATCCATGGACAGGGCAGACCATTAGAAAGGCTCGTAAAGTTGGACGATTGTTTGAGCTCAGTGACCTCCATATTCCTCCACCTCCTATGTCAACTATTTGTGCTGCTTCAACTACTTCTTCTCTTTAGCTATGACATTGTGAACACCCAATTTTGTCTAGGTCATTAAGACTTTTACATTCATAAAAAAATAAAAATAAAAATAAAAATAAAAGAAAAAGAAAAAAATAAATAATAAAATAATTAAAAAAGAAAAGAAAAAATAATTAAAAAATGACCTAACTTTCTAGTTTAACTCATGTCTCATAACTTGACTCATCGACCATTATCTAACTCATAACTTATATACCACTTAACATCCAAAGAAACCCTAGCAGTCACTATTAGACTCATCTCAAACACTAGCAACCATCACTTTTCAAACCCTAATCCCTTCTTATAAAAACCTATAACACACACAAAAATGAAAACAAATACACAAATTCAGACAGAGACACACACACACTCACAACTAACACCTTAGCTATATTTTTTCCATTCACGCAGCCTTCATCTTCAAAAACACCTCCTCCATTCACCTCCATAATCACCACTCCCACTTCACCAATAACACCCATTTCACGACCAAACAACCAGCCACCACAATATCACCACCCTTCAAGCATCCCACCATATTCATCTTCTACCTCATTACCAACACCAATTAGTCACCATCTTCAACAACCACAACACTCCCTCAACCATGTCCTAGCCATGAACCACCACATCCTTCATCAACATAACAACCACCCTAAACCTCCATCATCCACCGTAATGCACGACAAAAACGTAGCCACCCCTTCATCCACACTTCATCCCACCATAACCACTGTGAACCTCCACCCAAAGAACCCAATCCACACCATACCGTAGCCACCAATAACATCTTTCTTTGATAACACCATAACCTAGCTCTCTCTATTTTCATCACCATCCACACCTACTTCACCATATTCCCCAAACCGTGACCCCCTCACCACCACGTCCAAGCTTCCATAACCACCCCATCACAATTCCACCGTAGCAACCCACGACCAACATCACTGTGATCCACCACCTTCAACGCGGCAAACCAGTTGTAGCTACCCAAACAACCATGCAAAGCCACCAAAGTAACCACCATTACCATGCTATGTTTCTGCCAAAAACATCCCTAGCCACCCATCAACGAACCAACCACCACAATCCAAGCCACCACTGTATGTGAACGAGCCCAGAAAAATAACCATCACCACCATCACCACAACCCAGCCATGAGCAACTATACGCATCCTCCACCGTGACCTCTGCGCACGAACTAGAACCATCACTGGACCAACCACTATCTTCGTCCCCAACAACCAAATTCATGAAGCAGCAGTCGCACCACTTCGCTGCCAAACACGGGATAGCCCCAACGTTAACCAGGAAAGACAATCGTTTCGACGTGCTAGATCCTCAGCCATCGTGCACCATTGCGTCGCGATTTGGCCAACACGCGCCCACAACCACCCAAGCTGTCCTCTGCGTCGTTGGCTGTGTTGAAGACAAGGTTCCTTTCGTTTGTTTTTTGTTTTTTTTTGCATTTTTTTATGTTTAAACTTTTTTTAAAATTTGACAAAAAGAAAGCTTTTTTAAAAAAAACATATAAAAGAAAAAATATGATTAACATTAGTAAATTTAGACAAGAAATAAAAGATAAAAAAAGAAAAAATAAAATAAGGTGTTTATTCCTTTCTTTTGGTTTTTATCTTGTTTATTATATGTTTTATGTGATCCATGATCAAATAAATTTTATTTTTTTTAAAAAAGAGAAAATAATAAGAAAAAGAGAAAAGAAAACCTTTTTTTAATCGACACAATGACTAATGATAATGATTGAATAGTGAATGTTATCTTCAATATCATTTGGATCATAAGGGTTTATTGAATAGTCTGGTGCTAACTTAAACCATGTGCAAGAATTATTTTGTTTTCAAACAAAATTACTTTTAAAAATTCTTTTTTTATAATTAAAATTAATCAACCCATAATCATTTTCTAAAGGACAATGTGACTTTGAGTTTTTCATTGCACCTAGAGATACGTAGGAGCTGGAATTCATTTCCGTCAAGTTAAAAATTAATTTTTCACAATTTAGTTGTTTCTTTTTTTTTCTTGTTTAAAAAATAGTTACAATGTTTTTAAGAGGAGTAAAATAAATACATTTTAGATTATCAAGTTTTGCACAATTGACGTAAGGTACCGTCTTAGGACGGGTGTGTTAAGGGTGTTATGGGAATAAGTTTCCACCATTCCTTATACATAATCGACTTCCGAATCTAATCTGGTTTCAAAGACTATTTTCTAAGAAAGGTTTTCCAATTTTTCTAATTCAAATAAAATTGGTGGCATTCCATTTAAATCATATTTTGTTTGCCTTTCCCGCCACAGATCCTAGTCACGATAGATGGTGACTCCACTGGGGATATTTGGAGAGTCAGACTTGTTATTGTTAGTTGTGCAAATTATTATTTACCCCTATTTGTCTTTGTTTTTGTTTTCTTATTATTTGTAAATAAATTTTATCTAGTACTTTTATGTAAATATCTGATAGCATTATCCTGTGTTTATGTTGATATGATTTAATTGTATATATATTTTTAATATTTTGTGCTTAATTGTTGAAATCCTAGGGAGATTATTCCTGGCTGGCTGTTGTATGTATGTTTTTGTAGGTTGGGGGTAGTTTTATCTTTTTAAATTTTTGTATAGGTTTGTATGAGAACATACACGTCACTATCACTTACCTCACACACTTTTTGGGCCTTATACCTGAGTATATGCGAATCTAAGGAATAGGAGGGTTCTCAACTTTTGTTATTGAGGGGCCTTATACTCACTTAACATTTGATGAGACACCACTCAGATTGTTACTAATATCATGGATTAGTCATATTGAAAGGATTTATCCCTACTTGTGATTAATTCATGAATTGAATTGTTGTCTTTCGAGATAGTGGCAATCTGGGGATCATGGCTTTTTAGAAGTTTAGATTCATCCTAAAAAATCTTGCACAAATAGATTGAACATAATGGCCGCCATAATTAGAGTCATGACCTTAAGGAAATCCAACCCTTAGGTTTTACCTAACTAGGACATGAAGGGAGCGTATTTGTTCTCTATCTATCTATTCCTCATGTCATTCATTCTTGTATTCTTTTTTTTTTAAAAAAAAATCAACATTAAAAAGAAAATCATCATTAAAAAAAATGCATCATCTTACATTTTCATGGCATTCCTAGAATTTTTTTTAAAATAAAATAAAAAATACATCATCTTGCATTTTCATGACATTCTTAGCATTTTTTTAAAAAAATAAAATAAAAAATACATCATCTTACATTTTCTTGGCATTCTCAGCATTCTTAAAAAAAAAAGAAAGGAAAAAAGATAGACAATGCAACCTTTGGGGTTTACGACTCTACAAGGGCTTCTTCATGTAGACTATTAGGATACATTCTTTACAGCTACCTCGATAAGAGGTACCCTTAGGACGCATCCTTTATTTTTCTGGTTTGCTTACTCTCTTTTTTTTTTTACTTTGTAGGGTGAGTTTCCTTGGTAAAGTAGAAAGATTAATACTCATCAATAGTAAGGAATGAAAGAAACATGTCAATGGCAAAACACTAGCAATGCAACTGATCTTAAGAGGAATATGAATATTACAATAAATGGTAGTGATTTGAGGCATGTGAAGAACATTACTCAACAGATGATTCCTAAAGCTCGATTAGAATTCTCAAGCAATTATGGGTAGATCCTGGATTTGTTGCGCATTGCAGTTGAGGAGTTTGTCTTAGGTGGCCTTGCTCAATTTTGGAACTATTTTCTAAAATGTTTTGAGTTGCTCAACTTGGATATTGCATCAACCATAGAAGAGTATGCTATCATGTTGAGGCTCCTAATGAGTAAGCACCTGAATGTTTATCTTTATGGAGGGCATTATGTGTCAGAAGGGATGATAGCAAAACTAATAGGGGTTCAAGCAAATCAGTTAAGCATGGAAAAAAAGGAGGAACATAAGGCTTGAAGAAGAGTTACTTAGAAGCACATCTTGAGTTTCTAACACAACAGGGAAAGTATATTGACACTAACCATCTTTGAGTTAGTATTATTCCCATTTACCTTAAATATGGTGGACCAAGCAATAATGGATGTTTTCTTCAAGTTTGAGGACCATAAAACAAACTCAATTCCTGTTATTCTCACTAATACTTTCTTGACAATGGAAATCTGCCATAAAAAAGGAAGAGGTATGATTCGATGTTGTACACATATGTTGTATGTTTGGATCATGATGCACATGGATGTACACAATTGCCTGAGCCTCTTACTTGACCCATTAAGGAATTTTGGTTGCATACCAGTGAAGTAATAGAAGACCTACGAATGGAAAAAAGAGTTCATGAAGATGAGACCAGATTCTTTCAAATGTGTATGCCCTTGGTATCATGGGGAAGAGATAGTTTTCAGTGGTGGCGACTTTCCTAATGTTCCTTTGATAGGTGCGAGAGGGTGTGTAACCTTTGCACCAATCCTTGTGCTCAGACCCAATAGACTCAGCATGTGCCCAATGAAGCACAACTTAGAGGATTCAGGTTTTTATATAGAAAAGATGGAAGCACTGCTAAGCAAGAAAATTAGTTCAGGGACGCTTGGAAAAATATTCATAGAGTATGGTAAAAGAATTGGAGAAACATGTTGTAATTCGTACTCCCGAATACCTACAAAGGAGAGAAGCAAGGAAAACACAAAATAGTACCCCTCAAGTAATTTTAAGCAATGAAGACCATCCCAGATTATATCTAAGATGACCACCCAGATTGAGAGGTTGAAAGCACAAATGGAGTTTTTGAAACAAGGGAAGAAAACCACTAAGTTAAAAGTTGTCATCTATAAAAGTTGATGTCAGAAGTTAGCCGACAAGATTGGGGATTTAAAGGATACATAAGCTAATGTTGTTGAAGCCCCCGAGTCAAGTAAAAAGAGCAAAGAAAGGAAAAGAAGTAGAATCAAGTAAGACCATACTGGAGATCCAAGAGTTACGAGCAAAGATAAGTGCCCAAGAAGAGATGACATAAAAGATTTTGCAATAGAAAGAAGAATTGAAAGCAAACACTAGGGCAAAGATCAAATAATATAAGCCCTTCAGGAAGCTCTGACTGAGATGAAACAACACTCTAATCAAGAATGAGTATTGATTACAGAATATTATGATTCATTCAAGAAAGCAAATAGGAGAGTGAGGCATTTGGAGCTGAAAATTCGAGAGCTAGAACAAGAAAAAGAACAATAGAGACTTGAAGCCCAAAAGCAACAAAAACAAAAACAAAAGTGAGGAAGTGTGGAAACTGGTAGCACAAGCTCAAAGGGCTAAAAAAGAGGAATGGATGAAGAAATATGAAGACATATTTGACAGCTTGCAATATCACATTGTACGACTGGTCAGTCATTTTGAAGAAACAGACCTTTAGATTCGCAAGAACCCATTGTTACGACTTCCACCAAAATAGCTGAGTTTATGAAATATTGTCGAAGCCTGGCTAAAGGTCTTAGGAAGAAACAAATGAGGTTGTTGATGTAATGTCGTTTATGTTACACTTTGAGGAGAGTGAGGTCTTGTACTAATGAAATTTGAAATGACTATGAATAATCAGTTGTTGTGTTATGCTTTAAACATTAATTTTGTGATTTTTCACCCATAAACTATTCATTGAGAGGTGAATTCTCCCTTAAATAGGTTGTCAACCATGCTTTTGCCTTGAGACAATTTGTTCTTGAGTGAAAGTACAGAAACTTTGTATTCAGCAAAAGAATAACTACATTACCTATGAATATTCAAGAAGATAGCACCCATTGAGGAAAGACTACTCCCTTGCTATTGTTGTCAACCATATTCTTGCCTAAGGGATGATGAGCTCTTAATGCTAGATATGGGATCATGCCTATTGAATGTTCGTGTGAATCTTTCCACAATCACCAAGCATTCTCACAATAGCGCTACTAATTTCTTTCTATTTTCTTTGTTTAATGATATTTTGTTTTAACAAATCAAACTGGTTCAGGAATCATAGCGCGACCTAGGAAAGAAGAGACTAATTAAACCCAAGTTCACAATATCATATCTCGGACTAGAATGGTGCTAGTAATCATGAGGTAGGAAGAAATTTAAGTAGGGAAGTTGGTGAAATGACAGGGCAGATGAATAAGATGTCTGAGACTCAAGCAAAGTCAGAAGCAATACTGCAAGATGTGAGGAAGTCTCTCCACTTAATCAATGGAAATAGGGGTGCAAATGGGGTACGAAGCATCTTTGGAGGAAAGAATAAGGAGCATGACTCTTAAAAAAAAGAATAATAAAGGCAAGATGAAGCATATTCCTCACTTGAGAGAGAAGTCCCCAGCACTAGCCGAGATAATCATATCTGAAGAAGTCATTCGCCCCGATGCCATCTCACTATTAATGCATTGCATGAAGAAGGCCCAGAAGAGTGCAAGACAATCTGTCCTTTTACTGATGAGGAGCCACCAAAGAATTGACAATCCAAACGAATGATTGATGTGATTATTTCTAAGTAATTGTTTGGTTATACTGAACTAAGCAGATATCTAAGAGTATACATGTTTTGAGCTTATATTTATGTTATTTGAGACATTAACTAAATAAATTTGCATGAATATTCATCATTCCTCCTCGCTGCACTTTTGGCTTATCCTTTTGCATTTATCAGTTTTCTTTTACATTTCTATATAATATCTTGTTGTTAGTCCATTTATATAATTCTTGCTTTGTCATTTCTACTCTATTTTGCCTTTCTAACTCCACACAAATTACTTTCCAGAGATTTGAGTCTTGTAGAAAGTTCACCTCTTGAAAGGGACCTCGAAAACTTATCAATTGATTCCTCTGTGACGTTTGATGAAGAAGATCCTGGATCTGGTGAAGAGGAAGAAGTTGTCAAAAAATTTACAAAATTACTGGAATATTTAGAGAATGGATTTGACTTGAATGATGAGGTAGCAGAGGTGATCAACATGAATGTTGAGGCAAAGAAGCAGAAGTTAAGGAGGATACATCTTGATATGTCCCTGAAGATCAAGGAAGAAGTCACCAAACAATTGGAATTATTTTTTTTGGAAAAGGAACAAATAATTAATCACTTAATTAATCACTTGGTGTGCATTATCTTTTTGTCTCAAAATTAAAGTTTTGAAAATAAGCAATCATAATTTGAAAAGTGTTAGTGCTTTTGATAATGCCAAAGGCAATTGACAAAACTTAGTGCTTTTGATAATGCCAAAGGCAATTGACAAAGCTTACTAAGGATCCTTGGTCCTATTCAACTCTTAAATACTTGTTTAAGCCTTATATATTTTCTTTTATAACCCTTAACCTTAGTCACGTTACAAGCCTCAAAAAGTCCATTCTGATCAAGGAAGAGTTGTTATCATTTTCATTAACTTTAATTTTGAGACAAAAGATTCATGTTCTTCCAAGTTTTCAATTCCTTACTAATATAAAAAATAAAAGAACCCGTTCAGTTGAAAACCCGAAAGGGCGGCCTAAGCAAAAGTTAGGGTAAATAAATAGGCGAAACCTCAAAGAAAGATGGTCTAAAACTCCTTGAAGGATTCACCAAACTAGGGCAATTTTTGTTTGTGTCTGATTAGCTACACATAAGTAATTTTTTGTTTGCGTTCAATTGGCCATACTAGGGCAAAATTCCTAAATGATTAAATAGAAGATGTGTTGAAGGAAGTAGCGACAGAGACAACAATTGAGTTATCAAGCAGTTGCAGGGAATCAATTAGATGATGGATAAGGAACTAATACTGGGGCAAATTTTTTATAAAAAATCATTGCAACTTTCTTTTGTTTCTATGCTTTCATTTTTTAAGTATATGTCTTGCCAAAAGTTCATGTACAATTAGATTACCAAAGTAATAAAAGGAAGTTTGTTCATTCAACAAATTTCTGTCCATTCATAAATGCATGTTTACTCATTAAGTTATATCTCAAATAAGATAAATTTAAGGTCAATAGTTTGATTTGACAATTCTATAACAATCCTTCAATGATTGAGTTGGACTAAAAGTCTTAGTAGCTTAAAGTACAGATTGCAATGTAGCAATTGTTGGAAATGATTACAATACAAGATACATAAGCTTTCATTGCCAAGAAGAACAAGGGGGTTGAAGTAAAAGAAAAAAATGAGAGAAAAAAATGAAGAAGGGAAAAGAGGAAGTCAAAAGGATTTCAAACTAACTAAAAAGTCTGATGAAGAAAATCACGTGAATAAGGGTTCGATTGATCAAAATTTTCCAGAGTTGTCGTTGGTTCAAATGTTTTTTTAAGTCCATGTCTAACTCACACAAATGTTTTCATGTCATTCATTTCTGAGCACATCAACTTCCTGCATTAAATTCTTTTGAGTGCATTGGCTCGATACATTTTGATTTCTTTTGAGCACATCGACTCCATGTATTTTAAATTTTTGTCATTTATTTTGAGCGTATCGGCTCCTTGCATTTTAAATTCTTTTGAACGCATCGGCTCTATGCATTTTAAATTCCTGTCATTTATTTTGAGCGCATCAGCTCCCTACATTTACTTTTCCTATCATTTATATTGAGCGCATCGGCTCCCTGCATTTTCATTTATCTTGAGCACATCGGCTCCTTGCATTTTAAATTTCTATTATTTATTTTTAGCTCATCGGCTCTCTGCATTTTAAATTCTTGTCATTTATTTTGAGCACATTGACTCCCTGCATTTTAAATTCATGTCATTTACTTTTGAGCGCATCGACTCCATTCATTTTAAATTCCTGTCATTTATTTTGAGTGCATTGGCTCCCTACATTTTAAACTCCTGTCATTTATTTTGAGCGCATTGGCTCCCTGCATTTTAAATTCCTGTCATTTACTTTTGAGTGCATCAGCTCTCTGCATTCTAATTTCTTGTCATTTATTTTGAGCGCATCAGCTCCCTGCAGTTTAATTTCTTGTCATTTACTTTTGAGCGCATCGGCTCCATGCATTTTTAAATTATTGTCATTTACTTTTGAGTGCATCGGTTCTCTACATTCTGAATTCTTGTCATTTATTTTGAGCGCATAGGCTTCTTACATTTTCAATTCTTGCCATTTATTTTGAGTGCATCAACTCCCTGCATTTTAAATTACTGTCATTTAATTTTGAGTGTTATTTACTTTCGAGCGCATTGCCTCCATGCATTTTTAAATTCATGTCATTTACTTTTGAGCGCATCGGCTTTCTGCATTCTAAATTCTTGTCATTTACTTTTGAGTGGATCGACTCATCGCATTTTATTTGTTTTTATATCATCTTATGCATTCCCAAACAAAATTCAAGTTCATGTCTTTATTTGTTTTTTACAATGATAAAAAGAAAAACTGCGATTATTCTTTTTATCTAATAAGAAACAAGTAAAAAAAGGTAATTGTGAACACTCAATTTTGTCTGGGTCATTAAGACTTTTACATTCATAAAAAATTTAAAAAAAAAATAAAAAAAAAAACACAAGAAAAAAATTAAAAATAAAAATTAAACAATTAAACAAAAAAAAAAATGACTCAACTTTCTAGCTTAACTCATGTCTTATAACCCGACCCATCAACCCATTATCTAACTCATAACCCATATGCCACTTAATATCTAAAGAAACCCTAGCAACCACCATTAGACCCATCTCAAACCTTAGTCACCATCATTCTTCAAACTCTAATCCCCTCCTATAGAAACTCATAACACACACAAAAATGGAGACAAATACACAAATTCAGACGAGACACATACACACACAACTCGACACCCTAACTATATTTTTTCCATTCACACAACCTTTATCTTCAAAAACACAAACCTCTATTCACGTCCAAAAACCTCAATAATCACCACACCCACTTCACCAACAACACCCATTTCACCACCAAAAGCCATCCACCACAACATCACCACCCTTTAAGCATCCTACCATATTCATCTTCTACCTCATCACCAACACCATAGTCACCATCTTCAACAACCACAACACTCCTCACCATATCCAAGTCGTGAACCACCACACCCTTCATCAACAAAACAACCACCCTAAACCTCCATTAACCACTGCAACGCACCACAAAAACGTAGCCACCCCTTCATCCACACTTTATCCCACCATAACCACTTGTGAACCTCCACCCATATACCCAATACCACACCATACCGTAGCCACCAACAACATTTTTTTTCAACAAAGCACCACAACCTAGCTCTCACCATTTTCATCACCATCCATACCCACTCCATCATCTTAACCAAACAGCATTACCTCTCAACACTATGTCCAAGCTTCCATAACCACTCGATCACAATCCCACCATAGCAACCCACGACCAACATCATCGTGATCCACCACGTTCAACATAGTAGACCAATTGAAGCCACCTAAACAACTAAGCAAAGTCACCCAAGTAGCCACCATTACCATCCTCTATTTATGCTTGAAACGTCCCCAACCACCCATCAACAAACCAGCCACCACGATCCAAGCCACCACCGTACGTGAACGAGCCTAGAAAAATAACCATCACCACAACCCAGCCATGAGCAACTGTACGCATCCTCCACCGTGACCACTTCGCACGAACTAGAACCATCATTGGACCAACCACTATCTTCGTCCCTAACAACCAGATCCATGAAGCAGCTGTCGCACTACTCCGTTGCCAAACATGGGACAACCCCACCGTGAACTAGGAAAGATGACTGTGCCGATGGGCCAGATCCTCGGCCATCGTGCACCACCACGTCACGATCTAGCCAACACGTGCCCACAACCACCCAAGTTGCCCTTTGCGCCGTTGGCTGCATTGAAGACAAGGATCCTTCGTTTGTTTTCTATTTTTTTGCATTTTTTTATGTTTTAAACTTTTTTTTAAAAAAAATGACAAAAAGAAAGGTTTTTTTAAAAGTAAAAATAAAAAAAATATAAAAGAAAAAATAGAAAATATGATTAACATTAGTAAATTTAGACAAGAAATAAAAGAGAAAAAAAAGAAAAAAATAAGGTGTTTATTCCTTCTTTCGATTTTTGTCTTGTTTATTATCTGTTTTAAGTGGTCCATGATCAAATAAATTTTCTTTTTTTAAAAAAAAAGAAAATAATAAGAAAAAGAGAAAAGAAAACCTTTGTTTTAATCGATGCAATGATCAATGATAATAATTGAATAGCGGATGCTATCTTCAATGTCATTTAGATCATAAGAATTTATTGAGTAGCATGGTGCTAACTTGAGCCATATGCAAGAATTGTTTTGTTTTCAAACAAAATTCCTTTTAAAAATTCTTTTTCTTTTATAATTAAAACTAATCAACCCATAATCATTTTCTAAAGAACGACGTGATTTTGAGTTCCTCATTACATTCAGGGATACGTAGGAGCGGGAATTCATTTCCGTCAAGTCAAAAATTAAATTTTCAAAATTTAGTTGTTTCTTTTTTTAAAAAAAAAAAATAGTTACAATGTTTTCAAGAGGAGTAAAATAAATACATTTGAGATTATCAAGTTTTGCACAACTGACTTAAGGTACCGTCTCTGGATGGACATGTTAGGGATGTTGTGGGATTAAATTTCTACCATTTCCTATACATAATCGACTCCCGAATCCAATCTGGTTTCAAAGACTATTTTCTAAGAAAGGCTTTTCAATTTTTCTAATTCAAATAAAATTGGTGGCGACTCCATTTTCCATCTAAATCATATTTTGTTCGTCGCTTCCATCGTAGATCCCGATCACAATAGGAATAAACGTCTTGGTCACAACTCTTTTAGTAAATTACTTCATCTTATTTCTTAGGGTGTCTTAGAATCTGTTAAAGAAAAAGAGTCTTTGCAATATACGTCTTGTCAAACAGCTAAATAACCTGCTTTATCTTTTAATAAAAGCACTTCTTTTTCTATTTCTTCCTTTGGTCTTGTTCATTATGATGTTTGGGTCCAGCTCCTACACCCACTGTAGGGGGTTGCCGATATTTTATGATTTTTATTAATGACTATTCACGTTTCACCTAGATATATTTAATGAAAAATCGTTCTGAACTTCCTCAAATCTACATTACCTTTGCCACTATGATTAAAACTCAATTTTCAAAGACAATTAAGGTTTTTCGTCGTGATAATGCCTCGGAATATCATGATTCAAAACTACTCACTTTTCTTACTGAATAGGAAACCCTTTCTGAGTTTTCATGCCTTAATACATCTCAGCAAAATGGTCGTGCAAAAAGAAAGCATCGACACATTCTTGACGCTGTTTGAGCTATGCTTATTTCCTCTTCTTGTCCTGAAAGTATGTGGGATGAAGCTACTCTTACTGTTGTTTATGTTATCAATTGTCTCCCTTCCTTTATTCTTGGTAATGTATTTTCTTATGAACGTCTTCATTTTAGACCTCCAAACTACAGTTCTCTCAAAGTTTTTGGTTGTGTATGTTTGGTTCTTCTTCAACCCCATGAACACACCAAGCTTGAACCTTGTGTCTGTCTTAACTGCTTACTTGGTTATGCTACTGAACACAGGCTATCGCTGTTGGGATCCAATTTCTTAGCACATTCGTATTTCTCATCATGTTGTCTTTTTTGAAAATACTTTGTTCTCCACATTGTCTCAGTTCAAGTCTATTCCTTCCACTTCTAACTCTTTGTTCACCACACCATCTATTGATATTTTCCCATATGATTTTGATACAGAGTCTTCAGATGTGCCTCAGATAGGTTCTCCACCTTCAGATTCTTCTTCTGATTCTCCCAAAGAATTCTCAGAACATCCCCATAATAATAATAATAATAATAATAATAATAATAATAATAATAATAATAATAATAATAATAATAATAATAATAATAATAATAATAATAATAATAATAAACATAACCTTCAAATAAAATTATACAAATAAAAAGCCCTTTATTCAAGGTTATTCGAATAAAAGTCCTACCGTGCAACAATATAGGAGAAAACCTATCACTTTATTCGAATAAGCATTTTGCTATTCAAATAAATAGGTTGCTGAGTGCATATATACGCTGTGAAAAAATGAGTTATTCGAATAAGCAAATTGTTATTTGAATAAATAGTTGAAAAATATCATAGTTAGTTGTGTTGGCACATGAGTTATTTGAATAGGTATATTTTTGTTCGAATAAAGTGGCTAATATAAGAAAATATAAAGCTCGTAACAGAAAGGAAAACTTAGTTTTCATCTAATTCTCTTCTCCCTTGGATCTTTAGTTCAACTAGTTATAAAGGAACCAAATTGATGAAGTGACCCAGGGACATGTGTCAGTAGAAGGACTCTTAAAAAATTTTGAAAGTTGAAAAAAATGGTTATAGATATATGTGTCAACATATCAAGGCTTATTAGGATGAAGTTTCAGGAAATGAGACATCACTGAATCAAGAGAAATCCAGAACGAGTAAGAAAATGAAGAAAACAACATGAGAAGATTAAGTCAAGCAAGAAAAAGATTAAGTCAAGCTCGATGGTGAAACATGGTTAAGAGGAAGCCAAGTGTCTAACATTAATGATAGATGAGCTAAGCTATGATATCAACTGAGACATGTGTCATGGTAATAATTACATGAAGTAAATGAATGGAATAGAAGGAAGGAACCAAGTTATGTTACCAAGTGACTTCAATACTCAAGAGGGGGTGAATTGAGTTTATAAAACAAGTTCGCAATTCTTTTGCAAAACACTTGACTATTGAATTTCGTTGAAGTTATTGACTATTTAAAATGAATGAATTGATAAGAACGATAGATGTTGCTTAATAATCAACCAAGATAGAAGTAATCATGCAAGAATAAAAGCAATACACAAATGTAAAGAGAAGGGTTTAGAGAATCAAACACAATAGTTTATCCTGGTTCAGCCACCAATCCACTTGTGACCTACGTCCAGTCCTCAAGCAACCACTCGAGATTTTCCACTATATCTTCAAGCTTCAATAGGTGCTTGACAACCACAAACTTGAGCACTCAACTCCTTGGCATGCCTCACCCTTGAGCTTGAGCCTCTTCAAACAAAGGGATGCCTCACCCTTTACAATTTGGAGGGATACCTCACCCTCTCTTACAAAGCAATCAAGGTTGATTGAATGAAACTCTCACTAGAGTAAATGATATAAATTGAAGCTCTTAGAATGCTCTCAAGAGATATCTCAAAGATTTGTCAAAAACAGAGCAATATGTGATTTCAAAGATTGATTCTCGTTTTGATGTGTTACAAAGATGTTTCAGGTTCAAGAACTCTCATTAATGATGCCCTAACATCTATATTTAAAGAGATGTGCAGTTAAGGAGCCATTGGGATGATTAAAGCCAAGCATTTAGTGCACCTAATATAGCCGTTGGGTATGTTAAAACACTGGTAATCGATTACACGTTTCTGGCAATTGATTACATGGCAGTTAGAACGTGTTCTTGGCTTTCTGGGCTTGTGGTAATCGATTACAAGACTTGTGTAATCGATTACACGCCCTCTGACTTGTTGGTAATCGATTACAATATTAATGTAATTGAATACATGGCTGTTTGAATGTGTTCTTGCCTTTCTGGGCATATGGTAATCGATTACCAGCTTGTGTGTAATCGATTACATGCCCTCTGACTTGATGGTAATCGATTACAATATTAATGTAATCGATTACAATATTGATGTAATCGATTACAAGGCTTTTGTTTAGCTTGTAATCGATTACCAAATATGTGTAATCGATTACTTTACACTTTGAACACATTTTTCAAGCCTAAATGAGGATTCATGACATTCCTAACTTTAGAAAACTTGGATTTGAACAATATTAAACTTTGTTTGGCATGATCCAAGATTAAAGATATCATCTTTTTAGAGATGTGAACTTTGAAAAGCATTTTGATTAAAACATCTTTGAAAAATTTTTTGAGATATCTTAAGAGCATTTAACATTTATATTCTAAGGCCTATGTCTAAACCTCTTGATTTCTTTCTTTGATCTTGGTTTTCTCTTTTGCACTTAATCTTCATCTTTGGCTTTGTTATCATCAAAACCAATTGACATGCTTCAAGACACATGCATTCACATTCTCCCTCTTTTTTATGATGACAAACTGAGCATTGAAAGGAAGAGAAACAATTGCATATATATATACATCAGAGATTTAAGCGCAACTCTCCCCTGTAATGTATGCACAAGATAGGGTTAGTGATATGTTCATGTAAAAACTTAAATCAAGCTCTCCTGTACTTATGCAAGTCACTAATCTCCCCCCATTGGCATTATAAAAAACATATAAGCATATAGCCGAAATTTCGGTAGCATTTCTGCTAATTTTCATGATTTCCAAAAATTTTAAACAGCAGAAAACTAATACAATCTAGGCAATCAGAGTATGAGCAGTTTATAACCAGTCAGATAAGTATCCAAAGACATATGAGAATCAATATACTTGGTGATCATATAAAATCATATATGAAACATTAAAATACTAACTGATTTTATAAAATGATTCAATGTCATATACAACCAATTATCAGAGAAATACAAAGAAAATATCATGGCAATGGTCCATGATTACTATCAGTAGCCTCACTATCACTGTCCTCATCCGCAGCGACGTCTCCAAGGTCGACATCATCATCACTGGATTCGAGATCGTCCTCGGAGCCAAGAAGTTCTTCATCATCTCCAGGAACTCCAGCGGGAGTGGTAGAAGGATCAACAAATGATAGAGGAGCAGGAGGGGCAGAGGAGGTGGTGGGTGCAGTAGCAGCTCTCTGTGAAGGGTGTCTGGGGCACTCCAGAAGGGAATGAATAGAAGCAAGCTCCTGATCGGAGTAGTCCATCCTTAGCTCAAGGTGATCCATCTTTTGCTCAATGCGATCCATCCGGGTCTCCATCGTAGTTGCTAAACTATGCATTTCTTAGAGCAAGAGGTCCAATGTGGCTGTAGCTGGTGGAGCTGATTCAGGCTGCTGGTCCTCATCTTCATCATCGCTCTCTGGACCATAAGGGATATGCCTTAGCTGCCATGGGCCAAATAATACCATCTCCCATCAACCTTGCTCAACTGAAGCTTCTTCAGAGTATGTAAGCCAATTGATTGTGGTCCCTTGGAGCTGGTATCCTTGGATTCCTCAGACAAGGAGATGTGACAATGCTCCAAGATAACTGTCACCAGCATGGCATAGGGAAGAGCAAAGTTCTTCTTCTTTTTCACATCCAGCATGTGCTGAATGATGTAGTTGGCCCACTTGATTGGCCGCACTGTGGTCATTGCCCATAAGACCACTACATCATCTCATAAGACTTGGGAGTAATTCTTGCCTCTGGGAATTAAGCCTCGAACAACCAGATAATGGAGTACCATGTTCTCCATTGTCAAGCCAGTGACCATTACTCTTTAATTATTCCAAGGAAGCACATAACCAGATCGAATCAGGGATGTCAGAGCACTCTTATATTCAAACTCAGCTCCCCAAGTGTTCTCATTGCCATAGAAGCTTGTCCCAGCATAGGTGAGTTTGGTCAACCTACACCATTCTTCCCTAGAGATCTTAATCTAAGTTTTCATGACTTCAGAAATCAGGCAGTGATCTTCATACCATAGGTTGGCATAGAACACTCTAACCAAATTAGGATAAATGGCCTTGTGAATGCTGAAGAACCCAAGTAGTCCTAGCCTTTTAATTAACTGAAAACTCTCCAGGGGTTCACTTGTGCAGAAGGATTAAGTGAGATACCTGGATGAGATTAGCTTCTTCAGTTGGAAGTTTTTCCTAAAAAGCTCAGCCTTCTTGGTGGTGGAGAAATACCTTGTGAGGTCCAACCCAAAAATATTACGAGGAGGAGTATTGGAGGATTCTCCAACAGTGAACCCTGTTCATGCACGCTTTGTACGTTGGGATGGTTCAGCCATTTGATGACTGGAGGTGTATGGGTGAGTGTTTAGAGGTGTATGGGTGAAGGGAAGGATGGAAGAAGGATGGTTTTAGGTGGTGTGGCTCGTGGGGGATAAAAGGGAGAAAAACGAAGGAGGGGGTGAATTTTGGGTGGAGATTGGGGTGGTTTTGGATGAGATTTGATGGTTGCGTTTTGTTAGGAGATGAATTTCAAGTGGAAGGGAGGTGAAATGAGAAGGTTTGGTTGAGTATTGAGTGAGAATGAAGGATTTTGGAGGAGAGGTCTTCGTGGGTGCAGAGGAAAAGAAGAGATGGTTTCTGAATAAGTGACCTTTCGCGGGTCAGAAAAACTTTTAAAACCCCTGTGTAATCGATTACATTGGTTGTGTAATCCATTACCAGCCTTCTGTTTGCCCCTATAATCGATTACAATTTCAGTGTAATTGATTACCATACTTCTGGGAACCTTGTAATCGATTACATTATTTGTGTAATCGATTACCTGAGTTCTGGGTTTATTGTAATCGATTACCAGTGAGATGTAATCGATTACTTGCTTGACAGAACCTTTGTAATTGATTACAAAGGTCTTGTAATCGATTACCAGCCTACTAAAACTCAGATTTTGCATTTCAAACAGTAAAGGATCAATTTTAAACCTTTCAAATTATTTCCAAAGCATATTAAATCAATTTCAAACATTATGTAGGCATATAATCCATACAGATTGTGATCCAAAACACATAATCATACAAGATTGCTACTTTTACCAAGAATTACCCTATTTGGATGGATTTGAGATGAGTTTCTTGGAGGTTTTTGACATGAGGTAGCACCTGCAAAACAACTTAGGGGGAATCTCCGACGCTCAAGTCAGTATTGGATTAAAAATTCAAAAGTTATGCAGCAAAGAGTCATGATTATGCAGAAAAATGTATATTTATGCAGCAAACTTGCATTTTATATAGCAAACAGTGTATTATGTAGCAATTTAGCCTATGCATGATTGATCTAATATGCCAAGTTCATTTCTTATATAATAGAAAGGTTCTTTTGCCAAAGGCTTAGTGAAAATGTCAGCTAGTTGCTTAGTGGTTTCGACAAATTCAAGCATGTAATCATGATAATCACATATTTTATTCATTAAGAAACCCTTATGTTTAGTCATTTACACTCTCCATATTCTTAATTGATTGAGTTTGGTATGATTTTGTGAGTTTAAGCTCAAATTGGTCCTAATTGAATATTTTCAGCATTATTGAGACTTGACACTGTTTCTGTATTTTGGCCATAACTTGAGTTCCTAATATCTGATAATCATGAATTTTACCTTGTAGGAAAGCTAGGAGGAAGCTCTACAACTTTGATGAAGAGCTCGAAGTCCGAAACAGATGTCTAAGGGACCTAAGTTTACATGGAAGTCAGAATACGGGTTCTGTCACTAGAATCCGAACGGTGTGCACTCATAAAATCATATCTCAAGCTGTAATAATGGAGATGGGCTGAAATTTGGATAGTTGATAGTTAAGATCCAAATAAACAACTTTCATGAAGAACACATTTTGAAAAAATGAAGTCTAATGGGTCAGTTTGAGCTTGCAAGTCGGAACAGAGGTGCTGAAGTTAGGTTTGAGCAACCTACGGTATTTGGGACATATCTTGGGCTGAAGGAAGCCAAATTGGACGAACCAGATATGCATTTTATAGCCAAGACAAAGATCTACAACTTTCATGATAGAGTACTTTTCATGGATCTGAAGTATAGTTGGTCGTTTTTGGCTTCCAAGTCAGACACGAAATTTTCGTCCTCAACCACCCACTCATCCATCCACTAATCCACTCATCCACTCATCCACTAATCCACCCACTCATCCACTCATCCACTAATCCAACCACTCAACCACTCCACCCACTCATCCATCCACTCACCCATTCATCCCCATAATTTCTCACTCACCAAAAGTCCTTTGGCATTTTCTACTCAACCAACCCACTCAACCATTCCACTCACTCATCCACTAAACCAACCCACTCAACCACTCCACCAAACACTCCACTCACTCACCCACTCATCCACCCACTCCCCTTTGTCATTTTGTTATCCTAGACTTCTATAAAAGGCACCATTGGTTATCATGAATAAGTTGTATTCTCCTTCATTTCTCTCATAGTTTCTTCTTGTTTCTTCATAATTTCTCTTAGCTTTTGTATATTTTGATGCTCCCCTTCATGATAATGGAGGGCTAAGCTACTTTCGGTCAATTTAGAACTCTTGAAGAGATTATGGTTTGGATTCTTGAGACCTTGGTTATGTATTGTATTTGATTTGTAATTGAATTCCTCTTTTCTTCTTCTTTCTTCTTCTTTTTGATTTTGAATGCATGAATGGTGATTCTATTTATGTTGATCTGATTTGATCTTGGTTTAAGATTGAGATTTGTGATGAAACTTAGAACTGATTGATCTAAACTAATCACATAAATGAAGATTGAGATTTGTGATGAAACTTAGAACTGATTGATCTAAATTAATCACAGAATTGAAAAGGTTAGGTTACTGATTTGTGCCTAAGTTAATTGAATTCGGTACTTGAAATTAACATAGATCTTCATGAATGGTGTGATTACGGATTTGTGTTTATCACTTGTTAATTGAATTCTAGACGATCATCTAATATGAATTCTGGATTTGATGCAGAGATCTCGGTTAGATCCAAATTAACAATTCAATTTCGCTTCAAGTGTTTTATGAAGGGTCTATGATTGAATCTACCCAATCTTGGATAGGTTTCTAAATTGACTACTCTTTAATTGTTATTTCTTCCGTTAATTTTGTTAAGTACGATCTTAAACTGTCAAACCCCCCTTTGCTAACTTTCACTTGATTTGATTAAATTGCATCTACAATCCTCGTGGAGATGATCCAGTGTTGCCACTGTGCTACAAGCTTAGGTAATAACTTCGGTTATAATTTTGACTGAGTTCGGTGCTCGTCAAAATTTTGGCGCCATTGCCGGGGATTAGTAAGTGTAATCTTTTCATTTTAAGTGTTTTTACTAACTTTTGCTTTTTATTAACTTTTCTAACATTTTTATCCATTGTCTAGTGTATTTTGCTTATTTATTTGTTTTTGTGAGATGCATGACTAGGTCCGAGCCTGATAACTTGGTTGACTTTGATCCTGAGATTGATAGAACCTTGCATAGGTTGATTAGAGCTCGTAGGCTAAGTGCAAGAATTGCTTCTGAATTTGATCTTAATATTGGGAGTGAACTTGAGATCTTGAGTAATTCTGAAACCATGGTTGATAACATGCAGAATAGAACTCTTAAGGAACTTGTCGCTCCCGATATAACTAACCGGTTTTGTGTATTCAATACCCAGATCTTGATGCTGATTTTGAGTTAAAATCTGGATTGATACATTTGTTGCCCAAGTTTCACGGTTTTGCAGGTGAGGATCCCCATAAGCATCTAAAGGAGTTCCATGTGGTTTGTTCAACCATGAAGCCACATGGGATCTCAGAAGAGCACATCAAGCTGAGGACATTTCCTTTCTCACTTGCTGATACAGCCAAGGATTGGTTATTTTATCTTTCACCAGGTTCAGTAACAAGTTAGACTGACATGAAGCGGTTGTTCTTAGAGAAATTTTTCCCTGCCTCTAGAGCTGCTGCCATTAGAAAAGATATATGTGGCATAAGACAAATGACAGGAGAGACCTTGTATGAATATTGGGAAAGATTCAAGAAGCTGTGCTCGAGCTGTCCCCACCACCAAATCACTGATCAACTCTTAATTCAATATTTCTATGAAGACTTGCTGCCAAATGACAGAAGCATGGTGGATGCTGCCTCTGGAGGAGCCTTAGTAGACAAGACCCCTCCAGAGGCAGCGAGAGATTTGATAGCAAACATGGCAGCCAATACCCAACAATTTGGCACACGAATTATTACCTCAACCAGAGGAGTCAATGAGAATCAATCATCTCATGTAGACCAACAGAGAATGGAACACGTACTTGATGAATTGACTTTTTGGTGAGGCGCTTAGCGTGGGACAACAAGCACCAATGCAGATGGTCATGCAACCAGTGTGTGGCATTTGCTCTTGTTCATCTTATCCCATCGATGCATGCCCCACACTTCAGATGGTGGTTCTATTTTTCCGCACTAAATGCTGTTGCAAGAAATGGTATTTTTCCTGGTAGACCCCAATATCAGCAATCACAGCAGCAGCCCAGGTATGATCCATTTTCTAATACCTATAACCCTTGCTGGAGGGATCATCCCAACTTGAGATATGAAAATTTTGGTAACAACAACAATGTTCTACCAACAACAAAGAACCACGCTTTAGATACCAAGCTACGTGCCCTAGCAATAAGTACCAACCACCTGCGCATTTAGGCAAGCACAACCTGCGCCGCCACCCATGCACCTCTCCACTACTGCTTCCGCCAAAGACTCCCGGGCCGAGCCACCTTTCGAAGACTTGATGAAACAGCCAACAGAATGTCAATGCCACCATCCGCAATTTACAAACTCAAATTGGGCGATGGCAACCACTCGAGTGAGCTGAAAAGTCAAGGGTCGAACCAATTGCCTTCACAAACAGTCAACAACCCAAGAAGCAATGTAAGTGCCATTAGCTTGAGAAGTGGCAGAGAAGTTGATGGTCCTACTCCACCACAACCTGAACTACAAGTGCAGCAACTAGAAGGTGACCAGAAATAGAAGAAAATGGATAGCTTAGTCCAAAAATCTGTGACACAGAAGAAATGTGCAGAGAATTCAAATCTGGTCATTCCACTACCTTTTCTAAACAGAGTCACACAGTCCAAGCATACTGCGCAAATAGAAATAGAAAGAGAAGTCATGGACACATTCAGGAAGGTGGAAACCAATATTCCTCTCTTGGATGCAATCAAGCAAATTCCTAAGTATGCCAAATTTCTCAAAGAGTTGTGCACTCATAAGAGAAGGTTGAAGGGAAATGAGAAGATTAGCATGGGCAAAAATATTTCTGCAATGATTCTGCCAAGCATGCCACAGAAATGCAAAGATCCTGGAACTTTCACAATTCCTTGCATGATAGGCAACTCCAGATTTGAACATGCAATGCTAGATTTGGGTGCTTCAATCAATGTCATGCCTATGTCAGTTTATAAGTCATTGAACATTGGCACTTTGCAACCCACTGGTATCGTGATTCAGTTGGCGAATAGGACCACTGCTCATCCAAATAGAGTGCTAGAAGATGTGTTAGTTCGGGTGAATGAGTTAATTTTTCCAGCGGACTTCTACGTCTTGGACATGGAAGATGAGTCTTCAGCAAACGATGCTCCATTGATTCTAGGCAGACCATTCCTCAAGACCGCCAAGACCAAGATAGATGTGCATGCTAGCACCCTTTCTATGGAGTTTGGCGATGATTTGGTACAATTTAACATTTTTGATGCCATGAGACATCCCCTAAAGGAGCATTCTGTTTTTCATATTGATGTGATTGAGATGCTGGTTGATGATGTTTATGCTGATTTATATGCTGAATTCCCTGATATTGTTGACTTTCTGGATTCTGTTTCTTGTGATACATGTACTGCTTGTGATATTGAGCCGTGTGTCTTTATGTGCTGAGATTTATGTTGGTATGAGTGATGATGCAACTGCTGACTTGAATGATACCGCATGTGAAAATAGAAGTCGAATCGTGTCAATTTAATGTTGCTTTGAATTAGTTGTTTCAAATAGCTTGTTGCCTTCCATTGTACAAATTTCATCCTTAGAGTTGAAGACTTTGCCGGACCATCTTAAATATGCATATTTAGGAGATGGTGAGAAGTCGCAAGTGATTGTTGCTAAGAATCTCAGAACCCGAACAAGAAGAAAAATTGCTGCAGTTTTGAGGCATAATAAGCAAGCCATCGGATGGACACTTGCAGATCTTCCTGGTATTAGTCCCTCCACATGCATGCATAGGATTTTATTGGAGGAGGACACAAAACCAGTAAGGCAACCCCAAAGGAGACTGAACCCCTTGATTCTAGGTGTGGTGAAGAAGGAAGTGACCAAGCTACTTCAAGCTAGCATTATTTATCCCATATCAAACAGTAAATGGGTGAGCCCCGTGCAAGTTGTTCTCAAGAAATCTGGGTCACAAATTGAGAATAAGAATAATGAACTTTTACCCACAAGAGTTCGTAAACAGGTTGACGGGTTTGCATTGATTATAGGCGGCTTAACCAGGCTACCAGAAAATATCATTTTCCGCTACCTTTCATTGATCAGATGTTGGAGAGGCTAGCTGGCAAGTCGCATTATTGTTTCCTGGATGGATATTCGGGCTATTTTCAGATTCATATAGCCCCAGAAGACTAAGAGAAGACTACTTTCACTTGTCCATTTGACACATTTGCATACAGGAGGATGCCCTTTGGTTTGTGCAATGCTCCGAGCACCTTTCAAAGGTGTATGGTAAGTATCTTTTCTGACTTTTTAGAGAATTGCATGGATGTATTTATGGATGATTTTACTGTCTATGACTCTTCCTTTGATGCATGTCTGGATAGTCTGGTTCAGGTTTTACATAGATGCATTAAAACTAACCTTGTTCTGAACTTTGAGAAATGTCATTTCATGGTAGAACAAGGCATAGTTTTAGGGCATATAATATCTAGCAAGGGTATTGAGGTAGATCCTGCAAAAATAGATGTTATTTCATGCCTATCTTACCCCACATGCGTGCGGGAGGTTCGTTCTTTCCTTGGTCATGCAGTTTTTATAGGCGATTCATAAAAGAATTCAAGTAAAATTGCTCTTCCACTATCCAACTTGCTACAAAAAGAAGTGGAGTTCCATTTTGACTAGAAATGCAAGGATGCCTTCAATCACTTGAAGCAAGCATTGACCAAGACACCTATCATCCAGCCCCACCGATTGGACACTCCCATTTGAGCTCATGTGTGATACCTCTAATTATGCTTTGGGAGTCGTTCTTGCACAAAGGGTCGGCAAAATATCTCATGTCATCTCCTATGCTTCAAGAACTTTAGACCCTCGCACAAGTTAACTACACCACCACTGAAAAGAACTTTTAGCAATTGCTTTTGCTTTAGACAAATTTCGATCATATTTGCTTGGTTCTAGAGTGGTTGTGTTTTCAGATCATACAAATTAAGTTTCTCCTGAAGAAGCTTGATGCAAAGCCTAGGTTGATTAGGTGGATTTTGCTCCTTCAAGAGTTCGATATTGAAATCCGTGATAAAAGTGGAGCGGAGAATTTAGTGGCTGATCACCTAAGCCGAATTGAAAGGGAGGCAGATACTTTTCCTATCCATGATGTCTTCCCTGATGAGTAGCTTTTCAAGCTGCAAGGTAACATTCCTTGGTTTGTTGATTTGATAAATTTCTTAGTTGCTGGTGTTTTCCCTGCACATTTTATTAAGGCTCAGATTGATAAGTTGAAGAGTGAGTCAAAATATTATGTGTGGGACGACCCTTATCTGTGAAAATTTTGTAGTGACCAAGTCATTAGGAGATGCGTGCCTGATAATGAATTCCATTCTATTCTTAGCTTTTGTCATACACTTGTATGTGGCGGTCATTTTGGTCCCCAAAGGACTGCTAGGAAAGTTTTGGAATCTGGATTATATTGGCCCACTCTATTTCATGATGCATATGTGTTTTGTAAATCTTGTGATCAATGCCAAAGAACAGGAAACACTTCTCGAATGAATGAGATGCCCCAGAAATCCTTATTGTTCTCAGGAGATTTTTGATGTATGGGGTATTGATTTTATGGGACCCTTTCTTTTTTCTTTTGGTTTTGTTTACATTTTGCTAGTCGTTGATTATGTATCCAAGTGGGTGGAGGCGAAAGCTACTCGGACCGATGATTCCAAAGTTGTTGTGGATTTTGTTAGATCACGTTTTTTCTCACAGTTTGGAGTTCAAGGCCATCATCGCGATCGGGTTCACATTTTTGTAATCGAAGCATAGAAGTTTTGATGAAAAAGTATGGGGTCTTGCACAGAGTTTCTACAGCTTACCATCCCCAAACTAATGGGCAAGCCGAGATTTCCAACAAGGAGATCAAGCAGATACTCCAGAAGACAGTTCAACCTAACAGAAAAGATTGGAGCAAGAGGCTTGAGGATGCTTTATGGGCTTACCGGACTGCTTATAAGATACCAATCGGGATGTCTCCGTATCGGATTATTTTTGGAAAAGCCTGCCACCTGCCGGTGGAAATTGAGCATCATGCATTCTGGGCGGTGAAAAGGTGCAACTTGGACCTAGATCAAGCAGGTATGGAGAGGAAGCTGCAACTGCAGCAATTGGAGGAGATTCGCTTAGAGGCTTATGAAAGTTCCAAACTTTATAAGGAGAAGACCAAAGCCTTCCATGATAAGATGATTCTGAGGAAAACATTTGAGATTGGTCAAAAAGTTTTCCTCTATAACTCCCGCCTCCGACTCATGCCTGGCAAATTAAGGTCTAGATGGGATGGACCATTTATTGTTACTAAGGTTTTTCCTTCTGGTGCTGTTCAGATTAAAAGTGAGGTCACTGCCAAAGCTTTCATCGTAAATGGACACCGCCTCAAACAAGATTTCATGAACTTCCGAGAATGCATAAATGGAGGTGATGAACCTTCTCCATCCGCATTATGAATAAAAAAAAAAAAAAAGAAAAAGAAAAAAAAAAAAAAAAAAAAAAAAAAAAAAAAAAAAAAATAGTTGTGTGCCCGACAATGAGGTAGGTAGTGCCATTAAATTTTGTCACTCGGAAGCATGTGGAGGTCATTTTTTTCTTCAACGACAACAATCTGCGAAAATCTTGCAAGATGGATTTTATTGGCCTACTTTATTCAAGGTCTGTTACACCTTTTGCAAAAGCTGCGGAAATTGGTCAAAAAAGTTCTGCTTTGAGATTATCATCTGCACCTACTCCTTGGGAAATTGAGATCTAGGTGGCGTGGTTCTTTTGTTGTCAAACACGTGTATCCTCTGGGGCCGTAGATATTGAGGATCCTAGGAATGGTAATGTGCTCAAAGTTAATGGACAGAGACTCAACCATTCTTGGAAAACCAAGTTCTTGAGTTCTTTGTGTTGCCGGTTAAGTGGCGGATACGGTACTCTGTGACTCTCAAGTCGGTTTATTTTTCAATTTCTCAAAATAATTGAACCCTTCTTCTCCTTCAAAATGGATGTCATTCTTTCAAACCTGAGAAAACATTTTCCTTCTCTTCCTCAAAATGCTCTGAGAAAAATATACAAAGTTCGATGTGAAAGATTGAGACTGTTAATGCACAAAGGTATGCAGAAGATGTACGCTGGATAATTGAAGCAAAGGTCTGATTAGCAGGTGAGTCCTCAATTTCATTTGACTCATATATGCCCGGTCTTGGAAGAAGTTTATATTCTAAAAGGAGAAGAGTAAAAAGGTTACAAGTTTGTTACAAATGTGGACGATGGAACTGTAACAAGTGATGTCGTACTTTAGGGATGGTTTCCGCAAATAGAGAAGATAAAATTTTCTTCATTAAGAATGGACTGAGTAAGGAGTCATTAGATGATATCTTATTGACTCTTGAGACGCATTCTTGTGGATTGGTGCATCGTGAAATTCTTAAATTATGGAATCTCTTCAAGGATGAAGAAAAACGCTACAGTCTTGGGAATCTGACTCTAAAAGACCCTGTTTGCCAATTTATAAGAAAATTGGATGGGAAGCTTATCCTCGACTCATAGAAAACGTTTAAGCCGTTACTGGACGTTAAACTAGAGACAGATGTGAGCCATATCCACAAACAATCTGTACATATCATCTTCTTCTTCTTCTTCATGTCATCTTTCAAACAAAAAACCAAAAAAAAAAAAAAAAAAAAAAAAAAAAAAAAAAAAAAAAAAAAAAAAATATGTATACGTCTTAGGGTTGGCTTTGGTAACACAAACCGTGAATGAGGAAATGCATGCATCCTGATCCGGCCTTCTTAATTGAAAAACAAAGAAGGTAGATTGTATCCCACATGTGAGGCAGCCAGTCGTATTATGGCTACTTGTCCCTTTTGGGAGCCCTATGTTGCGCTGGTCTTGAATGGGTCGAATACTGGTCAACAATGCTTTGGCACAAAACCGAAAGAGCAGACTACCTCCATCTCAATCTTAAGTAAGTATACACTCATCTTTCATCAAATTTTTCTAACAATTTCAAAAAAAAATGGACGTGATGTCTACTACACTCATGACGCGCAGTATAAAGATACGCCATGGAAACTATACATACAGGTATGTCATCATTTTCTATTTCTTTTATCTTTGTATCATTTTGTTGTATTTTGATTTTTGTACAGACGATCCTTTGAGCAGGGTCCTTCAGGGGTTTCTAAACTTTTTTACCTTGATGGTTTTCTTGAAGTCAAAAAAAAAAAAAAAAAAAGAAAAAAAAAAAAAAAGATTATGTGTTTCTTAATTTCAACCTTTTCTGGACAACAAATTAACCTACCCTTATAGGTGCAATTATTTCCCTTTCCATTCTTTTTCTTATTTAAACACTCCATTTTCTCCATTTTCCTTCAACTCGAAACACTCAAAGGGAGGAAAAGTATAGAATGGGGCCTTCTATTCGTAACCTCAAAAATGTCTTGTGTTTTTTGTGGGTCGAGTTATGGGAAGGGATTAGAGTTTGTAAACGCAGCTAGCACTCTTGGTCGATCACTTGCTGCGAGGAATATTCATTTTGTATATGGGGGAGGTTGTCATGGGTTAATGGGGGCTGTATCACTTGCAGCTTTTACAGGAGGCAGTCAAGTTTTAGGTGTTATTCCTAAACCTTTAGCTGAAAATAACATCACTGGAAGGACAGTTGGAGAAGAAATTCAGGTAACATCCATGCATGGACGAATGAAAACAATGGTTGACAATTTTGATGCATTTATTGTCTTACCTGGTGGTTTTGGTACTTTGGAAGAAATTTTTCAAATTGTCTCTTGGGCCGAACTGAACATCCACCATAGACCCATTGGTTTGTTGAATGTTAATAATTTCTTTGATCTTTTGTTATCTTTTCTTGACAAAGCTGTAGAACAAAAATTTATCACTCCTTCTAAGAAGACAACTTCTTATCTCTGCCTCCACTATTGATGAGCTCATTGATAAATTAGAAGCTTTTGAGTATGTACTTGATAAAGTATTAGCTCAGATAGATTGGTCAACAGGAAGCAGCGAAGGAAGTAACAAGAAAAAAAAGCCAGATCTAAAACTTTATCTTTAATGGGTTTGATTTTATTGTACTTTGTTTCTGTTTAAATTTGTGTCAGCTTTCTCCAACAGGTAACATCTTCTATCCTTTACTCATCTATATTTTAACATTGAGGACAATGTTGTGATCTAGTTGGGGGGGAAAGATAGTTGACCCAAAAATATATATATATATATATAAATAAAAAATAAAAAAAAATATATTTTTTGTTGTTTTGTTTGGAAAGTATGATATGATTGTCATAAACTTATTAAACCAATTAGTGATGGCAGAGTAAGGAGTAATTTTACTCTTGAGACGCATCTTAATTGGTGGCGAGTAAGGAGTTTTTTTAGGTAGTAATTAATTAGTATTAAATTGTGAAAGTACTAAAGTTTTATTGTTTGATTTCTTTTCAGGGTCTGATGCGTCACTGACAGTGTGCTTCTTTTCTGCTTGGCGTTGATTCACTTCTTATCAGGCTGTGTTGCTCTTTTCTACATCTCTCTTTCACATTGAAGGCAATGTTATATTAAGTGTGGGGGAGATATTTTAGCATTTTTTTTAAAAAAATAAAAAAATAAAAAAAAGGTTCATTGCATGATTGAATAACTTTTCTCCCTTCTTGAACTGATATGCTCGGTGATGGATGATTGAATTGATGAATTGAGTTTGATGGATGCATACCTTGTGAGATTTTGAGCCTAATAGATGGATTCAACATTTATGCCATTCTCTTCTTTCTTGTGTGATTTTCACTCATGTTAATGATCACTTTAGAACTTGCTTTGATTCTTTTTGAGGCTACATTTCACTTGCACGCATGAACATGATTGAGACCCTCTTTCTCAATTAGCTAGTTTAACCAAATAGCCAACCTTGTTTTCAATATAATATTAAGCACTCTTTTGACTTCTTGAAAATTCTCTGATTCCTGCCAACCTTGTATATTTTCCTTTACTTAACCCCTTTGAGCTTATTTGACCATTCCTTGTTTCTAGCTCATTATGTGCCTTAAATGAAAAATTGTGTTCTTACTTTACCTTAGGGAATAAAAGAACATTAGCTTGGTTAATGGATGAGTTTTTGAACAAGTGTGGGGGTGTGTGTACAAAATGGTTGTTGAAAAAGGAAAGAGTGCCTTAAAAAAAAACGTATGTATATAGTTATGTTCATATATATATTAAAAAAAAAGATTGGGAAATGAATATGTAAAGGGATATACATTAGAGTTGGGATGAACTTTTATGCTTGTTATTTGAACTCACCTCTCATTTGCTTTTATTCTCTTTGGTATTTATCTTCTCATATCTATTTTATCCTCTTCTATTACCTTGACCTCACTACAACCTTAAAAAAAGTCCTCATGATTTGTGTGTGCATGTGTTTTGAGTGGTGGAGAAGTAGAAGATAAGCAAGCTTATGGTAGTGCAATTTTCATGGGTTGAATTGAGTGAAATACCTACCTTTTAAACACTTGAGAGATTGAGAGGGAATCTTGTGAAGATCTATCATTCTCGATTCATGTTGAAGATACCTTGCTTGTTGGTTTGAGATGTGGAGAATTGTTAACTCATAAATGTTTTGATCCCTTGAACCTTTGGTTGTTCTTCTTGATTGTAAAATTTTGATCTTGAGTTTTGTCCAGGAGTGCAAAAAGCTAAGTGTGGGGGAATTTAATAATCACATATTTTATTCATTAAGAAACCCTTATGTTTAGTCATTTACACTCTCCATATTCTTAATTGATTGAGTTTGGTATGATTTTGTGAGTTTAAGCTCAAATTGGTCCTAATTGAATATTTTCAAAGATTATTGAGACTTGACACTGCTTTACGTATTTTGGCCATAACTTGAGTTCCTAATATCTGATAATCATGAATTTTACCTTGTAGGAAATCTAGGAGGAAGCTCTACAACTTTGATGAGAGCTCGAAGTCCGAAACAGATGTCTAAGGGACCTAAGTTTACATGGAAGTCAGAATACGGGTTCTGTCACTAGAATCCAAACGGTGTGCACTCATAAAATCATATCTCAAGCTGTAATAATGGAGATGAGCTGAAATTTGGATAGTTGATAGTTAAGATCCAAATAAACAATTTTCATGAAGAACAATTTTTGAAAAAATGAAGTCTAATAGGTCAGTTTGAGCTTGCAAGTCGGAACAGAGGTGCTGAAGTTGGGTTTGAGCAACCTACGGTATTTGGGACATATCTTGGGCTGAAGGAAGCCAAATTGGACGAACCAGATATGCATTTTATAGCCAAGACAAATATCTACAACTTTCATGAGGAGTACTTTTCATGGATCTGAAGTATAGTTGGTCGTTTTTGGCTTCTAAGTCAGACACGAAATTTTCGTCCTCAACCACCCACTCATCCACTCATCCACTAATCCACCCACTCATCCACTCATCCACTAATCCAACCACTCAACCACTCCACCCACTCATCCACTAATCCACCCACTCATCCATCCACTCACCCATTCATCCCCATAATTTCCCACTCACCAAAAGTCCTTTGGCATTTTCCACTCAACCAACCCACTCAACCATTCCACTCACTCATCCACTAAACCAACCCACTCAACCACTCCACTCACTCACCCACTCATCCACCCACTCCCCTTTGTCATTTTGTTACCCTAGACTTCTATAAAAGGCACCATTGGTTATCATGAATAAGTTGTATTCTCCTTCATTTCTCTCATAGTTTCTTCTTGTTTCTTCATAATTTCTCTTAGCTTTTGTATATTTTGATGCTCCCCTTCATGATAATGGAGGGCTAAGCTACTTTCGATCAATTTAGAACTCTTGAAGAGATTGTGGTTTGGATTCTTGAGACCTTGGTTATGTATTGTATTTGATTTGTAATTGAATTTCTCTTTTCTTCTTCTTTCTTCTTCTTCTTGAACTTGAATGCATGAATGGTGATTCTATTTATGTTGATCTGATTTGATCTTGGTTTAAGATTGAGATTTGTGATGAAACTTAGAACTGATTGATCTAAACTAATCACATAAATGAAGATTGAGATTTGTGATGAAACTTAGAACTGATTGATCTAAATTAATCACGAATTGAAAAGGTTAGGTTACTTGATTTGTGCCTAAGTTAATTGAATTCAAGACTTGAAATTAACATAGATCTTCATGAATGGTGTGATTACGGATTTGTGTTTATCACTTGTTAATTGAATTCTAGACGATCGTCTAGTATGAATTCTGGATTTGATGCAGAGATCTCGGTTAGATCCAAATTAACAATTTAATTGCGCTTCAAGTGTTTTATGAAGGGTCTATGATTGAATCTACCCAATCTTGGATAGGTTTCTAAATTGACTACTCTTTAATTGTTATTTCTTCCGTTAATTTTGTTAAGTACGATCTTAAACTGTCAAACCCCCCTTTGCTAACTTTCACTTGATTTGATTAAATTGCATCTACAATCCTCGTGGAGATGATCTGGTGTTGTCACTGTGCTACAAACTTAGGTAATAACTTCGGTTATAATTTTGACTGAGTTCGGCGCTCGTCAAATCACCCTTTTGAACATGATCTCTTATGAAATGATGCCTTATTTCAATGTGCTTTGTTCTTGAGTGTAAAACGGGATTTTTAGACAAATTGATTGCACTAGTGTTATCATATCTTATGGGAATGTGATCCAGCTCAAGACCATAGTCTAGAAGTTGTTGCTTCATCCAAAGGATTTGAGCACAACAACTTCCAGCTGCAACATATTCAACTTCAACTGTTGATAATGTCACACTATTTTGCTTCTTACTATGCCAAGAAACTAATGAGCTTCCAAGCAAGTGGCATGTCCCACTAGTACTCTTCCTATCCATTTTGCACCCAGCAAAGTTGGAATCAGAATAACCAATTAGGCTACATTAAGCACCCTTAGGATATCACAATCCCATTTGTGAAGTGCCTATTAGATATTTTATAATTCGTTTTACAGCACTTAGGTGTGATTCTTTAGGATTTGCTTGAAATCTAGCACACATGCATATACTAAACATGATATCTGGCCTACTTGCGGTAAGATAAATAAGTGAGCTAATTATACCTCTATACTTAGTGATTTATACCAATTTACCTCCTTCATCCTTGTCCAAGTAATAAGAAGTTCTCATAAGTGTAGCCATTTGCTTGGCTCCTTCCATTCCAAACTTCTTGAGCAACTCCTTGCAATATTTGGATTGACTTATGAAAGTTCTATCCCTTGTTTGCTTGATTTGAAGACCAAGGAAGAAATTGAGCTTACCTATTATGGACATCTCAAACTCACTTTGCATAATATTGGCAAATTCTTTACAAAGAGAGTCATTAGTAGCACCAAATATAATATTATCAACATATATTTGAACAAGTAGAATGTCATGCTTCTTATGCTTGATGAAAAGAGTAGTGTCAACCGTTCCTCTAGAGAACCCTTTTTCTAAAAGAAATTTGCTCAACCTTTCATATCAAGATCTAGGAGCTTGTTTTAAGCCATACAAGGCCTTTTTAAGTTTAAAAACATGGTTGGACAGTTCAAAGTTTTCAAAACTGGGAGGTTGATCCACACACACTTTCTCTTGTATGAAACCATTTAAAAAGGTACTTTTGACATCTATTTGAAAGAGCTTAAAATTCATGATGCATGCATATACAAGTAGCATTCTAATGGCTTCTAATCTAGCTATGGGACCATACGTTTCTTCATAATGTATGCATTCTTTTTTATTATAACCTTTAGCTACGAGCCTATCTTTGTTTCTTATTATTAAGCTCGTTTCATCAAGTTTGTTCCTAAAGACCCATTTGGTGTCAATTATGGGACGATCACTGGGTCTTGGAACTAATTCTCAAACTTAATTCCTCTCAAATTGCTTTAGTTCATCTTGCATGGCCAAGATCCAACGTTCATCATTAATGGCCTCATTTATGTTTCTAGGTTCAACTTGAGAAAAAAAAGCCATATGGTTACATGCATTTCTAAGAGAGTTACGAGTGATTACCCCTTTTGATACATCACCTATCATTTTGTCAAGAGGATGATATCTTGATGTTCTTCATTCCTTGGGAAGATCCATGATTTGAGAGTCCTCTTGTCTTGGGGAATCATATGGTCTTTCTTCTTGCTTCTTGACTTCTTTTTCTTGATTTCTAGGTGAGTTCTTGCAAGGATTTCTGCAGCATCATCAACAAGCTCCTTTCTTGGCTCGTTTGAGTTAGTTTCATCAAATACAACATATATGGACTCTTCTAAGGTCATAGTATGTTTGTTATAAACTCTAAACACTACAAGAATTTTATAAATTAGCTACCAAATTTAGCTACAAAAATTTTCCATAGCTAATCCGTAGCTAATTAGCTACAAATTAGTTACGGAATAAAATTTTGTAGCTAAATTTCAAATGTAAGATACTAAAAATTTTGTCAAATAAATAGTTATAGATTAGCTACGATTTAGCTACGAAATTTAGCTACAAAAAGTTTGGTAGCTAAGTCGTAGCAAATTAGCTACAGATTAGCTACGCTATAAAATTTTGAAGCTAAATTTTGAATACACAGAATTTTTTTTTATCAAGCAAATAGCTACGGAATTTAGTTAGGAAAATATATTTGGTAGTTAATCCGTAGTTAATCCTTGGCTAATTAGTTACGGATTAGCTACTAAATAATTCCATAGCTAAATTTTGAATACAAGAAACTAAATTTTTTATCAAACAAATAACTACTAATAAATTTAGCTACGAAAATTATTGGTAGCTAATCCATAGCAAATTAGCTACGGATTAGCTATGATTTAAAATTCCTAGCTAAATTTTGAATTTACAAAAAAAAAAAATCAAACAAATAACTACAGAATTGCTACAATTTAACTAGAAAATTTAGTTATAAAAATTTATTTTATAGCTAATTCATAGTTAATTCATAACAAATTAACTTCGAATTCGCTACTAAAATTATCTGTAGCTAAATTTCAATTGTATAAAAAAATTATTTTACCAAATTAGCTCTCTTTAATCTCTCTCGCGCGCCAGACTTTCACTAAACTTTCCTAAATCTCAAATCCCTCCACTGTGTGCGCCCCTCCCTCCCACTTACATTTGTCATCTCATCCTTTCCCTCCCAATTCTCTCTCTATTTACTAGACCTTCACTGTCACGTTCCAGCATTGCCTTGCTTCTGCCGACCGTGTCGTCTGCTTCGTCTCCACCTTCGCCGCCTCCTGCGTCGTCTGCTTCATCTCCACCATCGCCGCCTCCCGCGATGCCACCATTGCCTTCATCTCCGACGAGTTCCTGGAGCATTCCCTCAAGTTCCTCCTGATCGCCGCCACCGCAGCCAACAAGACCGCCAGGTTCTGAGCTTGTCAGATCGTCTCTGAGGTAACATATTCTCTCAATTTTGAACGATTTATTATTATTATTATAAAATAAAATGTAAATTAATGGTTTACAATGACACTCAAGATCTAAGTATACTGCAAAAATTGGAACTGCAATTAATTTTCTCCAATTGTGGTTTTAAAGTCTCAATTAAAAGCAATTGTGAGGGCAATTTTGCGGTTGAGGGTAAGGGACAAGATCCCTGTGGTGCGTACTTTTGCAGTTGGGGCGCTTTCTCGCTTTGTGAATGACACTGTAAATAGTGTCATCCTTGCTTTGTTCCTTGAGCTGCTTCCCTTGGAGCATAATGCGATTAGTGTCCTAAATATATGTATTTTTCCATGCCTATATCAATTGTGTTGTTTTGTCTGCAGGGTTTTTAATAGATTATATTAGATACAAATTCATCCAAGGGTGTGATGTGAAAGCACCAGTTATGTTGGTTATTGACTTCTCATATTAGCATGGTTTTCCATACGAATATAACCATGCTCATAGTGGTCACACATACACGGTTATTTCAAAGACTTACCCTGCACCACTGCACTCTATAGTTATTTGGGTACATAAAATTAGAAACTGGAGAGAGGAAAAAAGGGTTATCAATGGGAAATGTGTTGTTATACCAAAATAATTTAATGATATCCTGGTTGATTGATCCATGGATGATCTTTTTCCTTTTATTAAATTGTTACTATCCAGTTACTATCTTTGAGGTGGCTTTCTTAATCTATCATTATATTGTGTTTTCTTTTTATGTTTCACTTTGTATTGATATAAAGCTTTGCCAAAATAAGATGGGGATTTGATCCATGCTAAACAATAGCTCCTTGGCATTTTCCAGCTTACTCATCTTGTACAAAGTGTTGAGTTGGCTTGTGATACATTATGCAAGGTTAAAGATAACCCAAGATGCAGTTCAAGTTTATGAGCAGATGGGGTTGTATAAAGTGAAGCCTCATTTGCATGCTTGTACTGTGCTTTTGAATTCTTTGGTGAAGGATGGGATTATTAATATGGTGTGGAAGGTTCACAAGAGAATGGTTCAAGTCAGGGTTATTCCTAATATTCACATTTACAATTGTTTAATCCATGCTTGTTCCAAATCAGGAGATGTGGAGAGGGCAAAACAGTTGCTAAATGAGATGGAAGTGAAGGGTGTGCTTCCTGATATTTTCATATACAACACTTTCATATCATTATATTGCAAGAAAGGTATGCACTATGAGGCTTTGTCCATCCAGGACAAGATGGAAAGAGATGGAATAAATCTTGATATTGTTAGTTATAATTCTCTTATTTATGGATTATTGTAGAGAAGGTAGGATGAGAGAAAGGGATTGTACCCTGGGGTTGTCACTTATAATTCAATTTTTAGTAAGTTGAAAAACGTGTCAAGATGGCGAGGATATGAGATGCAAACAAACTCTTGAATGAGATGAGTGAAAGAAAAGTTCAAGCTGACAATATCACATGTAATACATTGATTAATGCTTATTGCAAGATAGGAGATTTGAAATCTGCTTTGAAGTTTAAGAACAAAATGTTAGAAGCTGGACTAAAGCCTGACCCTTTTACATATAAAGCACTGATTCATGGGTTCTACAAGATGAGTGAGCTGGAAAATGCCAAGGAGCTATTGTCAAAATTGAAAAAATAGCTAGCCATTATAGCAATAGAGCGGCAAAAGAAGTCTGTTGCTGGTCGAAGTAATAGAGCAGTCGTGCCTGATGCTATGCTGCACACTGCAGGCTCAATAAGCTTCGGTCAACATAAGAAGAAGATGGTAATATAAAAAATTTCTTTTGTATTTGTTGCAATATCCTAATAATTCTATTTTATAGTATTGTATAATTATAGTACAAGTGAGTTAAGGTTCTAGCAACTTGTATGTTGTGTTATCCACTTTGGCTGTGTGAATCTAAATTGTATGAAATTGGTCTCATTTTAAAAACAAGATACAAGGTTTTTTGTGATTTTCAAATTTTATATTCTAATAGATGTTGATTACAGGAGGTAGAGTTGAGTCGTCCAGTCCCTTTCAGAGACTTGTATGAGAGTGTACATAAGAGGAAAAATGGAGATTATGTCACTCAACGCTCGAAGGATTTCATTGTAAGTGTCTTTAAAATTAAAACTAATCATATTTAAGTTGATTGTTTTGATAAAGTTTTCTACATTTTTTGTCTCAGGACTCTTATGACACTACAATATTAGAAAAGTATGGAAAAGACTCTTCACTGCATCCTATGATAGATCAAGAGGCGTGGATGCAAGTGACGGGTCCCAATAAGAAGGGACGAGTCCATGACATGAGTCACAGTTTAGGTATTAACATTCATGGATCTAACTTTGCTTCTTCCTCACATGTTGGTGGTTCTTGCTGCACTGTACCGACACAAGCCATAAAGGAAGCTGTTAATGAAGCGATTGCTTCCTTTGTCCAAACACAGCTGGGGCCCATTCTCCATGACATTGCTGGTTCTCAAGGAAGAAGTGGTGTGCTGCAAACACCATCACAAGGCAATGCAGTTGGAGATGATGACGAAGCTAATGATGATGAGACTAACTTAGATTGATTTTGTACTTATTGATTAGTTATCCTTTCTTTGTATGTGGAACATGTTTTGAACTAATGTAATTATAATATTTTGTTGTTTTGTACAAACTATTTGTTGGGTTTCTTTATTTGGATTTGAATTTTGTTGGATTGAATTCTGTTTGAATTGAATTCTATTTACAGGTATAATTTTAAAATTTATTAATATTATTATAAAATTAATTTTGGTTTGCTACGGATTTGCTAGGGATTAGCTATTGAATTGCTACGAATTAGCTACGGAACATTGCTATGGATTAGCTACGGAATTGCTACGAATTTAGCAACATAATAGTTATCAAATAGCTACGGAATTGCTACGGATTAGCTACGGAATTGCTACGGATTTACCAACGTAATAACTAGGAAATAGCTACGGAATTGCTAGGAATTTAGCAACATAATAGCTAGGGAATAACTACGGAATTGCTAGGGATAATTGCTACAGATTAGCTACGGAATTGCTGCAGATTCAACAATATAATAGCTCAGAAATAGCTACAAAATTGCTACGGATTGTTAAAATTAGCTACGGAATCGCTACGAAATATTTTCGTAGCTAATTACCTACGAAAATGTAGAAAGTCTTTAAACAAAAATTAGCTACGGATTTGCTTCAGATTTGTTATGGAAATTTTTTATTTAGCTACGGAATGTTTTGGTAGCTAATTAGCTACCAATATTTTACTACGGACCAATCCGTAGCTAATTCGTAGCTAATCCGTAGCAAACCAATTTAGCTACAGATTAGCTACGGATTAGCTACGGATTTTTCCGTAGCTAATCAATAAATTTCTTGTAGTGAAAGGCCTTACTATGTATAGAATAACCAAGAAAAATTCCCTCATTAGATTTTGCATTAAACTTCCCCAAGTTATCCTTTCCATTATTTAAAACAAAGCATTTACATCAAAAAACATGAAAATGTGAGACATTTGGTTTTCTTCCTTTGTATAATTCATTAGGGATTTTCTTTAAAATTGGCCTTATTAGAGCCCTATTCATAACATAACAAGCGGTGTTAACCACATCTGCCCAAAAATACTTAAGAAGGTTGGCCTCATTGAGCATAGTTCTTGCTATTTCTTCTAAAGATCGATTTTTCCATTCTACAACACCATTTTGTTGTGGTGTTCTAGGGGCCAAAAAATTATGCTCAATGTCATGTTCATCACAAAAGGTTTCAAATTCATGGTTTTCAAATTCACCACCATGATCACTTCTTATGGATGCAATACAAAAATTATTTTCATTTTGGATAACTTTAGCAAGCTTTTTGAATGATTGAAAAGCATCATTTTTGTGAGATAAAAATAATGTCCATGTAAACCTAGAAAAATCATCCACAATCACTAAGGCATAGTAATTCCCACCAAAGCTCATAATTCTAGAGGGACCAAAAAGATCCATGTGCAAAAGTTATAGAGGTCTAGAAGTTGAAATCACATTTTTAGCTTTAAAAGAGACCTTTACTTGTTTTCCTTTTTGACATGCGTCACAAAGTTTATCTTTTTCAAATTTGAGCTTTGGAAGACCAATTACTAGTTTTCTAGAAATTAATTTGTTTAAGTGATCTATGTGAATGTGAGCAATTCTTCTATGCCATAACCATGAATCATTCTCTTTAGTCATAAAGCATTTAACATCATTTAAGGAAATGTCATCAAGGCTAATCATATATATGTTATTGACCCTATGACCAACAAACTTAACATGCTTATCATCCTTACCCTCAATTATGCAGCAATTTGAATCAAATATTACTCTATTCCCCTTATCACACAATTGACTAATGCTAAGCAAGTTATGTTTGAGTTCTTCAACAAGTAAAACATTATCAATGGATGAGGAAGGGATCTTACCGACTTTACCAACTCTAAGAATCTTTCCTTTGTTATTATCACCATAAGTCATGTGACCACTCTTCTTGGGTACAATGAAGGAAAACTTGAAGTCATCACCGGTTATGTGCTTGGAGCATCTACTATCAAGATACCAACTTGAGCTTTTGGACTTCAAGCACACCTACAACACACATTTAAGTTTTAACATTTAGTCCCCAAATTGTCTTGGGTCCTTGTGTGTTAGAAATAGGCACGGTGCCTTTAGGAACCCAAACCATTTTAGTTCTTACTTTGGTGTTTCTTTTCCTTCTAGCATTACATATAGATGCACTATGTCCTTTCTTTCCACAATGAAAGCATTTGATAAAGGGGGTACTTGATGTTCTAGAGGGAACAAAGAAGTTATTATAAGATTTTTTATGGTTATTTGGATTATATCTCAAACCAGCTTTTTGAAAAACACACCTTTGTTTCCTTAGTAACATATTCAAATTATCCCTTCCCAATGTAAATTTTGCATAAGTATTTTTCAAGTTCTCAATTTCATTTTCAAGTGCTTTACATGAAGAACAAGTTAAGGGTGTGGGTGCATTATCATGTGAAGAACAAATTATACATGATGAGTTAGCATCAATAAGTCCAAGAGTCTCATTTTCAACTTTAAGTTCTTCAATCTCCTTGGTTAAACTAGAAATTTTGTTTATTATTAAGGAGATTGTTTTGTTGGAAGTTAAAACCATTTTAGTTCTTTCCTTTTCTTTCCTTGAAAGGCAAAGATGAGCTTCTCATCCTTCGAATTCAAATGTATGTTCTCCTTCCTTTTCTTTCCTTGAAAGGCTTCTTTTCAAATTTCTCCATCTTCTTTTGATAAACCAGACATTCCATCTTCATATGCCTCGTTTTTCCATATTCATAGCAAGTTAGAGTGGATGAAGTTCCTTCTCCCTTTTGATATGACTTCTTAGGAGAAAAATAAGGTCTTCTTTGATTTCCTTTCTTCTTGAGAAATCTTCCAAACTTCTTTACAAGGAGGCTGAAATTTTCTTCATTCATCTCAATATTGTCAAGATCATTTCCATCATCTTCATCTTCATATTCAATTGAGGAAGAAGTGGCTTTGAGAGCAATCCTATTTTTCTTCTTATCTTGCTCTTCATTTTGATTTAATCGATTTAGCTCTAACTCATGCTCTTGAAGCTTTCCAAAGAGGGTGACCAAGGTCATTGTGGATAGATTTCTTGATTCCGATATGGCCGTCACTTTGGGTTGCCAACTCCTGCTCAAGCATCTCAAAACTTTGTTAATAAGATCTTCATTGGCAAATAAGATTTATTCACAGAATGATAGCAAAGCACTCTAACCTCATACCTTATATCATTCTTAACGTTAGATAAGAGCCATTAGTGCTCTATAAATATGTCTCTCCTTTCCTCATTTCAACAAGACAACACTTAACTAACTCCCAAAAAACCAGAAGCTCTGTTTTTGAAGCAACCCCATACTTCCATCTTCACCCACTCTTTTGTTTCTTTTAATTCAAAAAAATAGGTAGGAAATAGCGAAAACACCACTCTTTCTTCTTTATTTCTTCCACTCATACCTATCAGTCCATTACTTTACATCCACTACCATTTACTCTGTTTTTGGTTTAAAGAAAAATGATTTCCACTGATATCTACTAATGCATTTTCGACTGTTTTATTCGAATAACACTGGTTTATTCGAATAAAGTTTGTTTTTCATGTTCTTGCAACATGATTTCAAATGATTTATTCGAATAAACCTTGTTTCAAAACACTTCCAATGTTGTTTTTCTAAAAGATTTATTCTGATAAAATTCTTGTTATTTGAACAAAAGATTTATTCTGATAAAAAATTTCTTATTCAAATAAAAGATTTATTCTGATAAAATTTTCTTTATTTTGATAAAATTTGACAAAAAATTTTAAAATTGAGATTTTGGTAGTTTTATTCGAATAAATTTTCTTCTATTCGAATAAACCTTAATGGAACAATACAAATTGTTGTTTTTATGAAATTTATTCGAATAAGCTTTCCTTTTATTCGATTAAACATCCTACAGAAAGTTAATTTTGAACACGAAACATTTTCTTTATCAACTTTCTATCATACTATACTCTTTTAAATTTTTTATCACTTAAAGTTTTATGAATTATGGATCTGAATGATGAGCTATTCTTATAAATTTTTATCAATCTTTTATTTAACCAATATTATTATGAACTATTCTTTTATTATGAACTATTTTGTATATTAGTTGTGTTAATTACTAATTTTTATTTAAAGAAAGTTCCTATTTTTACATATCGATATCTAATTTCATGTGATGATTGCGTTAAATATTTTTCTATAAAGAAGGTATTTTTTAGAAAAGTCATTCCCATGGATAAAAATAAATCAATGTACAAAAGAGAATTATTGTGACCGTGATGAGAGAATTGAGGGACGCCTCAATTAGAGATTATTATTATGACCATGATAAAAGGATCAAGAGACGCCTTAGTCAAATTATTGTGACCATGATGAGAGGATTAAGGGACCCCTTGGTCAAATTATTGTGACCATGATGAGATGATTAAGAGATGTCTTAAGCAAAATTATTATGGTCATGATGAGAGCATTGGAGGATGCCCTAATGAAGAGAAATATGCACATATGGTTAAGAATATTGAAATGAGATGATAAAGAGATATTAATGAGGATGTTTTTAAAGAGATGATGATGATGATGATGATTTAAAAAGAGATGATGATTTACAAGGAGATGATGAAAAGTTAATTATATTTTCAACATATAAATGATTTATACTCTTTCAATTTTTATAGAGATTCTTATTCGTTTAATTAAATATTTATTCTTTTAATCATTATATTGTGACACTCTTTCTTTTATTAAATTATTCATTCAATTATTGAGTTTTTGAGTTATTTACTCATCCATTTATATTTGAAATGTTTTTGGAGTTATTAACTTTTCTCCAAATCTATTTTCCAATCATTTTCTCGTACTTAATGCATTACTTACTTCTTTTCAAACTTATTTTTCAATTAATGATTCATTTATTTTATTTGTGGACTCTCATATATGGTTTTAGAAAAAAGAATTGTAAAGAGTGTATTATGTATAATTATTTTTGCTCTTTCTTACTGAGATTGTATCTTACCCCTTCGTGGTGTTATATTTCAAATGAGGCCAACCGAAAGATGTTCTGGTAGATTTTCATGTAGAACGAGTTTATAGGCTGGAACTAGAAGACTATGTTAATATTTGTAAACAGTGGCACCTTAAGAAGGCTTTTGTAAGCATCAGTTATTGGAAAAATATGTGTCTAACTTAGAAATATTTGTATATATTAACTAAGGGTGTAACCCTCAAAACTATGTAAATTTCCATATATATGAACTAATGATAATGTTAGAAGTTGTTTGCAACGTGTTACTCTATTAGAATTAAATACTATAATACTATATTAAGAAAAATAATTAAAAATTAGAATATGACGTTACAAACTCTCATCATCGTCTAAAGTTTTGACTCATTGCACTGACACTATCCCGAACATTGATTCTAGATCTGACACTACCATTTGTCCTCCTCGAGTAAGAAACCTTCCTACCTACCTTTGTGATTATAATTGTTTTTCCACCATGCTTCACTTTCATGAACCACAGACATATTCAAAGGCATCCATTGATCATCGTTAGCAATAAGCTATGAATGAAGAATTACAGGCTTTGGAGAATAATGGTAATTGAGAAATAATTGATCTTCCTTCTAATAAGGCTCTTGTTGGATGTAAATGGGTTTACAAGATTAAAACTCGATCCGATGGATCTATTGATCGTTACAAGGCTCGCTTGGTGGCCAAAGGTTTTACTCAGGAATATGAGATTGATTATGAAGAAATCTTTACTCTAGTTGCTCATCTTACTTTAGTTCGCACTCTTCTTGCTATTGCTGTCACTCGCAACTAGACTCTTAATCAGATGGATATGAAGAATATCTTTCTAAATGGTGACTTAGCAGAAGAAGTGTATATGCAACCACCACCAGGTTACTCTTGCCCACCTAATAATGTTTATCTTCTTCACAAAGCCTTGTATGATCTTAAACAAGCTCCTCAAGCCTGATTTGCTAAGTTCAGTTCCACCATTAGTCAGCTTAGATATTCCTCTAGTTCTCATGATTCAGTACTCTTCATCCTTAAGACTAATAGTGGCATTATGTTACTACTTCTTTATGTTGATGATATGATTATTACAGGTGATGATACTTTTAGTATTGTTGATCTTAAAGCATCTTTGAGCCCCAATTTTGAGATGAAGCATCTTAGGCCTCTCAGTTATTTTATGGGTCTTGAGGTTCTTTCCTCTATTGATGGTATTTATTTATCCCAAGTAAAATATGTTTCAGATCTTATTTCTCAAGCTGGTCTCTCAGACAGTCGCATTGAACTTACTCCTTTAGAACCTAATGTTAGGTTTACACCTCTGGATGGCACTACACTTGATGATCCTACTCTATCGGCAGTTGGTTGGCAGCTTGATTTATCTTAGTATTACTCATCTAGACATTTCATACGTTGTTCATCTAGTCAGCCAATTTATGTCAGCTCCACGCACTACTCATTATGTTGTTGTTCTACGTATTATTCGGTATATAAAAAGAACTCTATTTCATAGGCTTCATTTCTCAATCAACTCTTCCTTGGTTTTCTAGGCTTATTTTGATGTTGATTGGGCTGGAGACTCCACTGATCATTGATCTACCACTAATCGCTGATCCACCACTGGTTACTGTATCTATCTTGGTGATGCACTTATTTCATAGCGAAGCAAGAAACATACTTTAAATGCACATTCCAGTACTGAAGTAAAGTATCGAGTACTAGCTGATACCACATCTGAGATACTTTGGTTACGTTGACTTCTTGATGACTTGGGTATTTCTCAGTCATCTCACACTGCTCTTTACTGTGATAATAGGAGTGCTAGTCAGATTGCTCCAATGATGTTTTTCGTAAGCGCACCAAGCATATTGAGATCAATTGTCACTTCATTCGTCAACACAATTTTCATGGTGCTTTTTGTCTTTTTTCCATTAGCACTCTTGATCATCTATTCACCAGAGCTCATCATCTTGGGAGATTCTACGCTCTGGTTTCCAAACTTAAGTTGGTTTCCTCTACAGCCACTTGAGTTTAAAGGGGGATGTTAGCGTGATTAATTGTAATTGATCACGATTAATTTTAGGGATGATTGAATTGATGTAGTACAGAATTAGTTTAATTTAGTACATAATTATAATTTATTATTTTTCTTTTCTGTACAACTATTTTCTTGTATAAATAAAGGATAGCCCTCTTGTATTTAGTCATTCAAAAATATACATAAATTTATCATTATTTATCTCTCTCTATTTCTGTTTGTAACACATACTATCTGTATATTTTCCCAGATTCACCTAAGATATATTTTAGCAGAAAGGTAGGAAGAGTGAAAACTCATTCTTTTTCTTCTTTCATTCTATTAATCTTAATTCTAGTTTTATTCTTGATTATTTCAAATTTCTGACCTTTTCAAAGTTATTGCAAGATTTCTTATTGTATGTTTTACTTCTGTTTTGATGTGATCTTTGCACTTTGATTGTCTCTTTTCTATTTCGATTTCGATCGGAATTATGGAGTTTTTGAAAAAAAAGTGAAAAGAATGGTAAAATGTTTTGTGTACTCATGACAGCTGAAATATCATTAGTTCAAAAACTTATAAATATTGTTGTTCATTCCTACTGAGTTTTTTCTCATATAATTTTTGTGTGGTATTTCAGAAAATGCCCACTTTCGAGTTCATGATTGATCTTTGCGTCAAGTAGGATGTGTTTTCATTCACACTGGAAGATCTTAGCCGAATCATTTTGTTAATGATGACTAGTAGTACAATTTGTAAATATGTGTAAGAAGTTGTACTCAATAGGTTAGAAATGTTTCCCTTACTTACATGATGCATGTATATGTTTCAACTACTATCTTTTAAAGGATTCTACCCCTTAATTATGTAAATTTTATAATTTAAACTGATGATGCTAATCACGACTAGAAAAATTTGATTTAGAGACAGAATTTAGAGACGGACAAAATTTCATCTCTAATAGAGACAAAAACATAGACGAATTTGATGAATTCGAGAGGAAAAATAAAGGAAAAAAAGATGATCCTACACCTTTTTTAGAGGAGTAGGTATTGTACACACCCTTTTTAAGGGCGTGTGATTGAGAGAGAGAAAGTAATAAGAAAAAGTAAGTATGATGAATGATATTAGATGAAGTGTAAAAAGAGATGTATGTATTATTTGTGGTAAGAATATCAGAGTTGGAAAATAAAATTTAAAATTTAACGATGGAATTTAGAGACAGAATTGATCCGTGTCAAAATTTTATGTCTCTAGTTTCGTCTCTATTTAGTTAATTTAAAGTAAAATATACTTAGAGACGGAATTTAGAGACAGAATTTACCCGTCTCAAATTTTTCCATCTCTAATTTCATCTCTATTCGGTCAATGTGATGTTTTAAAATGTCAAATATATTTAGAGACAAAATTTATCCATCTCAAAATTTTTTGTCTTTAATTCTATCTCTATTTAATTAAATAATTTTTTTTAAAAAATTAAAATATATTAGAGACGGATGTAATCCGTCTCTAAATTATATATATAATTAAATTAATAAAAAAAATTCAAGATAGAGACGGAGTGTTTCGTCTCTAATTTTTAACCTAAATCCATAGTTCCCAAATCAAAAATCAAATTCTTCCCAAATCATAAAGTGAGAAACTAAGTTCACTTTGCTCCCTCTCAACCCTCAATCTCTCACCTCGTCTCTCAACTCGTTCAATCTTCCCTCAATTTCTCATCTACCACCTTCATCTTCATTCTATGCCTCCTTTAGTGCGTGTTCTCTCTCTCTCTTACTCTCACTTTCACTCTATCTCTCGTGTTTTCCCTCTCACTCTCAAACTCTCTCTCGTCCTCTCCCTCACACTCAAAGTTGTGAAACCAAAGCCGTCCAGATCTCTCTCTCCCTCTGTTCTCTCCCTCTCCCTCTCACTCTATCCAGATCTGCTATCTGCCTCTCACTCAAAGCCGTGAAACTTGCCCCACCATCATGCCACTATCGAGCCACCTGTCGCAGCTTGCCACCACCTGTCGCAGCTCATAGGTCTAGATCCGGCCAACATGAGCTCGTAACTCACAGATGAGCCTCTGCCTCTACTCCACGGGTAAATTCATGTTTTTCCTTTTTATTGGTTAATGTTTTTTTTTCTTTTTCTTTTTTTGGAATTTTTTCATATTAATTTTTTCAATAATTTTTTCTATCTAGATTTCTTATTGTAGTTGCTGCCTTTGAAGCTCAAGATGGGCTTCATCTAGAGTTGGGGCAAGTTGGTGCAGCTGAAGCTTTTTTTCACAAATCTCTCTGTGACAGGTTGTATAACTGATATTGCTAAAGCTTTCTTTTCGATCACTTTAATCTTGAATTTTGGTGTGTGTTTGGTTGTCGATAATTCCTTTAAAAGTGATACATAGATCCTCTTCTGCATCACATGAGAATTGAACTTTACATACAGAGAATTTTGTTTTTGTACCCTTTTCTTTTTATATTTTAAAGGTATTTTAACTCTGTGTTTTGATTTTTTATGCAATATCTATAATAGTTTATTCTATGATATTAATAGAAACAACATGGAGAGCCATCAAATGATGTTGTTGGGACCTTGTCCATCAAGATAAATCAATTGAAAAAGCAAATCCAGGCGGAGAGAATTGTATCCATTAAAGTAAGTTTACAATTGTGGTGTATACTCCTATGGCTTGATTCTTGGAAAAGCTCTAACTTTTTTGTAGTTGTGTTTGTTGGTCAGATAACCGCTTTGTTCTTTCACTATTAATGGAGGGAAATGAAATTAACCTTCTAACAACATTTATTATTTTGTGCAAACTCATCAATTGTTTGGAATTGTTAGTTCAGTTCTTCTTTGACCTTTTCCGTGGAGAATTGGGTACTGCCAGAGTTAAAGAACACATAATAAAAACTAAAACATGTAAAATTGTAAATTAACTATAGGGGTACCACAAGAGACCCTTCTAATTGGCTAGTGTTAATTTTACTTATTATTTCTATTTTCCTTCTTCATCAACAAAGCAATACATGTTACACTTAGTGCTGCTTTAAGGTATCTCTACTGCATTTTAGAATTGGTTGTGGACTTGTGGTGCATTTGTCAATAGCTCCAGAAGTTATATTGTCCTTTGATTAAGCTATGCGCATTTATTGGAATATTTTTCATCTAATTTTATTATAGCATTTCTGCATATTTAGATTTGGTTTTCTCTTGGTTCCAATGTTATTGACCTATCCACATTTTATAGCTTTAGCACTCCATCTTGCATATTGAAATCAGATATCTGGGGCTTTCTCTAATTATTCATGTTCAGATATTACACATGAAAATATCTCATATCTTCTCTGATGAGTAAAAAACTAATTGATAAAAGCAAATATATCATATCTATTAATGATGAAAACTATTTTTGAGCAAGCGCCTATCAGCTTAAGTTGTAGGTTAAATTGGTTATTGGGTTAATTGAGTTTCTTTGGTCTAGTTTTGAGAAGTTCAAGTCTTGTCACACTAATATTGATATGAACTATACAAGGTATTGGTGCCATGTTAGATAAAAATCACTCTTTAGCACCTGACCTAACAACCTAAAGTTTTTAAGTTGAATTAGTTCTTGACATCATCAATAAATAATCAATTAAAGGTTGAAGATTCATACTTCTATACTTAATCAATATAAGCTTCTGGATCTAGCTGGATGTGTTAAGTATTATACTTTCTCTTTGATAGGTTTTCATACTTGCATATATTTGTTCTCTGTCTGCTTTTGCTTTTTGTATACAATGTTTTATTCGATCTCTATGCTAGTAATCATGCTATGAAGTATTTATTGAAAATTGGGTTATTATAACATAATCTAGATGTGGAACATGAAAATTAGAAACTTACTATGTTGTGTTGAATGATGAGAAAGGCCAACTCCATATCCATTTTTAGTTAAGTAGTAGTTTTACACGTAGTTTCTGATGAAGCTCTATTTGTATTTGTTTTCAAGCAAGGGATCTGATTTGCCTCAGAGGCAGTCTCCATGAGTTCCATATTAACTTAGAACATCAAGTTTTGACTCAGATCCATTGCATCATCGACCAATTGTTGACCGAAGTCCAAAGCTAGGAGACCAACGTTCCCTAGGAGGAGGTACTCAATCCGAGATACTAAATCAGAAGAAGCTATGAACTCACATTGTTGATTTGGAATCTCAGCTTGGTCAAGCACAAGAAGAGTTAAAGATTTTAAAGGACCAGCTTGCATCTGCTAAAGTTCCAAAAAGAGAAGCTCAAGATGAACTAGTGAAGAAAGCCGAGCAATCAGTAGTACCAGTGGCAGAGAAGTTCCAAGAGAATTGCCCTTCTAAGAATGCTCAAGAATCTAATAAAACTGAAACCAAACTTCAAGATATTTTACCAGATGACAACCAACAAGAGGCTGATGTCTTTGAAGTTCCAATCGAAAAGGTGGCAATTGAATTCAGCCAACCTGAAAATCAAGTAGAAAAGCTCTGGAGGTGTGTTTCATACTTCCTTCCAATTCACTCTTTATTCTTTGCTCTTTGTGCTAATGATTTACCATCTTTAATTTGATATTATTTTGCTTCTTGACAAGGGCTGGACAATATCTTCTCTTGAAAAGCTAGAGCAGTACATCAATGTTAATTGAGGCCAATCAGATTCTTGTGCATACAAAAACAATTTTTAAGTTGCTAACATATTTTTGGGAATAAAATGGCAACAATATTTTTTTTATTACTTTTTTTTTTTTAATTTTGAGTTGCATTACTTGTAATTGTATAAGTTAAAGAGACAACTACTTGCAAAATGTAATAGCAATTAATGGTATGTATAAGATATTGTAACTATTTCATATACTTTTAACTATTTTGATATATTTTATAGTTACTTTGATAATTATAATGATTGATGATTTATTGTGATTTTTGGTAAATTTTGATTTTGGATAATTATATATATAAGAAAATAGATTTTTTTTTATAAAATGAAGGCATCTAGTTGTGGCAAATCACAACTAGATGCTTTTTTTTTTAAATATTTTTAAGATATTAGAGACAGATTTAGAGACAAAAAAATTTATCTCTAATTTTAGAGATGGAATTAGAGACGGAACATGCTGTCTCTAATTTAATCATTATTATATTTTAAAGACGATAATCATCTCTAATTAGAGACGAATTTTTTTTAGTTAGAGACATTTTTCTGTCTCTAAATTAGAGACGAAATTCATTTTCCGTCTCTAAATATTTAGAGACGTCAATTTTAGAGACGAAACAATTTATGTCTCTAAATATTTATAGATGAAATTTTACACATTTAAAAACGAAATTCGTTTCGTCTCTAAATATGAAAATTTTAGTAGTAAATGATTAACTCAAAATATATTAGAGAAAGAATTAAAATTATATCAAATTAGAGCAGAACATTAAGTTAAAGCAGGATGTTACAATTGTCATTTTACTTTAACTATTTTTTTTATATTTTCCAAAAATGTCTTTTTATTGAAAGGTTGAGTTAAACTACCAACTATAGTAATCTAAAATTCAAATTAACAATTATATAATAGTTAAATTATTTTTTAAAATGTGTTATTTCTAAGTTGTGTGATTAATGACTTATTATAAATTTAAATTTAAGTTCATTAATATTATTGTATTAATTAGAAAAATATATATTATTTGTCAAATCATGCCACCATGTATTTAGGATTTTAAGAGCAAATGACCATGTTGCACCCATGGTTGTTACTAAACACTTTTTTAAAAAAAAAAATGTGATTAGAAAGTTTAACGACTTAAACACGTTATCAATGATATTTTGTGATATTTTCAAATATTAATCATTTTTAAATATATACTCAATCTAAAAAGTCATACTTAAAAACTTATTCATTTATATTCACAAAAATAAACTCAAATTAGTAAAAGTTTTCACCCATACGTGGAAATATAATGAGAGAAAATTGTTTTATTTATATTCAGTAAAAGTAAATTAAAAATATTAACAAATTCTTCCACTCCCATATATAAATTTAAAAATGGGATGAGAATTCGATTGTTTGTCTTGCATGTCTCTTCCAAATTTCAACATTTTTGTTGCACCTGAAACAATTTGATTGTAAGAAGGACCTATTATTTATACTAAATAATTCACAACCCATAATTATCTTTTTTTCAACATTAAGTCCTATTTATCTTCATTTCACACACATATGACAAATCATTACAATTTCATTTATGATATTTCTACTAACTAAAAGACCTGGGAATTCAAGGTCAGAGTGCTTTGATTAAATCAACCTAATTTCTTAAAATTGTCATAGGATGATGATTTTCTTGGATTAATATATATATATATATATATATATATATATATATATATATATATATATATATATATATATATAATTCTTTATAGAATAGAACTAGCTTTATTATGGTGTCAAAATATATTATTACATACAGAGATGAAGCTAAAAGTCATTTGTGGTGACCATGGCTTTGAAAGCTCAAAATACTCTTTTAATAATTTTAAATTTTTTAAATATTTTAAAAATTTTCTATATAACTTAATATTTGATACTTAAAAAAGATAAAATAAATATTTAAACTCCAACATGAAATCGTTACTCTATCCATGATCACTTATAAAAATAATATAAAAATATTTTCTTATAATAATAAAAAATCATCATTATTATTTTTAATTATTTAATTTTGTTAATAATTCCGTACATTGCATGGTGGCTATTCTAGATTTAATTATAAAAATCATATCCTAATTGCACTACTAGCTTTAATTGTTGGATTCAAGGTGTTTTAAGCTAGGAAATAAAATTAAACACAACAATAATAATTAATTAAAAAGTTATAATTGGTGTAAGAATTTTACTCTTATACATGTATCAATAATGTGACATACACATAAATGCACACATTTTCAAGATCAATTGATATAATGAAGCATATTTTTAAAGAATAAAGAGAGCAGAATTATATTTAATAAACAAGGAGTGTTTAATCCTAATCTTTAAATTAAAAAATGTAAAGAATAGATAAATTATTGATTTTTAAAACAGAGAAAATAATGTATTTTAAATAAAACACTACTATAAAATATATTCACAAAAGTTATGTCCTTATAAAGTGATTGATCTTTCTAGCCCTAGGTATTGATGTCCAAATTAGTAGAAAGTCTTTTATTTCGTTAAAAAAAAACATTTGTAAAATATTTTAGACATCATTCTATGTGTATATCTTTCTTTATGAAAATATTTTATAATTTATTTTATTAAAACTATGTAAATTTTTCGGTTTATAAAAAAATCCATCATTCAAAAAATTATTTGATTTTAAATTATTTTATAATTTTTTTTACAATTTTTTTCTTGGAATTCAGTGTTATTTGTATTTTTATAAAAAAATCCGATACTTTTCATTGTTTTAAACGTCCATGTTGTAGACTTATTATTTCATGAATTTTTTGAGCTGATATTTAGCTAAGTTTTATTTATTTATTATTTTTATTTATTATTATTATTATTATTATTATTATTATTATTATTATTATTATTTTCCCATCGTATTTAGTACAAGAAAAAATCAGTTATTTTTTTTTTTTTATTTTTTAAATTCAAAGCGTAGATTTAATTTTATTTTTTTATTATTAAATGAAATATTTGACTCAATTATTTAATTAACCATTAGTTTGTCTCAACTGTTTAATAAAGGTTTTTTTTTTTTTGAAAAATAGAAAGAATTAGGTAAAAAGAAATAACAAAAGATAAATAAAAATAACAATAAACACTTCTATTATTTATATAAACCAATTATTAATATTATGAACACCTAATTTTATCTTGGTAAAAAAAAAGGAAAAATAAAAAAAGATGAAAAAATTAATAATTGTTCACATTCTTGACCAAATTCTCTAGTCATGCATTAGGTCATTTATTTTATCACTTTGTCTTATTTTGAATGTAAAAAAATAATAATATAATAAAAAATTAAATAAATAATAAAAAAATAAAAAAGGTAAAAAAATATGATTTTCGTTAAAAAAATGAAAAACTATTTGTTACATCTCTTTCAGTTACCTGTTGCAAGCCTGAAAAACTGAAGGTTCAATGCAACACAAAAATGGCAAGTTTGCAGGGATAGGAGCTTGGAGAATGTCACAATCACAAAAAAAAATACATGGAAATGAAAACACCTACATTTACAATGAGTCACTCTATCTGTTAACTAAAACTGATTTCATTGGGGGTTGCAGAGGGGTCATTTCTGCTTACAAGAGGGGCAAAACGTGAATAGAGAAGTGGGGGATCAAAATTTTGGAGAGAATCACATTTTTAAGAGGATGAGAAGAGGATTTCCAGAGGACCATTTTTCACCATCTTCAACAAAACCACCACATTCACTATCTCCAACCTATAACCACCACTTTCAACCTTCCATTTTCACTACCTTCCATCATCAACCTTCATCAACCTCAAACACAGCACCCACCTTCATCTTCTATCACCCATAAATCCATCTTCAACCTTCCACCATCAACAACCAACAACCACAACTCACCCACAATTTCAAACAACCACCCACAACCAATCATCTTCAACCTCTCACAACCAAAATAAAAAAAATAAAAAACTCACCATTGTGAACTCGCTGGTCGAGCTCCACCACGAACTACACCACGGAAGCCGCACCACCCATTCCGAGACATCCAATCGTGCCTCAGACCAGCTCCGCTGTCGCTCCCCGACCTAGTCGCACGTGCCCAGCCGCGCCTCAAACCAGCTCTGTTGTCACTCCCCGACCTAGCCGCACGTGCCCAGCCACGACCAGCACCAGCACCGTCGGCTCCTTCTCCATGCCCTGCACCAAATCTGGCGACCCCATCTAGTCGTTCCAAACCGTGACCCACGAACCGCCATAGCCTAAACCAGAAAGCCTAGATCTAACCTTGTTGTGTCGCCTAGTTGCGCCTCTGCCTCGTTGCTACCTCACCGTCGCACTACCAGCACCTCCCCATCGTGTGTCCTTCTTTTATGCTTTGTTTGGATGATGAGAGAAAATGGGAAGAGAGAAAATAGAGGAGAGAGAAAATAAAGAGAAAATTATATTTTCTTTCCTATTGTTTGGTTGAAGAGAAAAGTAAGAAGAAAGAAAATGAAAATTTTTCTTTCTCTTGTTTGGTTGAGAAGAAAAGTGAGAAGAAAGAAAATGAAATTATATAAAATGACTAATATATCCTTTATGTAATATAATAAATGAAGGGTATGGTGGTAATTACTTTTGACATCTCTCTCTTTCCCATTTTCTTCCCACCAAAGGAGAGAAAAAAATTTAGGTGAGACCCACAGCATTTTTTTCTCTCCTCCCTATTTTCTCTGCTGATCCAAACGAGAGAAAAGAGAATATTCTTCTCATTTTCTCTCCTCTCATTTTCTTTCCACCTATTTTCTCTTAAAACAAACATAGCATTAGAGAAAAAGAGGACTCTTTTTTTTGTTGGTTTCCTTTTTTTAAAATGGGTGAAGATGAGTCCTAGAGTTTATTTGTTTGTTGTCTTCTTTTTTTTTTTAAAAAAAAAGAAATGATGAAAACGTAAAGAGGGAGGGTTCTAGAAGTGGTTTTTAATAAGCTTTCTCTTGTTTTTCTTTGTGCTAAAGAAACATGATAAGAATAAAAAAATTAATTAAAAATAATATATATATATATATAATGATATAAATGAAAAATAAAAAAAATAAAATAACTAAACCTTTTTTAAAAAAGAATAAAATAAGATTATTGAGTTGTGACAACTTGTTAATCTTATAACTTTTATAATCATCTGAGTTGTGATAACTTGATGATTCAAATTTTTTTTCTCTCAAAGTTAAAAAAATAATCAACCCACTATCGTTAAACTTTTCTTTTAGAAGAATAAAATAGGATTAACTGAGTTGTGACAACTTGTTAATCCTATAATTTTTATAATCATCTGAGTTGCGACAACTTAATGATTCTTTTTAATTAAAAATAACTAACTCACAAGTATTTTAAACAGAACTACGTGACTTTGAGTTCTTCATTGCACCCGGGGATATGTATGAGCATAATATTTATTCTGTCAAGCCAAATTTTAATTTTTCGCAAATGATTTGTGTTTTTTAGGTTTTAATAAACGGGGTAGAATAAATATATTATGAGATTATTAAGTTTTGCATAACTAATTTAAGGTAACCGTTTTAGGACGGATGCGTTAGAGGTGTTGTGGGATTAAGTTTCTACCCTTCCCTATGCATAATCGACTCCTGAATCCAATCTAGTTTCAAAGACCATTTTTTTAAAAGGGTTTTCCAATTTTCCTAATTTAAATAAAATTGGTGGCAACTCCTAACAATTTATTTGTTCGCCGTTCCCGTCGCGATCACAGTCGCGACAATTATATTATATTGAGTATGGATTTTGAACTAACACTTAGATTGTGTTTGGAATGTAAAAAAATAAGAAATGATTTGATTTGTAAATCAAATTTAATTAAATTTTGTGTTTGGAATGTTAAAAAATGAAAAATGATTTTGTGTTTATTCCTTTTGATTTAAAATTTCATCAAATTTGATAGGATTTAATTTGATTTTTAATAAATAGATTATTTTACTCTTAGTAACTACCTCTAACTACCTCTCATAAGGGTTAAAAAGTAAAATAATAAAATAAAATTAAATAAATTCTCATTTTAATGAATTTCAAACACAAAATTTGATTTCTAAATCAATTCAAATCATTTTTTTTAAGTTCCAAACATAAATTTTGATTTTTAAATCAAATCAAATCAAATTATTTTCTATTTTTATTCATTCCAAACACAACCTTAAACGTATTTTGTAAGGAGTGATTAGTACATAAAATTTGATTTAATATATTTTTCCTTATCTTATAAGATATGTCCATATTTTAGATATAAGATTAATGTTTACTCGAATGTATTAAAGTTGTCTATTTTCACAGTGACAGCCTATAACTTTTTGTCAATGGGGCATTATGTATATGTCGGTACTTGATCTCATCATTCCTATTTATATATTACATTTTATAATCATCAAAATAATTCATTTTTATGTACAAATAAAATAATATATTCTTCTTTCAATAAAATTATTCTGAACCGTGATTCGAGATCCCGTTTAGCAGGATTAGACCCGACAAGCGTACCACCGGACTCCGCCATGAGTACCCAGCCAAGCTTTGATAATGAGTTGTCAAGACCTCGTATTATGATATTAGGCCATAATAACAAGATCACTAAATCTGCGCAGTATCCTAACTGCCAATCATGATCTTACGAGATTATAGGACCCATAATTGCCTCTAACAATTGATAACTACAATATCTATGTACCTATATTATAGAGATCTCCTCTAATAATAAGAGGAAGACAATCTCTAACAGGATACGAATCATAAATACATGCACTTAATATTGTTCGCATTATGATTCCAGTCGCGCTCTATAAATACTAGACTAAGTCACCCTAACTAGGGATCTGTTATCTCATTGCATAAACCCCACTTGTGCACAGCTTGACTTGAGTGTTAGAGTCTCTTTGCAGGTACCAAACCTTTCTGATTCAGCACGCTCTGCTATAGCCGCGCAAGGAGAAAACCATCATAAAGTGCCTATCTTAGGTATTCCTCTGAATCTACTTCAGAACATTAGAGTCGTCTGTGGGAATCTGATAAACTCCTATTCCCACTTCAACTATGGTGAGTACAAGACGACACCCAAGGAAAGGGAGTGCTGAGCACGTTGCCCCTGATCAAGGACAGGGCCCAGTGGCACAGTACAATCCTCCATCTGTTCCACCACCAATGAACGTTGACACCTCAACTGCTAAGAGCCGACCTGTTATCATTGAGATTCTTAACGAGAGCCACGAGACTTCAGTTTCTGCCGAAAGTCCTAACCCCTCACGAAGGGTCTCTGTTCAAGATAAAATTGTTTTCCTAGAGAAGGAGCTAACAATGCTGATCAAGGGCCCAAGATTCCTATGCATGCTCGCTTGGGGCCCTCAAACAATGATGCGGATCATGAGTCCCATTATGAGGACAATGTCTAGTCTGAAATGACATGGAATGGCCTTCGAGAATTATTACGCCAACGAACAGCACTGATCAATGACCAACGACGTCAGTTGGACGAACAACATCGTCAATTAAAGGATCTCGAAAGATCTGTGGGAGTGGAGAATGACGACAGAAGGCAGAATGCGGCCATAATGGGCAAAGAGGCCGGCATGACAATGTCGAGGTTGTTAGAAATAATAAACCAACCCCTGGTCGTCAACAACAATAATTCTCAGATGAATTAATGGCATATAGAGTCCCAAGAAACTTTAAACCTCCTTCCAATTTGGAACCTTATGACGGGACGACGGACCCTTAGGAATGCTTGGATGCTTACACTCAGTCCATGCAGCTCTATGGGGATTCCCCAGAATTGTTGTGCCGCACATTCCCCCTCTTTTTAATGAAGGGCGCTCTCCGTTGGTTCGTTACCTTATGAGTAAAATCCATTACAAGATGGGAAGATATCAGACAATGCTTCTTGCTACATTACACCACTGCTAAGAAGCGGCCCAAGTTAGTTGATTCTCTTTCTGGAATTCGCCAAAGGAGTGATGAATCCCTACGCGAATACATTAGGAGATTCAATAACGCCTACGTTGGTGTGGAAAACTTGGATGATAGGATTGCTCTTCATTATGCCAAGAATGGACTCCGAACTGATTCAGACTTCTTCTAGTCTTTGGAAAAAAAAAGAAGCCAGTGACTTTAAAGGAATTTTACTCGCACTCTGACAAGTATGTCGAACTGGAGGAGATTACTAAGGCTAAAAAGAGTCTAGAAAAAGGTGAACCCATTCACCAGAAAAATAATCAAACTCCAACCAGTCTCGTGGCTCCTCTAAGAGTGAACGATATCGGCCTAAATATTTTGACTACACTCCTTTGAACACCCCACAAGAGACGATTTTGAAGAAGGTGCTTCAAATAGAGTTTCAGGATATTCAGAGACCACCCCTCTGAAGAAATAATCTTAAAAAGACCATTCGAAACACTACAAATGGCATAAAAGTTATGGCCATGAAACAGAAGATTGCGACTAACTCTGGGATGCTATTGAGTCCCTGATCAAGGAAGGACGGTTGCAAAAATATATTAGTGACTTCCGAAACAATAAGAGTCACAGAAGATGAAGGGATCGGAAACGTAGCTGCAATCTGAGGTGAAGTCTGACTCTGCATTAGAGGAGAAGAACCTACAGCTTTGCTAGAAAATCCCGAACTCTACCTCGCCGTGATACTAAAAACCACCAGGATCAAAACCAGGATACTTAAGGTGGGGGCAACAGGAAAAATCGACTTGTTAGAACCATCTCTGGAGAATTTGCAGGCGAAGGATTATCTAACAATTCTTAGAAGAAAGCACTCTGAATTACAGTCTTAATTGTCTCCAGCTCTACACGTAAACCCCGTGTTGAAGATAAGGAAGGACCACCCATTTCCTTTTTTGACAAAGACTACAACAATATTATCCGATATCACGATGACCTGTTAGTTATTTTTGAAATAATATCTAATGCTGAAGTTCGACATATCTTCATCGATCATGGTAGCTCGGCGGACATTGTGTTCATGGACGCCTTTAAAAGATTAGAGTTCCCTCTATCTACATTAACACCTTATGATGGTGAACTCACTGGTTTCTCTAGGAAAAAGGTTACCCTATTAGGTTACTTTGAAACCTTTTAAACCCTAGATGATGATAACATCTATAGGACCGTTAAAGTTAGAATCCTGGTTGTGGATTATCCATCAGTATACAATATTATTTTGGGCCGTCCTACACTGAATGGCATTGCAGCAGTAGTATCTACTGCTTACTAGGCCATGAAATTCCTCAATAAGAATAATGAGGTGATTACGGTCAAAGGCGATCAGATTGCAACATGCAAATATTACAATGAAAGTCTAAAAATCTGTAAGTACCCTAGAAAAACTAAAACACGCACATCTGGCCTAGACCGAGTCCAAGCCGACATCCTTATGATTGAGTTAGATATGCATGAGAAAATATGGGGTACCAGACCCCAGCTAGAGGAAGAATCGCTCCCACTCCAACTTGGTGACAAGTCTAACCAGGCTACTAAAATAGGTGCAAATCTGGAAGAACAGGAGATGATCCAGCTTATAGAGCTTTTGAAAAAAAAAACAAGGACCTATTTGCATTGACATCCTCCAATATGCCTAGGCCTAACCCTACTTTTATTTGTCGCTGTTTATCTATTAAACGTGATGCAATGCCAGTCTCCTAGAAGAAAAGAAAAGTTAGCCTTGAGAGACAATAGATCATCAAGGAGCAAGTCAAAGAACTACTTAGTGTCAGCTTCATCAGGGAGATTTCATATACCATATGACTCTCCAATGTGGTCCTAATGAAAATGTAACACCCTTGTGGGGATGTCACATATATAAAATAAAATAAAGATAAATAAAATCTACCCAAGTTGTAAAACATTTGTTACCTAATAATACGGGTTGAAAAAAAATTCTTCTTATTAAACATAATAGTATTAAATAAAATAACGCGGAAACACAAAATAAACAAACACACCTCACACATAATATACATATGGTTCTAGTTTAGTCATAAGTTATACAAATAATTTACAACTATAAGTATTTAAACTAAAACAGTAAACAAAGCAGTAAAAGGTCAATATATACAAACGCAGATGCGCCCAAGTACACATCATGTATATCTAACCCTTTGAAGGATCACTCTCAGATGAAACTTCAGGTGATAGGTATCCAGGATGCCTCGACCCTCTACGGACACGGGTCCGTGCAGTCGATACGCTGCTGATCTCGCTAGGCGCATCAAACATACCGCCCCAATGACGCCTAAGAGATAGCGGCAACTCCACATGTAAGTACAACATAGTGGAAAAGATCGGCACTCCATCAAACTCAGTACGTATGGTCACAGTCAGACGCTCTACGTAAGTCACCGAGTCTCTATCCTCTCGCAGACGCCAGGCTTCAGAGCCTCCGTGAAACTCCAATTGCACGAATCCAAAGAAACCTAATAGCGTCATATCCACACAATCAATCCAAAAGGTAAGAATGATCGGATGGTTCTTGATCGTAGAACTGATCTTCTACTTGCTGCTCTTCCTCCTCCTCTGGATACTCACACTCAAGAGGCTGTTCCTCTTCCTCAAACTCTTTATCACATAATTTAAAATATACAGATAACACATACAAGAAAGAGGTAAGACAATCTATATCACCACAAACATGGTAAAATAAGAAAACGATAATACATCAAGTATAACAGTTCATACAATATAGCATTCTATAATAGCATAAATGAAATACAAGATAACACAGATGTAATGTAACACAGAACGCAATGTAACAACATATAGTGGTACAGATAGACAAAATAGCACAGATAAATAATGGTACAGATAAATAATGATACAGATAAATAAACTGGTATAGATAAATAGCATTAAAATGTATGAGATAAAAATATATGAAATGTGACTCAACCCTACTCCATAGAGCTAAAACACAAACATCAAAGTGAATGACCCGCAAAGTCTATTAGTACCATCGACCGCCCAATAACTATTCTGCTGTCTCACGTTGCGTCTATAGCCCACTGTCAAAACATCGTGGTGTAGCACACTCTCATAACGTCGTGTCACTACAGGCTTGTACTAAATAAACTTTACAAGATCTTGACTAAGTATAGTGCGTGTCGAGTCCATTAGTGTGTTATTAGTTACCACGGCCCAGAGGAGCGACCAACTGTCCACAAATGGAATAATCCGCACACTAATGTCTCCAAGTTCATTCAAGTTGAACCACACTACGCTTATCACACCAACAACACGATATTATTCATCTCGTCAATCAATCCACCAATTATCAACCAAATTGGCACAACTCAATGCATGATAGAAAAATTACCAAAATATCCTCAATGGTATAAATATGCGTATTTACACAAATGTCCTCAATGGAAAAAATCTTAGATATACCCTCATTGGCAAAAACTCATGCCCTCATGGCAGAAATATATATATATACAGTAAGTCCCACCAGACAAATATTGTTTCATAACCTGTACGGGTTCACCACTTAGCCCGACAGTAAAAGTTATTGTTTTTGTCAATCGCGTAGAAATTTTATCGCATTTTCACAATTCTGTCATTTTTTACAAATGTTTTTAAATCGCGTAAATATATTTTACTGTTTTTCAAAATCGCGTAGAGTTTTTAATATGTTTTCTCAATCGCGTAAGATTTTTAAATTATTTTCTTGTCCGAATTCCTTAAAAATTATTTTTTAAATAAATAGAAATAATATTTAGTATGTTTAAACTACGTAGAATATTTTTCATACCAAATCTTGTCTTTTGGACATCTTTTCTATCTTATTTGTCTATTTTTAATAAAAATTGACAAGATTTTTGTTTAGAAATTTATAATAATGGTTTCCTAATTTTTCTCGTAAAATTCCTTTTACTTAATTTTTTTTAACCGTATAGTTTAACTTTTGGAAAATCACTAACATGCTTCAAAATATAATATAAGCTATATGTTAGAATTTTACAAAAACTACTGTATTTTCTTCCAACAGTAAAATCATTAGTTTTAACTTCTTAAACTTAATCCTAATCAATTTATTTCTTCAAAACTCGTTGTAGAAAAATTCCTTTTAACATATATTGCTTCTTTTTAATTGAAAATGGTTTGGAAATGATTTTAGAAATCATAAATCCTTGGCTTTGGCTTGTTGGCCGAAATACTTAAAATTTGCCATTTGATTTCTACATTCATTTTTCTTGCTCTAAACAATTTTGCATCTTGTTAATTTTCCTAGGTCAATTAAATCACACTCTTAGAAAATTAATGAGAACATTTTGGTTCTCCTTTTTGGTTGAGGCCGTGACCTTGTTATTGTGTTCTTTGGAACACTCATGCAATCCTTGACATGTTGTTCACATCCTAATATTTACACATGCATCTACTAACATATACAATATTTCAAAGCATGTAGACATGCAAATTAATACAAATCACAAATAGGAAAGCTAATAACAAACACACAAATGAATCCTTATGGATTCTACAATCACAAACAATTTCCATCTTCTTACCACCACCCAAGGATGATAAGATTAAGTCTTCCTTTTACCTTAAATGAAGACAAACACTCTTTCTCTCCTTTCTAGGGTTTCGGTTTTCACCCTCCAAAGTCACCTATCAAGCTTAAACAAAATTCTACAAGTTATTAACATGAAAGAAAGCTTAAACCATGGATCAATCATGGCTTAGAACTTTGAAAAAGAATTTAGAAATGAAAAACAAAGATTTTCACCTTCTAGGTAAAATCTCCCAAGTAGGTTTTCAAGCCCAAGATGAAGGATTTTGCAAGAACTCTCAACTAGAGATGTTCTTAGAATTGTGTTTAGGTTTAGAAAAGTTGGTTGGATGAAATTTTAGGTGGATGGATGGTGAATATGGTTGCTTGGCCGAATGCTTCACAAGGAAAACAACAATGGAGTTTGATATTTTTGGAAGAGAGAGGAGAGAGAAAATGCATGGAAATCAAGTGAATAATGGCCTTCCTTGAGTGAATGGTCGTAGACATGAAGGGACAAGGAGGTGTCCATTTTGGTTGGTTCCATCCTAGCCTTAGAATTGATCAATGGTGAGGATTAAGACTTGATCACCAAGCTTAGCTCTCATTGGTTAATCCTAGCCTTGTCACTAACCTTGTCATCAAGCTTAGTCACTAATTAAGCCTAGTCATTAAGCTTAGTCACTAACCTAGTCACTAACTTAATCATTAGGAATCTGCTCTAGCTTAAAATATTAACTGCTTTGCTAAACGTGGGTCCCGCAAGATATTTCCGGGTCCACTATCATTTATTTATACTGACTAATAAAATAATATTATAATAATATAAAATTATTTTATTTTACAGTTAAATCCTAAAAATTAAAAGATTACTAACCGTATCATTCGAATTGGGTTAGTAAGATCCCCAAATTCAAATAATTAAAATAAGATTTCTCCGGCCCGAAAAATATTATTTTCCTGTCCCAGAGCAAATCACACAAAAAGTCCAAATAAAATCACAGACAGTAAAATAAAACAACATTTCATACAGAAAAACAACAAACAGTACATTCGGGACACAACGGTAACTCACCCAAAAGTTTAGGGTGTTACAGAAAAAGTCAAATGGAAAGTGGATGATGCGTGTGGATTATACGGACCTAAACAAGGCTTGCCCCAAAGATCCATACCCCCTCCCTAATGTTGACAAACTGAATGACAGCTCCTCCAACTTCCGGCTATTGTTTTTCGTGGATGCTTACTCCAGGTACAATCAGATCCCAATGTACCCTAGAGATGAAGATAAAATTTCTTTCATCACTGAAAGAATGAGCTACTACTATAGGGTAATGCCCTTTGGCTTAAAAAATACAAGAGTCACCTACCAAAGAATGATGAACAAGGTTTTTGAAAATCTGGTGGGGAGAATGCTTGAAGTTTACATTGATGATATGATAGTCAAGACCCCACTATCCGGATAACATACCTTGGATCTCGAAGAAGTGTTCGTCCAACTAAGAAAGCACAACATGAGGCTTAATCCATAGAAATACGTATTCGAGGTTTAGACTGGTAAATTCTTGGGCTTCATGTTGACTCACCGTGGAATCGAGGCTAATCCAAACAAATATCAGGCGGTGCTTAACATGTGTAACCCTCAGAACGTCAAAGATGTATAACAACTGACAGGACGGATCGTGGCCCCTCACACGCTTTCTTGCTAAAGCTGCTCACAAATCAATTCCCCTCTCCAACTTGTTTAAAAAAAGGGACTGGTTTTGAGTGGACTCAGGAATGTGAGGATACCTTTACGTCTTTGAAGAGCCTCTTGTCTTCTCCTCCCATTCTGACAAGGCTAGATTTAGGTGAAACATTGTACATATACCTCTTTGTTCATGAGGATACCGTAAGTTTAGTGCTTATCTGGGAAACATTTGAAGGTCAAAAATTGGTTTATTTTGTGAGTAAGGTACTACAAGGTCCCGAACTCTGCTATCAGAAAATAGAAAATGTTGCATTTGCCCTCATCATCAAGGCAAGAAGACTCAAATAGTACTTCTAATGCCATCCGATGGTGGTAAGGATAAATCAACCTATCTGACAGATACTATGCAAACTGAACGTAGTAGGAAGGATGATCGCCTGGTCCATTATGCTTTTCGAGTTCAGAATTGTGTACGAGCCCAAGTTAGCAATCAAGGCACATGCACTTTCAGATTTCCTTACTGAGTTTACTTCGTACCCTGGAGATCCCGAGGGAACATCCTGGACTGTATTCGTAGACGGGTCCTCGAACCCCAAGGAGAGTGACACCGAGATAATCTTGGAAAACTCTGATGGCATAACCATTGAAAACTCCCTAAGATTCAAATTTCCCACTTCAAACAACTAGGCAGAGTATAAACTTGTATCGTTGGACTGGTTATGGGTAGAGAATTCTAAGAAACAAAGATTACACTTTGTAGTGACTCTCGGCTTGTGACTTCCCAGATTTAAGGTGATTATCAGGCTAGGGAGCCTCTACTTCAGAAATACCTAGTGAGAGTACAAGGGCTCCTAAAAAATTTCCAAACAGTAAAAGTGGAGCACAAACCTTGGGAACATAATTCAAGGCCAGCCTTCTATCCAAGTTGGCCAGCACCAAAAGCCTGGGTAACAATCGTTTAGTTATCTAGGAGACCCTCTAGCAACCCTCCATCATGGACACATCTATATTCCAGCTGGAAGAACAAGAGTGCACTTGGATCACACCAATAATAGAATACATACAGTTCGGTGCCCGTCCAAAGGACCCCAAGGAAACTTCCAAGTTTGTAAAAATTATGGTTCGGTACATCATTTACGATGGACAGTTGTACCAGCATGAATTTTCTTCGCCTTTCCTTAAATACCTCACACCAAAAGAAGCAGAATATGTACTAGCTGAAGTCTATAAATGGAGCTATGGACACCATGTTACCAAGTGACCTCAATACTCAAGAGGGGGTGAATTGAGTAAATAAAAACTTTTCGCAAATCTTTCGAAAAACTCTTGATTACCAATTTTTGTTGAAGCTATTAATTAATAGAAATGAATGAATGGATAAGATAGAAAGATATTGCCTACCAATGAGCCAACCAAGAGAGAAATAATCAAGTAAGCAAATAAACTAATGCACAAATATAAAGAAAATGGTTTAGAGAATTAAACACAATGGTTTATCCTGGTTCAGCCACCAATCCACTTGTAATCTACATTCAATTCTCAAGTAATCACTCGAGATTTTCCACTATATCTTTAAGCTTCAATAGGTACTTGACAACCTTTACAAACTTGAGCACTCAACACCTTAGGATACCTCACCCCCAAAGGGATGCCTCACCCTTTACAATATGGAGGGATACCTCACCCTCTTTCACTTAAATAATCAAGGTTAATAGAATGAATCTCTCACAAGAGTAAATGACACAAATTGAAGCTCTAGAATGCTCTTCAGGGATATCTCAAGTTTGTCACAAAAATAGAGGAAGTTCTGGATTCAAGGATTTATTCTCGTTTTGATGTGTTAGAAAAATGTTTCAGGTTCAAGGAGAGGAGTTAATGATGCCCCAACATAAGTATGTAAACAGATTTTCAATAAAGGAGCCATTAGGGTTATAAATGTTCAGCATTTAATGCACCTAATATAGTCGTTGGGTACTGTCAGACCACTAGTAATCGATTACACGATCTCTGTAATTGATTACATAGTTGTTTGAACGTGTTCATGGCTTTCTGGGCAAGATCTAATCGATTACCAACCTTGTGTAATCGATTACATGGCCTATTCCAGACTTGTAATCGATTACAAGGCTTCTTCTATGCTTGTAATCGATTACATGCTCAATGTAACTGATTACAAGGCCTCCGTTTAGCTTATAATTGATTACAACATATGTGTAATCGATTACCTTGCCCTTTGAACACATTTTCAAGCTCAATTGAGTGTCTAGGCCAATTCTTACTTATGGAAACATGGATTGGACAAAATTTACATCTGTTTTACATAATCCATGATTGAAATCAATAAACCCTTTAAGAATGATCTTTGAATAACAAGTTGATTTAAAAGAATCTTGAAAAACCATTTGAAGATCATTGAGATACCTTGAAAGCATCTCACATTGATGTTCTAAGACTTATATCTACTTCACCTCTTTTGATCTTTGTCTTTTTTTATCTTTGGTCTTCTTCTTTTGATCTTTGGTCTTCTATTGACTTTGTTATCATCAAAAACTCATTTAACATGCTTCAAGACACATGCATTTACATTCTCCCTCTTTTTTATGATGACAAAATAAACATTGAAAATAGAAAAAAAACATTTGCATATATATATATATATATATATATATATATATATATATATATACATAACATTATATTAATCCTATCTTGTATACATTACGGGGAGTTGTTGTGCTTAAATCTCGATATATATATATACATATGTATATATATATATATTATATATATATATATACATATGTATATATATATATCGAGATTTAAGCACAACTCTCCCCGTAATGTATGCACAAGATAGGATTAATAGAATGTTCATGCGCAAGCTCCCCCGTACTTAAGCAAACACTCTAATCTCTCCCACGTTGGCATTATCAAAAAGATATAAGCAGTTAGCCAAAATTTCGATAGCATTTCAGCATGATTTCTATGATCCCCAAAACAACAAGTATAACCATTCTAGCTCAGGTAATTTGCAATCAAAGAATTAACAATCCAACAATATAACCAATCAGATCAAAATACCAATATATTCAATAAACACATATGAACCATCAAAATATCAACTAATTTTATAATAAAAATAGATCCAATTTCATATACAATCAATAAATATAGAAACAAGGAAAATATCATGGTAAGGATCCATGGTCACTAGCAGTCGCCTCACTATTACTATCCTCATCTGCAGCGATATCTCTAAGGTCGACATCATCGTCACCGAGTTCAAGATCGTCCTTGAAACCAAGGAGCTCATCATCATCAGCAGGAACTCCAGCTGGAGTAGCAGAGGGATCAACAAAGGACGGAGGAGCAGGAGGGGCAGAGGAGGTGGTAGGTACAACATCTGCTTTCCGTGATGCATATCTTGGTCCCTTTAGGAAAGAGCGAACAAATGCAAGCTCTTGATCGAAGTAATCCATGCTTAACTCAAGGTGATCCAGCTTCTGCTCAATGTGATCCATTCGGGTTTCCACCGTAGTGGCCAAACTTCACATTTCTTAAAGCAGAAGGTCCAATGTAGCTGGAGTTGGAGCAGACTGCTGGCTTTCTTCTTCATCATCACTCTTCGGGTCATGAGGGACATGACCATAGCTTCCATGGGTGAGATAGTACCATCTACCATCCACCTTATTTAGCTGAAGCTTTTTCAGGGTGTATAGGCCAATGGACTGTGGCCCTTTGGAGCTTGTGTCCTTTGATTCCTTGGACAATGAGATGTGACAATGCTCCAAGATAGTTGTCACTAACATAGTATATGGGAGGGCAGAGTTCTTCTTTTTCTTGACATCAAGCATATGTTGAATGATGTAATAAGCCTAGTTGATTAGTCTTCCCATGGTCATTGCCCATAAGACCACCACATCATCTCTCAAAACTTGGGAGTAATTTCCTCCCCTAGTAATCAAACATCTAATAACAAGATAGTGAAGAACTTTATTTTCAATGGTCAAGCCAGTAGCCATTACCCATTTCTTGTTCCTTGGGATATCATAACCAGACCTTAACAGGGAAGTAAAAGCAGTCTTGTACTCAAAATCAGCACCCCAAGCATTCTTATTTCCATAAAAACTCATTCCATCATATGAAAGCTTGGTTAACCTACACCAAGTTTCCTTAGTGAACCTAATCTGTTGCTTTTTGACCTCAGAAATTAGGTAATTTTCCTTATACTTAAGGTTTGCATAAAATACTCTAACCAGATTAGGATAAATTGCTTTCTGAATGCTGAAGAAACCAAGCGGACCTAACCTTTCAACCAACCTGAAAGTCTCCAAGGGCTCACTTGAGCAGAAGTTCTGAGTCAAATATCTTGGAGAAATAAGCTTCCTCAATTGGAAGTTCTTCCTGAACAATTCTGCCCTCTTGGTGGTGGAGAAGTGTCATGTGAGGTCTAGCCCTGAAATGTTGCATGGAGCACTGGAGGACTCTCCAACGTTGACCCCTGTTCTTGGGTGTTTGGTCCTTTGTGAGGATTCAATCATTTTGATGAGAATAAAGAGAAAAGAGGATGAAGGGAGAGTGTTTAGAGAGGTGTGGGTGAAGGGAAGGATGGAAATAAGAGGATGTTTAGTGATTTAGTTCATGGGTGGTAAGAGAGAGAAATGTGAAGGGGTGAGTGGATTTTGGGTGGAGATTTTGGTGGATTTTGATGAGTTTTGGTGGATGGGTTTTGTGGAGAAATGATTTTCGAGTGGAAGGGAGGTGAAATGGAGTGATTTGGGTGAGTTTTGAGTGAAAGATTAAGAGTTTGGTACGAGGGGTTTTCGTAGGTGCAGAGAGAAGAAGAAATAGTTTATGAAGAAATGACTTTTCGCACATCAAAAAACTTTTTAAAACCCCTGTGTAATCGATTACAATGGTTGTATAATCTATTACCAGCCTTCTGTTAACCTTGTAATCGATTACAATTTTGGTGTAATCGATTACCATGCTTCTGGGAACCTTGTAATTGATTACATGGTTGGTGTGATCGATTACTTGAGTTCTAAGTTCATTGTAATCGATTACATGTTATGTGTAATCGATTACTTGCTTGACAGAACCTTTGTAATCGATTACAAAGGTCTTGTAATCGATTACCAGCTTACTAAAACTCAGGTTTTGCATCTAAAATAGTAAAGTGCTAAACTTAAAACATTCAAATCAGTTCCAAAACATCCCAAATCAATTCCAAACAACATGTAAGCATTAAAACTGACTAATTCTTGATCAAAAACACATGTTTTGCAAAATCACTACTTTTACCAAGGAATAAGCCATTTTGATGGATTCGTGATGTTTTGAGCTTCTTGGAAGTTTTTGGCATGATGAAGTACTTGCAAAACAACTAAGGGGAAACCTCCAACGCTCAAGTCATTATTGGATTCAATAATGATTAAGAACTATCAACTTTTACAGCAAGACATCATGATTATGCAACAAAACACCATTTTATGCATCAAATTAGCACATTATGTAGCAAATTAATGAATTATGCAGCAAAGATGATATATTATACAGCAGAGTCAAGATATACAAAAATTTAACCTATGCATGATTGATCAATATGCCAAGTTCATTTCTTATATAAAAGAATGCTTCTTTTGCCAAAGGTTTAGTGAAAATGTCAGCTAGTTGCTTAGTGGTTTCCACAAATTCAAGCATGCAATCACCCTTTTGAACATGATCTCTTATAAAATGATGTCTTATTTCTATGTGCTTTGTTCTTGAGTGCAAAATGGGATTTTTAGACAAGTTGATTGCACTAGTGTTATCACATCTTATAGGGATATGATCAAGCTCAAGACTATAGTCTAGAAGTTTTTGCTTCATCCACAAGACTTGAGCACAACAACTTCCAGCTGCAACATATTCAGCTTCAACTATAGATAGTGCAACATATTCAGCTTCAACTGCAGATAATGCAAAATGGTTATTCCTATCCATTTTGCATCTAGCAAAATCAGAATCGGAATAACTAATTGACTGCGGGATTTAAGGATGCAAACCCAAGTGCAGGTTGTCTCAAGTAGTAAATTTCTCGGGAGTCCGAGGTCGATCCATAGGGAATTGATGAAAAAAAATTAATTGAGGTAAGAAGAGGATTTGTCACAACACCAAAAGTAATAAAACAAGTTCACAAATGAATTTAAGGGCTTGCTTGGGTTAGGAGATCCACTCTTGGTAATAAATTAAAGGTAAGATTATTTCTCTTTTTAACTCAATTGAAATCCATACACAATGGAAGTTCTAATCAGAAAATATAACATTCAAAGTTCAATTATATATGTAATCATATTATGATTCCTTTAATTATCTACCAACATTTGTAAATGAGTTCAAGCATTCACTGTGCCAATCCTATTGTCTACAATAAATCAAGATCTCCATTAACAAAGAAGGTTTCTAAATTGATTGGAAACAAAATACAACACATATAATGTTCATTTAATAATATATCATTTAAGCACAATAAATAAAATAATCTAACCTTATTTCATTACCAAGAGCTTCACTCTTTCACCTAAGCAAGATGAAGATTTAGTTACTCATGGATAAGAAGAAAGAAAGAGAGAAGAAGAGAAAGATGAACATGACTTCAATTTAGAACAAGAGAAAATTACAACAAAGGAAAACAATAAACAAGCATAACCTTAACTTGTACAAACTAAGCCTAACACCCAGTGCTTCACACTTGAGTGCCTTTTATAGAAGAGTAGGGATACAAAATGACAAGGAGAATGATTAAGAGTAGGTGGATTAGTGGGTGGAGTGGTTGGATGATTGGTTAGGTGGTTGGATTATTGAATTAGTGGTTGGATTATTGAGATTCTTTGTCTCCGAAATCATTCATTGCTTAACTCATTGATTCTGTCATTTTTGAGCCAAGTGGTCTGCATGAAAGTTCTAGGAAATTGTCTAAGCTTTCCAATGGCTCTAGAATCACCCAAAAATTCGTCCTACAACCCAAGATATGACCCAATTACTATAGACTGTTCAGGCCCAATTTCAGAACCTCTATTTTGAATTTCAGACCCAATATCACTATCAAGGAGCCCGAATCGAGTTTTGTGTTCAACATGAAAGTTGTAGATATGAGTCTTAACTTTCAGATTCCAAATTTTCAGCCCATTTTATAAGCCCAAACTCGAATTATGCTCTGACTACTGTACAGTGTTCAGGTTTCAGACACAAAACTCGTGTTCTGTCTTCCAAGCCCAATTAGCTCTACTAGATGTCTGATTGAGACTTTGAGCTCTTCATCAAAGTTGTAGAGCTCTCTCTTATATTTCTTACAAGGTAAAATTCATAATTATCAGACATTTAAAACTCAAGATATGGCTGAAATACAGAAACAACGTAAGACCAAAATAATGCTAAAAAAATCAATTAAGTCCAATTTGAGTCCAAACATAACTAGGCTTAATCAATTAAGTACATGGAGAGTGTAAATGACTAAAAATGAGGGTTTATTAATGTATAAAATATGTGATCATCAAATTCCCCCACACTTAGCTTTTTGCACTCCTGGGCAAAATACATAAGACCAAAGTTAGGAGACAAAAAAAAATGATACAGACTCAAAAGCTAAAAACTCTAAAAGACTCGATGAAGCAAGAAGAGCAACAAGAAATTCAAGGGATCAAAGCATTAATGAGGTAACATTTTTTCACATCTCAAACTAACAAGTAAGGAAACTTCAGTTGAAAAGAATGAATCAAGAATGATAGATCCTCACGGAATTTCACTCTCAATCTCTCAAGTGTTTAAAAGGTAAGTATTTCACTCTATTCAACCCATGAACAATTGCACTACCATAAGCTTGCTTATCTTCTACTTCTCCGCTACTCACAACACATGCATACAAAAATCAAGAGGACTTTATTCAAGGTTGTAATGGGGTTATGGTAAAGGAGAGGGGATAATATGGATATGAAAAGATAAATACCAAAGAGAATAAAAGAGCATTATGGTACAGATATAGTGGAGAAAATATTTGAGAACATTCATCATAAAGGACAATCACCAATATTTGACTAATGTTTTGTTGAAGATTAATCCCAAATTGGTGAATTGAATTTATTGTTAGACTTGAACATTCTCCTTTTCTTCCTGTTGTTTCCAAGCATCCACCTTTATTCTGATAATCCTTTGATTGCAACGGTGATCAATAATTTTTTTTTCATTTTACACACACACCCCCACACTTATTCAAAAACAAGGTCAATGCTCTCTTATTCCCTAAGGTTGGGTAAAAACATGTTTTTTTTTTCTTTTTTTTGAAGGATGAAATGAGCTTAAAACAAGGAATGGTCAAACAAGTTTAAAGGGGTTACACAATGGAAAATATACAAGGATGGCTATTTGGTCAAAGTAGCTATTTCAAAATGCCTCAATCATATTAATGTATGCATGTGAAAATGTAGCCTCAAAAAGAATCAAAGCAAGTTCTAGAGTAACAATTCCATGAGTGAAAATCACACAAGAAAGAAAAAAATGGCATAGATATTCAATCCATTCATCATAGGCTCAAAATCTCACAAGGCATATTTCTGTCATTCTCAATCCACCAATTCAACATCCATAACTAAGCATGTGAAATTTAAGAAAGAAGATAATTTATTCGATCATGCTATGATTCCTGAATTTCAATTGCTTCCAAGGCTGTGAGAGTGCATTCACTTGAATCTTTCCAAGGAAATCAAAAGACAAAAACTTTATTACTTCCACAAATCAATACTAATTAATTACTACCTAAAAACTCCTTACTCTGCCATCACTAATTGGTTTAGTAAGTCCATGACAATCATATCATACTTCCCAAACAAAACAAAACATTTTTTTGGGTCAACTATCCTTCCCCCCCAACTAGATCACAACATTGTCCTCAATGTTAAAATATAGATGAGTAAAGGATAGAAGATATTACCTGTTGGAGAAAACTGACACAAATTTAAACAAAAACAAAGTATGATAAATCCAAAGTAAAGGAAAGCTTTAAACGAAGTGTCAAATCTGGCTCCTTTTTCATCCTGTTTCCCTCACTGCCTCCTGCTGACCAATCTATCTGAGTTATTGCTGGATCAGGATCAAAGATCAAAGGTAAAGGATTTTTTTTTTTGTGTGACTTCAAGAAAACCATCAGGGTAAAGAAGTCTAGAAACCCCTGAAGGACCCTGCTCAAAGGATCGTCTGTCCAAAACCAAAATACAGCAAAATCATACAAAGATAAAAGAGATATAATAGCAAATGATGACATACCTGTATATACAGCTTTTATGGCATATCTTTATACTGCGCGTCATGAGTGCAGTAGTAGCATATCTTTATACTGCGTGTCACCAGTGCAGTAAACACTCACGAACTTTTTTTTAAAAAAAAAATGTGCAAAGGTCCACCCGAGTCAATGACGGGTCAGCAAAAGGCTGGGGCTCCATAACTAAATAAAGCTATAGTACTCCTTCCGAATCGCCCTTGTTCAAACATTTTTTTTCTTTTTATTTTTTTTTTGAATTTTTTTTTCTCTTTTTTTAAAAGATTACATGAAGAAGAAGAAGATGATACGTACAGATTGTTGTGGATATGACTCACATCTGCCTCTGGTTTAACGTCCAATAACGGCTTAAACGCCTTCTATGAGTCGAGGATAAGCTTCCCATCCAATTTTCTTATAAATTGGCAAACAGGGTCTTTTAGAGTTAGATTCCCAAGACTGTAGCGTTTTTCTTCGTCCTTGAAGAGATTCCACAAATTAAGAATTTCACGATGCACCAATCCACAAGAATGCGTCTCAAGAGTCAGTAAGATATCATCTAATGACTCCTTACTCAGTCCATTTTTAATGAAAAAAATTTTATCTTCTCTCGTTTGCGGAAATCATCCCCAAAGTACGACATCGCTTGTTACAATTCCATCGTCCACATTTGTAACAGACTTGTAACCTTTTTGCTCTTCTCCTTTTAGAATACGAACTTCTTCTAAGACCTGGCATGTATGAGTCAAATGAAATTGAAGACTCACCTGCTAGTCGGACCTTTGCTTTAATTATCCAGCGTACATCTTCTGGCATACCTTTGTGCATTAACAGTCTCAATCTTTCACATCGAACTTTGTAGATTTTTTTCAGAGCATTTTGAGGGAGAGAAGGAAAATGTTTTCTCAGGTTTGAAAGAATGACATCCATTTTAAAGGAGAAGAAGGATTCAGTTATTTTGGGAAACTAAAAAATAAACCGACTTGAGAGTCACGGAGTACCGTATCCGCCACTTAACCGGCAACACAAAGAACTCATCAACTTGGTTTTTTCAGAAATGGTTTGAGCCTTTGTCCATTAACTTTAAACACATTACCATTCCTAGGATTCACAATATCTACGGCCCCATGAGGATACACGTGTTTGACAACAAAAGGACCACTCCGGCTAGATCTCAATTTTCTAGGGAATAGGTGCAGGCGAGAATCATAAAGCAGAACTTTTTAACCAATTTCAAAAGATTTTCTCAAAATTGTCTTGATTGTGGATTTTATTGGATTTGTCTTTTGACAATTTTCACAACTTTTGTAAAAAGTATAGCAGTCCTTAAATAAAGTGGGCCAATAAAATCCGCACTGTAAGATTTTTGCAGCTATTTTCTTTGAAGAAAAGTGACCTCCACATGCTTCTGAGTGACAAAATTTAATGACACTACCTACCTCACTGTCGGGCACGCATCTCTGAAAGATTTGGTCAGGGCAATGTTTGAACAAGTATGGGTCATTCCAATAAAAAATTTTCACCTCTGTCAGAAATTTCCTTCTATCTTGGTGCGTCCATTGAGGCAACATCTTTCCTTCTTGTTCTTCAATAAGAGACGAGGAAATTACCACAGGAAAGCTTTGTTTTTCTCCCAAAAATGTGTACTTCAACCCAACAAGTAATGACTTTAGTTCCGGTATGGGTACTTCTTCATGGGCATTATCATTCATGGGTTTTAGCTTTTCGAATTTTGGCTTTCTTCCTTTGTATTCTATTTTCTCTGTACAATCAAGCAAATTAAATGAATTAATTAAACAAACTTCTAATGGGTCAGAAGAACTCCCTTTTTGAAGATGATCATTTATAATGGCTTCAATTTCTTCAACTTTCTCATTTTCATTAATAACTTCATGTAGTTGCTTGCACATGTTAAAAACATTGAGATCCAGTGTCATGTTTCCAAATGTTAGTTTCACCACTCCATTTCTACAATTTATCAAAGCATTAGATGTTGCTAAAAATGGACGGCCTAAAATAACAGGAATTGACTTGCAACTATCAACCAGAGGTTCAGTATCTAAGACAATGAAATCCACAGGATATATGAATTTATCAACTTGAAGCAACACATCTTCCACTATTCCTCTTGGAATTTTAATTGATCTATCTGCAAGTAGAAGAGTTACAGAAGTTGGTTTTAACTCACCTAAGTTGAGTTGCTGATAAACTGAATATGGAAGCAAATTGACACTAGCACCAAGATCAAGCAAAACTTTTTCAATTTTATGTTCTCCAATAATGCATGAAACTGTAGGACAACTAGGGTCTTTATATTTCAACGCATTATTATTTTGAAGAATGGAGCTTACCTGTTCTGCCAAAAATGCTTTCTTTTTCACATTTAATTTCCTTTTAACAGTGCACAAGTCCTTCAAATATTTGGCATAAGAAGGAATCTGTTTGATAGCATCTAACAAAGGAATATTAATTTTCACTTGTTTCAAAATTTCAAAAATTCTAGTGTTATGATCCAATTTCTTTGGATTTTTCAATGCTTGAGGAAATGGGGGTGAAGGCGAGAGTTTGGTCTCCTTTTGGTCAACTTCTTCATTTTCTTGGGGAATTGGCTCATCTTCTTTCTCACAAGATTCGAGGATTTGTTTTTCAACAACCTTTCCATTCCTAAGAGTTATCACTGACTTGACTTAGTCCATTTGTTGGTTTTCTAAACTCCCCTCATTTAGACTGTACTGACCTTTGGGATTTGGTTGAGGTTGAGAAGGAAATTTTCCTTTCTCATGAATGGTGAGAGCAGAAGTACGTTTGGCAAGAGTTTCTTTTATGTCAATCATGGTTTGATTGTTTTATTTATTAATGGCCTCTTGCTTTTCTATGAATGCATGCAGTATTTCTTCAAGGTTTTTCCTATATGGTGGGACATAAGGTGCATATCCTTGAGAATTTTGAGAGTCATGTTGTGCCTGAGGAGGTGGTAGTTGCACGAATTGTGACTAATTCTTATTCCTCCAGTTGAAATTCGGGTGATTTCTCCATCCCGGATTGTATATATCTCAATAAATCAAAACTTCAAATCAAGTCCCCGGCAACAGCGCCAAAAACTTGACTGCGGGATTTAAGGATGCAAACCCAAGTGCAGGTTGTCTCAAGTAGTAAATTTCTCAAGAGTCCGAGGTCGATCCATAGGGAATTGATGAAGAAAAATTAATTGAGGTAAGAAGAGCATTTGTCACAACACCAAAAGTAATAAAACAAGTTCACAAATGAATTTAAGGGCTTGCTTGGGTTAGGAGATCCACTCTTGGTAATAAATTAAAGCTAAGATTATTTCTCTTTTTAACTCAATTGAAATCTATACACAACGGAGGTTCTAATCGAAAAATATAACATTCAAAGTTCAATTATATATGTAATCATATTATGATTCCTTTAATTATCTACCAACATTTGTAAATGAGTTCAAGCATTCACTGTGCCAATCCTATTGTCTACAATAAATCAAGATCTCCATTAACAAAGAAGGTTTCTAAATTGATTGGAAACAAAATACAACACATATAATGTTCATTTAATAATATATCATTTAAGCACAATAAATAAAATAATCTAACCTTATTTCATTACCAAGAGCTTCACTCTTTCACCTAAGCAAGATGAAGATTTAGTTACTCATGGATAAGAAGAAAGAAAGAGAGAAGAAGAGAAGATGAACATGACTTCAATTTAGAACAAGAGAAAATTACAACAAAGGAAAACAATAAACAAGCATAACCTTAACTTGTACAAACTAAGCCTAACACCCAGTGCTTCACACTTGAGTGCCTTTTATAGAAGAGTAGGGATACAAAATGACAAGGAGAATGATTAAGAGTAGGTGGATTAGTGGGTGGAGTGGTTGGATGATTGGTTAGGTGGTTGGATTATTGAATTAGTGGTTGGATTATTGAGATTCTTTGTCTCTGAAATCATTCATTGCTTAACTCATTGATTTCGTCGCTTTTGAGCCAAGTGGTCTTCATGAAAGTTCTAGGAAATTGTCTAAGCTTTCTAATGGCTCTAGAATCACCCAAAAATTCATCCTACAGCCCAAGATATGACCCAATTACTACAGACTGTTCAGGCCCAGTTTTAGTACCTCTATTTTGACTTTCAGACCCAATATCACCATCAAGGAGCCCGAATCGAGTTTGTGTTCAACATGAAAGTTGTAGATATGGGTCTTAACTTTCAGATTCCAAATTTTTAGCCCATTTTATAAGCCCAAACTCGAATTATGCTCTGATTACTGTACATTGTTCAGGTTTCAGACACAAAACTCATGTTCTGTCTTCCAAGCCCAATTAGCTCTACTAGATGTCTGATTGAGACTTTGAGCTCTTCATCAAAGTTGTAGAGCTCTCTCCTATATTTCCTACAAGGTAAAATTCATAATTATCAGACATTTAAAACTCAAGATATGGCTGAAATACAGAAACAGCGTAAGACCAAAATAATGCTAAAAAAATCAATTAAGTCCAATTTGAGTCCAAACATAACTAGGCTTAATCAATTAAGTACATGGAGAGTGTAAATGACTAAAAATGAGGGTTTATTAATGTATAAAATATGTAATCATCACTAATCATACTAGATGAGGCACCCTTAGGGTACCACAATCCCATTTGTGAAGTGCCTATTAGATATTTCATAATTCGTTTAATAATGCAAAGGTGAGATTATTTAGGATTTGCTTGAAATCTAGTACACATGCATACACTAAACATGATATCCGGCCTACTTGAGGTAAGATAAAGGAGTGAGCCAACTATACCTTTATACTTGGTAATTTCTACAGATTTACCTCATTCATCATTGTCCAAGTAACAAGAAGTGCCCATTGGTGTAGTCATTGGCTTAACACCTTCCATTCCAAACTTCTTGAGCAACTCCTTGCAATATTTGGATTGACTTATGAAAGTTTCATCCCTTGTTTGTTTGATTTGAAGACCAAGAAAGAAGTTGAGCTCACCCATCATGGACATCTCAAACTCACTTTGCATAATATTGGCAAATTCTTTACAAAGAGAGTCATTAGTAACACCAAATATGATATAATCAACATATATTTGAACAAGAAGAATGTCATGCTTTTTATGCTTGATGAAAAGAGTAGTGTCAACCTTTCCTCTAGAAAAATCATTTTCCAAAAGAAACTTGCTTAACCTTTCATACCAAGCTCTAGGAGCTTGTTTCAAGCCATACAAGGCCTTTTTAAGATTAAAAACATGGTTAGGCAGTTCAAAGTTTTCAAAACCGGGAGGTTGATCCACATACACTTCTTCTTGTATGAAACCATTTAGAAAGGCACTTTTGACATCCATTTGAGATAGCTTAAAATCTATGATGCATGCATATGCAAGTAGCATTCTAATGGCTTCTAATCTAGCTACGAGAGCATATGTTTCTTCATAATCTATGCCTTCTTCTTGATTATAACCTTTAGCTACAAGCCTAACTTTGTTTCTTATAATTAAGCTCGTTTCATCAAGTTTGTTTCTAAAGACCCATTTGGTGCCAATTATTGGATGATCATTGGGTCTTAGAACTAACTCCCAAACTTGATTCCTCTCAAATTAGTTTAGTTCATCTTGTATGGCCAAGATCCAATGTTCATCATTAATGGCTTCATTTATATCTTTAGGTTCAACTTGAGAGACAAAAGCCACATGGTTACATGCATCTCTAAAAGAGTTACGAGTAATTACCCCTTTTGATATATCACCTATCACTTTGTCAAGAGGATGATATCTTGATGTTCTCCATTCCTTAGGAAGGTCCATGATTTGAAAACCCTCTTGTCTTGGGGAATCATATGGGCTTTCTTCTTGCTTCTTGACTTTTTTTTCTTGATTTTCTAGGTGAGTCCTTGCCAAGATCTCTGCAACATCATCAACAAACTCTTTTCTCGACTTATTTGGATTAGTTTCATCAAATGCAACATATATGGACTTTTCTATAGTCATAGTTCATTTATTATAAACTCTAAAAGCCTTACTATGTATAAATAGCCAAGAAATACTCCTTCACAAATTTTGCATCAAACTACCCCAAGTTATTCTTTCCATTATTTAAAATAAAGCATTTACATCTAAAAACATGAAAATGTGACACATTTGGTTTCCCTCCTTTGTATAATTCATAGGGGGTTTTCTTTAAAATTGGCCTTATTAGAGCCCTATTCATAACATAATAAGTGGTGTTAACTGTATCCACCCAAAAATATTTAGGAAGGTTGGCTTCATTGAGCATAGTTTTTGCTATTTCTTCTAAAGATCAATTTTTTCTTTCTACAACACCATTTTGTTGTGGTGTTCTAGGGGCAGAAAAATTATGCTCAATGCCATGTTCATCACAAAAGGTTTCAAATTCATGGTTTTCAAATTCACCACCATGGTCACTTCTTGTAGATGCAATACAAAAACTTTTTTGTTTTGGATAATTTGCAAGCTTTTTAAATGATTGAAAAGCATAATTTTTGTGAGACAAGAATAATGTCCATGTAAACCTAGAAAAACCATCCACAATCACTAAAGCATAATAATGTTCATTTCTAGATCTTTTTACCTCACTTGTACCCTCATGGGTTACTTGCAATATATCACACATTTCTTGGGCGATCTTATAATTTGACATCCTAAAGAATTCATCATACCCCAAAGAAGTGGTGATGATGTTTTTGGCTCTCAAATTGTATTGAACCTTTTTCTTGTCTTCATCGGTTCATTCATTTTTTGGTGTATTGGTTCTTACACCATTAACTATATGTGTAGGGATAAAAGGATCATTTTCAATAGCATCCCATACATCAATATCAATAGCTTCAATAAAAATTTCCATTCTCTCTTTCCAATAAGCATAACCATCCCCATTGAAAAAAGGAGATCTGTTTATAGAAAAACTTTCGTTTGAAAAACCATTTGAAGCCATCTTTTCTCTTGAAGCTGCTAAGTTCTTTATACAAGAGTCTAGCTCTGATACCACTTGTTACCAAGTGGCCTCAATACTCAAGAGAAGGGTGAATTGATTAAATAAAAACTTTTCACAAATCTTTCAAAAAACTCTTGATTACCAATTTTTGTTGAAGCTATAAATTGATAGAAATGAATGAATTGATAAGTGATCTGTTGATAATTTCAGTATTTTGAATGCCTTATATTTGATCTAATTGGACTCTATATATGCTCAATTGATAACATTTAGCTTAATTGGAACCTTATTGTGAAACTTTGCTTAAATGTGTTCATAAACACTTATAATTGAATTGTGCTTTTGAGGATACCCTTGAGTGTTGGAGTCCATTAGCCTCAAACTAGGCTTGCTATCCATTTGAAGAAAAAGCCAAGGATTCATGAAGATCAATGCCACCTCTTGAAGCAAGGAAAGAAGAGTGTTTGTTGAGAATCCAAGCTAAAGTTGAAGAGAGTAAGCCACACGGCCCGTGTCATCAAGCACGAGGTACCCCGTGTACTCCTCCGGTACCACAAGACGGTGTCCAGCCATGAGTTTACCCAACACGGCCCATGTCATCTGACATGGGGTAGGCCATGTATGTCACTGACATGACAAGGGAATCCAGTTTTGAGCTTTGACTAATAATACGGCTCGTGTCATATGACACGGGGTAGGCTGTGTATTTCTCTAGTACCTTATAGAGGATCCAGTGCTGAGCCAATTCAACAACACGACCCGTGTCATAAGACACGAGGTATGCCGTGTTCTTCTCTGAGTTCCAAATTGCTTGATTTTGTCATAGCAAAGTCAAACACGAGGAAGGTCGTGTCATATGACACGACCTGTGTCTGCGAATCAGAAACTGAAATTCGAATTTTGATGCAAAATTAGGGATCCAAAGTTATAAATAGGATTAGCTACGACTCATAATAGGGTTCTGAACTGAAAGCCGTCAGAGAATAGAAGAGGATTCAAAGAATAAGAAAGAGGGAGACTTGATCAAAGATTGGAGATTCAGGTTCGAGCAATCAGAGATCGATCAACCTCGTTCGCTGGAAACTAGTTTGATCTTCAATTTTCTTTCGTTCTTTCATTCTTGACTATGTTTCTATTTCATTTTTCTTTTGATTTTGAATTCGCCATATGTGGCTAAACTCCTTAATTGGTTAAGGGATGATGAAACTCTAATTTTGATTATGTGAATTCTGCATATTCTTTTATTTCAATACAATTGTGTTTTTATTCATATGTTTCTGATCTTAATTCAATATAAATGTTTTTATATTATTGCCAAATTTTGAAAGTGATAAAATTAGGATTACTATGCACGGTTGCGTTGGTAGAACTAGTGAAATATTTGATCTAAGCAATTTAATCCTGGTGTGTGATTGAATCTTAGCGTAATTGATTTTCTATTTCTTAATGCAATCATTGGATAGATATAAGAGCAGTTACTTTATAGCTAACTAGTGATTAGGATTAGTTTGAACGGTTACTAAATTAACCATTACTTAAAGAAAACATAGATTAATCTCATAATTGCGTAAAAACATAATTGACCATATTGGGATAAAGGATATGTGGGTTAGCATGATCATATAAACTTAGTAGTGGATTCTATCTCTTAACCAATATTCTTAAATTGAAATTTCAAATTGTGTTCACTTTGTTGTTGTTTTATCTTTGGTTTCTATTTTAGTTTGAATTAATAAAGCCCTTTTTTTATTGTTCATTGTTATTTAGAGTTTAAATTAGGATTCAGTTAATAGTGTTAATTGAGTTAGTTCTCTATGGATCGACCTTTGTTAATTACAACTGGTTGCAAGGTTTTTTTATAATTTTGTTAGAACTTGGCAACTAATTTTCATTCTAAATTTTAATCACAATCCATACCACACCAATAAGATAGAAAGATATTGCCTACCAATGAACCAACCAAGAGAGAAATAATCAAGTAAGCAAATAAACAATGCACAAATATAAAGAGAAGGGTTTAGAGAATCAAACACAATGGTTTATCCTGATTCAGCCACCAATCCACTTGTGACCTACATCCAATCCTCAAGCAATCACTCGAGATTTTCCACCATATCTTCAAGCTTCAATAGGTGCTTGACAACCTTTACAAACTTGAGCACGCAACATATTGGGATACCTCACCCTTGTACTTGAGCCTCTTCAAACAATGGAATGTCTCACCCTTTACAATATGGAGGGATACCTCACCCTCTTTCACTTAAACAATCAAGGTTGATAGAATGAATATATCACAAGAGGATACAAATTGAAGCTCTAGAATGCTCCTCAAGGATATCTCAAGTTCTTCACAAAAATAGAGCAAGTTCTAGATTCAACGATTGATTCTCGTTTTGATGTATTAGAAAAATATTTTAGGTTTAAGGAGAGGAGTTAATGATGCCCCAACATTAGTATATAAATAGTTTTTCAATAAAGGAGCCGTTGGGGTCATCAATGTTCAGCATTTAATGTACCTAATATAGTCGTTGGGCACTGTCAGACCACTGGTAATCGATTACACGATCTCTGTAATCGATTATATGGTTGTTTGAATGTGTTCTTGGTTTTTTGGGCATGATATAATCGATTACCAGCCTTGTGTAATTAATTACATAGCCTTTACCAGACTTGTAATCAATTACAGCCTCAGTGTAATTGATTACAAGGCTTCTGTCATGCTTGTAATCGATTACATGCTCAATGTAATCGATTACAAGGCCTCTGTTTAGCTTATAATCGATTACAATACATGTGTAATTAATTACATTGTCCTTTGAACATATTTTTCAAGCTCAATTGAGTGCCTAGGCCAATTCTTACTTATGGAAACATGGATTGGATAAGATTTACATCTGTTTTACATAATCCATGATTGAAATCAACAAATCATTTATGAATGATCTTTGAATAACAAGTTGATTTAAAAGAATCTTGAAAAATCATTTGAAGATCATTGAGATACCTTGAGAGCATTTCACATTGATGTTCTAAGACCTATATCTAGTACACCTCTTGATCTTTGTCTTTTTGATCTTTGGTCTTCTTCTTTTGATCTTTGGTCTTCTCTTGACTTTGTTATCATCAGAAACTCATTTAACATGCTTTAAGACACATGCATTCACACACTACTTAGGAGGGAAAGCCTTGGCTTTAAAGGCACTTAGGGCTGAATACTGCTATCCAACAATGGAAGCAGACTCTCTTGCACATGTCCAAGTATGCGACAAATGCCAACGACACTCCAACCATTATCATGCTCCACTTGAGGAACTATCCACGATGTTCGTACCCTGGCCATTCTACCAGTGGGGTATAGATATCTTGGGTCTGTTCCCTCAAGCACCTGGACAGCAGAAATTCTTGGTGGTAGCCGTGGACTACTTTACTAAATAGATTGAAGTAGAGCCCTTAGTCACTATCACTTCTGCCCGAATCCAACAATTCACTTAGTGCCACCTCATTATTAGGTTTGGAATCTCGGACTCAATTGTGATGGATAACAAGGACATAATTCAAAGATAAGGAGTTTGAAGAGCTACTTGCTGGTTTGAAAATTAAACATCACTATAGTGCCGTGGAGAACCCCCGGACAAATGGACAAGCTGAAGCTATCAACTGAGTTATTATCTGCGAACTAAAGAGAAAGCTGGATGAAGCCAAAGGAAACTAGCTTAGCAATTAGACCACGTCTTATTGGCCTATCAGACTACGCCTTACTCTATAATAGGTGAAACTCCCTTCAAGCTTACTTATGGATGTGAGGCTAGGATCCCGATGGAGATAGGAGAACCTAGTTAGTGTCTTCAACACTTCTCATCTGATAATAACCCCGAATTGATTAAGGAAAACCTAGATATTATGGAAGAAAGAAAACGTGTTACCCATATACGCGATGTTGCCATTAAGCAGAGGACGACAACCTGATATAACCTGAAGGTCATTCCAAGGAAATTCCAGCCAAATGACCTAGAAAGTACTATAGCTAAGTGTCGTCTAAGGTCTAGTCTCTTAGTTTACTATATTTTTGTTATGCCCCAATCATTATAGAAGCATTTTGTATGGACGTTAGTCTTTTACCAACTCAATAAAATTAAGTGATTTTGATACTTCTACTTACATTTAAAAAGACAGGAAGGACCTTCAAGGCTACGGACAACTTTGAAATTATTCATGTCACGCCATTATGGTACCTGTCGTGAGTTGTCTTATGTTAAACATGTTGTGTAGTAGAAAAATCCAGAGTTTAGGAGTTTTTGGAAAATTCTAGCACTAAACCGTAAATATTAAAAGGCCCCTGTTAAGGACCACTTAAAATTACACCAATGTCACAAGGGATCCTAAATACCAAAGTGATTGGTGATGGACCTCGTACAAGGTTTTTACATTATACCTAAGTCACAAAGGATCTTAAATACCAAAGTGATTGGTGATGGACCCCGGACAAGGTTTTTACATTAAACTAAGTCACGAGGGATCCTAAATACCAAAGCAACTGGTAATGGACCTGGGACAAAGTTTCTACTTTATACCTAAGTCATGTGGGATCCTAAATGCTAACACATTTCGGACATTCATAACTCCATATTGTGTAGTTATTTGTGTCCCATATCTGTATTTCTCTGATTGCTAAAGTCTTTGTATTTATGTATATTGAAGGTTTTGTACTTATATTTGTTATACCCAATTCTGATACCTTTCCTATATGACATTGAGCAAACTGTGCGTATTATGTTATTCATTAAGTGGATTTTGCATTTGTCATTAATTTGGTGATTTCTCTATTGCAGGAAGAGCTGTAAACAAGCAAATTGGTGGAAGATTTGGACCAATGCTGATGAGAAAGCCCAAGAGGAACCCAAAGAAGCAAAAACAGCAACAAAACGGTGTTTGTTGCAGAATTCTACAGACAAACTTGTCACGCCGTGGCGCTGAGGAGCGTACGCCGCGACGTGGTGGTGAATCCCCTGCATAAAAGTCAAAGAGCTCGAAGAATTGAACACCGCGACGCAGTCATGTTAATGTCGTGGCGTCCCTGACCTAATTTGACACGTTCTGCGGTGTAGGCATGTTAATGTCGTGGCGTGCCTCTATTTTTCTGAGTCTATAAATACATTTTTAACTGATTTTATGAGGGATTTTTTTGGAGCTCCACTTTAGTTTTTAGGTTTTAGAGAGGCTGCGGCCTGTTCTTCATTTTTGGACTAATTGGAGGCCTAGGAAGGCTAGGTTGGAGGCCATCTTCTTCATCGAAAGAGATTCAAGCTTCAAGGATGTTATCTATGGATTCCTTCCTTTTCTCCCTTTGTTTCTCTTCTCTTCCCTATCTTTTGAGCACTATTTTGATATGTAATTTCGTGTTCATGGATTAGCCAAGTTGTATTTAGGAAATACTTTAAATCTTTATATGAATATTGATGTTTATGTTATCTTTTGAGTTTATATTGATGTTTGATTTTGTTCTTCCATGCTTATGCTTAATGCTTGCTTCTGTTTGGCCAACAATTGCATGATCATGGTTGATGCAAATGAAATAGACATAGGGATTTATGGATATGGATATGGTATGGTGGATGCATGTTCGACGAGTTCAATTGGCTTGGATGAGTTAATTCGCTAACTAGATAAAAATATACCTTTTAGGCATGTATTAGCGGGTGTTTGAGAATAGATCGTTCGTTAGTGGAGCTTACACTCGTTCTTATGGAAACATAGTGTATTAGGTAATTAACACTAGGGTTAATTGACCTAGGCATAAGCTTTTAACTAAATCAGATTCTCAAGCTAGCTTAATAATTCATTGATGTTGATTATAAGGACTGCATGTCATTAGTATGAAGTAGGAGGTGAAGAAGGATTCCTAAATCTCTAAACCATTATCTTTATTGCTTTTGTAGTTTAGATTTAGTTATTTGTGCTTTCTCTATTTTATATGCTCTTGAATAGAATTTAGCTAAGCTATTGGTTGTTATTTAGTAATGGAAGCCATATATTCTCGTGGGAATGAACTTTTACTTTATATCTGTATTACTTGAATGACTTGTGCACTTACGATACACAAATGGTCTAACAGACATCGACCCCAAGCTAAGGTTCTAATTTTAAATTATGTCTAAATCCTAAAGGGGACTCTAAGCGCTTAACTATAATAGGAGTTGGACCCAGACCATGGTCCTCTTTTGTTCAGAAAGATTCCTAAGTCTATAACATGGTTGTGAAGAGTAACACAATAGGCGTTAGACCAAAAATGGACCATGGAAAACAAGCAAACGAATAACGAAAGCAAATAGCAAAAGAAAATAAATTAAAGCACCCCGTCCACTGGGGTAATTGTCTTGACAAAAATTAAAAACCCCATGCAGGGGGCAAAGTCAGGAACTAAGAAGCATTCGTCGAGCCTTCGACAACATCCGGATCTTGAACATGGTGGGCGGAGCCTCAACAACATTTTGACTCTCAGAAGTAACACCAAGTTCACAAGACGACCGTCCCGAATCACCCTCCTCGAGTCCAACTCATCCAATGCTAAGGCTACTCTGGGATTAAAGAGTTGGACCTGATCAACAACATTTTGAAACTGGTCCTCGCTGATTTTTAAGGAAACCGTGATAACCTGCAGGACATCACCTTGCAGAGAGACCATCCCAGTTTGCAATTGATGATTCTGAGCTAAGAGGTTCTCGTTATCAGCTTGAAAAACAGAGACCTCCCTTTGAATTTCCACCAAGTTGGCCTCCTTCTGCCTCAAAATGTTCCTCAAGGTTGCCAACTCATTCTCCAACTCTTAGGCCTTGGTTTTTGCATCGTTCTTGGCTTTCAAAGCTTCATCTTCGGCCTTCAGAGCTAGGTGTTCACATCGCTTAGCCATCGACACCTTCTCAGCTATTTGCTTATTGTAATCATCATAACATATTTCCAGAAAACGAGACTCAGCAGCCAGACAAAGAGCATATGTCCGGAAGGAGGACAAAATCTACTCTATGTCATACTGAGCAATATGGCCCACCACTCAATCATCGAGTTTGTTGCGGTCTATAAAAATCCTGGGATCTGAGTTGTCAGAGTACAAATTGATTGGTCCAGTCTGCCCAGACTCAATGGCCACCCTCTTACCCCGATCATCAGGTCGGTCACCCTCTATAACTCTCTTTTTTCACTCTTGAGCAGCTATTGTGGATATCTTTCCAATCGAATGGGTTCCTCCTCAATCACTAGAACTTCAGCTGGTAGGAGTGGGGAAGTCGGAGCAGTAATCGTGGGGGAATTTGAGGAGCCAGTCGCATTCTTGGCCATCGAGGCCTCGAGAACTGCAAAGAACTTATAGATGCCATCTTAGCTAAGCTTCCTATAAAACAAAAAAAAAAAGTCAAGGAACAAGGAAAACATGTAAGATATTATCATACAGAGCAAAGAATTATGAAGGCTTCAAGTTACATTGCTTAGAATAGCCTGAAGAATTACATCATCAAGGGTCTCCAACACGTCTTTTGAAGAAATTAAGCCAACCTGCTGAACCCATTGTTCAAAAAATTTAACACACTCGACCTTGTCATCATCGAGATGGTGCTTCTCTTTCTCAATGAGCTTAAGAGGGATGTTCCACGTCCCCTGAGTCCAATACATGCAAAATTTCAGATCCCCGTTGTTATTTAGCCAGAAAGGACGAGTGTCGGGGGATGCCATTAACTTGAAGAACTTCTCTTTAAAGTCCTTGTAACTTTCTTGGTAGGGAAGAAAGACTTTTTGACCTTGCCTCGATCGGACCGAGAGCCAGGTCTGCTGATAGGCATTAGCGCCCACTAAACTAAAACGAGTATGGAAATAGAAGAATGCCTTTTCAGAACACAGTAACCCGAGTAATCGGCATATTCTCTCGAAAGCGAGAATGTTCACCCAACCATTGGGATGAATTTAGGATAGGACAACTTGAAGAGTACGAAGGACAGCTAGCTGAAAATCATTAAAAGGAAGCCGGAGTTCGAATCGGGTAAAAAAGTCCTCGTACAAGAACATAAAGTGCGCTCTGGCCTGCCGAGAAGAGCACACCCTCCCGTCTCTGGGGACAAAATGCTAAATATGTGATCCCTGCTACCTTTCTCGATCAGCATCAAGTAGCCCTGAAGTCTTTCAAGCTCCTCTCCAGGATGGAACTGAGATATTCAGTCGTAAGCATGATCCCCAACCCATGGGTATACTAACCCGGGACCATGACGAATCTTGATAGGGTCTTCGTCAACCGGAGCCCAAACTTCGGAAGTTTGTGCTTGGGGTCTACCCATTCTTCTTCCTTTTGCCATCAAGTTCCTAGTAACACCCACAAGGGCTGATGAGCAATTGTCAGAATTAATTAACTTAAAGATTCAAACACAAAAGGGGACAAATAGAAAAAATAGTGTATGCCCATATACCAGCCTCCAAGCCTTCCAAAGTATAAGCTTTAGAAGGACATATATGCCCTGCTTGGCACGACAGAGGAGGTGCTCCAAAGGGGCGATGCCATTGAAAAGACTCGAAAACTATGATAGCCAAACTTCTTCTATTTAAAGAAGGAAAAAAGAAGTGCATTCCAAAAAATGGAATGCACGACCACTATCTGACTCAAATGGTAGAAGCAAGCGAAAGAAAAGTAGAAAAGGAAATAGAGGTAGAAAGGGACAAACTTTGTGAAAAGTAAAATTGGATGAAGAAGGGAACGAGAATGGTTGAAAAGCTCTTCTCTTCATGGCTCTGCGATGCGCGAAGTCTCTCCAGGAAACCATTAAATCACCAAAACGCTCAGAAACAGTAAAATGAAGACGATGAATCCTCAACCCTTATTTTTAATGATAAGATGGTTAGAGGATTTGTCTGTCAACCTCTTAGTTTTCCAAAAACTGCCTATCATGCCACGTGAAGCACTAAGCACGACTTCCCCTCGTAGCTATCATGGCAGATGAATGGATGATCGCGCAGCAAACCAAGAAGCACACAACCTCAGTAAACAAGAGTCCAGAAATTTTTCACAGGTCACAGATATTTTGCTACAGACATCAGCTACATCTAGTGTAACCATCTATAATATGAAGGAAAGTCTGTCCGGATTTCGGTTATCTCAGAAAAATCATATAGCAGTAAACGATCTGGTTAAAATTCATGACCCCACTCGATACACGGACCTCGGGAGCAGGAATTCAAGCTTACCACTTCGTTGTACCAACCAAGCACCAAGCTGGGGGCAACTACTTAGATTACTATAGGGTAAGCATTAAAGTGACCTTGGTAAAAGATAAATAACACGGATAATGGAAAAAAGAAAGAGAAAAAAAATATACAAGTAGAATTCAAAAGAAAAGAATTTTTATTTATTATTCTCAAAGCATGGAGAGCTAAAACAATAGTCCCTCTTGTATATCCGACTGCACTTAAGGGACTGGCCTGGTGCCTCCAAATCGCTCAGGAAGAAGGAAGGGCAAGAGCTCTGTTTCCCTGAGTATCTCCATCCAATGGGATGGATATCACAGATCTCCCCAGTGACAGAGCGTAGAACAAACACTCCCATGTACGCCGAGAGAGAAAGGTTCCTATCGTGCATTACGTCAAGAAAGAAAGGCCCCCATTAGAAGGATTGTTTACAAAAAAAGGTAAATAGTTTCAGAGACTTTGGAAAGAACAAGAAGATGATCTTCGCAAAGGGCAAAGCTCTCCATGTGCACACAGAGAAAGAAAAGGGAGACCATCATATGAAAAAGGATCATTCTCAGATAAAAGCGCAAACCAAAGGGAATGCTAACATCAAACGCAAACATTCCCTATTTATAAATGTAATGAAGCACTCTGATTTGCCCCTAGAAAGGAGAACTGATCGCACTCTTTCCTATTGGTTACTGGAGCAACAAATAGTTGGGAAACAACATGCAGCTGACATCCTCTCTTAAACGATCCTTAATTCCTAATAAAGTCAAAGCAACAGTTTCCCAAAAAAGCTCAGACTAATACGAATTACAGAGCAAGGCTACAAAAGAAAAAGACCCTGTGATCCATTCACAGGAGCAACAAAAGTCAAACCTCAGACGACAGAATGACAATGTAGACTGAAATCCACGATGGATTTCAACCACATCTGCCAACCCCGGAGGTACTTTACAATTGACAATGGACCTCGGCCTCTGCGTAAGACGTTGCGAAACTTGGTATCAAAGCTAGGACTCCTTCGTCCATCGAACACCTTGTACTCCCATTAAAACTTATATACCTTGACACTTAGCAATTCTGTCTGAGTGTCAAGTTGGAGACAACTATTCTAGACTGTGATTTAGGATCTCATTCAGTAAGATCAAACCTAACATGCGTACCACCGGACTCCGCCATGAGTACCCAGCCAAGCTTTGATGATAAGTTGTCAGGACCCTGGATTACGGCATTGGGCCATAATAATAAGATCATTAAATATGCGCAGTATCCTAACTGCCAATCATGATCTTACGAGATTATATGACTCATAACTGTCTCTAATAATTGATAACTACAATATCTATGTTCATTTATTATAGAGATCTCCTTCAATAATAAGAGGAAAGAAATCTCTAACAGGATACGAATCCTAAATACATGCATTTAATACTGATCGCATTATGATTTTAGTCACGCTCTAGAAATAACAGATTAAGTTACCATAATCAGGGATCTGTTATCTCATTGCATAAACCGTACTTGTGCATTGCCTGACTGGAGCATCTAGAAATAACAGACTAAGTTACCATAATCAGGGATCTGTTATCTCATTGCATAAACTGTACTTGTGCTCTTTGATTCTTTGCAGTGCAGACTAACTCTCTTGATTCAGCACGCTCTGCTACAGTCGCACAAAAAGAAAACAACTGTAACATGCTTATCTTAAGTATAATTCTGAATCTACTTCAGAACAAAATCAAGTATAAATAAATACATTTAACATTAACTATTCAACAATTTATTTGGAACAATTACATACAAAAAGAGAAAAATAATAATAATACAAATACATATAGAAAAAAAAACCTTGAAATTATTTGTATAATGATCCATTCTAGCTTCCCACAAGTTTTTTTTTTTTGAATGCATGAATCTTGACACTCTTTAATCGTTGTGCTTAAGTCTATTAATCACTTAATCTACTCATTTTGAATAAAAGTGGTTTAATATGAAACTAACTGATATAAATAATTTTAGACAATAGAATAATATTTTTAAATTATGATAATGTCGTATATAAAAGAATTAATTTTAATTCGTTAATAATGTAAAATTTTGTATCAATTAATTATATTTGCCCCTTATTTCAATATAAAAAAATGTGTTATTAGAGTGATTTTTAATGAGTATTATAAAAAAAAAATCTTAAATACTATGGCCAGCTAGCTAGCTTTATTATATTCCAACGATATCTCACATTGTTATGATGACATTTTGTTTTATTTTTTGTCCACCACGTCTCCTTCGGCAAACTAGAGTTCACTAGAAATTTCTAGCCGGAGAGAATAGTGCAGGTTAATCATTTAAAAGACTAGTGTTAAATGAGACACTGCAACGACCCACTATAATAATAATAATAATAATAATAATAATAATAATAATAATAATAATAATAATAATAATAATAATAATAATCTGCATACACTGTGTGTTTATATACATGTACATTAACTTAACTAACTGACAATTAACTTCTTACTAACTAACATTTAAAATATAACTAATTCAACAGTCCTCCTCAAGTTAAAGAATATATATCCATCATTCCTAACTTGGGTTTGAGAAAATCAAAGATTTTGGGAGTAACAACCTTGGTACAAAGGTCAGCAATATGTGATGCTAATGAAATTGGTAAAAAATGCACAACCCCTTCTTGAACCTTATCTGACAATTTATCTTAATTTGTTTTGTTCTGTTATGAAATATGTGATTAGTAGTAATGTGTAGGGCTGATTGATTATCACAATAAATCAGAGATGATTGAATGAAAGGGACTTGGAAATCTTAGAGAAGATATATGAGCTATTATAACTCATAAGTGATTGTAGGCAAGGCACGATATTCTACCTCAAAAGATGATTTAAAAATCGTGACTTGTTTCTTAGATTTCCATGAGATGAGTGAATCCCCAAGAAAGAAACAATACCCTATGACTAACTTACAGTCAGAGTTTTAAATGACTAACATGTGACGTGGACCGAGTTTTCGGCGGCCGCCGTGACCGCATGACAATCGGTCGCATTTGGTGCGCATCACCGCATGACGCGACGCGACGACCCTCAAACTATCGTGACATCTTGCCCGACGGTGTACAAGATTAAATATAAGTCTGATGGGAATATTGAAAGATATAAAGCAAGACTATAGTAGCCAAAGGCTACACTCAAACTGAATGACTGGATTTTCATGAAACTTTTCGTCAGTAGCCAAAATGACCACAGTGAGATTGCTTTTAGTTCTTGCATCTACTCAACAGTGGTATTTACATCAACTTGATGTAAACAATACCTTTTTGCATGGAGATTTAAATTGAGGACGTATACATGACCTTATTGCCTCTTGGTTTTCACTCTTCAAGGGCCAACCAAGTTTGTAAATTGCAAAAATCACTCTATGGATTGCGACAGACCAACTGGCAGTGATTTTCAAAATTGTCCAGTTCCTTAACCAAGTCTGGTTACACACCATGTAAGGCAGATTACTTTTTATTCATCAAAAGACAAGGCTCTTCTTTTACTGTTTTATTGGTTTATGTTGATGACATCATCCTAGCTAGCAATAATATAAAAGAAATTCAGTTAGTAAAACATTAGTTGGATTCTTCTTTCAAAATTAAAGATCTACGTCCTCTCAAGTACTTTTTGGATCGCGAAATTGCTCAAAATAGTACTGATATCTCCTTATGCCAGTGAAAAGTATGCACTTGAGCTCATCCAAGATGCAAGTTTAATAGGCTGCAAACTTGTCTCTACTCCTACGCTTTCTGATGTCAAATTATAAAGAGATGATGGTCAACCTTATGAAGACATCTCTGGCTATAGAAAGATGATTGATAGATTCCTATGATGATGATGATGAAAAGGACGGGAATGGAACAAGCTGAAGCTCGACTCGCGGACGACAAGAAGAAGTAATTAAGTAACTGGCCAGTTTGGTCCACTGCTAAACAAATGATTTCAAAAAGGCCAACGGAAAAAAAGTGAAAAAGGCATAAATAAAAAAACAAAGGTTGTTGGCAAACAAGAAAAAAAATAAGAAAAACGCAAAACAAGCTCGAGAAACATGTAGAAAAGCAACGAGAGTTCTAGATCGGATTGGCCGGAATTGGTGAAGGGAATAACTAAAAGATTTTAGATAGAATTTTAGGTGGTGTTTAAGTTGTTTTTATTTTTAATTTTATTTGATATTTTTTCATTCATAAAAATGTTATTTTATTTTTTATTTATTTCTTATTGTTAAATTTTTGTGAATAAAATTATAAAAATAAATTAAAACATAATTGTAACAATAAGAAATAAAATAAAAATAAATAACATTTTTATAATTGTAAATTAAAACATAAATGAAAACAATAAACAAACCAATGGCACCCCATATTCCAAAGTAAATGGTAGTAGACATGTGGCCAGCTTCCCGGGACCATAGTGGGTTCCACCCTTGTGAATTTTCCTTTGCTTAGCGGTTGACGGTTGTAACCTCGTTCCAGAAGCGTCCGTTATTTTCTCTGGCACGGCGGTACTTTACTAGTATCTAGTACTAGTAGTACATTCTACATACCCGAATTTAGTTACAGAAAATGAATCCCAACTTGATGGGACGCTAGGCCTAAATTTTTTAAAATAGTATAAGAACAATGTTTCTCCCAAATCATTCTACCTCAAATCTCATTTTGTATACATAGAGGTAGCAGAATCAGAATAAAAAATATAAAAAACAAAGTAAAATTAAATATAATTAGATAATAGAATGGTATAAATTAATATAAAACGAGGTGGGTATGAATAGTATTATTATATAAAAAAAAAAAAAAGAAGAAAGGCATGTTTACGTCTTTACGATATCTGTTCACTACAAATGCTGCATCGTGCGCAGCAAGCGAAAGGCATTTAAGAAAGAAACTTATGAAGAAAATAGAATTCTACGTTTTTCACTTGCTTCAATGGAAAAAGAAAAAGAAAATCATATTTGGAGATGGTACTTATTTTTATTTGGTTACTTTAGTAAATCACCGTTGTTCACAGTAGTGATCTGACCCATATGCCCTCACGATACCTTGCAATGGCTGTCACTAGAATGTTCCAGTCACGATTTGAAGAAGCAGAACCTTGGGCAAACGAAAAAGGAGGCTTTTCTATTTAAATCCACTAATACCAAGTCTCAGCCATAGCTAACTTAAGCATCAAATCGGATTCTCTAGCTGCCCCACCTCCCTCTTTCTAGATCCTTCAATTCCTATAACTCTCCTCCTTTCTCACAGCAATTTCCCAAAGCACTCGTACACACACACAACATACAAGTTGTCAACTTAAGCTTTCACTAGCTAGCTAGCTTACCCTCTATGGCTCCAAGTTTAAGCAAAAATGCTGCCCTAGACGTAATGGGGCTCGTGGACGGTAACTTACCCTTGTCCATAACCTTAGAACGATCAAATTTTCTTGCTAATGGCCACCCTTTCCTAACAGAAGTTCCACCTAACATAATAGCCACACCTTCACCCTTTCTCTCTTTAAAATCCATCGATGCCAAGAACACGGTCGGTTGCTTCGTCGGGTTCGACAACGACAAACCCAAAAGCCGACACGTGGTTCCCGTTGGAAAGCTCAGGGGCATTAGGTTCATGAGCATATTCAGGTTTAAGGTTTGGTGGACCATTCACTGGGTTGGAAGCAACGGCCACGAAGTGGAACATGAAACCCAGATGATAATCTTGAACAAAAACGACATGGGACGTCCCTACGTTTTGCTACTGCCAATTCTAGAAGGTTCCTTCCGAGCTTCTCTCCAACCCGGTTTGGATGACTACGTGGACGTTTGCGTGGAGAGTGGTTCCACAAATGTGCGTAGGTCCACCTTCAGAAGCTGTTTGTACATGCACGTAGGTGATGACCCATACCGTCTGGTAAAAGAGGCTGTGAAAGTCGTTAGAGTCCACCTGGGGACATTCAAGCTTCTTGAAGAGAAAACTCCACCAGGTATTGTTGACAAGTTTGGTTGGTGCACGTGGGATGCGTTTTACTTGAAGGTGCTGTTGAATTTCATCACACAGAAAAACATCAAATCTCAATTTAGATTAAATTTAAAAAATTTAATCATTCTCCACTTAGATTCAAAGAGAAAGAAATAAGAAGAACACAAGAGTAGAAGCATACCTTGATTTATAGTAATTCTTCAAAGAGATATGAAGTTTTGAAGATCTTCCATTTGATACGTATATTAATATATTTTCTTTGTAGAAATGTTATATTGAGAAACCAAAGTGATACGTTCAAATGGGAACCATAACCCGTTTTATAATAACTGACAATCAATAATTATTATAATATTTCTTTTATTTTTAATTTGGTCTCTCATTAAATTAGAAATCACCTAATGATATCTACACATAAAATTTCATGACAATTTAATACCCCTTAGTCTAACTTTAACCTTGTTAGATCACAATTAATTTTGGACTATACTTTTAAGATAGCAATATAATATTATTAGATACATATGTGATCCCACACATGTTGAATATTTTCAACAATCTTCCACTTGGGCTATATATGTTACTTTATAAATGTATACACCTTATGCACTTAAATATTACTATCACATAATGGGGTATTCCTAACAATCTCGTCCATTAACTACATTGATATAGGATTAAAGGAACTTTCGTTACAATTAGTGTAACTAAATCCATCAGTAGTCACATATACCAATACAACTAAATGACATAGATCAATCATGGATGCGTAGCATGGAAATTACATGTAACATGATCTAAACATGTCTATTTCCGACTGGTCCTACTTTAAACTTTATTGAGATCAAAGTTTAACTTAATAAAACAGAGTGCGAATGAACTGAATACTGTACTTCTGCAGAAAATATTCAAATACACAAAACATGTCTAAAGTACAAAATAAAGCAACAAAACATAGACAATTACAAACTCCCACTAAACCATAGTTTCCTCATATGATAAAATACTCATATGAGTAGTGTGCTCATGAAAAACTTTGGGTGTCAATCTCTTAGTAAGCGGATCCGCAATCATAGAATTTGTCCCAATGTGCTCTATAGAAATTTGTCCACTCTGTATCCTTTCCTTCACAACCAGGAACTTTATGTCAATAAACTTTGAACTAGATGAGCTCCTGTTGTTGTTGGAATATTGAGCTGCTGAGTTATTGTCACAATACAACTTTAGTGGTCTTTCAATACTACTCATAATACACAACCCAGTGACAAAGTTTCGCAGCCATAATCCATGGTTGGATGCCTCAAAACATGCTACAAATTTTGCTGCCATAGTGGAGGAAGCTATGAGTGTTTGTTTGACACTTTTCCAGGAAATAGCTCCTTCGGCCAACAACAAAATATAGCCTGATGTAGATCTCCTACTGTCGTGACATCCTGCATAGTCAGAATCTGAATACCCAATGATCTCCAAATGATCTGACCTCTGGTATGTGAGCATGTAGTTCTTAGTTCTCTGTAAATACCTCAAAGCCCTTTTGCTGCTTTCCAGTGATCCATCCCAGGGTTACTTAAATATCTGCCTAGCATTCTAACTATGAATGCTATGTCTGGACGTGTGCAAACTTGAGTATACATTAGACTCCCAACAAGTAAGGCATAGGGAATCTTCTGTATTTCTTTAACTTCAAGGTCATTCTTTGGGCATTGATTGAGACTGAACTTGTCTCCCTTAGCGACAGGGGTATCTATTGGTCTACATTCTTGTATGCCAAATCGCTTGAGAACCTTTTCTATGTAGCTTTTTTGTGACAATCCAAGAATACCCCGAGAGCGATCATGATGTATCTGGATTCCTAATACAAAAGATGCTTCACCAAGGTCTTTCATATCAAAACTCTTTGATAGAAATGTCTTAGTTTCGTGCAACATGTTCTTATCATTAGTGGCAAGTAATATGTCATCAACATACAAAATCAAGAATATAAATTTACTTCTACTGAACTTGTGATACACACAATCCTCAATAGCATTTGTCTCAAAACCAAATGAGACAACTACCTGATGAAACTTGTAGTACCATTGACGGGAAGCCTGCTTGAGTCCATAGATGGATTTCTTTAATTTGCAAACCATGTTCTTTGGGTCTCCAAACACAAATTTTTCTGGTTGCACCATATATATTGTTTCATCAATGTCTCCATTAAGAAACGTTGTCTTAACATCCATCTGATGTAATTCAAGATCAAAATGTGCAACAAGAGCCATAATAGTCCTAAAAGAGTCTTTCGAAGAAACCGGAGAGAAAGTCTCTTTAAAATTAATGCCTTCCTTTTGAGTAAAGCCTTTAGTTACAAGACAAGCCTTATATCTTTCCACATTACCTTTAGAATCCCTTTTGATTTTAAATATCCATTTGCAGCCAATGGGCTTCTTTCCTTCAGGTAATGGGACAAGATCCCAAACTTGATTGTCTTGCATAGACTTATACTCATCATTCATCGCATCTATCCACTTTTGAGAGTTTGAATCTTGCATAGCTTGATGGATGTTGATTGGATCATCTTCCACTAAGCCATCAGCGTCCTCATGTTCTTAGAGGAATACTATATAATCATCTGGAATAGCATTTCTCCTCTCTCTTGTGGATCTCCTTAATGGTATGAGTTCTTGAGGTTGTTAAGTTTGTTCTTCAGGAATAATTACCCTAACTTGATTGGGGAGTTGTTCAGCATTATCTTGTTGAGGCTCCAAAACTGATTCTTGATCAATGACAGGTATAGGTATTAAAACTTGTACACTGTCAAAAGTAGTAGGAGTAGGAATCAGAATCGGTTCCTCCTCAAAGACAATATCCCTAACCTTATTTCTCCCTCCAAACTCAACTTCCTCAAAAAATGTTGCATTTCCCGTTCAAAAATTGACTTGATTGTGGGATCATAAAATTTATAGCCCCTAGATCACTCAGAGTAACCTATAAAGTAGCTGCTCAATGTTTTGGAGTCCAATTTCTTTTTATTTGGCCTATAAGGTTGAGCCTCAGATGGACATCCCCAAATGTGAAGGTGCTTTAGACTAGGCTTTCAACCTGTCCAAAGCTCATAAGGTGTTTTGGCAACTGCTTTAGTTAGTACTCTATTCAAGATATAAGCTGTTGTCTTTATTGCTTCTCCCTATAGTGATTCTGGTAAGGTGGATTAACTGATCATACTCCTTACCATATCCTTAAAAGTTCTGTTTCGTCTCTCAGTTATACCATTCATGCTAGGTGAACCCGGCATAGTATATTGTGGGACAATTCCACATTCCTTCAGGAAGTTAGCAAATGGTCCTGGACGTTGTTCTCCTGAACCGTCATATCTACCATAATATTCACCACCACGGTCATACCTGATACACTTAATTTTCTTGCCAAGTTGGTTTTCAACTTCAGCCTTGAAAGCTTTGAACATGCCCAACGACTCTGATTTCTCTTGAATGAGCTATAGGTACCCATAGCGTGAGTAGTCGTCTATGAATGATATAAAGTATCGTTGACCATTCCAAGAACCCGTCGGGAATGGTCCGCAAATATCTGTATGTATCAATTCTAAGACGTCTGAAGATCTATTAGCACATAATCTCTTTTGTTTGGTTTGTTTTCCTTTGATACACTCAACACAGACATCTAAATCTGAGAAGTCAAGTGAATCTAAAATACCTTCTGACACAAGTCTTTCTATTCTTGATTTGGATATATGACCCAAACGTTTGTGCCATAATTTTGCCGATTTTTCATTATTTAGCTTTCTTTTAGTACCATGTGATTCCACATGCAAGGTTTCATTATATGAGGCAATAGTTTCAAGCAAATATAGGTTATCATAAATACTCAATGAACCAGTATCAACAATATTTGAATTTAAAGAAAGACTAAACTGATTGTTTCCAAAAGAACAATAATATCCAGATTTGTCCAATAAAGAAATAGAAACCAAATTCCATCTAAAAGATGGTACAACAAAAGTGTCTTTCAAATCCAAATAATAACCAGTTCCTAATAACAACCTAAAATGCACTATCACCTCGACTTCCACCAATTTTCCATCACCCACAAAGATGCGTTTTTCAACATCACTTGGCCTTCGGTAGCTCAGGGAACCCTGCATAGAAACACTGATGTGAGTAGTAGCACCGGAATCCAACCACCAAGTGTTTCTAGGTACTGAAGCTAAATTTATCTCAGAATAGACCAAAGTAAAGAACATACCTTTCTTGGCACGCCAAGCATGATACCTCAGACATTCTTTCTTCATGTGTCTAGGCTTTCCACAAAAGAAATATCCTCCAATGCTTTCTTTAGGTTTCTTTTATGCTAGACCCTTAGCAGCTTCATCTTTCTTTCTTTTCTTGCCCTTATCTTTTGAGGTAGTAGCTAGATGAGCACTATCAAATTTCTCATGTTTCATCCTTTCTTCTTCTTGCACACCATATGAAATGAGCTCATTGAGAGTCCATTTCTCCTTTTGGTAGTTATAACCGACCTTGAATTAACCAAATTGTGCAGGAAGAGAATTCAATACTAAATGCACGAGTAAGTCCTCAGACAAATCGAGCTTTAGTGCCTTAAGTTTAGAAGCAATATGAGACATTTACATGATATACTCCCTTATATTTCCCTTGCCTTGATACCTCATGGAAGTCAAGCTAGCTAAAAGCGAGCTTGTTTCCGCCTTATCATTTTTGGCAAAGCATTTTTCAATCTCATCAAGGAAATCTTTAGTCAGAGTTACCTCTTCAGATGCTGCGCCTTGAAAGGCTTCTGGAATGCCGCACTTTATGATCATTAGACTCATGTGGTTAGAGCGGTTCCGCTTCTCAAAGTACCTTATGGCTTCAGAAGAACTTTCATCTGTAAGAGGAGTGGGCTGCTCCGTCCTTAGCGCAAGATCTAGATCCATGCAGCCAAGAATGATTAACACATTCTCTTTCCAATCCTTGAAGTTGATCCCATTAAGCATGGGAATGTTATTTGTGTTTGTAGATATAGTACTAGCAGATGCAATAACTGTACAGAGAATTTAATCGAAATAAATAAACATGTTCACATCATAAACTAAATATTTGATTGTCAAATTTAAACAATTAGATGCATCTCAAGATACCTAGTACAACATTAATATCAAGTCTTTGGACAGTAATATTAATTGTAAGTGGTACTCTTGGTGTAGTGATCAAATATTGAAAATAACTCTGGTCAAACAATGAGTTTATCTTTAGATCAACTTATTATTCACATGGAAACCTTACAATTTTCACATATTTATCACTACAAATGTATATGCAATTCGGCCAAATATTAGCTTTCCTTTGAGCCAACCGATACCCGCATGAATTCACATACACAGAAACATCTTAACATTCTTAATAAGCTAGTCTACACAAGAGAGTTCACTTTGACGACATCTTGTTTCAATTAGTTCTTTTAAATGTTAGATAAACTTAACAAGTCATTAGATGCACCAAAAATATCATTTAAAAATTTAAAAAAATAGTGCCTTTGTACATGGGCTTAACGCCCACATCTTGATCCAATCAATATATATCATATACCAGAAGATGTCAAAATTAAATATCTTTCAATACATATATAAATCACATGGTCCATAATTTGCTTTAAGAAATATCTATTATTTAAACCCAAATGCTTCAAAATATATATTTAAATCACATGGTCTAAAGTACTGTTCTAAAATTTGCTTTATAAATTGCTTCAATATATATATATATATATAATATATATATATATATATATATATATATATAATACCAAAAGAACAACAATGCCCAATATTTCACGTACTTGATCCAACATAAAGTAAATTCATAAATGGGTGGATTCAAAAAGTCAATATAAAACAGGAATTAATGTTGTAACAAATTATAACTTTCAAATTGTAACAACCAATATTTCACGCACTGTAGTTGCAAAACTACAATCAAATTGAAACTTTCAAAATGTAACAAATTGGCGTGAATCCCGTAATTAATGTCAAATAATTCAAGTTTGCGAAAAAAAATTCTGAATATCAAACCAATAACGTAACTTTCATATGATTAAATTTAAAAAACTTTAGAATCCTAATATCGCAAACTTTTTTCCAAAAGTTCAAAATCTGAAATTTCTCAAAGAATTAAAAAAAAAAAAGATGACTTTGATACCACTTGTTAAATTTTATCACACAGAGAAATATCAAATCTTAATTTAGATCAAACCTAAAAGGTTTAACCATTCTCCACTTAGATTCAAAGAGAAAGAGATAAGAGGAACACAAGAGCGGAAGCGTATCTTGATCCATAGTAATTCTTCAAAGAGATATAAAGTTTTGAAAATCTTCCACTTGATACATATATTGATATGTTTTATCTATAGAAAGGTTATATTGAGAAACCAAAGTGATACGTTCAAATGGGGACCATAACTCCTTTTATAATAACTGATAAGCAAAAGTTATTATAATATTTCTTTTATTTCTAATTTGGCCCATCATCAAATTAAAAATCACCTAATGATATCTACACATAAAATTTCATAACAATTTAATATCTCTTAGTCTAACTTTAACCTTGTTAGATCACAATTAATTTTGGACTATATTTTTAAGATAGCAATACAATATTATTAGATACATATGTGAGCTTACATATATTGAATATTTTCAACAAGTGCATCCCAAAGGGATGTGGGAAGGGGTAAAGGGCCTCATGGAAGGTGGGTGCCCTCCAAGTTTAGTCCTCATCGATGACGGGTGGCAGTTCATCTGTCACGATGAGGACCCCATCATGAACCAAGAAAGCATGAACCGAACCTCTGCGGGGGAGCAAATGCCCTGCAGGCTCATAAAATTCGAAGAAAATTACAAGTTTAGGGACTGTCGTAGTCCCTATGGGGTGAAAGGAATGGGTGCCTTTGTTAGGGACCTGAAGGTGCATTTTAGGAGCGTAGGGCAGGTGTATGTGTGACATGCGTTGTGTGGTTATTGGGGTGGGATCAGACCCAATGTGCCGGGGATGCCAGAGGCTATGGTGATTGCTCCAAAGTTGTCGCAGGGACTGCAGATGACGATGGAGGATCTGGCGGTGGATAAGATCGTGAACAACGGTGTGGGGCTGGTGCCACTGCAGCTAGCACACGAGATGTACAAGGGGCTGCACTGGAATTTGGAATCGGCGGGAATTGACGGTGTCAAGGTTGACGTCATACACGTAAGTCTTCTGAAAAATTCTTTCTTGTTTCATTATTGTTTTGAGTACTATATTTTATTTGGGATTGTTACTAGGGAAAAGATAATTATATATTATTTTTAGTGGTGTATGTATTATTTATATTTTTTTAAAATGTGTGTCAATTTAGTAAAAGAAAGTGATAGAAAAAAATATATATGATAAATAATATTTAGAGGAATGTAAAAAGTGATATGAGAGAAAAATAAGTAATAATATAAGAGTTGTTGTTATTACGAGTTGAGAAATGTTTTATGTATATATAAATATATATATATATATATATATATATATATATATATATATATATATTTATATTATACATTAATGAGAGTGAAATGTTAAATCAAGTTGTATGTGATTGTAATCTTTTATGAGATATAAAACAAATTTATGAATGAGTTAAAGAAAGTTAAACATATAAAAATTAAATGAATAAGGGACTGATTATGAATATATTATATAAGTAGGTCAAGTTTGTGTTAAATAGAAATTATAAAAAAAACTACATATATGTTTAGTTTATGATTTTTATAAACATAAGTTATGTTTTTCTGTTTGAATTAAACTTAAAGTTACTCATTCTAATTTAAGTAAGATACTTGAATAGTGATACACGTAATTATAGATGTCTATAGAAGATTTTGTGTAAGAATTAATGATCAAACTATAAATCATTATATAATATTAGATAGTAGTTATTATTAAAATTATTTGAATCTTATAATAGTTATTTTAAAAATTATATATATGATAATGAATCATTAGTTAATAATTAAAAAATAAATATTATAATAATAGTACATTAAAATTAAAATTTATTGTCTTGTACGGCTTATCCTTTTGAGTTTTTCTACAATAGTTGCTTTTGTTTTTTACTTGCTACAATAGTTGTACACGGCAAGGAATATGCACAAAAAAAAATAGGAATACTACCAAGACTTGTTAATGATGGTTCACGTGTCTTTTGCCTAGATGACTTAGTTGTCACTAAATATGCACTTTTACATGTACCTATTCGGTAATAAGTCACAATACACCGATTTTTTTTTTAGGGTTGTTTGACTGTTCCTTAACTTGAGAAGAAAAGGGCACATTGTTGGATTTTGTGTGCTTATGATTATGCGAACAATCCCCGCGACATTTACGAAGTGTAATATTTTATTACCTAAAAATTTCATATTCTTTTTGTGTATTATTGAAATATCACCCTTAGCTAATTATAATGTACTATAACAACACGGCCGGCGTGGAATCTTGCAATAAAAATTTAATAGGACATTGAGTGAGATTTGCAGCATGTTCTATATTCTTTCGGCATTTATGTATGGTACATCATTTTTATGCTTCTTTAATGATGTATAAATATAAATATCTAGTTGATAGTATACATCATGCGATTAACAAGATTAGTACTCAATTATCAGTATTGATAATTAATTATTAGCTGTATTAATTACACAATTTATGTTATTAATCAGATATTTATATATCATTAACTAAGTATAAAGATGGTGTATGTGCATATGGATTATGTATTAGTCTCATAGGACGAACCATATGCATACACAGCTACTGTGGTTGTAATTGCAGGTTTGAAACTTGCAAGCCACTTGTCTCAACTAGAAATGGTTTGTCATTAAAAGTGTCACTTTCTCTTGCCACTTGTACTCGTCGTAAGGCAGCATCAGTTAAGCACACGAGCACCTTGCCAAATTAGTGTCACAAGTATTAACGAGGTTCTGTTCCATCCTTTACCCGAGGGGTTGATCGCCAAAGAGATCCAGGTTGGTCGTCTGGCAATTACCCGAGGAAGATGAGGTGAAAATACCTGCTAAGACCCTCCGATCGATTAATCTGTCAAGACAATCATATAAGTAAGAGTAGAGAAGAATGAACATGCTTGACCCAGTCGATCGGTTTATATAGAGATTCAGATCGACTCTTTGGTACCCTTCGTTCGCACCATTTAGGATTTTTGACCGTTACGTCTGTTATTATGACACAAGACGTTATTTATGGCCGTCCGTTATGTCTGTTGGTGTGTTGTATAACACACATTTGTCGAGCTGTTACCCATTCGATTATAAGTCGGTTGGACCTTGCAGAAATAAGTCTAGCTTATGGCCGGATGCCAATTAGACCAGGACGGTCCACAGCCCCCCAGCTTGGTCATATGTGAAGATGAGTCAAGCTTATGAATAGTCGGATGACAATTAGACCAGGACGGTCCACAGCCCTCCAGCTTGGTCATCTGTGAATATGGGCCGAGGTACAACTTCTTCGGACTATCAGTATCATTCGGTTGGCTGAACTAGATCGAGTTATAACCACTTAATGATTTTCATGACCAACACCTAGATGAAAAATAAGCCCCTTATAAAATCGATCGGGTATATAAAGAACATGGTTTTCGAAACCTCAGTTAGATTATGACGACTTAATAACTTTGACATAAAATCCTCAATTTTTTATCGAAACAGCTTGAAGGGGCTGGTGTTCATTGGTGACTTTGATCGGCATCGGTGATATTGACCGGCATCGGTAACATTGACCGGCATCGACTCAAAGGGCATCGGTGATAGTAACATTGACCGGCATCGACTCAAAGGGCATCGGTGACATTGAAAAAGTTATCGGTGACATTGACCGGATTTTGCTATAAGGCCACTTTCTTCTAAGTGACTATGACCCAAGACGGTGACTTTGACCAGATTTGGCTCGAGAGCCGTTTTCTTCGATGACTATGACCGGATACTTTGACCGGCATCGGCTAAAGGGCCGGATCGGTGACATTACCGGCATCGGCTCAAGTTTGTTGACCCAAGATTCAAAGAAATTGACATTGACCGGCATTGGCTCAAAAGGGCCGGCATCGGCTCAAAGGGCCGGCGTGTGTCGTGAGCAATGTACTCAATTTTCGTTTGGAACTAGTAGAATTTGACCCGAGTTTTCGAGGTCTTCGTCTGAAATTTTTCAAGAATTTGTTGGAGGTTTAATTTAAAGATTTAATCTAACTTATATTGATCCTGCCATGTGAGTAATTCTAATAATAGTAAACATAACTAGATTTTAAAGCAATTGAAATAAACATAACTAGATTTTAATACCTCGATAAGATTGATTGTATTAAATTCATACATTTATAACTTAAACAATTCAAATTAAGATAATGAATATAAAACTATAGATTTTAATGTTTAAACAACAATAAATTATGATGAATACAAATATTTATTACAAAAATTTATCTTTCATAAATGTAAATGATAATATCGTTTCTAGTGATGACTATAAAATATCCTCACATGAAATCAAAATAATATTATGAATAGTTTAATATTATGTAATATTAACTAATACATTAATGATAATAAATGGTGACAATAAAAAAGAATTAAAGCAATCAATTTTAATGTTATTTAATTATTAATGACAATAAATGGATTCTCTCAATTAAAATATGTTGTCATATAACGGTTAATGTGATAAAAGAGAAAAGTCAATAAAATCTTAATTAATAACAAAAATAATAATGAAAATAATAATAATATAACCACCATCCACGATGTATCTTATGCTTGAATTGTCTGAAAAAAGAAGCTTAGTTTATGTGCTTTATGGTTCCAAGGAGAAACTACACAATTAGGCAGAGAATCACACTAGGAACTGCTAAGAATATATTAATAATAATTGTGTAGAGTTATGATTTTTACATAGCAATAATCTTTATATTTTAAAACAAGCTTCACTAATAATAATTAATATCTTATATTTTTATTTTATTTTAATATAATTTTTTAATAAATAAGTGTGGGACTATTCGCAATCCATGTGTTCTATAGAGCAAATCCTAGTGTGCCACTAATAAACTATTAACGTAGCAATGAATATCTTTTACTGTGACTTAAATCGTAAAACAAAACGGAATTCAAAGTTTTCAATCATACCATAAAAAATAATTAATGTGGTAATTTTAAAATCTAGGTCCAACTTAACGGGCAACTTCTAATTATTACTAAAATTTCAGCAACTTCAAAAGCTTTAACAAACAAATTACCTTTAAAAGTATAATTTTTTATTCTATTTTATTCTTTTGAGTCATTCATAATCCAAATTTTCCTTTATATAAAATACTACGAACACATAATAAACTTTTTTTTTTGCTTCAATTATAATAATTTATTAAAAATTAAATTATTTACTTATCTATTTATTTAACCAATGAATATAATTATTAAAATATCAATTAATATTAAATCAATGTTCTACCAATAACATGTAGCAATCAATCAATAATCAATTAATTTTAAGATATCATAACAATAATGCATATTAATATAATTTATTATCATACTATATACGTTCTCTAATTAATAATAAAAGATAATAATATATAAAATAACGATCAATTAATAATCAATTAATTTCATAAAATGACAATAATGTGACCAATCAATACTATTTATTATTATATATATGATTCTAATTAGTAATAAAAGATAATAATATATAAAATAATGACTAATTAATAACCAATTAATTATATGATAATAATACACATTAATATCATTTACTATCATATCATATACCATTAACACTAATTGATGAATATATTTTAAAAAATAAAATAAAATAAAATAAAATTGATCATGATATAAAATGGTAAATAATTAACATATAAAACTTACAGTGGCCAAAAAGAAACAAAAGTGGTTGGAATAGACGGATGACCTTTGATTTTGGTCAATTTTTTATAACATTGAATGAGAATTGACAAAACTTGTCAGACCTAAACTTTAGGCTTATTAGTGATAAAAAGTCTCGTGTTTGAAGAGAAAAAGAAACATTCATTATTGCTAACACTTACTATCCAGAATGTTCCTCCACCATAGCTAGTAGCTTGATACGAAAATGGCATGAATTCAGCGGGAAAAACTTTATAAAATATAGAAGCAATGACCAAGCGTTTGAAAGATTACCTTGTATTTGAGGTATGACCCACAAGGACAGTAGGTTTTCTGCATAAGGCTTGATTTTTTGTGCAAGATCATCATGGAGACTGATTATTCCCAGATAATATTATTTGTTAACAGGATGCTATGAACGGCCACTTTCGACACAAATAAATGGGTGTTGCACCTCTGGTTCGCGAGCCATTCGATGTTGCACTTGGAAGGAATATCGTAGACGAAGATTTTCAAATTCTTCAAATCCATCTTGCTATGGTAATGTGAGAGAATGGGAATCGTTTTATCGAGTTCCCACAGACGACGCCAGATGTTCCATCCTCTACCCGAGGGGTTGATCGAAAGAGATCCATTGGTCGTCCGGCAATTATCCGAGGAAGATGAGGTGAAAATACCATAAGACCCTCCGACCGATTAATACAAAGACAATCATATAAGTAAGAGTTGTGAACATTTGACCTAGGTCGGTTTATATAGAGATTCTGGCAAGCCACTCTTCTGCACCCTCGACTATTTAGGATTTTTGACTTACGTCTGTTATTATGACACAAGAAGTTATTTATGGCGCGAGGCCACTATGTACTGTTGGTGTGTTGTAAACACACATTTGTCAGGTACCCATTCGATTATAAGTCGAGGACCTTGCCAAATTAGTGTCACAAGTATTAACGGGGTTCATCTTCATTTGATACTAGGAAGACTGATGTTCCCTATTCCCTATCAAAACAGCTTAGTTTAGACAGAACATCCCTGTTCCCTATTGCCTATATGTACCCTATTGCTAAGCCTATTTCCATTTGGTAAATTTTCAAATGCACAATATTAAAAAACATAAATGGTGTGAGATTACATAATTCCTTTTTTTTTTCTCCTCTTTGGATTTGATAATTGAGTTGGGTAGATAAAAATGATCAGGCCCAAAAATCCTAAAACCATTTCTATGTATCAGTTGGACCTCCAGTAGAGTCCATACAAAAGTATTATTATTATTTTTTTAAGCAAAAAACTAAGAAACAAAGATCTTGATAATTATTTAGATGATGTCAAGTCTAATATTTCGTGTTGCTTGAGATGCTATCCGAGGAATATGGTGGGGTGGCGGTGTTGAGCTAGCTAAAGCTTATTGTAAAGCACTTACTGCCTCGGTGAAGAAGCATTTCAAAGGCAATGGAGTCATTGCTAGCATGGAGCATTGCAATGACTTCTTTCTCCTTGGCACAGAAGCCATAGCGCTTGGGCGCGTAGGTAAGCATTTTAAGTTCCAATATTTAATAGATAACAAAATAGATATGCCCAAAACTCACCATAAAAATTTCTTACCCATTCTTTCACAATAATACGTATAGGTGATGATTTTTGGTGCACTGATCCCTCCGGAGATCCAAATGGTACGTATTGGCTCCAAGGGTGTCACATGGTGCACTGTGCCTACAACAGCTTGTGGATGGGAAATTTTATTCACCCAGATTGGGACATGTTCCAGTCCACTCATCCTTGTGCCGAATTCCATGCTGCCTCAAGAGCTATCTCTGGTGGACCAATTTACGTTAGCGATTGCGTTGGAAAGCACAACTTCAAGTTACTCAAGAGCCTCGTTTTGCCTGATGGGTCTATTTTGCGATGCCAATATTATGCACTTCCCTCTCGAGACTGCTTATTTGAAGATCCACTACATGACGGGAAAACAATGCTCAAAATTTGGAATCTCAACAAAGTGAGACACCCTCTCTTTTAATTCTATAATAGCTTTTATTCTTTTTCCAATTAATTACTCACTAAAAAATATTGTATAAAGTTATTGCACTTAAATTGGGTGGGTGCATCACCTCAATTACATTATTAAATAATAAATAATAAATAATAAATAATAAATAATAAATATAATTATACAATAATTAATTATCATAAATGATGTAATTAGTTTAGTACATCAATTTGGGTATGTATTTCTCTTAATCACTATATAATGGCATTGGAATTAACCTCCTTTCCTTTCTTCGTTACAGTACATGGGACTTTTGGGTCTATTTAATTGCCAAGGGGGTGGGTGGTGCCCTGTGACTCGGCGAAACAAGAGTGCTTCTGAATTTTCACGCTCAGTGACATGTTCAGCGAGTCCTAAAGATATTGAATGGAGTAACGGGAAACGCCTAATGTGCATCAAAGGGCTCGATGTGTTTGCTATATATTTGTTCAAGGAGGACAAGCTGAAGCTCATGAAGTCCTCGGACAAGTTGGAAGTTTCACTTGAGCCATTTAGTTTTGAGCTATTGACAGTGTCTCCAGTGAGAGTGTTACCGAAAAGGTTAATCCAATTTGCTCCAATTGGATTAGTGAACATGCTTAACTCCGGTGGTGCCATTCAATCCCTGGAGATTGATGACCACGCAATTACGTAAACCTGGTCAAAATTGGGGTAAGGGGTTGTGGGGAGATGAGGGTGTTCGCATCAGAGAAGCCAGTTAGTTGTAAAATAGGTGGGGTAGCAGTGAAATTTGATTACGAGGAGAAAATGTTGGGGGTCCAAGTTCCTTGGCCTAGTTCTTCAAGTTTGTCAGTGGTTGAGCATTTGTTTTGATCCATAGCAACGTTAACTTGGGGAACAAAACTTGGCTGAGAGGAGAGAATTCCTTCTAAATTCATTTATTCTTTTGTTATGTGTCTATTAACTTAATTAAATAGAGTTAAAAATAACACATGATAAGAGATTAAATGTAATTAGAAGAAGTTTCTTTTTCTCACGATTGGAACCAAATTTTGTTCTAACTTCGAATCCTATGATGTATGACTCTCTCCTCAACTATCAGTAAATAAAAATCATGTTTATCTTTTTATCAATTTTTACCATTTTTGTTGAGTAATAACTATAAAGATAATAAAAAAAAAATTTGGATCGTGAAAAATGATTCTTGTATTATTTGAACTGGATACGAAGTTACATAAAAAATATCAAGCAAGCTACACAGTCAAGCCATTGTTACAGCTACAGTTACAAGTTAATAACCGATCCTAACTAACTAACAGGTAAGAACTAAGAAGCAATCTATTCATGTTAACTAAGTATAAATATAAATTAAGAAGTGCAGTGGCTTTTCAGTTCATTAAGTCTGCTTGGGCTCAATCAATGTGGGCTTGATTTGGTTGGGTATCTTGTACCAGCTCTCAAGAAGCCAGACAATGGATCTCATGTATTCCCAACTTGGAGTGGATATGATGGAAGGGAGAGAAGTGCATCAGTTTAGTGAATATATTAGCTAGTTCCAAGAATGATGAGAAGGGCAAAAGATGAATGAGGCCAGACAACAATTTCTCACAAGCTAGGTGATAGTCTAGTTCTATATGTTTTGGTTCTCTCGCGGAATGTTGGGTTGTGGTAAATGGCCCATTGGTTATCATATTAAAGAGCTGTTGGTTGGAGGATAGGTATATGGAGATCATGGAGCAAGTATGTTAACCACTGCAAATTCACAAGTAATGGCAGCTAGAGCCCTGCACTCAGTCTTAGATGATGATCCGGAAATGGTAGTTTGCTTATTTGATTTTCAAGAAATCAATGAGGAACCAACATAAATGCATAAGCCAATAATAATAGATCTTTTAGTGTCCAAACATCCTCCCCCATCAGAATCACATAAGGCTTTGAGCCTGAAGTCAGAGGAAGAAGGGGAAAAAAAGCCCTGGTCTGGGGAGCCCATATATCTTAGAACACTAATTGACTTGATAGTGCAGCATAGTAGGAGAAGCTAGAAATTGGCTCAAGTATTTCATTGCAAAAGCAATGTCACGCCTGGTTGTAGTTAAGTAAAGGAGCACGCCAATGAGTCTCTTGTAAGGGGGAACACTAGGATATGGCTCAGCAATCCTTAGAAAACTTGGTGGAGCTATCCATGAGGGTATGAGCCGGTTTGGAACCGAGAATTAAAATATCAGAGAACAATTCCAAAGCATACTTTCTTTGACACAGGATAGGACCCTTGGTATATCTGTCAATTTTCAGCCCTAGGAAGAGTATTTTAACTCTCCTAGATTATTGATATCGAACTTATCATCCAGAAACTTCTTCATAAGTGTGATTTAAGTGAAGTCATTTCCTACAAGAATGGCATCATTCACATAGATCAAGAAAGCAGTGAAAAAAGGCTATGTTTCTTAACAAATAAGAAATGGTCAGACTAAGACTGAATGTAGTTTAAAGATTAGAGAGCAATAAATAACTTGAAGAACCATTGTCTACTGGCCTACTTAGGACCATAGAGAGATTTCAATTGGCAGACTTAGTTGGGCTTAGATGAAGTGAATCCCTATGGCAATGTCTTGAGGTCATCCTGCAGAAATGCATTATCAATATGAAGTTGAAACAAGTGCCATTAGCTAGCAAAAGCAACATAAAAGTAACAACCAGACGGTAGCCATATTTGTAACATTCCGAATTTCGTTTTTTCTGTATAAATATTAATTTTATATTTTTTTATGATTTTTGAGAACTTCGGTAGATTTTTTTGAAATTGTGATTATTTTAATATTATTTTAGGCCGTCTGTGGATCCAGAGTGGGTCCAGAAAAAATAAAATTTTTTATGGGTCAGAAAATTTTATACTGTTAATGCGGGGCCGGGGGATCTTACTAAGCCTAAAACCGGATACAGTATTGAAATTTTCTTATACTGTTATTTTATTATTCACTGTATGATAATTAATGGTTTGTAAGTAGTAATTTTTATTCTGTGAGTAATAAATTCTTGTAGCTTTAGCCATGTGATAGCCATGTGCTACTAGCTATTAGATGTTCATTGACCATCACTAACCAAAATTTGTTTCATTTTATGACCATTTAAGCTTAAGTTAACTTAGCTAATTCATTTAGTTTAGGAACTAATTAAGCAAGCCATTTTTGTTGACTTAATACTATTAGTTAATAATCATGTCAAGTCACTAATTTTGACTTCTAATACCTAGTAGCACATGACTATCACATGGCTAAAGCTACAAGAATTTATTACTCACAAAATAAAAATTAATGAACCATGTGCTTGATTTACACCTTGATTGATCAAGCATTAATTCTCCCACATGCAAGCACTCCACGACAATGAGCTTTAGAATAGGCTATCTATCACAATTCTATCACACTTTAGTCACTTAAGTCATTCTCTTCATTTCTTTGCTTCTACACTTAACCAAAATCTCCATTTCTCTCTTCCAAGAAGCATTCGGCCATCACCCATAACACCAACCATCAAGCTTCTAAAATTTTATCTAACCTTATTTTCTAAACCTACACCTTATCATTCTCTTCGAAATTGTGATTAGTTCTATGGAGTAGGAAATAGGTCGTTGTACACATGCATAGTGGGTCAGCATATTGATCTGATAACTATACTTATTTGATATGTTATCTATGATGTTATAATATATATCATACAGTTATATTATAACATCAGAGATAACATATCAAATAAGCATAGTTATCATATCAATATGCTGACCCACTATGCATGTGTACAACGACCCATTTCCTACTCCATGGAGCTAATCACAATTTCGGAGAGAATGATAGGGAGTACACGTCAATAATCATCATGCTTCCATAAGCACATAAGCAAGCATATAATCAAATAAACTAACATATAATCAATTAAACAAGCATAAAATCAAAGTTATAAGGTAAACCAAGTCTTAGCAGTCGACATCATGGAATCCTCATGTGGAGTATAAGTATTTCTACTCCAGATCTCACGAATAGGCATATAAAACTCTAGACGCACAGACACGTGTTGTGTCATAATAGGAATTCCATCTCTAGTACCACTTAGATTCAGAGTCAAATCCCCGGTATAAACAAACTGTTCTCTATCTAAATTAACCCTCCAAAAAGATTCTTTTACAACTTAGGTAAGTTATATTAGAATTAGTCTTAAATGTGATATCCTACGGTGGGTGTTGCAATCTTAGTAACAGAAGTATAGATATCAAAGTAGTCAATGCCTTCTACCTGTGTGTATATCTTTCAACAGAGCCACTATCTTGTGCTTGATCTTAATTATACAACCATTTACACCTTATTGGTGTTTTTGTCAGTATAGAAAAATAATAGAAGAGACACTTGAAAAATTTTATTTCTTCTTCTCAATAAACTTCAAAATATATAGGATACTTATAGAAGTGAAAGACACCTTACACATTCTATAACTCTCCCTCATTAACAATAATAATTTTCTTTTAATTCATGAAATAGTTCTCCTAATGACACACCATAATTCTTCATTACTCATAGAATAATTCCCATAATTTCCATAACTCACATCCACATCAAAAGTCTCATAACTACCAAAATTCTATTAATTTCAAATTATTATTTTTAATCAACACTACCCCTTAATTTGAAATTTTCTTCTTCATTTCAAGTCTTACTCGCAATTTTCAAAATTCTTCAAACTTGAGAGGCTTAGTAAAAATATCAGCAATTTAATCTTGTGTCTTCACATATTTGGGGTCAATCACCTTGTTGTCAAGATACTCTCTAATATAATGAAATCTTGTGCCTATGTGCTTGCTTCGATCATGGTACACTGGATTTTAGCAAGAGATAGTGCAGACTTATTATCAATACAAATCTTTGTTGCTTCCTCTTGTGAAAAATAAATTTCTTTCAACAACCTTCTAAGCTATATAACATGACAAGTGCAAGAAGTTGCCACCACATACTCAGACTCACAAGTTGAAAGTGTGACAATGGATTGTTTCTTAGAACTCCATGAAATAACACAATCTCCCATAAAGAATACAAAACCAGTAGTGCTCTTTCTATCAACAACATCTCCCGTAAAATCACTATCACAATATCCCATAAGCTTGAAATCATTAGAGAATAAATAAAATAGATCAAAATCAATTGTACTTTTTAGGTAACAAAGAATCCTCTGAGCAATTTTCATGTGGATAGAAGTAGGTGATTCTATGTAGCAACTCACTACTCCAATCGCAAAAAGAATTTTAGGTCTTGTCAAGTCAAGTATCTCAAGCTTCCTACAAGGCTTTTGAAAATAGTGGGATCTTCTTTCACTCCATCATCAAATTTCGACAATTTAACTTCACATTCCATGGGTGTGTTCGCGGAGTTATAATCAAACATGTTGAACTTCTTCAAAATCTCCTTTGCATAGGCTTCTTGAGAAATAAAAGTTCCATCCTCCATTTGCTTCACCTCTAGGCCTAAATAATATGACATGAGCCCAATATCAATCATCTCAAATTCTTGTGCAAAAGCCTTCTTGAATCCTTCAAACAAAGTAGGATTAGTTCCGGTGAAAATAAGATCATCAATATAAAGATAAACAAGCAAAATCTCTCCATTGTCATATGCTTTAATATAAAGAGCATTTTCATGAACACATCGAACAAAGCCATTATCTTCAAAATACTTGTCAATACGATTATTCCATGCTCTTGGTGCTTGCTTCAACCCATATAACGCCTTCTTTAATCTCAAGACTTTATCTTCATGCCCTTCTACCACAAAGCCAATTGGTTGCTCAACATATACCTCCTCTTCGAAATAACCATTAAGGAAAGCGGACTTTACATCAAGTTGATAAATCCTCTACCTCATTTTAAGCCACCAAGGCAATGATCAAATGAATTGTCTCCATTCAGGCAACGGGTGCAAACACTTCTTCATAGTCAATTCCATGCTTTTACTTATATCCTTTTACAATCAGTCTTGCTTTATATCTCTCTACATCTCCTTTGGCATTCTTCTTTATCTTGAACACCCATTTGACTCCAATTGCCTCATGACCTTTGGGAAAAGATGATAACTCCTAAGTGTTATTCTTTTCAATGGCATCAATTTCCTCTTGCATGGCTTGTCTCCACCTTTTGTCTTTGAAAGCTTCATCAAAGTCTAAAGGTTCACTATCAACAAGAAGGCAAAACAAATCATAAGGCTCATTTACATCATATAATTCTTCAATACTTCTCATTTTTGTTGGCCTTTCACTAGAACTTTTTTCAGAAGATGAGGATGCTTCATGAATGGGAGATGGCGGTGGAGTCTCTTCTTGGATAGGCGTCATGGTCTTTTGCTTTTCATCTTCAAAGTATGGAAAGAATCATAACTTCCTTCTTCTTGTGCTTCCCATCTCCAAGCAACTTTTTCATCAAACTTCACATCTCGACTCACAACTATCTTGCCATTGCTTGGGTTGTACAACATCTCGACTCACAACTATCTTGCCATTGCTTGGGTTGTACAACTTCTAGCCTTTGGAATTTGGATCGTAGCCAATAAAAACATGTTTCCCACTTCCATCATCTAGCTTGGATCTCTCTTGGTCGGGTACATGAACATAAAAAACACTTCCAAAAACCTGCAAATGATTGACATTGGATTTGGTCCCACTTCATACTTCTTGTGGTGTTAGATCCTTCACATTCTTTGTTAGAGAGTGGTTGAGCAAATAAACAAATGAGGAAGGATTGATTGGGCCACACACATCGGTGTGAACAAGTTGCAATGGCTTGATTACTCTTATAGTTGCCTCCTTTGGAAAGCTTTCTCTTGCATGTTTTCCAAGGAGACATGCTTCACATAATTAATTGGAATGGTTAATTGAAGGCATCCCTTTCACCATCTTCTTTCCTCCCAAGGCTTTGAGTGTTTCAAAATTCAAGTGACCAAATCGCATATGCCAACACCATGCTTCATCTTCAACATTGGCCTTCAAACATTTTGCTTCAATTGTATTGAGATTCAACATGAACATTCTATTTTTTTCATAGACACCTTAGCCACCAAGTTAGTATTATGATCTCTAAGCCAAAGATAACAATCTTTTATCTGAATTTCATATCCCTTCTCAACAAGCAGTTGTCTCAAACTTAAAATATTACTTTTTAATTTGAGTACATAGTAAACATTGGTAACTAACTTGTGACCACCATTTTTAAGAGAAATTAAAATGGTACCTTTGCCTTGTATTTGAACTTTTGAGGTGTCTCCAAATGAAACATTGCCTTTCACTTTCTCATCAAACTCCACAAATTTTTCTTTGCAACCACACATATGATTGCTTGCACCATTGTCAAGATACCATGAGCTATTGTCATCCTTTTCATTATCTTCGAGTGCTAACAATAAAGTTGGCTCTTCAACTTCTTCTTTGTCAATAATGTCGGCTTTTTCTTCAACACTATTAGTACCATAACGACATTCTGATGCATAATACCCAAATTTATGACAATCGAAACATTCAATATTAGACTTGTCATACCTCCTCTCATTTGTTCTAGGATAGTTGTCTCTTCCTCTAGTCACTCCTTTTCCACGCCCCCTAGTTGAATAATGGCTTGTCTCTTGATTATTAGAATTGTCACAGTTGCCTCTTCCTCTTAAACCTTGGCCACGACCACACCATCTTCCTCATCCACATCTACATCATCTTTGACTCTTGTCTCCTCCATCATCTTGCAATGAAACCTTGGCTTTGAGAGCTTGCTCCAAAGGCTCATTTTGCTTTTTTAATAATTTTTCTTCTTCAGCTAGTATAGCCCCAAACAATTCACCAATGGTCATGGTGTCTAAATCATTTGAATTCTCAAAAACACAAGTTACATAATCAAACTTTGGAATTAAAGAGCGAAGGATCTTATCTTTTACACGATCATCTTCAATGTTCTCACCATACATTTTCATTTGATTAACATTGGCCAACACCTTTGAGCTATAATCCGAAAAACTTTAGGATTCCATTATGTGCAAAGCTTCAAACTCACGTTGTAAAATTTGAAGTCGCACCTTCTTCACCTTATCTGCACCTTGGAGAGACTTTTGTAAAATTCTCCAAACTTTTTTCGTAGTGGACATATTGCTCACCTTCTCGAACATCAAATCATCCAAACCTTGATGGATGAGGGACAAGGCTTGTTAGTCCTTTTTCTTTGACTTTGCCAATGCCTCCTTCTCATTTTGAGACAAAGTGGTCTTGTTTTGTGACTTAGTATAGCTACTCTCTACAATCTCTCAAGCATCTTGTGATCCAAGCAATGCTTTCATGCGATGATACCAAGTTTCATAGTTATCTTTTGTAAGACGAGGGAATTGAAATAGAACCATTCCATTATTTATCATTACTCAAATCTCACTAGCTCTTGATGCCACTTTGTTAGTGTGGAAGAATAATATAAGAGACACTTAAAAAATTTTATTTCTTCTTCTTAATAAACTCCAAAATACATAGGATACTTATAGAAGTGAAAGACACCATACACATTCTATAACTCTCCCTAATTAACAATAATAATTTTCTTTTAATTCATGAAATAATTCTCCCTAATGACACACCATAATTCTTCATTACTCATAGAATAATTCTCATAGTTTTCATAACTCACATCCACATCAAAGGTCTCATAACCACCAAAATTCTATTAACTTCAAATTATTATTTTTAATCAATAGTTTTACCTTTTGGAAGATCAGCTAAAGTCTAAGTTTGGTTTTTCTGCGAAGCATCCATCTTTGGCTATATACCTTCATAAGAAAATCAGCTATTTTAGCAACCGAAAAATCTAAAAAATTTGCTAGAAATTCAAATTTCCGATTGACATGGGCCACTGATAAAAACCTTATCAGAAACTAACAATTGCTAGAAATTTTAGTGGATGTGGCCATTAGAAAGCATATGTGTCAGAAGACACATGTGTTTATTTCCAACTGTTATGCTTCACCTGTCAAAATTTTTTAGCGCCTGTAATCTACCAAAAAATCGACAGAACGCACAATATTGAATGGCTCTAAGAAGTTCAAAATTTGACTATTCAAATTATCTTTCGTCATCTTCTAATATTAAAGATGATGACTCTAATGATAATATTTTCAGGTGGTTGAACAAAAATGCTTGAATGATCAAAAGGGTTTTGCCTCTTATGATGATGATCAGGAGACTAAGAAAGAAGACATAACAAAAGGAAGAAGAAAAACATTATGGCTCAAAACATAAATTTATATGATTTATGAAATAACTTTTCTGGTAGATAGAAAATCCATGGTGGAGAAGTTAGGGATTAAGATGGAAACCAAAAGCAAATGAAATTTTTTAAAAGAATGATGTCACTAATAATAATGATATTGTAAGGAGTATTATGGAGAAGTACTTGATGAAATGGTAAGCTAACAATCTTGAGATTGGGATAGTTCATAGGACATTCCCAAGACTACTGGCCTTGCAAGTGGTTAAGGAAGCATGTGTCTACTTGCACTTATCTAACGATTTTTCAAGAGTAGCAAGAAAAATTTAATCTCATAGAAATTTGGACGAATATGAAATTAGTGTTGTTGAGAGTGATGATTAGGGGTGTAATCAAGTCGGTTTGGTTCGATTCTTGGGAAAAAATAAGTCTGAACCAATTAAAATTAATTGGTTCGGTTTAGTTAGGTTTTCATGTTTTTTTATAGCTAAATCCGTACCAAACATCTAAGGATTGGTTCGGTTTGAGTTGTTGGGTTGACCATTTTTTTTACACAAAAATTAGCTACAAAATTAGCTTTCCATAAAAAAAATATCAATCAGTATACCATTTATATACCAATTTAAAGTGCAATACAAGACATATGACAATACTATCTTACTAGAGAAACATATCAATTTCATGAACTTAACTTCTCAAGTAAAACAATACTTTAAAATTGACATTACAATCAGTATATCACTTATCAATTTATAGTACCCAATGTCTATCAAATCAATTAATTTTTTTAGAGGACCAAATAGTGGTAATAGAAGATACTTTTATATTTGTAACTACCCCATCCACATACATTGTACTTTTGATTTTTCTCAATTAACTTAGAAACATAACAGAATGCTACATTTTTTTAATAGGAAAACACAAGACTATTGTACATTGTTACAACTTATAATGCACTTCAAATAACGCCACTTGAAGACAAATGCAACACACTTACACCACCCACCCTCCATTCGGTAAAAAAAAGTAATTACCACCGCAACATAATGGAGAAAGACAATGGATGCTTATATATTTCTGGACTTACACATCTTTTGCATGCACATATATTGGCTCCCATAGTGACAACAACTATCATCAAATGAAACCAAATAAAGTCCCCTAAAAGTAACTCCTCGTTGAGAAGCTTGCAACTTAATATCCAAGATATGGACATCTTATATATTTGTACAACAAGAAGTTATTAGCAAGATAAGTCACTCACAAATTTATTTTTTAATAACATGCATGCAAGATGCCTCCTTTGCCAGTTGCAAGACTACATTGGCAATCATAAAATGATCCCCTCCACCAAGCCACCCGAACAACACCATCACTCCCAGGTTAAGTATATCCGATCTTAAAAATTGGTACATGCATAATCTATCATTTTATTCTAAAAGAAACATACTCCATAATCTCTGGCAAGGGTTCAAAATGAAAATGGAATAGAAATGAAAAAGAGGGGCAGGGCAGAGAGGTGAGGGGAGAAAAAAAAATCAAAACAACAGTAGCAGAGCAGAGTTTATAATATATATATATATATATATATATATATATATATATATAGAGAGAGAGAGAGAGAGAGAGAGAGAGAGAGAGAATGTATCGGTGAGAGGAGTGTTTATTGTAAGAGGTGAGAAGAGTGAATCTTGACTATTGGATCTTACATGAATGGTCAAGATTAGAAGATAAATACATGTAACTTTTTTAAGTGGTCACATGACCTTTAAGTAACTTCTAATCTTAACCATCCATGTATGGTTGTATGGTCAAGATTTACTCATCTCACTATCTCACAATAAAATCGCCTCTTCACTAGATATGTCATATATATATATATATATATATATATATATATATATATATATATATATATATATATATATATATATATATATATATATATGGTTTGATTTTGTTTGGTTCTCGGATTTGAAACTTTCAATCTGAAAACTAAACCAATTAAGCCTCATTTGGTTCGGATTTTGCCTGAACCAATCAACATACCCGAACCAAGTTACACCCCTAGTGATGGTGATGACAGGTGGAACATATATAGTTTTCTTATTACATGTAATACAATGAGAAATAAAAAAAAAGACTATCCAAATTTAATGAAGTATAGAAATTGGGAGTGTTAGTATATATAAAAAAAAGCTAATTTTATTTTGAACTTTTCAATCGATTGCATTCGTGTTTGAATTGTTCCTTTGTTGGTTTCTCTCTTGATGAATTAGGACGCCAATCTCGTAACAATTCAAGAAGTGTTGCATTTCTACTCAATGTTCGTTATGAAATATATTCATCATCATCACTGTCTTCAACTATTAGAAGCAATAGATTTTTTCTTAGCTAGCTATCACTTTTCTCTATAACTTATTATAGCCAGAGTCTAATGAGGTTATCCCATATATACATTCTACAATCTAGAAAGCTCTTTGCAACTTTAAACAAAGACAATTTTAGATTGGAGAACGTATATGAGTTGACCTCTATAAGCTCTGACTATCATCAGTATACAGAGAAGTGTCAATGGCACGAGCGTCGCACTCATGCCAAAATACAACTAGGTTCCTTGATTAAATGTAGTATAACAATCGAGGTCATTCTTCCAAGGGCACACATAGATGTTTCTAATCTAATTAAGAGGTAGTATGCAGGGGGTTTTTGTATTCAATAATTCAATTCGAAATTAAAATCAAATGCAGTAGAAGAATTCAGATTAAGCAAACATTAATCCAAGGTATTCAAAATCATGTGGTAGAATTTATCATAGTTCTCAAAGTGACATGTTCTGCATACAGTTTCTGTTAAATTCGAAATTTAACTAGGTAATCACCTAGAATCCAATCAACACAAATAGAATTACAATTTCAATCTATAAATTAACGTTGATTTTAAATTGATTCATTTAACCTAAATTACCAATCGGTAAAAGTAGCCTCAATTGATTTCGGATTAATCGATCTTACTTTCTGTCACTTCAATTATGAACACGGAATCTAAATCTAATCATAATTAGATCAAAACATAATTGAAGAGATATAGAAGAAGAAAATGCATACAAAATAACCATTAAGCATAGGAACTCAAAATTCAAACCACACTTCTTAGATCGCTTAGATTGACAAGGTCTTTAGCCTTCCATGGCCATCACCATTGGAGAAGCTTCAGGAACAATACAAAATACGAAGTAACAAAGAGAGGAGGAGAAGAAAGGTTCTAAAAACCAAGACTACAACATGAAAAAAAAATGAAAATGCATAAGCTCTCCCTATAATACAATCTGATTGCAATTCTTCGTAACAATCCACTAAAAATCTCCATTATGAAAGTGGTTGCACCATTATTATCCATTATTAAGGCATGTCTAAAGTATTTCTCCCACTTTTCATTAATTATGTCAATGATTCTTCCACCTACTCTTTAATTATTCTAATAATTTCCACTTTTCCACCTAATTGCAATTTGAATTTTTCCCATTCATAATTGTCATTTTTGTCACAATTTCGAATCTACCTCAAGCCCATCAGATAACCCATGAAATAAGCTTTCCAATAAGTGCTCATATGCTTAATTTGGGCTTGAAATGAGTGATATATGCCCAAAATGGTGAAGGTATATCCAGAAATACGTGACAACACCGCTGGTCTAACTTCAAGGCTGTTTTTAACCAATTAAATGTCTAAATTTGCCAATTTTACATTTCACAAAACTTGTAGATCTTTTTCTCATCTTTCATAGCATATAAAGAACATCAAAATCAAATATCTAGAACTCAAGTTATGGCTAAAATACGGAATCAATGTCAATATGCAAAAAAATCCAAAAAATTTGCTTTAAAACCCAATTCAACCCAATGATTAAAATAGGTGTTAAGATCACTTAATTACAATCATTAATAAGGTAATTATATAGATAATTAATATATTTAAAACTGTAATTATCAGTCAGCAAGCTACAAAAAAATCGTACATGCTCATAACAATTGAAGACAATGATGATAAATGATGTATTTTATAAGGAAACATCCTTGGAAAAAAGGTACTTCTCAAATTGTTACGAGGATTTCTATTCTAATTCACCAAGAGAAATCCAATAGAAAACTTTTCAACACTAGTTCAATTCATTGAAAGCTCAAAACAAATTTACTTTTCTCAATATTGCCGCTCCTGGTTTGTAAATTCATTCATTAAGTATAGATAGTCTTTCTTTGAGCTCGTGTGACATTACAAGTAATAAAAAAAAAATATTTTTTTCACCTATAATCACAATCCCTCTCGAATCAATAATCTCAGCTTCATCCAAATACTTTTAAAATTAATTTTTTTTCTAGCTATTCTCCAAAACTCATTAGACAAATGCAAAGAGACATAGGTTTCTTGTGCCAACTGCAAGGCCTATAGTCTTGACATCACCCATTCAACTCCCCTAATCCTAAGTTGAGCTCATTGTTTCATTAGGCGTTTCTCCTTCATGAAATTCCTATATAACTTCACTATCGATGATGCAACCATTCTTTATATAAATCTCATTGCTTTTGGTTCCATCTTATTCCCTACCTGTTCCACCATGTGACTTCTCTCCATTAGAGATTTTATTTCAAAATGTGTAACTTTATTTTTTCGAATCACAATGTTTTTCTTCTTTTTATTGTTATATCCCTACTTAACCTTCTCCTCCTCATCATAAAAGGTGGAATCCTATCACTACTCAAACTTTTTTATCACTTGTAACACCAAATAATTTTATTACTAGAGTCATCATTGTCACAATCAGTGAATGACTAGATATAAATTATTTAAACAGTTAAATACCGAAAGAGTTACTTAATCCTAAATCTAAATGCCAATTTAAAACAACTATTGTCATCTAATTTAAAATTTTGAACTTGCATGGAGCATTATTCCAACTATATATATAGTTTACCACAACAATATGCAAAACAAGTGTGGATTAACAATATAATTGTACAAAATCTATAGTTTACATCATTCGCAGCTCCATATTATGCAGTGCATGCGGACATATGTGGTCAAGATCTGCAAACTCCTAGTGCCTCCTAGTATGTCATCATTGTCACAATCAATGGATGACTAGATATAAATTATTTAAACAATTAAATCCCGAATTATTCAGAATTACTTAATCCTAAATCTAGATGCCAATTTAAAACAACTATTGTCATCTAATTTAAAATTTTGATTGCATGGAGCACTATTCCAACATATATATATATATATATATATATATATATATATATATATATATATATATATATATATATATATATATATATATATATTTATTTATTTATTTATTTATTTATATTTATATTTATATATATATATATATTTATTTATTTATTTATATTTATATTTATATATTTATATTTATATTTATAGTTTACGTCATTCGCAGCTCCATATTATGCAGTGCATGCGGACAAATGTGGTCAAGATCTGCAAACTCCTAGTGCCTCCTAGTATGTCATCGTGGGTTATTCATTTGAGCCGAGGTTAGTGAGCACTTTAATTCATTTAATTGTTGCTTGATAGCTTTAATTTCTCTGTAGATAGCTTTAGCAACCTATCTTCTTCTTCTTCTTCTTCTTCTTCTTCTTCTTCTTTTTTTATCTTAGTGTTATTTAACTCTATATTATTATTTATATAATTACTGAATGCTCATATAATAAAAAAATATAGTTAAATTATTTATATTATTAATTTGAAAACTTTCACTCTCATTTTATATCAATTCTTTTTAACTCAATATTTATACACCTAATGAAAAATTTATGAAGTTCAGAATTTACATTGCACTGCATGTTAATTAAATTTTATCTAAAACCAAAAGATTATTAAAAAAGGAAATCATAAATCTATATTTTTAAATTTTTTTCTTCTTTTATTTTAATTTATTAATTTTTATTTCAATTTATTTTAATTTCAATTTATTAGTTTATTTCTCCTATATGATAAAAAAGATCTATAACTGTTTTACTTGAATTAAAATTTATCAAACTTTCTACTTAATTTTTTTAAAACCATATTTCTATAATTCTATCATATAAATACTTTTATAACGTACAATTTTGTTATATAATTTATTCCATATTATAATCCTAAGCATATTCAATACCATGCAAGCTCAAGCCCTTCATACGATGCAAAATCAACTTATATAACACACCAGGCAAAACATAGAGCATGTACCAATTTTAATACGCAACCTCGTGACTATATTTATCATACATAAACACAATATACATAAACACCATCAGATATATATAAACAAACACACACACACATATATATATATATATTAAGAGGTTATGCATATTATATATATATATATATATATATATATATATATATATATATATATATATATATATATATATATATATATATATATATATATAACTTACATAACCTCCTCTATATATATATATATATATATATATATATCTAATGAGAGGAGTGATTATTGTGAGAGGGTGAGATGAGTAAATCATGACCATACAATCATACATGAATGGTCAAGATTAAAAGTTGCTTAAAGGTCATGTGATCATTTAAAAAAGTCACATGTATTTATGTTCTAATATTGACCATTCATATAAGATCCAATGATCAAGATTCACTCATCTCACTCTCTCATAATAAACACTCCTCTCACCTGATACACTTTATTTATATATATAGTAACAATATAGTATACCATGCATGAATGTGCACACTATGCAATTCATGCACGTAGGTTCCGCACCCAAGCAACAGTCAAGGCGCACTCCTCCAAATACCACCATCACACATATGCAACGAAGACTAGACGTCAGAGATACAAAGGGAGTTATCAGAGAGGCGAGTGGAGATGCTGACATGACCATGTCAACGCCCACGTTCAGCCACAAAACACCACCATCTGTTGCGCTTGCTGATAGCCTGAGAGTGACTGGATAGGCAGAGAGGCAGAGAGAGGTAAAAGAGAGTGATTGGAGAGGGAGGGGTGATCGAAGAACGAGAGAAAGAAAGAAGAGATGGAAATGGGAGTATCGCGAGAGGGGTTATATTAAGGTTTGCGGTAGATTTTCCTGGTGGTTGTATCTGCCGGAAAATGAATTCTGTCAATTTTTTTTATTTTATTTTATGGTAGAAAAATTCATTGAAACATGTATGAATCCGTACCTTTGAAATTTGAAGAATATTTTTGGTGGATATGCTCTCCGCCATAAATTTTGAAAAATCTGGTGCGTCGGTTTGCAGTAGATATACCATCAAATAGGTACACTGGATATAAATTTTTCGATGGATATGTCCACTGGAAAGTTGATTTTTTTTTCTTTTATTTTTCCTATGTTTTCCGGTGGGCGAGACCACTAGAAAGGTCTTACTCACCAGTGGCCTTGAATCCACAGAAAAATGGCAATGTTATTTTCTATTTTTCTTGTAGTGAGAATATGATTTGGGCACAGACTATGATGTACAGGTATTTCATAATGTTTATTGTACCCGTATCGTATACGTATTCGTATTCGTATTAAATATTCAGATATTTGATAAATGTTAGTTTAATTTTTTAACAAAAGTCATATTCTTATATTATATTCGTGTCGTATCCGATACGGATACGTTTAATTTTTTAACAAAAGTCGTATCTTTATATTATACTTGTGCCGTATCCGATACTCATATCCGTATCCATACATCATAGGGCGCAGTAGTGGATGAGATGTAAGGGTGAATGCTTAGTGTTTTAGAGACAGATTCTGATAAGAGAGAAAGGATGAGAGTGGGTATGTTATACCTGAGTACTAAGTCATGTGGGTTGATTGAACGCTCTTGAAGAAGAGGACAAGTTGCAATGATTATCCTACAAGTATATTGGTTTTATTTTGGCTCTTGAAGATTTACGGTGTGCGGACTTATTATATGTTTAACTGGTTCAAATGTTCAATGGATGTGGAATGTGAGGTGTGTCTGTGTGTTGGTGGAGTAGGAATGGATAGGTGATGTGGGATAATCAGTGATGGAGGCTGTTCTGGACCGATATCCGGGATCCCGATCCATGGGATCAACCCGGCATGCGCGTAACCGGATTCCCCCCAGCCGTCGTGGAGAAAGACTCACGACACGCTTCTGACCACGGGTCAAGACAGCAGGTGACCACGGCTGACTAATCTATTCTGAGGATAAATCCCTAAATATACGTAACTGCCAGTCGTCAGTTCACGATATTATAGGATTTACAGATATCTCAGATGATCGGATACCTTCCTTATATAAATCCCAGATCATAGGGATATATCCTACAATAAAGGAAGGATAATCTTCACTAAGATATCAATCCAGATTCACCCGCATCCAAGACGAGTCCTTCTAGGATTCTGCATATGCTCCTATAAATACTAGGCCAAGCGCCAAAGGTAGGCACTTCCTCTGAGATATAAGCTATCCCTATTGTGCACGGTCTAACTTGAGCGTCGGAGTGCCTTTTGCAGGTACCCACCCACTCACACCACCGTTGCCGCTGCCAAGCTTCGGAGGAATCCACTGCATTGTGCCTATCACAGGTACCCTACTGAATTCACTTCAGAACATTGGCGCCGTCTGTGGGGAACTTTAAAATTCTAATCCCACCCAATCATGGTGAATACGAGGCAAAACTCCAGAAGAGACGCTGCTCAAGTCTCAGTCAACCAAAGACAAGATCCTGACACGCAGCATCCACCACCGCCATTACCTCCGCTTGTGGCTCAAGCCTCTGCCGTGAGGAACCAAACGCCCCGACCAGGAAGCCGACGTGATGGCCACTCCACCTCTTTTTCTGAGGAATCTCCTAACCCGTCACGCAGGATTCCTGTCAGGGATAGACTCGAATTCCCAGCCCAGAAGGGCGGCCAGAGCCTTCAAGAACGCAGAATTCCTGTGCACCAACGCTTGGGAAACCCGAGCAACGAGTTCGACGATCGTGCGTCACACTCCGAACATACGCACCAATCTCGGGCTTCTCAACGCCAATTCCAGGATATGTTGCAACAACATATGGATCTACTCAACCAGAGCCTCGCCGACGTGACAGACGAACCGACATGGAAAATAACATGACGAGGGCCCACGACGGTGAGAAAATTCCTCATAATGGAGACAACAACCGGAACCAAGGAACCGTAGAACAACCTTTCTCCGACAAGCTCATGGAATTCCGGGTTCCGAGAAACTTCAAGTTTCCTCCAAACCTCGAAATTTATGACGGAACCACGGACCCTCAGGAGCACATCAATGCCTATGAGCAATCCCTATGCTTCTACGGCGGATCCATGGAATTGTTGTGCCGAGCTTTCCCGCTCTCCCTCAAAAAGGGGGCCCTCAAATGGTTCACCAGCCAGCCACGAGGGACCATCGTGGACTGGTCCGACCTCAAGCAGCGTTTTCTGCTGCAGTACACCACGAGTAAGGAACAACCTAAATCCATCGAATCCTTGGCCAAGGTCCGCCAGGGAAAGGATGAAAGCCTCCGGGATTACGTCAGACGTTTTATGGCTGCACGCCAACGTAGAAAACTTTGAGGACAGAATAGCCTTGCACTACGCCAGAAGCGGTCTCCGAATAGGCTCCGACTTCTTCAAGTCCCTGGCAAAAAAGAAGCCAGACAATCTGACCGATTTCCAGAAGCGTTCTGAGAAGTACGTCTATCTGGAAGAGGCAACAGAAGACCACAGGAGGTGGGACAACAAAAGCGAACCTCCTCACCAAAAGCCCGGCCAGAATCCCTCAAGGTCACGACCTCCAAAGGGTAGCCCACCCGAAGAAACTATGCGGACTATACTCCTCTGAACACAACCTGGGAAACGATCTTGAGGGAAGTAATGAACACGGAGTTTCAGAACGTCCCGAGACCACCCCCTATCAAGAGGCAGAGGCAGAAAGATCACTCCAAACACTGCACGTGGCACAAAGCCTATGGCCACGACACAGAAGATTGCCATCAGCTGCGTGACGCCATTGAATTCCTAATCAAGGCCGGGCGCCTGCAGCAGTATGTCCTCCGTGCCCAAAACAGCAAAGGAGATGACAGGCGCAGAGACAGCAGAAGACGGAGTCCGTCCCCTCCGCGCATAAGAAAGACGAGAAGTCCGAGGAGAAGATCCCGGACTCCACCTCAGCGTAATAACGGCGACCGACAGGGCAGGGATAGGAATACTCCCCCCGCCGGCAACAATGATCACCGCGCCGAGCCCAACAGGACGATCCATACCATTGCCGGTGGTTTCGCCGGCGGAGGATCCTCCAACGGAGCTCGGAAGAAAGCCCTCAGAATGGCAGTTTTTAGCGTGGCCCATTCAGGATCAAGAACACAGGTCGAAAATAAGAAAGCGTCTCTCATCACCTTCTCAGACGAAGACTACGGCGGAATAATCCCGGATCATGATGACCCACTCGTCATCTCCGGGGTAATTTCCAACGCCGAAGTCCGTCGAATTTTCGTCGATCAAGGGAGTTCGGCCGATATTATGTTCTTAGACCTTTACCAAAAATTGGAACTCCCGCAATCCGACTTGACCCCCCATGCTGGAGAATTGACGGGCTTCACCGGTGAGAAGATCACTCCAGTAGGATATTACGAAACCCATCTAACCCTGGGGTCATCTACACTCTTCAGGACTGTGAAGGTAAAATTCCTGGTCGTGGACTGCCCCTCGGCCTACAACATTATCCTGGGCCGTCCGTCTCTCAACGCTCTCGGGGCGGTAATATCCACCACTCACCTCGTGATGAAGTTCCTCAACAAGAACAATGACGTCGTCACTATTAAAGGCGACCAGGTTTCAGCCAGAAAATGTTATAATGAGAGTTTGAAGATTTGCAAAATACCCCGGACATCAAACCGCCCTGTATCTACCCCGACTATTGACCAGGTCAACATTCTGATGACCGAGTTGGACGTCAGAGAAGAAATCCGGGATACCCGACCACAACCCGAAGGCGAACTGGAATCCCTTCAACTCGGGAACGATCCTGGGCAGGTAACCAAAGTCGGAGCTCGTCTGGATGAAGGAGAAAAGCAGCAGCTTTCAGAACTCTTGTTGAAAAACAAGGACCTTTTCGCCTGGACTTCCTCCGACATGCCTGGACTCGATCCCAGCTTCATTTGCCACCGAATTGTCGATCAAAGAAGGCACCAAGCCGGTCGCACAAAAAAAGAGAAAGGTCGGTCCCGAAAGACAACAAGTCGTCGAAGACCAGGTTAAGGAACTGCTAAATGGCAATTTCATCAGAGAAATCTCCTACACCACATGGCTTTCCAACGTGGTCTGGTAAAAAGTCCAACGAAAAATGGAGGATGTGCGTAGACTATACCGACCTGAATAAGGCTTGCCCCAAGGACCCATATCCACTCCCCAACGTGGACAGGTTAGTAGACGGATCCTCCGGGTTCAGATGGTTATCATTTATGGACGCATACTCCGGATACAACCAGATTCCCATGTACACACGGGGATGAAGATAAAACCGCTTTCATCAATGATGAGCGAGCTACTTGCTACAAGGTCATGCCTTTCGGCCTAAAGAACGCAGGAGCCACCTACCAGAGGATGATGAACAAGGTTTTCGAAAACCAAGTGGGAAAAATGCTAGAAGTCTATATAGACGACATGATAGTCAAGACCCCACACACCGGCTCCCACACGGCGGATCTCGAAGAAGTATTTGCACAAATCCGAAAATATAATATGAGGTTAAACCCGGAAAAATGCGCTTTCGGGGTCCAGGCCGGTAAGTTCTTGGGATTCATGCTAACGCATAGAGGAATTGAGGCCAATCCGGATAAATGCCAGGCCGTCCTCAACATGAGGAGTCCCCGCAACGTCAAAGAGGTACAACAGCTTACGGGGCGCATAGCGGCCCTTACAAGGTTCTTAGCCAAAGCCGCTTACAAGTCTCTCCCCCTCTTCAAATTGCTCAAGAAGGGAAGAAGTTTTGAATGGACTCAAGAGTGCGAGGACGCCTTCACATCTTTGAAAAACCTTTTGTCCTCCCCCCCTATCTTGACAAGGCCGGACAGCGGAGAGACACTTTACTTGTACCTATCCGTCCACGATGAAGCCGTAAGCTCAGTTTTGATCAGGGAAACCGACGAGGGACAGAAGCCCGTCTATTTCGTGAGCAAGGTCCTCCAGGGGCCTGAACTCCGATACCAAAAGGTCGAGAAAGTCGCCTTCGCGCTCATCATTACTGCAAGGAGACTTCGGCAATACTTTCAGTGCCACCCTGTGGTAGTAAGAACCGACCAACCTATCCGACAGGTACTACACAAACCGGACCTGGCCGGGCGAATGATTGCGTGGTCGATTGAACTCTCAGAATTTGGAATTACATACGAACCACGACTTGCAATAAAAGCCCAGGCGTTGTCCGACTTCCTGGCAGAACTCACAACAGATAACGGCGACCCAAAGGAAGCCTTTTGGACCATCTTTGTTGACGGATCGTCGAATCCCAAAGGAAGCGGGGCCGGGGTGATAGTCGAAAATTCAGAAGGTTTGACTTTAGAGCACTCCATGAAGTTTGAGTTCTCAACTTCAAACAATCAGGCCGAGTACGAGGCCTGTATCGCCGGACTGCTAATGGCAAAGGATTTGGAGGCAACACGGATCAAACTCTGCAGTGACTCCCAGCTAGTAACCTCTCAAATCCGAGGTGACTATCAAGCTAAAGAGCCCCTCCTACAGAGATACTTGAGCAAGGTCCAAGAAATTTTAAAACATTTTGAAGAAGTCAGGATAGAGCACATCCCAAGGGAACAGAACTCCAGAGCCGATCTCTTATCTAAGCTGGCCAGCACAAAAAGCCCCAGCAACAACCTAGTGCTGTAATTCAAGAAACTCTTTCCCAACCCTCCATCACGGATCATAGCGTATCCCAGTGGAGGACCATCAACCATCTTGGATCACTCCTATCTTGGGCTACTGCACCACGGAAAGCGCCAACGGACCCAAAGGAGGCTTCCAAATTAGTAAAGACGTCGGTCGGTACACTATTTACAACGGTCGACTATACCGGCGTGGTTTCTCTTCCCCCCTTCTAAAGTGCTTGACCCCCGAGGAAGCGAGTACGCCCTGGGCGAAGTACATGAAGGAAGGCTGCGGTCACCACTTAGGCGCCCAAAGCCCTAGCCCAAAAGTATTAAGGGCAGGATTCTATTGGCCAACGATGGAAGCCGACTCTCATGCACACGTACAAACTTGCGACAAGTGTCAACGTCATGCAGATCATTTTCAAGCCCCCTCTGAAGAATTGTCCACGACGTCGGTCCCATGGCCCTTTTACCGGTGGGGTATGGACATCCTAGGTCCGTTCCCCCAGGCCCCAGGGCAGTTTAAATATTTGGTGGTAGCAGTAGACTATTTTACCAAATGGATCGAGGCCGAATCTCTGATCACCATCACCTCGGCCTGAATTCAGAAGTTTACTTGGTGCCACATCATCACCAGGTTCGGCATACCAGAATCTGTAGTCACAGACAACGGAACCCAGTTCAAAGACAAAGCCTTTGAGGAGCTGCTAGCCGGTCTGAAAATAAAACACCATTGTAGCTCCGTCGAGAACCCCAGGACGAACGGACAGGCAGAGGCTGCCAATAGAATCATCATGCGGGGCTTAAAAAAGAGGTTAGACGAAGCCAAAGGGAACTGGGTCGAGCAACTGGACCATGTTCTTTGGGCATACCGGACCACCCCCCATTCCACAACAGGAGAAACCCCTTTCAAGCTAACTTATGGTCTGCGAAGCCATGATCCCGGTGGAAATAGGGAACCGAGGCGGCGATACCAACATTTTTCATCCGACAAAGAACCCCACCTAATCGAGAGGACCTGGACTTGCTCGAGGAAAGGAGAAACGTAGCCCACATCCGGGATGTCGCCCTCAAACGAAGACACGGCGGCGGATACAACAAGAAAGTGGTCCCGAGAAAATTCCGGCCGGCGACCTAGTCCTCGAAGAGCCGACATAGGAGGGAAAAATGCCTCCCGGGGAAAATCGGCCCCTAACCGGGAAGGCCCCTATCGTGTCGTCACCAAGGTGCGGGTAAAGGAGCCCACACACTTGGAAACGTTATCCGGGACCCCGGTCAAGAACTACTTGGAATATGGACAAACTAAGGAAATACTATAGCTAAAAGCCCATAGCGGCTCAGCCCTTCAGAAGAATTATCTTCGATCCATTCTTGTTTTAAATAAGTACGCTATGTACAGACTTCTGTTCTCCCAAGTTCAGTAATAAAGTTACTATTCATGGAAACCTGGTTCGATTTAACGCGTTGCTCTAAAAATTCGATAGGAGACAGTACGGAACATATGTACACACTCCTTCCTCACACCTAAGCCAAGAAGGGTTCCTAAAATCTGAACGATTAATAGGATACTTACCCCGGGCGGGGTCAAAAGCAATGCTAGCGCCCTGGACAAAAGGGCCTTCGCGAAAAATGCCCTAACCAGGCGCCACTCTTACCTATGTTCAAATTCCAAACGCTTCCCGCAACAAGCACTGGAATACGGATTAAGGTTTCATTTGGCTTAAGTCTAAAATCTCTTTACGTTTCATTATTATAAGCGTTAGATTAAAGACCAAGGCCTCTTTCCTACCTAAGTCCCTGGGAATACCACTCAATTAATGACATGAGTGAAGGATCCCGGACCATGGTTTTCACAGCACAGTTTTCTAAGTCCGGCATAACAACTACCAAAATGGGCGTTGGACCCAGGTCGGAACATGAAAAACAAAAATGAATAACCAAACAAAGCTATTAGATATAAAACCCCAAACACGGGGTAATTGTCCTTACAAACAATAAAACCCCACGCAGGGGGCAAAAAAAAAAATAGGGGCAGTTCAAACACCGGCTTCTTCCTCTTCGGGGACATGAATAACCTCCGGGGTGCCACCAGGAGCCTTCGCGGCTACAGCCTCGACAGCTACAAGCTGGCCGTTATGAAACATCTTGTCAGAGGACACACCCTCCAAGATAAGGTCGACCCCGGGGTTGAAGTGCTGGATCTGCTTCACAGCATTTTGGAACTGCTCCTCCCCAACGTTTCCAGCCACTCCGTCCAGTTCCTCCACCTCCTTCTCAAGCTCCGCCACCTCGGCCCTCAGAGCGCCAATGCTTCGGTCAGCTTCAAGCTTCTCGGCCTGCCTAGCAGCTTCAGAGTCCGCCAACGCCTTTTCCAGCTCAGCGACTTTGTTCTCCAGTTCGACGGCCCTCTCTCTATTGTCTTCACTGGCTTTTAGAGACGCGACCAACTTCTGCTCGGTCTCCTCTTTTTCTTTCTTCAGGATCCTCAGCTCTGCCGACGCCTGGCGATCAGCTTTCTCGATAGTGACCTCAATCACACGGATTTCGGCTGCCGCCCGAAGAGCCTGTCTCTGGAGCGCGGCTAAGGTTTGTGGCAGACCCTGTTCGGCAATATGCTGCCTCACCTCGCCACTCAGAAGTCGCCCATCTATGAAGGGCCCGGGCTCAGAATTCCCCGTGATGACCGGCAAAAAGTCTGCCATTTCCATATCGCCGCACTCCGACGACCGGCCATCATGCTCAGAAGGCCCTTCGACAGCTTGCCTTTTCCGGGACCTAAGAATGGGGGCAGGGGACCCCGGCTCGTCTTGCTCCTCGATCGCGGCCACACCCCGATCGGATGAGTCCGGAATGGCGTGGAGGAAGAAGCCGCGGTTTTCTTCCCTTTCCTCCGGTTCCTTGAAGACCGCAGCGCAACCATGGAAGATCCCGACGTCATATTGCTAACTGAAAAGAAACAAAAACAAATACAGTCAGTACATCTCGAAACATTGATATATGAAGACTCCTAGGGACACACTAAACGCCCTAATCCCTACCTAACAAAGTGTAAAGAAGATCATCACCAGGGACTTGAAGGACGTCTCTAATGTTGATGTTCCCATGCTTCTCAGCATAGCGGGTTATGAATTTCGCGGTCCTAAGTTCCTCGGGGTCGAGATCCCGCTCTTCTTTCTCAATCATGTTGAGAGGCACGTCCCAGCACCGACGCGTCCAATACAGCGGAAATTCCGGCTCCCCATCCGGCTTGAGGAAGAAAGGATGGCATCCCTCCCTGGCTTTTATCTTGAAAAACGAGGTCTTAAACCCTTTGAAGCTTTCTTCGAAAACATCAAAAGACTTACGACCAAGCCGGGATCGAATGACAAGCCAGCTCGTCTGCCTCACCGACCCCTGGGTGTTTATTCTTGTATAAAAATAAAAGAAGGTCTTCGCCGAGCATTTGAGGCTCATCAACCGACAAAACCTCTCGAACGAAATGATGTAGCCCCAACCGTTAGGATGGATCTGCGAAGGGGCTACTTGAAGAGTGCGGAGTATATCCATCTGGAAGTCAGAGAACGGCATCCTCAGTCCCAACTTAAGGAAAAGCGGCTCGTACAGGAACATGAAATGTGAGCCCTCTTCCGGCAGGAACACACCCTCTCGTTCTAATTCGGACAGACGACTTCAAACTCGTCGTCTCGAGCCTTGTTCACCGTCAACTCCAAGGCAAACAGGGACTCTCGGAGCACGGCCTCTCTCGAAAACTTAGATTGACGTTCCCATACGTCGTCCACCACCCAAGTGCATACCAACCCGGGACCCCGCCGCACTCGAACCAACTCGTCTACCGCCGGATCACGGGCATCGTGAAGTGGGGCGGAACCTTAGCTTTCTTTCCTTTGGCCATGAAAACCCCGAGAACATCCAAAGAAGTCGGCAAAAAACTGTCAGAATCAATAGTTTCACAGATTCAGACACGGGAGAGCGGGGTAACCCTAACCTCCCCTACCGACCTCCTGTCCCACCGGAAATAAAGCATTCAGGGGAACTCCCCCACCGCGCGGGGCGCGGCGAAGTTGGTGCCTCAGGGAGGTGACCGTATCTACCTAAACTGCTAAGCCCAACTTGAAAATAAGCAAAAACCAGAAACACCTAGCTATTCTACTTTCTGAAAAGCGCAAAAGAAATTTGAAAGGAAGCAACACTTACTGGGTAAAAGCAGAAAACAGAGAAGCTGTGCCAGAACAATGGAAAAGCAACAGGGAGCCAAAGCCTTCAGCAAAGTTGCAGCGGTGTTTGAAAACGATAGAGTTGAGAAGACAAATCTCTGACCCTTATTTATAAAGGGTCCATCAACGGATGAACGGTTAGGGGGCATTCCCGTCCCCTCCAAGGCAAAATTCAAAAGACGCCCATCATGGCTCGCGGAGCTCTAGGCACGTCCCTCCAACAAAAACGCGACACGTAGCCCACACAGCTGTAGTAGCAGCTGAAAGGACGGTTACACAGTAATCTAAAGCGTTGTTGAATGAGAACCCGGGTTGGTACCACGGATTCCAGGACCAATTAACTACTACACACGACGTGTTAATTCCGAGGCATATTTATAGCCGTTACTAAGGGCCGGAATCGAAACAACCCCGGCAATGTCTTTATTTAGTTTTTGCCGGGATAAGCGTTGGACTCACCCCGGCAGAATCGCGTGGGACAAAAGGTCAAGCAGAAATATAGAACGAATTCAGAAAAAGGAAAACATATATTGAGTCATTTTCATTCCACACATCGTCATACAACTGAATAAGAAGAAAAGCAAAATCTTGAGAGAACAGAAAGCATAAGGAAGTCCCGGAAAAAGGGGCAAGTATCTTCGGCCACCTGGGCCGGTACCCCATCCACATCTCCAAACCACGGTCTCTTAAAAAAGTGGATTGGTTTTGCAGAACATTGACCAACCGGGATCGTGACCACGGAAAGAACGCCAATGCTCTTTGCACGACCTATCCGCGATGCAATTAAAGACCGGGATCTTCTTGCGCTCGTCGGAAGGGAACCCGGCCTCTCTAGCTGAAGAATCCCCCCCGGTGTCAGCCATTCCGAGTTGCCTCAAGTCATGGAGCAGCCACAACGGGTTTTCCACCCCGGAACAGACTGAAGCCACTCCGGAATAGGAACCCTCTGTTCACCCGTCCTTCTCCCACCTTCTCAACGGACAGCGGCGGAAGCGGATACCCGCTGCTTCCTGCGTAGCGAGCCAAAGAAAGCAGACCACCCCAGGTTGCCCCAAGGGAGTCATCACTCCTTCGGCCAGGCATCCTTGCATCTCCAGCCGTTACTTCGAAAAAGACCGGCCGATGCACACAGAAACCGCCGAGAGGACGGAGAGAAGAACAGTGTGCTCCAACGGGTCCCCATGCAACGGAGGACGGAAGCATGATTCCATCCTAACAACACGTAGGGTCAGACTTCCCCGCGTACGCCAGGATAGAAAGGCTTCCGCCTCCCCAAATGCATAGCTACCCGGTTTTACGCCAAGATAGAAAGGCCTCTGTCGGGAAGAAAAAACGCGAGGGGAAGATCAAATCTCTTTAAGAACTTTGGGAAAAATAAAAGTATGGTTTCTATAGACGATGAAACTCTCTTCACAGCAGAGGAGAAAGAAGAAAGAACTACACTCAACCCCTGGGGAAAAATCATCTTTGCGCGATGAAGAAGAGCATGCAAGCTCATGAAGAAGCATCCAGTACTTATAGCATAAATAAAGGACTCTGATTGGTCGCGTGAAAGGCGACCTGATCCCATGAAGTTAGCCAAAATAAATGTCCCGATCTTTTATTGGCCATAAAGATAGGGAGCAGTTAAGGAAATCCCCACGAAACTAACGTTTTCTCTAAAAAAGAAACGTTACTTCCCAAGAATCTTTATATCCCAATAAAGTCCACGTATCAGTTTCCCAGAGAATCGCAAGCTGAAGTCACCAGAGATCACATCCGGGATTCGCATTGAATATATCTTCAGCACTCGAACTGGAAAACAGTAGTTTCTGCCCATAACCAAGTAAAACAAGGACGTTGGTAATAAATTGAGGTCTAACACCTTCCCGGTAAATCGTTACGTCAGCCATACGGTAGTTGATCCATCTTAAACTTGACTCAGTCCGTCTCATCCAAGAGCCAAGCTGGGGGCAACTGTTCTGGACCGATATCCGGATCCCGATCCATGGGATCAACCCGCATGCGCGTAACCGGATTCCCCCCAGCCGTCGTGGAGAAAGACTCACGACACGCTTCGACCACGGGTCAAGACAGCAGGTGACCACGGCTGACTAATCTATTCTGAGGATAAATCCCTAAATATACGTAACTGCCAGTCGTCAGTTCACGATATTATAGGATTTACAGATATCTCAGATGATCGGATACCTTCCTTATATAAATCCCAGATCATAGGGATATATCCTACAATAAAGGAAGGATAATCTTCACTAAGATATCAATCCAGATTCACCCGCATCCAAGACGAGTCCTTCTAGGATTCTGCATATGCTCCTATAAATACTAGGCCAAGCGCCAAAGGTAGGCACTTCCTCTGAGATATAAGCTATCCCTATTGTGCACGGTCTAACTTGAGCGTCGGAGTGCCTTTTGCAGGTACCCACCCACTCACACCACCGTTGCCGCTGCCAAGCTTCGGAGGAATCCACTGCATTGTGCCTATCACAGGTACCCTACTGAATTCACTTCAGAACAGAGGCATAATCCATATCAGACATGTGATTTGGTAAAGGCTGCTCTGCATAGAAGGAAAAGGGAATTGATCTTCATGAAAGGCTACATTTCTAGATATGAAAGTTTTTCTATATATATTTAAGGTCTAACAGAAGGTAAAGGGAACTAATTTTCATGTAGCTAGCATTGTTGTCTCAAGTTTGTAATTTCACCATAGGTTTAGAGATTTCTTTTCATGCTACAATTAACTATAACTATATGGATGTTGATATTTACATCAATAGTTTTTTACCATTTTCAATGACATTGGTCCAATTCCTACACTTGAAAATGATTAATGTCGGTAACCAAGTACTTTGTCTCCTTTCTTATCCTTCCAATTAAATGTGTATGTATGTACATATGTATATAAATTTTAAGTATATTGAATGTTCCAAACGACAAAGATAGAGAAAATTAGCAGCAGATATTTGGAGAATATTTTTTTTAGATTTATTTAATGTGTTGTATCATTCTAGATAATTTTAAGCTATATAATCAAAATTTAGCAAGGCCATTAAAAAGTTTACAACTCAATCCATATTTTAATTCAATTATTATTGTTAATTATCTCTACTAATTGAGGGTAATGTGAACTTGATTTTATGGTTGAAATCTCACTTGAAGTACTTTGTGGCCACGCCATTAGATATCCAAGAAGTATGGGTATGTTTGATATCATAGAGAAAAAGAAAATGAAGGGATCGTACAATAGAAAAAAGAAAAGAAAAGAAAAGAAAAGAGAAAAAAAGAGAGAAGTGGAAAAATTATTACTCATCTTGTTTAGTATCATCCAATGAAAAAGAAGAGAGACTTCCTTCCTTTGTTCATTTTATCAAGAAAAAAATAAAAATACATGTAAATAAATATCAAACTACTTTATTACCTCTTTAGAATTCATAACATCATTAAATCATTACAAAATAACATAGGATCCACAGTAATTAATATAAAGATAACTTTTTAACTTTTAAATTATTTATTCGCATTATTTATTATTTCTTATTAAATAAATATAAATTTCAATTTATTAATTATTGTGATATATATACTTGAAAATTCAAATTTCAAAGTTGCAATTTTTTCTTTAGGAATTGTGTTTATTAAACAATGAAAAGGTATACCCATCGTTTGTTGCAGACGTTGGCGTGAATAAATTCGTGTGAACGTTGGCGTGAAAGACATAGTGTTGATATCTAATTTTGTTCATAAAATTTTTATTTTTGATGTCTAATCAAGAACTAATAATAATGTGTTAAATAATGTTTAACTATAATATTTTGAACACATTTTTTTATTTTCAAATTTTTTTGTTTCTATCTTATTTTCATCATTGCTTTTCCTTTTATTTAAAAAAAAATAAAATTTTTATTACAGCCAAAACATAAAAATAAAAAAATGGTAAAAAAAATAAACCAAAAATGTAAAACTCTTACTGCTTGTTATTTTTCTGCTTTTTGATGAAAGCCAAAATTTCTTTTTCTTACTCTACATTTTTCATCCTTTTTTGGCCATACACTATTGCACTCCTTTGTACTGCATATAGCATCAGGCACACACGATACCAGAACAGAAGGGACAAAGCTACTTTTGCCCTTACTTTTTTTTTTGGAATTATTGCATAGTAACCGCTCCGCTCACTCACTTTTACGTTCCTCACTACCACACATACACCCACCCACAAAATTGCAGATACCCACACAACACCATGGCAGAAGGGGAAAAGGGCTCTTTGGGCTCCCTTTTTGGCAGTATTACTAGCAGGGACTCTTCTCTCTGAGGAAACGAACCACAACACACAAATTCCTCAGAACCTCACATTGATCATTCTCATTGTTTTCATCCTATATTGATGACTCTCCATTCTCACGAACCTCCATAGACTACAGCATCCCAACACATATTTGCTCTTCCCCCAGCTTCCTGATTTTTCATCTTCTTCAACCTCTTTCACTCACACATCACCCTCACCCTCATCCCTACCTCCATAATCAAGCCTCTATAGCCATTTACCACTTTCATCAACAACTTTTCTCAAGCCTCCACCCTCACTCATCAACTCCAACAACCAACCACCAACAACCATAAGCCAAAAAAAAACGGCCCACCGCAGATCCGACCAGTCACCCCACGCCGAACTTGCACTAGACCGTGCCGCCCAAGCCATTCCAAACCGATGACCTGCCACCGCATTAGCCCAAGCTCGTGATCTGCCCAAGCCTATCGGGTCTGCCCGACCCCATACCACCCCTCGACCGGTCCAGATCTGCTTCATTCCAAACCACCACTGGCTCGAACCAGCCTCGACAGGACCAGACCTCCACTCGACGCCTCCCTGTCATACACCGAACTGTGGTCTGAGCCCGAACCAGATCCCGCTCGGATCTTCCCTTGCGAAAACCCAGTCGTTCTCCGCGTCGCATCTGATCTTGCTCCGGCCGTTCTGCCCAAACCCACTCCACTATCATCGAACAAGCCGATTGTCGCTATTTCGTTCTGTCCAAGGAACAACCGTCCAGTCCTTCCACCTGCAAATCTCTTGAAAGCCCCCTGTTGCTGTGATAAAGAAGTTCTCTGGTTCTCTTTCTATTTTAAAAATATATGTAGCTTATTTGCATTTTGTTTGATTGTTGATACTGAGATATTTGAGTTTGTGACATTTGGGCTTTACTTTGTTTGAGTTGATTGCTTTTTCATGCTTCACTTTTTTTTTTGTCATTTGAGTTTTTAGTTGTTAACATAGAAAAAAAACGTTGACATTTGAACCTTCTTAAGAAAAAATGTTTTCTTCTCTTTGTTGGTTTATTGAATTTTGTTTTTTTTATTTTTATTGGTGTGTTTATTGCAATATTATTTTTTTAAAGGGTAATCTTGTGCTAATTCTGTAAATATTTTTTATGAAAAGAAAATAAAAAATATATAAATTGAGATTAACTGAGTTATGACTTTTATAATCATCTGAGTTGTAACAACTTGATGATTCAAGTTTTAAAATAATATCATTGAACTTTATTGAGAAGAATAAAAAGGGATTAACTGAGTTGTGACAGCTTGTTAATCCTATAACTTTTAAAATCATCTGAGTTGTGACAACTTGATGATTCAAGTTTTAAAATAAAAAAATTAATAAAATAAAATAATTAAACCCCTTAGAGAAGAATAAAAATGAGATTAACTAAGTTGTGACAACTTGTTAATCTTATAACTTTTATAATCATCTAATTGTGACAGCTTGATGATTCAAATATTTTCAAAATTAAAAATAGTTAACCAATAATCGAATTTTTTACAAAACTACATGACTTTGAGTTCCCCACTGCACTCGGGAATACGTAGGAGCAGAATCTTTATTCTGTTAAGCCAAAAAATAAATCTTCATAATTTAGTTGTTTCTTTTTATTTTTTAAAGGGGGTAAAATAAATACATTTAAGATTATTAAAATTTGCACAACTAATTTAAGGTACCGTTCTTAGAACGAGCAGTGTAGGGTGCTAATACCTTCCCTCATTTTCTAAAAAGACCACTTTTGCCTATTTTAAAGGTTTTTCTAATGTTTTCCCAAATTAAATAAATATTGGTGGCGATTCCATTGATTTTCAAACCCTTATTATTTTTTCAGTCATCCCATCGCGATCTCGGTTGCGACAGCTAGCAACTCCACTGAGGACACTTAGAGAGTCAGGCATGTTGTTGTTAGTTGTGCAAATTATTAGTAATTTCTATTTATTTATTTTATCCTTTGTTTGTCTTTGTTTTTGCTTGTAAATATATCTTAATTAGTTTTTTTATGTAAATATCTGCTAACATTTTTCTGTGTTTATCTTGACATGATTTACTTGTATATATATTTTTCTATATTTTGTGCTTAATTGTTAAAACCCTACGATAGAAAATTGTTAACTAGCTGTGGTATGTATGTTCTATTTGATTGTTATTTTTGTAGGATGAGGGTAGTCCTTAGGATTATGGAGGTTTGTATGCTCTCTACACTCACGGCACCTACACGTTTATCACACACATTCGAGTGGGGTCCTATACCCAGGTCTGAGTGAAGCTTAAGTTAGGTAGAGGTTGCGTAGTGGTAGACATTTTGGATATACATCCTGTTTGGTTATCGCGAAAATCTCATCTAGAGTGTGCCCTTTTCACGAATGTCCCACACCTAGTGGTTTACCCGCTGTTTGTGGTCAATATTCTGAAATGAGACTTAGTTCTAGAGGCCTTTAGAATAGTAGAGCCACCCAATGAAAGTTCTCACAAATAAAAAACTTATAGATCCTTAGGATAAAACTTCTCAAATTTAAGGCATTTCCTTAGGACACAAAGGGAGCGTACTTTTTCTTTATCTATCTCTTTCTCATGTCATTCATCCATGCATTTTTTTTCTTATGACTTGCATTTACCTGGCACTCCTAGCATTCTTAAAAATAAAAAACAAAAGGTATATCATCTTGCATTCTCATGGTTTGCATTTTCATTCATTCTTACTTCTATTCTTTTTTTTTAAAAAAAAAATCAGCTCTAAATTTGATACATCATCTTGCACTATCATGACATCCATAACATTTTTTTTAAAACAAAACCATATGCATAAATAGTCAATGCTCTGCATACATGCATTTTGTCATTTTGGTTCAGTCAATACTAATAATTGCATCATGTTTCCTCGAGCAAAAAAGTAGACACTATAGTAGGAAAACTACTTCCACGACACCCTTACAAGACTCGTTCCCAAGCAAGGATCATGGATGAGATAGAGCAAACTTAAGAGTTGAAGGATGAAGTGAACCAGCTTAGAAAGCAAATGTCCAAGATGATGGAGATGTTGCAGTTTATGGAGAATAGAAGGAGCACAGATGGGAATCCCTCAGCAGCAAACGAAGGACACCCAGCCACACCTCTTCACCCGCCTGACTTCTCTCCAAACCCTCTTCAATATCAAAGCCTCAACCCTCAAGGAGTTATGATGCCGCTAACTGTTTATCCAAACAGTACCACCCAACCCGCTGTCACTAGTTCTCAGGGAACTCAAGTTCCACTATTCCCACCATATGGCCTCCCTCCCGGGTATGTACCACCATTGGCCACAAATCCCCTTGATAATAGTACGTCGACAGTGACACCAATCCTAAACCCTCTAAATACTACTAAAGCTCAGGTTACTCAGCCAAGTGCTAATGAAACCCCACAAACACAACACCCATTCCCCTTCTTTTTTCCCTCATATGGTTTTCCTGCTTGCTTTATACCACCACAAGTGACCAATCCCTCGAACGACAGCACACCCGTTGCTAGCTCTTTGAACACAACTCAACCACCTACCAATAGAACCTTCCCGACGTAGCATTTTATCCCCACTTTTGTGCCACAATACCCATTGAATTCCTCTATCGAAAATTATTAATCCAAAGAGAAATTAGAAACTCTAAAAGAGAGACTGCGAGCCATAGAAAGGGCAAGTAGCTACAGTCTCCTTGATGCTTCAGAACTTTGCCTTGTCTCTAATGTGGTGATCCCACCGAAGTTCAAAGTTCCAGATTTTGATAAATACAAGGGGACCACTTGTCCAAAGAACCATCTGACCATGTACATCTGCAAGATGACTTCGTATGCTCACAATGACAAGCTGCTGATTCATTTCTTCCAGGATAGCTTGACTGGGCAGCTTCAAATTGGTACACGCATCTTGAGCGTGCCCATGTTCAATGTTTCAAAGACTTGGCCAATGCTTTCTTGAAGTAGTATAAGTACAACATTGATATGGTACCGAATAGACTGCAACTACAGAATATGAGTAAGAAGGAGGCTGAAACCTTTAAGGAATATGCTCAATGGTGGAGAGAAATAGTTGCTCAGGTAAAACCCCCTCCGACAGAAAGAGAAATGGTGGCCACGTTCATTGACACTCTGCAATCACCCTTCTATGACAAAATGATAGGGAGTGTGTTATCAAATTTTTCAGACATGGTCATTATCGGAGAAAGAGTTGAGGGATGAATGAGAAGTGAAAAGATTGTTGAAGGTTCAACAGGGACATTTAACGCCAAGAGGCCCCCGATAGGGAAGAAAAAAGAAGGAGAAATACCTTCGACCAGAGAAACTTCACCCAAGAGAGATATAGCCAAATACCTATGAATCATCAACCATCCTTCCAAACCCCTTTCGTACCTTTCCACCCGTACTTTCCCACTACTCCACCAATTACATATCCCCAGCCTTATCACCCCCATATCGCCAACACTTTACATGTTCCTTATCCTCAAACTCACCACCCAATGAGGCCTCACCAAACGCCATCTCCTACTCAATACCAGGCACCCCCTACCTTACTGCCTCAAACAGCTCAACCATGGACCCAAAATCCAAACACAAACCAAAGAAGACCACCAAATAACCAAGAAAGGAAGTTTGTTCATTTCGACCCAATTCCTATGACCTATGCCGAGTTATTACCCTAACTCATCCGTAACTCTCTCTTGGCTCCTTGCCCGATGAAGTCATTGGAACCCCCATACCCTAAAGGTTTTGACCCAAACGCCAAATGTGATTACCATGCAGGGGCTGTAGGGCATTCCATAGAGAAATACAAAGTGCTAAAGTTTAGGGTACAGGATCTAATCAATGCCAAATGGTTGAATTTCAAGCCAAATACTCTTAGTGTGAGCCACAACCCTTTGCCTAACCATGAGAATCCTACAGTCAATGCTATAGAGGAGTGCTCTACCCAACAGCTTATAAGACGAGCGGTAGATGTCAAAACTCCAATGAGAGTTATTTTTAAAGAACTATGCAAATTCGGGATGATGGAAGCTCATATTAAAGAGAAAGGAGGCGACGAGAATGAAATAATGTGCAATCTCCATGGGAATGTGGGGCATTCTATTAAGGAATATGGTGAGTTTAGACAAATCCTCCAAGATCTAATGGACATGCAACTAGTGCAAATAGGTCATCTATGTGACAATGGTGGCATAAGCATAGTGGATGAGTATGTTATTCTACAATTTCAAGAAGGTCAGGAAGCCATAAACTCTTTGGTCCCTTCTATTGCAAATTCGGTTATCAAACCCCTGGTTATTTATTACACTGCAAGTGCGCCTTCGCCACCTCCATGTGGCCCGAGGCCCATCACCATTCAAGTTCCTAGTCTATTTCCATTCAAGGACACTAGAGTAGTACCGTGGAATTATGATGTACAAGTCCTTGGAAATAATCTCACAAACGATCAGTCAAAAGTTTCATCTTGTTTGACCTCTATTGTCACTAATATATCGGGGATCGAAGGGATGACATGAAGTAGTCGTATTTACACTCCGGAGGAGTTGCGAAAAGGGCAAGAAGAAGATAAGAGAAATAATAAGGGGAAAAGCAAGATAGGAGAGACTTCTATGGAGAATGATGTGAAAGAAAAAGGAGGGTTGACAAAGCCAAATGAGTATAAGAAGGAGGTATCTGATGAAAAAGCCTATGAGTTCCTAAAGTTCATCAAGCAAAGTGAATATAGAGTGGTAGATCAGCTGAATCATACCCCTGCTAGGATATCACTCTTATCCATATTGATGAATTCCGAGCCGCACAGAAAAGTGTTAATGAAGATACTAAATCAAGCTCATGTTTCTCATGACATCACAGTCGACAAGTTAGGTGGTATTATTGGCAACATTACTACTAATAATTATGTCACTTTCATCGATGACGAAATACCTGCTGAAGGAATGAGGCATAATAAGGCGCTGCATATTTCTGTCAAATGTCAAGATCATATAATGGCTAGAGTGCTCATTGACAATGGTTCCTCTTTGAATGTAATGCCAAAATCAACTCTCACTAAGTTGCCTTTTGATTGGACTTACATGAAACCAAATTCAATGATCGTAAGAGCTTTTGATGGGACCCAAAGAGAAGTGATGGGAGAAATAGAGATCCCAATTCAGGTTAGACCTACTACTTTTCATATACTCTTCTAGGTGATGGACATCACATCGACTTACAATTGCCTCTTGGGATGACCCTGGATTCATTCTGCAAGGGCTGTGCCATCCACTTTGCACCAGAAAGTGAAATTCATAGTGGGCAATAGGTTGGTGATCGTATCGGGTGAGGAAGACCTGTTGGTGAGTAAGCTCCCATCAACTCTTTACATTGAAGCTACAGAAGAAGCTCTTGAAACAACATTCCAAGCGTTCGAGGTTGTCAATGCTATTTATGTGAAGGAGGGAGCTCAAGTTCCAAAATCACGGTCATCTAGTGCATGCATAATGATGACTAAGGTTATGCTTGAAAGAGGATATCAAAGTGGAAATGGAGTCGGAATGAACAAACAAGGTGTCGTGAAGTTCTTGACACCCTGTGAAAACAAAGATAAGTTTGGGTTAGGATATAAACCCACCAAAGCTGACAAAAGAAGGGTCATAGAAGAGAAAAAGGGAGAAGAGGTTGGCTAGGTTGGAAAATCGGGAGCCTAAAGCTAAGGGGATCCTTATTTGTGACATCCGACAAAGCATCCGAAGCGCGGGATTGGTGTTTCTGAACCAAGTGACCCCTGATAACAATGTATTTTATTCATTTTATAATCCTCTCACTAGGTTTCTTAAGGTTCAATTTGGCTTAATTAAGTTCATTTTATCACATTTTATAAAATTAAGCTTATTTGGATCATTGAAGAAATTATTGCTTGAATTATCATTAATTTTGGTGATTGTATTCTTAAGTAAAGTATTCACAATTTGAGTTACAATTATCTGATTAATGTGATTCTGGTCTTGTTGAAAAGTTTAGATAAATCTCTAATAACTATGCACTTGATAGCAAGAGCCACACTGATAGCAATATATTTTATTCATTGTATAATCTTCTCACTTGACTTTTTCAGTAATCTGGCTATAATTTGAGTTTTAAATATATGATGGATGTGATTTTGGTTTTGTTTTAAAGCTAAGACATATTTCTACAACTTTCATGAAGGCCTCAAGACTAAGAACACATGTTTGGATAACTCAAATTTGAGTTGAAGCAAAATCTAGGGTTTTGAACCTGACAGCTTAACCTCTATGTACTCATTAGGCTATATCTCGGGCTATAGGAGTTCAACAATTCTAAAATTTTAATAGTGGAAGGTTAAGACCCATATCTACAACTTTTATGAGAACACAAAATTCAATTCAGATTCCTTGAAGGTGATATTGGGCTTGGAAATCAGAACAGAGGTGCTAGATTTGGGTCTGACCCATGAGTAGTAATTGGGCCATATCTCGAGTTGTGGTTGTTGGATTTGGATGAAATAGGTGTCTCTGTTAAGCTGAGACAATTTCTTAGAACTTTTATGAAGACCACTTGGCTGAAAAATGATGCATGCCATGAGTTCAGAAGGGAAACATTTCGGACACAAGAATCCACCCATCAAACAACTACTTTGTCATTTTGTTCTCATCATCCATCATCTCTTTTGACATTTTGTACTCTTCTAACTCTATAAAAATAGGCAAGGGCTGATCATTTAAGAATGTTAGCTTAGATTTTACTTTCATGTTTGTATGTTAATTGCTTCCTTTGTGTAGTTTTCTATTGTTCTTAATTGAAGTTATGTTCATCATCATCTTCTTCTCTCTTTCTTTCTTCTTGTCTATGAGTAACTAAATCTTCATCTTGCTTGGGTGAAAGAGTGAAGCTCTTAGTAATGAAATAATGTTAGATTATTCTACTTCTTGAGCTTGAATGATATATTTTTATGTGATATTTATATGTATTGTATGTTGTTTTCAATTAATTTAGAAATTCTTCTTGTAGAATGAATATCTTGATTCATTGTAGACAAGACGTTGGCACAGTGGATGCTTGAGACCATTTACAAGTATTGGTAGATAATTATTAGGACTATAATATGATTACATGTATAATCTAAATTGAACTTTGAATGTTAAATCTTCCAATTGGAACCTTCATTATGCATGATTTCAATTGAGTTATAAAAAGAAATAATCTTGTCTTTAATTTATTACCAAGAGTGGATCTCCTAACCCAAGCAATTCTTTTTCATTTGTGAACAACTTATATCATCTTTAGTATTGTAAGAAATCTTCTCCTTACTTCAAATAATTTTCTCTTTATCAATTCCCTGTGGATCGACCTCGGACTCCTGAGAATTTACTACTTGAAACAACCTGCACTTGGGTTTGAAACTTTTAATTATCCCATCAACCGCTATCGAAGATGATCAACCCATCAATCATGGTGTCAACCTGGTGTACCCTTGCTCCCCAGATGCAGAGCTCAACAATTGGGAGAGCGTTGATTTTCCTATGACCTTTGAAATTGTTTCAAAGTAATTCTATAATGCTAATTCTATTGCTCTACCCAAGGCTTTAGGAAGATATTTTGTAAAAGCGGGCTCACATATTTTCATTTCAATATCTGTTATCAATAAAATGCATTTTCAAATTATCTTGCCTTTTAGATTTTGTTCAACCATTACATTAGCCTTTATTCATTACCCATTTTTTTTTTACTTGTGTTGACATCAATGAATGCAGATCTGAAAATGACTCTCTTAAAAATGATAGTGTTATGACCCTATTATATGATTTTGATCATTCCGTTAATTATGTTGATGAGGATAATGATGACAATTGGGAACTCTTTCCTGAGCTAATGAGATTAATGGAACAAGAGGTCAAAGAAATTCAACCCTATGAAGAATCAACTGAAGTAATCAATTTGGGGACAGAGGATGATAAGAAAGACATTAAAATTGACACTTCTATGAAAGAAGAGGAGCGAAGCAAGTTGGTTAAGCTCTTATCCGACTATCGCGACGTCTTCGCATGGTCGTACCAAGATATACCAGGCCTAGATGCCAGTATAATTGAGCACAAATTGCCGTTAAGACCAAAATGTCTTCCCGTCAAGCAAAAGTTGAGACGAATGAAGCCATAAATGTTGTTAAAAATTAGAGAGGAGGTCAAAAGGCAGTTTGATGCAGGTTTCCTCGCTGTCACAAAGTACCCTCAATGGGTCGCTAACATCGTCCCTGTCCCGAAGAAAGATGGGAAAGTACGGATGTGCGTTGACTATAGATATTTGAATAGGGCCAGCCCTAAAGACAACTTTCCTTTACCTTACATTGATGTTTTAGTGGACAACTCTGCTCAACATGCATTTTTCTCCTTTATGGATGGTTTCTCGGAATACAATCAGATTAAGATGGCAGCTGAAGATATGGAGAATACCACATTTATCACTCTGTGGGGGACTTTTTGCTATAAAGTGATGCCGTTTGGATTGAAGAATGCCAGAGCGACTTATCAAAGGGCCATGGTGGCATTGTTCCACGACATGATACACAAAGAAATAGAAGTTTATGTGGATGATATGATTGCAAAGTCAAAAACAGAAGAATCCTGCTAAGTACACTGTTGGTGTAAAATCAGGCAAGCTCTTGGGTTTTGTGGTTAGCGAGAAAGGGATAGAAGTCGATCCAGACAAAGTTCAAGCAATCATAGGGATGTCAGCTCCTCGCACTGAAAAAGAAGTTAATGGGTTTTTGGGGAGACTGAACTATATTGCTAGGTTTATATCCCAGTTGACTGCAACGTGCGAGCCAATCTTCAAGTTGTTGTGTAAAAACCAGACAATAGAATGGAATGAGGATTGTCAGGTAGCATTTGAGAAGATCAAGCAGTATCTGCAAGAAGCCCCAGTTTTGGTACCTCCAGTGCTAGGAAGGTCTCTCATCATGTACTTAACTGTGTTGGATGAATCCATGAGTTGTGTACTGGGACAACATGATGAAACCGGTAAAAAGGAGCAAGCCATCTATTACTTGAGTAAGAAGTTCACAACCTATGAGGCAAAATACTCATTGTTGGAATGCACGTGTTGTACCCTAGCATGGGCGGCCCACCGGTTGAGGCAATACATGTTATGTTACACCACTTGGTTAGTGTCCAAAATGGACCTGATCAAGTACATCTTTGAAAAACCTGCCCTCACTAGGAGGATTACACGCTGACAAGTTTTGCTATCAGAATATGACATTGTCTATGTTACCCAAAAAACAGTCAAAGGCAGTGCTCTGGCAGATTTCTTGGCTAGTAAACCAGTGGAAGATTATGGGTCTATGCAGTGTGAATTCCCTGATGAAGATATAATGACTTTGCTTAGAGAAGAAGAATCCTCGGAAAAAGAAAAATGACTTTGTTGTTCGACGGAGCTTCTAATTCACTGGGGCATAGAGTTGGGGCCATACTGATTTCTCCTGAAAACAATTTCATTCCAATCATTGCTAGATTATGCTTTGACTGTACAAACAACATAGCCGAGTATAAAGTATGTGCCATGGGAATCCAAGCAGCAATAGAATCAAAGGCAAAAATTCTTGAGGTGTACGAGGACTCTGCCTTGGTCATCCATCAGTTAAAGGGAGAACGGGAAACTCGAGATGTCAAGTTGATCCCTTATCATGCTTACATCAAGGAGTTGATTGAACAACTTGACGAAGTCACATTCCATCATATCCTTCGGGAAGATAATCAGTTGGCTAATGCTTTGGCCACATTGTCATCAATGTTCAAAGTAAGCCATGATAAGGACTTGTCACTCATAAAAATGAAAAGTCGTGACCAACTGGCATATTGTCAAATGGTAGAAATGGAGTCAGATGGTAAACTGTGGTACCATGACATCAAATGTTTTATCAAGAGCAGAGAGTACCCTCTAGATGCTTCAGAAAATGACAAAAGGACCCTCTGAAGACTCGCAATGAGTTTCTTTCTAAATGGAGAAGTGCTCTATAAGAGAAACCATGACATGGTGCTGCTAAGATGTGTTGATACAACAGAGGCAAAGAAAATCATCAAAGATGTCCATGAAGGTTCTTTTGGAACTCATGCAAGTGGGCACGCAATGACAAGAAAGATACTAAGAGCTGGGTATTATTGGTTAACAATGGAAACTGATTGCTTCAATTATGTGAAGAAGTGCCATAAATACCAGACGTATGCTAACAAGGTCCATGCACCGCCAGCACCTTTGAATGTTTTAACAGCACCTTGGCCATTTTCGATGTGGGGAATGGATGTCATAGGGCCCATTGAACCAAAGGCCTCAAATGGACATTGTTTATTCTTGTTGCAATTGATTACTTCACAAAATAGGTTGAAGATGCTTCTTATGCCAATGTGACCAGGAATGTAGTGATTAGATTTGTCAAAAGGGAGCTGATTTATCGTTACGGTTTGCTAAGCAAAATTATCAATGACAATGCCACTAATCTGAATAATAAGATGATGAAAGAGATGTGTGAGAGTTTCAAGATTGAGCACCACAATTCCTCACCATATCTCACCAAAATGAATAGGGCAGTTGAGGCAGCAAACAAAAACATCAAGAAGATTGTTCAGAAAATGGTTGTAATGTACAGAGATTGGTATGAAATGCTACCATTTGCACTACATGGCTATCGTACGTCTGTTCGTACTTCAACTGGGGCAACCCCTTTCTCTTTGGTTTATGGAATGGAAGCGGTACTCCCTATTGAAGTGGAAATTCCATCATTAAGAGTGCTGATGGAGACAGAATTAGAAGAAGCTGAATGGGTCCAAACTCAAATTGATCAGTTGAACCTCATTGAAGGAAAGAGATTAACAGCACTGTGTCATGACTAACTTTACTAGAAGAGAATGATGAAAGCCTATGCGAAAAAGGTGCGTCCGCGGCAGTTTCAAGAAAGAGACCTAGTACTCAAGAAAATTCTTCCCATTCAAAAAGATCATCGAGGAAAATGGACTCTAAACAATGAAAGACCTTATGTCGTGAAAAAGGCTTTCTCGGGAGGAGCTTTAATTCTCACAAACATGGATGGTGCAGATTTATCACTTCCTATAAATTCGGATGCAGTCAAAATGTATTATACTTAAAAAAAACTAAAATTTAAAAAAAAAAAAAGAAAAGAAAAGGAAAGTGGTTCGCTAGGCTGAAAACTTGAAAATGCGGCCTAGGCAAAAATTAGAGCGACCTGCTAGGTTGAAAACTCGAAAAGAGTGACCTAGGCAAAAGTTAGGGTCAAAGATGGTTCTTGAGACATCCAGAAAAGTGGAGTTGCCTCGAGTCACAATCTGGGGCAGTTTGAGTTTATTAATGCCAAACTGGGGCAGTTTGAATGCGAAATCTTGTCAGAAACGCTCCCAATACGTGAAAACTGGGTCAAATTAGGTTCTCGGAAACATAAAAAGGGTGTTTAAGGTCTTATACATGGGAAATTACACTGATCATCTTAGAGAGCATCACTGGAAGAGTTGGAAAACTCTACTCCAACATTCTTTTGTAAACCTTTCAATTCTAACCCTTGTGGTACCACCTTTCCTGTACTATTCCTTTCTATAATGATAGTCCATTTTCATTGCAACCCATTGTTGATTCAATATACATTTATCATGATAGATTTATATTGAGATGTGAAACATGTGATCATATTGTAAAAGCATTCAGATTTGTTTTAACAATCTTGAAAGGTCATGGGGAATACGATGAATTTCCTGATAAGAGTATTGATGAGAAAAGAAAGAATCACTAGCAAATCAAGAAGCCAATCAACGAACTTTGTTACTGTTCAACCTTGATCCTGCTATGGGAAGAAGTTCTTAAGGATGTTGTGGAACCAAGAGCAATCTAGCTAAATCTATGATGTGTCAATTTTTGTCTACCCAATTTGTTCATGAGAATCTTTACAGTAGGACATCTATTGTCACGCATCATCTCAAGCATCACATGCACTGTCTTCAAGCATCACATGCATTGCATCATATATCATCTCAGGTATCACATGCATTCACAAGGTCATCACCATTTCTTTTTTAGGTCCCAGGGCTTTATGTCCATTGTCATTTCATTTCTAGGTCCTCGCACCCATTGCTTTGATAGTAAGTCAGGGCCTTACACTCATTGCCTTTTCATTTTCTTGGGTTCCCTTACCCATCGCTTTTAGCTTCCACGGCAAGTCAGGGTCTTATGCCCATTGCCTTTAGTTTCCGGGTCCTCACGCCCACATTTTTAAGTTTCCTATCAAGTTTCGGCGGATACCCAACTCCGCAAGCTTTTTCTTTTCCAGTTTTAAGTTTTCTGTCAAGTTTCGGCGGATACTCGACTCTGCAAGCTTTTTCTTTTCCAATTTTAAGTTTTTTGTCATGCTTCTGCAGATACCCGACTCCACAAGTTTTTTCCCTTTCTTTTTCCCTTTCCTACTTTAAGTTTTTGTCAAGCTTCGGTGGATACCTGATTCCGCAAGCTTTTTTCTTTTCACGGTCCTCATACCCTGCATTTCTACCTTATTTTGATGACCATTGTGTCTTGCATCGATCTGCACAGGAAAATTTTCATGTACAAAATTGAATCAATTCCTTTACTTTCCATTTAGTCTAAATGTAAAGCAAAGGGGGGCAGCTGTTGATACCCAATGTTATCCATGAAATTTTTATTTTTGATGCCTAATCAAGGACTAATAACAATGTGTTAAATGATGCTTAACTACAACATTTTGAACACATTTTTTTTTATTTTCAAGATTTTTTTTGTTTCTATCTTATTTTCATCAATGCTTTTCCTTTTTATTTAAGGAAAAAAAACAAAATTTTTATCACAACCTAAACATAAAAATAAAAAAAAATGGTTAAAAAAACCAAAATTGTAAAACTCTTGCTGCTTGTTGTTTTTCTGTTTTTTGATGAAAACCAAATTTCTTTTTCTTACTCTACATTTTTCATCCTTTTTTGGCCATACACTATTGCACTCCTTTGCACTGCATATAGCATCAGGCACACACGATACCAGAATAGAAGGGACAAAGCTACTTTTGCTCTCACTTTTTTTTTTGGACTTATTGCACAGTAACTGCTCCATTCACTCACTTTTACGTTCCTCACTACCGCACATACACCTACCTACAAATTGCAGATACCCACACAACACCATGGCAGAGGGGGAAAATGGCTCTTTGGGCTCCCTTTTTGGCAGTATTACCAGCAGGGACTCTTCTCTCTGAGGAAACGGACCACAACACACAAATTCCTCAGAACCTCACGTTGATCATTCTTATTTTTTTCATCCCATATTGATGACTCTCCATTCTCACGAACCTACATAGACTACAGCATCCCAACACATATTTGCTCTTCCCCCAACTTCCTGATTTTTCATCTTCTTCAACCTCTTTCACTCACACATCACCCTCACCCTCATCCCTACCTCCATACTCAAGCCTCCATAGCCATCTACCACTTTCATCAACAACTTTTCTCAAGCCTCCACCCTCACTTATCAACTCCAACAACCAACCACCAACAACCATAAGCCTAAAAGAAAAAAAAACAAACGACCACTTTGCAGATCCGACCCGGTCACCCTACGCCGAACCTGCACTAGACCGCGCCGCCCAAGCCGTTCCCGGACCGACGACACTGCCATCGTATCGGCCCAGAGCTGCACCCGAGGGTGCATGAGCCTGTACCACCCCTCGACCGATCCATATCTGCTTCGTACCAGACCACCACTCGCTTGGACCAGCCTCGACAGGACCAGAGCTCCGCTCGACTCCTCCTTGCCTTACACCGAATCGTGGTTTGAGCCCAAACCAGATCCCGTTCAGATCTTCCGTTGCAAAAGCCCAGTCATTCTCTACGCTGCACCAGATCTCGCCTCGGCCGCTCCACCTGAACCTGCTCCACCGCCGTCGAACAAGCCAGTCGCTGTTGTTCCGTTCTGTCTGAGGAACAGCCGTCCAGTCCTCCCACCTGCAAATCTCTTGAAAGCCCCCTATTGTTGTGATAAAGAAGCTCTCTGGTTCTCTTTCTATTTTAAAAATATATGTAGCTTATTCGCATTTTGTTTTATTGTTGATACTGAGATATTTGAGTTTGTGACATTTGGGCTTTACTTTGTTTAAGTTGATTGCTCTTTCATGCTTCACTTTTTTTTTTGTCATTTGAGTTTTTAGTTGTTAACACAAAAAAAAATGTTGACATTTGAACCTTCTTAAGAATAATTGTTTTCTTCTCTTTTTTGATTTATTGAATTTTGTTTTTTATTTTTATTTTTATTGGTGTGTTTATTACATTATTATTATTTTTTTAAAGGGTAATCTTATGCTAATTCTGTAAATATTTTTTATAAAAAGAAAATAAAAAATATATAAATTGGGATTAATTAAGTTGTGACAGCTTATTAATTCTATGACTTTTATAATCATCTGAGTTGTAATAACTTGATGATTCAAGTTTTAAAATAATATCATTGAACTTTATTGAGAAGAATAAAAGGAGATTAATTGAGTTGTGATAGTTTGTTAATCTTATAACTTTTAGAATCATCTGGCTTTATTTGTTACGAAGGAGGAGAAAGGAAAATAAAGGATAAAATAAAAAGAATATAAATGCATGCTAAAAATATTGAGATAGGTAAAAATATGTGGAGCCAACTTATTTTCTTCCCTTCCCATCGGATCAATGTATTGTCTACCTATCAAAATCCCTCCATTTTAGCTCTTTCATTCATATTAATCAAGAGATGATATTTAATTAATAGCCAATTTTCTTTCCTTTGCTTTATGAAATAGCATACCAAACAAACCCTCAATATGTCCTACAAGAGATGGAAGAAAAAGAGGTGGGATCCATATAAACACCACCGACACAACTCTTTTTTTCCTTGTAAAAATGATACCAAACAAGGAATACACTTAATCATTTCCATTCTCTTCCTTTTTATGTCTAATTAATAACAAGGCTTTATTTAGTATGATAGAAGAGAAAGGAAAATAAAGAATACAATAAAAGAGAAAAAAAAAGAGAAGAAGAATAAGTAAAAGAATTATCACTCTTCTCATTTAATATTATTTAATAAAAGAGAATTGATATTTTCATTTCTTTATGTAGTTTTACGAAGAAAAAGAATAAAAATATATATAAATGAATAAAGAAGTAAGTAAATATATGATCGAATCTACAAAATTATATTCTTCATATTCTCTTCCCTCTCTCTCCATTCAAAAGTAGGAATACAAAATCACCCTTGTTTTTTTCTCATATCAAACAAAGCCTCAATCTCGTAATTGAAGCCTGTAGGGACACTCAAGGAGATAAATTTTTTTTCTATTTGTCTATTTTTTTTCTGCTACAATGTCTTTTTTTTTTTTTATTCTAATAAGTAATGGTTCTACTTTTCTGGTGTCTATTGGCATTACAGTGACAACACCCCTCACTTCAGTATTTCACTGATCCTTATTGTGTGATTTGAGAATAATTCGTGTGTACTATTTGAAGGAAGAGATTTTTTTTCTTCTAAGAGGTTTATAATCATTGATTTTGAAAAAGGAAGAGAGAGATACAAGAGCAAAAAGAGAAATGAGTAGTTGGAATATTTCATGGAAGAAACTTTCTTACTCCAAGATTCGTGATTTGAAATTGAAATTTCACTGGGAGAATTAGAATTGAGAAAAATATAGTTATATATTATTTTTAGTGGTATATATATTATTTATATTTTTTTTAAAATGTGATTAAATAAAAATAATAATAAAAAATATGTATAATAATTAATATTAAATAAAATATAAAAAAATATGTATGTATTGTTTAATATAAAAATATAAAAGTCGTTAAAATTGAGACTTTTAAATCTGACTGTCTACTCATAAGAACTAAAAACCAAGTGAAAAAACATAAAATTACATGATGTGGCTATTTGATTTTTTTTACTGTTCTCCCAATTTTTTCTTGCTACATGTATTAAGGTGAAAATGATACGGAGGAAAGGGGAAGCCGGGAAGGAAGCAATACATTGTACTTAGAATTAATTAAAATTAAAAATAATTTAATTTGATTTAAAAATTAAATTTTATGTTTAAAATTTATTATTACAAATATGGCTTGAACTTATTTAGAAATCAACTTTATATATTTAGAACTCATTAAAATAAAAATTAATTTGATTTAATTCTATTATTTTAAATTTTTATTTTATGAAAAATAGTTAGAGATAATTAATAAAAATAAAATAATCTACTTATTTAAAATTAAAATAAATTCTAATAAATCTTATTAAATTTAATGAAATTTTTAAATAAAAAAATAAAATTCATAAATTTTTAAAAATTAATTTTTTTATTTTTTAATATTCTAAAAACAAAATAATAAAATTAAATTCTAATAAATTTTATTAAATTTAATGAAATTTTTAAATAAAAAAATAAAATTCATAAAATTTTAAAAATTAAATTATTTTTATTTTTTAATATTTTAAACACAAAATTTAATTTAAAATTATTTTATTTTATTTTTAACATTTGGGAATCAGGGATTTGGGCTTTTCAAGATGAAAAATCGACACAGGTTTGAATTTGGAGTAGCTTCAAAAAGAGCAAGTGTCCAAGTAAGTCAGACAAGACTTCAGTTGGGAGATGATCACATGTAAATGTCGGTTGTTTGGTCTTTGGTTGCAGGGGATGTTAGACTTAGACCAGTCAACGTTCATGTTGAGACATGTGTGACCGTGACCATGACAAATGGGTGCGGGTGCTACAATTATAATTAGAGTAACTAGAATTTTGTACCAATACAATTGTATTTATGGGATAATTAGTAAAATTTTATTTATAACCTTGTTGAAAAAATAATTAAATATATTATTCTGCGGTAAACATATATAATTAATTTATATTTTAATAATAAATTAATTTTAATTAATTTTATTATGTCTTCATGCAAGATTTTCACTCCCCTTGATGTAAATAATATTATGTCATATATATATATATATGTTTATGTATATATATCACTTTTATAAAAAATAAATAAATCAATCAATCTAATTTTTAGTAATAAAATATATCTTAACTAGTTTTATCACATTTTTATGTAAAGATTTTACAAAGTGAAAATGAACATTAAAAATAATATATTAGGAGGAATCTATACTATCTATAATCTATAATGGGAATTGGGGGATTTAGTGTGCAATTGTAACTTTCTAAAATTACCATTAATATTTATTTAAACTCCAATTAGAAAAGGGCAAAACTATAAGCTTACCCCAAACCACTACAACTCTCCTTCTCTTGGTAACTCACAAAAACTGAATAACCCACCTTAGCTTTCTCATTTGGGTAACACATTGAGTGAGAAGTAATAATGCAATATATTACGAAATAACCAATATAACTAAATGAATGAAATAAAATATGTGGATTGACACGTCAGTGCTGATCGATCCACTAGTAAAAATAATGTAGATATTAAAAAAACTCCTTAGAGGCTAGTGATTCTATAAAAAAATTTGTATGACAAAGATAAATAATAAAAAAAAAAAATTAATATCTATAAGTCTTGCAATTGGACCATTCAAATTAGAAACTTAAAATAATAGAAATTAGATTGAAAAACTTCATTTTTTATGAACATTAAAAAAACTTGATCTAAACATATTTAATTGCGGCTGAAGTAATTCATATTTTTGAATACACTTATTCTTAAGGCATGATTAAAAAGTTTGGGCACGCACAGTTTCATACATGCAGCTCTTATAAATTTATATGTTGTATATATACGCATCAATTCTTGTATGACAATTTATTATTCATCTTCCAGCGTAAACAACTTAAAAGATGTAATAATATACATTAAATTTTGATTAATTTTTTTAGTTTTTCAAAATATCTCATCCGATAGATAAGAAACTAATCTTCAAGAGTATTGTTAGGCGCTTAAGTAGGAACCCTATCAATAATATTATTTACATACACATAAATTTATAGATGAATATTTTAAATAATTTTATGTTTTTATATGAACTTGTCACCGCATAACGTATACATTTCAATTAAATTCTTATGAAAATATTTTAATATTATATATCAATTAAATTTCTAACCCCATAATAATGTATACATTTCACACAAGAAACATGTATAAAATAATTACAGTGACGTAACATTACATGCATGCTCTTATCTCAAAGCACATATTGGGGTCAAACTTGATGTTAAGTCTCACATTGGATGGGTATATAGGTAAAATATCTTTTATAATGACTCTAGCAACCTTCCTTCATTGAGCTAGCTTTTGGGTTAGGCAAATCTATTTTAACATGGTATCAGAACCTAACCTAATCCTAATGTTGGGTCATGTTTAGTCCTGCAAACTTTAAGCTCAAAATATAAAGTCCTAAGTGTGAGGGGGGGGGGTGCTAAGCCCCACATCATATGAGTATAGTACCCCTTATAATAGCTTGTGCAACCCTCCTTCCTCCTTTAAATTAGTTTTTGGAGTTGAATTAAGCCTAGTTATTCTAATACTTAAAGTTAGCATCTCCCAAGGATACCAAAGATTGAAAGAATTGAATATTTCCGTTTAACAAGAAATAGTAGAGCCCAAATTATGTGTTGAGGTTCTATCTGTCCAAATTTAAAAACAACAGGATGTTAACAGATTCCACGTGACTGAATTGGTCCTAGTTACCCTTTGGGACAAAGTGGAAGGGGGGGGGGGAGATTCTTGAACGAGGAAAAGGATCCAATGACTTTGAAAGAATTGAACAAGGAATCATATGAAGTAAAAATCTCATGTACAATTCTATAGTGGAAGCAAGGGTGACTTACCTGTCAACATTTTCACTTTCACCCCTAAAAAACCAAACTCTGGCTTACGTAAAGTTGCCAGAGTACGCTTAACCTCTGGATTTGAAATCACTGCTTATATACCCGGTATTGGCCATAATTTACAAGAACATTCTGTAGTCTTAGTAAGAGGGGGAAGGGTTAAGGATTTACCCGGTGTGAGATATCACATTGTTCGAGGAACCCTAGACGTTGCCAGAGTAAAGGATTGTCAACAAAGGTGTTCTAGTGCGTTGTAGAATCTTATCCAAGACTTGTTTCAGTTGATAATGCCATATGAATTCCTAGAATCATGTTAATTGTATGGCTAACCTAATAACAAAAATTTCATAAGGGAGCTAGAGTAGGCTACCCTGAGACAAAAGATCTTCTTTGAGATAAACGATCTTCTTTCTAAAGAGATTTCATTTGAAACTATGATATGCCCAAGGCCCAATATTGAAATAATTTTAGAAGTTTTCCTTGACTTTGTCAGTATTAACAAACAATTCGAAATGCCTCGACTTTTTTAGAATAGGTCAGAGTTAAATAGTAATTATTCGAAGCACGTTAGACTATTTTGAAACCCATGGACTCAATCATATGGATATGTAAAATACACGATTTCCAATCCTAACAGGAAAAGGGGAGATACAAATACTCAATTTCATGTGAGTAAATAGAATTCCATACTTGATCTCATAGATACATATAGAACTTTGTGGAAAGTCGTATTCGATGAAAGTCGTATATACGACTTGGAGGGATATCTTTCATATCTTTTGAGATCCATCCTACAATATGGGGCCAAAAGCCAAAATAAATGATTTGAGCCTTTATAAGTTATAAAAAAAAATAGATTCCCCCTTTCACACTCATGTCACAGCAAGGTACTACAGAAGAAAAAATCGCAAAATTCAATCTAATTTATTGTAATAGATTAATTAATATGTTTGTTAATCTTATTCTGAAACATGAAAAAAATTATTGACTTATCAAATTATCTATCGAGCTATGAAAAACGATTCCACAAAAGACAGAAACAAATTCATAATCTATTTTACATCAAGCAATACATAGAGTAACTCTCGATATAGGAGTAAAAGCAAGTCATGTAGGCGGATCGACTCATCAAGTTCCCATTGAAATAGGATCTACACAAGGAAAAACACTTGCCATTCGTTAGTTATTAGGGGCATCTCGAAAATGTCCGAGTCAAAATACTGCTTTCAAATTAAGTTCCGAATTAGTGGATGCTGCTAAAGGGAGTGGTGATGCCATATACAAAAAGGAAAAGACTCATAGAATGACATATGCAGATAGAGATTTTGCACATTTTTGTTAATCCGTGAATGGGATCTATATAGACACATAGATCCATGGATCCATACATCTTGATCGGAAAAGAATCAATAGAAAAAAAATCAGAATTGATTGATATATCTCTTGAAACAAATGAAAAAAAAATGAAAGACGAAACATAAATTATGGATCAACTAAGCCTTCTCGGGTTCTTGCTTAAGAATAAAAAAGATGAATCTTATGTAAATACCATGGAATAAAGTTTGATCATATTCTATTCATGGGGATTCTGTAAATATTCCATTCTAAAAAGAGAAAATTTGAAACAATTGAGATTTTTTTGGAGATTGGATGCAATTACTAATTCATGACTTGACATGTACAAAATGAAAACTTCATTCTCGATTCTATGAGAATTTTTATAAAAGTTTTTGATTCGTTTATCTTTGATGGAAGTTTTATTTTCTCTGAATGTATCCTAATTTTTTTTGCCTAATTCTTCTTCTGATGATCGATTCAAGCTCTGATAAAAAAGATATATATTGATTTTATTTTCTCTTCAACAAGTTTAGTAATGAGCATAACGACCACCAACAAATGATATCAGAGCCTAACCCAGTCCTAATGTTAGGCCACCCACAGATGTCCAGTCCTGTAAATTTCACACTCAAAATGTGCACTCTTGGGTGTGAGGGGGGTGTTAAGTTCTACATTGGATGAGTATATGGATAAAGTACCCCTTATTAATGACTTGGGCAACCCTCCTCCTTTAAACTAACTTTTGGGGTAGAGTTAGGCCTAATTATTCTAATACTTGAAGTTAGCATCTCTCAGGCATTCCAAAGATTGATAGAATTAAAGGTTTCCATTTAACTAAAAAGAGTAGAGCCCAAATTATGTGTTGAGATTCTATTGACCAAATTTTAAAACAATAAGATGCTTGTAGATTACACAGGGTGAAAGTAGCCTGGAGACCCTTGGAAATCTCCTATGTTTTTTTTTTTTTTGGTAGATGATAGCATTTTGTTTTTGCCAGAGCCTCCATGAATGAGATAAATAATCCATTCTTGAAAGCTACCAACAAGCTTCCAGTCATTGCATAAATTTAAACAAGTTGAAGCTCTCTTTTAGCTGAAATATGCTAGAAGACAAAAGGAATGATATCCAAAATAGAATTGTGATAAAGGTAGTAGAGAGTCATTCTAAATATCTTGGGCTTCCCACTATTGTTGGGAAATCTAAGAAATGAGTGTTGAAATTTGTGCAAGGTTGAGTTTGGAAGAAGCTAAAAGGGTGGAAGCAACAAGGTCTATCTTAAGTGGACCTAAAAGTTCTCATCAAATCCGTTGCCCAAGCTATCCCAACATACATTATGGGGTGCTTTCTCCTCCCTCAAGCAATTTGGCACCAAGTTAAATCAACCATTAGAAGCTTTTGGTGGGGAAGCAAGGCTAGGGAAAGGAAGATCCATTGGGTAAAATGGGAAACACTATAAACCACAAAGAAGAAAGGAGGAATGGGTTTCCATAGTTTTCGCTCATTCAATATGGTTTTGCTCGCCAAACAAATATGGAGGATAATTTAAAAACCCGATTCGTTCATGGCTTAGGTTCTGGGAGGCAAATACTTCCCCAAGGATGACATTCTTCACACAACTCTCATGCAAAACTCAAGTTATACTTGGCATAGCGTCTGGAATGAAAAATATGTTATAAAGATTAAAGCTTATTGGCGGGTGGGTGATGGAAACCTAATCAAAATTTGGCGGGATGGCTAGTTGCCACATCAGAATGGTTTTAAACCATGGAGCCCAAACTCTATTTTGGACCCAAATGCTACTATAGCCTCCTTCTTTAATGATGACCATTTTGCATGGAATAAAACCTTGCTAACGGAAATGTTTTTACCTTTTGAAGTTGTTCAAATACAGAGTATCCCTATACCTATTTTCTAGACCCAAGACAGACTAGTGTGGAGCCCATGCAAGAATGGTGTTTACTCAGTTTGAACCAATTACCACTTATACGGCAGGTCCCTAAATAATAATCTGAATTCTAGTGGTCTAGATGAAAACCAAATACAAATGTAGAACAAGGTTTGGAAATTGAAGGTGTCACCACGAACAAAACTCTTTATATGGAGGGTGCTCTAACATGGTATTCCATCTAGAGTAAACCTCAGCAAAAGGTGTGAACACCATATTTTAATCGACCCATATAAAAAAAAATGAATGAAGAAGGCAAAAAAGAAAAAAAGAACATTTTTTTAATGACACAATAATGGAAGAAAAAAAAAACTCAAGAAAAAATCTGGATAATTAAAATTAAGAAAAAAAAAAGAAAAAAAGATTTATGAATAAGTGAATTGGTCTCAAAAGATATAAGAGAAATTTAAAGAAATTGAGATAAGAGATAAAAAATTTAGAAAAGTAATAAAAGAGATAGGATAAAAAAGTAAATCTGAAGAAGTTGAAATAAGTGACAAGTGATAAGACGAGAGTAGTTAGCATAAATCAAGGGATGGGAGACTTACACACTAGCCTATGAATACAAACTTAGATGGCGAAGAATAAGAATACATAATAAGTCACAATTGCACAACAAAAAAAAAAGTACATATATGCAGAATCTGAGAGAGCATTAGAGAGACGGAGAGAGCGCAAAAGCAAAGAAAAAACGAGTGATATTGGAAGGAGCACGATCTGACATTCACGGAGGCTAGCTATCCATTGATGCTCGAAGGAATAGGTCCAATATTAGCAATCTGTTTGATATGAATTCTAGACAAGGTATGCTTCGGGATTAATTAATCTTATTCACTATTAATTGTTGATGGGATCGGTATAATGTATTGCTATTTCTTTTGGAAAGTTGCTATTGTAAATTGACATCGTGATTCAATGTTGAAATTCTTTTGAGTTTGTTAAATTTTTGCGTTACAATGGTTATAGTGGCATAGTGAATTAAGTGTGTTATGTAGGAATGATTTGATAATTGATTTCCAGTTGCCATGTTTTTTTGTTGTACAATCATGTTCAAATGTATAGCATAATTTGGCGTGCTAATACTTGATTTCTTGTATATGCGCTAACGTGGCTATTGGCCACCTTTCTTTAGCTGTGAGCTCCATTGGAGTTTCTTTGAAATTTTGCAAAAGATTCTTATGGCTTTAATACAGGAAATTACTTAGTTAAAGAAAGAATATAAAAAAAGGAACCTTGATTGACATCTTTCTCCTTATATATAATAGGTGTAAATATAGGATGAATGGTTGAAACTTCTAAGAAATAACTTTTGATAAGACATTTAAAAATTATAAGATGATCATTTGAATTGAAACAACTAATTAGTGACGTCTTTAGCGTGACATTGAGTTTAATTCATTCAAATTTAATGAATTAACCGAATCACAACAACTTGTTGATCTATAAATTTTTAAATTGAATTAAATTATTTTTTTATATATAAAACATGCCACCTTTTTTTGAACTAAAATTTCAAAACGATTTACAAAAAAATAAAAATGATAAAGAGCCATTTGAATTTTAACTATTTAATATGGTGACGTCTCTAGCGTAGTGCCGAATTTCACCATTCAAAATCAAACGGATTAACTTAATCGTGACGACTTGTTAATCCAAAGTTTTAAATTGAGTTAAATTTAAAATTATTTTTAAAATAAAAATAAGTCGCCATTTTTTTAAAATAAAATTCTAAAAGAGATAACCAAAAGATACAAAGGGCCTTTTGGATTGTAACAATTTGTTAACCAATGAATGACGTCTCTAGTGTGATGCTAAGCTACACCCACTCAAAATTAAACGGATTAACTAGTCGTGACGGCTGGTTGATCTAAAATTTCAAATTAAAATATTTTTTTGTCAAAATAAAACAAATTACCTTATTTAACACAATAATTTTTTTAAAAATTATGTGATTTTAAGTTCTCCATTGCACAAGAGGATACGTAGAAACACAAGTCAAGCCAAAATTATTTTTTTCTCAATTTAGTTTTATTTATTTTTTAAGGGGTAAAATAAATATTTAAATATTATTAATAATTTGCATAATTAACTTATGCTAACCATTTTAGGACGGATGTATCAAGAATACAGTAGGGTTTAGTCTCCATCCTTCCATGTGCATAATTAAACTCTTGAATTCAATCTTTGTAACGTAGGCAATTTTTATTAGGTTTTCCATTTTTTTCTAATTAAGATAAAAAAATTGGTGGGGACTCCTAAATTTTCGAATTTAGTTGCCATTTCTGACACGATTTCGATCGCAACAGCTGGCGGCTTGGGATAACTTGAGGGTCAAGCATATGGAAGTTGATTGTGCATATATTGTGATATTTATATTTATATTTTACCTTTTTTTTGTTTTGTTCTTGAATTATTTGTTGACTTTTTTATTTTAGTGTTAATTATTTTATTATGTAAACCTTAGGGTAGAAAACTTTTGGAGTTTGTTTTGTGTTTGCTTTGTTTTGCAGGATGTAAGTAGTCTTTAGGATTGTAAGGCTTGAATGCTCCCTACAAACCATTGCAACTATAATTTTCTCATACATTTGATTGAGGCCCTATACTCGAATATGAGTGAAGCTTAAGTTAGGTAAGAGGTTGCGTAGTTGTACCTATTTTAAATGTACATCCTGTTTAGTTATCACAAAAATTTGGTTTAGAGTGTGTCTTTTTTACAAATGTCTCACACATTATGATTTACTCACTGTTTGTAGTTAACATTATGGAAGTTATCACGAATTAAAAAACCCATTGATCAATAGGGTAGAAAACCAATTAGTTAAGACAACCTTAATTAGGACAAAAAGGAAGCATATCTTTCTTTTCTAAAAAAAATAAATAATAAAATCCAAAAATACATCAGTTGCATTACATGCATTAATAAAATCCTTAGGTTCGGCTAAGTTGTTTAGTCTACTAATATGACTAAGTACATTAGAAATCTTGGTGAAACTTCTTTCCAAAGAAAGTAAGCTTTGATTGAAAAAAAAACAAAAATCATCATTAGTGGACCAATAATTTATCAATCCAACACGTCTTTCATCCCTCAAAGAAAAAAAAATAAAAAAATGTATTAATCTTAGTATCAATTGCATCCAAAAACTTAATTACATCTTAACACTTTCTTTGTACAAAAAGAAAAAAGAAAAAAAAATAAAGAAAAAAATTTCATTGCATCTCATCTTTCTTAGTCTCAATTTGTGTAGTATTTTGTTTGTTTGATTTCTTTTTGTTATAGTATATGGCAGCCATGTAACTAGCTTTGTTTTGAGAATAAACGCACAAGGTCGGAAATTAGCATCTCCAAAGCTATCCAACTTCTTTAGGATTTCCAGGTAGCATGCAAAGTTTCTGGCAGTTGTGACCCTCCCCCCAAGTGACCCGGTAGCTTGTCCCAGTGTTTGCTGGTAACCATCAGTTCTGGAGATTGCAAAACTCAACACTGATGCTGCAGTTTTTCCATATGGCTATTATGGATTGGGAGCTATTATTAGAGATTCATATGACAATATTCCGGGGGCAGCTTGCTAGAGAAAGTTAATTTGGAGCATATAACTGACGAGTGCCGAACTCAATCAAAATTGGAATCGAGTTATGCCTATGACTTATAGTATAGGAAACAACACCAGATCGTCTATCAAGGATTTTAGTTGCAATTTAATCAAATCAAGTGAAGATTGGGGGGTTGGCAAGATTAAAAACACACAAACAGAAACAAAATTTGATTTAAAGGATAAAACATAATTAATAAAGTAACCAATCAAAGAGAATTAATCAATCTTGATTTTAATCTATCCTTAATTATTATAGGTCCATTCAATTATCAATCAAGTCCTTGGTCTTAAATCACTTCAAGACGCCTTTCAATGATCCACAAATCATCTACTAGAAATACTTCTAGAATTCAATTAATTGAGGTTAGACAAATTAAGCTTCCATCTGAAACCCAAATTAACTTAAAAGCCTAGATCCAACCAAGTTAAACATTTCATCAAACACCTTCAATGCCTCGTTTAATCTCTGAGTTCATCTCTTTGCACATGATAATTAAGCAATTAACGTATAAAAATTTTAATCAAACAACCAGAATTAACGAAGAGAAGAAGAAGAAGAGAAACTTGATTAATAGATGAATGTAAACAATTAAAGTAGAATCTCAAGATTAGGCATCAAGTATTGTTCAATCTCTTAGATTGATTTAAAGGCCCTACCCCTCCATGAGAAGGGGAGATCTCAAAAAAATAAAAGAAGGGAAAACGAAAATCTAGAGAGAAGGAGGAAGAAAAAGTTCTATAGAGAGGAAGAAAAGTGTAGCATGATTGATGCCTCGGTTTCTCCTTCTAACCCCTAAACTATTCCCTATTTTAGCTTCACATAATTAAAAATCCATTAATTACAAAGTTAGGTCCATTATGAACAATTGGGCCAAAACTCCATGCAATTTGGAGGTCTACAACTCAAGTTATAGACAAAATAATATCAAAGGGTTTCTAAACTCGTGTTCTGACTTCCAAGCCCAATTAGGTCCATTAGACATCCGATTGAGACTTTGAGCTTTTCATCAAAGTTGTAGAGTTTCCTCTTAGCTTTCCTACAAGGTAAAATTCATAATTTTTTAGATATCTAGAACTCAAGTTATGACCGAAATACAGAAACAACATCAAAACTCATTAATACTGGAAAAAATCAATTAGACCCAATTTAAACCCAAACTTACAAAACATGACTAAGTTCAATAAATTAAGTACAGGGAGAGTGTAATTGATTAAACATGAGATTTTATTAATATATAAAATATGTGGTTATCAAATTCTCCCACACTTAGGTTTTTACACTCTTGGGCAAAACACAAAAGACCACAACAAGGGCACAAGGGATCAACAAAAAGACTCAAATTCCAATGACATTCAAGAATACAAAAGTTTACAAGCAAGAAAAACAAGAAAAGGTTCAAGGGAACATAACATTCATGAGTTAACATTTCTTCACATCTCAAACTAACAAGCAAGATAGCTTCAAATTAAAAAACATGAATCAAGAATGTTAGGTCTTCACAAGATGTACTCTCAATCCCTCAAGTGTTTATAAGGTAAGTATTTCTCTCAATTCAACCCATGAAAATTGCACTACTATAAACTTGCTTATCTTCTACTTCTCTACTACCAAACACATGCACACAAAAATCAAGAAGATTTTATTCAAGGTTGTTATGAGGCCACGGTAAGGGAAGGAAACAATATGGATATAACAAGCTAAACACATAAGAGAATAAAAGAGCAATGGGGAGGAACTCAAATGACAAGTAACAAGCATGAAAATTAACCCCCAATTCCATATTATGCACATTCTCTTTACATATTCCTTCTCTTATTTTTTTTTTCTGATTTCTTTTCTTTCACAATTGATGGGATTACGACAAGTGTACCAGATCGTCAAGTAATAAAATTAGTGAGATACCAGATATCGTTATCAGGGATCAATGAGCAAATACCAAAATACGAAGTTAACTACTACTTAAACTAAGATTTGGATTTAAGTGAGTTTTAATAACAATAAAAAATCAAATGGAACAAAAGTAATGACAATATTTTTGAATTTTTATAGCTGGCAATTTAACAAATACTTGGTATGCAAGATGAAAGACAATCAATTAATGAAAGAGTTGAGATCAATCTTCATTTGATTTCACTTACTTCATATCAATTGGTATCAACATAAGCTATTATTCCTATTTTGTTACCAAATTCTCTAAATTAATCAAACCCTAATTCCTTAGGTAATTGATCCTTTGATTCCAATTAAAACCCCTAATTCCTTAGGTGATTCTAAGAGATAGCAAGCATTAGGATTTAGAATTCAATGAGGTAACAAGCAAATCAATGACTATTCCTAGCCTAGAGATAGAGAAGATTCATAATTTCATAGCACAATTATATATCAAATCTCCATTCAACATATAATCAAAATTCATTCTAAGAGAATCCATCCTTAGAAAGCATTAAGAGAAGAGATCATGAACTCAAAATAGAAATAACAACTTATATTAATTGAATCCAACGTCAATAACAATCAATATCCATCAAAATCCACCTAATCCCAACAAATGGAAGTTTAGCTATACATGACAATAGTGACAAAAACTAGAATAAGGGAAGAGAATAGAGAAAATTCCATAGGTAGGTGAAGATCTGAATCGTTTCCATGATTTCTTCTCTTCAGAATACTCTAGAGCTCTCCAAACTAGGTTTAGCTTGTGCCTCCTTGCCTTCTCTCTGCTGACTAACTCCCTATTTAGGTCAGAAAAGATGATTTTATACTATGGTCTGGGCGCCTAGGCGTTGCATCTGGAGCACCTAGGCATTGAACGTCTAGAGTTCGTTTTCACTTTATAAATATGAGCGCCTAGGCACTTCGTCCTGAGCACCTGGGCGCTTAGCATCAAGGGAAAGCTTTTATGAGGTCTCCAAGAGCACCTAAGCGCTGCTTCAAGAGCGCTTGGACGCTGTTTCTGGAGCGCCTAGGCGCTTAGTGTCCAGCAAACATGCCCTTGATCTTCCTTTAAAGCTTTCAGTCCTTCTTTCTTAATTGCTTTCCTGCAAAAACAAGTTAAAATAATGAGGGTTCTTCATCCTTTAAATCAACTAAAGCTCAATGACAACCCTAAATCAAACTTTTCACAATATTAGAGCAAAACGCAGTAAAAAGAATAAAACATGGGAGATTAATTAAAAAATAAAGACATAAAATCATGTCTTTAGCGTGATTATCAACAACCTTCTTGCATTTATTCTTTTTCTTTTCATTTTTTTATCATTTTCATTTTTTTTTCAATCACTTTGTATATTACACATCAATTTGCATAACCCTCGCACTTGAACTATTAATTGCCCAAAAGCAAGCAAAAGAGCTCCTCCAATGAAAATGAACCAATACTTTCCCATTCCCTAAGGTAAGGTAAAAACATGATTTTTCACATAAGGCATATAATGAGCTAAGACAAAAAATAGGCAAATAGGCTCAAAGGGGTTAATCAAAGGGAAATAATGCAAGGTTGGCTATTTAGCCCAAGTAGCTAATTCAAGAAAAAAAAAGCTCCAATCATGTTTATGTATGCAAGTGAAATGTAGCCTAAAAAAGAATCAAAACATGTTTTGGAGTGATAAATTGACATGAGTGAAAATCACACAAGAAAGAAGAGAATGATGCAATGTTAAATCCACCAATAGGCTCAAAATCTCACATTGTATCAATCCACCAATTCAAATAGCCACCACCAAGCATGTCGAATTCAAGAAGGAAGAAAAATAATTCAATCATGCTATGGAACCTTGAATTATAATCATCTCAAACTCTTAAACGTCACAAACTTCAAAACATCATTGTAAAATAATTAAAAATAGAAACACATTTTTTCTTTTTTTCCCTTTCTTTTTAAGAAAACAAAAAAAGCAGAATTCATTAACAACATAATTTAGCAGTAGCAAAAAATTAGCACAACAGAAAATTAAAAACAGAAGAAAATTAAAAACAAAATCTAGAAAATAGAAACAAAAACAACAAATTATCTAGCAACAACAAAAACATCATGCTAAAATCTCTCCCCTACACTTAAATTTTGCATTGCCCTCAATGTAAAGCTTAAAAATCATTAGCAAACCATCAATAGCATCAATAAATATAAGACAAGCAACATACAAGAGAGGGGAAAGAAACATCCTTATCAAGTGGGGTAGACGACTTCTTGCAAGGTGATTACCTCCAAAACGTTCGCTTGATCTTGAGCTCCCTCATAAAATGGCTTGAGGTGGTGGCCATTGACTGTGAAAGCTTTTGTGGTGGCCTCACTTGTAATCTGCACAACACCATAAGAAAAAATCTTAGTAATAACAAATGGACCTAGCCATCTAGATCGGAGCTTCTTGGGCATGAGCTTGAGGCGGGAGTTGTAAAGGAGAACTTTTTGGCCATTCTCAAATGTTTTCCTCATAATCATCTTATCATAGAAAACTTTGGTCTTTTCTTTATAAAGTTTGGAACTTTCATAAGCCTCCAAGCGGATATCTTCCAATTGCTGTAACTGTAGCTTCCTCTCCATGCCCGCTTGATCTCAGTTCAAGTTGCACCTCTTAACCGCCCAAAATGCGTGATGCTCAATTTCCACTGGCAGGTGGCATGCTTTGCCAAAAACAATCCGATACGGAGACATCCCGATCGGTGTCTTATAAGCAGTCCGGTAAGCCCATAAAGCATCTTCAAGCCTCTTATTCGAGTCTTTTCTGTTAGGTTGAACTGTCTTCTGGAATATCTACTTGATCTCTTTGTTGGAAATCTCGGCTTGCCCATGTGCACGACTCCATACTTTTTCATCAAAGCCTCCATGTTTCGATTGCAGAAATCTGATTCCTGATCACTAATGATGGCCCTTAGGACTCTAAACCTGCAAAAAATCAGTGATCTAATAAAATTCACAACAACTTTAGAATCATCAGTTTGAGTGGTTTTTGCCTTCACCCACTTAGATACATAATCAACAACCAGACAAATGTAAACAAAACTAAAAGAAACAGGAAATGGTCCCATAAAATCAATACCCCAGACATAAAAAATCTCACAAAACAGTAAAGGTTGTTGGGGAATTTCATTCCTATAAGAAATATTACCTATTCTCTGGCACTGTCACAAGACTTACAAAACAAATATGCATCATGGAATAAGGAAGGCCAATATAAACCAGAGTCCAAAACTTTCCTAACTGTACGAGTAGGTCCAAAATGTCCACCACAGGAAAATCCATGACAAAAACTGAGAACAGAATCAAACTCATGATCAGGGATGCATCTCCTAATTACTTGGTCACGACAAAAGCTCCAAAGATGAGGATCATCCCACACATAATACTTAGACTCTTCAACTTATCAATCTGAGCCCTAGTAAAACATGTAGGGAAAACACCAGTAACTAGGTAATTGACCATATCTGCAAACCAAGGAAAAATGACCTTACCTTGCAGCTGTAAAAGCTGTTCATCAGGAAATGAATCATCAATGAGAAAGGGATTCGATGCTCTCTCAATTCTGCTCGAGTGACAAGCTACTAGGTTCTCTACTCCACTCTTATCTCGAATCTCCACATCAAATTCCTGGAGTAGCAGCATCCACCTAATCAATCGTGGTTTACCTTTAGGTTTCTTTAGAAGAAATTTTAGAGTTGCATGATCAGAAAATACCACAACCTGCATATAAGATCGAAACTTGTCTAATGCAAACATAATAGCTAAAAGTTCTTTTTCTGTGGTTGTGTAATTTGCTTGAGCAGCATCCAAAGTTCGTGAAGCATAGTAAATTACATGGGAAGCTCTGGCCACTCTCTATGCCAAGACAGTTCCCACAACATAGTTAAAGGCATCACACATTAGCTCAAACGGGAATGTCCAATCAGGTGGCTGAAGGATAGGGGTACTAGTCAAAGCTCACTTCAAATGATCAAAGGCCTCCATGCATTTTTGGTCAAACAAGAACTCCACATCTTTCTGCAATAGGTTGGATAGCGGAAGGGCTATTTGACTGAAATCTCTGATAAAGTGCCTGTAGAAACCTACATGTCTAAGAAAAAATGAACTTCCCGCATGCTAATAATCACATATTTTATACATTAATAAACCCTCATTTTTAATCATTTACACTCTCCATGTACTTAATTGAATGAGCTTGGTCATGATTTGTAAGTTTGGGTTCAAATTAGGCTTAATTGATATTTTTCAGCATTGTTGAGATTTTACACTATTTCTATATTTCAGTCATATCTTGAGTTTTAGATGTCTAGAAATTATGAATGTTTGACGAGCGCCGAACTCACCAAAATTATAACCAAGTTACACCTACGGCTTGTAGCATAGGAAGCAACACCGGATCGTCTCTCAAGGATTATAAAATATAATTTGATCAAGTCAAGTTAAAATGGGTGGGTTAGGCAAGATTAAGAAGCATAATTAACAAACAGAATTAAACAAACAACAAACAGAATTCAAATTAATCAAAATTAAGAAAGCAACCAATCCAAGAAAATTGTCCAAACTTGATTTTAATTCATCCTTGATTACTAAAGGTCCATTCAATTATTAATCAAGTCCTTGGTCTTAGACTGCATCAAGAAGTCTCTCAATGATCATGGATATTCTACTAGAAATGCTTTTAGATTTCAATTAATTAAGATTAGACAAGTTAAGCACTCATCAATACTGAAATCAATTTAAAAGCTATGATCCAACCAAGTTAAACATTTCATCAAACACCTTTAATGCTTTGTTTAATTGCTAAGTTCATCTCTTTGCACATGGTAATTAAGCAATTAACATATGAAAATTCTAATTAAGCAACCAGAATTAACAAAAAGAAGAAGAAGAAGAGAAACTTGATTAATAGATGAACTTAAACATTAAGAACAAAATCTCAAGATTAACAACCAAGCATGTTCAATCTGTTGGATTGATCTAAATACTCTACCCCTCCATGAGAAGAGGAGAACTCAGAAAAATAAAATAAGGAAGAAGAAAACAAAAATTAGAGAGAAGGGGGAGGAATAGAGTTCTAGAGAGTAGAAAGAAAAATGTCAAATGGGAGGTGCCTCTGTTTCTAACTTTCTACCCACTAAACTAACCCCTATTTTGGATTTACATAAGTAAAAACCTATTAATTACAAAGTTGGGTCATTTATGAACATTGGGGCCCAGACCCCATGCAATTTGGAGGTCTATAACTCAAGTTATGACCAAAACAACATCAAAGGTTCTTTAAACTCGTATTTTGACTTCCATGCCAAATTAGGTTCACTAGACATCTGAATGAGACTTTGAGCTCTTCATCAAAGTTGTAGAGCTTCCTCTTAGCTTTCCTATAAGGTAAAATTCATGATTATCAGATATCTAGAACTCAAGTTATGTCCAAAATACAGAAATAGTGTCAAATCCCAATAATGCTAGAAAAATTCAATTAGGCCCAAATTGAGCCCAAACTCACAAATCATGACTACACTCAATCAATTATGAAAATAGAGAGTTCAATTGACTAAACATTAGGGTTTATTAATGAATCAAATATGTGATTATTAAATTCCCCCACACTTAGCTTTTTGCACTCCTGGACAAAATACAAAAGACCAAAACAAGGGCAAAAGGGATCAACAAAAAGAACTCAAATTCCAATGACATTCAAGAATGCAAAAGTTTACAAGCAAGAACAACAACCAAATGTTCAAGGGATCAAAACATTTATAAGTTAACATTTCTTCACAACTTAAACCAACAAGCAAGGTAGCTTCAAATTGAAAAGCATGAATCAAGAATGATAAACCTTCATAAGATTCACTCTCAACCCTCAAGTGTTTACACGGTAAGTATTTCACTCAATTCAACCCATGAAAATTGCACTACCATAAACTTGCTTATCTTCTACTTCTCCACTACTAAACACATGCACACAAAAATCAAGAGGACTTTATTCAATGTTGTAATAGGGCCAAGGTAAGAGAAGGAAACAATATGGATATGGCAAGTTAAGTACCCAAGAGAATAAAAGAGCAATGGGGAGGAACTCAAATAACAAGTAACAAGTATGAAATTTTGTCCCCCAACATTCATGTAATGCACATTCTCTTACATATTCCTTTCCTTTTGCTTTCACAACCTTTCTTGCATTCATTCTTTTTCTCTTCATTTTTCATTTCATTTTTTTTATTTTCATTTTTTTGTTTCTATATTTTTTTTCAATCATCTTGCATATTACACATCAATTTGCACAACTCCCACACTTGAACTATTAATTGCCCATAAGAAAAAGAGCTCCTCAAATGAAAATGAACCAATGCTCTTCCATTCCCTAAGATAAGGTAAAATCATGATTTTTCACAAAGGCATAAAATGAGTTAAGACAAAGAATAGACAAATAGGCTCAAGGGGGTTAATCAAAGGGAAATGATGCAAGGTTGGCTATTTGGCCAAAGTAGCTAATCAAGAAAGAAGTCTCTATCATGTTCATATATGCAAGTGAAATGTAACCTAAAAAAGAATCAAAGCAAGTTCTAGAGTGAATATTTACATGAGTGAAAATCACATAAGAAAAAAGGGAATGGTGCAATGTTAAATCCATCTATCAATAGGCTCAAAATCTCACAAGGTATGCATCTACCAAACTCAATCCACCAATTCAAACATCCACTACCAAGCAAATCAGTTTCAAGAAGGAAGAAAATTTATTCAATCACGCAATGACCTTGAATTTCAATTGCTTCAAACTCATAAACATCACAAATCTCAGACATCATCAATTTATTTATTTATTTATTTACATAAAACAAAAATTAAAAACAGTAAAAATGTAGCAAAGCAAAACAAAGAAAACAGAAAAATAGCAGACAACATACTAAATCTCTCCCCCACACTTAAAATTTGCATTGCCCTCAATGTAAAACTCAAAAGTCAATAGCAAACAAGCAATAGCATCAACAAATATGAGACAAGCAAAATAATAGAAAAGGGAAAGAAACAGTATGATCAAGTGGGGTAGACGGCTTCTTGCAAGGTGACCGCCTCCACATCGTTTGCTTGAACTTGAGCTCCCTCATAAAATGGCTTGAGGCGGTGGCCGTTGACTGTGAAAGCTTTCGTAGTGGCCTCACTTGTAATCTGCACAACACCAAAAGGAAAAATGTTAGTGACAACAAATGGACCCAACCATCTAGATCGGAGCTTCCCGGGCATAAGCTTGAGGCAGGAGTTGTAGAGGAGAACTTTTTGACCAATCTCAAATGTTTTCGTCAAAATCATCTTATCATGGAAGGCTTTGGTCTTCTCCTTATAAAGTTTGGAACTTTCATAACCCTCCAAACGAATATCCTCAAATTGCTGCAACTGTAGCTTCCTCTCCATGCTTGCTTGATCTAGGTCCAAGTTGCACCTCTTCACCGCATATAATGGATGATGCTCAATTTCCACCGGTAGATGGCATGCTTTGCCAAAAACAATCCGATACGGAAACATCCCGATCAGTGTCTTATAAGCAGTCCGGTAAGCCCATAAAGCATCCTCAACCCTCTTGCTCCAGTCCTTTCTGTTAGGTTGAACTATCTTCTGGAGTATCTACTTGATCTCCCTATTGGAAACCTTGGCTTGTCCATTGATTTGGGGGTGATAAGGTGTAGAAACCATGTGCAAGACCTCATACTTTTTCATTAAAGCCTCCATGCTCCGATTGAAAAAATTCAAACCCTGATCACTAATGATAGCCGGCGGGACTTCAAATCTGTAGAAAATATATGATCTAACAAAATCGACAACAACCTTGAAGTCATCAGTCCGAGTGGCTCTCGCCTCCACCCACTTGGAGACATAATCAACAGTCAGCAAAATGTAAACAAAGCCAAAAGAATCAGGAAAGGGTCCCATAAAATCAATACTCCAGACATTAAAGATCTCACAAAACAGTAAAGGCTATTGGGGCATTTCATTCTGACGAGCGCCGAACTCACCAAAATTATAACCAAGTTACGCCTATGGCTTGTAGCATAGGAAGCAACACCGGATCGTCTCTCAAGGATTATAAAACGCAATTTGATCAAGTCAAGTTAAAATGAAGGGGGGTTAGGCGAGATTAAGAAGCAAAATTAACAAACATAATTAAACAAACAACAAACAGAATTCAAATTAATCAAAATTAAGAAAGCAACCAATCCAAGAAAATTGTCCAAACATGATTTTAATCCATCCTTGATTACTAAAGGTCCATTCAATTATTAATCAAGTCCTTGGTCTTAGACCACATCAAGAAGCCTCTTAATGATCATGGATCTTCTACTAGAAATGCTTTTAGATTTCAATTAATTAAGATTAGACAAGTTAAGCACTCATCAAAATCGAAATCAATTTAAAAGCCAAGATCCAACCAAGTTAAACATTTCATCAAACACCTTTAATGCCTTGTTTAATTTCTGATTTCATCTCTTTGCACAGGGTAATTAAGTAATTAACATATGAAAATTCTAATTAAGCAACCAGAATTAACAAAGAGACGAAAAAGAAGAGAAACTTGATTAATAGATGAACTTAAACATTAAGAACAAAATCTCAAGATTAACAACTAAGCATGTTCAATCTCTTGGATTGATCTAAAGGCTCTACCCCTCCATGAGAAGGGGAGAACTCAAAAAAATAAAATAAGGAAGAAGAAAACAAAAACTAGAGAGAAGGGGGAGGAAGAAAGTTCTAGAGAGAAGAAAGAAAAATATCAAATGGGAGGTGCCTTAATTTCTGACTTGCCACCCACTAAACTACCCTCTATTTTGGCTTTAAATAATTAAAAACTCATTAATTAAAAAGTTGGGTTAGTTATGAACATTGGGGCCTAAACCCCATGCAATTTGGAGGTCTATAACTCAAGTTATGACCAAAACAACATCAAAGGTTCTTTGAACTCGTATTCTGACTTCCATGCAAAATTAGGCCCACTAGACATCTGAATGAGACTTTGAGCTCTTTATCAAAGTTGTAGAGCTTCCTCTTAACTTTCCTACAAGGTAAAATTTATAATTATCAGATATATAAAACTCAAGTTATGTCTAAAATGCAGAAATAATGTCAAAGCCCAATAATGCTGGAAAAATTCAATTAGGCCCAAATTGAGTTCAAACTCACAAATCATGACTAAACTCAATCAATTAAGAAAATAGAGAGTGCAATTGACTAAACATTAGGGTTTATTAATGAATCAAATATGTGATTATCAAAGTTACCTTGTAAGAAAGCTGAAAGAAATTTCTACAACTTTGATGAAGAGCTCAAAGTCTCAATCAGACATCTAGTAGATCTAATTGGGGCTGGAAGTCAGAAAATGGATTCTGTCACTAGAACCTGAGTAGTGTGCACTAATCAAGGCATAACTTGGGCTATATGAGTTGCATTGAGTTGAAGCCAGTGCCATGTGAAAGTTAAGACCCAAATCTACAACTTTCATGAAGAACACAAGAGCCAATTCGGATGTCTTGGAGGTCATATTAGGCTTGCAAGTTAGAACAGAGGAGCTGAAATTGGGACTGAGTAGTTGCAATGATTGGGTCATATCTTAGGCTATAGGAGGCCAAATTGGATGGTTCAAGCAGGCATTTGACAGCCAAGACAAAGGCTTACAACTTTCATGTAGGTCACTTTCCGAGAATCTGTCGGCACCAAATTATTTTATACAAGTGAAGACAAGCAATTTTTTGCAATCATCCACCTACTCCTTAATCATCCACCCACCCCTTAATTATCCATCCTCTCTTTGTTCTACTCATTGCCATCTTTTGCTTGTGATGCTCTATGAAAGGTAGCCTTGGCTTCCTATTAGGGTAATCTTGGTTTTAGATCAAGATTATGTTATTATGTTATTTACTTGTTGTAATTTTCTCTTGTTGTAAATAAAAGTTATGATCATCTTCTTCTTCTTCTCTCTTTCTTTCTTCTTACTCATGGGGTAATTAATCTTCGTCTTGCTTGGGTGAATGGGTGAAGCTTTTGGTAATAAAAATAAAGTTAGAGTAATTTCTTTCTTGTGCTTAAATGATATATTATCAAGTAATCATTATATGTGTTGTATTTTGTTTCCAATCAATTTAGAAACCCTCCTTGTAAAGTAAAGTTCTTGATTCATTGTAGACAAGTAGTTTGACACAATGAATGCATGAACTCATTTACAAGTGTTGGTAGATAATTAAAGGAACCATAATATAACTACGTATATAATTCTAAATGAACTTTGAATGTTTTATTTTCCAATTGGAACCTCCGTTGTGCGTGGATTTTAATTTAGTTATAAAAAGAAATAATATTATCCTTAATTTATTACCAAAAGTGGGTCTCCTAGCCCAAACAAGTTCTTTAATTTAATTATGAACAAGTTTTATTATCTTTATTGTTGTGACAAAGTCTTTCCTTACCACAAAGAATTTTTTCTTCATCAATTCTCTGTGGATCGACCTCGGACTCCCGAGAAATTTATTACTTGAGACAACCTGCACTTGGGTTTGCATCCTTTAATCTGCATCAAGTTTTTAGCGCTGTTGCCGGAGAACTTGATTTGAAGTTTTAATTTATTGAGGTTCTTTTTCTTTAATAAAATATGTTCTTTCTTCTCCCTCACCGGAGCAAAAGATTGGCTTGCCGGTCCTTCGGTTTCTTTACTAACTTTCTAACTTATTAACTTACTTACTAACCTACTAACTTACTAACTTTCTAACTTACTGACTTACTAACTAACTTATTTAATTATGTCATTTGTTTATGCTTACTAACTTTTTTTTTATTTATGTCATCTATTTTTCCTTTCTGACTCACTAACTTACTAACTTGTTTATTTATGTCATTTATTTTTGTTTTTTGACTTAATAACTTGTACATTTTTTTATTTATGTCAATTATTTATTGTTAATATTTTAATGATTGGTGTAAACATTTATTTTTTCTATTATAAGTCATTTATTTATACTTAATTGGTATCGTGATTCAAATTCTGGTCGTTTGGTTAAAATTAATCATGATACTTTATATATTGATTTGTTTGAATCACAATCACACACAATTGACACAATGACTGAAAATGAAAGTGTACATGATAAACATGAAAATCAACCATTGCAAACTATGAGTGAATATTTGCAATTATCTCGAAATTTTAGTCCATCATGCTTTATCTTTCTACTCAATGCCAACAATTTTATATTTAAGTCATGTATGATTTCTTTACTTCATAATTTTCATGATTTAGAATATAAAAGCCCATATTTACATCTAAAAGAATTTGAGGAAGTATATATTGCTTTCACTGACCTAAATTGCATTGAAGAAATTATTATGCTTAAATTATTTCCTTTTTCTTTAAAAGATAAAGCAAAAACTTAGCTTAACACTTTGAAACCAAGATTAATTGGCACTTGGCAAGAAATATAAGGTGAGTTCTTAAAGAAATTTTTTCTAACACATAAAACTAATGCTATGAAAAGACAAATCTAAAATTTTTCCCAAAATTCAAATGAAGCATATTTTCAATGTTGGGAACGGTTTAAAGATTTGTTAAATTCTTACCCACATCATGGTTTTGAAAAATGGCACACTATAAGCTTCTTTTATGAAGGTTTAACACCTGAAACCAAACAATTTATGGAAACAATGTGCAATGGTGAGTTTTTTGATAAAGAACCCGTTGAAGCTTTAGACTATTTAAACTAGTTAGCTAAAAATTCTCAATCTTGGCATGATACTAATATTTCTGAAAATTCAACTAGATCTAACCTTGTAAGTGCTAATAAAGGAAAATATCACTTTAGTCAAGAGGAAGATCTAAATGCTAGGTTTGTCAGTTTGACTAGAAAGGTTGAAGCCATGGAATTAGGAAAAGCAAAAGAAATCAAATCTGTGCAAAATGAAGAAATTTGTGACATTTTTAATGACTTCGGACACTCAACACATGAATGTCCTAAGATTCATGTTTTTAAAGAAGTTGTACATGAGCAAGTAAATGCAATGAATAATTTTAAAAAGTCATTTACTTCTTCTTTTTCAGATTCATACAATCTGGGATGGAGAAATCACCCAAACTTCAGCTAGAGAAATAATGTTAGCCATGGCAACCATCACCCAAGAGGGGGGTGAATTGGGTGATTACAAATTTTAAAACAACTTTGAGAAATTATTCATTTTGATACTTTCAATCAACACTTGCAGCGGAATAAGCTTGACAAAGGTACAACTAATAGAGATTTGTCAAATACTACTTGGGCTATAGGATAAGTCAATCAAATAAGCTATATATATCAAATTAAACTCAAGCATATATAATTAAGGCACAAATGTAAAGAGATAGAGTTAGAGAAAAACAAACACAAGGATTTATCCTGGTTTAGCCACCCCTTGTGACCTACGTCCAGTCTTCAAGCAAACCACTCGAGATTTTCCATTAAACTTCAAGCTTGAACGGGTGCTTGAAAACCTTTATACAATAGAGCACTCACAACACCTTGGGATACCTCACCCTTTTCACTAGAGGGATACCTCACCCCCTTTGCAACCTTTGAAGGATACCTCACCCTTTACAACCTTTGAGGGATATCTCACCCTTTTTCACTAGAGGGATACCTCACCCTCTTTACAGAATAATCAAAGTGTTTGAATGATAGAAACTCTCTCAAAGATTGGATAATATAAATTGAAGCACTATGGGTATCAAGGATTCACACTTTGAAGCTCAAAACAGAGTTTTGGAGCAAGAGATGATGAAATACAAAATTAATGCTCAAGAATAATTTTTAGATTATTCTCCAACATGTAAGCAATGCCCAAACACTTCCATTTATAGCCCATGGCATTTAAGAGCCGTTGGAGGATTATTGAGGGCATTTAGTGCTCAATAGAGCCATTGGGAGCATGTTCTGTGATTGACCATAATCGATTATGCATATTTCCATAGTCGGTTATGACATGAAAAACGAATCTTGGAAGTTTGTAAAACACTTTATAATCGATTATGCCTAAAGCCATAATCAGTTATGGGCTTTTGAAACATAAGAGGCACGTCCTGTTATAACCATATAACCTATTATGAAATTCTCATAATCTGTTATGAGGTTTTCATATTCTGTTATGGGTCTTTTAAAACATGAAAACACGTTTCTGACTTGCCATATAATCTGTTATGAGAAATCCATAATCTGTTATGAGTTTTTGAAAAACAAGAGAAACGCTTCTGACTTGGTGTATAATCTATTATGGAAATTTTTTATAATCTGTTATGAACCTTTTAAAAACATGAAAAATGCTTCTGATTTGTGCAATAATCGGTTATGGATATTCCATAATCGGTTATGTAACACCCCCCATAGGGTATCACATTTCCGATTACCAACTTATAATCTGAAAATCAGGTCATAAAAGGTCTGAGTTATAAACGTGAGTTTTAAAATTTCTTTTCGCGGAAATATAAATTTACTGATATTTATAAGTAATACTAAAAAATAGATTTAAATTGATTAACATATATTACTAACACCACATAATATTTAACAGTTATTTAGGATACATAATACTTATAAACTCAATTTTAAACAGTAGCAAACCCCATGACGGGTCCTACTCAATAGCACGGTAAAACACTAACGATAAATACTCAACATACTTATTTCGTCTTGTATCCATCTTGATGTGTTATGTATCTATTCCTCATCAAAACTGCACACCGTTGAATCTGGGATGACCACTCCTTGATGTTGTCACCGAACTCGGAATATCTGCTTCCCGTCACGTCTAAGAAACTCATTCCATCTACTATATAATTTTTAACAATACAAGAACAACAAAACAATTTAACAAAGAGGTGAGATCACCTACGCTAATACCAATATGGTAGCACAGAGATAACACAAACATTACACCATACAGGTATATCATATCATAATTACAATCATGCCATCAATATTATTCAAATCACACAATAATTACAATAATGCCATCAACATGATTATCATCATCATCATCCAATATTCCTCAATTATTATATCACACAGATATAAATATTTAATATTTACGATAATGCCCTTAATTATTATCCAAGTATTCAACAGTTCAATTATCATAACTAATACTCAATAATGATGCATATGTTATGCATGTAGACTCAATGTCCTACTCCATGGAGGTTTTTATAGTATCGAGAAGAATGCTCTGGTTAATTGTCAGCCTTAGCCCAATGACAATCTCCCAGTCGTCGAAAAGAATCGTGTTATTGTCAGGTATCGTCAATGCGTTGCAACGGACTGCGTCGCCAAGTGGCACATGGTCCAGCCTTAGCCCACAAACAAATGTCCACTGGTCGACCGCCGCGCCTTGATGCCCCCAAGATTCATCATAGACCTCACTATCAATTCTCATTTCCTCTTCAACCCCAAGGGTCACAATTTTTGTTCAATGCATGAATATCTCAATGCAATTTTGTTCAATTTCATCATATGCCACAATGCATATTTTTCCAATGCATATTCAATGCACCAATGCCAATCACAGGCAAAATTCCTCATTTCCAATGCATGTTCAATGCACCAATGCCAATCATAGGCTAATTTCATAATTTTCTCATACAATGTCCAAACACTGGTTCAACAGTAATCATACTATATATTCAATAACGAAATCATGTTGTCGCATTTTCATAGTCACAAAAATACTTTTGTCGTGTTTTCACAATTGCGCAACATTTCTGTTACGTTTTCACAATGTTGCAACGTTTTTGTTGCATTTTCAAATCACATAGCGATTTTTCCATCATTTCTCAATCACGTAAAAATATTTCATTCATTTTAAAATCACGTAGTGATTTTTCAACAATATCTCAAACGCATAAAAATATTTAAATGCTTTCCAAATTGTGTAGAAATATTTCAACGTTTTTTAAATCGCGTGAAAATATTTAAACGTCTTTCAAATCGCGTAGCTTAAAAATCACATTTTTAAGTTACGTAAAACATTTTTCACCATTTTACGACCACGTAAAATATCTCTCAATATTCCAAACATTATTTTGGACTTTCAAACAAATCAATATCATTTCTAACATCATTTTTCACATTTCTCCTTTAATAAATCCTTTCCTCAAAATAATATAATTTATCACATTAGTTTCCACATTTTCTTACTCAAGAAAATCCTTTTCAAATCCTAAAATTTCTTAACGCACTCCAAAACTCAAAGAATGAGTTACATATTAGAAAATCCCAAGTTACCAACATATTCTTTATAATTCCAAATCAATTCTAAAAATCAATCCTCTTAAAATAATTTGAGGTTCAAACACTTTCAACCTCTCTTTTCCATTCATATACGAAAATTTCATTTTTTAAGTGATAAAACACTCTGATTCCTTTTCCAAAATTCTTGTACTAAATCAAATTATATTTCCACTTTGAAAATTGCTTTGTTTCATAAAACCAAAGCATTTACAAACCTTCCAAAACCATGGTACATGGTTCCAATGGCCATCAAATATTTTTCCTTCTAAATCAATTAAGTACCATTCTTGTTTTTACACAAACAAAATCATTAAAATTTCTTGCAAAATCCGTGAGACTCATGGTCTTTAAAATTAATTTATTTGTTCATTTTCATTTTTACTTTCTTTGCAAATCCTTAAAATCATCAACTCATTGCTCTTTTCATTTAAAACTCATGATTAGTAAAATACTTAGAATCTTTTGATTCAAAAACATCTTTCAAAAACTGTGAACACTTATTCTTTGAAAATAAACCCTTTGTTTATTTTCCTTGTTTTTCTAAACATCTAATTTTACCATTCATGAAAATTTTAATTTGTAAATACCTATTTTGAAGTGTAGAGGCCAAAATCCTTATGGTTTTTAGAACCAAAAATTGTTTTTCTTTCCAATAATTTTTATGGCATACATCACATATAATGAACATATTATATTTCAAGCATACCATAAAAGCAAGTAAACATCATACTAAGCAAGCAAGCATAAATAAATCATGCAAAGCACATCAAGCATAAACAAATAATCAAAAACACATAAACACCCATAAATAATTACATGACCATAGATATGAATCCTCACATGGATTCATCATCCATCAAATACCAAACCATCTCTCACCACCATACTTGGTTGGTGAGATGGATCTCCCTCTTACCTCTTGAAGATCCTCAAAAGCTCCTTACTTTGCTTCTTTTTCCAAGTCCTTCACCACCAAAAGTTTCTTAAACACAAAACAAAACATATATTTATTAGTAAATTAAGCTTGAACAAGAAGAACCATGGATCAAACATGGCTTAGAACTTTAAAGATAAGATCCAGAAAAGAATATCAAGAACTTCACCTTTTACCCTTCAAACTTGATCTTAGGAAAAGTACTTGAAGATGGATGTTTTAGAGAAAGTCTCTAACATGAAAGTTACTTAGAATATCATGTAGATTCAAGATCTATGGTTGGATGAAATTAAAAGAGATTGGAGGGTGATTTTGGGTGGTATGGCCGAATGGTTCCTCTTGAAGAACAAGGATGGAGTTTTTGATTTTTGTGAAAGGAAGGCTTCTTAGACTTGGTTAAGATAAAGAATGAAGTGAAAACACTTGGTTTTCCTTCCTACCAATTTCGTGGAGCTCAATGGAAAAATCTCTAAAAATCATAAACAAATGTTAAAATCAATAACAAGTGTAAGAATAGGTAAACCATGGTTCAAGCATGGCTTAGAAAATTAAAACTAAAAGATTGGGTGAAGAAATAAGAACTTTACCCTTTTTGGTAGAAACTTTAAGCTTGGATTTCAAGCTCTAGATGAATGATTTTGTGAAAACTCATAACTAGATATGTTCTTAGAATGGTGTTTAGGTTTAGGAAATGTGTTTAGATGAAATTTTAGAAGCTTGGAGGCATGGCTTCTAGGTGTTGGCCGAAACTTGCTTGGAGAAGGAAGGAGAGAAAATTTTGAAGAGCTTTGGCATTTTAGAATTGATCAATAATGACCAAGAATGACAATAATGTGGTCTTCAAATTTTCTTACACACTTAAGCCACCAAAAACCGTCCCTCCCTCTCATTATGCATTCAATAAGTGATCAATAATGGTCTTGAAACCATTCTAATCTCCTACACCATCTCAAAACCGTCCCCTCTCTTCATGCACTCCAAATTTGTGACAAATTTCACTAGCCATTATTTGAAGCATTCCTAACCATTGATTAATTCAATGGTTAGGATTAAAAATCACTATTTAAATAAACTTTAAGTTAGAAGACTTAATCTAGGCCATTGGATCTTTCTCCTTGAAATTCTAGCCATTTGATGTGTCTCCAAAATGAAGGGTCAAGATCACTCCTTCAAACTTTACATCCAATAATCATAAATGGTCCTTGTCACTTTTTAAGACTAAATCTCCACCGTTGATTAAGTCAAGATCAAGTCTCCACCGTTGATTAAATCAATGGTGGATATCCAAACCACCAATGTTGACTTAAGCAATATAATATTTATTTTTCTATCTGCTATTACCCTTCGAATAATATTTTTTATCACCACCCAAGTATTTTTATCTACCCCTCCAAGAACCTAAGATAATTAAATACAGATTATCGACAAATTAAAACAATTTTATGGATTACAATCCTATAAAATTCCATTTTCTTATCACCACCAAGATAGATTCTATTAAATGAAGAAAACTCAACGTTCACATTTTCCAAGAACCTAAGGATCTTAAACAAAATTTTAAAGAGTTACGACTATAAGAGAAAACCACATACCATGGATCAATCATGGCTTATGACCTTAGAAATAAGATTAGAAATGAAAAACAAGGATTTTTACCTTCTAGGTAGAATCTCCAAAGTAGTTTTTCAAGCTCAAAGTGATGGATTTTGAAAGAACTCTCAACTAGAGATGATCTTAGAATTGTGTTTAGGTTTAGAAAAGTGAAGTAGATAGAATTTTGGGTGAATGGATGTTGGTGTAGGAGTCTTGGCCGAATGGACCTTCAAAGGAACATCAATGGTGTTTCTTGTTTTTGATGAGAGAAAAGCTTAAGTTAAAAGATAGAAAATGAAATAAAAATTGGCTTCCTAAGGCTTATGGCCGTGGAGCTCACCCTAGGGAGGTGTCCACTTGGTTGGCTTCATCCAAGCCTTAGAAATGATCAAAGGCTAGCATAAACCCTTGGCCTCTAAGCTTAGCTCTCATTGGTTGATACTAACCTAGTCATTGCATGACTATGCACTTCTTGGAGCTTCCAAAAGCTCTTGGCCGTGTGGCCTCCTTAGGCAACTAACCAAGTTTGCTTCTCCTTAGCTATTTAGTTACACCTAGGTGAAACAATCTAATTACTTATCTAACTAGTTAGTTACTTAAACTTAAAAATAGATTTTTACTAACTTAGAAACCAACTAGATAAAAAATTTACTATCACTTAGTTACTTAACAAGTCTTCTAAACTTTTAATTAGGTTTCAAACTAACTAGCTTAGGTTTTCTAGTTATAATTCACTTTTGTTGACCTCTTCCTATTGGTTAGAAGATCCCTTACTCTCATTGGCTTAGAAATTCCTCTAGCCAAAATCGTTGATCTGCTTCCCTAAACGTGGGTCCCGCAAAAACATTTTCTCATTATCGATTTATAATTGCCTAATAAAATAATATTATAATAATATAAAATTATTTTATTTCAAAGAAAATCCTAAAAATTAAAAGATTAATAATAGTATCATTCAATTACAATTTTTTTTTTTTCCGACTCAAGTAAATCCACAAAAATCCAAATAAAATTTTAAAACACTTTTCGAGACACAACAAATATTTATCCTAAAGTTTGGGGTGTTACAGAGCTCAATGAAAAAATTCCTAAAAATCATAAACAAATGTTAAAATCAATAACAAGTGTAGGAATAGGTAAACCATGGTTCAAGCATGACTTAGAAAATTAAAACTAAAAGATTGGGTGAAGAAATAAGAACTTTACCTTTTTTGGTAGAAACTTTAAGCTTGGATTTCAAGCTCTAGATGAATGATTTTGTGAAAAACTCATAACTAGATATTTCTTAAATGGTGTTTAAGGGCCTTGTTGGCAAAACTTGCTTGGAGAAGGAAGAAGAGAAAATTTTGAAGAGCTTTGGCTTTTTGGAATTTACAATAATGACCAAGAATGAAATTTTCTTACTAATTAAATTTCATAATAAAATCCTAATAAGCTATTCACAGTTCACTCATTTATCTGATGAAAAATCATAAACAAATGTTAAAATCAATAACAAGTGTAGGAATAGGTAAACCATGGTTCAAGCATGACTTAGATTAAAACTAAAAGATTGGGTGAAGAAATAAAACTTTACCTTTTTGAAAATGTGTTTAGAAAATTTTAGAAGCTTGGAGGCATGGCTTCTAAAAACTCTTTTTGGAATTGATCAATAATGACCAAGAATGACAATAATGTGGTCTTCAAAACCATAAAATAATGGTCTTGAAACCATTTCATAATCATCCATAAAATCATAAAAATTATAAAACTTATGAAAATCAAGTCGGATTAGTAAAAATCATTAAGGATTTTCAAAAAAATAAATAAAGTCAAGATCAAGTCTCCACCGTTGATTAAATCAATGGTGGATATCCAAACCACCAATGTTGACTTAAGCATATAATTTTATTTTTCTATCTCGTTATTACCAAAATAATATTAAAATAATAAAAAAGTAAAAAATACTCCCAAAAAATTTTTTAAAAATCACAAAAGTTATAAAATCCACAGAAGTCGTGTTAGATTATTCAAAATAATTAAGAATCGCCTGAAATAAATAAAATACAAATTTTCGGGGTGTTACAATGCATGTGGTGTCCCAGGGCCGACGAGGGCGGGAAGTGGACGCCGGTGTAAGAGAAGCACGTACAAGGAGCGGCTCCCATGAATGAATGCGGTTTAGGCGAAGGGTCCCATGAATGAATTGAATACGCACCGAAAACATGAGAGGGATTCGAGAGGAACGTGCGGGTATGGGGACTACATAGTTGAAGATGACTTAAAAGAACTGATTAGGCGTAGCCATGTCAATAAGTTGCAACTTCTTTTCGGGAGCCTAGAACATAAGAACTCCATGGTTAAGCGTGCTTGACTTGGAGCAATTGTGGGATAGGTGACCTCCTGGGAAGTTTCCAACCAAGCGAAGTAGGATGCGTGTGAGTGAGGATAAAGCGTACGGATCGGCTCCTAGCGGTGCTTTCTAGGCGAAGGGTCCCATGAATGAACCGAATACACACCGAATGAGAGGGATTCGAAAGACCGTGTTGATTTGTGGAGACATATCAACAAGTCAAATCCGGGATCAGAACATAAGAACTTCATGGTTAAGCGTCAATTGTGGGATGGGTGACCTCCTGGAAAGTTTCCTAGATGTTACAAGTTATGGCATTCTAGTTTTGAAAGTTAACTTTAAATGGTCATAACTTCTTCATTTCTCATCCGTTTTAAACGAATGACCAATCATTGGAAAGGTATTTGAGTCTATTTTCATATGAAACAAGTTGCAGAACAAAACTCAAAATACTTTGGAAGTTATGATCAAAAGAATGACCAAAGGTCAACTTTGTAAAACACAAACTTGACTATTTTTCATGGATTTGAGCTACCATCAAGACTAGCTTTTCAAAACTTGTTTGTTGAGCATTTTAGCATGTGAAAACCATTTGTAAAGATTTGAAAACATATTTGAGCTTAGTGTGATTCCCAAATACCTTTACACAAGATCTAAGTCCTATAAGCTATTCATGAAGATTCTTGGGACTTGATCATTGCACTTCCATTTCTTGTCTTTGTTTGTTATCATCAAAACCATTGCTTTAGCTAATGCCAATTACAAATAATAATCAGCCACAATTCGTGCAACCACCACCTCCTCAGGCACAACAGGACTCTCAAAATTATCAAGGATATGCACTTTATGTCCCACCATATAGGAAAAACCTTGAAGAAACACTGCACGCATTCATAAAAAAGTAAGATCCCATTAATAAACAAAACAATCAAACCATGATTGACATAAAAGAAACTCTTGCTAAACTTTCTTCTGCACTCACCATTCACGAGAAAGGAAAATTTCCTTCTTGACCTCAACCAAATCCCAATGGTCAGTATAGTTTAAATGAGGGTAGTTCAGAAAACCAACAAATGGATCAAGTCAAGTCAATGATAACTCTTAGGAGTGGAAAAGTTGTTGAAAAACAAATTTTTGAACCTTGTGAGAGAGATAATGAACCACTTCCCTAAGAAAATGAAGAAATTGACTAAAAAGAGACCAAACTCTCACTTGTACCTCCATTTCCTCAAGCATTGAACAATTTAAGAAAATTGAACCATCACACTGAAATTTTTAAAATTTTAAAACAAGTAAAGATCAATATTCCTCTATTAGATGCTATCAAACAGATTCCATCTTATGTCAAATATTTGAAGGACTTGTGCATTGTTAAAAGGAAACTAAATGTGAAAAAGAAAGCATTTTTAGTTGAACAAGTAAGCTCCATTCTTCAAAATAATAATGCGTTAAAATATAAAGATCTTGGTTGTCTTACAGTTTCATATATTATTCGAGAACATAAAATTGAAAAAGCATTACTTGATCTTGATGCTAGTATCAATTTGCATCCATATTCAGTTTATCAGCAACTTAACTTGGGTGAGTTAAAACCAACTTCTGTAACTATTCTACTTGCTGATAGATTAATTAAAATTCCAAGAAGAATAGTAGAAGATGTGTTGGTATAAGTTGATAAATTCATATATTCTGTGGGTTTTATTGTCTTGGATACTGAACCTATGGTTGATAGTTGTAAGTCAATTCTTGTTATTTCAGGCTGTCCATTTTTAGCAATATCTAATGCTTTGATAAATTGCAAAATGGAGTGGTGAAACTAACATTTGGATATATGACACTAGAGCTCAATGTTTTTAACATGTGCAAGTAACCACAGGAAGTCCTTGATGAAAAGGAAGAAGTTGAAGGAATTGAAGCCATCGTAAATGATCATCTTCAAACAAGAAGTTCTTCTGACCCATTAGAAATTTGTTTAGTCAATTCATTTGATTTGGGCATGCAATTAGATGATGATATTTTTTAAATATGCTCTTTGCTTGATTCTACACAGGAGCTGGAGTACAAGGGATGGAAACTTAGATTTGAAGAGTTAAAACCCATTAATGATAATACCTATGAAGAAGTACCCACACTAGAACTAAAGCCATTACCTGCTGGGTTGAAGTACACATTTTTGGGAGAAGAGCAAAGCTTTCCAGTGGATGCCAAACCAAGATTGATACGGTGGATCTTGTTTCTTCAAAAATTCAACGTCACAATAAAAGATAAGAAATGAGCCGAAAATGTTGTCGCAGATCATTTGTCCAGACTTACAACTGGCTCACCTTTTGATAACACACCCATCAATGATTCTTTTCCCGATGAATTTTTATTTTCTGTCAATTCCCTGCCTTGGTTTGCTATCATAGTCAACTTTCTTGTAAAAGGAAAGATGTCGCCTCAATGGACGCACCAAGACAAAAGAAAATTTTTACAGAGGTGAAATTTTTTTATTGAGATGACTCATACTTATTCAAATATTGTCCTGACCAAATATTTCGGAGATGTGTGCCCAACAGTGAGGTAGGTAGTATCATTAAATTTTATCACTCAAAAGCATGTGGAGGTCATTTTTCTTCAAAGAAAATAGCTACAAAAATCTTGCAGTGCGGATTTTATTGGCCCACTTTATTTAAGGACTGCTATACTTTTTGCTAAAGTTGTTAAAACTGTCAGAAATTGGGCTTTATTTAAAAAAGAAACATGATGCCTCTGAACCCTATCCTTGTCATTGAAATTTTTGATTGTTGGAGAATTGATTTCACGGGTTCATTTCCATCCTCATTTGGATTTATGTATATTTTGGTTGCAGTTGATTATGTCTCAAAATAGATTGAGGCGATTCCATGCTGACACAATGATCATAAAATTGTTCTTAAATTTTTAAAAGAAAATGTCTTGTGTCGATTCAGAATCCCTTGAGCTATCATCAGTGATGGGGGAGCACATTTTTGCAATAAACCTTTTGAATCTTTAATGAAGAAATATGGTATTATACACAAAATTGCCACCCTTTATCACCCTCAGATAAATGGATAAGTTGAATTGGCAAATAGGGAGATCAAATAAATTTTAGAAAATATAGTTAACCCAAATCGTAAAGATTGATCTTTAAGACTAAACGATGCACTTTGGGCTTACCGTATTGCTTTCAAAACATCTTTGGGTATGTCACCCTATCAATTAGTCTATGAAAAACTTTGTCACTTGCCTGTAGAATTGGAACATAAAACATTCTAGGTCATTAAAGCTTTCAACCTAAACCTTGATGATGCTTGCAAAATACACAAATTGCAATTAAACAAACTTGAGCAATTGAGAAATGATGTAAATGAAAACTCAAAGATTTATAAAGCTAGAACAAAAGCTTTTCATGACAAGTCAATTTTGAGAAAATCTTTTGAAATTGGTCAAAAAGTTCTGTTTTCTAATTCTCGTCTGCACCTATACCTTGGAAAATTGAGATTTAGGTGGAGTAGTCATTTTGTTGTGAAACATGTATATCCTCATAGGGCCATAGACATTGATAATCCTAGGAATGGTAATGTGTTTAAAGTCAATGAACAAAGACTCAAACCATTTCTAGAAAATCAAGCTGCTGAGGTAGAATTCATTTCTCTTTCTGACCCTTGTTATGAAAAAAAAGTTACTCTAATTTTGTGGCTTTATTTTGTTTTGCAATTCTTTGTGTTCCTGATCAAATGACAGATAACGGTACTCCGTGACTCTTAAGTCGGTTTGTTTTTCAGTTTCCCAAAATAACTGATTCCTTCTTCTTTAAAATGGATGTTATTCTTTCAAACCTTAGAAAAAATTTTCCTCCCCTCCCTTAAAATGATCTGACAAAAATCTACAAAGCTAGATGTGAAAGATTGAGCCTGTTAATGTATAAGGGTATGCCAGAAGATGTTCGCTGGATAATTGAAGCAAAGGTCTGTCTAGCAGGTGGGTCTTTAATTTCATTTGACTCATACATGCCAGGTCTTGGTAGAAGTTCGTATTCTAAAAAAAGAAGAGCAAAAAGGTTACAAGTCTGTCACAAATGTGCACGATGGAATTGTAATAAGCAATGTCATTCTTTGGGGATAGTTTCTGTAAACAGAGAAGACACAATATTTTTCGTTAAGAATAGACTAAGTAAGGAGTCATTAGATGATATCTTATTGACTCTTGAGATGCATTCTTGTGGATTTGTGTATCGTGAACTTCTTAATTTGTGGAATCTCTTCAAGGATGAACAAAAACGTTACAGTCTTGGGAATTTGACTCTAAAAGACCCTGTTTACCAATTTATAAGAAAATTAGATGGAAAACTTTTCCTCGACTCATAGAAGGCGTTTAAGCCGTTACTGGATGTTAAACCAGAGGTAGATGTGATCCATATCCACAATAACCTGTACTTATTATCTTCTTCTTCTTCTTGTTAAAAAAAAAAGAAAAAGAAAAGAAAAAAAATAAAAGAAAATTTTTTTTTGAACAAAGGCGATCTGGAAGGAGTACCATGACTTTAATTAGTTGTGGAGCCTCATCCTTTGGCTGACCCGTCACTCGTGTGGACCTTTGCACGCTGGTCCTTAAAAATGGTTCATATACCATGCTCTGTAGAGAGCCGTACTTCATAACCCAATGTTTACCATCTAGGCACTGTAGAGTTGATGGACAAGTAGAAGCGTCCCACTTTGGTTATTAGTGAGAAGTAACCCGCGGCTGCCAAAGCGTATGAGGCATCTGAGCTTGATCCTCTCTTTTATTAGAAGGGGCTCTCAGGGCCCTGGGATAGGACATTCTAGATCTTGGACATTACGGGTTTTAGATTTTAGCATCTTTGTTGATATTACGAGCCCAAGTGTGAGCTCTCCAGGTTCCAGACCCAGGATGGAAACCTACAATGGTTTCTTCTTTTTCCTTTCTTCGAATAAACGGGCGTGAGTGTCTACTACACTGGTGACACGTAGTATAAAGATATGTCACTACTGCACTCATGACGCATAGTATAAAGATACACCATAAAAATTGTATATAAATGTATGTCATCATTTGTTATTATATTTCTTTTATCTTTGTATAATTTTGCTGTATTTTGATTTTGGATAGACGATCCTTTGAGAAGGGTCCTTCAGGGGTTTCTAGACTTTTTTACCCTACTGGTTTTCTTAAAGTTAAAAAAAAAACCACAAAAAAAATATATGTCTACAGAGCATGGTAACCATCGTATTTTGTTTCTGTTTAAATTTGTGTCAGATTTCTCCAACAAGTACTATCTTCTATCCTTTACTCATCTATATTTTAACATTATGGACAATGTTGTGATCCACTTGGGGGGAAGGATAGTTTGATAGTTGATAAAAGAATTTTGAAGTATGATATGATTGTCAACAACTTACTAAACAATTAAGGATGACAGAGTAAAGAGTAATTTTACTCTTGAGACACATCTTAATTGGGGAAGTATGTTTATTGATATGATTGTCAGAAACCTACTCGTAGTAAAACCAATTAAGGATGACAGAGTAAGGAGTATTTTTTTTTACTCTTGAGACGCATCTTAGTTGAGGAAATAATTATTTTGTGTAGAAGTAGCAAATGAATTCTTGGATCATAGCGTAAATTGTCTTCTTTCTTAAAAATCACATGCTTGGATATGAATGTTGAAATGGTGGATTGAGAATGATAGAAATAAGCCTTGTGAGATTTTGAACTTATTGATGAATGGTTTGAACATTTGTACCATTCTCTTCTTTCTTGTGTGATTTTCACTCATAAAATTGTTACTCTAGAAGTTGCTTTGATTCTTTTTGAGGCTACATTTTCACATGCATACATAAACATGATTGAGGTATTTTTCTTGAAATAGCTACTTTAACCAAATAGGTAACCTTGCTCAGCAGCATATTGTCTCAATATGATATCAAGCACTCGTATGACTTCTTGGAAATTCTCTGATTCCTGCTAACGTAAGGCATTGGAAATGACCTATTTTTCCTTGCTTAACCCCTTTGAGATTATTTGACTATTCCTTGTTTCTAGCTCATTATGTGCCTTAAATGAAAAATCATATTCTTACCTGACTTTAGGGAATAATAGAGCATTGGCTTTGTTAATGGATGAGTTCTTGAATAAGTGTGGGGGTGTGTGTGCAAAATGGTTGGTGAAAAAGGAAAGAGTAGCTAATTGAAAAAAGTGTATATATTTATGATCTAAAAAAAAATGTGTAAAGAAGGGTCAACAAGGCAAAAAGGGATGGGAAAAGAATATATAAAGGGAATTTGTATTAGGTGGAGTTGGGATAAACTTTTATGCTTGTTAATTGAACTCAACTTTTATGCTCTTTTATTCTCTTTGGTTTTTAACTTGTCAAATTCATATTACTACCCTCCTTTACCTTGATCCCATTTCAACCTTGAATAAAGTCCTCATGATTTATATGTGCATGTGTTTTGAGTAGTGGAGAAGTAGAAGATAAGCAAACTTAAGGTAGTGCAATTTTTCATGGGTAGAATATAGTGAAATACTTATCTTTTAAACACTTGTGGGATTGAGAGTAAATTCTGTGAGGATATATCATTCTTGATTCATTCTTTTCAATTGAAGTTTCCTTGCTTGTTGGTTTGAGATATGAAGAAATGTTACCTCATTAATGCTTTGATCCCTTGAATTTTTTGTTGCTTTTCTTGATTCATCGAGTCTTTTAGAGTTTTTAGCTTTTGAGTCTATGTCATTTTTCTTTTTTTCCTAACTTTAGTCTTATGTGTTTTGCCCAGGAGTGCAAAAAGCTAAGTGTGGGGGAATTTGATAATCACATATTTTATACATTAATAAACCCTTATTTTTAATTACTTACACTCTCCATGTACTTAATTGATTGATCTTGGTCATGATTTGTAAGTTTGGGTTCAAATTAGGCTTAATTGATATTTTTCAATATTGTTAAGATTTTATGTTGTTTCTGTATTTCAACCATAAATTGAGTTCTAGATGTCTAGAAATTATGAATGTTGCTTGTAGGAAAGCTGAGAGAAAGCTCTACAACTTTGATAAGAGCTCAAAGTCTCAATCAGACATCTTCTGTCACTAGAACCCGAGCAGTGTACACTAATTAGGACATAACTTGGGTTGTATAAGTTGCATTGAGCTGAACCAGTGCCATTTGAGAGTTAAGACGAAAATCTACAACTTTCATGAAAAACACAAGAGCCAATTCGGATGTCTTGGAGGTTATATTGGGCTTGCAAGTCATAACAGAGGAGCTAAAATTGGGCGTGAGTAGTTGTAATGATTGGGTCTTATCTTAGGCTGTAGGAGGCCAAATTGGATAGTTCAAGTGGGCATTTGATAGCCAAGACAAAGGCCTACAACTTTCATGAAAGCCACTTTCTGAGAATCTATCAACAAGCACGAATTTGGCACCAAATTATTTTATACAAGTGAAGACAAGCTTTTTTTTGCAATCATCCACCTACTCCTTAATCATCCACCCACCCCTTAATTATCCATCCACACTTTGTCCCACTCATTGCATCTTTTGCTTGTGATGCTCTATGAAAGGTAGCCTTGGCTTCCTATTAGGGTAATCTTGGTTTTAGATCAAGATTATGTTATTATGTTATTTACTTGTTGTAATTTTCTTTTGTTGTAAATAGAAGTTATGATCATCATCTTCTTCTTCTTCTCTCTTTCTTTCTTCTTGCTCATGGGTAACTAATCTTCGTCTTGCTTGGGTGAAGAGGTGAAGCTTTTGGTAATAAAAATAAAGTTAGAGTAATTTCTTTCTTGTGCTTAAATGATATATTATCAAGTAATTATTATATATGTTGTATTTTATTTCTAATCAATTTAAAAACCCTCTTTGTAAAGTGGAGTTCTTGATTCATTGTAGACAAGTAGTTTGGCACAATGAATACATGAACTCATTTACAAGTGTTGATAGATAATTAAAGGAACCATAATATAACTACGTATATAATTCTAAATGAACTTTGAATGCTTTATTTTCTAATTTGAACCTCTGTTGTGCGTAGATTTTAATTGAGTTATAAAAAAAATAATCTTGTCCTTAATGTATTACCAAAAGTGGATCTCCTAGCCCAACCAAGTTCTTTAATTTAATTGTGAACAAGTTTTATTATCTTTATTATTGTGACAAAACCTTTCCTTACCTCAAAGAATTTTTTCTTCATCAATTCCCTATGGATCGACCTCGGACTCCCGAGAAATTTATTACTTAAGATAACCTGTACTTGGGTTTGCATCCTTTAATCTGCATCACATGCATGTGGGGTAAGATAAACAAGTAATAACATCTATTTTTGCAGGATCAACAACAATAGCCTCACTAGACACTACATGATCCAAAACTATACCCTGTTTTACTATGAAATGACATTTCTCAAAATTCAGGACAAGGTTAGTTTTAATGAATCGATGTAGTACTCTAGATAAATTATCCAAACAAGAATCAAAACAAGAACCATATATAGTGAAATCATCCATAAATACCTCCATGTACTCCTCTATAAAGTTAGAGAAAATACTTACCATGCACTGCTAGAAGGTACCAGGGGCATTGTAGAGGTCGAAAGGCATCCTCCTGTAAGCAAAGGTGTTGAAAGGGCAGGTGAATATAGTCTTCTCTTGATCCTTAGGTGCAATGTGAAACTGAAAGTAGCCAGTGTATCTATCCAGGAAACAATAATGGGATTTCCTTGCCAATCGATCTAACATCTGATCAATGAAAAGCAAGGGGTAATGATCTTTCCGAGTGGCCTAGTTGAGCCTCCTTTAATCAATACAGACTCACCAACTGTTCTATACTATAGTATGGATCAACTCATTCTTCTAATTGGCCATAGTCATCACTCCAGATTTCTTGGGGACAACTTGCATAGGACTCACCTAAGTGCTATCATATATGGGGTAAATAATACCAGCTTGCAATAACTTGGTTACATCTTTCTTTACCACATACAGAATTAGAGGGTTCATTCTTATATGGGGTTATCACACTGATTTAGCTCCATCTTCAAGTAAAATTTTGTGCATGCATATGGAAGGGCTAATGCCAGGAATATCTACCAGTGTCCATTCGATGACCCTCTTATTTTCTCTCAAAACTTGCAGCAATCTTACCTCCTGTTCAGCAAGGAGGTTTCTGGCTATAATCACTGGAAACTGCTCATCATCCGCCAAATATGCATATTTCAGATGCTCAAACAAAGGCTTAAGTTCAAGGGTAGGTGGTTTCTGTATTGAAGGTATCAATCTGGTTGCAGAAACTTCCCAAACAACTAGATCATATCTCATAGAATAAGGTAATGTAGAACATACAGATTTACCATTCACAACAACAAGAATCTCAAAACATGCAGATTTACCACAACTAAAAATAATAAATTTATCACAATAAAAAATAGCATATTTATCAGAATCAGTAGAATCAGAAACAAGAAATTAATCAGAAACAACATATGCAGAAACAATAGAATTATCACAATCAGAAATGGGACATACAGATTTAGCAGAAACAACACATGCAAAAACAACAACACTATCTAGAAATCCCACAATCTCAGGAAATTTAGATAGTATGTCAAAATGCATATCATCAACCAGCATATCAAGGACATCTAACTGAAAAATAGAACGCTCTTCTAAAGGATGTTTCATGGCATCAAAGATATTAAATTGAAGTATGTTATCACCAAATTCCATGGAAAAAGGTACTAGCATGCACATCAATCTTAGTCTTAACAATTTTTAAGAAAGGTCTACCTAAAATTAATGGCGGCTGAATAGATGCAAATTCATCTTCCATGTGCAGAATATAAAAATCTGTTGGAAATATTAACTCATTTACCCTTACCAAAACATCTTCAAGCATTCCTACAAGATGAGTTGTGCTCCTATTTGCTAGCTGAATGATGATTTTGGTAGGCTTCAACTCTCCAATCTGCAGGGATTCAAAAATTGATTTGGGTATGACATTAATAGAGGCACCCAAATCCAACATTGCATGAATGAATTGCTAGTTGCCTATTGTGAAAGGAATGGTGAATGTTCCAAGATCCTTGCATTTCTGTGGCATATTTGGCTGAATCATTGCGAAAATATTTCTGCCCATACTAATCTTCTCTGTACCTTTAAGTCTTCTCTTGTGAGTACACAAATTTGGTATACTTTGGATTCTGTTTAATTGCATCTATGAGGAGGATATTGATTTCCACCTTCCTGAATGTCTCCATGGCTTCTCATTCCATTTCTACTTGCACTGTTTGCTTGGACTGTGTGACTCTATTTTGGAAGGGTAGTGGAATGACCAAATATGAATTCTCTGTATATTTCTTCCGTGTCACGGATTTCTGCATTGAGCTATTTATTTTTTGTGAGTTTTACTGTTTTTGGTCTATCTCAGGTTACTGCTCAAGTTCCTGCTCAAGTTGTTGCTCGGGTTACTGAACTAGTTGACTAGGACCATCAACTTCTCTGCCACTTCTCAAGGTAATGTCACTTGCATTGCCTCTTGGGTTATTGACTGTTTGTGAAGACAATTGGCTTGATCCTTGACTTTTCAGCTCACTCACAGTGGTTACCAACTGCCCAATCTGAATTTGCAGGTTCTGAATGGTGGCATTGACATTATGCTGGAACTGAATGTTATTTATGACCATCTGTTTCATCAAATCTTCCAATGATGGCTTGGCTGGAGTGGTTACTAGACTTGGTAGCAGGAGGGACTGCTGCATAGGTGGCTGCATAATTTGTTACTGTCTGAATGCATGTGGTTGGTATTTGTTGTTGGGACCTACAACTTGATATCTAAATTGCTGCTACTGTTGCTGTTGGTGGGGCTGTTGTTGTTGACCAGAATTCCCATATCTCAAGTTGTGATGATCCCTCTAGCCAAGGTTATAAGTGCTCAAAAATGGGTCATATCTGGGCTGTTGGGGTTACTGATATTGGGGTCTACCAGGAAAAATATTTGCTACAATAACAGGGTAAGCTTGGTTAGCAGAATTCTCTTGCTAAAGTGTTGGACAAGCATCTGTAGGATGAGATCGACAATAACAAATTCCACACACAGTTGCAGCCATTTGCATAGGTAGTTGTTATCTCACTGCTAACTGCCTCACCAAAGAAGTCAATTCATCTAATCTATGTTTCATTCTCTGTTGGTCTACATGAGACACTTGAACCTCATTAACTCATCTGATTAAGGTGATGATTTGTGTGCCAAACTGTTGGGTGTTGTCTACCATGTTTGCTATCAAATCTCTTGTTGCAGCAGGGGTCTTGTCTACTAAGGCTCTTCCATTAGCAACATCAATTATGCTTCTCTCCATAGGCATCAGTCCCTCATAAAAGTATTGGATCAATAACTGATCACTGATTTGGTGATGTGGACAATTTGAACACAACTTCATGAATCTCTCCCAATACTCATGCAAAGTTTCACCAGAAATCTGTCTGATGCCACATATGTCCTTCCTAATTGTAGCAGCTCTAGAGGCAGGGAAAAACTTCTCTAAAAATAGTTTCTTCATATCATTTCAGCAAGTCACAGAACCTGGTGAAAGATAATACAACCAGTCCTTGGCTGCATTAGCAAGGGAGAAGGGAAATGTCCTCAACTTGATGTGTTCTTTATGGATTCCTTGAGGTCTCATGGTTGAGCACACAACATGGAACTCCTTCAAATGCTTATGGGGATCCTCACCTGCAAGTCCATGAAATTTAGGCAACAAATGGATTAGTCTAGACTTTAGTTCAAAGTCAGCATTAATCTTAAGATACTAAATGCATAATCGTTGATAAGTGACATCAGGGGCAACAAGCTCTTTAAGAGTCCTATTATGGGTGTTATCAGCCATGGTTGCAAAATCACTTAAACTCTTAGGTTTACTCTCAAATTCAAGATCAAAATCAAGTTTAGAAGTAATTCTAGCACTTAACCTACGAGCTCTAATCACCCTATGCAAAGTCCTATCAATGGTAGCGTCAAAATCAGACAAGTTATCAAAATCAGACCTAGTCATGCACCAATCAAGGCTAAAGAAATGTTAGAAGACGAAAAACACAAAACATGCAAATCTACACTATAGAAATAACTAGAAAAAATTAAAAAAAAAACATGTCAAATGAATTTTAAAAATCATTGGACCACCACAAAATGAAAATTACACTGATTTAGAAAATTATCATGCAAAGAAAATATTTCAAAAATTAAAAAAGTGATTTAAATGATGGAATTTGGCCAAAAAATGTATACACAGGCACATTACTTGCCCTAGTGAGATGGTTTTTTTTTCCTTTCTATTTTTTGGTAAAAAATCAAGTCATTATGAGATACCAAAACAATTACTTTAATTATCGCTATATCCCCAGTTGTCTCGACAACCCTATCAGATGATGGAATTTAGTTAAAATCCGAGGGGATGATCCTTAAGGATCGTTTTGCTCAAAATGGTGATTTAACCTTGGGGACCAAGTCTTAGCTCAAAACTCCACAGCCATAATTGCAGTAGTCTCCCTTGCACCAGAAAAAAATCAAAAACTAGGTGAAAAAATGCTAGTTGGGTTTGAAACAATGTTAGGAAGTTAGGAACACGTCCAAAATGATTGGATGACACTTACAAGGAGATCTTGCAATGCAATTATCAATAAGGATAGCAAAAAGATGGCTAACAATAGCAAAACTAATGGAATAGTAACCAAGAAGCAGAATTGCAATGTTGCAGGTAATTGAACAATTTTGTTACTGTTATGGCAGAATTATGAATTGTGTTATGTTATGCAATGCAATTGTAGGGAAATCATGCAATACACAATAATAGAATGCAATGCAATATAGCATAATCCAATGCAATAGTAACCGGAATTATGCAACAAAATGCAGCAAAATGCATAAGGGTTGTGCGATTGGAAAAGATTTAATTGTTAATAAGAGCAAGAGTTATTAATGGCACTTAATATGATCAGATTACAATTAAAGCTCCCCAGCAACACTGCCAAAATTTTGACGAGTGTTGAACTCAATCAAAATTATAACAGAGTTATGCCTATGACTTATAGCATAGTAAACAACACCGGATCATCTCTCAAGGATTTTAGTTACAATTTAATCAAATTAAGCTGAGATTGAGGGGTTTGGCAAGATTAAAAACACACAAACAGAAACATAATTCGATTTAAAGGATAAAACAAAATTAATAAAGCAACCAACCAGAGAATTAACCAATCTTGATTTTAATCCATCCTTGATTATTATAGGTCCATTTAATTATCAATCAAGTCCTTGGTCTTAGATCACTTCAAGACGCCTCTCAATAATCCAGGAATCTTCTACTAGAAACGCTTATAGATCCAACTAAGTTAAACATTTCATCAAACACCTTCAATGCCTTGTTTAATCTTTGAGTTCATTTCTTTGCACATGATAATTAAGCAATTAAGATATAGAAATTCCAATCAAACAACCAGAATTAACAAAGAGAAGAAGAAGAGAAACTTGATTAATAGATGAATGTAAACAATTAAAGCAGAATCTCAAGATTAAACATCAAGTATTGTTCAATCTCTTCAATTGATTTAAAGGCCCTACCCCTCCATGAAAAGGGGAGAACTCAGAAAAATAAAAGAAGGGAAAACGAAAATCTAGACAAAGGAGGAGGAAAGAGTTCTATAGAGAGAAAGAAAAGTGTAGCATGATTGATGCCTCGGTTTCTCCTTTTAACCCCTTAAACTACTCCCTATTTTGGCTTCACATAATTAAAAACCTATTAATTATAAAGTTGGGTCCATTATGAGCAATTGGGCCTAAACTCCATGCAATTGGAGGTCTATAACTCAAGTTATAGACAAAATAGTATCAAAGGCTCTCTAAACTCGTGTTCTGACTTCTAGGCCCAATTAGGTTAACTAGACATCTGATTGAGACTTCGAGCTCTTCATCAAAGTTGTAGAGCTTCTTCTTAGCTTTCCTACAAGGTAAAATTCATAAGTTTCAGATATCTAGAACTCAAGTTATGGCCGAAATACAGAAACAATGTCAAAACTTATTAATGCTGAAAAAATCAATTAGGCCCAATTTGAGCCCAAACTTACAAAACATGACCAAGCTCAATCAATTAAGTACATGGAAAGTGTAAATGACTGAATATGAGGATTTATTAATATATAAAATATGTGATTATCAATAACCCAGCCACAGCAGAAGCCCTTGCCATAAAAGAAGGCATTCTCTTTGCTCTTGATCTCTGGATAATGGACTTGCAAGTAGAATCAGACCCTTCGAATGAATTATCGAGCTATCAGCTTCTAGTATGCAGTTAAATTATGTTGGGAGCATTTTGAATGATTATAAATTGTTTGGGTAGGGTTTTAGCAGCATTAGTTATTCTTATGTAAGAAGGGATGGGATCAAAGTTGCCCGTTCCCTTGCCCATCTAGTTAAGCTGATTTAGCAGGATCTATGGGTAGAGGAAGCTCCAATAGTGATATGTAACTTGGTTGGCCTCGATGTACTTGCCTTTCTTTCCTCGTTTGAATGAAATGCAAAAAAAAGAAAAAGAGTAGAGCCTAAGAAAACCAAAGAAAAATATTATTTTAGTGAGGCATGAAAATGAAAATACAAAAACCCTCATTATAAGGCTAATTGCTAATTACATACTTAATTACAACTTTCACGATAGAAAAAATTGTAGCAAAACAAATAGTAAGCCTAAGTTTCTACACAACTCATGGATTCATTAGCAACATCCTATCCTACAAATTTAGTCATAGACTACACACCAAATTTTACTTGCAATCTCAAAAATGACATTTTTATAGTGGAGCCCATAGAGCACTGCAGAGGACATTATCAACTTAATACCAGTTGAAGATAATAGATTGGAACATTATCAACTTAATAGCAAAAGAACCAAAATAAATGAGGGATGCATATAGAAACTAAAAAGTCAGCCTAATTTGCATATACACCACTAAAGATCTATCCAATATTTAATATTTGATCTTGGCAACTCAACAAAAATGACCTTGGCTTCTAATCTATTGTTTATCTCTTTCTTCTTTTCTTTTCTTATTTTTATTCTTCACATAGCCATACTAAAGCCCAATAAAAACTATAAGGTTTTACATTTAACCACAAAACTATGGCAACATAACTTCAAAAAAATTGTGAAAAAGCAAGAATTAGACAAAATTATGGACAAAGAATGCAAAAACATTGGGAGATGATAGAAAAAACTACACAACATTAAACATACCCTTAGCAGCAGAACAAAATTACCCAATGACATGAAAAAAAAATGCATAGGCAGATAACTAATGTATAATGGAACTTTAATTATAATATAATGTGTTTGTCAAGCATTAATAGTGGCAATTTCCTCCAAGAACCAACTAATTTTGGTTTGTCTTCTTGAACTGCTTATTGCATAAAAACCAAGAAGATGCCATGGTTTATCTAATTCTACAGTATTCTAATTTAGATGAGTCATTAAAGTTTTGTCAGCAATGTTCTGTTAGGTGACATAATTTTTTTTAGATGACATATTGATTCAAATGATATTGCAATTTTGTGAATAGTTTGATAGGTACCAGAAAATGAAGGAGTAAGAAATGGATAAAAACACTGGTATATTGATTAAACTCTGGAAGATATCAAGTTAATATCAATTCAAGTAATGATGTTACAGCTTCTGGGAATGTAGAAAGAAAACAGAAACAAAGATGAGCAAATTAGAGAGTGCTCAATTCTCTCCCAAGTCCAAGCAAATTCCAACCCACCCCCCGTATGCAAACTAACCCACAAGATATACCCTTTCCCTCAACAGAATCCTCACCCCACTACTCCATGCCACCTCAGCAAGTTAGTTACAATTAAGGCCTTGTTTGTTTTTTTTTCTTCTCATTTTTAAGGCCCAAACATTTCTTTCTAGAATAAACCTTAGTCGCTACCCATTTTTTTCTAGGTTCCTATCAACACTCCCCCCCCAAAGACTCACTTTGTCCTCAAGGTGAAATTTCAGAAAATTCTCTTGGATAGAGGTAATTGGTTCCCAAGAACTTTCAAAATTAGGTAGATCTTTTCCTTTAATCAAAACCTTTATTTCTCCTTCTTCATTCTTTCGGTGGTCTATGTCATCAGCTAGCTGCACTTTCAATTCCCAGTATTTAGCTAGAAAGAATGGCAATGGTTGTAATTCTGATTGGAACTTGTTCTCAAGGTGAAGGTTTAGGTAGGGGTCTTGTAGTAGTTGAAAGAAATTTTCACCAGGGTCCCATTGCTTGAAGTCTAATGACCAATTGATGTTGGAAGCACAAGAGCTTCCACATGGGTCCCATTGACCCATTAAACTGAAGGTCTATATTCCCTAAGTAGGAAAACCACCAGCACTATAAGCATAATCAGGAGAGCACAGGAGACGAGCAACTTCACCAACTTGCATGCCAATCACACCTTCATCCCATCCTTCTCTACTATATCGCTAAAGATTGACATCATGCACCTCTAGAAGGTTGCTGATGTATTGCATAGACTAAATGACATCCTTCTAAAAGCATATGTTCCATAGAGGTAGGTAAAGGTTGTCTTCTCTTGGTCATCAGGGGCAATTGCAATCTGATTATATCTAGAATATCCATCTAAAAAATAGTAAAATGCATGCCCAACCAATCTATCTAGCATTTGATCTATAAATGGCAGTGGGAAATGATCCTTTCTGGTTGCAACGTTCAGCTTCCTATAATCCATACATATGTGCCAACTTGTTACTATTCTAATGGGAACTAAGTCCTTTTTTTCATTAGCAACAACTGTCATTCCACATCTTTTGGGTATACATTGAATAGGACTCACCCATTTATTGTCAGAGATTGGATATATAATACCCCCATCTAACCACTTGATGATCTCATTCTTGACCACCTCTTTCATATTGGGGTTGAGACGCCTCTGGTACTCAATGGTTGGCTTGGCATCTATTTCCATCAAGATTTTTTGCATGCATATTGTAAGACTAATGCCTTTTATGTCAGTAATCGTCCACCCCATGGCTTTCTTGTACTCCCTGAGTACCCTTAATAACTTTGATTCTTGTTCTTCTGATAAAAATGAAGAAATGATAATAGGCAAAGTAAAAGCTTCCCCTAAGTAAGAATACCTTAAATGATTAGGAAAATGTTTCAGTTCTAACTTAGGTGGGGTGGCTATGGAGGGTTGGAAAATGGGCTTATCATTGGACATATTTAGCAGCTCAAAATTTGGTTTCCTGGAATACATGGCAAAGGAATTAAGCAACTTAATACATTCCCTAATGTCTTCCCTATCTATATGCTCTTCATCAGATTTCAAGCATAGTGCAAGGGAATCCTTAGGGAAACTAGCATGAAATGTAGAATTTAGTACTTGATCTATTATACCAATGTATGAGCATTCTTCTTGGTCATTAAGGAATTTCATGGTCTTAAAAATGTTGAAGGTTACCTTCTCATCGTTGACCTGCATGGAAAGCTCACCTTTCTGCACATCAATCATTGTCTTACCAGTTGCTAAGAATGGTCTCCCCAAAATCAATGGAATATTTCGGTCCTCTTCTATGTTCAGAATGACAAAATCAGCAGGGAAGATGAACTTGTCCACATTGACCAATACATCCTCAATGACCCCCTTGAGATAAGTAAGGGTTCGGTTTGCTAATCTTTGGAAGATGGATAGGGGCATTAGGTTAATGCTTGTCCTTAAAAGTCGCACAAAGCTTTACCAAAGAATTAACTTCCAATTGTGCATGGGATGGTAAAGCTTCATAGATCCTTCAGCTTGGGGGGTCACTTGTTTTGCAAAATGGCACTACATTCCTTAATTAGTGCTACTGTCTCATGGTCCGTCAGCCTTCTTTCCTTGGACAAGATGTCTTTCATAAACTTCACATAGCTTGACATATGTTCCAAGGCCTTATCAAATGGTATGTTTATGTGAAGTTACCTAAAAATTTCCAGAAACTTATGGAATTGAGTCTCTAGTTTTTGCTTGGCTTATCTATTAAGGAAGGGTAAAGGTGGTGCATATAGCTTAACCTCCTTTTTGTTGTCCTCAACCTTCTTTTGGGCAACTTCTTCTTTCTTTTCCACTTCCTCATTCATAGCCTCTTGGTCCTTTGTCATTTCGACCTCTTCCTCAAGCAACTTTGTCTTCGAATTCCTTTCTATGTCCTTCTCACTCCTTAGTGAGGTGGCCTTACAATGCTCATTGGAGGCACCTTTTGAATTATTGATAGTGTCACTTGGAAAGGTTCATGTGGGTCTATTGTTGATGGCATTTGTCAACTGCCCTACCTGCGTATCCGATGCTCTCATCGAAGCCATTTGGCTCTGAATCATCAATTCATTCCTTTCCAGATGAGCTTCAGTATTTGTCATGAAAGAATTGGTCTTAACCTTCAACTGCATGAACATATCTTCAAGAGATGGTTTCTTGTCTTACATAGGCTTCCTGGTTTGTGATGAGAAACCAGGGGGATAGTTAGGTTTCTCATTTCCAGGTGCTGAGGAGGAAGCTCCTTGGTTTTCCCTCCAAGAGAAGTTAGGATGATTCCTCCATCTGGGGTTGTACTAATTTGAGTATGAGTTGTTTGGCTATAGGTAATAGTTCGTAACATATTATGCATTTTTCGAAATATGAGGGCATCTATCGCTTGAATGGTTGTCTCCATACTTTTCGCAGAGAACAAATGGGCTCTGATGAGGGCTCTTCCCCATACTGTCCAGTTTATTTGCAATTGCTGCCACTTGGCCTGACAACAATGTTATAGTATCTACGTCATGCACTCCAGCTACCTTTCATGGAGTGTTTCTTGCAGATGGCTATTTGTAGCTATTGGCTACCAATTCTTCCAACAGTTGAAAGGCATCATCAAAAGATTTGCTCAATAAAGAGCCTCCAACTGCTGCATTCACTATGGGACGATGTTGCGATAACAATCCTTTATGAAATTAATAGACTTGATGTCACAACAGTATAACATGATGTGGACACCTCCGGAGTAGATCCGTGTACCTCCCCAGGCTTCGTACAAGGATTTAGATTCAATTTGGGTGAATGATGTCATATCATTCACCATCTCAGCAGTCTTGGCTGGTGAAAAATAATTGCTTAGAAATTTGTTGCAAACATCAGACCAAGTTGTTATTGATCCCACAGGTAGAGTTTGCAACTAACCATTGGCTCTATGACTGAGAGAGAAAGGAAAGAGCCTTAAACGAATGACATCCTTAGAAACTCCATTATGCCTAAAGGTGTCGCAGATCTCCAGGAAGTTAGATGGATGAGCGTTGAAATCATCACTTGACAAATCGCGAAATTGTACTGAAGTTTGTATCATTTGAATTATGGCCGGTTTGATCTCAAAATTATTTGCACGGATGGCTATCCGTCTAATGCTAGGCTATAAGTTATCCATTAATGCTCATCTGCCATCTTACCAGTACCTATAACAAATAAAGAATGGAAACTTAAATTAATATGAAAAAAAAGAAACTCGAACTAGAATTAAATAAACTTGTTGTTAATATTGGCAATACTGAAATTAAGTCGTAGTTCCCTGGCAACGGTGCTAAAAACTTATTCCCTCTTTTGCTTACCGCAAGTGCATGGGTCGCATAAGTAATATAGTAAGAGTAGGATGTCATTCCCATGAGGATGTACGTTAATCTCAAAAGCCAAATATTAACCAATAGCTTACTAAATACTATTTAACAAAATTCAAATTGAGAAGACATGCGTAAGTTAATTGTAAAGACTAAAGTACAATAAAACAGAATAAAAGATATTGATTAGATAATAGGGAATCCTTTTTCACCCTCTACTTCAATTGATGATAAACAATCCTCTTAAGCAACATAAATAAGATAGAATTTGTTAGCTTAAGAAACTAACTTAGTTAAAAGTCTATTTCTAGGTCATTTAACCATGCTTCATTTACCTAGTTTACTATGTTTCCATGAGATCTAGTGCAAGCTCCACTCATTAAGGATTATTCTCAGTAATAGTTATACATGATCAATAGGTATATGTCTATCCCATTAGCTAATTAACTTATTCCACCATTAGAATGAAATTAAACGTGCATTAACCATATCCATGATCTCAAACCTAAATTCCTATGTCTAGTTCAATAGATTTAATCAAAGCACATTAAATATTGGCACAACACTCAAGAGCATTAAGAGAAATATGATTAAACAAACTCAAATCATTTATATTAACTCAAAGGGTTACAAAAGCATTAATATTCATAGAATGATCCAAAGAAATCCCTAAACACAGCTTAACTACTCATGACAAACGAAAATCTATCATAAATAATCATTGTCATGGCAATAGAAGAGAGAAAGATAAAGGAATGAAAGATAAAAGCTCAATAGAAGTGATCTTTGATGTTTGAATCCTCTTTCTTGAAGAAGATGACCTCCAACTTTATCCCTTTTAGCTTCCCTTCAACTTCACAAGCAAACCCTAGCAGCTGTGATTCAAAGTGAAAAACTCTCCCCTTTTCTGAAATATAATAAAATAGTATTTATAGGCCAATATTTTCACTTGCACGCCACGACATGAACCACCTTTTGCTGCAGCACATGCTGAAATTAGGTCACCATGCCACGACAGTCATTCCTTTGCACTGTGACATTCAAGCCTCGGGTTTCAATACACAACAATCTGAATGCACCACGCTGCCGCATGAACCTGCCTGCACTGCGGCGTGAGATGCTGAATTTCACTTTAGGCTTTCTCTTCCAATGCAGGTCCAAGTCTTCCACATTTTTGCTTGTTTTGAGCCCTTCCTGCAATAGAGAAATCACCAAATTAGTAATAGCTGCAAATTCACATAATCATATGAAGAATTATACTAGATTTATTTAAGATTATATAAGAAGATATCACAATTGAATTTGATGAATATAAGCTTAAAATCCTCCATATATGCATAATAACAAGGACTAAGCATTCAATAGCGCACAGATATAGGGTATAAATAACTACATTTTATGGAATTATCAACTATGGACACTGCCACTCGAGAATCTACTGTGCAGATCCTATATTCATTGTAGGAACATGATCACATTACCATGGAACAACTTTGTCTAGCTCCTACAGCAGATGGCATTCCAAGGCCATCTGAGGAGTCCAGTGCACAGAGGACGCGACGTAGAAGGAAGACAGGGTTAGCGAGCACTCAGACACGATTTTGACATCTTGAGGACTTCGTTTCTATAAGCTAGCACATGACTCAACCTCAGACCACGACTACCATTGCTACCGCTTCGAATATAACTGCTACATACCCAGCCACTCAGCTACCACCTACATATTACCCACCATATCCACCACACCCTTACCCACCGTATCCTTACATGCCACCGGGTTACCCATCATATCCTTACCCACCACATGGTTACCCACCATACCCATCATAGCTAGGTCCTTCCGATCCATCTCACAGACTACCACATTCTGATGCTGGCCCATCTCATTGACGTGTAATTATAAGTCATTAGTGTATCTGAGAATGTTATATTTATTGGTTTTGGTTAAATTACTATTGATGATTTTCTATTGCTATTTTGGTACCCTTTGGATTAAACATGTTTTCCATTTTGTTTCTATTGATGATCTTAGTACCATGGTTAAATTCTTGCATAACCATAATTTTTTTTGGGAAAAGAGTATAGAGTCACCTTGAACTTTCACTATTTTGCAAATTACTACCATAAATTTAAAAATATTTTTAATTAATCTCTAAACTTTAATTAATGACCTAATAAATCCTTCTATTAACCATTTATTAAATTACTAACGGAGATGTCACATGGCATCATCCTAATCATCGAAACTCATTAAATATGAGCCGTTGATTTTTTTATTCGTTAAAACTTCATTTTTTAAAATATATTTTACTCATAACAAATTAAATAAAAATTAAGTTATTTTAAAACAAAAAAAATATTCTAACTTAACATTTGTGCCATTATTTTTTTTAAATTATATTTTTTTATCCAAGTTTATTTTTTGTTTTACAATAATTTTAACAATAAAGTTATTGCAACTCTTCAGAAAAAAAATATGATTTCAATAGTATATATATACTCGTAGAGGTTATCTGATTTCAACATCCCACCCTTTTTTTTATCTAGGAATTTCAATTTACCCACAAGGAGATCAAATCCTTTTCCTCCAAAAGTATCAATATACAGTTCAGACATCAGTGTTATGTATTTAAACAAAAAAAAAATCAGATTTTGGTGAGGGTGGTGGTGATTATGATGTGGCTGTTAAGATATAAATTATAAGTCTTGTGTAAATTTGTCGAAGTCTTTGTTCGAAACGAATATTAGAATAACTAGGAATGAGACCACATCGTGTTATATTGCATGTATATTTTTTTTCTGAAGAGCTACAATAATTTTATTCTTAAAATTATTTTAAAACAAAAAAAAAGAACTTGGATAAAAAAATGTAATTTAAAAAAAATAATGGCACAAATGTTAAGTTAGAATAATTTTTTTTTGTTTTAAAATAATTTAATTTTTTTATTTAATTTGTTTGGAGTAAAATATAATTAATAATGAAGTTTTAATGAATAAAAAATCAATGATTTAGATTTAATGAGTTTGGATGGTTATGATGATGTCATGTGACATCTCCGTTAGTAATTTAACAAATGGTTAATAGACAGATTTATTAAGTTATTAGTTAAAGTTTAGAGATTAATTAAAAAGATTTTTAAGTTTATGGTGGTGATTTGCAAAAGGATAAAAGTTCAAGGTGACTCTATACTCTTTTCTCTCTTTTTTTTTAATCATAAACTTAATTTCATTAAAAAAGGCCTAATGACACTTACAATTTCAGCATGAATAAATCTATAAAGATATAAAAATAGATACAATTTTCACCCAAAATCAACACATGATATGTAGCATTACTCCTCGCCTGTTAATTATCAATGACGATATATTTTTCATTATGACAATGCCACAGATGGAGGATGAGGGAGTTAATACATAGCCTGGTTACACCAACAAGTGTGACGTAATCACCCTGCTTGCACCAATAAGGGTAGCGTAACTCTTGTAAAAACTCCATCATATGTGGTGTTTCCAAGTAGGATGATCGTGGATGCGCCACTCTGTTTGACGCATCTAACGTGATCCAGAAAATATTAAACAAAGCACGTATGATAAAAATGTGATAGTTTGATAAATAATTTTAAAAGGATAGCATTTTACTAAATAGTTAAAAAAAATATTTTAATAACTAATTTTGTCACAATGACAGTATGGTAAAAAAAACCAATTTATTAGTGCCAAAACTATCACATCGAAACTGAAAAGTTGAAAAGAATGGGTCCAAGCTTCTATTGTCACTAAAAGGGAATAAAAGACTTCGAATTGAATCAGTTGGGATGAAAAAAAAAAGATCATATGACTAAGAAATGAATTCCATTTTTGAGAGAAATGTGATAAAAAATCAAACATAATCCATATAATCAACAAGTCAACATGACTCACTAAGTTTTCCTTTCCATCTGTATGTTTTGTTCATAGCAAGCAATTACAATATGCATTTTAGATATCCAAAACCTTATCAAATCTACAGATTCAATACAAAACCAGGTATTGCTATGGAAACTGCAATAGACTCACCCATTCTAAGTGACCAAAATTGACAAAAGAACTCAGGGTAAAAATCATTTCATTAATATTATAAAAGAAAAAGAAAAAGAGCACAACAGTACCTTTAACAAAAATAAATTTTCTTTCAAATTTTATGAATAATTCATACACATGCCACTATTGTAATGGATGCTGAATAATGCTACCGTTAAACCCATCATAGAGACTGTGAGCTAAACAAAACCACCACAAAGCTTTTGTCACTACGAATGTCAAAAGAGGCATAAAAATTATATTTGCTACATGGATAAGTATACATGGCAAGTTTGAAAAGGTAAAAAATAGATTTGGCAGTTCGTCGGTTGATGGTGGTTTTGAGGAAATTTTCTAAAGTGTTGAACCGACAGAAATGCTAAACGGAGAAATCGACAGTAGCATTGAATAAAGAAGAAGATTCTAATGTGGCTGAGATACTGATGTTGTTAAGAAGAATTATCCGACAAGAAGATTACATCAAGTCGACGAAAATTGGTTGAGAATAGTTGAGTGCTGGTTTCGTCGAAAAGCAGATACTTGCTGAAGGAAGAAACCGCTCGAACGTGTTGGTCTTTTTAGGATGTCAGTTATTTTTGATATTTGTCTATAAATACCAGTAGTCATAATGTAAAAAGTGGAGGTTATTTGCTGATACAAAATCCTAATATCTCAACCCGAGCAGATTAAAGGATTTTTGTCCAAGTATGCCTTCCTTTTCCATTTCATGTCATTTAAATTAATGCAATGTTCCTTTAAAATTCTTTACTTTTTCAGTCTCGTCTTTTAAATTTTCTTTACAGTTCTTCGCACTTTTATCTATTTTTCTTTACTGTTTTTTCATTTAAATTTTGCACTTTAATTTCGTGCTATTTACATGCTTTCAATTAATTTTTTGCATTTTAAGATTCCTGCTCAGTTTCTTTAAATTTCCTTAATCTTTTCAAACTTTTCTTTCTGCATTTTCATGTTTATTTTACTTCAAATTGCTTAAATTTCTTTTATTTACTGTTAAAACCATTTTTATAACGAGATTACCACATAACTCGTGAACCCACATTCGTTTTGATACATTTATTTGTTTGTTAGAATTAATTCTAAATCTTTGAACCAAAATTCCACATAAACAAATTGGCACGCCTGGTGGGACGAGTTTAGAGTAACTCGTAGTGTCATAGGAAATGGTTTTATGCGTTTAAGGAGTGGAAGATTTATCTACTCTTCTCAGAATACGCAAACCATGAGTAATGTAAGTAGTCAGGCTTCGGATATATCTTCGACAGCCGTTACTGTGTCACCCTCAACTGTCGTTAATACTGGTTCGGTAGAGGATGTTATAGCAACTGGTGCTCTCCGGAGTAATCCAGTAGCAGAACAAGTGTTGCCTGGAATGACTCAGCTATCGCCGAGTCAGCCAAGTAACCAAAGCATAATAAATTCAAATTCGAGGTTTGTGCCCCAATATGGGTTGCCACCAAATTATGTACCTCCTATTATGGCACAAACGGGACTTGGCTCTACTTTAACTAATACTGTCAGACAATCAGTAGCTTCACAAGGCCAACCACAGATAAGTTCGGCCTTGGCAAGTTTTGGTAGCCAAAGAGTAGGGGTTGCAAGTACAAGCAATCCAACTCCCTTTCGACAAGAGAGATTGAATTTGGGACCAGTTTTCCCAAACATGTCGAGAGACAATCCCCAAAGTATAACAGGGCCAACTATGAATTCTTTGGCCAATTTTCGACAACAGATGGATGAGAGTAATCATGATATGGTGCATATGTTCACTCGACAAATGGGTACTGTGATTACGCCAATCATGGAAAATACAAATACTGTTTGCAGTGCATTGGCTCAGCAAATGGCAAGGCTAAACCAAGTCTTGGGACTAGGTGATGTGGCCAATAATAATATTCAGGGAGCCCAGCCTGGGGTAAATAGGGAAATGGTCACACCGCAGGCAAATGTGGGGCAAAATTAACAAAACTTAGATCAATTAGGCCAAAATGATCAGCCCCGTTTGGAATATGGAAATGTCCATATGCTCCGTCGAGGAAATGAGGATCAAATGGCCAGAAATGATATGGCCATGAGATTGCTTTGACAAAATCTTGGGGGGCACCAAGTGGTTGAACAAAATGTAAACCAAGTAGTGGAACAAGTGCTGAATAGATTTGGTTTTAACGTTGGCTACGCCAACCAACCATATTTTGTATCAGCATTTCCTAAATGGGTCCAACAAGCAGAGTTGCCTAGAGGAGTTAAGATTCCAAAACTTTCCAAGTTTGCAGGAGAAAGTGGGGAATTGACTATCGAACATATTGCACGATTTACAATAGAGATGGGGGAGTTGGCCACTGTTGAAGGCCTTAAAATGAGATTCTTCCCAAGTTCCCTCACAAAAAATGCTTTTTCCTGATTTTCGACATTGAGACCAAATTCAGTCCACTCTTGGGCTCAATTAGAAAGAAGCTTTCATGATCAATTTTTTAGAGGAGATTTGAAAGTGGGACTCGCAGACCTTTTCAACATCAAAAGGATGTATAATGAAACTGTGGATGACTATCTTGCTAGGTTTCGACAAATGAGGAGTAGATGTTTTACTCCTATACTTGAGGTCGAAATAGTAAAGATAACTGCAAACGGTTTAGATTATTATATAAGAAAGAAGTTGGTGAATCAACATTTGATTGATCTTGCCCAGCTAGGTGAAAAAGTTAGGCAAATAGAACAACTAAAAGTTGAAAAGATTCAAAAACAAAAAAGATTTCTTCAAAGAGAAAAGGTGGCATTTGTCGGATTAAATGAATCCGATAATGAGTTTGAAGGAAGCGATGATGAGTTCGAAGTTAACGTTGCTTAACTTCGGAACGATCCTCCTTATGTTTGTCAGGCATTACAACCTATTAGAAATAAGGAGAAAATGGGTTACGTTAATAGAAAAACATATACATTCGACGTAAACAAAGCCGATAAGATTTTTGATTTGTTACTAAAAGACAAACAGATTAAATTGTCGGAAGGTCATAGGTTGTTAAAGTTGGATGAAACTAAAGACCGAAAATATTGTAAGTTTCATAATAGTTTCGGTCATGTTACTAATGAATGTGTTCGTTTCAGAGACTTAATTCAAAAAGTAATAATGGATGGACGTCTGAAGTTTACCGACAAGCTTAAAGCAGATATGAAAGTTGACACAGATCCGTTTCAGGCTGAAGTATCTTGTGTTGACCAGCAAGTTCCTTTAAATGTTGGGATGCTCAACATAAGGAAGTCGCAAGAGTTCAACGTGGATACAAAGGATGCAACCGACGTATATCCTAAGCCAGGTGAGTCTCTTGAGGCATTTCTTGAAAGAAAGAAAGATGAGGGCAAGGTAAGGTTGTGCCCAAGGTGTAATGTAGTATATGATGAGCTTGCTGCTGAAGAACAACTGAGTATCCAACGAGGTAAGAAAAAAGTTCTCGACAGAAAAACCTGGAGACCACAGAAGACTTTTCATGCTCCAAGGCCAAAGCAAGTTTACATGCCTAGGCCTAACATGAATGGTTGGTTAATCGAACCACAGGGGTTTGTAGAAAATAAAGCTCATGTCAGACCATTCAAGACTAGGGTGCCACCTGCTAATGTTGCGGTGAATAAGTGGATGAAGAATTCCGTAATGGATGGACATACGTATTTTCGACGAAATGTTTCCGCCAAGAAGGGTAATTTCCAAAGGGATCAACCTTTTTGGAATGAAGACTACAAGAATGGAAGGATCAATCTAGAAAAAACTTCGATTGGCCAAGATGAAGCAGGGCCATCAAAGGTTCTTCCAATGTCGAAAAGCAAGAAAAGGAGATTACAGAGATTAAAGACTTTGGAATTGAAAATAGTAATATTGAAGACTAGTCAAACGAAGAAATCAAGAGAGTTTTAGAAGACCCAGATCAAGATATTGAGTGGAGGAAGAAAATGCTCGACATAAGAAAAGAAAGAGAAAGATTGGCAAAGCTTGATTGTCAAAATATGGACTCAATGGATGATGAAGTTATTGAGGCCTTGAATGATCCAGAGTATCCTTTAGGCCTTGGTGATGAGGAGCAATTCGACATGGATATCAACACGGAAGATAGTCTGGATGATATCTTGACGGCTATGGATAGCAATTTGTCGTCGGAAGATTACTTAAGGATTGGAAGGCATTTAAGTGATGAAGAGCCGTCTGACGAAGAGGAATTCTTGAAGTCAATGAGTGTCAATCTAGTTTCGGTGTTACCTGCAGATTTTGAAGGGTATCACGAAATTGAATACACTGGGAAGAATGAAGAAAGATGTTGATGACCTCGACGATCATTGGCTTCTTTTCCAGGACAATATGATCACGGTCTTTGACAATACAGCTCAGCTTGAAAAACCGACAGAAGATCAGAAGGCTCATTTACGACCGTTACACATCAAGGCTCTATTGGAAGGAAAACCCACCAATAGAGTTTTGATCGACGGGGGGGCAGCAATCAACTTAATCCCAAGGGCTATGATTAAAAAACTTGGGAAAGATGAGTCAAATTTGATGTCGACAAACATGATAGTCACAGATTTCAGTGGTAAAACTTCTCCATCAGACGGAGTGATGTTGAAGGTACAACTCGGATCCGTTGTAAGGCCGACATTATTTGTGGTAATACCGACGAAGTCAAGTTACAATCTTCTACTTGGGAGAGATTGGATCCATGCCGTCGGAGCCATACCATCAATAGTTCATCAGAAGCTCATTCTTTAGAACGAAGACGACCAAGTTGAAGTAATAGAAGCAGATGACAGTCCTTGCTATCTTCAGCAACTTCATGTCGATTTCAGAATATATGCTCCAAGTGTTAAACCAGTAACAACGAGTGGTGGAGTGATTAATAAGGACACACTTGAAGTTTGCCTGAGGGATCAGTTTGGTGTACGACTGGTGAAGAAGGCCGAAGAAGATCGGCCAAGCACTAGTTATGAGTGTTAAGGATTACTCAGAAAAATTGTCGGCTTATTTAGCCGACAAAGTAGTATTCACTGCTGAAAGCATGCTGTCGGATTGTATAATTGATGACGGTCCTTTAGGATTTGAAAAAGGGCTTGATGAAAAGCAGAGTGTGGAAGTAGAAGATCTTTTGGAAGAAATAAACTTGGGCACTGAAGCAGATAGAAGGCCTATTTTCGTAAGTTCATTTCTGCCAAAGGATTTTAAAGAAAAGCTTGTCGGGTTAATTATGGAATATAAAGATTGTTTTGCCTGGGATTATGATGAAATGCCTGGATTGAGTAGAGATCTTATTGAGCACGTGATTGCCTCGAAAGAAGGATGCAGACCTATTAGGCAAGCTAATAGGAGATTTGCACCTGATGTGATATTAAAGATAAAAGAAGAGATTGAAAGATTGCTCAAAGCCAAATTCATCAGAACAACCAAGTATGTCGAATGGCTTTCTAATATTGTTCCTATAGTTAAGAAAAATGGCAAGTTGAGAATATGTGTAGATTTTAGAAATTTGAACACTGCCACACCTAAAGATGAGTATCCTATGCCAATCGCGGACACGTTAGTTGATGCCGCATCTGGACATGAATTATTAAGTTTTATGGATGACCATGCAGGTTATAATCAAATTTTTATTGCCGAAGAGGACGTGTCAAAAACTGCCTTCAGGTGCCCACGAGCTATTGGGACATTTGAATGGATAGTCATGCCTTTCGGTTTAAAGAATGCAGGGGCCACTTATCAGAGAGCAATGAATACAATTTTCCATGATGTCATTGGAAAATTTATGGAAGTTTACATCGACGATGTCATTGTCAATTCTGAAACGAAGGAAAGCCATTTGACAAACTTAAGGCAGGCATTCGACAGAATGAGGAAGCATAGCCTTAAGATGAATCTAGAAAAATGCGATTTTGGAGTGTCGGCTGCCAAATTCTTAGGTTTCCTAGTCTATAAAAAAGGTATAGAAGTGGATAAGAATAAAGCCAAGGCAGTTTTGGAGGCCACACCACCGACAAACAAGAAAGAATTGCAATCTTTTTTAGGAAAAGTTAACTTCCTAAGAAGATTTATATCCAATTTGTCGGGAAGAACCAGAGTTTTTGCTCCATTGATCAAGTTAAAGGCTGAACAAGATTTTGTGTGGGAACCTTGCCACTAGGATGCCTTCGACCAGATAAAATAGTATTTGACAAAACCACCGGTCATGATGCCTCCAGTGCCTCGTCGACCGTTGAAATTGTATATATCAGCATCAGAAGAAACCATAGGAAGTATGCTGGCTCAAGATGTGAATGGCGTTGAAAGGGCCGTGTATTATCTTAGTCGGGTTTTAAATGATGTCGAGAGAAGATATAGTGCAATAGAGAAACTTTGTTTAGCATTGTATTTCTCATGTACTAAGCTTAAATATTACATGATGCCTTGTAATGTAATTGGTTATGTCAAAAACGATATAATAAAATATATGTTATCAAAACCAAGTGTTAAATGGTCGTATTGGAAAATGGACTATCACTTTGTCGAAATTTTCTTTACAATATGTACCAATGAGAGCAAAAAAGGCCAAGCAATTGCCGATTTCTTGGTGATCATCCTTGTCCTGGATGTAGAAAATATAAATATTGTCGATTTAAAACCTTGGTGTTTATATTTTGATGATTCAAGGCATCAAAATGGAATTGGAGTGGGGATTTTAATTGTTTCCCCTCAAGGTACTCCAACTAAGTTCATGTTTGAACTTAAATATACTTGTTCTAACAACGAGGCTGAATATGAAGCCTTAATTGTCGGATTGGAGATACTAGTGGAAATGAAAGCACGTAATGTGCATATATTTGCTGATTCGCAGTTGGTCGTTAAGCAACTTGCTCAAAAATATAAATGTGTTAGTGAAAATCTAATGAAATATTATGTTGTGGCAAGTAAGCTAATGAAACAATTTGACGAGATAATTGTCGAACACATTTCCAGAGATTTAAATGAAGAGGCTAATGAATTAGCACAAGTAGCCTCTGGTTATAGACTTTCATCTAAGGTTTTTACAAATCTAATGGAAATAAGGAAACTTTTATATCCATTAGAGGAAAGAGATATACTACAAAATGACATTTCGACGATTAATGATTGGAGACAACCAATATTGAGTTATTTGGAAAATCCCAGTCAAGATATGCATAGAAAACTCAAGTATAGAGCGTCGAAGTTTGTGATATTAGGGGGAGCCTTGTATAGAAAGTCTGTCGATGGAAATTTAGAAGTTTGCCTGAGTGAAGCAGAGGCTTATATTGCCTTGGCAGAAGTCCACGAAGGAATTTGTGGAGCTTATCAGGCAGGTGAAAAGATGAAATGGGTCATTCGACGTCAAAGGTATTATTGGCCAACACTAGTTAGGGATTGTATCAAGTTTGCCAAGTCTTGTGAAGAGTGTCAAAGACATGGCCATATACAAAATGTTCCTGCTAGTGAGTTACATGCTATAGTTAAACCTTGGCATTTCAGAGGATGGGCTTTGGATTTAATTGGCCAAATTCATCCTATCTCGTCGAAAGGACACAAATACATTCTAGTAGGAGTCGATTACTTCACCAAATGGGTTGAGGCTGTAGCCTTGAAGGACGTAACTTAGCAGGATGTGATTAACTTTATTGAAGATAATATAGTTTGTCGGTTTGGAATACCACAAACTTTGACAACTGATCAAGGATCAGTATTCATTGGAAAGAAAGTTGTCGAATATGCTAGTTCAAGGAAAATTAAAATGCTCACGTCGACGCCATATTATGCTCAGGCAAATGGCCAAGTAGAGGCCATGAACAAAATAATCATAAATTTGATTAAAAAGCATATTGGTCGACAACCTAGAAACTGGCATAATACCCTTAATCAAATTCTATGGGCATATAGAAATTCACCAAGAGAATTGACGGGCACTTCACCATATAAGTTAGTTTATGGTCACGATGCAGTGTTACCAGTTGAGATCAATCTTCAATCCATTCGAATTCAAAAACAAGACAAGTTACCAATTGAGCATTATTGGAACTTGATGTTTGATGAATTAAACGAATTAAGTGATGAAAGATTAGTAGCTCTAGAAAACTTGATTCGACAGAAGGAAAGAATTGTAAAGTTTTACGACAGTCGAGTTAAGTATAAATCTTTTAAGATTGATGACTTGGTTTGGAAAGTCATTCTGCCTATGGATAAGAATTGTCGAGAATATGGAAAATGGTCTCCAAAATGGGAAGGACCATTTAAAATTACTCAAGTATTTTCTGGGAATGTTTATGCACTTGTCGAGGTTAATTCTGGTTTGAGGATTAAATCAATTAATGGCAAATATTTAAAGCCATATAAACCGACAATGTATGAAGTGAAGATAGAAATTGAGTAAAAATGAAATTTCATTCATATATTCGACAAATACAAATTATATACTGATGTTACATTTGGTTTAGATTGTCAAGGAAGATAATAGAGAAATAAACCTATTCTAAATAAACCAGAAGCTTCTCCCCAACTGAATGTGTTCTAAATTGAGCTCGTAGGGCCTGAGGAAGAAGAAGGAGCAGACGACCCTTAACTTGTCCTGAACGAGATTTTGGATGGTCGTTTACTCCCTGATAAGCCATTCTCGTCATAATAACCATGTTTTTAAAACATTAGGTTATTACGATGATTACTGAAGCTCATCAAGAATATTACGATTCTTACTGAAGCTCAAAATAAGAGTCACCATTAATACAGAAACCTTCTTCCATTTTTCCCATTGAGAGAAGATGAAATTTTCTGATGACATGGTAAATTTCATTGAAAAGGAAAAAAGGAATTTATTTCGTCCGTAATAAATTCCTTGGACAGAACTGGGCCCAAGAAAACAGCCGGAGGATCTAGGGATAATGAGGAGTCGTTGATGGGGAGTATTACCTTCGAGAAGTGCTAAAGTTCAGACTTTTGCAGAACTAGGTCTTTGAAGACTGCATGATTACCCTAATCTGTTGTTGGCGCGTTGGGAGTTTGAGAGCTAGAAGCCATTGGAAAAGGTAAGAGTTTGCAAAGGAAACGGGCTAGAGTGAGAGGTTGAAGATGATGAACAATGAAGAGAAGTGAAAGTTTGAAGACGGTAAACAGTGGTAAAAAGGTGAAGAGTCGTGTGAATTTGAAAAAGTAGTTTTTGCGAGAAAATAGGGGTAATTATGAGCCCTATTTATTAGGAACGACTATTTATTTGTTTGTTATGATAAGATTGATTATGGCCGTTCAGGTACTAATGAAAGGTTCTGATTGGATTTATATATATATATATATAGAGGACCTTTGATTAAAAAAATTTTCTTTCTTTTGTCGGCGTCGAAAGAAAATTTTTTGGGGGGTATCTGTTGGAGGTAAAAAATAGATTTGGCAGTTCGTCGGTTGATGGTGGCTTTGAGGAAATTTTCTGAAGTGTTGAACCGACAGAAATGCTAAACAGAGAAATTGACAGTAGCATTGAATAAAGAGGGAGATTCTAATGTGGTTGAGATACTGATGTTTTTAAGAAGAATTATCCGACAAGAAGATTACATCAAGTCGACGAAAATTGGTTGAGAATAGTTGAGTGCTGGTTTCGTCGAAAAGCGGATACTTGTCAAGGAAGAAACCGCTCGAACGTGTTGGTCTTTTAGGATGTCGCTATTTTTGATATTTGTCTATAAATACCAGTAGTCATAATGTAAAAAGTGGAGGTTATTTGTCGATACAAAATCCTAACATCTCAACCCGAAAGATTAAAGGATTTTTGTCCAAGTATGCCTTCCTTTTCCATTTCATGTCATTTAAATTAATGCAATGTTCCTTTAAAATTCTTTACTTTTTCAGTCTCGTCTTTTAAATTTTCTTTACTGCTTCTTAGCACTTTTATCTCGCTTTTTCTTTACTGTTTTTCCATTTAAATTCTGTATTTTAATTTCGTGCCATTTACATGCTTTCAATTAATTTTCTGCATTTTAAGATTCCTGCTCAGTTTCTTTAAATTTCCTTAATCTTTTCAAACTTTCCTTTCTGCATTTTCATGTTTATTTTACTTCAAATTGCTTAAATTTCTTTTGTTTACTGTTAAAACCATTTTTATAATGAGATTACCACATAACTCGTGAATCCACATTCGTTTTGATACATTTATTTGTTTGTTGAAATTAATTCTAAATCTTTGAACCAAAATTCCGCATAAACAAAGGCAAATTGGAGATCAAAAATCTCAAAGCAATTGTGAGGGTGAGAATGGTATTGGAAATAAACAAAAATAAAAAATATCAGGCAAATCCACAACATGAACATAAACAACACATTCAATCCCAAGCAAATAATGGTATTGAAAATTAACATCCCATTTTTTAGTTACATTGAGTGACATTTGTATGGTGAGAATCCTTCTCCTCCATCTCAAAATAGCATATCCCTCTCATAAGCTATATCCTCTTCATTACCATTCAAAAAGTCACAACCAACACCTTCCCCACTTTTCTAGAAACAAAACAAATAGATTGGAATCAGTCAATTTACACACTGAGGGAATTAGGAAAACAAACCCACCAACAATAGAGGAATTAAGGAAGAAAGAATCTGCTTACTCAGAAGTTCCTGTAGCCCCATAATTTTCTTCCAAGGTTTGCATTTGTTCCTGTAGTGTGAACAATGGCCTTGTCCTTACACTTGCAAAATGGAGCCTATTGATCCCCTCAGCTACTTGTCATGGAAGAAATTCCTTGAGAATCCATTCTTATCTCCTCTCTTCCTAATAGGTACTATACAAAATGAAGGTTACAACTTGTAATACCAATACTTGTTGGTGGACGAAATGGTGATAAGAAGGAAGAGAGGAAATGCAATGATAGGAAGAAGATGGAGAAGCAAGAACCCTAGGGAGAAATGGGGGTGAAAATGGGGGGAAGCACCAACAACCACATTTTGAATCATTAGCCACATCATATGTCACTTGCCATGTCACGTGCCAACTATGTATACATCTTCATGTCAGATGTGAAGTAAGTGATTTTTTTGCCATGTATGCTGATGACAGTAATAGAGTTAGGGAAAAGCATAACGGTGTGTGGTTTTAATAAGTTAGATGACCAATTTGGAATGAAAATTAGTAAAGGATGGATTTGAAAACAAAAAAATAAGTTAGAGGACGAAAGTATGTTTTTTGTCTAAAAAAAGCCTACAGCAGAAAGAAGCAAAAAGAAATGGAAGAAAGAAAGGAAGAGAGACACATGGAAGAAATAAAAGGAATAAGAGGAAGATAGAAAGGATGGCATAATCTGGAAGTAGAGTGCACGCAAAGGGAGGCTGAAAAAGAATGCTCACCAGGTCTTTTCATTGTGGAAGGTTCCAAGATTTTGAAATTTGAAATCCAACCTAATCTCTGCAGTGGAAGGCAAAGTAGAAAAATAATTATTAAAAAAAATAAAACAAGATGAGATAAAGAGTTAACTGGGAAAAGTACAATTTGGAAGGAGTAAAGTTTTAATAGATAATATAAATTTTCATTTCTTTCTTATTTTTTAACAAAAGTCTCACAAACGTGAAATTAATAGGTGAAAAATTTTCATTCAAAATAAACACAGACCAAAAACCTTTGGGCCACTCATTTTTTTTTTTTTGAGATTTATGTAAAATGATACCGAAACTATTATTTTCCTTATAACTAATGTTCTTAACCCTTTTTATTGTATGAATTGGAAGTTCTGTTGCTCAATGTGGTAGTCTAGTGGTGGATCACTATTAACCTCACTCAGTATTTATTAAGTGAATGCAAAAGAGACCAATGTTTGCAGATTGCTGTGCTATGATTAATGTTATTAAACTCTGATCGGATCGACCATTTCAACCGATGAACCAGCCAGTTAACTTGTCTGAGATGCTATTTGGATCGATCATGCAGGTAACTCAATCGAAACCAGTCTGACTTGGTCAAGTTTCACAAAAACTGATGACTCGGTCGGTTCACACATTTTAGAAACAAGTTTGAATATTTTTAGAGATGGAAAATGAAAAAAATGAGGAGAAAAAAGTAAAGAGGGGAAGCAGTGAAGACCCTCGATCAACAAGTGAAAGGAAAGGCAAACGACTAAGGTCTAATTAAGAACGAGAACATAAGATGGCAGAGCAGAGAATTGAGAACAAAGCCACTGTGAACACAACCCAGTCCTGCCTCACATTAACACCAGTCGTTGTGCTCTAGCTCTCATTGTCTGCCAACTCATTATAGCCCTCGTCGTTCTCCACCAATATCGAGAACTTACAGTAGGTGGTAGCCACAATAAGTCTTACGAATAATGAAGATTGTATAGAGATATAAGGGATTGGATTAGGGTTGGTTTCAAGCTCTTAAAGCCCATAAGTGTGTGTTCTTTTTTTTTTTTTAATATGAAGTCTATTCCACTTATTATATAAGGATAAGGCCCATAAGCTTTTGTAAAGTCTAGAACAAACCTAGCCTCAGACAAAAAAAAAAAGCCTAGCCTAATAAAACAAAAATTCAATACTAATTTTTATGTAATTTTTATATTAAATATTAATATTTTTTTATTTCATGCGGTTCGACAAATGACTCACCGATTGAACCAATGACCCATTAACCCAATACCCCAACCGAATCTGAGTTTATAACTACGGTTGAGATCAATATATGAAATGCAATTATTGGACTGACCTTGTTGCCTACAACGTCTCAAAGTGGACACAAGCTTTATTTTTGGTTTACAAAGAAATATGTATTGGAAAAGGTTGGACTGCTGCATATATGCACATGACATTCACCAAAATTTGAAAGTGGCAAAAGAACAATGACAAAACTCTTTTCTTTTCAAGGATCCTTTGAGCATGTTCTGGAAACCTATGGTCTTATTGCCACTTTGACCCAATGAAGTGATGGAATCTTAGTTATCATTTACTTAAACTCATTAGAAAGTGACCTTAACATAGAGGTGGGTATATGGGCTGGGGTTCGCAGGCTAGCCCGTGTAACCCGCAACTCACACAAGTTAGAATTAGGCAAAATACAAGCCCGTTAAAATGTAGGCCTATAGGCCCGATCCGTTTTATCGTGAGTTGTAATTCGCAGGTTCGCAGATCATCATGCTAAATCGCATAATATACTTTCTTTGGTCTATGCCTAGCATTCATTTTTTTTTTAAAAAAAAGAGTAAACTCCCAAATTGGTCCTTAAAAGATTTAGTAGTTGACATGTTAGTCCTTGAGAAATAAAAACCCTCAACTTGGTCTCTAAGAGTTTCAAATGCCATTCAAAATAGTCCTTCCCAGGGACTAATTTGTTGAACACTTTAATCCTTATCAAGGACTAATTTGACTAACATTTGAGATTTTTATATACCAAGTTAGGAATTTTCATTTCTTAGGGACTAATGTCAGTCACTAAGCTTTTTAAGGATCAATTTAAGGGTTTACTCTAAAAAGAAGCCTGAGTTTTTTTTTCTAGTACTAAATCAATTAAAGAGCATTTTTGGGGAAAAGTTTAATTATTGGGTCTAAATCAGTTATTACCTAACTTAAAAGTACTTACCATTCGGTATTAATTACTTACTACTTACTAGACTTAGGTATGTACAAAGTAAATGATAGAGTTCAATTTTTTGGTAAGGGTTCATTATGAGGGTTTAAATGAATTATTACCTAACTTAAATGTAATTCCCATCTTATATTAAGTTATTTACTATTAAGTTTTAGAATTTTACAAAATAAATAAAAAGTGGTGTAAAATCAGTGTAACTAATGTGTGAAAATCAAGACTATTAAGATTTGCTCTACAATACTACATATGTTGGCAAGATCTTCAAGGCACGTATGCAATGCAAATTTGGTTTTGGCCTCCTTAAAGGGCCACCCCAAACACACTTTATAGTTGGCAAGTGTGCAATTAATGAGGAAAACAATTTAGTAGCTACTAAGTAGTAGGCACGACCCTTCCCTCCTTATTTCAATATTCTGCTTTCCTTGTGCTTTGTTTTGTTTGGAGATGGTGAAGCTACCTATTGTGTTATCTATCAAGCACTTCTTAGTGTTGTCCCTTGCTTTGAATGTGAGCTTGATGCCAAGAATGGTGTATAAAGGTGAATAAGGCTACAAATAGTCTTGTTTGAAGAAAGAAAGAGGGATCTCAATTGCTAGTACTTATTCTAACATAGTGGGCCATATTATCCACAAATCACATTTGGTTATATCATCCACTTTGTCTTTGGCTAATTCTACTTGCATAGATCATACAAGAGGTAGGAATAGAGTAATTAATCTCGACCAGCAAGTGATTAATCTCACAATAGTGTTTAGTGATTATCAAATAAGAAAAAAAATCACATATAGGTGTTACACACCAAAGGTTGTTCATTAGGAAGGGAAATTGAGAGGGGAAGACAAATCAAAGACAAAAAATTTCATTGAAATTGTGAGGTTAAGAATGGTATTGGAAATACACATAGATAAAATCTCAAGCAAATCCACAATATGAACATAAACAACACATTTAATCCGAAGCAAATATTGGTATTGAAAACTAATATCTTATTCCATCTTCTAGTTGCATTAAGTGAGACCTTTGTAGGATGAGAATTCTTCTCCTCTGTCTCAAAATAACCATATCCCTCTTATTAGTTATATCCTTCGTATTGCCATTCAAAAAATCCACAACCAACACCGTCCCCACCTTTCTAGAAACGAAACAAATGGATCTGATTCAGTCAATTTACAGAGTGAGGGAATTAGGAAAAAAAAACCCACCAGTAATAGAGGAATTAAAAAATAAAATCCTTTTACTCAAAAGTTCCTACAACCCCAAAATCTTTTTCCAAGGTTTGTATTTGTTCTTGTAGTGCAAACAACGGCCTTGTCCTCACATTTTCAAAATAGAGCCATCGAACCCCTCTACTACTAGTCATGGAGGAATATTTCCTGTTAGCTCCAAAATCTTAAGACCCCTTTGTTTGCTTAAGTTTTTACGTGAGATTAAGTTTTGATGACTAACAACTCAATTCTTTTATAAGTATATATTGAGTAACTATCAAAAAACTCACTACACTTAAATTTCTGGTCAATCATTGTCAGAAAACTTGTCTATCTTATGAACTTTACTAATATGTGTGTTGAAGTATATTAGAACTTGGAATTCAATTTAGATATGAGAAACATTGGCTTCAAACATTTGGCTCTTCAAAAAGTTCATGAGAAAACTGCTTAAAAAGACATAAGAAAATTTGATCAGAAAACCTATTAGAAAATAGATCAGAAAACCATCAGAAAACTACGATCAGAAAACTCTTCAAGGACAAATGTCAAAGACATCCTTTCTATCTTACACTTAGTCCTGTCACCAAACAACTTTCCTAGTCACAATGAGAAATTGGAAGTGATAAGTCCATATTTTGTAGTCTCAAACCGAATGAATCATGGTTTAGAGTAATTACCTCTTATTTCTCATGGGATCGACAATTAGGACTCAAGTCATATATTACTATACAATATAGTGCACTTATTGTTAGTGTATTTCACATGTATCAAGTTTTTGGCGCCGTTGCAGGGGAATAATTTTGGTAATACTAGAAGCGAAAAGCTCTAGTTAATTTAGATGAACTTTTATTTTATTTGTTATTTTTTTTTTTATTTCAAATCGTTTGTCACTTCATCTCTCTGTTTATATTTCTTGTTTATGCTTACTCGTTCTCAATCTCCAAATTTGTAATTTGATCCAAAAATTGAGAAAACAACTCACAGGTTAAGGAAGCAATCTCATACTGAGGTTGTGGCTGAAGAAGCTATAAAGAGGATGGAGAGACAAATAGTTGATAGGACTAGTGAAGAGCAAGCTATCCCAATGGAGCGGACAATGCGCGAATATTCCATACTTATAACTAGAGCATACAAATAGAGTATTACAAGACCTGCCATGGCGGCCAACAACTTTGAGATCAAACTGGCATTTATCTCTATGATTCAAACTTCTACTCAATTTAGTGAATTGCCTTCGGATGATCCAAAACAACATCTGACCAAGTTCTTATAGTTGTGTGACACCATCAAGTATAATGGGGTAACAAATGATGCAATTTGATTGTGACTCTTTCTTTTCTCTCTTAGGGACAGAGTGAGTCAATGGTTAACGTCACTACCAAGGGGTTCCATCACCACATGGGATCAGTTGCCACAATAATTTTTAGCGAAGTATTTTCTCCTTCCAAATCTACTAAGTTAAGGAATGATATTTATACTTTTTGTATAATATGATATGGATACTCTCTATAAAGCTTGGAAACATTTTTAAGAGTTGGTGATGAGATGTCCACATCACAAATTACCCGTATGGCCACAAATACAAACTTTTTATAATGATTTGTCTCCTACCAACTGTTCACTCATTGATGCCACTGCAAGAGGCATAATTTGGAGGAAAACACCGACTGAAATCCATGGACTAATTGAAGAAATGGCGTTTAACAATTATCAATGGCAAAATGAGCGCCAGGTGACTAGGAAACAAGTTGGTGTGCAATTGGAAGTATTGACAAAAAAGTTTAAGACTCTAATGGTAACAAATAGTGCAGCCCCACCAATTATATGTGAAGCATGTGGCAAACATGGACATAAAAGTTTAAATTGTCAAGTTGGTAGTCCCTTTGCCCTCGAGCCTGAAGAAGTAAATTTTGTTGGCAAATTCAACTGGCCATAGTACAATATATATTCCAATACGTACAATCCTGGTTGGAGGGACCACCTAATTTCAAATGGGCAAATCAATAGGGCAATCAATAGAGACATTAGAGAGCTCTGCAACCACCCCCAGGTTTTCAAGCACCTGAAGAGAAGCCAAGTTTTAAAAATTCTGTAATGAAATACATTTAGAATTCAGAGGCGCGAATGAAGAGCATGGAAACTCAGATTATCCAGTTGGCTACCTTGATGTCAGAAAGGGCACTACGGACATTGCTTGGCACCATCGAGCCTAAGTCGAAGGAACATGCCAAGGCAATTACCCTGAGAAGTGGCAAGGAGCTTGGGGAGCTCTCCAAGAAAAAAGGAGAAGCAAATACAAGAACATGGAGATACTCTTGATAAGTCAATTAATGTGGAAAACGAGAAGGCAAATGAAGCACCCTCCACGGTACATGTAAGTGAGCCACATAAACCCTCTATTCCATTCCCTCAAAAGCTCAAGAACACTCAGCAAAACAAGCAATTTGCTAAATTTTTGGAGATGTCCAAGAAATTATAAATTAACATTCCGTTTATTGAAGCCATCTCTCAAATACCTAAGTACACAAAGTTCTTGAAGGAAATACTTGTAAAAAAATGCAAGTTTGAGGAATTTGAGATGGTAAGGTTAAATGAGAAGTGCTCCGTCATTCTCTTAAAGAAGCTACCATCGAAATTAAAAGATTCAGGGAGTTTCACTATTCTTTACTCTATTGGTATATTTTGAGAAAACATTATGTAATTTAGGTGCTAGTATAAATTTAATGTCTTTCTCTATTTTTAAGAAATTGGGAATACAGGAACCAAAGCCCACCACCGTTTCACTACAGTTGGCCGATAGATCCATCACTTACCCTCGCGGTGTGGTGGAGGATGTTTTGGTGAAGGTAGACAAATTTATTTTTTCAGCAAACTTCATTGCGTTATGGATGGAGGACGCTGAGGTCCCAATCATACTTGGGCATCCATTTCTCTACATTGGAAAGACCATGATTGATGTCCATTAAGGGAAGTTGATCTTGCGATTAAATACTGAGGAAATGGTTTTTAGTGTTTTTAATTTTGTTAAAAATCCTAGTTCCTTTGATTCACGTAATTGCATAGTTGCTACTGATGTTGTGGATAATGTTGTGTTTTCATATCTGCAGAAATTTGTGACTAATGATGTGCTAGAGAAGATCTTGACTGTGGCTATCACCGACTTTGAGAATGATGAAGAGGTCATGGAGATTATAATGCAGTTGGAAGCTAGTATGTCCTCGAGAGGAAGAAGATCATAGAGGTATTATGAGGATTTGGATAGGGAAAGCATTCCTACACCAAAACCCTCAATTGAGGAGCCTCTCAAACTTGAGTTCAAGCCCTTTTCCCTCTAATTTGAAATATGCTTTTTTGGATCGTCCATCATCTTTACCCGTGATTATCTCTTCTTTGATTCCAGGTCCGACGGAGCAGAAGCTCATGAGCGTATTGAGGGAGAACAAGAAGGCATTCAAGTAGACCATTCATGACATCATGGGCATCAGCCCTACCACATGCACCCACAGAATTTACATGGAGGCATAGAATAAGCCACTTGTGCAACCACATAGGCGCCTCAACCTAAACATGAAAGAGGTTGTAAAGAAAGAGGTAATAAAGCTTATCGACATAGGTATTACATACCTCATCTCTGATAGTCCTTAGATAAGTCCGATACAAGTGGTACTTAAAAAGGGGGGTACAACGATCATGGAGAATGAAAAGAAAGAACTTATAACCGTTAGAAATGTGGTCAGGTGACGCATGTGCATTGATTATAGAAATTGAATGATGCCACTCGAAAAGATCACTTCCACTTACCCTTCATAGATCAAATGTTGGAGAAACTTTCTAGTCATGCACTTTTCTGTTGTTTGGATGGGTACTCTACCTATATGCAAATACTTGTGGCACCTGAGGATCAGGAAAAAACCACTTTCACATGCCCGTATGGTACTTTTGCATATAGACGAATGTCTTTTGGATTGTGTAATGCATCGGCTACTTTTCAGTGGTGTATGATGGTCATTTTTTTTTACTTGATAGAGGATTATATTGACATTTTCACTAATGATTTCTCTATGTTTTGCCCTTTTTTTGATAATTGTTTACATAATCTCATCTTAGTTTTAGAGTGATACAAGAGCACCAACCTAGTGTTAAACTGGGAGAAGTGCTAATTTATGGTACAAGAGTGCATTATTTTGGGTCATAAGGTATCGCCTAAAGGTATGGAGGTTGATCCGGCGAAGGTGGACATAATTACAAAACTACCCTCACCTAAATCTGTTAAGACCATTCAAAGCTTTTTAGGGCACGCAGGGTTTTATCAGAGGTTCATTAAGGACTTTTTGAAAATTGCTAAACCCTTGACAGACCTCATAATGTAGGATGAACCATTTGAATTTTTTGATTCATGCTTAAACACATTTGTTACTATGAAGGAAAAGTTAAATAGTGCAGCCATTGTCGTTGCCCTTGACTGGTCCTTACCTTTTGAGCTCATGTGTGATGCGAATGATACAACAATTGGGGTCGTTTTGGGCCAAAGGAAAGATGGAATTTTCTAAACCATTTATTATGCTAGTCGTGCTTTGAATGAGGCACAAAGAAACTGCACTACTACTGAAAAAAGAGTTACTGCTGTAGTATTTGCTTTTGATAAATTTCGCATCTACCTCATTCTCTCCAAAGTCATTTGTTATACTAACCATTCTGCTATTAAGTATTTGCTTGCTAAGTAGTATGCTAAGCCGAGGCGGATTTAGTTGGTTCTCTTGCTACAAGAGTTTGATCTTGAGATACGTGACAAAAAAAGGATGAAGAATCTTGTAGCTGACCACCTATCATGATTGGATGTGGAGGTGTTGGAGACCACTGCTAAGCGTGCCATAAATAAATCATTTCCTAATGAGCACCTCCCTGCCATCTCCCTTTTACCATGGTATACTGATTATGTGAACTTCTTCCTAGATAATATCCTTCCACCAGACCTTACTTATAAAAGAAAGAAAAAATTCTTATTTGTGGGAAGATCCATACTTGTTTAGGATTTGTGCTGATAGTGTCATTAGGAGATGCATTCATAGTAGTGAAAGTCAGTCCATTCTTAAGCATTGTCATCCTAGGGAAACTGGTGGCCACTTCGGTCCCATCAAAATTGCACAATAGGTCTTACAATGTGGGTTTTATTGGCCAACTTTGTTTAAGGATGCTTTTGAATTTGTTTGAACTTGTGATAAATGCCAACGAAGTGGCAACATCTCTAAGAAACATGATATGCCATTGAATAACATCTTGATATGTGAAATTTTTTTATGTCTAGTGTAACATCCTGAATTTAATGCTAAAGTATAATCATATTTATACTAAAGTAATTAGATCCAAGTATGCTACTAACTATTAAAAACATTTCTAATATAATAATTTATTATATCCAGAAAATATGAGCCACAAGAAGATGAACATTACCCAACGTCTGTATTTATCACAAATATAAAATATACACAAAATTTGTACACTAGGCCTCGCAAGGCATATAATATACAAGTTTCAAAATAATACTAACATACAACTCAAAAAGAATCTACTAGATACAAAATAAAACAAAGCTAAGCTTTCATGCTCCTGTCTGCACTTTACCATCCATAGGTCTTCTTCCATGGAATTATTATGAAAATCATAACACATAGGGTAAGAATCACAAGTTCCTAGTAGATTAATAGTAAAACATGTCATCACAATTATTTCAACTATTTTGGGAAAAAACACATTTTAAAACTCAAATTATATAAATATATAAACTAGAAATGTGGCAAAATCCAAAATCATTTCCTTTCTCTTCTCGAAATAGAATCCCTTTATATTAGTTTGCATAAAAACCATTTCCATACAAATTCCGCAAATCTTTATAACATTCTCAAAAGTAAACAATTGCCTATACAATTGTAATGTCATGAGTTTGTCATGATTAGCAACCGCTCATACAATTGGCATGCATATGCCTATTAATACCTTATATTTATGCTTGTGTGAAACCTAAAAATGTATTTGATAATGTCATGATACCATATTCAGGAACCTAATTCCATGGTAATGTCATGATATGTCATGAGTCATCAGAAATAGTAGGGAATCCCTCGCCTCAACTACTCTAGGAATCCTCACTTCACATATCTCTAAGAGATATATCATAAGTCAACATAAGAAGCGAGGGAATCACTCGCTTCAACTATTCTACAATAGAATTCTACAATAGAGAGGAATTGTTCGTCCTCAAGCTATTAAAGGTTTAGAATCACCTCCGATAGTGAGATAATCTCTCGCTCAACTATCTTCCACTTAGGATAAAATCTAGCAAAGAGGGAATATCTCGTCTCAACTACCAAAATAATAAGAGAGGAAAAACACCATCCTCCACTCATTACTATAATAGGGAGGGAAAACACTATCCTCTCATTATTATATATCATCACAAAATGTGAGAAATGCACCCACCATCAATCGCAAGCTTACAACTTTATCTCATTATCACCAATAATAACCATTACAAATCAATTTGATTCAATCATTTTCTCAAATTGGTTTAGATGTATAATCATTTCATAACTTAATAAATCTCAATCATTTACTTCAAGGTTTAAGGTTTGTATTTAGGTCCTATATGGTAAAGGACTATTTCCATCAATTTCAGACTAAAAACCTTAATTTAGAGACCTGGTAATCGATTACCAACTTGGTAGAACCCTGGTAATCGATTACAAGAATGTCGTAATCGATTACAACTTATCAAGAAGCCTAGTAATCGATTACCAAGACTTCATAATTGATTACCAACTGCCTAGAAACTCATTTCGCAGCTCCTAAAGCTTGGTAATTGATTACCAACTCGTGGTAATCGATTACGGCCTGGAAATTTACAGAAAACAAAGTCTTTAAACTATCTTAACCCAAACCAAACTAATCAATATCAACAATGTAACATCGTCCCTAACCTAATGATCCTAATTAGGGTTATAGTAGCTCTGTAATACTGGTAAGAGTTATCTGTTGATTCATGTAATTTTCTAAACCAGTTTGAGTGTAATTTGGTAACTTTGAATACAAGACAATAATTAAGGTATCTGCTGAATCAATTAATATGATGGAAATAAATATGAAAAATTTATTTTTTAACTAAGGACCATTGATAAGAGTTATAGAAAATTTGGGAGAAGCAACAAAGTCAGTTTGATATTTTGAAGGATATCGAAGAGAAATTAAGGGATAATTATGAAATAGCTAAGTAACTCAGAAAATTATGAAATTTAATGAATATGACAAGTAAGACATGAAGAATATTTCAGTATAAAATGTCAATTAAGAAAAGTATCAGAAAGCTTATTACTTAATCTCTCAGTTTAATTCAATTTGGGAATCTTAACTGATAAATAGCAGTATATTGAAGAGTATGGAGAAATGGAACTGAGGACTAAGATGAGTCCTACAATTTTTCTTAATATTCATGGATATTTGAAAACTTAATTTTGAAAGATTAAGTGTGCTTAACAGATATAAAAGTATCAACAACATATATTTGGTCACTTTTGACCAAGTGACCACTGCCTCCTTACTCTCCAGGTTTTTCCAGTTTTCTTCTCACTTTTCTCTATTGAATTTTGTCTCATTCTCTCCATCTATTCTCTGTTTTCACGACAACAACAAAGCCATCTTAATCTTTTCTATTTTCTTTACCTTAATTCCTTCTTTGACTTCCCATTCTTTTCCTTAGTATTTCTTCAATTTCATACGGCTCCTTGCTCCATTTTCCACACGTATAGCAACATCAAAACAAAGACAAAACAGGGCAGCAATAACGCACACAAGGAAGAGAAAATAAGGAGAGAAAAAGGAAGAAAAAAATTGAAGAACCAAGTTACAAGGTGTTAGGAATTTGAGGTAAGGGTTTTTACCTTCAATCTATTCATCTTTATCTTAAAATTTCAACTAAAATTCTATTTCTTACCCATAAGGCAGCCACGGCGAACTAGTGTAGGGGTTGTTGTTTCTATTTTGCTCTTCTTCTCCTATATTTGTTTAAGTTAAAATTTTGATTTTTTTTATGCCTATGGTGTTTACGGTCAACTATGACAAAGAAGAGGAAATTTATTGTCATCTTATGCCTTTACTCCAACCTTTGTTTTATTCTATTTCTTGTATGGAATTGTATGGAATTTTGATTGAAAACTTGTGCTATTGGTTGGAAAATGGATGGTGTATGCACGACCAACTCTCTTTGTTGACTTTGAAAATGGATTTGTTAAGCCATTGATGTATACGACCGAATAGGGAAAAATGAAGGAGAAATTTTTTGTTATTTTGTCCCTTGACCCTTGACTTGGAATTTTGTCTTGGTGTAAAAGAAGTAACCGTGTGTGTGTGAAGTGGTTTATCATGTAAAGGTGGAAAATGAATAGCTTTTGGCCTAGTGATGTTCAAGGCCAAGGGTGATTAAGAAAGGGAGATGCTTGTACTTTTATGTTATTATCTCTAAATGAGAGTTTAGAGCTTAAGAATGAATGAAGTTATTATTATTATGATTTATTTACATGTTTGATAGCTACAACATTTTCGGTTATACTTAGAAAACCTATTACTGGGATTCTAGAATTGTATTTGAATTCTTGAATTTTGATGCTTTTGTATCATACATTGATGTCAAATCTTGATTGGAAATTTGGTTGTTTTAATTGGGTATTTGCCATGTTGACCAAACCCGTGTAGATAGAGTAATCTTTATATAGCATCCAATATTAAGTGCTTGAATTGTGCTTAAACTAAGATCTTGTCTATGCTTACTTGATATTCAATTGATGATTGTATGTGATTGAAAAGTAATCACTTATTAAGACTCTTAAAATGTGATAGATGAAATGGATAGTATGAGGAAGGATGATTCCCTCCTAATCCAAGAAAAAGGGTAATTCGAGGAAGGATGATTCCCTCTTTACCCTAGATGATTAAATGAGAAAGGATGATTCCCTCAATATTCTTGAATTGATATATATTAAACGAAGAAGGATGATTCCCTCAATATTCTTAAATTGAGATATATGAAATAAGGAAGGATGATTCCTTTAACATTCTTGAATTGAGATATATTAAATGAGGAAGGATGATTCATTCATTAACATGACAGTGTATTTGATGACGAATATTTGAGTATGCTATGATTAATATTTGATGAATAGTTAGATGTGATACATGATATGAATTATGTGATTATATAAATAATTGTTTTATTTTATTGAATGATAAATTGGATTTCATTAAAGGATTAAAATGGGAATTCTGTTTCGGGAAGAGGAAAAACTAGATTTGGCTTTTGCCATCTTCCTATATTATAAATAAAAATGAATTTTAACTATGATTTTTTCCTAAAACAACTAGAAGTATTATCATGACACGTATTTTTTTAGTACTATGGAGAATTTTTAGAATTCTCATCCCATTTCATTTTTATTCCATAAGATTTTAAAGAACGCGTACTTCAACAAAGGAGCAGAAGATGAAGAAATAGAATAGGATTTTGATGATATTATGTATTTTGTATTGTATAATTAATATCCTGTAATATATCATGTAATATTGTATACTGATGTATAATAGTTATGTAAAGTTTTGTACTTATAATTCTAACCATATCAAACTCAAATTTTTGTATATACTGTTACTAAGTGGCTTCAATACTCAAGAGGGGGGTGAATTGAGTTTGTAAAACAAGTTCGCAATTCTTTCGCAAAACACTTGACTATTGATTTTCGTTGAAGCTATTGACTAATTGAAATGAATGAATTGATAAGAACAATGTATATTGCTTAATAACCAACCAAGAGAGAAGTAATCAAGCAAGAGTATAAGCAATGCACAAATATAAAGAGAAGGGTTTAGAGAATCAAACACAATGATTTATCCTGGTTCGACCAATCCACTTGTGACCTACGTCCGGTCCTCAAGCAACCACTTGAGATTTTCCACTATATCTTCATGCTTCAATAGGTGCTTGACTACCTTTACAAACTTGAGCCCTCAACTCCTTGGGATGCTCACCTTGAGCTTGAGTCTCTTCAAACAAAAGGATGCCTCACCCTTACAAATTTGAGGATGCCTCACCTCTATCTTATACAAGAATTAAGATTGATTTTGAGAAGCTCTCACTAGAGTAAATGATACAAATTGAAGCTCTAATAATGCTCACAAAAGATATCTCAAAGATTGGACAAAAACAGAGCAATGAGTAATTTCAGAGTTTGATTCTCGTTTGATGTGTTGCTATGATGTTTTTAGGTTCAAGAACAACCCTTAATGATGCCCCAACAATTGTATTTAAAGCCTATTCATTAAAAGAGCCGTTGGGGTGGTTGAAGCCAAGCATTTAATGCATTCAATATAGTCGTTGGGCATGTCAGAACCTTGGTAATCGATTACAAGGTTTTGGTAATCGATTACATGGAAGATAGAACGTGTTCTTGGCTTTCTGGGCTTGTGGTAATCGATTACATGACTTGTGTAATCGATACACGCCCTCTGACTTCATGGTAATCGATTACAATATTGATGTAATCGATTACATGGCCCTTTTGATCGTGTTCTTAGCTTTCTGGGAACATGGTAATCGATTACATGACTTGTGTAATTGATTACACGACTTGTGTAATCGATTACACATTCTCTCGATAAATCGATTACGAGATGGTGTAATGTCGATTACAAGACTTGTTTAGCTTGTAATCGATTACTAAACCTTGTCGATTACACTATACTTTAAACTCATTTTTCAAGCCTTAAAATGGATTTATATCATTCCTAACTTTAGAAAACATGGATTAAACAATATAGAACATTGTTTGGCATGATCCAAGGTAAAAGAAGTTCTCTTTTAGGAATTGATCTTTGAGAACCATATTGATTCAAATCATTTTTGAAAAACCATTTGAGATATCTTGGGAACATTTAACATTGATGTATTAATGCCTATATCTAAACCTCTTGATTTCTTCCTTTAATCTTGGTTTTCTCTTTTGCTCTTTGATTTTCATCTTTGTTTTTGTTATCATCAAAAACTAATTGACATGCTTCAAGACACATGCATTCACATATATATTACATTTATTTTCAAATAAATTATGTTAGTTAATAAATGACATGTTTAATTCTAATTACTAATACGTACTTCCGGATACATTATTAGTAATTGTATTAAGGATGTTACAAACAACAACATCAAACCACCACAAATATGCTTCCAAATCATTCATGAAACTACAAATTTCAATATGGGTATCAAACCCATTTTTCAAATCTCAAGTTTCTTCATAAATCAAAACAATAAATCAAATTCTCATGTCATAATCAAATACATAATCATCATTTCATCTTTCCATTTCAAAATCATCATTCAAATCACCAGTTTCCAAATCTTGGAAAACAAAATATGAATAGAAAAGGTAGAGAAAACCCTTACTTCTAAAGCTTGAAAAATGAACTCAAACTTTCACCTTCACTTCTCCCCCTTTCTCCTTTTCTTCCTTCTCCTCCTTTGTTTTCTCCTTATTCTTTCTTTCCCTTGTTTTCTCTTTTCTTCTGCTTTTCTGTTGGAAAACCGTGTGAGTGGTTGAGGATGATAGACAAAAGCACAAAAGTCAAAGTTTAGAAGGGATAAGAACATTGGATAAATAGCAACTTAAACTATTTTAAGCTGAAACTCTATATCATTTAAGAACACTTAGATTTCACCAATTCAAGTTTTCTAACTTTAAAAGGTATTAAGAAAAATCCTAGGATTTATCTAAATCCTAATTTCACCATTTTCATAAACTTCTATATCTGCACTAAGTCCATCTAGTATTAAAACACTCACTTCGTGTGCTTAAAAATATCAAAGAAACTCAGTTTACCCTCAAACTTTAACTACATGTTCATCCACATATTTGTATCCTAAAAATAATTTATCCATATTTATTTCCTTTATCTAAGTAATTTATGCTATTATCTGACTCATTTTAGGCTACTTTTCACATTTTGTGTTACAACAAAGTGCCTAAATTAACTCAGTTTGTCACAAAACTACATAAACATATTAAGCAAGTATAAGGCTACCTCTGTAACCATCTACAAGCCTAACATGTTATCAGGGGTATTACATTTCTTCCATTTATTTAAAATTTTGTTCCTAAAATTTGGTTTACCTAATGTAAAAAGTCCTGTACAACTCTCATTTAAAACAAGTACAACCAAATTCCAAAGAAAACAATTACATAAACATTATCCATCAACTTCATTCCATTTTCTATGTACTCACCATTTTCAAAACTAGGAGACTGTATTGTCTCCTTGCCTTGCAAGATGTAGACTCTCCCTGGAGTTGTGGGTCTGACATCTGGCTTTACCTTTTTTTTCTATGGACAACTTCTGGTAGTGTCCCAATTTACCACACTTATAACATGTTATTTGATTAGCTATGCAAGCTTTATCTCTGTGGTGTCTACCACACTTGGCACATATTTGTTCACGATTATCCATCTGAACTTGCTTTCCTCTATCTTGCTGATCCCTGGACTGTGAACCACTACTCTCGAACTTATCATCAGTTCTTTTCCGTTTAAAGTAATCATGTGATCTATGTTTCTGTGGGGGTCTAAAAGTAAAGGGCTCTACAACTCTACGCTTGTTGACTAGGGTGGGGAAATCTCGAATCTCAAAAGGTTTTATTATCCTCTTCATATTATCTTTCAAACCAATTTCAGATTTTATGCACTTCCAATGGTCATTCGGGTTGTATCGAAGGTAAGAAGTGAATTTGGATAACTCCTTGAATTTTGCTAAATACTGTCCCACAGTCATGGTCCCCTACTCCAATTGTAAAAATTCCATCTCCTTTTCTTCTTGTACATTCTGCAGAAAGTATTTCTCCAAAAAAGTAATCTTAAATACTTTCCAGGTAATCGGGGTCCTTGTTGCTTCCATCATCGTCCTTGCACCATTCCACGAGTGCTTACCTTCTCCCTTTAACATGTATATAATAAAAGATAGCTTTTGGTCTTCTGTACATCTCATTACAGCAAAAATCTTCTCCAATTCATTTATCCACTCCTCAGCCTTTGCCAGATCATACTCCCTTCTGAACAATGGAGGACTAGCCTTCCAAAACTCAGAAAGGTCATGAAAATATTGGTTTCTTTCCACCAGCACCACTTGTGCTGGTTGAGGTTGCACCGGTTATGTAGGTTGATTATTTCCTAATCTCTCAAGCACTATTGTGGTTGCAGCTACCCATTTCCTCATCGTATTAGCCATTGCCATCACGGCCTTGGCCATATCTGATCTTTCTCTAGTTAAGTTCCTTGTTTCCCTAGTTCGCCTAGGTGGTGCCATAGTTTCCTTTATACACAAAATAATATATATTGAGTTGATCAGTTTCAATATTATGTAATCGTGTAACAGTAGCTAATAACAATCCAACCTAAGGAAAGCATGTAATTCTATTCAAACATCTCAAACAAGAGACAAAAGAATGCACAACTCACAAAGGAACTCCTAAATATGCCTAAGCATAGTTAGCCCATACCTCGACTTAATAGGATGAATTGCTCTGTTACCATAATGTAACATCCTAAATTTAATACTAAAGTATAATCATATTTATACTAAAGTAATTAGATCCAGGTATGCTACTATCTATTGAAAACATTTCTAATATAACAATTTCTTATATCTAGAAAATATGAGCCATGAGAAGATGAATATTACCCAACGTCTGTATTTATGACAGATATAAAATATACACAAAATTTGTACACTAGGCCTCGTAGGGCATATAATATACAAGTTTCAAAATAATACTAACATATAACTCAAAACAGAATCTGCTAGTTACAAAATAAAACAAAGCTAAGCTTCCACGCTCCTGTCTGCACTTTATTATTCTTAGGTCTTCTTTCCTAGAATTATTATAGAAATCATAACACACGGGGTGAGAATCACAAGTTGTCAGTAGATTAATAATAAAACATGTCATCATAATTATCCTAGCTACTTCGTGGAAAAATACATTTTAAAACTCAAATTATATAAATATATACACTAGAAAGGTGGCAAAAGCCAAAACTGCTTCCTTTCTCTTCCCAAAATAGAATCTCTTTACATTAGTTTGCATAAAAACCATTTCCATACAAATTCTGCAAATCTTCATAACATTCTCAAAAGTAAACAATTGCCTATACAATTGCAATGTCATTAGTTTGTCATGATTAGCAACTGCCCATACAATTGTCATGCATATGCCTATTGATGCCTTACGTTTATGCCTGTGCAAAACCTAAAAATGTATTTGATAATGTCATGATACGATATTCAGGAACCCAGTTCCATGGTAATGTCATGATATGTCATAAATCATCGGAATTAGTGGGGAATCTCTCGCCTCAACTACTCTGTGAATCCTCGCTTCACATATCTCCAAGAGATATATCATAAGTCAACAGAAGAAGTGAGGGAATCACTCACCTTAACTATTCTACAATAGAGAGGAACTATCTATTCTTAAGCTATTAAAGGTTTAGAATCACCTCTAATAGGGAAAGAATCTCTCACTCAGCTATCTTCCACTTAGGATAACATCTAGCAAAGAGGGAATCTCTCGCCTCAACTACCAAAATAATGAGGGATGGAAAACACCATCCTTAACTCATTACTATAATAGGGAGGGAAAACTCCATCCTTTCACTATTATATATTATCACAAAATGTGAGAAACACACCCATCATTAATCACAAGCTTATAACTTTATCTTATTATCACCAATAATAAGCATTACAAATCAATTTGATTCAAACTCTTCATAAAGCCATTTTGTCAAATTGGTTTGGATGCATAATCATTTCATAACCTAATGAATCTCAACCATTCACTTCAAGGTTTAAGGTTTGTATTTAGGTCCCATGGGGTAAAGGACTCTGTTTCCATCAATTTCAAACCCAAGACCTCAATTTAGGGGCTTGGTAATTGATTACCAAGCCTTGGTAATCGATTACTAACTTGATAGAACCCTGGTAATCGATTACAGTGATGTTGAAATCTATTACAACTCATCCAGAAGCCTGATATTCGATTACCAGGATTTCGCAATCGATTACCAACTGCCCAGAAACTCATTTTGCAACTCCTGAAACTTGGTATTTGATTACCAACTCGTGGTAATCAGTTACCACTTGGAAATTTAAAGAAAACAGAGTCTTTAAACCATCTTAACCTAAACCAAACTAATCAATATCAACAACAACATCAAACCATCACAAATATGCATCCAAGTCACTCATAAAACAACAAATCTGATTATGGGTATCAAACCCATTTTTCAAATCTCAAGTTTTTTCATAAATCAAAACAAGAAATCAAATTCTCATGTCATAATCAAATACTTAATCATCATTTCATCTTTCCATTTCAAAATCATCATTCAAATCATCAATTTCCAAATCTTGGAAAACAAAAGATGAATAGAAAAGGTAGAAAAAACCCTTACCTCTAAAGCTTGAAGAATGAACTCAAACTTTCACCTCCATTTCTCCCTCTTTCTTCTTTTCTTCCTTCTCCCCCTTCGTTTCCTCATTCTTATTTCTTTCCCTTGTTTTCTTTTCTCTTTTGCTTTTCTACTAGAAAACTGTGTGAGTGGTTGAGGATGATAAACAAAAGCATAAAAGTCAAGGTTTAAAAGGGATAAGAACGTTGGATAAATGGTAACTTAAACTATTTTAAGATGAAACTCTATATCAGTTAAGAACACTTAGATTTCACCAAATCAAGTTTCATAACTTCCAAAGGTATTAAGGAAAATCTTAGGATTTATCTAAATCCTAATTTCATCATTTCCAAAAACTTTCATATCTACACTAAGTCCATCCAGTATTAAAACACTCACTTGGTGTGCTTAAAAATGCCAAACAAACTCAGTTTACCCTCGAACTTTAACTATATGTTCATCCACCTATTTGTGACCTAAAAGTAAATTATCCATATTTATTTCTTTCATCTAAGCAATTTATACTATTATCTGAGTCATTTTAGGTTACTTTTCACCTTCTCTATTGCAACAAAGTTCCTAAACTAACTCATTTTGTCACAAAACTAGATAAGCTTGTTAAGCAAATATTAGGATACCTTTGTAACCATCTACAAGCCTAACATGTTATCGAGGGTGTTATATTTGGGGCATTGATTTCATGGGTCCCTTTCCTAAATATTTTTGCAATCAATATATACTTGTTGTGGATTATGTTTCCAAATGGGTTCAAGTAGTGGCGTTGCCTAACAATGATGCTTGGGTGGTGGTAAAATTTTTTAAACGAAATATTTTTACTAGATTTAGCACACCCCGAGCAATCATAAGTAATAGTGGTACTCATTTTTGCAATAAATAATTTGAAAATATTTTGAACAAATATGGTGTCACCTATAAGGTTGTCACCCCTTATCATCCACAAACAAATGGCCAAGTAGAGGTTTCAAATCGTGAATTGAAAAAGATTTTGAAAAAGGCTATTAATGTGTCTCGTAAAGATTGATCTTTGAAGTTGGATGATGCATTGTGGGCATATAGAATTGCATTTAAAACCCCCATTGGCATGTCTCTATATAGACTTGTGTTTGGTAAAACCTATCACTTACCCATGGAACTAGAACATAGTGCATATTAGGCACTTAAATTGTTAAATTTTGATGTGAAAGCTACATGTGCACAGCGACGTAACCAGCTCAATGAGCTGGACAAACTCCATCTTGAGGCATATGAGAATGCCAAGCTCAGCAAGGAGAGAACATAGAAGCGGCATGACATGCGTATCAAGCAACGAGAGTTTAAGATTAAGGATAAAATTCTTGCTTATAACTCACGTCTACTTCTCTTTCTAGGTAAATTGAGGTCAAGATGGTATGGACCATATGAGGTTGCTCAAATCTTGTTGTACGGCGTGCTTGAGGTGAAGAAAGAAGGCCAAAAAACATTCAAGATAAATGGTTAAAGAGCGGAGCACTATGAAGAAGGAGTGGGGACTGAGCGCCACTCTATCCGTAGTCAAGCTAATGACTATAACTTAGCGTTTCGCAGGAGGCAACCTATGTTTCTATCCTTTCTCATAACACTCTTAGTCCTTGCATTTGGTTTTTCAGTTGTTGCTTTGTGTTTCCCATTACAAAAGCGATTGAGGAGTTAGATACAACCGTGTCTAACCTAAAAAATACTTCTATTTGAGTCTGGGCCAAGAACAAGACCATGTCTCATTAAGCATGGCCTTGTGTTCATTTACAGAAGCAATGGAGGAGTTAGACATGACCGTGTCTAACCCTCTCATTGCTTATGTTTGAGAAGCAACAAGAGACACGATCATGTCCTTATTCAACATAGTCGTGTCCCCCTTTAAAATTCAAATCAGATAAAAAAAAACCAAAACAAAACCCACCTACCGTCCCTCACCCTCACATTTCCCCCCCCAAATATCTTTCTCCCCCACCCACCAAAATCCACCGTCCTCCTCTTCCCCTCCCTCACCCACCAAACTCATCACCACAAGTGCCCAAACCTATGACCACCGGGCCCAATCCACCATCCCCCTCTTCCCATCCTCACCCACCAAACCGACGACCACCATGCCCAACCCACCACCACCCCGCCCAACCCACCATCCCCCTCTCATTCCCCTCTCTTTTTCCCCAACCCATCGTACCACCTAACAACCACAAAACCCCCACCCATCAGCCACCCACGACCATTGTATTCCTTCCTCTCACCGTCTCTCTCTCTCTCTCTATCCACAAGATTCCCCTTCTCCACCATTTTTTTTTCTTATTTATTTGTTATTTTATTATTTTATTTTATCTTTTTTGTTATGTTTTATTTATTTTATTTTATTTAGTTTTTTATTTTATTTAAATAATTTTTTGTATTTTTCTTCTTTTTTCCCATTATGATCTTTTTTACTTTTTGATACTTGTTTAGTGTTCCTTAATTATTTGTCTGTTGCTTGGTTGCATTTTGAATTATTTTGACTGCTACTTGCTCTTAGGGTTTTCCAAAAGTCCCTCTTTATGTATCTGGATGTCTTTGTTATGTGGACTGTTGCCTCATCGCCTGTCCATTATTTTGCATGTCCCTATTCATCATGCATGTTGTTTGCTCTAAATATGTTGCTGGCTTTTGACTGGCTGATTCTAATGGTTGGTCTTTGTGCCGTATACATGTACTTCGCTGGTGCTTAAGTTTGTGCAAGTTGGCATTTTATGCCCTGACTATCTTGCGTAGTTTTGGTTACGGTTTACTTTGGGTTGTCTACTTTTGGTGCTTGCCTGCTCTATTTATAGGATTCTGGTTTGATTTCCTTGCTTGACATCCTATAGTTTGACTCTCTAACCTATCAATAAAAATGCAAACTATTTCCCATATACACAATCACTGCCAACAAATTCTTGGAGTTGGAGACGATCACACAGTTTGGCATCCTAGAGACCATCCATTCTCACTCGGCTCGAGCTGGGTGGGAATTGTTTGCGTCTATCCGTTGCGACGTCTATCTAGAGTCGACACTTGAGTTTCTCTCCACACTCGCGGTGTCATTTGAGGCCCAAACTATTAATCAGTAGGACAACATCCAGTTCAGACTCAACTGACGTTACTTCTGTATGTCGCTGAATCAATTCAATGTAGCTATGAGTATCGAGACTTTTGTGTGCATTCAGCCCTTAGAATATCAGAACGCATTCCTGGACTATCCTACCTCATTCATTGATAGCATCTTCTGGGGTGAGATTGGCCAATGCCATACCACTACAACCCTAGCTCCACAAAATCTTCCATCATCCGTAACCCCGCCTTGAGATGGCTTCACTGGTTCATCGCCCATAGCATCTCGGGACGGCAACATAGCGCTAGGGTTGTCACTAAATCTGACCTCTTCTATCTCTAATGTTTGGTGCATGGCCATTATTGTAACCTTGGCTACATGTTCCTTCAACACGTCTCTAAGCTCAGTAAGGCCAAAAGTGGGGCCAAACAGAGGTACATCTCAGTGGGCTCTTACGTCTCTAACCTTGACCGAAACCTCGATGCCCTTCATCCCAACGCCCATCTCACCAAGTAGACGGAGTTAATTGATCAGGATATACTACATCGCTTGGGCCTTGCTTACGAGGTTACTTCAGGGAGCTGGGCACTTCATGATGGGCCTATCCCAGCCCTACCTTCCCCACCACTACCTTCCCCACCACTTGAGGATCACGTTGTCTCTGCTGCTGAGGATGGTGCGCCATCACTACCCTCGCATGTGCTAATCTACCTAAGTTGCATGACAATTGATCATGCTAGCTTTTGACAACATGTCACCGCTCAGTTGGAATAGATGTTTAAGCTCATGGCTACATGCTTCTCCTGGATTATACCTCCCCTACCCCTCCATGACTTTTCCTTATGTAATGTCATTGTATATTTATTTCCAAGGAAGTTCTATTATCCTTTGTTCTATTTTCTTTTATTGTCATTCTTGTATTTTTTTTAATTTTTTTTTCATATTGAAGACAATGTTGGTCCTAAGTGTGGGGAGGTACACTTAAATTTTTATGCACTTAACTGTTAATTTTGCTTACGTTGAATTGATGAACATTTGAGTATTGCTAGTAATCAAGCAGGAATTGTATGTTAATTTCTTGAATTAATACTGAGCTGATATGGATATGTTTAAGAGGGGAATCCATTGCTCATGAACTAATATTGTGCAAAGCAATCTTTTTCAATTAAGTAAATAGTAATTTAGCATCTTAATTGAAAATCAGTTATGTCTGATTGTATTTGTTCTATCTATTAACTTAGCTAGAAAGTGAGTTTTGAGCTTTAATGATTGGATTTTTCATAAACAAATACCTATTTTTCTTCTAGAGTGAGATTTCTCTTGATTAATGTGTGCTAGTATTTGCTTTGATATCTTGTTGAGACTTTAATGGTTCACACACATACTTGAACATAATTAAGGCATTTAGGTTTAATTCTTTCTTAACTTCCAGAGTTGTATTGAGAAAATAATCCCTTAGTTGCCCCATTTGAGCCTGAAATTGATTTCTCTGGATACCTAATTGAATAATCAGGTTAGATTCATTAATTATTATTCTTTTTGAATAACAGAGCAACTGATGTGTTAATTGAGAGGTCATTAAGGGTTGCTTTTGTCTTCAAGGGTTGCTAGAAAAAATGGAGAGAGAAAAAAAAAAGAAAAGGATTGTTGGTGAAGAATAATGAGAATATTAGGTTGAAAGTGAGAACCTGTTATACCCTTGTGCATTATGTTCTATTTATCATCTTTTCAACCTAATTATATTTTGTATTAATTTATCCATGAATATTCTTTACCCTTAGTTATCTTTTTCCTACCTTTCATTATTCCCATGGCCATGTTACAACCAAAGCCTATGGTAATGCATTTATCTAGAGAAACTGGAGTGACCTCCTTGTCCTTAAACACTTGAACGGTGGAAAGATAAGTTACCTCAACTTGTTGGTAAGGAGAAAAGATGCAAGCTTGATCTAAGCCTCTAATTGTATTAAGTACTAAATGATCTTGTTAGATTAGATTTGATTATCGAACTTGATTAAATTCTTAAGTTGTGGAATTCCCCTTAATTCATGTTTCTGGATGTTGAGTTTAACTTTGTTTTTATGTCTATTCTTTGCTTTAGGACAAACAAAGCTCAAGTGTGGGGGGGGTTTGATAAATCCATATTTTATAGTTTAAAATCGGATGAGTTATGGTGATTTGATTTTGTTTATTAGTGAATTTTAGATGGGTCCTTATCATTGTCTTCAGTTTTTGCAGATTGAAAGGGGTTTCTCTCATTTGGAGTGGAAGTAGGCAAAGATACTGCATTTTTAGATCAAAAGAAGATCATATTGGCTTAGACAAGACCCAATGTCAACTTAGAAGCAATTCCTAAGTTAGACACGACCCTGTCTAACTTGCAGAATATTTCTAACTTGGAGACACGGCCGTGTCTCTGTGAGACACACCTGTGTCTCCCTGACGTTGAATTTACAAGCTTTCTTGGAGACACGGTCGTGTGAAGTCTTCTGTGCATGAAAACTTATAATTTTGTCTTTGATTATTATAAATAGTAGTGAACCCCTAAACCTGAAAGTCTAATTAGTTTTGAATTCGAATTTGATTAAGGTAATTTCATTGAGTTTATTGTATTGCTTGAATTCTTATCAAGATTTGATCAATTTTGGCATGTTTTAATTCATTGTTTGAATAGTGGCCATCCACAACCAACAAGTGAACTCATATAATAAACCTAGGATTAAGTTAGTGACTGATCAAACATCAATTTATTTTGTCAATTGAATTGACAATTAGGTTAGTTCATCTCTTGAATTAGGACTTAAAACATTCCTAGTTAATTCAACTAATTGACCAAATAGGTGATTAATGAGGAATTAAATATTGATTATCTATGACCATTAGGACTTAATAGCAATTAAGAGAATTTGGCAAGAAAATTACCTTACATCATAAACGAGTAAAAATCTAGTTAATTGGATTCAAGTGAACCTTGCGCTCTAATTTCCATCTAAGTGATTTATCTCTACGTTGATTAGTCTTCTATTATTCTTCTTTAATTGTTATCTGATTTTATTTTTAGTTTTTCTTCACACCTACGATTGTTTAAATAACCAAGGGTTTAGCGAATCTAGTAATTACCTCTCATTCCCCATGGGATCGACAACTGGGACTCAAGTATTATATTACTATATGATAGAGTGCAGATGCTCTCAGTGTATTTTATGCGTATCAGAAGCTGCCAAAAATCTCATCAAAAGAAGATAAAATGGCAACTAGTTTCTTGATGCGCCAGAATAGCTACCAGACACATTAAATATGTTCTCAATAGCTAGAATTCATCGAAGGCTATAAATTGAAGATCATTTGAAGCATTTATGATTGGAATACTTGGTTGTTGAAGATAATTTATTACTGAGAAAAGTGTTGATACTATTTTTTGAATGCATTCTCAACTCTGAAATACCTTTCTGATCTACAGAAAGTTCTTCTACTCATATTGTTTGTATACCTTTAGTAGAAGAAAAGTTATTTGTTCTGATTATTTTTGTAATATCTACTCTTGGAGTGTTAGTGAGCATAAGTTTTATTTTGCTCTAACTGTAAGTTGTAATATCCACTCTTAGAGTTTTAGTGAGTTCAAACACAAATTTAGACACTATCTCTTTTTAACTTGACCTATTAGAGGTTTAAGTGTTGACCCTAGAGAGGCAAGGTGAGAAAAGGATACTCGGTTGTATTTAGCCTAGAGAGGTTGTGTTCAAAATACTCTGAGAGTGAAAATCTTGTGGTTCTACTAGGGACTAGAAGTAGGCAAGTGGTTGGTCAAACCAGTATAAATCTTATGTGTACTGGTTTTTTACTCTTTCTCTTTATTTTTTAAGTTTACTGCTAAACTAGTTTTCTAAAATTCTTAAAGTTCTTTTTGATAAATAGGAAAGTTTGTGAAAACTATTTTCTGATTAAGCCTATATCAATAAATATTTTTCATACTACTAAGAGAATTCTTCATAAGCATTCTCAAATTGTTTTTTGAACTTTGCTGCATTTCTTATTACTGTTCAGTAACTATATGCTCTGATCATCCAAGTTATACACTTGAGAAAGCTGTTTTAAGTTTCAAAAAGTGTTCAAAAAAAGTTTCCAACAAGGTGTAAGATCCAAAGCCCTTTTGTGCCTAAGAATGTAAATTATGTTTTGATGATAACAACTACATTGAAAATTATAAATGATTGCTCTTAAGTATTTTAATTGTGCTAACATGATCATAGTGGAGTTTTCTTGTTAATAGTAACATTTTCAGGTCTAAATCAAATGTAAGGAAGCTTTCTGGATGATTAGAAAGGGATAAGAAGATCAAATTTAGACTTGAGAAAGTTTAAGGGCATCTTGAGGAAGTTCCTAAAGTTCATCCTAAGAAGGTTGTGAGAAAGTTTAGAAACATGAAGAATCTCCACAAGGGCCAATCCAAGAGTAAATCAAAGATCAAAATGAGCTATTACCATCCAATATTTCAAGAAGAAACATGAAATTGATGGTGGAATCAAAGGACAAGAAGATTTGTGAAAGATCAAGCTTGAGAGAGTTGTTGAGAAGGTCAATTGAGATGAATCGTGAGAGAGTTCCAGGAAAAGAACTTAAGTGACACACGTTGACTCAACAAACAAAACAAAATAAAGGCTACTTGCCACAAGAAGGACAAGTAACCGTTGCGAGCCTTCAACAGTTATATTTCAAAGGCTATAAACAGTCCCAAGCTTGAAAAGAAAGGATTAATGATCTGAGCAAGATTAAAACAGATCATATGAAGAACAACTCTCTCACATTTACCTTCTCTATTCTTAAAGCTCTCAAATCTTCAGTAGGTGTATAGTAGGCCTTGCTAAATAGTATTTATACACTCTTTGAGTGATTTTGAGACCTGCCCACTTGTATTAAATACCTCAAACCTGACTTTGATTCTTGAGTGTTGGTAGTGAACTTGTGAGTTGTACAAGTCAGGTAGAAGCTTAGTTAAGCTTGTTGTTCATGCATGGAGAGGCTGAGAGAAAAGAATACTCATTGGTTCGCTCCTAGAAAGGTTGAGGGAAAAGAATACTTAGTGTAAGAGCCTGAAGAGACTTGATAAGAAAGAATACTTGTTTATAGAGAATATCCTAGTATTTGCTAAGTATTGGACATAGCCCTAAGTGGTTTAGGGGTGAACTAGTATAAATTCTCGTGTCTTGCTTCCCTTGCCCTACTTTAACTCATTTGGTTTATGTTGATTCTAAAATTAAGAAAATCTGAGTTTTATTCTAAGAACTAAGGTGATTTTTTATGTTAAAGTAAACTCAGCAAGAACATCCTCTTTAGAGGTTTGATTATGTATTCCAGAAGTTATTCTTGTTATTAAGAAAGAGATTTTCAAAGATAAAGTGTTGGTGTTTTGAGAGATTAACTTGAGAAACATTTTCTGTTAAATACTGAACTTGTGTGAGACTTCAACTCAACTCAACTAGTAAACACTCTTACGAACTCTCTCACCCTATATTATCTAATCTTGTCATCATACATTATTAAACTCTCTCACTTAACCATTGTGCAAAAAAGTAACATTCTCACCTCCAAGTTTGATAAGCTTGAGAAAGGTACGAGAAGTCTGAAATTTTCAGGAGAAAAACAACACAATTCAACCCCCTTCTTGTGTTACTTCCAACTTCAGTTGGTATCAGAACTCAGCCTCTTGCTTCAGGACACCTAACAGTGTGAGAGGAAAAAAATTGTAAAGGAAGCATGGAAATGCAACAAGAAGATGAAGCTTACCTACCTGAGGGTTCTTCTACAATCAAACTAAAAATCGCAAGAGCACGAGAAGTTGAGAGAGGGTTAAATCATGCCTCTATTTTTTGAAAAATCTTGAAAATAGTTACAACTTCTCAAGTTTTGTAACTTGGATGTATCAGAGTGCATATCAGAAGTTTATAAGAACAGAAGAGTTGCTTGAGTAGAATAAACTTGGATTAATTTTAACTTAGAATTTAGTCCTTTTTGAAGTTAAGAAACATTATCAATACAAAAGCAAGTGCTAAGAATAAGTACTAAGTGATCAGAAAGATAAGATATTAGAGTTGAGAAGATTCATACCCAGAAGTTTATACTAAATTAGCCAAACCACTTGTCTACATCTAGTCTCCAGTCAAAAACCATGATTTTATATTGCTTTTTGTATTCTTTGATTAATCCTAACTTTTCCAAGCTAGATTATAAGTAGTATTTGTTCCACCCAAGCCTCTTTAAGCTAGATACTCACTAAGATCACTAACAGATCAGGATACAAAGAAAAGATTAGGTTTGTGTGTCTCTCAACACTTAAAAAGTGAATTTAAGCAAATAGGTATAGAGATAAGAATGAGATTCTAAACTCTCTAAGACACAAAGAGTGGTTATATGCAAATACAAACTTGAAAGATTGGGTTTCTCTTTTCAGAAGATTGATCATAAGTAGGTTTCAATAGAGAAACTTGATTAAAAGCTTGATTTGGTCATTCATAAGTTTGATCAGAAGTTTGATAGAATAAAGATCACTTTATGTCTTCCAACTTTTATGCTTCTTCAATTTATAGGCTTTTAGAAACTAGCCATTTGGAATTCCAACAGTTACTATTCAGAGAACTGTTATCGTTTTCTTTTCTTGTAGTGACTAGTCAGCTTTTCTTTAATTGCTTTTTCTTTTTCTAGGGATAGACAAAAGTTTTGAACTTTTGAGTCTTTCTGACTTGGACTTTGTTATTTTTGTACATGATTCATCTTCTGAACTTAGATGCTTGATATTTTTGATAAGTTTATCTTCTGATGGTATTCCTTTCTGATTGTTGTCTTCTGATTGACTTTGCTTCTTAAGACTTGTCTTATGATAAACTTGGTTTCTGAAGCTTGTCATATGATGAACTTAGTTTCTAAAGCTTATCTTCTGATGAACTTTGACTTCATAAACTTATCTTTTGAGAAACTTTTCTTTTAGAACCTTTACCTTTGAAATGTTTTTCGCAACTTCTTCATGATTTTAATTCTATACTTAGTCTTTTCTAGAAAACCTTTGAAGACAATTTTTTATCTTAACAAGACTCTCATCAGATGGAACTTGGATATCTCAATTTATGAAAAACAAGTCTGAAGGTCTTCTCAATTTGTTCTTTCAAACACTTAAGACAATAAGTTAAAGGAAAAGATTCTAAGATTAAGATTGTTGATCATCAAAACTCAAAAGTTACTAAAGAATCAAGTGAATTCTTCTGAAAGGTTTTGCTGCTTACAATGTCCCACTTTTTAATGATGACAAACTAGACTTAGATCTTTTTATCTTTCTAAACAATAAGAATAGATAAGTAATAGACTCAAAAAAATATTTCAGAAGTGTAAGACTTATTAGAGAGGAATATCATAAACATATAACTAAGAGAAAAACTCAACATTCAAACTTTATCATTTAAGTAGAAAGAGATAAGTACAGAAGTAAGCATGAATACAAAATGATGATTTCTAAAAAGAGGAAAAAAAATTAAAATATGCATTCTCCCCCTAAACATGATGTCTAAAGTCTATGTTTCCCCCCTCCCCCCTTTTGGCATCATCAAAAGGATGGGGTGCAGAAAATGCCATCATAGAGAGCTCAAAAAGATTGAAGATCAGAAAGGTTGAACCCTTTTCTATGGGTCTTCTAGAATACGACATCTTCAAACTTCTGAACCCACCATTATTTAAACCGAACAAACTTCTATAAGAGGGCAATAATAGCAGAAATCACCTCGGTCATACCAACATGCAACTTATTTTTCATCTGCTGAACTTCAGTGGTTAAGGCATTCATACGATCTTCAACAGAACCAAGTTTCCTTTCTTGCCAATAACCCGGATGTAAAGCAGATAACCGTGTAATAATTCTGGAGGATGGTGGAGCTTGCAGTTGAGCAATTCTTTTTTATTTGACTAATTTCTGCATAAAAGCATCATCTTCAGCAGCATTCTTCTCAATTGTCTTTCCTTCTGAGCAGAACTCAAGAACTTTAGTATGCTTAGAGAAGGTAGTGTAAGTTTTAGGAATGGGCTCAATTGGTTATAGTGTAGACTGATTGAACAAAGGTTTTCCCATGGTAGGAGAAGAGTGAAGTTCATCCCTGGATTTCTCAAAGGATGGAGTAATGGGATCACATGATTTTTCTTCTGTTTTCTTTTCTTCTTCTTCTTCAGAAAGTTTTGGTTCAAAAAAGAGAAGAGGAGTCTTGTGAGATCCTTTCAGAACTTTTTCAGCTTCAAAAATCAACTCAAAGGTTGGAGCAGTACCTTGAGTGATTTTAATGATGGGAAGAAGGTTTTCTTCAGAAGCTGGGTCATGTATTCTTTCCAACTCACTTGTAACAACTTTAATTATTTGTCATTCTCTTCTGAAATAGATAGGAGTTCAAAGCTAAAAACCCTTGAGCTTCTAACTCTATTCTCTTTTTCTTTCCACCTTTTTTCTATTGCAACATCAATCTTTGCAACTTCTTTGGCAATATTGACTTCTTCTTCTTCTTCTAAAGTTTTTAATTCTTCTCCTTTGACTTTTTTCTTTTCCTTTCCTTTGTTTTTTTTTTTTCCTTCCTTTCTTTTTCTTCTTCTTCTTCTTCTTCTTCTTCTTCTTCTTCTTCTTCTTCTTCTTCTTCTTCTTCTTCTTCTTCTTCTTCTTCTTCTTCTTCTTCTTCTTCTTCTTCTTCTTCTTCTTCTTCTTCTTCGCTTTGGTATCCATTCCTTCTTCTTCTTTCTCTTCTTCACTTCTTTCTCCGCTTTTAATTCTTCTATTGCTTCTTTATCAGGAACTATTATCACTTCTCTTTCTTCATATTTCATTTCTTCTTCTTATACGAATTCCTTTTCTTTTTCAACTTCTTTAACAACTTCAATCTTTATTTTCTTCTCTTCTTTCTGTTTTTCTTTTTTAGAAGCTGATAGCTATTGAGACTATCAAATTAAATTAATTTATAAATTGATTCACCAAAATACTTGTATAAGGCACAACCGGATCGAGCCCTTGGATCACTCTAATCAAGCAATCAAATTAAGAGATTAACAAGGGGAAAAAAAGATTACAAAATTAATTAACAGAAAGTAATCAAAAATTTTAAACAGAATTAAGTAAATAACCAATCCAAGAAAATCAACTAATCTTGAATTTAATCCATCATTGATCACTAGGAATCCACTTAATTACTAACCAAATTCTTAGTCTTAGATCACATCAAGAAGCCTTAAGATGATCTACGATTTCTTCACTAGATAAGCATCCAGAATTTAATTAATCAAGGTTAAACAAATTAAACACTCATCTAATCTTAAATTAATCTAAAACCCAGAATCCAACCAAGCTTAACAAACAATGTCCAAGAAGCCTTTGATGCATTGCTTAGTCTCTATAATCTTCACTAAAAACATGATAATTATGCAATTATCACATCAACAGTCAAATCAAATTATGCAATTTAATTTAGATTTAACAAAATCAAAGAAGAACTTGATTAATAAGTAAAAGATAAACTTGATTAGCAAGTAAAAGATAAACTTGATTAACAAGTAAAAGAGAAACTTGACCAATAATTAAATGTAAAACAATCAAAATAAGATCTCAGAATTAAACATCAAGATTGTCAATCCCTAGGATTGATTTAAAAGGGTTTAGTCCTCCATGGATAGAAGGGAAAAATAGAAAAGAATGAAAATCAAAGAAAAAGGAGAAGAAGAAAGATGAAGAGATGAAGTGTAAATAAGAACGGCTAGGAGAAAATTTGAGTCCTCTTTCGTGGTTGTAGCTACTGCATCAACAACTATCTCTAAAATAAAAAATCCAAGTTTGCCCTTAGCTTATGGTTAATCCTCTTCCTCCTATCTTTAATTAGACATCTAATTCGTTTAATTTGAGCTTAGAATGAGAAAGTTATGCCCAAAACATTCTTAACAATTCTCTGAAACCTTCAGCCAACTTCAAAGGTTAAAACACCATCAAAACATCACTGTTTAGATACGTGGTCTTATAATAATTTAATATATATGTCTTAACTTTCAAACGCCACTAGTTTCAGGTCCATATCACACTTACAGCCCAAATTATGACCCAATCTTTGCACATCATCCAGGTTCTAACGATCGCATCTCTGTTCTGACTTGTGGCCCAATATGACCCACTAGACATCTGATTCAGCCTTCGTGCTCCTCATCAAAGTTGTAGAGATTTCTCTCAGAATTTTTACAAGATAAAATTCATAATTTTTAGACCTCTAAAACACAAGTTATACCCAAAATACAAAAACATTTTAAAATTCTCAATAATGTTAAAATATACAATTAAGCCCAAATTAAACCCAAACTTATAAAATATGGCTAAAACTAATCAATTAAGCATATAAGAGGTCTAAGAGACTAAATATGAGGGTTAACCAATATATGAAAATTATGTTTATCAAATTCTCCTACACTTAGCTTTTGCACTCCCAGGCAAAACTAAAAATTCAACATAGGGAATAAGGAACAATAATACAAACGCAAAAGTTAAAAACTTTAAAACACTCACTTTCCAATGATGTTCAAGAATGCAAAAGGAAAGCAAGAAAAGCAATCAAAGCTTTAATGAATTAAAACATTCATGAAGTAAAATTTCTTTACATCTCAAATCAACTAACAAGATAACTTCAATTTAAAAGCATAAATCAAGATTGATATAACCTCATAAGATTTACTCTCAATCTCTCAAGTGTTTATAAGGTAAGTGTTTCACTCAATTCAACCCATGAAAACTTGCACTACCATAAGCTTGGTTATTTTTTATTTTTCCACTGCTCAAAACAGACGCACATACAAATCAAGAGGACTTTATGCAAGGTTGTAATGAGGTTAAGGTAAGGGAGGAAAATAATATGAAGATGACAAGTTAAATACCAAAGAGAACAAAAAAACATTGTGTATGAATGCAAAAAACAAGCATAAAAGTTTATCCCAATTCCATCTAATGCAAATTATCTTTGCATATTCTTTTTCCTTTCCTTTTTCTTTCTTTTTTTTTCAATTTTTCTTATTTTTTTTCTCAATTGGCCACTCTTTCTTTTTTCACCAAACATTTTGCACACTAATTAGCACATCCCACACTTGTTCAAGAACTATTCCAATGACAATGTCAATGCTCTCTTATTCCTTAAGGTTAGGTAAAAACATGGTTTTTCATTTAAAGCATGTAATGAGTTAAAAATAAGGAATGGTCAAATAAGCTCAAAGGGGTTAATCAACGAAAAATATGCAAGGTTGGGTATTTGGCTAAAGTGGCTAATTCAAGAAAAATACCCCAATTATATTCATGTATGCATGTAAAAATGTAGCCTAAAAAAGAATTAAAACAAATTCTAGAGTAACAAATTCCATAAGTGAAAATCACACAAGAAAGAAGAGAATGATATAAATGCCCAATCTGTTCATTAAAAGACTTAATGTCTCACAAGGTATGCCTCTATTAAACTTAATCTACCAATTTAATTTTTATTACCAAACTAGTTAATCTCAAGATGAAAAATAATTTATTCACTTATGTTACCTCAATTTATGCATGCTCACAACTTTCACAAACTCAAAGTTTCATTAGAAAGTAATTAAAAACACAATTTCTTATATATATATATTTTCAAAATAGAAAAATAGAATTGAAAAACAAGATAGAAATAGTAAAATTAAAAACATAAAAAAAGAAAACATAATGAAAATTCCCCCCCCCACACTTAAATCTTATATTGTCCTCAATGTAAAGCTTATAAAACATCAAATCATCAATAAATTTAAGACAAGTAAAATCAATGAGAGAATGAAGAAACATCTTTATCAAGTGATGTATATGGCCACTTACAAGTGGACCTCTTCCATTATGCCCTCTTGAGTTCCCTCATAGAATTGCTTGAAACGATGTCCATTGACCTTGAAAGCTTTGTTAGTTGCCTCATTTGTGATCTCAACTGCACCATTAGGAAAAACCTTAGTGACTATAAAAGAACCTATCCACCTAGAACATAGCTTATCGGGCATGAGCTTAAGGTGAGAATTATAAATGAGAACTTTTTGACCAATCACAAATTCTTTTCTTGTAATCATCTTATCATGAAAGGCTTTAGTATTCGCTTTATAGATACGGGAGTTCTCATAACCTTTCGACTGAATCTCTTCAAGTTCTTAGAGTTGGAGTTTTCTTTGGGATCTAGCGTGGTTCAGGTCAAGGTTGCACTTTTTTACCGCCCAATAAGCCTTGTGCTCAATTTCCACTTGATGGTGACATGTCTTGCCGAAGACTATCCTATAGGGAGACATGCCTAAAAGAGTCTTGAAAGCAGTCCAATATGCCCACAATTCATCCTCAAGCCTCTTGCTCTAATCTTTTCTATTCGGTTGGGCTGTTTTTTCCAAGATTTGTTTCAACTTCCTATTCAAAACTTCAGCTTGCCCATTAGTTTGTGGATGGTAGGGAGTTGAAACTTTATGTATCACACCATATTTCTTTAACAATGTCTCCATGTTTTTATTACAAAAATGAGAGCCTTGGTCACTTATTATGGGTTTCGGAACTCCAAACTTGCAGAAAATGTGAGACCTGACAAAGTCTAAAACAACATGAGAATCATCAGTTTGAGTGGTCTTTGCCTCCACCCACTTTGATACATAATCAATAGCTAACAAATTGTAAACAAAACTAAAGGAATTAGGAAAGGGACCTATGAAATCAATGCCTCACAGATCAAATATCTCACAAAATAATAGTGGTTGTTAAGGCATTTCATTCCTACGAGAAATGTTACCTGTTTGTTGGCATTGTTCATGATTCTTACAATAATTGTAATCATCATGAAACAAGGTGGGCTAATACAATCTAGAGTCTAAAATCTTCCTAGCAGTGCGTTGTGGTCCAAAGTGACCACCACATGCAAGGGTATGACAAAAATGCAGAATAGACATAAACTCATAATTAGACACACAACGTCTAATCAATTGGTCACTACATAGTCTCCACAGATAAGGATAATCTCATACATAATATTTAGACTCACTTTTAAGCCTATCAATCTGATGCTTTTTGTAACACCCTTGTGGGGATGTCACATATATAAAGAAAATAAAAGAAAGAGAAATAAAATCTACCCAAGTTGTAAAACAACTATTACGTACTAATACAGGTTGTAAAATAATTCATGTTAAACAGAATATTATTAAATAAAATAACGCGGAAACATAAAATAAACAGAAACAACATCACTTATAATATACATATGGTCCAAGTTATAAGTTATACAAATAATTTACAACTATATCTACAAATATTTAAAACAGAAACAGTAAACAAAAACAGTAAATAGTCAATATATACATATGCAGACGCGCCCAAAAATACACATCATAAACATTTAATCCTCTGATGAATTGATAAACACATATTTTATTCATTAAGAAACCCTTATATTTAGTCATTTACACTCTCCATATTCTTAATTGATTGAGTTTGACATGATTTTGTGAGTTTGAGCTCAAATTGGTCCTAATTGAATATTTTCAGCATTATTGAGATTTTACACTGTTTCTGTATTTTGGTCATAACTTGAGTTCCTGATATCTGACAATCATGAATTTTATCTTGTAGGAAAGCTAAGAGGAAGCTCTACAACTTTGATGAAGAGCTCGAAGTCCGATTCAGATGTCTAAGGGACCTAAGTTTACATGGAAGTCAGAATACGGGTTCTATCAGTAGAATCCGAACAGTGTGCACTCATAAAATCATATCTCAAGATGTAATAATGTATATGGGCTGAAATTTGGACAGTGGATATTCAAGATCTAAATAAACAACTTTCATGAAGAACACATTTTAAGAAAAAGAAGTATAGTAGGTCATTTTGAGCTTGCAAGTCGGAACAGAGGTGCTGAAGTTGGGTTTGAGCAACCTACGGTATTTGGGACATATCTTGGGCTTAAGGAAGCCAAATTGGACGAACCAGCTATCCATTTTATAGCCAAGACAAGGATCTACAACTTTCATGAAGAACACTTTTCGTGGTTCTGAAGTATAGTGGGTCGTTTTGGGCTTCCAAGTCAGACATGAAATTTTCGTCCTCAACCACCCACTCATCCATCCACTAATCCACTCATCCATCCACTAATCCACTCATCCATCCACTAATCCATCCATCCACTCATCCACTCATCCACTAACTCACCCACTCATCCACTCATACACTAATCCAACCACTTAACCACTCCACTCACCCATCCACTAATCCATCCACTCATCCATCCACTCACCCACTCAACCACTCAACCACTCATCCACTCAACTAACCCACTCAACCAATATTTAATCCACTCCACTCAAACCAACCCACTTAACCACTCACCCACTCAACCAATCCACTCAACCACCCCACTCCACTAACCCACTCATCCATCCACTCACCTTTGTCATTTTGTTACCCTAGACTTCTATAAAAGGGCACCATTGGTTATCATAGGGAGGAGGGTATTCTCCTTCATTTTCTCTCAGTTTTTCTTGTGATTTCTTTCTAGCTATGTGTAACTAAACCTCCCTTGGTTAAGGGGGTGATGAAACCGCTAGTATTAATGTTGTAAACTTTGCATATTTGATTATTTCAACACAGTTATGTTTTTATTCATATATTTCTGAATCTATTGTTGGTATGAAGGTTTTTGTACTTGTTCCTACTTTCAAAGTAGTAGATCTAGGTTTATTATGCGCGGTTGCAGTAGTAGATCTAGTGGGATGTATGATGTTCATGTGGGTATAATTATCTTTGTGCTATTGGCCAGTTATAAAAGAGGTAGATCTGGGTTTATTATGCGCGGTTACGGTATTAGATCTAGAGAAATATATGTTCTAAGTAATTTAATCCTGGTGTGTGATTAGACCTTAGTGTAATTGGTTTTCTAAATCTAAATTGTTAGTCATGGCAACCATCACCCAAGAGGGGGGGTGAATTGGGTGATTACAAATTTTAAAACACCTTTGAGAAATTAAGCATTTTGAATAACTCAATTAATAAATGCAGCGGAATAAGTTTAACAAAGGTGCAACTATTATAGATTTCACAAATACTACTTGGGCTATAGGATAAATCAAGTAAATAAGCTAGATATCAAATTCAACTCAAGCATATATAATTAAGGCACAAATGTAAAGAGATAGAGTTGAGAAGATCAAACACAAGATTTATCCTGGTTCGGCCACCAATCCACTTGTAGCCTACGTCCAGTCCCCAAGCTTAACTTGAGATTTTCTTCACTATCTCCTAGACTTCACGGGTGCTAGGAAAACCTTTGTACAAATAAGAGCACTCCTCACACCTTGGGATACCTCACCCTTGTGCTAGAGCCTCCAATTCTTCAAGCTTCACAGGTGCTTGATGACCTTTACAAACTTGAGCACTCAACTCCTTGGGATGCCTCACCCTTGAGCTTGAGTCTCTTCAAACAAAGGGATGCCTCACCCTTTACAATTTGGAGGGATACCTCACCCTCTCTTACAAAGCAATCAAAGTTGATAGAATGAAACTCTCACAAGAGTAGATATACAACTTGAAGAACAAAGTATGGATGATAGAAAACTCTCTCAAGAGTGGATAATACAAATTGAAGAACAAAGGAATAGAATGATTTTGCAATAAAGAGCTCAAAATATGATTTTGGTGATTCAAGGATCAAATCAAGTGTTCAAGAGGTGTATAAGCTTCATACAACACTTATATATAGAGCCCAAGTGATAAAATAGCCGTTGGTAGTGTTTAGAAATGATTTTTTATGAAAACTAGCCGTTTATAGCCGTTAGAAACGTTTCTGGGCACTTGGTAATCGATTACACACTTCTGGTAATCGATTACATGGCTTCGACATTGTTGTAATCGATTACAGGACTTGTGTAATCGATTACAGCTTTTCCGGGTTTTGAAATCTGACTTTAAAATGTCATAACTTCTTCATTTCTTATCCGATTAAAGCAAATGACCAGTCATTGGAAAGATCTTTGAGTCTATTTTCAAATGAAAGAAGTTTCACAACAAAACTCAAAGTATTTTGAGAGTTATGATCAAAAGAGTGACCAAAGGTCAGTTTTTCAAAACTCAAACTTGACTATATTTCATAGTTTAAAGCAAATGGTCATAACTTCTTCATTTCTTATCCGTTTAAAGTAAATGACCATTCATTGGAAAGATATTTGAGTGTATTTTCATATGAAATACATCTCATAACAAAACTCAAAGTATTTTGAAAGTTATGATCAAAATAGTAATTGAATGTCAGTTTTGCAAAACACAAACTTGGCTATTTTTTAAATGTGTGAACTACCACCAAGATTAACTTTCCAAAAACAGTTTGTTGGGCATTTAAACATGTAAGAACCATTTTTAAAGACTTAAAAACATATTTGAGCTCTTTTCTTGTAAAACCTCTATCTTTACATAGGAGAAAACCTAAAAGGAAAATATACCAATTCTAGTCCTTAGGCTTCTTGATGTGATCCAAGCTTCCACAAATTTCTTCTCTTCAAATCTTGTAAATTGCTTGGAACATCTTTATCATTCTTATTCTTCTTGAGTTGAGCATAGTTGTGATCTTTTGCTTTCTTGTTGCAATGCTCACTCTTGATACTTGGACTATCCTACAAAGTATTGCTCACTTAAAACAAGCATAGTTAGTCCAAATTCATAACTTAATATCTTAATATACATGATTCATAAATGTATAACTTTAGTTAGTCTAACATGCATATAAGAATGTTGCATATATCTCATTGCATGATTATTAAGTGAAGTATAACTAAATAAAGTACATAATCATGCATGATCCAATATATCTCTTTTAAGCACATATATGTAACATGATCAATATTCTTTTGTGATGCATTTGTCATCTATAAAGCACATCTATTAAGCATAAGCATCATTCTTTTTGTATTGTATTTGTCATCATCAAAACTTAACATATTAAACTATTGAGGCAAAGACAATGCTACATAAATTTCCTTTTGGATAGTTGTAAGAGCGGTTGCTTTATGACTAATCAGTGATTAGGAATTGATTTGAGCGGTTGCTAAATTGGCCAACACGTAAGGAAAACAGAGATTTACTCTCACAATTGCATAAAAACATAATTGAGCATGTTGGAATAAAAAGGATATGTGGATTTACATTATCATATAAATCTAGTGGTGGATTCAATCTCTTAACCAATTTTCTTATATTGTTAATTTCAGTTTGTTTATTGTTATCTTTGAAGCTGTTCATTGTTCATCAAAACTCCAAAACCCCCATTTTACTTTTGTTTATTGTTAATCGAGTCTAAATTAGGAATTGTTTAATAGTGTTAATTGAATTGGTTCTCTGTGGATCGACTCCTTACTAACTACAACTAGTTGTAAGGTTTTTATTTTCTGGTGGGCCCGACAACCGATTTTTATCTTAATTTTAATCACTACATCCGCACGCATCGAATTTTGACGCCGTCACGGGAACCAATTTTTTCAATTACACTATTAATTTATTTCCTATTTTTATTCTGTTTTTATTTTATTTTATTTTATTTTATTTTTAATCTTTCTTTCTGAGTGTTTCGTAGGTGTTGATGTCCTTTGAAGGAGTAGACGAAGGATTGCTAAATTTGAGGAACTATATTGATCAACTCACTTCACATCCTCAATTTCCCTTCCATCCTGGCTAACTTCCAACTCACACCTCGCCGACATTGAAGTTCGCCCGTTACATTGATCTATCAAGTTCAGAGACATTTGAGCCATCTGAAATATCTGAAGAAGTGACAATGGCAGAAAACACTTTAAGGGCATTGGGTGTTCCAGATCTAGTTCAACAGCCTATTTGCATAGACATTCTTGAAAATGAAGAGGCATTTGAATTGAAATCCGGTTTAATCCATCTCTTGCCATCTTTCAATGGATTCTCGGAGAGGACCCCAACAAGCACTTGAAGGAAATCCATGTGGTATGTTCTAGCATGAAACCTGCAAGAATTCATGTAGAGCAAGTCAAGTTGAGAGCTTTTCCATTCTCATTGAAAGACTCAGCTAAGGAGTGGCTTTACTACTTGCCACCCGGATCCATCCAATCATGGCAGGACATGGCCCGAACTTTCCTAGACAGATACTTCCCTGCCTCAAAAGCTGCAACAATCAGAAAAGAAATTTGTGGTATTCAACAAAGGCATGGGGAATCACTCCATGACTACTGGGAGAGATTTAAGAAGCTATGTTTCAGCCGCCCTCATCATCAAATAAGTGAGCAGCTTTTAATTCAGTATTTCTATGAAGGCTTACAAGTGATGGATCGCAACATGATTGATGCTGCTAGCGGAGGAGCATTGATTGATAAAACTCCTCAAGAAGCTAGAAACTTGATCTCAAGAATGGTTGCCAATACTCAACAATTCTACTCTAGAAATGACACTGGAGTAAGAGCGATGAAAGAAGTAGAGACAACCAAGATACAAAGAAGAAATGACTCAATTGATCTGCTATGGTTCGGTTAATGGATTCGGTAAAGCACCGCTCATGCTTGTGGAATCTGTTGTTCATCCGGACATCCCAACGATATGTGTCCCACTCTCCAAGAAGACACAAATGAGGAGGTAAGAGCAAAGTGGGGGATATCTTTGGACTTTCAAAAATTACAACCCCTACTCAAACACATATAATCCGGGTTGGAGGGATCATCCAAATTTCAGCTATGCAAAGCAACCTCAAAATCAACCTCCAAATTATGGACCTCCAGGATTCCAAAAGGCAAGTACCTTTCCCTCGAGAGACAAGAAGAAGTTCAAGCTCCTAAGCAATCTGAGCCTTCATTAGAGGAGCTAGTAAAACAAATGGCCACTAATAATTTGCGGTTCCAACAAGAAACAAATGCAACTATACAAAGTTTCAAACAAGAAACAAGGATCGCAATAAATAACTTGCGAGAATCGGATAGGACAGCTTGTCCACGTAATTCAACAAGTTTCAAAGCCAAGCTTCAGGAAACTACCCTCACAAATGTAAGTGAATCCGAGGGAAAATGCTAGTCTTTGTCACATTGAGAAGCGAAAAGACGATGGATGAGCCTACCTCTCTTCCACCAATCATTCAAGAGAAGGATGAACCACCCAAAGAAGCAAATGATAAGGGGCAAACTTCCAAAACCCCTAAGGTAAGTATTTCGAACCCCTTCCTAAATATGTCACTAAAGCTCCTTTTCCTAGTAGGTTAGTTAAAACCAAGAAAGAAGAAGCAGAAAAAGAAATACTTGAGACTTTTAGGAAGGTAGAGGTTAATATCCCTTTGTTAGATGCCATTAAGCTGGTACCTAGATATGCAAAATTTCGAAAGAATTATGCACTAACAAGAGGAAGTTAAAAGGAAATGAAAAGGTCCAAGTGGGAGAAAATGTTTCAAATTGTAATTAAAAAGAAACTCCCAACCAAATGTAAGGACCCCGGCACATTCACCATTCCATGCACTATAGGTAACACAAGGTTTGAAAGGGCAATGCTTGATTTAGGTGCATCTATAAATGTCATGCCATATTCTATTTATGCATCTTTATACTTGGGTCCTTTGGAACCTACTTGGTGTTGTTATTCAATTGGTGATAGATCTAATGCATACCCTAAGGGTGTGGTTGAAGATGTTTTGGCACAGTGAATGAATTAGTGTTTCCAAGCAGACTTCTATGTTTTGGACATGGAAGAGGATGAGTCTTCCAAATCTGCTCCTATCTTGCTAGGAAGACCATTTTTGAAGACCGCACGGACAAAAATTGATGTGCACTCGTGAATTCTAACAATGGAATTTGATGGGGAATTAATTAGATTCAATATTTTTGAAGCTATGAGATGCCCAAGTGATGTGCACTCTGCTTGTTTAATTAATTCTTTTGATCCTTTTGATTCTTTAATTTCTGCAGCTTTTGATACTGACCATTTTGATGCTCTTGATACAATTCTAACTCATAGCTTAGATGTACAGGAGGAAAAGAAGAAGAGTGAAGAAGAGCCATGGAGTGAAGACATTGATGAAATTGTTGCCGCCTTACAAGAGCTCTCTTCCACTCCGAAGAAGAGCATGAGGTAACTTTTGTTGATTTACCACTTACCGATATACCTCAACCTTCCGTTGTGTAGGCACTGAATTGGGCCGAAAGCACTACCCGATCATCTTAAATACATCTTCTTGGGGAGAAGGACACCCTTCCAAAGAATAATTGCAAAGTCACTCACCCAAGAGCAAGAAGAGAAACTGGTAGCTGTTTTGCAGGATCATAAGACAGCCATTGGTTGGTCAATAGCTGATATCAAGGGTATTAGTCCCTCCATTTGTATGCACAGGATATTAATGGAGGAGGATACTAAACCTGTGAGAGACCTTCAGCGGAGATTGAATCCTCCCATGATGGAGGTTGTGAAAAAGGAGATACTGAAGCTCCTAAGTGTGGGGGTGATCTACCCTATTTCTGACAGCAAGTGGGTAAGCCCAGTCCAAGTAGTACCAAAGAAATCTGGAATTACTGTGGTAAGAAATGCTGAAAATGAACTTATTCCCACTAGGTTACAGACAGGGTGGCGTGTTTGTATTGATTACAGGAAGTTGAATGCCGCCACGAGAAAAGACCACTTTTCTTTACCTTTCATTGATCAAATGTTAGAAAGATTAGTGGTCATTCTTATTATTATTTTCTCGGATGGTTTTTCGTGTTACAATCAGATTGCCATAGCTCCAGAAGACCAAGACAAGACTACATTCACTTGTCCATTTGGTACCTTTGCATATAGGCGAATGCCTTTTGGACTCTGCAATGCACCAGGAACTTTTCAAAGATGCATGATGAGTATATTTTCTGATTACATTGAAAACATCATTGAGGTTTTTATGGATGACTTTAGTGTCTTTGGAAATGATTTTGAAAATTGTTTGGAACATTTAACTTTGGTGCTTAAAAGATGCATTGACACTAACCTGGTACTAAATTGGGAAAAATGTCATTTCATGGTGAATGAAGGTATTGTGTTAGGTCATGTAATTTCTGCTAGGGGAATTGAAGTAGATAAAGCTAAGGTAGAACTCATGCATTCTTTGCCACCACCCACTAGTGTGCGGGAGATTCGTTCTTTTATTGGTCATGCGAGTTTCTACCGGAGATTCATTAAAGACTTTTCTAAAGTCTCATTGCCCCTTTGCGACTTCTTCAAAAAGATGTTAATTTTAACTTTGATGAGAAATGTATGGAAGCTTTCAATAAACTCAAGAAGTTGTTAACCTGTTGCACCTATCATCGGCCACCCAACCGGGAGTTACCTTTTGAACTAATGTGTGATGCCGTGACTTTGCGGTAGGAGTCTGTCTTGGGACAACGAGTTGATAGAGTTCCTTATGCCATTTACTATGCATCAAGGACTCTAAATGATGCTCAACTTAATTACTCAACCACGAAAAGGAACTTCTAGTCATGTTGTATTTGCTTTAGAAAAATTTAGATCATATCTAATTGGTTCTAAAGTGATTGTGTTTTCAGATCATGCAGCCTTGAAGTATCTTCTAACAAAGAAAGAAGCAAAGCCTAGATTGCTCGATGGATTTTATTGCTCCGGAATTTGACTTGGAGATTAAAGACAAGAAAGGGAGCGAAAACTTGGTGGCCGATCACTTGAGTAGATTGGTAATCGAAGAGAAGAAATGCCTATCATGGAGACTTTTCCTGGATGAATATTTGATGGTTGTCAACACCATAATCCCTTGGTATGCGACATTGTTAACTACCTGGTTACTAAGGACTTTCCTGGAGGGTTTGAACAAGGCCCAAAGAGATAAATTAAGGAGTTGATCAGAATACTATATCCGGGATGACCCGTACTTATGGAAGCATTGTGCGGATCAAGTCATTAGGAGGTGCATTCCCGATTCTCGAGACACACTCCATCCTCTCCTTTTGCCACACCTATTCATGTGGAGGACACTTTGGCAAGAAAAGGACAGCCAATAAAGTGCTTGACAAAGGTGGTTTCTATTGGCCTTCAATTTTCAAAGACGCTTACAACTTCGTAAGTCTTGTGGCCGCCGTCGAGAAACAGGTAATATTGGTCCTCGTAATCAAATGCCTCGACTCCGATCATTTTTGTGGAACTTTTTGATGTGTGGGGTATTGATTTCATGGGACCATTCCCTCCTTCATTTGGTTTCACATACATTCTTTTATCTCGTTGATTATGTGTCTAAATGGGTGGAAGCAAAAGCCACTCGATCTGATGATTCTAAAACTATTGCAGATTTTGTTAAGTCACATATTTTCTCCAGGTTCGGGACCCCAAGGGCTATCATCAGTGACCAAGGGACCCATTTCTGCAATAAAACCTTTGATGCTCTATTGAAGAGATATGGAGTAATGCACGAATTTCCACTCCTTACCATCCACGACAAATGGGCAAACTGAAGTGTCCCAACCGGAGATTAAGTCAATCCTTGAAAAGACAAAGTGAATCCCTCAAGAAAGGATTGGAGCACTCGACTTGAAGATGCTTTATGGGCTTATAGGACTGCCTATAAGACTCCCATCGGCATGTCACCATTTCGGTTGGTGTATGGAAAGCCCTGTCATTTGCCCGTTGAGTTGCAACATCGATCTTACTGGGCCATTAAACAAGTTAATATGGAATTGGAAGGTGCTGGAAAGCAAAGGAAGTTCCAGTTACAGGAATTGGAAGAACTAAGAAATGAGGCCTTTGAGAATGCCCTGATTTATAAGACTAAAGCTAAGGCATTCCACGACCAATTGATTTCTAGAAATAAATTTCACAGAGGACAAAAAGTCCTGCTATTCCAATCAAGACTCAAATTATTTCCAGGTAAACTACGTTCTAAGTGGATTGGGCCGTTTGTGGTAACTAATGTTTTTCCTTTTGGTGCAGTTGAGATCAGGAGTGAAATTTCTGGCAAAGCATTTAAGGTCAATGGTCATCGTCTCAAACCATATCATGAACTTCCTGACAGTGCAGAGATGGAAGTGATGACCCTCATCCTTCCACAATATGAGGAGCATTGAAAGTATCATCATGTCTGGTGAGGACAATAAACTAAGCGCTCATTGGGAGGCAACCCAACCAGATTTGCTCTCTTTATCCCTTTTTATTTTGTGTTTTCATTAGTTTCTTAGATTATGTTTTTATCTGTTTGTTGGTTGTAAGCATTTGAATCTCTAAAAAAAACCAAAAAAAAAAGAAAAAAAAAAAATAGCTGTGTGCCCGACAATAAGGTAGGTAGTGCCATTAAATTTTGTCACTCGGAAGCATGTGAAGGTCACTTTTCTTTAGCGACAACAACTGCGAAAATCTTGCAGTATAGATTTTATTGGCCTACTTTATTCAAGGTTTGTTACACCTTTTGCAAAAGTTGCGGAAATTGGTCAAAAAGGTTCTGCTTTGAGATTATCATCTGCACCTACTCCTTGAAAAATTGAGATCTAGGTGGCGTGGTTCTTTTGCTGTCAAACACGTGTATCCTCTGGGGCCGTAGATATTGAGGATCCTAGGAATGGTAATGCGCTTAAAGTTAATGGACAAAGACTCAACCATTCCTGGAAAACCAAGTTCTTAAGTTTTTTTTTTGTGTTACCTTAAGTGGCGGATACGGTACTCGTGACTCTCAAGTCGGTTTATTTTTCAGTTTCCCAAAATAACCGAATCCTTCTTCTCCTTCAAAATGGATGTCATTCTTTCAAACCTGAGAAAACATTTTCCTTCTCTTCCTCAAAATGCTCTGAGAAAAATCTACAAAGTTCGATGTGAAAGATTGAGACTGTTAATGCACAAAGGTATGCCGAAAGATGTACGCCGGATAATTGAAGCAAAGGTTCGATTAGCGGTGAGTCCTCAATTTCATTTGACTCATATATGCCCTGGTCTTGGAAGAAGTTCATATTCTAAAAGGAGAAGAGCAAAAAGGTTACAAGTCTATCACAAATGTGGACGATGGAACTGTAACAAGCGATGTCGTATTTTGGGGATGGTTTCCGCAAATAGAGAAGATAAAATTTTCTTCATTAAGAATGGACTGAGTAAGGAGTCATTAGATGATATCTTATCGACTCTTGAGACGCATTCTTGTGGATTGGTGCATCGTGAAATTCTTAAATTGTGGAATCTCTTCAAGGATGAAGAAAAACGCTACGATCTTGGGAATCGACTCTAAAAGACTTCGTTTGCCAATTTTTAAGAAAATTGGATGGGAAGCTTATCCTCGACTCATAGAAGACGTTTAAGCCGTTCTTGGACGTTAAACCGCAGGGCGGATGTGAGCCACATCCACAAACAATCTGTACATATCATCTTCTTCTTCTTCTTCATGTCATCTCTCAAAAACAAAAAAATAAAACAAAAACAAAACAAAAAAAAAAAAAAAAAAAAAATTATGTATACGTCTTAGGGTTGGCTTTGGTAACACACACCGTGAATGGGGAAATGCATGCATCCCGATCCAGCCTTCTTAATTGAAAAACAAAGAAGGTAGATTGTATCCCACATGTGAGGCAAATGGTCGTATTATGGCCACTTGTCCCTTTTGGGAGCCCTATGTTCTTATTTGGTCTTGAATGGGTCGAATCTTGGTCAACAATGCTTTGGCACAAAGCCGAAAGAAACAGACTACCTCCATCCCAATCTTAAGTAAGTATACACTCATCTTTCATCAAGTTTTTCTAACAATTTCAACAAAAAAAAAGAGAGGACATGATATCTCTTGCGACTCATGACGTGCAAGTATAAAGATACGCCATAGCCATGACAATCGTACATACAGTATGTCATCATTTTCTATTTCTTTTATCTTTGTATCATTTTGTTGTATTTTGATTTTTGTACAGACGATCCTTTGAGTAGGGTCCTTCAGGGGGTTTCTAGACTTCTTTACCTTGATAGTTTTCTTGAAGTCAAAAAAATAAAAAAAAAAAATAAAAAATAAAAAATAAAAAATAAAAAATAAAAAATAAAAAATAAAAATAAAAATAAAAAATAAAAAATAAAAAATAAAAAATAAAAAATAAAAAATAAAAAAAATAAAAAAAAATAAAAATAAAAAAAAAAAAGTAAAAAAAAAAGAGAGAAAAGATTCTCGTGTTTCTTAATTTCAACCTTTTCTCGACAATGACCAACCTACCCTCATAAAGGTGCAATTATTCCCTTTCCATTCTTTTTCCTACTTAAACACTTCATTTTCTCCATTTTCCTTCAACTCAAAACACTCAAAGGAGGAAGAGTATAGAATAGGGCCTTCTATTCGTAACCTCAAAAATGTCTGTGTTTTTGTGGGTAGAGTTATGGGAAGGGATTAGAGTTTGTAAACGCAGCTAGCACTCTTGGTCAATCACTTGCTGCGAGTGAGAATATTCATCTTGTATATGGGGAGGTTGTCGTGGGTTAATGGGGGCAGTATCACTTTTGCTTTTATAGGAGGCGGTCGGTGTTTTAGGTGTTATTCCTAAACCTTTGGCTGAAAATGACATCACTGGAAAGACAGTTGGAGAAGAAATTCAAGTAACATCTATGCATGGACGAATGAAAAAAATGGTTGACAATTCTGATGCATTTATTGTCTTACCAGTGGTTTTGGTACTTTAGAAGAAATTTTTCAAATTGTCTCTTGGTAAACTAAACATCCACCATAGACCCATTGGTTTGTTGAATGTTAATAATTTCTTTGATCTTTTGTTATCTTTTCTTGACAAAGCATGGAACAATTTATCACTCCTTCAAGAAGACAACTTCTTATCTCTCGCCCCACTATTGATGAGCTCATTGATAAATTAGAAGCTTTTGAGTATGTACCGATCCGGTATTAGCTCAGATAGATTGGTCAACGAAGCAAAGGAAGTAACAAGAAACAAAAGTCAGATCTGCGACTTCATCTTTAATGGGTTTGATTTTATTGTACCTTGTTTCTGTTTAAATTTGTGTCAGCTTTCTCCAACAGGTAATATCTTCTGTCCTTTACTCATCTATATTTTAACATTGAGGACAATGTTGTGATTTAGTTGGGGGAAGGATAGTTGACCCAAATATATATATATATATATATATATATATATATATATATATATATATATATAAAATAAAAAATAAAAAAAATAAAAAAAATTTTGTATTGTTTGGAAAGTATGATATGATTGTCATGTACTTATTAAATCAATTAGTGATGGCAGAAAGTAAGGAGTAATTTTACTCTTGAGACAGCGTCTTAATTGGTGGCGAGTAAGGAGTTTTTTAGGTAGTAACTAATTAGTACTAAAGTTTTATTGTTTGATTTCTTTTCGAGTCGATGCGGATCGACAAGTGTGTTTCTTTTACTCTGGCGTTGATTCACTTCTTATCGAGTTGTGTTGCTCTTTTCTATATCTCTCTTTCACATTGAAGGCAATGTTATATTAAGCGTGGGGAGAGATTTCAGCATGTTCTTTTTGTAAAAAAAAAAAAAAAAATAAAAAAAAAAGAAAAGAAAAAAAAGGGGTTCATTGCATGATTGAATAACTTTTCTCCCTTCTTGAACTGATATGCTTGGTGATGGATGATTAAATTGATGAATTGAGTTTGATGGATGCATACCTTGTGAGATTTTGAGCCTAATGGATGGATTCAACATTTATGTCATTCTCTTCTTTCTTGTGTGATTTTCACTCATGTTAATGACCACTCTAGAACTTGCTTTGATTCTTTTTGAGGCTACATTTCACTTGCATGCATGAACATGATTGAGGCCCTCTTTCTTAATTAGCTAGTTTAACCAAATAGCCAACCTTGTTTTCAATATGATATCAAGCACTCTTTTGACTTCTTGAAAATTCTCTGATTCCTGCCAACCTTATATATTTTCCTTTGCTTAACCCCTTTGAGCTTATTTGACCATTCCTTATTTCTAGCTCATTATGTACCTTAAATGAAAAATCGTGTTCTTATTTTACCTTAGGGAATAAAAGAACATTAGCTTTGTTAATGGATGAGTTTTTGAACAAGTGTGGGGGTGTGTATACAAAATGGTTGTTGAAAAAGGAAAGAATGCCTAAAAAAAAAAAGAAAAAAAAAAAGAAAAGGATTGGGAAATGAATATGTAAAGGGATATACATTAGAGTTGGGATGAACTTTTATGCTTGTTATTTGAACTCAGCTCTCATTTGCTTTTATTCTCTTTGGTATTTATCCTCTCATATCCATTTTATCCTCTTCATTACCTTAACCTCACTACAACCTTGAATAAAGTCCTCATGATTTGTGTATGCATGTGTTTTGAGTAGTGGAGAAGTAGAAGATAAGCAAGCTTATGGTAGTGTAATTTTCATGGGTTGAATTGAGTGAAATACCTACCTTTTAAACACTTGAGAGATTGAGAGGGAATCTTGTGAAGATCTATCATTCTCGATTCATGTTGAAGATACCTTGCTTGTTGGTTTGAGATGTGGAGAATTGTTAACTCATGAATGTTTTGATCCCTTGAACCTTTGGTTGTTCTTCTTGATTGTAAAATTTTGGGTTCTTGAATGTCGTTGGAATTTAAATTTTTGTTAATCTCTTATGTCCTTGTTTTGGTCTTAAGTTTTGCCCAGGAGTGCAAAAAGCTAAGTGTGGGGGAATTTGATAAACACATATTTTATTCATTAAGAAACCCTTATATTTAGTCATTTACACTCTCCATATTCTTAATTGATTGAGTTTGACATGATTTTGTGAGTTTGAGCTCAAATTGGTCCTAATTGAATATTTTCAGCATTATTGAGATTTTACACTGTTTCTGTATTTTGGTCATAACTTGAGTTCCTGATATCTGACAATCATGAATTTTATCTTGTAGGAAAGCTAAGAGGAAGCTCTACAACTTTGATGAAGAGCTCGAAGTCTGATTCAGATGTCTAAGGGACCTAAGTTTACATGGAAGTCAGAATACGGGTTCTGTCAGTAGAATCCGAACAGTGTGCACTCATAAAATCATATCTCAAGATGTAATAATGGATATGGGCTGAAATTTGGATAGTGGGTAGTCAAGATCCAAATAAACAACTTTTATGAAGAACACATTTTGAGAAAAAGAAGTCTAGTAGGTCATTTTGAGCTTGCAAGTCGGAACAGAGGTGCTGAAGTTGGGTTTGAGCAACCTACGGTATTTGGGACATATCTTGGGCTTAAGGAAGCCAAATTGGACGAACCAGCTATCCATTTTATATCCAAGACAAGGATCTACAACTTTCATGAAGAACACTTTTCGTGGTTCTGAAGTATAGTGGGTCGTTTTTGGCTTCCAAGTCAGACATGAAATTTTTGTCCTCAACCACCCACTCATCCATCCACTAATCCACTCATCCATCCACTAATCCATCCATCCACTCATCCACTCATCCACTAACTCACCCACTCATCCACTCATACACTAATCCAACCACTTAACCACTCCACTCACCCATCCACTAATCCATCCACTCATCCATCCACTCACCCACTCAACCACTCATCCACTCAACTAACCCACTCAACCAATATTTAATCCACTCCACTCAAACCAACCCACTTAACCACTCACCCACTCAACCAATCCACTCAACCACCCCCTCCACTAACCCACTCATCCATCCACTCACCTTTGTCATTTTGTTACCCTAGACTTCTATAAAAGGGCACCATTGGTTATCATAGGGAGGAGGGTATTCTCCTTCATTTTCTCTCACTTTTTCTTGTGATTTCTTTCTAGCTATGTGTAACTAAACCTCCCTTAGTTAAGGGGTGATGAAACCGCTAGTATTAATGTTGTAAACTTTGCATATTTGATTATTTCAACACGAGTTATGTTTTTATTCATATATTTCTGAATCTATTGTTGGTATGAAGGTTTTTGTACTTGTTCCTACTTTCAAAGTAGTAGATCTAGGTTTATTATGCGCGGTTGCGGTAGTAGATCTAGTGGGATGTATGATGTTCATGTGGGTATAATTATCTTTGTGCTATTGGCCAGTTATAAAAGAGGTAGATCTGGGTTTATTATGCGCGGTTGCGGTATTAGATCTAGAGAAATATATGTTCTAAGTAATTTAATCCCGGTGTGTGATTAGACCTTAGTGTAATTGGTTTTCTAAATCTAAATTTCCTTTTGGATAGTTGTAAGAGCGGTTGCTTTATGACTAATCAGTGATTAGGAGTTGATTTGAGCGGTTGCTAAATTGGCCAACACGTAAGGAAAACAGAGATTTACTCTCGAAATTGCATAAAAACATAATTGAGCATGTTGGAATAAAAAGGATATGTGGATTTACATTATCATATAAATCTAGTGGTGAATTCAATCTCTTAACCAATTTTCTTATATTGTTAATTTCAGTTTGTTTATTGTTATCTTTGAAGCTGTTCATTGTTCATCAAAACTCCAAAACCCCCTTTTACTTGTTTATTGTTAATCGAGTCTAAATTGGGAATTGTTTAATAGTGTTAATTGAATTGGTTCTCTGTGGATCGACCCTTACTAACTACAACTAGTTGTAAGGTTTTTATTTTCTGGTGGGCCTGACAACTGATTTTTATCTTAATTTTAATCACTACATCCGCACGCATCATGGATCACTCTCAGGAAACTCATCAGAAAATAAATATCCAGGATGCCTCGACACTCGGCGGAAACGAGACCGTGCAGCCGACACGATAGTCATCTCACTAGGCTCAGCGGATACACCACCCCAATGACGCCTAAGAGATAAAGGTAACTCTAAGTGTAGAAACACAGTAGTCGTCATCACTGGCTCTCCATCAAACGTAAGTCGTATAGACACAGTCAACCGTCCCACGTAAGTCACTGAGTCTCTATCTCCACGCAGATGCCAAGCTAACGATCCACCGTGAAACTAGAGTGTCACAAACCCCAAAAATCCTGGCACCGCCATACCCAAGCAAATCAGTTCAATGGATATGGATGATCAGATGGTTCTTGGTCGTCGTACTGGTCTTCGGCTTGCTGCTCCTCTTCCTCCTCAGGATACAAAATCTCAAGAGGCTGTTCCTCTTCCTCAAACTCTTTACCACGTAAAATAAATATACAGAAAACACATACAATAAAGAGGTAAGACAAACTAGAATCATCACAAACATGGCAAATAAGAAAACGACAAGCAACAGATATACAGTTCATGCAATATAAAAAGCTATAACAGTAATTAATAACAGAATAGTATCACAACAACATATAATATCACAGATAAAATAATATCACGAGATAAAATAATATCACAAATAAAATAATATAAGAAATAGACAAATTATCATAACAATAACCAAATAAAATAAACAGATACAATAAAATAATATCCAAGATATAACCATATACAATATGACACGATCTTACTCCATGGAGCTAAACACATACAGATATCAGAGAGAGAATGACTCGCAAAATCTATTAGTACCATGGCTGCCCAACCAACCTATTGCGCTGTCACACGTTGCGTCTATAGCCCCACGTCACATGGAATCCATCATCCAAGGCGTGGTGTAGTTCACGGTCTCACGTTGTGGCACTACAGGCAATGTACTATTAGACTTTACAAGATCTCGATTAAAAATAGTGCATGTCGAGTCTATTAGTGTACTATCGGTTACCACGGCCTAGCGGAGCGACCGACTGTCCATATATGAGATCCCGTACACTAACGTCTCCAAGTTCATAAGGACAATGAACCACACTACGTTTATCACATCGACAACACGATGTGATTCAACTCGTCAACCAATCCACCAAAAATTGGCATAAACTCAATATATGAGAAATTTCCAAAATATCCTCAATAAAAATATATTCTCAAAGATAAAAAGATACAGTAAGTCCCACTAGACAAATACTGTTCCAAAGCCTATACGGGTTCACCTCATAGCCCGACAGCAGAAAAAAAAAACAGAAAGTACTGTTTTGGTCAATCGCGTAGAAATTTTATCGCGTTTTCACAATCTCATCGTTTTTACAAACGTTTTCAATTCGCGTAAATATATTTTTCTGTTTTTAAAATCGCGTAAAGTTTTTAATACGTTTTCTCAATCGCGTAAGATTTTTAAATCATTTTATGGTCCAAATCCATTAAAAATTACTATTTAAATAAACAAAAATAATAAATAATACGTTTAAACTACGTAAAATATTTTTCATACCATATACTGTCTTTTGGATATCTTTTCTATCTTATTTGCCCGTTTTCACTAAAAATTGACAGTATTTTGTTTAGAAAATTATATTAATGGTTTCCTAATTTTTTTCATAAAATTCTGTTTACTTAATTTTTAACCGTATAATTTAATCTTTTTGAAAACCACTAACATGCTTCAAAATAAAGTATGAGCTATATGTTAGAAATTCTCAAAAGTTACTGTATTTCCTTTCTAACAGTAAAATCAATAGTTTTAGTTGATTAAACTTAATTCAATTCAATTTATTTCTTCAAAACTCATTTTAGAAAAATTCTTTTTAACATATATTGCATCTTTATACTTGAAAATGGTTTGGAATTGATTTTAGAAATCATAAATTCTTGGTTTGGCATGTTGGCCGAAATATACATTTGGGTCATTTGATTTTTAAATTCATTTTCCTTGATCTAAACAATTCTATCTCTTGTTAATTTTCCTAGGTTAATTAAATTACACTTTAGGAAAATAATGAGAACATTTTGGTTCTCCTTTTGGGTCAATGGCCGTGAGCCTTGGTGTTGTGTTCTTTGGAACACTCATGCATTCCTTAGCATGTTATTCACATCCTATACATTATCATGCATTTCTAACACATACAAATTATCAAAACTTGTAGACATGCAACTACATACAAATTATTACAAATATCAAATAGGAAAGCTATTAACAATCACACAAATAAGCTACTAACAAACACAAACAAAGGAATCCTTATGGATTCTACAATCAATAATCAACCTCCATTTTCTTACCACCACCCATGGATGATAAGATTTGTCTTCCTCTTACCTTAAATGAAGACAAAAATATTCTTTCACTCCTCTTCTAGGTTTCGATTTTCTCCTTCAAATCACCTAACAAACTTAAACAAAATCTACAAGTTACTAACCATAAAAGAGAGCTTAAACCATGGAGAAATCATGGCTTAGAACTTTGAAAAAGAGTTTAGAAATGGAAAACAAGAAATTTCACCTTCTAGGTAAAATTTTCCAAGTAGTTTTCCAAGCTTCAAATGGAAGATTTTGCAAGAACTCTCAACTAGAGATGTTCTTAGGATTGTGTTTAGGTTTAGAAAAATTGGTTGGATAAAATTTTGGGTGGTTGGATGGTGTAGAACAAGGCTTGGCCGAAACTAGCTTCAAGGAAGCTTCAATGGTGTTTAGGGTTTTTGGAAGAGAGAGAAGAGAGAAAATTGCATGAAGACAAAGTGATTATGGCCTTCCAAAAGCCATATGGCCGTGGACTTCAAAGCCAAGCAAGGTGTCATGGGTTTGGCTTCATCCAAGCCTTAGAATGAATCAAAGGCCAAGATTAAAACTTGGTTAGCAAGCTTGTTTTTCATTGGTTGATTTTAGCATAGTCATCTAACCTAGTCACATGCTTAGTCACTAATTAAGCTTAGTCACCACACTTAGTCATCATGTTCTAGAGAATTCCTTCACTAATGAGGTTTAATTAAGCTACTAAGTTAACTGTTTTAGTTAAACATGGGTCCCGCAAAACATTTATGGGTCCACTGTCATTTTATTATACTAACTAATAAAATAATATTATAATAATACAAAATTATTTTATTTGACAGTTAAATCCTAAAAATTAAAAGATTAATTATCGTCTCATTCAGAATTGGGTTTAGTAAGATCCCCAGTCTGAATAATTAAAACAAGATTTTCCCAACCATTAAAAAATATTATTTTCCTGTTCGAGCAAATCGCACAAAAAGTCCAAATAAAATCACAGACAAGAATATTAAGCAATGTAACATATAGAAAAATTAAAAACAAGACAATCGGACGTAACGGTCATTTTTCTATTTTTCCCCACGATGAAGCAAATCATCCAAAACGTTCAAATAAAATTACAAACAAGTATTAATTGTCTCAGTATATCTCCCGAAAAAATTAAAACACAGTAGCTTGAGAAAATTTTTATTTTACCGTCTCGAAGCAAATTACGTAAAACGATCAAATAAAATTTTAGCATGTAAAACATATTTGTATTTCATACAGAAAAACAAGAAACAGTAGATAAGGACACAACAATCATTTACACAAAAACTTGAAAAACAGCAAACAGAACATTCGGGACATTTTTCTAAAAATTGGGGTGTTACACTTTTTAAAATAAGCAAGTAACTCAGATGCAACTAAATAATTCACTAAATTAGCATACTAAAGGTCCTTACCTCGCAGTTGAAATAACTGCTCATCTAGGAAGGTCTCTCAGATAGGAAGAGTGTCCACTGCTTGTGGGATCTGACTCAGATGATCTGCCACCAAATTCTTAGCTCTGCTCTTATTTTTTATCTCTATATCAAACTCCTGTAAGAGCAACATCCACTGAATAAGTCTAGGTTTCGCCTCGGGCTTCTTCAGCAAGAACTTCAAGGCTGCATGGCCAGAGAAAATAATAACTTTACTGCCTAGTAAATAGGAACGAAATTTATCTAAAGCAAAAATAATTGCTAAAAACTCTTTTTCAGCAGTGGTGTAATTGGCTTGGGTAGAATCCAAAGTACGAGAGGCATAAGATATCACATAAGGTTGCTTTCCAACTCGTTGAGAAATGATGGTGCCAATTGCAAAGTTGGAGGCATCACATATCAGCTCAAAAGGAAGCTCCCAATTTGGCAGCTGAATAATGGGAGAACAAGAAATGTTCTTCTTCAATTGATCGAAAACCTTCTTGCAATGCTCATCAAATTCGAACTAGACTTCTTTTTGAAGAAGCCTAGACAATGGAAGGGCAATTTTGCTAAAGTCCCTGATAAAACGCCTGTAGAATCCTGCTTGACTAAGAAAGTAACGCACTTCCTGCACATAAGTGGGGTAAGGTAAAGAGGCAATAACATCGATCTTTGCTCTATCTATTTCAATACCTTTTTCTAAAAACTATATGCCCTATGAGTATGCCTTGTTCTACCATGAAATTACATTTCTCAAAATTAAGAACAAGATGTGTCTCAATGCATCTATCAAGCACCCTATCAAGGTTATCTAAATATGTATCAAAAGAAGATCCATAAACTGTGAAGTCATCCATAAAAACTTTCATGCAGTATTCTAACAAGTCAAAGAAAATGCTCACCATACATCGCTGAAATGTACCTCAGGCATTACAAAGCCAAAAAGGCATCTTTCTATAAGCAAACATGCCAAATGGGCAGGTGAAAGTTGTCTTCTCTTAGTCCTCCGAGGCTATGTGAATTTGAAAGTAGCCTAAAAATCCATATAGGAAGCAATACTGTGACTTGCCAGCCAACATTTCCAACATTTGATCAATGTAGGGCAATAGAAAGTGATCCTTCTTAGTGGCTTAGTTAAGCTTCCTATAATCAATACATATTCTCCAGTTGTTTTGTACTCTAGTGGGGGCCAGCTCATTCTTCTCATTGACGACCATAGTCATCTCGATTTTCTTGGGAACTACTTGCACCGAACTCACCAATTTGTTATCTGAAATAGGGTAAATGATGTCAATTGACAACAGTTTGCTCACTTCTTTCTTCACCACATCCAAAATTAGAGGTTTACGTCTTCTTTGAGGTTGCCTCACTGGTTTGGCTTCCTCCTCCAATAAAATCCTATGCATGCATGTGGAGAGACTAATCCCAAGAATATCTGCAAGCATCCATCCAATGGCTTTCTTGTGTTGCTTCAAGATTTGCAATAATTTCTCTTCTTGTTCAGGCTGCTAATTATTTGCTATTATCACTAGTAGCTTCTCATTTGCTTCTGATAACACATACTTCAAATATTCATGTAAAGGCTTTAACTTAAAGGTAGGTGGTTGTTGCACCGAAGGTGTCAATTTGGTTGAAGAAACTAATTTTGCTGATTTAACTACAACATCACTTGTAATCTGTGTACAATATTCTAAAACATCATAATCATATCGCATCAAAAAATTCAGAACACATAGTATCATCTCTCATATATGTAAAAATCTCAAAATACGTCACACATATTGGTCTCATCACAAACAGAAATAGAACACCTAGAAAAATCAACACTATTCAGAAATCACACAATTTTAGGAAATTTTGCTAGCATATCAATATGTATATCATCAACAAACAAATCAATGACATCTAACTAAAAAACAAAATGCTCGTCTAAAGGATATTTCATGGCATCAAAGATATTGAATTGAACTATGTTATCCCTAAATTCCAGGAAAAGAGTACCAGCATACACATCAATCTTAGTTTTTGCAGTTTTCAAGAAGGGTCTACCTAAGATCAATGGTGGTTGACTAGATGCAAATTCACCTTCCATGTTCAAAATATAAAACTATACTGGAAATATTAAATTATTTACTCTTACCAAATCATCCTAAAACACTTCTATAGGATGAGTTGTGCTCTTATTTGCTAATTGAATGATAACTCTAGTTAGCTTCAACTCTCCAATCTAAAGAGATTCATAAAATGATTTTGGCATCATATTAATTGAGGCACCCAAATCCAACATTGCATGAGTAAACTACTTGTTGCCTATTGTGCAAGGAATGGTGAATATTCTAAGATCCTAGCATTTATGAGGCATATTTAGTTGGATCAAGGTAGAAACATTTCTTCCCATACTTACTTTCTTATTTCCTTTCAACCTTCTCTTATGAGTGCACAATTCCTTCAGAAATTTAGCATATTTTGGAATCTACTTTATTACTTCTAATAGAGGTATATTGACTTCTACCTTCTGAAAGGTATCCATAATCTCCTTGTCCAATTTAGTTTTAGCTATCTTCTTTGATTGAGTCATTCTATTGGGAAAAAGAAGAGGAGTGATATAAGCAGATTTTTCTGTAGAATTTTTTACCTTTGATTTTTCATTGAATTCTCTACATATTCTATATTCTGTTGTGTTGAGCCATCTACAAAATTCTGGTTTACTAGATCTAAGTTTTCTACATAATCCTGCTACAAAATCTCTAGTTAGAGTCGGGTTAGACCACTCACTTCTTTGTTACTTCTCAAGGTTATGACACTCATATTGCCTCTTGGATTATTAATTGTTTGGGAGGGCAATTAACTGGAACCTTGAGTCTTTAACTTATTGATGGATGTTGCAAGTTGACCAATTTGAGTCTCCAAGTTCAAAATGGTGGTCTTGGTTCTCTGTTGAAACTGAAGGTTGTTGGTTACTAACTGCTTCACCAAGTCTGCCAAGCTAGGTTCTGAATTGTTGCTTTGCTGCAAGAGCTATTTCACTAGTTGTTGAAATTATTGCTTGCTCAGGCCTACGGTATTGTATATGGTCTGTTACTGCAATTAGTGAAGTTGGCCAGAATTGTGGCCATACCATAGATTGGGGTGGTCTCTCCATCCAAGGTTATATATGTTAGAATAAGTGTTATACTTTGGCTGATGCTAGTATGGTCTGTCAAGAAATATTCCAGCCATTGCTTCACTACTTTCTTGGAGTGCAGAACACTGGTCTGTTAGGTGATCTGATAAGAAGCATATTCCATAATGTTTTGTTAGGGATTGAATTTGCTTTTGTGTCAATGCTAGTTGTTTAACCAAGGAGGTTAGCTCCTCTAATCTGTTCTCAATTCTCTGTTGATCGGCATAAAAAAAGCCTTACTTCATTTACTCCTCTGGTTGTGGTAATGACTCGTGTGCTAAATTATTGTGCATTTGCTACCATGATCGCTATTAAATCTCTTGTTGCAATCGGGGTTTTGTCCACTAAAGCTCCTCCAGATGCAACATCTACCATGATTTTATCCATAGGTAAAAGTCCCTCATAGAAATACTATATTAACAACTGGACACTGATCTGGTGATGAGGACAACTTGCACACAACTTCTTGAATCTCTCCCAATACTCATGCAGAGTTTCTTCTGATATCTGCCTTATGCCACATATATCCTTCCTAATGGCAGCAACTCTAAAAGCAGGGAAGAACTTTTCTAGGAATAATATCTTCATATCATTCCAACCTGTTATAGCAACTGGCTGAAAGTAATACAATCAATTCTTGGCTGCTCCATCTAATCAAAAAGGAAAAGCCCTCAATTTGATGTGTTCTTCAGGATTTTCTTGTGGTTTCATGGTAGAGCCCACCATATGGAACTCCTTCAAGTGCTTATGGGGATCCTCACCTGCAAGTCCATGAGATTTTGGTAGAAAGTGTATCAATCCAGATTTTAATTCAAAATTTTAATTCAAAATCAGTATTTAAATCAGGATATTGAATGCATAAAGATTGGTAAATAACATCAAGTGCAGCTAGTTCCTTAAGAGTCCTATTATCCATATTATTAGTCATGTTTGCAATGTTATTTGTATTCTCATGTTCAGTTTCAGTATTATCAGCCATAGTTGCAGTGCTCCTTATATTCTCAGGTTCAATTTCAATTTCAAAAATTATCATTTCACTATGCCTATGAGCTTTGTTAAGTATATGCAAGGTCCTCTCAATTTCAAGGTTAATGTCAAACAAATTATTACTAGAAGACTTGATCATAAAACATGCAAAAGTGTAGAAACATAAAATATGCAAAATGGACAACACAACACTAAAATTCTACTAAAATAAGACTAGTTACCCTCCCTACATAATTTTAAAAATTATGAGACTACTACAGGGTGAAAACTACTAAAAAATGGTATCCAAAAATACAATAAAAAATCTTCAAAAAAATGGAAAAGTGATCTAAACGATAGAATTTGACCAAGATAGGATGGACATCACTATAAATAGTGATATTTGCAAAACATATAGTTTTCCTTCACCTTACTAATTTTCAACCCAATCTGAAACTGTTTGTCTATACAAAATTCCATTTAGAGACCTAAATTGAGTTGAAACTACTTGAATCAAAGAAAATAAGGGTTACTAATGAGTTAGTAGTTAATTATACTCCTAATATGATTGATTAAATTTAGAATGATCCCCGACAACGACGCCAAAATTTGATAGATGTCAAGACTATAAAATTAAATCAATTTATAAATTGATTTACTAAAATACTTGTAATATAAGGCATAAGCGGGTCGAGCTCTTGGATCACTCTAATTAAGCAATCAAATTAAGAGGTTAACAGAGGGAAAGAGGGTTACAAAATTAATTAACATAAATTAATTAAAAATTATAAATAGAATTAAGTAAACAACAAATCCAAGGAAATTAACTAATCTTGAATTTAATCCATTATTGATCACTAGGAATACACTCAATTGCTATCCAAATTCTTAGTCTTAGATCACAACAAGAAGCCTTAAGATGATCCATGAATTCTCTACTAGATAAGCATCTAGAATTTAATTAATCAATGTTAAACGAATTAAGCACTCATCTAATCCTAAATTAATCTAAAACCCAGAATTAAACCAAACTTAACAAATAACATCCAAGAAGCCTTTGATGCATTGTTTAGTCTCTATAATCCTAATTAAAAATATCAACATTCAAATAAAATTAAACAATTTAATTCAGATTTAAAAAAAATCAAAGAGGAACTTGATTAACAAGTAAAAGATAAACTTGATTAGCAAGTAAAAGATAAACTTGGTTAACAAGTAAAAGAGAAATTTGACTAGTAATTAAATATAAAATAATTAAAACAAGATCTCAAAATTAAACATTAAGATTGTCAATCCCTAGGATTGATTTAAACGGGTCTAGCCCTCCATAGATGGAAGGGAAAAACATAAAAGAATGAAAACTAGAGAAAAAAGAGAAGAAATATGAAGAGATGAAGTGTAAACAAGAGGGGCTAGGAGAAAATTAGGGTTCTTTTTCGTGGTTACAACTGCTACTTAAATAACTATCTCTAAAACCAAAAATCCAAGTTTGCTCTTAGCTTAAGGTTAATCATCTTCCTCTTAGTTTCAATTAGACATCTAATTTGCATAATTTAGACATAGGACGAGAAAGTTATGCCCAAAATATTCTTAACAACTCTCTGAACTCGTCAACCAACTTCAAAGGATGAAAACACCATAAAAAAGTCACCTTTTGGATAAGTGGCTTTGGAATGGTTCCCTTAAGCTTGGTAGCAATAGTAACATCTTCTTTTTTCTTCTTTTTCTTTCAAGTCTTTCAGCAACATACTCAAGTGCTTTTTCTTTCTTTGGCATCTTATGAGGAGCCATCTTGATTCCCATGGCTGAGAGGTTCTTCTGAGTGAATTCTGGTCTAGCATCCAAAGTTTTTTCTCTTTCAAGTTTCACTCCAATGTGTTGGAATACTTTGGTGAGAAACATGTCATAAGGTAACCTGGTAGTTTTCTTAACTGGCAAAGAAGCCATCTTGAAGTGGATGAGGAGGTGGTGGAGATTCAACAGCTTCTTCTCCTTCAGATGGTATAGAACTATTAGGTCAGCTTTGGATATGACCTAAAGACTTCCAACTCTCAGTAGAACTGTGTTGGATGAGAGAGTGGAGAAACCTTAAAATCTAGTTTAGATTTTTGGCAGTTATGGTTTTCTCATCAGGATTGGCAACAAAAGATGAGAACATATCTTGGTAACTTGCCCTATAGTTTTCTCACCAGTTCTTCTGAAGGTAGATCGACTCACCATGGTTCTTTACCATGGTGATCTTGGATAGAGAATCCTTGTTCAGAAGAATGTTGACTCCTTTGACATTGCTTCTCATCTTTAAGGGATCATTGCTGATCACAACAGTAGTATAGAAAGCTCGAATAAGTCTTGGGTAGACGAGTTTTCTAATCTTCAAAAACTTTTTCCAGTGTTGAAAGTTGATGATTTCTATGACATCCATTCCTTCTTAAGCAAACTTGTCGAGATTTACTGATCTCCCAGTGACAGTAGGTCTATCCTTAAACTTGGTGTCGAACTTGACTTGGATTGATTTATCTATAAAGAGTGGGGTAAAGGGTTCAGGTAAGGAGTCTTTGTTACCAAGTGGCTTCAATACTCAAGAGGGGGTGAATTGAGTATATAAAATAAGTTTTCAAATCTTTCACAAAACACTTGATTATTAATTTTTGTTGAAGCTATTAATTGATAGAGATGAATGACTAATGAAGATTAAACAATTTCACTCACAAAAGAATCAACAAGATAGTATTTACGTAAGCAAGTATAATAAATGCACAAAGGTAAAAGAGTAGGGTTGAGAAAATCAAACACAATGTTTATCCTGGTTCAGCTACCAATCCACTTGTAGCCTATATTCAGTCTTCAAACAACCACTTAAGATTTTTTACTATTTCTTCAAGCTTCAATAGGTGTTTGACAATCTTTAAAAATTGGAGCACTTAAAGCCTTGGGATACCTCACCCTTTGAGCTTGAGTCTCTACAAACAAGGGATGTCTCACCCTTTACAGTTTGGAGGGATATCTCACCCTCTTTTACAAAATAATCAAGATTGATAGAATAAAACTCTCACAAGAGTAATTAATACAAATTGAAGTCCTAACAATGCTCCTTAAGAATATCTTAAGTGATTATGCAAAAACAGTGTAATAAGGGTTTTTGTAATTGATTCTCGGATTAGAATGATAGAAGTAAGTTTCAAGTTGATGATTTTCCATTAATGATGCCCCAACTTAAGTATATACAGATTTTTTTTATCAATGGAGCTGATGGGGGCTTTAATGGGCAACATTAAATGTATTTAATATAGCCGTTGGACAATGTTAGACCAGTTGCAATCAATTACTCAACGCTTGTAATCGATTACATGATTGTTTAAACGTGTTCTTGGATTTCTGGGCAGGATATGATCGATTACCAGCCTTGTGTAATCGATTACATGGTCTCTTCCAGACTTGTAATAGATTACAGCCTTAGTGTAATTGATTACAAGGCTTCTGCTATGCTTGTAATCAATTACATGCTCAATGTAATCGATTACAAGGCCTCTATTTGTCTTGTAATTGATTACAACACTTGTGTAATTGATTACATTTGCCCTTGAACACATTTTTCAAGCCTAATTGAGTATGCAAGCCATTCTTAACTTAGAGAAACTTGGATTTGACAAGATTAACATATGTTTTACAAAATCCAAGATTGAAATCAACCTTTCTTTAAAATATGAACTTTGAAATTCAAGTTGATTTAAAAAGATCTTGAAAAACCAATTGAAGATAATTGAGATACTTTGAGAGCATTTCACATTGATATTCTAAGACCATTAACCTATATCTAATATAACTCTTTTGATCTTGATTTTCCTTCTTTTGTTCTTAGTCTTTTCTTTTGATTTTGATCTTTATCTTGACTTTGTTATCATTAAAAATTCATTTGATATACTTCAAGACACAAGCATTCATAGTCTTCTGATTCAACATCTCGTTTAGTTTTCTCTTGAGCAGGAGTTGAATCTGATCGTGTGGATTTTCTCTTTTCTGGCATGGCATTGATTAGACATCTTAATTTTTTCATGGTCTTTTGTGTGTTTGGTAATTTATGAGTTTGAGGGAACAAAAATATTGTGAGAATGAGAGATGGGAAGAGTAGTATGGTTTGAGAGAAGGTGAAATAGTGATTTTTTTATTCACTCTTTGTGGGTTTTTATAGAGGATGACAAAGTATCTATTGCGAGGAGAGAGATTAGTGCCTGAAGAGTTTCATCAGAATTACTGAGCTATAATGGCTATATTACTGTTAGAAGTACAACGTCAACAACGTAGCTTTTCCCTTGAAGACCTCAATAGACTCAATACTTGATTTATGATGATAACATCTTATTAAACATTTGAGATACTATGCAAAATGTTTAGATGCAAACCATGTTAAGATGATTTCTAGTTAAGCAAAGCCTATCTTCAGAAAGTGGTTTGGTGAAGATATTAGCCCATTGTTTTTTAGTGTTCACAAACTTAAGTTCAAAGTTACTTTTCTAAACAAGATCTCTAATAAAATGATGTATAATATATATGTGCTTTGATCTAGAATGCTGAATGGGATTTTTAGAAAAATTGATAACAGAAGTATTATCACAATATATAGGGATTTTGGTGTACTGTAGGTTGTAATCCTCTAATTGGTGCTTTATCCACAGAAGTTGGGAGCAGTAATTTGAAGCAGAAACACATTTAGCTTCAACAGTTGATAGTGCAATTGAGTGTTGCTTTTTGCTCAACCAGGTGATTAGAGCATTTCCAAGAAAGCTACAACATTCACTGGTGCTTTTTGTCATAACACGATCACCAGCAAAGTCAATGTCACAGTAGCCTATAAGATCAAGATTTGTACCTTTCTCATACCAAATACCAAGTTTAGTAGTTCCAATTAAATATCTAAAAATTCTCTTAATAACTTGTAAATGATATTCTTTAGGATTTGTTTAGAATCTAGCATATATTCCAACACTTAATTGAATATTCAGTCTACTAGCAATTAGTTATAGAGGAGATCCAATCATACCTCTGTATAGTTTCTCACTAACTGGTTTACCTTTCTCGTTTGAATCCAAAACTTGAGAGAAATGAATAGGTGTGCTCATCTTTTTTGCTAAGTCCATTTTGAATCTTCTGTGAAGATCCGTAGTGTATTTTTCTTGATGGATTAGGACTCCATTACTCTATTGCTTGATTTGTAACCCCAAGAAGAGTTTTAGCTCACCCATCATGCTCATTTCAAATTCTCCTTGCATAAGCTTAGAAAATTCCTTGCATAAAAGTTCATTAGGTGATCCAAAAACAATATCGTTCACATAAATCTGAACAAGCAAGATATCAACTTTCTGATGCTTTGTAAAGTGAGTTATGTCAATTTCTCCTCTTTCAAAACCATTTTTCAAAAGAAAAGAACTGGGTCTCTTATACCAAACTTGAAGAGCTTGCTTTAAACTATATAAAGCCTTTTAGAGTTTAAAAAAATGATTAGGATGTTTTTCATGTTCAAAGCCAAGAGGTTGTTTTATATAAACCTCTTTAGAAATATAACCATTCAGAAAAGCAGATTTAACAACCATTTGATATAAGATGGAACCTTTATGAGAAACATAAGCAAGTAAGATTCTAATAGCTTCAAGTCTAGCAACAAGAGCAAAGGTTTCATTGAAATCAATACATTCCTATTGATTATAACCCTGAGTTACCAACCTTGCTTTGTTTTTATTACATTTCCTAATTAATCCGGCTTGTTTCTAAACACCCATTGAGTTCTAATGATTGTATGATCTTGAGGTTCAGGAACTAGTGTCCAGACTTTGTTTCTCTCAAACTGGTTTAGTTCTTCTTGCATAGCCTCTATCTAGCTTTCATCTTAGAGTGCTTCTTCTACTTCTTTAGCTTCAGTTTGAGTTATGAGGGCCATATTCACATTGTTTCTGAAAGATGATCTAGTTCTCACACCTTGAGACGGTTCTCTAATGATTTAATATTTTAGATGAGATGTGAGATGCCTCCACTCTTTTGTCATATGAGTCTGACTTCTGTTATTATTTCCAGAGCGAGTCTTTTGATAGTCATCAAAAGGATAATCAATAGAGTTAGAAGATTCTTTCTTTGGAGTAGGTAGATCAAAAACCAGCTTAGAAGTGTCTTTCAGAGTGATGTTCTCAAATTCCTCTTCTAGATCAAAAACCTTAAATTTAGAAGAATGATTAGCATCATCGAAAGAAATATGCATGGATTCTTCTACAGTAAGAGTTCTAGTGTTGTAGATTTTGTAGGATTTTGAAGAAGTTGAGTAACCAAGAAATATATCTTTGTCTACCTTTGAGTCAAACTTGTCAAGTTGATTTTTGTTGTTCAAGATGAAGCATTTAGATCTAAAAGTATGAAAGTATGATATGTTGGATTTTCTTTCTTTCCACAATTCATATAGAATTTTCTTGATTATTGGCCTTATAAAAACTCAATTTTGAATGTAACAAGAAGCATTTATTGCTTCTGCCCAAAAGTATTTTGGTAAGCCACTATCACAAAGAAGAGTCCTTGCCATTTCTAGAAAAGAGCTATCATTTCTCTCTACAACACCATTTTGTTGAGGTGTTTTAGGAGAAGAGAAGTTATGAGAAATTTCATTTTCATCACAGAATTCTCTAAAAACTTGATTTTCAAATTCTCCTCCATGATCGCTTCTGATGGCAACTATGCAAAAACCTTTCTCATTTTGTATTTTCTTGTAAATGATCTTAAAGGCCTCACAAGATTCATCCTTATGGCTTATATATATAACCCAAGTGATTCTAGAGAAGTCATCCACTATGACAAAGTCATATCTTTTACCACTCGAGCTCGTGGTTCTAGTTAGTCTAAACAAATCAACATGTAAGAGTTTAAGTGGTCTCGTGGTTGAAACAACGTTTTTTGCTTGAAATGAAGGTTTAGTCTGTTTTCCTCTTTGGCATGCCTCACAAACCAAATCTTTTTCAAATTTGATCTTACGTAAGCCCTTAACCAAATTGTTTTTAGAAAGCTTTGAAATATTTTTCATGTTGACATGACCAAGCTTCTGATGCCACAACCATTTTCATCTTTGAAAGATGCTAAACACTTTAAAATTTGATTTGAGTAATCATCTAGATGCATGATATACGTATTATAGTACCTCTTGGCCGTAAGAAGGACTTTGTTAGATTATGCATTGAGAAAGTTTAAACATAATTTTGCAGCCTTTGTCACAAAACTGACTAATTCTTATAGGGTTATGTTTCAACCCTTCAACCAGAAGTACATCATTGATGATGAGAGATGATTCCTTACCAACATTACCTATTTCGATGATTTTGGATTGGGAGTTGTCAGCAAAGGTGACCAATCCTCTATCTCTTTCTTTAAGTGTTAGAAATAAGGATGGGTCTCTGATCATGTGCCTTGAACAACCACTATCCAAATACCATTTTCTTTCACTTCTGAACAGTTCTTAGACACACTTGTAGGAAAATTTATCTTCTTTTTAGGTACCCAGATTTTCTTGGGTCCTCTAAGGTTAGTTGTCTTCCTTTCTATAGTTTTTCTTTCACTTTTGTACTTCAGAAAGCAGATATTAGAAGTATGACTAGGTTTGTTACATAAGGAACATGTTTCTTATAAGAAGACTTGACAAACATATTTTTGTAAAGCTTCTATGATTTGAACTCATTGTAACCTAAACCAGCTTTGTTAAAAGCATATCTCTAACTTCCCAGCATCATATCTAAATTCTTTTTTGCATTTACAAACTTGGTTAGGTAATTAGAAAGTTCTTTTACTTTATCTTTCAAGGCATTAACCTCAGAAATTGGTGCATGAGATGATTTTTATGAAGTATTCTTATTGTTGAGTTCTATACAAGTCTTGATATGACCATTTTCTTCTTTCAACTCATTATTCTCATGACTTAATTTATCACTCTCAAGTTTTAAGAGATCAAACTATTTTGATAGTTTCAAAAAGATTTCTTGTGAGAGGAATACTTTGATCAGATAAGTTTGGAATCACATAAAAGTTCATCAAAAGCATCTTGTAACTCATCATACAACATAAAGGGTTCAGAATCTGATACCTCTTCCTCCAGGTCAGTATTTGTCACTATACAGAAGTTTGCAGTTTCTCTTTCTTCTGTTTTATCATTTAATGAGTCATCATCTAGATCTTCCCGTGTAGCCTTCATAGCTTTCTTCTTTTTGAACATCTTGGGTTCCTTCTTTAGTTGTGGACACTCTCTTCTAATGTGTTCGGGCTTCTTGCACTCATAACAACTAATTTGATTTTTGTTATGATTGATTGAGTCTCCTTTCTGTTCATTCTTTTGAAAGAATCCTTTCTTATTTCTTGCTCTTCTTTTCCACAATACTTTGTGAGAGAGTATAGCTATTTCATCATCTTCATCTTCTGAATCAAATTCCTCATTTTCTCCATCTTCAAAATCTTCTGAAGCTTTAAGAGATGAATTATGAGGAGCACTCTTCTAACCATCTTTAAGGGCAATTGACTTCCCTTTTCTTCCAACATTTTCATTAGCATAAGCTAATGCTTGTTCATGGCTTTTGAAGGAACCCATTAGCTCATTAATACTCAAGGTGTTCAAATCCTTGGCCTCTTGGATTAGTGTTACCTTAGGTTCTCATACCTTGAGCAAACTTCTCAACACTTTTCTTACCATTTCAACATTTCATTCACTATATTCATGCATAATTTCAAGTTTATCCTATATTGCCTTAGCAATGTCACATGAGATAATTTTATCATAGTCACTCTTGCTGAGTGCACACTTAAGAAAATATTTTGCCTTTGAGTTCATCTAAACTTTGTTTTTTTTAGCTTCTGTCCATTGTTCTCGTAGAGTGGGAACAATTGTTCCATCTTCTAGGGAACGAGTAGGAGTATAAGCGTCATTTTCATTAACATCCTATAGATCAAAGAGAGTGGACTCTATGAAGAGTTTAATTTTGTCTCTCTAGTAATGATAGTCTTCTCTGGTGAAAGCAAGGGGACGGTTGATGGATTGTCCTTCAGCAATGTAGATATTTTGATTTTTCATCTTCCCTTAAGGACCTTTCCTCTTTGCTTATTAAGGTGCTCAACCCAGAGGCTGAGCTCTGATACTAATTGAAAGTGGCAAGAGCACAAAAATGGGGGTTGAATCGTGCCTATATTTTCTGAAGGAGTCTTAAAACTTTTACAACTACTTAACTTTTGCAACTTGGATGTATTAGAGTGCAGATCAAAAGTTTATAAGAATAGAAGAGTTGCTTGAGTAAAATAGAATAAGTAATAGTTGATGTTAAGAAACAGTTTCAATACAAAAGCAAGTGCTAATAATAAGTACTAAGTGATCAGAAAGATAAGAGTTTAGAGTTGAGAAGATTCACACTCAGAAGTTTATACTGGTTCATCCAAACCACTTGCCTACTTCTAGTCCCCAGTCAAAAATTAGGATTTTATATTTCCTTGAGTATTCTTTGATCAACCCTAATTTCTCTAAGCTAGATTACAAGTAGTATTTGTTCTACCTTAGCCTCTTCAAACTAGAAACTCACTAAGATCACCAACGGATTAGGATACAAAAAGAAGATTGGGTTTGTGTATCGCTCAACACTCAAAGAGTGAATTTAAGGAAATAGGTACAAAGATAAGAATGAGATTCTAAACTCTCTAACACTCAAAGAGTGGTTATATGCAAATACAAACTTAAGAGATTGGGTTTCTCTTTTCAAAAGATTGATCAAAAGTAGGTTTTAGTAGAAAAACTTGATCAAAAGCTTGATTTGGTAGTTCCGAAGTTTGGCAGAATAACAGTTCACTTCATGTCTTCTAACTTCCAAGCTTCTTCAATTTATAGGCATTTAGAAACTAGCCATTTCAAGCTCCAATGGTTACTATTCAAAGTACAATTACCATTTTCTTGTTCTGTAGTGACTAGCCAACTTTTCTTTTATTACTTTTGTCTTTTTATGGTGATACACAAAAGTTTTGAACCTTTCAGTCTTTCTGACTTGGACTTTGCTATTTTTGTACAGTATTCATCTTCTAGACTTAGATGCTTTTGAAAAGAGTTATTCCTCTTATGCTTGATGTTTCTGATAGGTTCATCTTCTAATAGTGTTCCTTTCTGATTATAGTCTTATGATTGACTTTGCTTCTTAAAACTTATCTTCTGATGAACTTAGACTTCATAAACTTATCTTCTGAGGAACTTTTCTTTTAGAATCTTTACCTTTGAAGAGTTTTTTCACGACTTCCTCATGAATTTAGTTCTATACTTAGTCCTTTCCAGAAAACCTTTGAAGACAACTTTTGATTTTAATAAGACTTTAATCAGACGAAATTTTGATATTTCGATTAATGAAAAATGAGTTTGAAGGCCTTCTCAATTTGTTCTTTCAAATACTTAAGACAATAAGTTAAAAGAAAATATTCTAAGGTTAAGTTTGTTGATCATCAAAACTTAGAAGTTACTAAAGAACTGTAGCAAGTGAATGCTTTTGAAGGGTTTTGGAGATTACAATTTGAACTCACTCACCTAAGGAAGCATTCTCAAATTGTTTTCTGAACTTTGCTACCTTTCTAATTACTGTTCGCTAACTATCTACTCTGTTCATCTAAGTTATACACTTGATAAAGTTGTTTTAAGTTTCAGAAAGTGTTCAGAAAAAGATTCCAACAAAGGCACAATTCAACCCCCCTTCTTGTGCACTCTGCCACCTTCACTTCCTTGAGAATCCTTTCTCATCTCCTCTCTTCCTACTAGGTTCTATACAAAATGAAGGTTACAACTTGTAATACCAATACTTATTGGTGGTTGAAATGGAGATGAGAAGGAAGAAAGGAGATGCAACAGTAGGAAGAAAATAGAGAACCATGAACTCCAGGGAGAAATGGAGTGAAAATGGGGAGAAGCACCAATAACCATATTTTGAATAATTATTAGCTACATCATATGTAACTTGCCACGTCATTTGCCAACTATGTATACATTGCCATGTCAAATGGCAAGTAAGTGATTTTCTGCCATGTATGCTGATGACACTAACGGAGTTAGGAGGAAGGATAATGGTGTGGGGTTTTAATAAGTTAGAGGACAAATTTAGAATGAAAATTAGTTAGAGGATAAATTTGAAAATTGAAAATAAGTTAGAGAATGAAAGTATGGTTTTTGCCTAAAATACCAACAATAGAAAGAAGCAAAAAGGAAATGGAAGAAAGAGAGAAATAACAAAAAGAAAGGAAGAGAGACACATGGAAGAAATAAAAGAAATCGGAGGAAGAGAGAAAGGATGGCATAATCTAGAAGCAGAGTGCACATAGGGGGAAGTGTTTTTTGAAAGCAAGAAAAGAATGCTCACAAGGTCTTTTCATTGTAGAAGGTTTCGAGATTTTGAAATTTGAAATTTGAAATCCAACATAATCTCTGCAGTGGAAAGTCAAAGTAGAAAGAAAAAGAAATATTAAGAAAATAAGACCTAATGAGATTAAAAGTTATCTGGGAAAGTAAAAAGTTTTGGAGGGAGTAGAGTTTTAATAAATAATATAAATGTTTTTTTTTGTTTTTTAATAGGTGAAAATTTCTATTTCATAATAAAGACAGCCCAAAAATCTTTGGGTCATTCATTTGCTTTCTCGAGAGATTTATGTAAAATGATATTGAAACTAATATTTTCCTTATAACTAACATCTCAACGCTTTTTATGGTATGAATCAGAAGTTCTGTTACTCAATGTAGTAGTCTTGTGGTATCGCTATTAACCTTACTCAACATTTATTAAGTGAATGCAAAAGAGACCAATGTTCACAAATTGCAGTGTTGTGATCAATATATCAAAACACAATCATTGGACCGACCTTGCTACCTACAATATTTCAAAGTGGACACAAGCTTTATTTTTGGTTGACGAGGAAATATGTACTGGAAAATGTTGGATTGTAGCACAATGCATTCACCAAACTTTGAAGTGGCAAAAGAACAATGATAGAACTCTTTTCTTTTCAAGGATCCTTTGAGCATGTTTTGGAAACCTATGGTCTTATTGCCACTTTGACCCAAAGAAGTGTTGGAATCTTATCAACAATTTATACTTACTAGAAAGTGAATCTAACATAGAGGTGTGTTGGCCCCACATGAGTTATGATAAGGCAAAATGCAAGTCTATTAAAATGTGGGTTTATAAGTCTAGTCCATTTAACTTATGGGTTAAATGGATTGTGATTCATGAATTTGCGGACTAGCCCGCTCACCTTCCTAATATATATATATATATATATATATATATATATATATATATATATATATATATATTGGTCTATGCCTAATATTCATTTTTTAAAAAAACCTTAGTTTTTCATTTTCAATATAAAATAAATGAAAAACCTTTTTTTTTTTAGGAGGAACTTATTTGAGGGTTTGAATCAGTTCCAATATAATCTAAAAGTACTTACCATTTAATATTTATTACTTGTTACGAAACTTTAAGGTATGTATAAAGTAAATAAAGGAGTTCATTTTTTTTGTAGGAGATTAAATAAGTTACTATCTAACTTAAACATAATTACCATCTTATTATTAGGCTTTAAAGATTTTACAAAGTAAATGAAAAAGTGACGTAAAAAGCAACAAAAAACGATGTAACGGGTGCGAGAAAATTGGGACGGTTAAGATTTTATTATGTGATGATGCATGTTGGCACGATCTTCAAGTCATGTGTTCTGATTTCTACCTGAACGGGTGGTCCTAAGACAGTCTGAGATCGTAAAAGAGCTCCACGTCAAATGACAATGGCAGTGCACTAATTAGAGGCGAGATGAGGTACTTACAAAAATACTATAATATTCAAGTTAGTCTTAAAACTAACAACGAGACAAAAGAATAAAGGCAAAGAAATAGAACCAACTTTAACACCTTCAGTATAGGAAACGGATCCTCTCCTGTAAAAGAGATCCTATATTAATTCAAAAAGTTGTCTGATAAAACTAACAAAAAAATTAGATAAAAGAATAAAGAACGTGTATTTTTTATCAGAAATAGAAAACTTTAGAGGATCCTGATCCTTCAGTATGTACTTAAATTTGGGATGCCTTTGGGAGGGTTTAAGTTAGCGGGTCAGGTGGACCCAATAGATGAGAGACCCGTTCTGACCCAAAGACACAATTCGATCCCGCATGTTTGCAATGCAAACTTGGTTTGACCTCCCCAAAGGGCCACCCCAAACACACTTTATAATTGCCAGGTGCACAATTAATGAGGAAAGCTGTTTAGTAGCTACTAACTAGTAGACTAGACCCTCCCTCCTTACAGCAATATTCCGCTTAACTTGTGCTCTGTTTTGTTCGGAGATGGCGAAGCTACCTACTGTATTCTCTTTGAGGCACTTCTTGGTGCTGTCGCTCGCTTTGAATGTGAGCTTGATACTGAGAATGGTGTATGAAGGTGAAGAAGGCTACAACCGGTCTTGTTTGAAGAAACAAAGAGGGATCTCAATTGCTAGTACTGATTCTAACACAGAGGGGCATGTTATCCACAAATCACGTTTGGTTATATCATCCACTTCGCCTTTGGCTAATTCTACTTGCACAGATCATGCAGGAGGCAGGAATAGAGTAATCAATCTCGACCAGTAAGTGCAAACTAAGATTGATTGTTTTTGTTCCCTTCATCATAAATTGTCTTCATTAAGGTTGCTATTTACTATTGTTTCAGTGTGCGAGCAACCTTTGAAGATTATTGGTATATCATTTACAAACCTTGCGATAATTCCATCATTGCTTATCACAGTAAACTTCTTTTCGTACTTAATGGCATGATTGTCATTTTAGACTTGTATATATATACGATAGATAGATGGTGAGCTTATGCAAGGGAATTTAGCGGTAAAAAAAAATCACAGAAAACTGAGGTGATGTCAGTGATATTTTTCAGCAAAATCTTCGATTCTATTTCATGATAAAATCTTCATTTTATCTCTGTTATTTTTTTCTTTATTATTTGAGGCAATCGTGGCTCTGTTTCTGTTTCTGCTTGGGCTGAGGCTTACGGCTTTGGTGCTGTTCTGTCCTTCCTGCTCTAGTTCTTAGAAAGACAGGGACAAGTCGTCGTCTTTACTCTTTAACGTGACTTTCTGTTAAAAAAAAGTCAGAGAAATAAAAATGCAAATACAGAATACAAAATTGTTTGATTGTATGATGTGTTCATCTTAAATTTTTAATGGTAGAAAAGGGGTGAGCAGTAGCTTATGATTCTTAATTATATTCTATATTATACTATTATAATATTATATTACAATATTGCTCATTTTGTTAGTGTACATTGGGGTAGCGTTTAAGATATAATTTTTTAAAAAAATTTGATGATTTAGTTTTACATCATTAACGTTATGTTAAATTATTTATTTAATTTTACAAATTTACCTATTATTTACTAATCTTATACATAAAAGATTGTAATATTTTTCCCTGGATGTGGGGACTTGGTCAAATGGTCATAGTCCCTTACTAAGAGGGGAAAAATACTATTCTTTTTAAATTAAGTTTGTAGTTCATTTGGAAGTGTAATGTTGATGTCATTATGTGTTGCATCTCCAATATAGCAAAACTATAATTATTTTATTTTATTTTATTTTATTTTATTTTATTTTTTGGTAAGCTCTGTATTCCAGAGTTGGTGGGTTGAAAGTAAGTTGGGGAAAGTAGTCCATTGGAGGTAGCTCGTGCTATAGAGTAGTCGAGTATGGAGTCTAACGTAGCACCACTGCACCAGCACCATGGGCAGTCGTTACATTTGGCTATCAAAATCATTATGTACATTAGCTAACCTTGGACTATATATATTACATTACAATAAAAAGATGTAAGATTTGATTAGGAAAAAAGGTAAGTAATGTAGTAAAAAATAAAAATAATATTATTTTTAAAGAAGGAGGAGACCAATTTCAATTGAACTACAAAATTTACAAAATAGAAACTTACATATTTTATGGAAAAATTTTACCTAAACTTTGAACATTATAATTGAGTACACAAGATCAACTAAAATTTAGTATTTTCATATGTTTTTGTAAAATTAATTATGTAATACAAAAATTCATAAAAATATTAAATTTTAATTTATATAATACATTTAAATGAAATGTTTTAGATTTAAACAAAAATTTATCTAAAAATTTTATGACGGGTGTTCTTTACTTTTTAAAAGCAGGCATAGCATAATATAATAGTGGTGCTTCCTAGTTGGAAGAATAGCAAATAAGTTAGTGGGGTCATAATGCCCGATGCGCACACTGCATGAAGGTACCCTTTCAGTGTGCACTTACCTTAATTCTCTAAATTTAGACAAAAAAAAAATTATATTTTATGGCGGGTGTTCTTTACTTTTTAAAAGCAGGCATAACATAATAAAATAGTGGCGCTTGCTAGTTGGAAGAATAGCAAATAAGTTAGTGGGTCATAATGCCCGATGCGCACACTGCATGAAGGTACCCTTTCGGTCGTGACCATAAGACTATTATGGAAGTGCACCTTCGGTTGTCTGAGTGAGAGATGAGATTTTTAGAACTTTTGGCCGCCCCAGTCGTGAGTCACTCAATTATATAGCTTGCTTTTATATGTCCTTTATTTTTCCCATTTTTCATTTTCATTTTTCCTTTCTCCTTTTCCATGTGGGTCGTCCTTTGGAATCTGGATCTACATCTATTGCATTGTGGTGGGTCCTGCGTAAATGGAAGTCCAACTCCAACGTCTTTTGTTTGTCGTCTTCAGTCTTCAGCTGATCATGGCTCCCATTGATCTGATGTAATTGTAAATGCATACATCTACCCATCTATCTATCTATCTAATCATTGTTTGGCTGATACAGACAGACCCGCCAGTTTTTTCTTTTATTTTCCCATAACCTTACACATGCATATGCAGCCCTTTATTAACTCAACGCCATTTCTTCGACAGGTTCATTGCTCCTTTACCTGCTCCATTGGCGGAGATCTTAAAATTGCATAAACAAAATCATTGTTATATATGCTTTTATATTTTTTTTAGTATAGATAATTTTTTTAAATAAATTAATCAATTAAGATTTTAAATTAAGCATACTAAATTATATTTGCATAGGGATTGTTAACCTACATATCAGGTGTAGGTTAGCAGCCTACACATTTACACTAGAAATGTGTACACATTTAGCATTTTTCATTGGAGATTGCTAACTTTGAGAAATTTTTAAATAAGCACGATGTATCACATCATCTCATCTCTTAAGTATTTAAATTATTATTTGATTTGTATAAAAATATATTTAAAGATAAATTCATTTTTATTATGGATCTCATAACTTTATATATGTCAAATAATAACTTGAGTACTTATGATAAATTGTGTTTAAGTAAGAATTACTCTTATAAAGTTGCACGAGAGATTTTTGTATAAACTTAAAGCATTCAGTTAAGTGTATCAGACTAATCAGCATTTAATATTTCTATAGATTTTTGTGTCACATAATTAAAAATACAAAGACTTATGAAAATATTAAATGAAGTTTACATAAAAATTTCTCTAAGTTGCACACTATAATGTCTAAGTTAACAATCTACACGTTACAGTAAAAATGTGTAGGTTAACATCCCCCTATAATAAAATACAAGTTATATTTCTGTAAAAAGTTTGAACTCAATTGTTTTTAGTGTATCTAATTTTAAATTATGAATTAATGTGTATTTAGTGGTGTGCAAAATGTATATTCCTACTAAATTACATTTTTCTTATTAAAAAGATAGTACGTGGTTTAATACTTCAGTCATTTATTTTAAGTAATAGATATGTAACATTTTTAAAATTTACATTTCTTTTAGTATTTATCTTTCATTGTAAATTTACAAACAGCACATTCATTTATCTCTCAAAATTATTGTTGGTTCTGCCCCCCAGTGCTTTTAAGCCCAAAAACTTATTATGTTACATGAAGTATGGACAATGCTTGTGGTGAAATTCTTCTATTTAGAAGAATGGGGATAAGAATACGTGGTTTAATACTTCAGTCATTTATTTTAAGTTATATGTAACATTTTTTGAAATTTATATTTCTTTTAGTATTTATCTTTCATTGTAAATTTACATACAGCACATTCATTTATCTCTCTCAAAATTACTGTTGGTTCCGCCCCCAATATGTTTAAAATTTTTTTTATTTAAACATGATATATTCAGTTGGGTGCATTAAGTCAATTAAGACTTAATATTTTCATAAAGCACTGTGAAATTAATTATGAGATTCTATAAAATTTAAGTTATAATTAGGCAGTGCGTTTAAGTATAATACTTTTTTATATAAGAATTTCTCGTACTTTTAAGCACAAAAACTTATTATGTTACATGAAGTATGGACAATGCTTGTGGTGAAATTCTTCTATTTAGAACAATGGGGATAAGAATTGAACTCTCTCAAACACTTATTATCTTAGATGAAAGCTCGTGAATAATTTTTATATCTATCAATAGGACCTCTTCTTCAGAATTCAGATCATGCCCCACATGGGCCAGTAATATGGGAACTTTACATGGTGGGAGGAAGGTAGGACGAAAATATAGCTATTTTATTTTTTATTTTTTATATTAGAAGCCATGAATTTTAAATAAACGTTTGTTGGACATAATGGTGATTTGGTTTCTGATCAATTTGTCTTTAATTAAATCCAATATTTTAATTTTATAAGTTGATATTTTGCAGTGGAGATCCGACAGTGTATGAAAGGTTTTGGAGACAAACGGGTGACAAGACCACAATCACAATTCTGGGATGGCAATCCATGAGTTATTTTTCTGATGTGACCAACATTTGCTGGTTTCTGGAGCCTGAGTTTGCCAAAGAGGTGGTGAGGTTGCACAAAGTGGTGGGCAATGCAGTCACAGAAGGGCGTCACATTGTTGTTGGGACAGGTTCGTCTCAGCTCTTTCTGGCTGCCCTTTATGCTCTGTCCCCGCGTGATGCAGCTGAACCAATCAGCGTTGTCTCTGCATCACCCTACTACTCGGTGAGTCACCAATATATATGACACTTTGATTGAACATTTTGATATTGAAGGAATCCTCTCATGTGCTCCTTACCAAATCTAAGCAAAGCGGTGTTACAAATTATTAACCATTACTAAGCATCTCCTCGCTCCTCAGTGGGCAGGGACTTGCCTACCTTTAAAATTTTAAATTGAGGGGTCACTCCAGTGTCGTTTTATTTTTGGTATAAATAATAAATGAACTTCCCCACAAAACAAATGATAAATGAACTTTAAATATTTATTATGATAAACATTAATATCCAATAAATATTTAAGAACTTATCAAGGTACTTATGTCTGTGATTGATTTTGCTCTCTACTTTTATACTATGTTTATGAAAAATATTTATATGTGAAATAATGATTTGAATATTTATAATAAATTATATTTAATTAAGAAATACTAAAGATAATCATGTTGTGAACGAGACACATATTAATTGTAGCATTCAATTTGTTCCTGCCATTTCTTCTGTATTTGTATCCTCAATTAATTTTCTGCGTCCTGATCTATGTTATTTACTACTTTTTAATCCCTCTAGTTGTTTGTCTCCATTGATAACTTCTACTCTCTTTCTTGTACTGTTGCACACATACCTCTGCATGCCTGCACCTGATCACATGATAGTTGATGTTTTTCTTGAACAGTCGCATGTGCTGAGCTGACAGTAAAATTTAGCTGAGAATCCTTGCTGGGAGGTCATCTGTTCAGTTCATTAAAAAAAAGAACTAAAAAAAAAAAACGGGAAATGGTGTCATCTGGCTTGATTGCTAATGCTGGTATTTTCTGGGTACATTTTACTAATTCGTAATTGACGCTTAAATCACACTTAATTTTGGGAAATTTTATAAACAAATTAGGCAATGCACAATAATGACAATTTAATGCAAAGATTTATAGGAGTTGATACACATTTTAATTAGAAATATTTTTCTCTACACCCATATTTGATATTTACTTTTGACACTCATAAGATGGTAAATACATTTAAGATAAGTGATGATTTTTATGTTAAATTTAGTGAACTTTAATTAGATCAAGTTAAGAAAAATAAAAGAAGATTACTACATAAATAATAAAGATCACTATTTATAATTTTATTTATCATCACATCTTTAATTTGTGTTAAAAAATAATGTGCGCATGATCTGATGAATTTTAATTTTAACTTATTATATGTAAACATTAATAATTTAAATCACGACTTATTATCTAATTGATTATCACATCTTATGAAAAATTGGTTGTACAAATGGGGTTGTTTTAATTACATGGCTCTGGCTTTCTTATGAGGGCTTGCAGAATCTTAATTGTATCCAAGATTGCAAAGAAAATTGTCACCTGTTTTTAGTTTGACTAATTCATGGTTTAGCATTGAATTGACGAGCAAATTACTTGCAGTCCTACCCATCAATGACGGATTACCAGAAATCTGGCCTTTACAGATGGGCTGGTGATGCAGAAAGTTTTGACAAAGATGGTCCCTACATTGAGCTGGTTACTTCTCCCAATAACCCTGATGGATATGTTAGGCGATCTGTGGTCAACCGAAGCCAGGGACTTTTGGTTCACGACCTTGCATATTACTGGCCGCAATACACTCCAATATCATCGGCTGCAGATCATGATCTAACGCTTTTCACTGTCTCAAAAAGCACTGGTCATGCAGGAATGCGCATAGGGTAAGTTGATATTAATACAAGAATTGCCTGAGTACATACTGTCCCCCTCAATTATTATGTGTAGTACTCATTTTATTAATAATAGCGCAAGCTTAGTAACATAAAAGAAGATATATGAGGGAGGGATCTCTACTTAAACCAGATCATATTTTAAGATATTAGTCTTTCATTTATCGAGTAGAAATATCTTAGAAATCAATATATATATATATATATATATATATATATATAATCTTTTTTTGTGTAAAAAAAAATTAGGAAGGAAGAGAAGATAGCCATTTCCGGCCAGGCATGCCATGAGCCTTGGCAATAGTGACACATGTTTGCTATAAGATTTGTTGAAAGCAGAATCAAACATAAGCCTTACAAGCAAAGTGATTTGATTCTTGTTAGCTGAAAAATCTCTAGTGTTGGCTAAAGATATATCTATGTATCAAAGGAAAGAAATGAGAGTGACTAGGTCGGGTGTGTTAGGAGTAGGAATTTTCAACAACTTTTTGATCTACCAAAAAAAGAAAAAGAAATGAGAAGGTAGATCTCTTAACTTTCTTAAAGTTTCCTTCCACTTTGTACTAATTTGTAGGTGGGCTCTTGTCAAAGACCAAGAGGTAGCAAAGAAAATGACTAAATTCATAGAGCTCAATACAATAGGAGTTTCGAAGGATTCGCAACTCAGGGCAGCCAAGGTTTTAAGGGCAGTGTCTGACAGTTGCGAACAAGGAAACTCCCAAGAGGGCGAGTCATTCTTCAAGTTCAGCTACAATCTCATGGCGAACAGGTGGAAGCAACTGAGAGTAGTAGTTGAGCGCAGTGGATTGTTCAGTTTGCCCAAATTTTCTCCTGCATTCTGCACCTTTTTTAATCAGGTGTTGGAGCCTCAGCCAGGTAATAACCGAATTGACATACTTGATTTCAAGCATGTCCGCAAGTAGATTACATGAATGTCAAAATGTATTTATTTATTTTTTCCTTATCATTTATACCTATTTTGCAGCTTTTGTGTGGTTGAAGTGTGAGGGAAATGTAGAAGACTGTGAAAGCTTCCTTCGAGCACACAAAATCTTAACAAGAAGTGGAACGCACTTTGGAGTTAGCCCAAAATATGTAAGAATTAGCATGTTGGATACAGACGAAAATTTTATCCAGTTTCTAGAGAGACTCTCTTCCATAAAATTGCGATGTTGAAGTTTGCTGCTGGTAATATATCTATAAAAAAAGTGTTAGATCAGGTATATTACTTATGTGTATGATGAATGGAAAGTGAAACACAGCAATGCAATTTTGCTCATTCATGTATATAATGTATGTGTTCAACTTAAGATGTCTGGGTATCGGGGATCATCCTTAGGGCATAATTACATCAAGTAGTTATTTACTCTTTTAACTATAATAAAATAACTAGATTGATCTCTTTTTGCAAGTTTCCTTAAAAACTTCAAACTCTCCGATTTGGCATAATACATTTTATTTTCAATTTCACTGGTTTAAAAATGTACAAATACCTCTCTTTTAAGTTTTGACACACTTTATCGATTTTTCACGCACTTATTATACTCTTTCATATTCAGTACAAATAAAATAACACCCGAAAGAGTTGTTTGTACTTTGTATACTTTTCAAACTCAATTTGTCAGGCTTACAGGTTTTAAATGAGAATTACTAACCAACAAGGTATTGGCACAGAGGTAAGCGACCTATTCTCCAAAAGAAGGGGAGGACAAAGAATCAAGCCCTATATGTTGGAAGTGGAGGGCCTCTATAGGATTCTATAGGATTTTTGAAGAATTTGGGAGGAGAAGATTTAACAAGACTAGTAGAAATGATAACTCTTATTGATTTTCAAATTTTGGCTTGACACAAAATGAGATAATTCACTCCTATTTATGCTAGTGGCACCTCCTTAAGGAATGGCTAGAATAGTGCCAACACATTTTTAATCTAATAGTTACAATTCATTTTATTAAATAGTCATTTTGGTCCCTCATTCATATAGGACCAGTCATTTTAGTCCATCACTCAGTGAAATTGAGTCACGCTAGTCCTAGCGTTAGGAAACTCCAATTAACATTAATGGTGAGGGTGATGTGGCATGTTATATGCCAAAGTGGATACACACGTGGCAATCCACTCAACCCAAGCCCTTCACACACACAAAATGATGTCGTTTCCTTCCCTAAAGTGGAATGACGTTGCTTATATCACCTTATTCTCCAAATTAGATGAACAATGAACCTTAATTCCCAAAAACAAAATACGCAAATTTCCCTTGCTTCTCATTGTGACAGAGAGTCAAACCAATATTTTAAGAGATGATGGGTGGCGGAAATCTGCATTTCCTAAATCGAGCACACCAAAGAGCCTCAATATCTAAAGATCGCTAGAGTGCGACTGCCAATGCAGGTTAAATGGGTAATGCCCCCCCCATTACAGGGTGATGTAAGGTTTTGTAAGTGCTGTGTGAACCTCGAAGACTCGTGGAAATCTTGGTAGACCTTTTTATTCTTGCCCATTGCTAAAGGTAAGCACGTCGTACCTATGTGTTACCAAGTGGCTTCAAACTCAATAGGGGGTGAATAGAGTTTATAAAAACTTTTTGCAAATATTTCACAAAACACTTGCATATCAATTTTTGTTGAAGTTGTTGATTCATTGAAGTGAATAGATAGATGAGATTAATCACTTCACTCACAAATAGATAAGCCAAGATAGATGATATTCAAGTAAGCATATAAAATAAAAGCACAAAGTAAAGTGATAGAGTTGAGAAGAGCAAACACAAAGATTTATCCTGGTTCAGCCACCCCTTGTGGCTTACGTTCAATCCTCAAGTGAACCACCCGAGATTTTCCACTAAACCTTCAATCTTGAACAGGTGCTTGACAACCTTTACAATTGAGAGCACTCAACACATCTCTAAGATGCCTCACCCTTTGTGTTTGAGCCTCAAAGTAGGGATACCTCACCCTTTATAACCTTTGAGAGATATCTCACTCTCTTTACACACAATGGATATCTCACCCTTTATAACCTTTGAGTGATACTTCACCCTCTTTACAGATTACACAAGGTATAAATGAATAGAAACTCTCTCAAGAGCGGATAATACAAATTGAAGCTTATGGTATCAAAGAATCACACACTTAGCTCAAAAACAGGGGTTTGGAGAAAAAGATGATGAAACACAAATTTAATGCTCAAGGATGATTTTTAGATTGTTTTCTAACTTTTCTTTGATGCCCAAACACTTTCATTTATGGCCCAAAGCTTTTTAGAGTCATTGGTGGTTGTTGGGAACATTAAATGCTCTAATAGAGTTGTTGGGAAATGCTTTCTGCTTTCCCAGATAACTAGTTATTGATTTCCAATAATTGGTTATTTGGTTAAGCCTAATTGGTTATTGGCAAGCATATAATCGGTTATGAGATATATAAAAAGGAATCTTGTGTATCTATTTCACTCAATAACTAATTAGGACGAATGGCCTAATTGGTTATTGGCCTTTTTAAAACATTAGAGGTGCTTCTGTTTCACTTCAATAACCGATTACATAAGTTGCCTAATTGGTTAGGCCTTTTAAAAACAAAGAGGCAATGCCTCTGACTTATCAAATAACCAATTAGGGAACTGTCCTAATTGGTTAGAAGCCTTAGAAATTTGCTCCTGACTTATCAAATAACCAATTAGGGGATTGTCCTAATTGGTTAAGAGCCTTAGAAATTGGCTCGTGACTTATCAAATAACCAATTAGGGGAAATCCATAATCGATTAGTCCCTTTAAAAAACTTTGGCGTGTTTCTGTTTTGGAAAATAACCTGTTATGTGAACAATAATAACATGTTATTGGTTTGTCAAGAAAGCAAGATTTCAAAAAGGTTTTTCAATCAAAGATTCCCAAAATCTTTTCAAATTTTCTAAAATCATTTTGCTCAAACTTAAACACCATTTTTATAGGTATAAATCATGATTTTGTAAAGCCATTTAAGTTGAGTAAGAAAACTAATACATAAGATTAGTGTGATTCCTAAATTACCTTTATACAATATCTAAAACCTATATGCTAAACTTGAAGCTCCTTGGGACTTGACCTTTGCATTTTCATTTTTTTCTTGTTTGTTATTATCAAAACCATTGCTTTAGTCAATGCCAATCACATTGTATGCTCTATTTATCCTTATCAGTTGCTTACCTATTAACATCCAATTACCTTTGTTGCAGGATGATGTGGATTGTTGTTAATATTTTGCTTAGGTTTAAGGTGGAGCTGATGACATAGCAGTTGGCACAACAGAGAATGAACATTGGAGGATGACTATCTTCTGGAAGATTACAAGTTTGCATAATGAAGTTAAGAGTCTAAGACTAAGCATCATCGCAATGTGTGTAATGATGGTGGTTTTTATGATTGTTTGGAGGTTAGTTCTTCTCTTGAATTGCAGGGGTATTGGCATTAGGATATGTGTGGTTGAGCAGGTTTGGCATTAAGATATGAGTCTTTGATGTATTGTTTTGGTGATTGGTGACAGTTCTAAATTGTAATGCTTTTGAAATCAATGAAATTATTTTTCGGTAAATGTTGTTGTTGGTTTATGATTTCTAGTAGCATACACTAAATTGAAATGATGACTCATCAACTTAAGTAAGTAAAATGATAATAAAAGGAACAAACGCTTAAGAAAGTTAAGTAAATTGAAATTGGTGGAGCTTCATTCATTGTAAATTGACTTCAAAGTCTTACAATCAAGATCCAACAGACACATGTAACTAAAACACCATAAGGAGCATTTACATAAGATACCTTTAAAATTACCTAAACCTTTAACTATATGAAGAGCACAAAAGAGTATGTCCTCTATACAAATTAGTCCCTGTTAGCATAAAAAACATACTGTAGACCATTTTCAATATCCCTATGATGAGCATTTACAAAAAAGACATCAAAAGTGTACTTGTAAATCTGTACGAAAAAATTCCCTAAACTTGTATATGTTTCACAAAATAACCCCATGTACATTATTACCATATATTTACTATCCAAAATACTTCATAGATAAATAGGACTTCAATTCTGCTTCTTTGTGAAAATAGGTTTAAGGTTGAGGCTTGGAGTTGACATGAACCTCACGAACCTTTCCTGAGTACCACAGCTTGTTGCTGCCATAGCTTATGCAGTAACAAGATCAAGGGGTGATGGAGCTGGTCCTCAGTGGTATGGGATAAAGTTGGAGTGGCAGTGATAGTTGGAGAGGGAATTGCAGTGGGAGTGGTAAACTTTGCTCTCAAACAAGTGGTAGGACCAATATTTGTGGCAGTTAGAGTATTTGATGCAGTGGGAGTTAAAGCTCTCAATGGTGGTCTTAAACCTGCAAGTCTCAAGGGTGGTGCTAAACCTACAGGCCTCAATGGTGGTGTTAAAACTACAAGTCTCACTAGTGTAGGTTTCACTGTAGGTGGTATCCATCGTTGTGGCCTCCGACCATAATCATATGGCCTCTTGGCACAAGTAGGGATGAAACCTTCAGGCCTTTATGACAATAAAACCTTAGAAAACTTTTACCAAAATTAACCTGTAGTACAATACAAAGAAAGTGGAGTATTATTTAGCAGTCCAAATGGAATTAGAGAGTAAAAAAAATAGACATCAATTAGGAGGGACATACAACCATTATTGGAGAGTAAAAAGTTAGTGGAGCTTGTGATAGAAGTTTAGATGGAGGCATTACAGGTTGAGATGGCACCTGCACAAAGCAACATATCAACATTTATCAGTATTCATTATAGGAGAAGCTATAACAAAGTTAATGGTGAGAATCAGACAATTGTTGAATTGGGTTTTAGTGGAGCCTGAGATGGAGGTTGAGATGGATTCGTTGGTGGAATCTCATTTGGCTCAATTTGAGGAGATGAAGCCTACACAAATAGGTAGCAAAGTTGGATATGTATTAGCATTCATTATAGGAAGTGAATAGAAAAGAATAGACCTACATAGTAGTTGCATCTTGAGAGGGTTGTGGTTAGGATTGTGTGAGGTCAATCGCAATTAGACCCTGGTTCTCAGTTTATTAGGATTGTGTGAGGTCAATATTAGTTGGACCTTGGTTCTCAATTGGTTGCTAGGTAGCTTCACTTCTTGCTTCATTAGTTGCATATTTAGCACTTGCACTTTTTATCTGTTTTTTTTTCTTCTTCTTCTTTTTGTTGAGGCACACTTATGCCTTTGCAAGCCTTACTATTATGGCCTATAGCACCACACCTTCCACAAGTTCTCTCAAGATACCTTTTTTTCAATTTTTGAGCATTCACAGGCACCTCCTTACCATCCTTTCTTCTTTGTGTTTTGGGTCTCCAACAAACCACCTTCAAATGGGTGGAGGAGTAGAATGAGTTTGATTAGTGTGTTCCCAATATTGTTAGTCTTGTGTAGGCTGCACAAAGTGTTCATAAGTTGAATGATAAGACCTTATGGTCAGCTATGCATGACAATAATCCTTACGCTTGTGATTCTTATATGCAATTGCAGCTATGGCATGCATACATGAAAAACTTATAAGTTGCCAGAACTTATAGGTGCATGTGTAGGTGGATAAGTTGACATCCACCTTGTTATTCCATTTATACACCTCAAACCTGGCACCATCAGGATCAGCTAACTGCATATGTGTTTAGTGGAGACTATCTATTTTCTCTTTCTCCAACCTACTCTGCTGGCAAGGAATTAAAGGGCCCTTCCACCTCCTTAATTGTGTTTTGTTAGTAGCCATTGTCCTCATTATGTAGCATCTTGCCTCCTCAGCCAAGGTCAAGATGGGTTTGCCTTTCCACTTCAATATCTTGGAATTAAACACCTCACAGCCATTGTTGCATATGTGATCACATTTAGGCCTCTCACTGAAGTAAGCTTTGATCCATGACTCTTCAGGCCACTTGGCTAGATAGGCATGCCCATGCCTTCTCATTATGTAACTTCACTCTCTCCATAGTGTCCCTAAATTGAGCTGAAGTAGTTGTTTCTAAACACTCCCACTCAACTTTCCTCAACTCCTTATCCTGAATTGTTATGTAAAATTCCTCCACAGGTGTATAGCACAGAACTTGTGATATGCTATAGGGTTCACTTCTTGCATAGCTGGTATCAGTCCCTGTAAAACAAATGCATAAAATAAGTCAAATTAGTCTCTGTCATAAAATTACATAATTCAAATTAGTCCTTGATATAGCAATAAAATAAGCCAAATTGGTTCCTTCCCCAATCTTACCTTCTATATGTCTGAGATGAAGTTCTAACTAAATTCCCTATGGTCCCCCAGGTCCTCTTTAAGCAGTGTCAAAAACCACTTCTAGTTGTTTTTTTTTCTTAATGTCAACTATGGCATATGCTATCACAAAAATGTGATTGTTGGCATCATATGCCACAACAAACAACACTTGGCCCCTATAATGCCCCTTAAGGAAACAACTATCAAGGCCAATCAATGGCCTGCAACTTACCTTGAAACCTCTCTTGCACCCATCAAGGCATAAGAACCTTTCAAACTGTGATGGGGCATTGAGGATTGAGATAACATCCATCTTGACAATGGAGCCAGGGTTGCTCCTCAACAGTTCTTGGGCATAGTCCCACAACTTTGCATATTGCTCTTTCGCATTCCCTTCTACAAGTTATCTTGCTTGCCTTATAGATTTGTACACCTTGGTGTCATTTAGGGTCACCAAGTACTTCTTTTTCATGTAATCATATGCTTCATGATGGCTAAGCTTTTGTTGGTTACTAATCTTTTTCTCAAGCTTCTTATAAATCAAAGTCCTATTAGCCTGTTTGTTTTTGAACCCCCTGCTACAGTTGTTCAAACTTAAAAGTCTTCACTTAAAAACTGTGGGTCACTTTACTCCAAGAACATAGAATCTCCTCTTCACAATTTTCATTCTTGCACCTTGCTCTGGCCTTGATCTTGTCATTCTTTATCCATTTGTTCTCTACCAAGATATATTGTGTAATCCTTCACTTCTTCCTTGAAAGCATCTATTGTTCGAAATTCCATTCCAACTTCCATATTCACATGTCCAAATCCTATTGTTTCATTAAATTGTTGGTACACTTCTTTGTTACTTTCATCATCATCAAAACTAATTAGAGACCTCAGTTCTTTAGACATATAACTATCATTTCCATCCTCATCACTGTGGTGAGAAACCTTTTCCTCACTATTACTAAACATCCTCCGTCTGCTTCTAATTGTCCCTTCTCCAAAATCATTTGTGTAGGTCTGCCTATGTCATATGCCTATCCTCGTAGCAGTATTAATGCCTTCATCATCTGAGTTATTGTTTCCTAAGTTCTTTGGTCCGTAATTTCTCCTGCTAGACCTTTTTTGTTCAATACATTCACCATTTTTCTTTCTTTGTATAGTGGTCTTCTTTGTTGTAGTCGTTTTAATCTTTTTGAATCTCATCACAGGTGAGACATCAAACTCCTCCTCTTCATCCTCATCCTTAACAAAGGGAGAAGGCTTGTAGGGGCTATCCTCTGCACTTTCATAGTTATCAGAGGACTCAATATCTTCAATAGATGGTTCTTCATTTTAGTTCTGATTGCCATAATTAATTTCAAGATGAGGTTAGACTTGGTGTTTAAAATCAGTTAGTGGTTGTGATGTGTTGGGTCCTGTATATAGTGGCGAGTTTGGTGGTGACCTTGCTCTAGTTTGAAGTAGTGAGTTAGGTTGGTTTGGGGTTTGTGTATTGGTTTAGGTGTGGTCATTTGGTTCCTCATCCAAGTATGCCAATATTTCTATGTCAACAACAATGGGTTGCCTAAACCATTATTACGCCAATCTCCCCATTATTATGCCTATAAGCTATGCACATGTCCAAAACATCAAAGTTTATCTCTAAGTACCTTAAACCATTATATAAATCTTTCTCAGGCAGTAACCAATCGAATTTGTCAAGTGCATAATAATCATAAAGCTTGCACAAATCTCTAACAGTAAAAAGATTTATATTGTCTACATCACATTCAAGCCAACAATTTATTTCACTCCCAACATAGTCAAGTTTCCATCTAGCATCATACACAAACATATCACCATAATGAAACACAAGATTTACTTCATACCACATCTACACAAATGTACACAACACTTATTAAAAGCTTACCAAGGACCACACAAGGAACAAAGCACAAAATTCGTAACATGGACCACACAAAATGCATAAAATGCAAGCACACTCAGCAAGGGACAAAACATAAAATGTAAGCACACTCAGTAATGGACAAAGCACAAAATGCATCAATAATTAAGGAACAACAACAATTTTATATAAATTTTGAACCAGGGGCCACACACACCACATTGAGGAGACATGGACCATAACACAACGCATATAATAGAGAGCATATTTTGGAGGAGGGATGCACCTTGAAGAAGATGAACAACATGAACACAATGGATCAAACTTGTGCATCAATGGTGAAAATGGAGAAAAGAGATGAACATAAATATAAAACCCCTACCTCAAGCTCCTCAAGTTACTACAAAGAAAGAGATTATGAAGATCTTGAAGCTTGGCCTTTGTCCTTGAGCTTCTCCTCTTGATTTCCTTCTCTTTCTCTTTCTTGGTTTCCTCTTTTTCCCTTTCTTTCTTCTATTTTTTGCTTCAGTCGTGGAAAGGAAAACAATTCAAGAAATAAAGTTTAACTTTACTTTTTATAAGATGACCACTAATGTGGTACTGAAATTCCTGATCTGCTAAGGACACTTGAATTTAGCTAAATCAAGTTTTTCAACTTCCAACAACTTTGAAATAAATACTAAAATTCATCAAAATTATTGTTTTACTAATATCTTATTTTTTCATATTTACTGAGGGTCAATCCAACATCAAAACACACAACCAGTATGTCTAAAAATATCAAACTAACTCTAATTACTCTCAAACTTTAACTACACCTTATTCACCCTATTTGTGACTTAGAAACAAACTTTCTAAGTTTATTTCCCTCAACTTAGCAATTTATACTACTATGTAAGTCATTTTAAGCTGCTTTTCAATTTCTAGGTTGCAACTAAGTGTCTAAACGAACTCGGTTTGTCACCAACTTAACTAACATGTTATACAAGTATAATAGTACCTTTGAAACCATATACAAGCCTAACATGTTTTCTCGAGATGTTACATTCTCCTCTCATTTTTAAAATTTTTGTCCCCAAAATTGCTTACCTCATGCAAACAACTCTAAGTAAACTTACTTTACATGAGATTCCAACTCCCAAATAGTCCCTTCAGTACCAGCTTCTCCCCACCATACTCTCACCTGAAGAAATCTGCTTACCTCTAAGCTCTTGGATTCCTATGCGTATAGATGGTAAGCTGTACTAAAACTTAACTTAACTCTGAACTTCTTTTGTAGGGTTTCCCAAAATTGAGTGTGAACCTAGTATCTCTATCAAATACTACATTCACTGAAACTACCTACAATCTATCTATCTCTTTCAAAAGTAGTTGAATTACCTTATCTAGAAAATAGCTAACTTCACTTGGCGAAAATGGGAAGATTACTTAATCTCTCCACCCTTACCTGTAACTTAACAAATTCTGCTATGTCATATATTATACTAGGCCACCAAAACATCTTCCTTAACATCTTGAAACATAGCCCTTAGATAGATGATATACTTACTCTTGTGAACTCATCCTAGAATCCCTTCTTTGATTCATGACTCTCTTGAAATACAAAGTTTGTCTCTAGACCTCGTCATTCCATTTGTTGTCATACTAAAATCCTATTGGGTTTCTAAGAAGATTTGTTCACTAGTGTCCTTTAGAGTTTCATCCTCCTTTTGAGCTTCTACAATTTGAGTCCTTAAGTCTTTTACTATGTCCACGTTGCTCACTGACAGACTATATGACATTATAGTTACCGCGAGACTCAAATCCTTGAAACTCTCGAGAAATTCAATCTCTTATACCATCATTTGGGACACCTGTAGGAATTTCCTACTTAGTCTATCGGTCACTACATTGACCTTACCCATATGATACTATAACTCAAGGTTATAAACCTTGAAGACCTCTATCGATCTCTTCTGCTTTATGTTCAGCTTCCTTTGATCAAACAAACATCTTAAACTATTATGATCGCTAAACATCTCGAACTAGACTCCTTATGAGCAAGTATCCAATTCTATAAGGTAAACACCATTGTGGCTAATTCCAAATCATACATAGGGTAGTCCTTCTAGTGCAGATCTATCTGCCTCGATGCATATGCATTTACTTACCCCTATTGCATTAGAACAACCCCTAGTCTCATCTTCGAAGCATCACTAACTACCTCAAAGTTCTCATGGGGATCTAGAATTATGAACACTAACGTAGTAGTCAACCTCTTCTTTAAGTCTTGGAAACTGTACTCGCAAGCTAGAGTCCACTAAAACTACTACCTCTTCTAACTTACCTAGTCAGGGCAGCACTAAAAGAGAAATTCTACTGATAAACTTTCTAATCTCGATTACACTGGTTGGTCCTTGCCATTGTACCACTACTCAAACTTTGCTAGGGTTTTCTGTAATTTCTCCTTAAGAAAATTGCATGACATTATACATTATACCATTTGTAACCAAAAGTGACTCTTGGCTAACTTGGCACGCTAAAATTTTTTTCTAAAAGTTTCCAAAGCTACTCTAACATACTAGCTATGTTCTTCCATAATCCTAGAAACCATTTTAGAGATAGTCTCTTTTTATTTCTAATTCTAAGACAACTAGATCTTAGATCAACTATACTTGGAAAACTACTTAACTTGTCTTTTTGCCTAACTTAGGATTTAACTCATCCTTTAGTTCTTTGTAGTAAGTTAGCCTCACTTTATTATACTTGCATAAGGGTTTATCTCACTCCTTATCATGACATAGAATTTCACTTATTCTATTACCTTTGATAATAAGTTTTACTCACTTTACTATCCTTGGTAGAGAGCTTAACTCACTCTTATCTGAGAGCCTTGGTAGCGAGTTTAACTCACTCTTACTACCTCTTACACGAGTGTTTTTCACACTTTTCATGTTTCTTGACAAAGAGCTTAACTCACTGCTTTGTCCTTAATAGAGTGTTTACCGCATTTCTCTACCATACTTGGCATAATTTATTTGGTCTCACTACTTGCCTGATGTGGAGGGATTGGAGGGCTACTTCCTTTATACATCTGGTAAAGTGTTTTACTCATATCTTTACCCTCACAATATGCTTTTCTCGCTACCTTGTGTCAAAACTTCATCCTTAGCAAAGAGCTTTGCTCACTACTTTGTAAAGTCAATGGGTTTAACTCACTCTCTTAGTTAGGATAATTGTGCTATGGTTCAACTTTAACTATTAAAGAAATCATCTCTTAATTAATACTTCATTATAACACAACCCAATGAGAGAAAAGAGCATTAATCAAAACTTGCATGTTTAATCCAACTTTTATTACAAGAGGGTAAGCTATGCCTCTATGATAAGGTTAACTTTCTTATCAAACTTGTATCTAGTTTACCTTACTATCACATCTGAGGTGGTATTCTAAGCTACATTATTATGTTTAGGGTCCTAGACACCTCTTTTAAACAATTCCTAACTTTCCGAATGCTTAAAAGTTCTAACTTGTACATATATGCTAGGTGGTGATTTCTACCATGAAATACCTCTATGAGCATCTTAACACTCTCTAGGAAACATATATGTAAAATCCAAACTGATAGGGAACTCAAATTCTACAAGATAAAAATCCTAGAATTTGCTATCCATGGGCACTTAATCGCTCGCTTTCTCAACAAGTAAACATTTCTAATACCTTCTCTAAGTCCAACATCAAATCTTATACACTTCCAGTTTTCATCTGGACTACTCATAAAATGAAAATTCTTCGAGTTTCTCCCTATTCTAGTCCACAATAATATCCCCTTTACTCGAGTCTCAAAAATTCTGATTCCTTTGCTCTCCGTAACTCTAGGGAATACTACTTGTCTAAGAAAGTAACGCTAAACACCTCTAAGGTGATTTGAGTACTAAATATCTCTAGTAACCTCTTAGCCTGACCTACTAGCTTTCGACCTCTCCTATCAACTGACGAGAAGCGAAGGACACTCGTTGTTCATCGATGCATGCATGACCACAAAGATCTCTACTATCTGTTAAAGTCATTCATCAGCCCTAACTAAACCACACTCTCCATTGAAGAACAAATGAGTAACTCTACTAAACCGTAAGGAATTCTGATTCCTCTTTAGTTCCTTAGAGAGTCCTTTTCTAACTTTGCTAATGGTCTTCTACTAATGGCAGTCTGCTCTCTCATTGCAGCAGTCATATCTCTAAGAGCTCTGGTCTTTACCAGCTTCCTAGTCTTATGGGTTCACCTAGTAGTTGCCATAGTTTTCTGTTCACACAGATAACCATTAGCATCCATACCTAAAGTAAGTCATACACTTCCATTTACATACCTCATTATGAGATAAAAGAATGCACAACACCCTACTAAACTACTGCTCATGCCTAAGTATAGTCAGTTCATACCCTGGCTCAACATGATGAACTGCTCTGATACCATAATATAATGCCCTAGGACAAATATCTTGATATATTTGAATATATCGAGATAAACAGTACTAGCTACGTCACTTACTACATAACTAACTAATAATATATCTATAATAACCATGTAAGTCATTATAGAAAGCCTTAAGAGAATGTAGAAAAACTTAAACTTATATATATATATATATATATATATACAACTTTAGTCACAGAAGGCCTTATTGTAATACATGCCTCTGAATATAACTACAAAGCAAATATAAATAATATACATAAGTTTTATCTAAATAAGAAACAAGTAAAACTATACTACACTAGTTCTTCTGTTTCTTGAACTTCTTACTCTATGACAATCCTGGACCCGTTTCTACCATGAAAACACAGAAAGAGGTGAGAACATACAAATCTTCAGTAATAAACATATATTTCATGGCATAAAAATTATGTAAATTGTATACATAATTAAACCAAACTCAACATTATACGATCATTCATACAACCGTATAATGTTATCTATAATTATTATCATAGGAGTTTCCTCCACTATAACTGATAATTGCACAATGCTTCGTAGTCTATCCAAACTGATAGCCTCTATACCGTTAATATAAGCAATTGGCCATATAATCGCTTATGTCAACAGCCACAGACAATTGCCCTTACAACTGAACTGTAACTGCAAAGCTAATGATTTAACCTTGCCTTTACTTATTCATTTTAAGAAACTCTGGTTCCACAAACTCTTGTTAATGTAGAGAGTGAACTTATCACATCCTGGTTCTACCTGAGACAAAGGAAAACTGTAATCCTTACTAATTGTAAACTTACTCATAGACTCAACTCATCCTTGTAAAAGAGTCTATCTTAACTAATGTGTTATTTTAACCTAACTTATGGAATCAAATGAGCACTTCTTTGACCTTTACACACATAACTCAACTCTACTACAAGTGAGTAATTCATGCATCTAGATAGATAAATTGTACATATCTCATTTGTATCTAACTCTCCTTACTATTGCACTACCTGTAATGACTTATGTCACACTATAGTGCACAAGGTTCCAAATACCTATTTTAGGTAACTCCTAACTCTTAGAATACCTAACGACTTGACTTTCCATACTTAACTTAGTATTCAAGGAAGTAACTTTCTTCATACATGCGTATCCAACTCATCTATACTACTTGAAGAGTTAAGCACTTTTCTGTTATACTCATTGAATATGACAAGCTTTCGAGTCATAGTTCATCCTATTATGTATTAAACAATGCATGAGATCTCACTTAACTAGAGAACTTAGTACACAATCGTTCCCACTTAGGAACTAAACACACAAACTTAACTCCACTTGAGTGAAACTAACTCTTGAGTGGTTAGTACTTGCAACACTTTGTTGTTTAAGGTTCTAGGTACTCTTCCAAAGTAATCTACTACTCTTGGATATCCTAAGGCGCATACCTTTACCAACTAACTAGAGTGAATGCTATTAATTCATTCTAGTATATTCGTATCTATTATACCAATTCATCACATCTTGTGTGATATCTAATGCAACATTAAGTTCCTAAGGTATTAGATACCTACCTATGACAATCCTTAACTATAGGATGCATAAAAAGTCTAAACTTTCTAATCTATACTAAAGGGTTGTTTTCTCTTTGAAATATCTCTAAAATTATCTTAATACAGTTAAGAAAACATATAAGAATGATCCCTACTAGCAGGGAACTCATAAACATCAAGAATAACTTTCTTGAAAAATCCTGAAACTCACGCCTAGGCGTGACTTCCCCACGTCTAGGCATGGCTAATGCCTGTCTCACGCCTAGGCTTGGTTTTACCATGCCTAGGTGCGGTGCTCTCTGTCTGATCAGTACGCAAGACTAACCAACCCACGCCTAGGCGTGGTTTAGTCACGCATAGGCGTGACCCTGTGACAGAAACTTCTGCATATGTGGTTACTGTTCCATTGGTTCAAATAATAGATTTTGGCCACTCTAATTCAGTTCCTAGGTGATTTAAGGTTCCTAACAAGTTTACTAACACATAGGAATCATTAATCACTAACAAAACCCTCCAATTTGGATCCAAAAACCCAAATCACACTTAGTTTGACCTAAACCCCTCTTTTGGGCATCAATGGTCTAAATCAGATGTTCTAAGTTTCTATCTTCAACTTATGCTATGAACAAGTCATAAATGACCAATGGAACACATTTATTCAAGCCAAACACATCAAACACCTCTAGAACTCAATTTGGCCTATTAAGCACCAAAGGTACGTCAATGGTGAAAATAGAGAAAAGAGATGAACATAAACATAAAACCTTTACCTCAAGCTCCTCAAGTTGCTACAAAGATAGAGATGATGAAGATCTTGAAGCTTGGCTTTTGTCCTTAAGCTTCTCCTCTTGATTTCCCTTTCTTTATCTTTCTTGGTTTCCTTTTTTCCCTTTCTCTCTTCTGTTTTCTGCTTCAATCGTGGGAAGGAAAACAATTCAAGAAACAAAGTTTAACTTTGCTTCTTATAAGATGACCACTAATGTGGTACTGAAATTCCCAATCTGCTAAGGACACTTGAATTTAGCTAAATCAAGTTTTCTAACTTCTAACAACTTTGAAATAAATACTAAGATTCATCTAAATTATTATTTCACTAATATCTTATTTTTCTATATCTGCTAGGGGTCAATTCGGCATTAAAAATTACAACCAATATGCTAAAAATATCAAACTAACTCTGATTTCCTTCAAACTTTAACTACACCTTATTCACCCTATTTGTGACTTAGAAACAAACTTTCTAGGTTTATTTCCTTCAACTTAGCAATTTATGTTATTATCTAAGTCATTTTAAGCTACTTTTCAACTTCTAGGTTGTAACTAAGTGCCTAAACGAACTCAGTTTGTCACCAAACTTAACTGACATGTTATACAAGTATAATAGTACTTTTGAAACCATATACAAACCTAACATGTTTTCTCAAGATGTTACAGCATTCGCCTTCGCGGGCCCTCCACCCTACTCCACGACGGCTCCACACTCATCTGAAGTGTTACTAAGTGGTTTCAAACTCAAGATGGGGTGAATTGAGTTTATAAAATATTTTTTCAAACTTTTCACAAAATACTTATATATCAATTTTTGTTGAAGGTATTAATTGATTGAGGTGAATGGATAGATGAGATTGAATACTTTACTCACAAATAAATAAGCCAAGATGAAGAGTATTCAATCAAGCATATAAAATTTAAGCACAAACATAAAGGAATTTGAGTTGAGAAGAACAAACACAAGATTTATCCTGATTCAACCTCCCTTTGTGACTTACGTCAAGTCCTTAAGTGAACCACTCGAGATTTTTCACTAAACTTTCAAGCTTGAACAAGTGCTTGAAACATAAACATTTACAATCAAGAGTACTTAACATACATTTAGGATGTCTCACCCATTGTGTTTGAGCCTAAAAAATAGGGATACCTCACCCTTACAACTCTTGAGGGATACATCACCCTTTTCTTTATCAAGGGAAGCCTCACCATTTTCTCTAGAGGGATACGTCACCATCTTTACAAGAAATCAAAGAAAGATAGAATGATAAACTCTTAAAAGAATAGATTATATAAGTTGAAGCTCAATAGGTAGAAAGATATCCATACTTGTAGCTCATAAACAGAGAATTAAAGATTAAGACTGGATGAACCCGTATTAATGCTCAACAAGATGTTTCAGAATGATTTCCTCAACCTCTTTAATACCTAATGACTTGTATTTATAGTCCAATGCATTAAAGATCCATTTGGAGTAGTTGGAGCATTAAATGCAGTCAAACTAGTTGTTAATTTTTGTTTCTAAAAACTAGTCTATTTGACTAGATTAAGCATCTATTCAAATAGGACCTAAGTCTATTCAAAATAGATCCTTTAAAAAATATGGGTGCGTAGCCATTTTAAGCTTCTATTCTAATAGATGCCCTATTCTATTCGAATAAAGCTTTACAAAATGAAAATCTTGAAATTTTGACTTTTGCTATTCAAATTGGGAAACCTTCTATTCGAATAGACCTATTTGAAAAACACTTTAATCAACTTTTAAAACTTGTCAAATGTTTCCAAAAGATCCAACAAGCTTTTAGACACTTAAAGGCTATTTCTTGGAAAACCAAAAACCATTTTAAAACCTTGAAACCATATGTGCTATTTGGGTTATTGAAAAAACAAGTTTAGAACTTAAGTATAAACCATTTTACCTTTACAAAATGATCTAAGTCCTAAAGTTATTTTTGAAAGGTCTTGGACTTGATCTTGTCATCATCTTCATGTTTGTTATTATCAAAACAATATTCAATGGCTAATAGCCAATTACACGAAGGTGTGAGGCAAAGTTGGTGGTCATGACGGTGAGGTGGGTTTGTTGGGAAGCTTCGACGGTGGTGTGAGGCTCACGGTTGCTCGATGGTCGTGGCAGCAAGGTGGGTTTATTAGGTTGTTAGGAAGCTTCAGCGGTGGTGCGAGGCTCGCAATTGCTGTGACTTGTAATTAGTAAAGACATGGCTAAGTGTGGTCACAGTTAGAGCATTGCAGTAGTGGTGGGATGATGGAGTTACTAGGTTTGGTGGTTAGGTGGCTGTTAGTCATTGGTTTGGTTGTGTTTGGCGATGACGAAAGTCGTGGTCAAGGTGGTGACTAAGTTTGGTTGGATGTGGCGGATAGGTCTTGGTGATGGTCAGAGAAGACGACAATAGTTGGGTCATTAGGCAGCTCTAGTGGTGGTGCAAGGTTGGTTGTCAGGCTCAGTGACGTTTTGATAAGTGGTAGGACTGTGGTTGCATGGAGTGTTGGTTCAGGTGTGGTGACCAGGCAGTGAGGAAGGATGGTGTTGGGTGATTGTCATTGATTAGGTGGTAATGACATGAAAAAAGTAATCCACATGTTGTGTTATAATAGGAGAACAATACCATAAGCACATATGGTACTTTACCTAAATTTTCTCTTACCATAAAAATCCATATTTAAGTCGAAATTCTAAAGCCTGCAGTTTAGGATTTCGAATTAAGCCCAAATCATATTAAGGCTAGCAGTAGCCTAAACATGATATATAAAATTTTATTTTGACATAACATAATATGAATTTACCTTATTTATAGGTATAAAAATTTCTTATCTCATAGTTTGGTATTTAAATTATATATTTATTTTTTAAGCTATGTTTATGAATAAAATTATTATTACTATTATTTATTATTATTATTATTGCATTTTTTCAATTATTATATTTTTTTATTTAAAGCTTTGGCAAGGCGATCCTAAAGCCCTCATATTTTTATTTGGTCCAGGCTAAGGCCCAAATGCAAGAATTAAAAGTGCCTTGGATATGTGCCTTACTAAAGAGAAATTTGCTGCAAGTAAAGCTAGGTCTAACTCAGTATCCGTTTAATTTCTTTTTCTTTTTTTTTAATAGGAGTATCAGTTTTAGTTTTTAGGAAAAAAGTATAGAGTCATCCTGAACTTTCACCGCTTTGTAAATCACCATCATAAACTTAAAAATCTTCCTAATTAATTCATAAACTTTAACTAATGACCCAATAAATCTTTCTATTAACTATATGTTAAATCACTAATGGAGATATCATGTAGCATCATCTTACCTATCCAAGCTCATTAAATCTGGACCGTTAATTTTTTTATTCATTAAAATCTCATTTTTAATTAGTATTTTTTTGAAAAGAGTATGGAGACTCCTTAAACTTTGATCTTTTTGTAAATTACCATTAAGAATTTTAAAACTTTTTTAATTAGTCTATAAACTTTAATTAATGTCCCAATAGATCCTTATGTTTAATTTGGATCTGTTAATTCACTAACGATAATACTGCATGATATTATTTTATTTGTATTAACACTAATTAAGAGTTGTTTATTAATTTATTTATTGAAATTTAATTTTAAATATATTTTTTCCTTACAAAATAAATAAAAAACAAATTCATTTGAAGACTAAATTTGTTTTTATTTATTTTGTAATGACAAAATATATTTATAATCAAATTTTAATAAATAAATTAAGAAACAAATCCATAAAATATTAATACATATAAGATATTGTTACACAATATCATTGTTAATGAATTAACAGATTCAAATTAAACAAAATGATTTATTGAGACATTAATTAAAGTTTAGGAACCAATTGAAAATATTTTAAAGTTCATGATGGTAATTTGTAAAAAAGGTTAAAAATGAGGTTTTAATGAATAAAAAAATTAACGTTCTAGATTAAATGAGTTTGGATGGGTAGAATGATGTCACGTGACATCTCCGTTAGTGATTTAACTTATGGTTAATAGAAAGATTTATTCAGTCATTAGTTAAAATTTGAGGATTAATGAGGAGGATTTTTAAGTTTATAGTAGTAATTTACAAAAGGATAAAAGTTTAGGGTGACTCTATACTCCTTTCCTTATTTTTTTATGTATGCTTGGTGACACAACATATAATAGATTTAACTTTTTGATATTGACAAAATAGAAAAATCATGATGTCTAAATTATAAGGATTATATTAAATGGACAGTACTTAGTTATGAAGCACGGACACTGACATATCACATACACACACACACACACACACACACACACACACACACACACACACATATATATATATATATATATATATATATATATATATATATATATATATATATATATATATATATATATGTCATATGTGTCAATATTCATTATTTGGTAAGCTCCTTATAAAAAAAATGGAGCATAATTTTTATTGATATTTTTAAAAAAATTTCCTAAATTAACTTAATCTAGTAGAATTAGCCAATGTACTGGTATTGACAAAATTTAAAAATCATGATGTCTAAATTATAAGGATTATATTAAATGGACAATACTTAGTTATGAAGTACAGACACTGACATGACACATATATATATATAAGAAGTGTATTAGGTGAGAGGAGTGTTTATTGTGAGAGGGTAAGAGAAGTAAATCTTGACCATTGGATCTTATATGAATGGTCAAGATTAGAACATAAATGCATGACTTTTTTAAGTGGTCACATGACCTTTAAGTAACTTTTAATCTTGACCATCCATGTATGGTTGTATGGTCAAGATTTACTTCTCTCACCCTCTCACAATCACTCCCCTCACTAGATATATCCCATATATATATATATATATATATATATATATATATGTCCTCGATAACAATGTATTTTATGCATTTTATAATCTTTTCACTAGGCTTCTTAAGGTTAAATTTGGCTTAATTAAGTTGATTTTGTCACATTTTATGAAATTAAGCTAAATTGGATCATTAAAGAAATTATTGCTTAAATTATCATTAATTTGAGTGATTGCATTCTTAAGTAAAGTGGCCATAACTTGAGTTATAATTATCTGATTAATGTGATTCTGGTCTTGTTAGAAAGTTTAGATAAATCTCTAATAACTATTCACTTGATAGCAAGAGCGCATTGATATGATAAGAATGTATTTCATTCATTGTATAACCTTCTTACTTGGCTTTTTCAATAAACCGACTATAATTTGAGTTACAAATATCCGATGGATGTGATTTTGGTCTTGTTTTTAAGCTAAGATAAATTTCTACAACTTTCATGAAGGCCTCAAGACCAGAAACACATGTTTGGATAACTCAAATTGGAGTTGAAGCAAAATCTAGTGTTTTGAACCTGACAACTTGACCTTTATGCACTCATTAGGCTATATCTCGGGCTATTGGAGTTCAATAATTCTGAAATTTTGACAGTGGAATAAGACCCATATCTACAACTTTCATGAAGAACACAAAAGCTAGTTCGGATTCCTTGAAGGTGATATTGGGCTTAGAAGTCAGAACAGAGGTGCTGACGTTGGGCCTGACCCATGAGTAGTAATTAGGCCATATCTTGGGCTGTGGTTATTGGATTTGGCTAAACTTGGTGTCTCTGGAAAGCTGAGACAATGTGCTAGAACTTTCATGAAGACCACTTGACTCAAAAATGACGCATGCCATGAGTTCAGAAGGGAAACATTTAGGAGACAAGAATCCACCCACCATTCATCTCTTTTGGCTATTTGTACTATTCTAATTCTATAAAAAGAGGCAATGACTGATCATTTGGGGGTGTTAGCTTAGTGTTAGTCTAGATTTTACTTTCATGTTTGTATGTTAATTGCTTCCTTTGTTGTAATTTTCTCTTGTTCTTAATTGAAGTTATGTTTATCTTTCTCTTCTTCTCTCTTTCTTTCTTCTTGTCTATGAGTAACTAAATCTTCATCTTGCTTGGGTGAAAAGGTTAAGCTCTTGGTAATAAGTTAAGGTTAGATTAATTTCTTTCTTGTGCTTTAAATGATATATTTTTATGTGATCTTTATATGAGTTGTATGTTGTTTCCAATTAATTTAGAAACTCTTCTTGTATAATGAATATCTTGATCCATTGTAGACACACTACTAAAAATTTGGGTTTTAGAGACCGATTTAGAGACCGATTTATTTCGGTCTCTATAGAGACCGAAATAGAGACCGATTAAGGAAAAAAAATTTAATTTGCTACCGAAATAAAATCGGTCTCTAAATCAGTCTCTAAAGTTTTTTAGAGACTGAATTAGAGACCGATATTTCGGTCTCTAAATAAAAAAATTTACAAAAAAAATCAGTCTCTAATTCAGTCTCTAATTTTTTTTAGAGACCGAATTAGAGACCGAAATTATGCTTTAAACAAAATTAAAAAAATAAAAATTATTCTTATTATTAGAGACCGATATTTCGGTCTCTAAATAAAAAAAATTACAAAAAAAATCGGTCTCTAATTCGATCTCTAACTTTTTTAAAAACCGAATTAGAGACTAAAATTATGTTATAAAAAAATTTAAAAAATAAAAAATTATTCTAGTTATTAGAGACCGATATTTCGGTCTCTAAATAAAAAAATTAACAAAAAAATATAAAATATAGCGACCGCAAATTCGGTCTCTAAAAAAATTTAAAAAATTAAAAACTGAATTTACAACTAAAATTATATTATAATTTTTTTAAAAAAATAAATATGTAGCGACCGAATTTTCGGTCGCTAAAAAATTAAAAAAATAACAATCCTAATATGGTGATATACCACCAGTCCCGATTCTTCTTTCTATCTTCCTTATTTTTACCAAAAGCCGTAGCAAAGGGAAGGTCTCACAAAGCTGGTCTTCAATTCTCTGTCGTCGTATCGGCTGCTTTCTCAAAGCCGGCAAGTGTGCTGAACGTGTTGGTGTCGGTGCCCCTGTCTACCTCTACGCTGTCTTGGAGTATCTCGCTGTTGAGGTTACTTTCCATTTTCTCTTTAGTGTAAATTTGATCCATCGAATCCACACTCTCTTTCTGCTGTTCGTTTTTGTTTTATACAAACGATTTGGGTTGATGAAAAAGTTTTTGTTTTTATCCAAATTTCGATCTGGGCAGTGTTGGAAGTCATTCGAGGGAATGAATTTGGTTGATTTGTGGAATTTGGTTCATCTCTTGCTTTTCTTTCCGTCACCAAGCGCGCCTCATCTCCACCCCATCTCCACCCCACCCCACAACCGTGCTTCCAAGCGCTCGGTCCAGATTCTTATTCAGATTGTAATAAGAATATAAGTAAATTTAATATTGCGTCTCTTGCTAACATCTAAACCAATCACGTCAGAAGAAGGGAAGAAACTAGGACTTATCGATGCTATTGTGTCTCCTGACGAGTTACTTTGCATCGGTGGGTCGTTGACCCAACCGGTTACAGTAAGTCACTGTAAATTAAACCATTAGTTTATTTACTCTGTTTACATTTTAGTCTTGAGTTAAACACCATGTTTTTGTAACTCCTTAACTCCTTACATTTTAACCATTAGATGCAATATTGACTAAAATCCAGTTCACTCGTTCCTCCATCGTTGGAGTGCGTTGAAGGCTGTAAGCTCCAGCTTAGACATCTGCATTCATGACCACGGATCTTCACTTAATGGTGAGTGTTTGTGTTATCATTTGAGGTTTGGTTTGATGGTTAGTGCTTATTTAGTTTGGTTGGGTCAGATCCATTGCAAACCTTCTCTATGTATGTTTGCTCTATTTTTATTTCGTATAACTTGTCATGCTCTTCATTCAGGATATGCTTCATGGATTCGTTCTTGTCTTGCTTCATTATATTTTGTGATTTTGATTCTATGTCTTGGATGAGTGCACATGATCTGTATGATAAAATGTCTGAGTGAGGAAATAATAAGAAAGCAATAATTGTTTTTTCCTGCTTAGTCTAGAACTATGATGGCATTTTAGTTTTGAATATGTGTAGAAAAAAAGAATGGAAGTCAATCCAAATGTTTGGCATAGCCAAAAAATTATAATTGTGAAAGCAAATGATAAAAATTCATTATATAAGATCTTACAAAATATAATTAATTAAAATAGAACAAGGCGACCTGGTGATCGAGTTTGTGGGTTCTATTAAAATTCTTGGTTGAGGATTGTTAAAGTAGGTAAACTTACAAGTGCAAAATAACTTGGTATCTCGGCTGTGGGCGCTTGAAATTGGAGAGAGGCGCAAACCTTGGATTCGTTCACTTCATAGGACAGACAAACTTGGTTCCCTTTCTGAAACACGTGAAGTGTTGAAAACTCCAGACAAAATGTCAAGAAGACTGCTCCACATTTGCCTCAGCACCAGGCTTGCATAGATGTGATTGAGCATGGAATAGTTCATGGAGGCTACAGTGGAGTTCTAAGGTATTGTTAGTTTATGATTGTCTTTGTTCAAAGTAAATGCATGTGCTTTCTTGCTTGGATTTTTAGTCACTCAGTTCCTTGTTATTCTGCTTTTGAGTTTGAGATAGATTATTCTTCCTCTATTATTCACAAGTATCTTGCTACCTGTTTTGTGTAACTTACGATCAGTTGATTCAGTTCACATATAAGCTAATGACTAAAAAATTAATTGCAGGAGGCTGCAGTATTCAAGAAGTTAGTCATATCTGACACTGCAAAAGGTTTAATCCATGTCTTCTTTGCTCAGCGTACAATATCAAAGGTACATTGCCAGATATAACCTTCCTCCCCTGGATATTGAATCTGAACCCGTACTTTCCTTCTCAAGTAATGATTAGATGACTAGTATAGGTGATCTTTGGCCTTTGCTTTCATTTTTTTATTGTTTTTAATGATACTTATGTGCTTCATGCCTGAATAGAGAAAACTAGATTGTTTGGATGGTTCTCAGACAACAAAGGTTTAGTGGTCCTCATTATATTTGACGACAAATTCCATATAAATAACTGATAAATCAACATTTCATATGGTTTAGTTTTTAACATGGATTTCTCATCTTCTCATTGCTGATCTTGGGAAAACAAAGCAATGAGAGTTTACTCTGGTTTATGTATTCACTGACTCATCGTCTTTTGGCGGTGCACTGGTGTAACCGATATTGGACTCGAAGCCAAGAAATGTGAAAAAAGCTGTTGTTATTGGGGTAGGTCTTATGGGTTCGGCATTAGCTCTTTTACTAAGCAACATTGATATTATACTTAAGGAAGTCAATTGAATATCTTCTGAAGGGAATAAAAACGATAGAAGGTGATTATTCCGACTTGTGAGTGAAGTAGGAATAATTGGAGACAGAAGATCAATTGCTAATTGGTCGATGTTAGTGATAAGTTATTGTCAAGTTGCTAAGTAGTGTCTTCCATAAAAATAGTATGTTCAGCGGAATGTTTGCTGAGGACTTTTTAATATGCACTGCTATCTAACGGTTGGTTTAATATGCACATTAATAGCAAGACATATTCTGGACATTGGCTAGTTAGTATACCTAATTTCTATTTAAATGCATGTTAATGCTCTAATCTGTAAGCATTATTCTTCACCATATAAGAAGGACTTGTTATTACTTATTACAATTTTGGTAGTCTAGTTCTCTGAAGGATGACTACCCTTACTTAGCAAGCTTAAATTGCTCCCTTATAAACTCTTTCTTGGAATGAAATGGAAGATATTGGAAACATTTAAACTTCTTCAAATTCTTCAGGGAGGACAAGTATAGAGTAAACAACTCTTGTCCTTGATGCATGTAAGTTTATTTTATAACAAATTTTTTTGACATATTTTTATTTCATTTTGTATGACAGCAAATGTTCATGGTTTAGTGACGAGAGGAAAGTTGACAAAACATAAGGCAGATGGAGCACTCTCACTGCTTAAAGGTGTTTTGGATTACTCAATTTAAAGATGTGGACATGGTCATTGAGGTTGGTTGCATGAAGTCCTTTTTATTTTACTTAGAAAATAGTTGACTTGGTTTAGAATATTGGAACTTGGATCATTCAAAGAAGTTGTTAAAGTGTTTTTGTTATACACATTTACGCTAAGTTCATTTTCTCAGTCTCATGGTACTGAATATTTTACAGAGGACATCTAAAGTGTCCTTGTTGATACTGTTGGAAGTTAATTAGCATAATTTTTCTCTCTTTGCAGGCTGTAATTGAAAATGTTAGTCTTAAACAAACTATATTTAGTGATCTTGAGAAGATCTGCCCTTCACACTGCATTTTGGCAACGAACACATCAACTATTGACCTTAATATCATTGGTGAAAAGACCAGATCTCAAGATCGCATTGTGGGTGCTTTGATCAGAGAAGTTAACTACACATGGTTAACTAAATTCTCTCCTTTACTTAATGATAAGTTATACTCATGTATCTAAGTTGTCATTAAAATGCTGACAGAGGATTTTCCTTGACAAATTGACTTTTGAGAGTTTAATAGTATGTCAAATTGAAATTAAACAAGTTTGCAGCTTTTAACATGTGATTGAAATCACGTTTATTCTTGTACTTTATGTCATGGCTTATATTATGTTAGATTTATGTGTTGCTTTAACTTTTTACATTAATTAGTGTTATATTGGTATTGACAGACCAAATTTGCAAACGAAATCCAAGAAATGACCCAAAGAGCATCAGAGCAGGGAACTCCTCCCCCAGATGAGTTGGATGTGTGGCGCAATGTAGTTAGAGTAAAAAAAGGTAAAATATATAGTCTTGGAATTGAGTCTACCATAGTGGCTAGAAGACCACAATATCGTGGCTCAAGTTCTTCATCATCTAACTGGGTGCGAAAAGATGAACTTGAAGAATTAAGAAGTGAGAGAAATGAGCTTCGAGCTCAAGTGGCAGATAAGAGGAGACAGATTGAGGAGACAAATCGGTTGGTATGAGAGATGATGCAGTTGATTAACTTTCAGTCTTCTCAAACATTTCCCATGACTGACGGAGCAGAAGAGGACGAGGACGAGGACGAATTTTTATGATTAGAGTTTAGTTTGTTTTATGTTCAACTTTTTTATATTTGAAATGTTATAGTAATGAGATATTGTAGACAATGCTTGGTTTAGTTTTTTTCTAGAATGTCTTAATGTTTAAATAATATATTTTAAAAACTGAATTAGTTTAGTTTACGTTATTTTTTATTTATGTGTTTGATTATATATAAGATTGTTGATTGTTGTTTATTAGGTGTTTTAAAAATTTGGATTTTAACAAATTTAAAAATAATTATAAATTCATATCGTTGATTGTTGTTTATTAGGTGCTTCAAAAATTTGGATTTTAATAGATTTAAAAATAATTATAAATTCATATCACAAATTAGAGACCGAATTAGGAATTGAAAATATTTTTAAAAAAAAATTTAGCGACTGATTTAGAGATTGATAAATCAATCTCTAGATTAGAGACCGATTTAGTGACCAATTTTATAAAATATATAATATATTTAGTGTTTTAGAGACCGATTTAGAGACCGATTTAGAGACTAATAAATCGGTCTCTAATTAGAGACCGATTTAGTGACTGACTTTATAAAATATATAATATATTCATAGTTTTAGAGACTGATTTAGAGACCGATTTTAGAGACTGATATAGAGACTGATAAATCGGTCTCTAAATTAGAGACCGATTTAGAGACTGAATATATAAAATATATAATATATTTAAACTTATTTGGGATGGACTTAGAGACTTATTTAGAGACTGATTTAGAGACCGAAACATCGGTCTCTAAAAAACGATCTCTAAATCGGTCTCTAATGCACTTTTTGAAATATAATTGACCAATATTTGACCGAAAATTAGAGATCGATTTAGAGACCGAAAAAAAATCGGTCTCTATAAAATCGGTCTCTAAATCGATCTCTAATATTTAGCGACGAGGCTTTTAGAGACCGATTTAAATCGGTCTCTAAATCGGTCTCTAATTAATTTAGAGACCGATTTTCTTGATTTAGAGACCGATTTTTCGGTCTCTAAAACCCGATTTTCTAGTAGTGACAATAGGATTGGCACAGTAGATGCTTTTGACGATTTACAAGTATTAGTAGATAGTTATTGGAACCATTATATGATTACATGATAGAACTTTGAATGTCAAATCTTCCGATTAGAATCTTCATTATGCATGATTTCAATTGAGTTATAAAACGAAATAATCTTGTTTTTAATTTATTACCAAGAGTGGATCTCCTAACCCAAGCAAATCTTTTTCATCTGTGAACAACTTATATTATTTTTAGTATTGTGACAAATATTCTCCGTACCTCAAATAATTTTCTCTTCATCAATTCCCTGTGGATCGACCTCAGACTCCCGAGAATTTACTACTTGAAACAACCTGCACTTGGGTTTAAAACTATATAATTATATCTCATCAAGTCATACCAGGTGAGAGCACTATGTTATTTTGAGAGATGAGAGGACTCAATACCAACCATCAGATCAAAATGAATGGTCTAAATTAAAAATTCATTAAAAAATCACTTGAGGTCATTTTTGTAAAAACTTCAATTTTCTTCTTCTTGTGCTATCAACGTCCTGCCACCAACTTTTCATTTTCCCTCTGCTATCAACTTTTCATTTTCCCCTCCCAAAGCTACCAACGTGCTACTATCAACTTCTCATTTCTGATTATATACCTGAGGAAACGAAGAGCTCTGAGCCTAGACTGAGCCATCAAGGCCGACAACAAGTTGGCATATTGGTGTCCGTGTTAAAAGTTCCAAGAAGATAGTTGCCTTTATAACAGGTGTTCTTGCTAGAGCCTAAGTTTGTGATGAGGTTGTTAATATTGCAGAGATTAATTTTCTGTGTGTTCATAAAAAGCTTAGAACAAAGAGGCTTGCTCCTGGATTATTTTCGTGCTGATGATTATGTTTTTTTAAGCTTAAATGTTTGTCTTCTAACATTCTTTTTAGAAAGGCATATGATTATTTGCTCCTGGACTTTAATAACATTGGTTATTTTACTGAATGTTGGCCATATGGCCTAAATTAGAATGTTCATCAGAAAATGCAAAAGCACTGTCATTGCAACATAATTGTCTTCTTGTTCCGCTTCTCATGCATTGATGCATATTTGAGAGACTTGCCCAAATGGGCAGCGAATTTGACTCACTTAAATCAATGTGAGCAACTGAGCATATGAGATTGTGACCCATACTGTTTGCCAATTCCATAGCATTCCTATTTCCCCACGTTTATCAATAATTAATATGTATTTTTCGTTATTGATTTTGGAAGACAATAAATCTACACCTTTTATATTAAAATTTGTATTTGTATGTTTTCATATATAAAATGATATTTTTAATTTTATTATTATTAATAATTAATAATTATATAAGCACTAGGATTGAACTAAATAATATGCCAAACTGTTTTAATTCATTTATAATTCTTATATCATGTTTTGAAAAAGAAAAACGAAATTCACACATTGTTTATTCTTTTTTCTTTCTTGGCAGACAAGTTCACAGTTTTGTATTTTCTTGAGGCTCTTGAGGATTCTGTTACCAAGTTGTTAGAGCCTGAGGAGTCTGAGCAAGATGATCAGGATTTAATATCTCAATCTTTTAACAGTCAAGACCCTGTGGATGAATCTCAATAGTGTGGCTCTTTCAACATCTTTTTTTTTCTATAGATGATATCAGAAACCTCTGTTTTTTTCATAAACATATATTTCTACTTGAAAAGGAAAGTTTAAAGGCAGTGAGAAAAGGTGCAAGGTGTTTCCATTCTGAAGTGCTTTTAACCATCAAATTAATAATCTATTACTCACAGATTAAACAGGACATCTATTGTTTATAATCTGTCAAGATATTTGCCCATAAAAATCATATCAATTAACCATTAATGTAAATAACCTCCCAATATTACCCATCTCACTCTCCCTCAATATTCTCATAAATTATCCATTATAACGGCACAATTGATTCAATGCACTATATACTTAGCTGAATGCATTTCTTGTGCAGAGCAAAGTAATTTAAAGAGTTCGTAAGCAACCATTTTCCATATAAGAAACCTTGTTGTATACATTCATAAATAAGATAGCCAGAAATACTTAAGAAACCTATTTCATAAATCTTGTTGCAAATTCACATTTTCCTGTATGCGAACCTATTTCAAACTTGTTCTAACGAATCAAAATAAAATATTGAACAAGATCAATATTAAGAGTAAAAAAAAAATCCTTAACAGAGTTGTGATTACAAAAGTCATTGATATAAAATGTCATTCAATTCCCACAAGCAATGCAAACTGTCTCCAACACAAAAGTTGTAATTCCCAAACTATCAAGAGCTACTTCAATGATATAAAATCGCTCCAAACTTATAATAAATCAAGATATAAGAAACAATTGATTATGTTAATCTTTGAAATAAAGATAAAATATGGAAATCATAATTATTAATTATGCACATAAGAAAGAGGTTTCTTACCAAAATTAGAGAGATATTTTTTGGGATAGTAGCGACTGTCATGATTTGCATATTAGCCACTGATGTGTGTGAAACAACATCATATTTTGTTCTTATTTTGCATGCATTTTTATGCATTTTAGTTTTCTTTTTTATTTGTTTTTCCCTTTAGTTCGGATAATTGCGGTGTTTTTGGTGTTGTTGTGCAAGATTGGTGCTTAATTAGCCTTGAAATGGATGGAAAGCTTGCACAATTGAAGTTGGAGCTTAAAGGGTAGCAATTTGGGACAAAAAGCTCACTCCAGAAGGTACTACGGCCTGCCCACGAACTGAACCACGGCCATGGATCGAGCAACTACGTAAAAAAACAAAGGGGAAGTCCAGAGAAGACCACAGCCTGGCCGTGGAATGAACCACGGTCGTGGTTGTCAAACAGAGACAACCACGACCTGGCTGTGGACTGAACCACGGCCGTGGTTCGGGATGCGTGTCAGTTGTTTAAGTCCATTTTTCTCTTTTCTGATGGGCTTAGACCAGTTTTAACCCATGTGGTATATATAGATGTTCTGAAGACAACATTAGGGTTCGAATTTGGTTTTGGAGAAGGCATATAGGAGGCTCTTGATCTTCATCTTCCTCTCTTCTCTCTGGGATTACAGGTTTGGATGTTCTTGAAGTTGAATTTCTGGTTTCTTCTTCTCCATGTCTGAGTAGTTCCTTTTGTTTCTAGGATTGGGCAATACCCTTTGATACATTGATGATAATTAATTGATATTGTTTACCCCTTTTATTAATCTTGAATGTTGTTGATTTGATCCTTATTGCGATTATTCATGTGAATTTGCTGGCTACTTATTTGCATCTCATAGATATCTAGGGACGTACTGAAAGGTGAACCTAGGTGTTGGAACCATAAGAATTGAACTTAAGGTCTAAATCACGAGAGTAGGTTTAGCCTTTCGAGGATTAATGAATTACCAAAAAGCGTAATGGGTTCAATTTAGATTCAATTACCACGAGAGTAGGAATTGGTTTAATTAGGCACGGTTCTTGTATCTTGAGAGGGAACATTAACTAATTTATGGTAATTCACCTTCAATTGAATTTCAAGTGTTAATAAGAGGATTATCAATTAGGAGTCTTGTATCATTGTGGTTAACCTCAATCCTGGAAGCTTTCTTGAATCTGAAAACCTTTCCTTAACAATTGCTATTTTTGTTCTCAATTTGCATTTTGATATTTATTTATTTAATTGTTTGGTTACTACGCTATTGTTAATCAACAATTATATTCCTTTTTGTTTAATATAATTGAATTAATTAATTAATTGGTATTCATAGACATAGTCCCTGTGAATTTGATCTTTTTATTACTTGACGACGAAACTGTACACTTGCGGATTTCACGCACCAAGTTTTTGGCGCCGTTGCCGGGGACTGTGTTTTTCTTGAATATCAGTTAATTTTTTATTTAATTATTTTAAACCTTTTTACTACATTCTTGGTTTCTCTTTGACTCTCTGCAGGTAATTTCTCTTGTTTATGCGAAGTACTAGACATTCTGGGACTCTTATTGAAGCAGATCCTAAAATTGAAAGAACTCTTCGTAGAAGAAGAAGACAACGAGAGGAAAGAGCAAGAGAAATAATTGAACCAACGCTTGTCATGGCTGCACCTGCTGATAATAGACCTCTCAAAAAGTATGCAGCCCTTAATGCTTGGGGTTTGCAATCTGGAATTGCTAGGCCATCCATTGAAGCTAGACAGTTCACCATACCACCTGCTTTACTCTCTATGATAAGGCAGAACTAGTTTGGAGGATTGTCATCAGAGGACCCAAACGATCATGTGGATATGTTCTTGGAATTCTGTGAGACCCTCAAGATTGAAGGTGCCTCTGTTGATGCTATTCGCCTTCGCCTATTTCCATTATCATTGAGAGATAGAGCTAGGGCTTGGTTGAAGTTAGTTCCCGCTGAGACCATCACTTCTTGGGACCAATTGGAGCAAGCTTTCCTGAACAAATTCTTTCCACCATCCAAGACTGCTCATCTGAGGACCCAAATCACGAGTTTTGTTCAGAAAGATGGTGAATCATTATTGGAAGCTTAGGATAGATATAAAGCTTTGCTGGAAGCCTGCCCACACCATGGGTTAGAAAAATGGTTGATCGTCCACACCTTCTATAATGGGCTAGAATATTCTTCGAAGGTATCTCTAGACTCCGCAGCTGGTGGAGCTTTGATGAACAGAAGACTGACAGATGCCTATGAGATCATTGAGAGTGTCGCCACAAATCATCACCAATGGGCAAATGAAAGAGGTAATAACCCAAGAAAACTCTCGGGAGGTAAGTTTGAGGTAGACGAGGTTAATTTAATTATGTCAAAATTTGATTCTTTGAATAAACGTTTTGACATGCTTGAAAAAGCTCATGTTAATGGCATAGGTGCTTCTAACAATTTTGAGATTTGTGGAGTACAGGGACACATAGGTGCTGAATGCCAAGTTGGAATTGGCTCCTCACAAGGTACACCGGTGGAGCAAGTGGAATCATGCCATAATTTCCATGACTTCAACCAAAAGGGGAGGAATGATCCATATTCCTAAACTCACAACCCCGGTTAGAGGTCACATCCCAACTTCTCCTACCGGAATAGTCAATACCAAGTGTAACACCCTCCGTAGGGCGTCACATTTAAGAAAAAAAGAAAAAAAAAATAAATCTTAAAACTAATTAAAATCATTTTATAAAAGCTTTGAGTTTTAAAATATGGATTTTAAAATTTCTTATTGCGGAAATACAAACTTACAATAGGAAATTTTAAGTAAAATGGAAATTAAATTTAACAGATTAACATACACATCACCAATCATTTCATATAAGTTAAAACGTAATATTTACAGACTCGAGAAACAGTTAGTAAACCCAAAGACGGGTACTACTAATAGCACGAAACAACACTAACGAGAAAAATTCAACCTACATAGTCTGTTTCTTCACCAACTGCATCTTGTTGAAACTTGTAAGACCACTCAATGACGTCGCCACCATCTTTAGAATATTGTCTCCCTAGGGTTAAGAATGTGCTCTCCGCCTACTATACGAATTGAAGAATACAAACCAAACAAAAACAACACAGGAAAGAGGTGAGATCCCTTTCACCAGTACCAGTACGGTAGTAAAGAATAATACGAATGACAAAGTCATTCCATACACACAGATAATCACAATTATAGTCATGTTATCAAATATTTCTAATATGCATACAACCTAATAAAATAAACAGTAATAACATTATCAGGATAGATATAACAATTCATACCATATAAAATATCATAACAGTACAATAAAAATAAAGATTAAATTCAATAACAACATTTCATAGCGAGAACAAAAATACAATAATGCACAGAGACAAAATACAACATATAAACAATTAATATCGGATATGAAAGATCACAAATAAAAATATCACATATATAACACAAATAAAGAAAACCACATAGATAAATCAATCTCACAGATAAAATAAGATAAGAAATGGACAACTAACATAAAAATTATCGATAAATATAAATAGAGAAAATGTAAAAACATCCAAGATATTACCAGATAAAGATAAATAGAGAAATGGAATATTATCCAAGATATAATCAAATACACCAAAACACAACCCTACTCCATGGAGCTAAACCCAAACAGATATCAGAGAGAATGACTTGCAAAATCTATTAGTACCACGGCTGCCCAACCAACTATTACGCGATCACACGTTGCGTCAATAGCCTACGACACTGGGAATCCACCATCCAGGCGTAGTATAGTTCACGGTCTCCCGTTGTGGCACTATAGGCAATGTACTACTAGACTTTACAAACCTCGATTAAATATAGTGAATGTCGAGTACATTAGTGTGCTATCGGTTTACCACGGCCCAGCGGAGCTACCAACTGTCCACATGTGGGATCCCGTACACTAAAGTCTCCAAGTTCATTAGAACAATGAACCACACTACATTTATCGCATCGACAACACGATGTGATTCGTCTCGTCAACCAAAACACCAAAAATTGGTATAAAGACAAAACATAATTCCAAATATATGAAATTACGAAAATGCCCTCAAGATAAAAATATGCCCTCAATGGCAAAAAGCCTGTACGGGTTCACATTTTCCCGACAGCGAAAATTAAATATAGTAACGGTCAATCGCGTAGAAATTTTATCGCATTTTCATAATTCCGTCGTTTTTACAAACGTTTAAAAATCGCGTAAAGATATTTTTCTGTTTTTAAAATCGCGTAGCATTTTAATACGTTTTCTCAATCGCGTAGGATTTTTAAATCGTTTTCTTGTCCAACTTCCTTAAATAACTGTTTAAAACAGGACGAAAATAATATTTAGTACTTTCAAATTACGTAGAATATTTTTCATAGCGTATCTTGTCTTTTGGACATCTTTTCTATCTTATTTATCCGTTTTTACTAAAAATTGACAATTTTGTTTAATAAATTATAATAATGGTTTCCTAAATTTACCATTTAAAAGTCCTTTTCATTTTTATTAATACCAAATAATTATACTTTTGAAAATTCCTAACGTGCTTCAAAACACACGATGAGCTATACGTTAGAAATTTTATAAAGCTACTGTATTTCTTCTTACAAGTAAAAACCATTAGTATTAACCTCTTAAACTTAATTCTAACTATTTTATTTCTTTAAAACTCATTGTAGAAAATTTACTTTAACTTGTATTGCTTCTTCTTGATTGAAAATAGCTTGGAATTAATTTTTAGAAATCATGAATGTATAATTTGGCATGTTGGCGAATTTGATAAAAACTTTGCATTTGATTTCCGAATTATTTTTCACCTTTTAAATACATGTTTAATCTCTTGTATTGTCTACATTGATTTAATCCTTACCCTAGAAAATAGTTTTAGAAATCAAAGTGTTGAAGTTAGACATGTTGGATGAAAATGTAAGGTTATGCCATTTAATTTCCAAATTCATTTTTCTTAATCTAAACAAATGGATATCTTACCAATTCTCTTAGGTTATTTAGGTCACCTTTTAAGAAAATTAAGAGAACATTTTGGTTCCCCATTTAAATCATGGCCGTGAGCCTTGTTAATGTGTTCTTTGGAACACTCATGCAATCCTTGACATATTATTTGCATCCTATATATTATCATGCATTTCTAACACATGCCATATTATCAAAGCTTGTAGACATGCAAATTAAAGCTTGTAGACATGCAATTTATTACAAATATCACATAAGAAGACTACTAACAAATACACAACAACCTACTAGTAAGCACCAAATTATCAAACACACAAATAACAAACACACAAATAATTAACACATCAAAACAAGCACACCACCGAATCCTTATGGATTCTACAAGCACAACCACATATATTCCTCACCACCAACACTTGGTTGATGAGGGTAATCTCCCTCTTACCTCTTGTAGAAACCTCCAAGCCATTGTATGTCTCCTTCAAGCAATTTCTCTCCACCAAGAGCTACTTGAAAAATCAAAGAAAACATACAATATTAATATCTAAGGCTTGAGTAAGGAAAACCATGAATCAAAATATGGTTTAAAAGGAAAGAATAAAATTAATAGTGAAGATTTCATAAACTTCACCTTAAAACCCTACACCTTGAGCTTGAAGAACAAGGGTGAAAATGGATGATTTAGGAAAAACTTCCAACATGAAAGTTCCTTAGAATGGTATGGAGATTCAAGATCTATGGTCATTTAAATTTTTAGAAGCTTGGAAGAGGATTTTTGGTAGTTGGCCGAATTCAAGAGGAAGAGAAAAAGGAAAGAAATTTGGTTGCTTGATCTTGGTTCTTTGAAGAAAAAGATATAGAAGAGAACAAATGAAATAAATTGATGAAGATTGTCTCCATTTGGGAAGCTTTGGCCGTAGAGTTGGAGAAGAAAAAGAGAAAGAAAAGTTGAGAGCTTTTGGCTTATTTGATGTGTTTGGAGAAAGATGAAGACTTTGAGAAATAAAAACAAGTCTCCTTTGGCTTTTCTAAGCTTTGGCCGTAGGACACTTTGAGAGAAAATGAGAACATGTGTTGTTTTGCTTCTTTGAATAATAGCAAATTGAAGAATTCACCCAAGGTGAATTGCCGTAGAAGCCAACAACAAGAGCCACTAAAATTATCTAATTTTAGGAAATGGAAATTAGCTTTATTTCCTTTGTGACAAACTTGGAGAGCAAGGATATATTAAAGTGTTGGAATTGCCTTCCTAAAGGCATTCAATTGCCGTAAATGCATTATGGCAAGAAGCCATCAATATTGACTTTTTCATACTTGGTTAATTAATAAAAGATAGAAAGAAATCAATTGTAATATTTTGCCTTGCATGGATTTGGCTTTGCCGTGGAAGCAACAAAGAAAAAGCCACCAATGTTGACTTGGTTAATTAGTTGAAAGATAGTAAGAATTGATTGTAATATTTGTTTCACCAAAGGCTTACTTCACCGTAGAAAGCAACCAAGAAAAGCCACTAAATTTGACTAGTCTTCCTTTTATTCAATTTGGCATCCTACATGCATTTCACAAAGCTTTCTACGTAACTTACTTTGTGAATTTGGCTATTAGAGCCAATTCCTTCACCGTAGAACCATTGCAAATTCAAGAAGCCTAAATTGATTTAATAGCTTGTTTCCTATTGGTTCAAAAAAATTCAAGCCATTAATTTTGACCACTTTCTATTGGTTAAATATTTACTAACTTAATTCTTATTGGTTGCTATTCTTGTTGACCAATTTCCTATTGGTGCACATTATATTTTATAGTATACTTTAACCAATGAACAATATTTATTATTTATAAAGTCAGTATCTATTATCCAATGGATAATAAAATACACATAGGTTTTTATTTTATACTAACAGAGTAGAAATTATTATTGATTATTTTTCTTCTACTGATTACCCTTGATGAGTCATAAACGAGTCATCAAAGAGAAATTTTTAGAACATGTGACTCACTACGATGAGTCAAGATGATGAGTCATCGTGGAATTTTCTAGAACGGGTGAGTCGGCATGGCGAGTCACGTAGATATTTTCTAGAGCGGATGAGTCAAGATAGATATTTTCCAAAACAATTGAGTCGGCATGGCGAGTCGGCATCTTGAGTCACTTGACGCATTACAATCATCATTGGCTGCGTCATCTATGGTGAGTCACAATTTGAGTCATCGAGAGAAACTTCTGAATCAAGCGAGTCATCCGCGGTGAGTCACAGTCGAGTCGACTTCTAGAACCTTCTAGAAGGCTGCGAGTCATGATCTTTGAGGTGTCACGCCACGTGTCATCGTCCTATTGGCCCGTTGCGATGAGTCATAGCCACCAATTTTGACCAGCTCCTCATTGGTCCACGTGTCGACTTAAGGACTAAACGTGGGTCCCGCAAAAATATTTCCGGGTCCGTCACTTATTTATCTTGACTAACAAAATAATATTATAATAATATAAAATTATTTTATTTGACGATTAAATCCTAAAAATTAAAAGATTATTTTTAGTCTCATTCAGAATCGGGTTAAGTAAGATTTCCCAATTCTAAATAATAAAATAAGATTTTCCCGGCCGAAAAATATTATTTTCCTACCCCGAGCAAATCACACAAAAAGTCCATATAAAATCACAGACGGTATTATCGGACATTAAATCAAGAAGAAAACAATTAAAAACAAAGAAAAACAAGAAAAAACAAGATGCGTTCGGGACGTAACGGTCATTTTTCCATTTTTTCCCACAACGTAGGTAATCGTCCAAAACGTTCAAATAAAATATCCAGCATGTTATATAGCTGTATATCTTTCTTAAAAATTAAAACGAAATGTTCGAAAAAATTTTTATTTCACCGCTGGAAGAAAAATACGTAAAACGATTATATAAAATACTAGACAGTATTATACATCTGTTTTTGATACAGAAAAATTTAAAACAGTAATTTGATAAAAATTTTTATTTTACTGTATCGAAATAAATTATGTAAAACTATCAAATAAAATAACAAACAGTATTGTTTTTCTGTATTTCATACAGAAAAACAAGAAACAGTAAAATAGGGACACAACGGTATTTTACCCAAAAGTTGGGATGTTACAACACTCCCCACCAAAAAGGAATTTCGTCCCCGAAATTCGCAGCAGTCTCTGAACAGTCCCTTCGTCTTGTCTTTTATATTTTCACGTTGCACCTCCGTTTACACCACTCCAGATTACCTCGATTAACGAAAACTCCTTGCATCGCGTAAAACATGGAGAATAGTATTTTAGTGGGATTCTTCATGATTTCGAGAATAGATCAGAATGTCGTTAATAAAGATAATGACAATTCTGTCTAAATAAGGACGAAAGATACTATCCACTACGCTTCCGCTGCGTCACTCTGATCAGTACCATTTGAAATTATCCCTGACTTTGTACCGCTTCACTCTTCTGCCTTTACTTTTAACTGGAAGTGCCTCATAATCCAAGTTCTCTTTTTCAACAATACTGTATTTGATACTTATGACATAATTTTGACTAAAAACATCCTTTCTTTACAATTGCAACACACAAAAGGACATTATAAAAATTTAGAAGAAAAGGTAGAGAAATTATTTGAATTGTTATCAGACTTGTCTAACAAAGAATTTGACATTGCCTGATTTTAAGAATAAGATTTCTGGGACACCAAAGTTTTACTGAAACAATCTATAGGATATGATTAAAGATAACCAATCCATATATAAGATCACATCTATCTCGCGAAAGAGATAGACAGTTTAGATTAACAAAAAAGATTGTTTAAAGGACTGTGGATAATAACAATAGGTTTGGTAACAAAAGCGAGAAATAGATAAATCAAAAGGTAACAAAGATATTGATAGCTTTAATCAACTCAAATAGTTAATTAGTCATAAAAGAATGAGTTAGACCAAAAGTACATTTTTCGCAATTGCGGTATATGAAAGATGTCATGAAGACATAGAAATAAAAGATGATAGAATCATCCATACCACCGAACATATCCACTAGAGAAATTGATATGGTACGATGAATTTAAAAAATAAGCTTTTAACTTGGACAATTCAACTGATAAGTCTAACAGTATGGATGGTTGGAAAAATACCCAATCCATATTTTTAAATTGCATCCGTTTTGAGAACGAAGCATACAAATTGAATCAACAGAAAAGATTCAATTATTTAATAGACTTAGGATGGTTTAAGCAACTCAAGTTCTCAACTACATGTTCTAATAACAGAAGTAGAAACAATCAGGCCAAAAGAATAATGAAGACACAAATAATTCTAATTGACTCACACAATATATGCCATAGAGAAATAGGCTACTCTCGGAATTATACAGTATAGTTAAAGAATCACCTTTTTGTGACACAATCTCCTTTGTTTAGGTCCGCAACCTAAGATGCTTTTGCTCCACTTGAAGAATCGATGTTCCACTCTACTTAAGATGTCGAAGCACGTACGGTACTAACAGATGACTTCGTTTTTAGCAAGATACACTGTTTAGCAAAACGTCCGGGCATCCTACACTTGAAAACAGATGATTTTCCTTTGATTGCACAACTCCTCGTTAGATGATCTTCCTCACACTTTCAACACGTTGGTGCAGATGTCACAATCTAACCAAACTTGCTACCGCTAGCTTTTCCTCCGCAAGATTGTTGTTGTTGTTGACTTCCCGATGATCACGAATACGTTTTTCCACTGGACTTGCTTGGTCTTACGACTTCGCCTTCTTCAGAACTAATACGGTCTAACGTTACGAAATTGCGTATTCTAAGATTTATTTCGACTTGATGCCTTCTAATCCTCGGCTATCGTTCCTCGCTGCTGAGTAATCCTCAAGTCATATTGTCTTGTTTCTTCAATTATTCTTTACCTTGCTTTCATAGTTGTAGTCATATCACCGCTATCGCATCTTGCTTCCTCACGTGCACGTTTACCACGAATCATCGTCTTTCTTCAAAGACAGACGAATCATAATACAATGGATACCAAAGTAACCATTCCAAAGAAACATTATCTCCTTTCGGTCCAAGCACGAGAGTCACACAACAAAAACAAGGCAAACCCAACCACAAACCCCAAAAAGACTCTAACCGTGCTCGATACCAACTAATGTAACACCTCCGTAGTAGGGCGTCACATTTAAGAAAAAAAAAAAAAAAATAAATAAATCTTAAAACTAATTAAAATCATTTTATAAAAGCTTTGAGTTTTAAAATATGGATTTTAAAATTTCTTATTGCGGAAATACAAACTTACCTAAATTTTAAGTAAAATGGAAATTAAATTTAACAGTTAACATACACATCACCAATCATTTCATATAAGTTAAAACGTAATATTTACAGACTCGAGAAAAACAGTAGTAAACCCAAAGACGGGTACTACTAATAGCACGGAACAACAACTAACGAGAAAAATTCAACCTACATAGTCTGTTTCTTCACCAACTGCATCTTGTTGAAACTTGTAAGACCACTCAATGACGTCGCCACCATCTTTAGAATATTGTCTCCCTAGGGTTAAGAATGTGCTCTGCCTACTATACGAATTCGAAGAATACAAACCAAACAAAAACAACACAGGGAAAGAGGTGAGATCCCCTTTCACCAAGTCACCGACGGTAGTAAAGAATAATACGAATGACAAAGTCATTCCATACACACACGATAATCACAATTATAGTCATGTTATCAAATATTTCTAATATGCATACAACCTAATAAAATAAACAAGTAATAACATTATCGGGATAGATATAACAATTCATACCATATAAAATATCATAACAAGACAATAAAAATAAAGATTAAATTCAATAACAACATTTCATAGCGAACAAAAATACAATAATGCACGACAAAATACAACATATAAACAATTAATATCATATATGAAAGATCACAAATAAAAATATCACATATATAACACAAATAAAGAAAACCACATAGATAAATCAATCTCACAGATAAAATAAGATAAGAAATGGACAACTAACATAAAAATTATCGATAAATATAAATAGAGAAAATGTAAAAACATCCAAGATATTACCGATAAAGATAAATAGAGAAAATGGAATATTATCCAAGATATAATCAAATACACCAAAACACAACCCTACTCCATGGAGCTAAACCCAAACAGATATCGAGAGAGAATGACTTGCAAAATCTATTAGTACCACGGCTGCCCAACCAACTATTACGCGATCACACGTTGCGTCAATAGCCTACGACACCTTTGGGAATCCACCATCCAGGGCGTAGTATAGTTCCATGATCTCCGTTGTGGCACTATAGGCAATGTACTACTAGACTTTACAAACCTCGATTAAATATAGTGAATGTCGAGTACATTAGTGTGCTATCGGTTTACCACGGCCCAATGAGCTACCAATCATCCACATGTGGGATCCCGTACACTAAAGTCTCCAAGTTCATTAGAACAATGAACCACACTACATTTATCGCATCGACAACACGATGTGATTCGTCTCGTCAACCAAAACACCAAAAATTGGTATAAAGACAAAACATAATTCCAAATATATGAAATTACGAAAATGCCCTCAAGATAAAAATATGCCCTCAATGGCAAAAAGCCTGTACGGGTTCACATTTTCCCGACAGCGAAAATTAAATATAGTAACGGTCAATCGCGTAGAAATTTTATCGCATTTTCATAATTCCGTCGTTTTTACAAACGTTTAAAAATCGCGTAAAGATATTTTTCTGTTTTTAAAATCGCGTAGCATTTTTAATACGTTTTCTCAATCGCGTAGGATTTTTAAATCGTTTTCTTGTCCAACTTCCTTAAATAACTGTTTAAAACAGATGAAATAATATTTAGTACTTTCAAATTACGTAGAATATTTTTCATAGCGTATAATCTTGTCTTTTGGACATCTTTTCTATCTTATTTATCCGTTTTTTACTAAAAATTGACAAGATTTTTGTTTAATAAATTATAATAATGGTTTCCTAAATTTACCATTTAAAAGTCCTTTTCATTTTTATTAATACCAAATAATTATACTTTTGAAAATTCCTAACGTGCTTCAAAACACACGATGAGCTATACGTTAGAAATTTTATAAAGCTACTTGTATTTCTTCTTACAAGTAAAAACCATTAGTATTAACCTCTTAAACTTAATTCTAACTATTTTATTTCTTTAAAACTCATTGTAGAAAATTTACTTTAACTTGTATTGCTTCTTCTTCTTGATTGAAAATAGCTTGGAATTAATTTTTAGAAATCATGAATGTATAATTTGGCATGTTGGCGAATTTGATAAAAACTTTGCATTTGATTTCCGAATTATTTTTCACCTTTTAAATACATGTTTAATCTCTTGTATTGTCTACATTGATTTAATCCTTACCCTAGAAAATAGTTTTAGAAATCAAAGTGTTGAAGTTAGACATGTTGGATGAAAATGTAAGGTTATGCCATTTAATTTCCAAATTCATTTTTCTTAATCTAAACAAATGGATATCTTACCAATTCTCTTAGGTTATTTAGGTCACCTTTTAAGAAAATTAAGAGAACATTTTGGTTCCCCATTTAAATCATGGCCGTGAGCCTTGTTAATGTGTTCTTTGGAACACTCATGCAATCCTTGACATATTATTTGCATCCTATATATTATCATGCATTTCTAACACATGCCATATTATCAAAGCTTGTAGACATGCAAATTAAAGCTTGTAGACATGCAATTTATTACAAATATCACATAAGAAGACTACTAACAAATACACAACAACCTACTAGTAAGCACCAAATTATCAAACACACAAATAACAAACACACAAATAATTAACACATCAAAACAAGCACACCACCGAATCCTTATGGATTCTACAAGCACAACCACATATATTCCTCACCACCAACACTTGGTTGATGAGGGTAATCTCCTCTTACCTCTTGTAGAAACCTCCAAGCCATTGTATGTCTCCTTCAAGCAATTTCTCTCCACCAAGAGCTACTTGAAAAATCAAAGAAAACATACAATATTAATATCTAAGGCTTGAGTAAGGAAAACCATGAATCAAAATATGGTTTAAAAGGAAAGAATAAAATTAATAGTGAAGATTTCATAAACTTCACCTTAAAACCCTACACCTTGAGCTTGAAGAACAAGGGTGAAAATGGATGATTTAGGAAAAACTTCCAACATGAAAGTTCCTTAGAATGGTATGGAGATTCAAGATCTATGGTCATTTAAATTTTTAGAAGCTTGGAAGAGGATTTTTGGTAGTTGGCCGAATTCAAGAGGAAGAGAAAAAGGAAAGAAATTTGGTTGCTTGATCTTGGTTCTTTGAAGAAAAAGATATAGAAGAGAACAAATGAAATAAATTGATGAAGATTGTCTCCATTTGGGAAGCTTTGGCCGTAGAGTTGGAGAAGAAAAAGAGAAGAAAAGTTGAGAGCTTTTGGCTTATTTGATGTGTTTGGAGAAAGATGAAGACTTTGAGAAATAAAAACAAGTCTCCTTTGGCTTTTCTAAGCTTTGGCCGTAGGACACTTTGAGAGAAAATGAGAACATGTGTTGTTTTGCTTCTTTGAATAATAGCAAATTGAAGAATTCACCCAAGGTGAATTGCCGTAGAAAGCCAACAACAAGAGCCACTAAAATTATCTAATTTTAGGAAATGGAAATTAGCTTTATTTCCTTTGTGACAAACTTGGAGAGCAAGGATATATTAAAGTGTTGGAATTGCCTTCCTAAAGGCATTCAATTGCCGTAAATGCATTATGGCAAGAAGCCATCAATATTGACTTTTTCATACTTGGTTAATTAATAAAAGATAGAAAGAAATCAATTGTAATATTTTGCCTTGCATGGATTTGGCTTTGCCGTGGAAGCAACAAAGAAAAAGCCACCAATGTTGACTTGGTTAATTAGTTGAAAGATAGTAAGAATTGATTGTAATATTTGTTTCACCAAAGGCTTACTTCACCGTAGAAAGCAACCAAGAAAAGCCACTAAATTTGACTAGTCTTCCTTTTATTCAATTTGGCATCCTACATGCATTTCACAAAGCTTTCTACGTAACTTACTTTGTGAATTTGGCTATTAGAGCCAATTCCTTCACCGTAGAACCATTGCAAATTCAAGAAGCCTAAATTGATTTAATAGCTTGTTTCCTATTGGTTCAAAAAATTCAAGCCATTAATTTTGACCACTTTCTATTGGTTAAATATTTACTAACTTAATTCTTATTGGTTGCTATTCTTGTTGACCAATTTCCTATTGGTGCACATTATATTTTATAGTATACTTTAACCAATGAACAATATTTATTATTTATAAAGTCAGATCTATTATCCAATGGATAATAAAATACACATAGGTTTTTATTTTATACTAACAGAGTAGAAATTATTATTGATTATTTTTCTTCTACTGATTACCCTTGATGAGTCATAAAACGAGTCATCAAAGAGAAATTTTTTAGAACATGTGACTCACTACGATGAGTCAGTATGATGAGTCATCGTGGAATTTTCTAGAACGGGTGAGTCAGCATGGCGAGTCAGCGTAGATATTTTCTAGAGCAGATGAGTCAGCATAGATATTTTCCAAAACAGGTGAGTCAGCATGGCGAGTCAGCATGCTGAGTCACTGACTGCATCACAACTGCATCATTGGCTGCGTCATCAATGGTGAGTCACGGCCGAGTCATCGAGAAACTTCTCGGCCGGCGAGTCACTGCGGTGAGTCACAGGCCGAGTCAGCACTTCTAGAACCTTCTAGAAGGCTGGCCGAGTCATGATGCTTTGAGTGTCACGCCACGTGTCATCGTCCTATTGGCCCGTTGCGATGAGTCATAGCCACCAATTTTGACCAGGCTCCTCATTGGTCCACGTGTACAAACACTTAAGGACTAAACGTGGGTCCCGCAAAATATTTCCGGGTCCCGTCACTTATTTATCTTGACTAACAAAATAATATTATAATAATATAAAATTATTTTATTTGACGATTAAATCCTAAAAATTAAAAGATTATTTTTAGTCTCATTCGAGAATCGGGTTAAGTAAGATTTCCCAATTCTAAATAATAAAATAAGATTTTCCCGGCCGGAAAATATTATTTTCCTACCCTGAGCAAATCACACAAAAAGTCCATATAAAATCACGGCAAAGATTATCGGACAATAAATCAAGAAGAAAACAATTAAAAACACAAAAACAAAGAAAAACAAGACGTTTCGGGACGTAACGGTCATTTTTCCATTTTTTCCCACAACGTAGGTAATCGTCCAAAACGTTCAAATAAAATATCCAGCAGTATTATATAGTTGTATATCTTTCGAGAAAAATTAAAACAAGTATTTCGAGAAAAATTTTTATTTCAATGCGGAAGAAAAATACGTAAAACGATTATATAAAATACTAGACAGTATTATACATCTGTTTTTGATACAGAAAAATTTAAAACAGTAATTTGATAAAATTTTTTATTTTACTGTATCGAAACAAATTATGTAAAACTATCAAATAAAATAACAAACAGTATTGTTTTTCTGTATTTCATACAGAAAAACAAGAAACAGTAAAATAGGGACACAACGATATTTTACCCAAAAGTTGGGATGTTACACCAAGCAGGGCAAGGTAGTGCTAAACCCTCTTCTGGATTCCAACAGGTACAAAACTCTAAACTTGAGTCTCTTCTTGAAAATTTTGTTGAGAGTCAATCTAAGCAAAATGAGGAGTTTAGGCAACATGGGCAAGTTGTGACTGAGGCCATTAGAGAGTTGTCATCTAAGGTTGAAAATTTGGTCATTCATAATAAGTTGTTAGAAACTCAGATTGCCCAACTTGCAAGCACTTCACATAGGCAACAAGGTAAGTTTCCTGGTCAGCCTGAAATGAATCCAGGCAATGAACACTGCATGACTGTTAGTTTGAGAAGTGGTAAGAAATTAGAGGATCCCAAGGGTAAGGAGGTGAGTGACAAAGATGAGGGAAATGAGGAAAAAGACACTAAGACACAACCCTTAGAGGAAGATGAAACTAATGAAAAGGTGTCTAAGTATGTACCCCCTGAACCATACCAACCCCCTGTGCCATTCCCTTAAAGATTGGCAAAGGCCAAGCTAGATATGCAATTTGGGAAGTTCCTAGAGGTCCTTAAGAAATTGTACATTAATGTACCCTTCACTGAGGTGTTGAAACAAATGCCAACCTATGCCAAATTTCTTAAGGACATTTTGTCTAATAAGAGAAAACTTGAGGAATATGACATCGTAGCTCTAACTGAGGAGTGTAGTGTTTTAATTCAAAATAAATTGCCTCCTAAGCTAAAAGATCCAAGTAGTTTCTCTATTCCTTGCTTGATTGGTAACACAAATTTTGATAAAGCTCTGTGTGACTTGGGGGCTAGTGTCAGTCTTATGCCCCTTTCTGTGTGCAAGAAGTTAGAGGTGGGTGAGCTGAAACCCACAACTATTTCACTTCAGTTGGTGGATCGGTCCGTCAAGTACCCCGTAGGCATCTTGGAGGATGTTCCTATTAGAGTGGGTAAGTTTTTTATACCCGTTGATTTTGTTGTGCTTGACATGGAAGCAGATGCTAAATGCCGCTCATACTTGGGCGACCATTCCTCGCCACTGGAAGGGCAATTATTGATGTCCACGAAGGGAAATTGACTTTGCGATTGAACGATGAAGAAGTAGTTTTTAATGTTTTCAATTCTAAAAAAAATCCTAATTCATGTAATCGCATAGATGCTACTGATGTTGTGGACAGAGTTGTACTTTCAGATATGCAAGAATCTGTGACTCATGCTATGTTAGAGGAGACCTTGCCTAAGACTGCTTCCAAGTTCAAGAAGGTCAAGCCCTGCAAGAAAGGACCAAAGAAACGGGATGACAAATGTGTCAAGAAGCGTGAATTTAAATCAGGGGATAAAGTTCTTGTTGATAACTCGCTTCTACATTTCTATCCAGGTAAGTTGTGGTTGAAATGGTCTGGACCATATGAGATTGTTCGAGCCTTATCCTATGGTGTGCTTGAGGTGAAGATAAAAGGCCAGAAGACATTTATGATAAATGGCCAGAGAGTGCAACACTATGAAGAAGAAGTGGAGACTGAGTACCACTCCATTGACATCACTTGAGCATAGAACCAGCTCATAGTCAAGCTAATGACTATAACTTAGTGCTTCTTGGGAGGCAACCCAAAATTTTCTCTCTTTTCTTTATTTTTTTATTTTTATTGACTAACACTTTTCTGTTTTTTTTGTTTCATAGTTAGCTAATGTTGAGTCGGCTTTGGTGCCTCCCTGAGTTCGGAGCCTTTGTAGAGGGATGTATATAGCTGTTGGCTGCAAAAAAAAAAGTTTTAGACCAGATGTTCGAGTTCATGGCTACACGCTTCCCATTCCCACCACTGCAGTGAGTTCTTTTCATTTATTCCTTACATAGTTTTTGATTTTTACATTAGGGATAATGTAAGGTCTAAGCTTAGGGGGGTATTTTTTTATTTTTATTTTTATCTTCATTATCATGCATTCTCATATTGCATTGTCTCATTGCATTTTCACACCATCATATCTCTTAGCTTTTTGGTTTAACCTTATGCTCCTCTCTTTTGAGGATTTTGAGATGATATTAATTTGGAACCCAATTTGTTGATTCTTGTGGTAGGCAACTGGCATTGTCTTTAATTGATAGTGGAGGTGATTTCTTGATAATTGATAATTAGCATATGTTCTCTGAATTTGTGCTTCTCATTGATTTTTGAACCTCTAAAAGTAAGTTTTGAGCCTGTATGGGATTTATGCACTATATGACTTTTCATCCCATTCTCTGTGTTGAGTGAATATTTCTCATTGATTTTGTGCTCTAGAACTTGATTTGAAATCATTTTGAGGTGAAATCTTGGTTTGCATGCTTGAATGTGATTAAGGCATCTTAGGTATTTTTCTAGCCTTCTGAATTTGTTACACTTTCATCTACTAGTTGCTCATTTTGAGCCTAATGTATAATTATTTATTCTTGATGCCTATGATAATACATTGTCGGTGATCATTTAGAATATTGAATGGAGCAGTTTGAGTTTGAATGTTGTATTGGTAATCATGTGTTTTGAAAATGAAGTCTCTCCCTTTAAAAAAAAAGGGAAAGAAAATGAAAGAAAAGCATAAGATGAAAGCTTGAGAAGAAAGGAAGAAAATGTGAAATTATGCTCTTGATTGAAAAATGCTTTTGCTCCATTTATGTTCTATTGGGTTTCTTGGGCTTATTTAAAATTTTGTTAGCCCTTTGTGCATACCTTCCTTTCTTTATCCTACCTGACATCATTCCCATGGCCCCATTATAACCCTTGAAAGACCTTTTGATTCTTTCATGCATGCTGATTATTAGTGGAAATTTGGTTTCTTATCAAGCTTATGGAAGTTCTTTTTCTAAGAGGAATTTTGAGCGAATTGTCTTCACCCTTAAACACTTTGAGTGTGGTTAGCAGTGTGAACTTAATTCTGTGAGGATGCATGGTTTCTGAGAACTTAGCCTCTAATTGGACTTGATTTTGATTACCTCTCTGCTTCTTGGTTGCCTTTGCCTATTGCTTGGTCAGATGTTTCCTCGGGTTCCTCATTCATTATTGTCTTTTGATCCCACTCCTTGGTTTGGTCTTAGTTATTGCTTGGGGACAAGCAAAATCTTAAGTTTGGAGGTATTTCATGTGTGTGAAACAACATCATATTTTATTCTTGTTTTGCATACATTTTTTTACATTTTAGTTTCCTTTTTTATTTGTTTTTCTGACGAGCGCCAAACTCAGTCAAAATTATAACCAAAGTTATTACCTAAATTTGCAGTATAGTGAACAACACCGGATCGTCTCCTCAAGGATCGTAAATGTAATTTAATCAAATTAAGTTAAGTTAGAAAAGGGGGTTTTGATGGTTCAAGGATCACAGTGACAAGATTTAAAAAGAAATAACAATTAGAAGAACACTCAATTCAGAAATCTATCCGAGATTGGGTGGATTCAATCATAAACCTTTCAACAAATACTTGAAACACATTTGAATGGTTAACTTGGATCCAACCGAGATCTCTGCTTCAGATCCAGAATTCATACTAGACGATCGTCCAGAATTCAATTGACAAGTGATAAACACAAATCTGCAATCGCACCATTCATGTAGATATATGTCAATTTAAGCACCAAATTCAATTAACCTAGGCACCAATCAGTAACCTAACCTCTTCAATTACGTGATTAGCTTAGATCAATCAGTTCTAAGTTTCATCACAAATCTCAACCTTCAGTTATGTGATTAATTCAGATCAATCAGTTCTAAATTTCATCACAATACTTAGTCTTAAAACAAGATCAAATCTGACCAAACATAAACAGAATCACTATTCATGCATTCAAGATCAAGAAAACAGAAGAAGAAGAAGAGAAGAAGAATCCAAATATAATTCAAATACATTACATAACCAAGGTCTCAAGAATCCAAACCACAATCTCTTCAAGAGTCCCGAATTGACTGAAAGTAGCTTAGCCCGCCATTACCATGAAGGGGAGCATCAAAATATACAAAAGCTATGAGAAACTATGAAGAAACAAGAAGAAACTATGAGAGAATTGAAGGAGAATACAACTTGTTATTCATGATAACCAATGGTGCCTTTTATAGAAGTCTAGGGTAACAAAATGACAAAGGGGAGTGGGTGGATGAGTGGGGTGGTTGAGTGAAGTGGTTGAGTAGAGTGGTTGAGTGGGGTGGTTGAGTGGGGTGGTTGAGTGGGTTGGTGAGTGGAGTGGTTGAGTGGGTTGGTGAGTGGAGTGGTTGAGGATGAAAATTTCTTGTCTGACTTGGAAGCCAAAAACGACCAACTATACTTCAGATCCATGAAAAGTACTCTTCATGAAAGTTGTAGATATTTGTCTTGGCTATAACATGCATATCTGGATCGTCCAATTGGGCTTCCTATAGCCTAAGATATGATCCAAATACCGCAGGTTGCTCAAACCCAACTTCAGCACCTTTGTTCTGACTTGCAAGCTCAAACTGACCCATTAGACTTCATTTTTTCAAAAAGTGTTCTCATGAAAGTTGTTTATTTGGATCTTAACTATCAACTATCCAAATTTCAGCCCGTCTCCCTAATTACAGCTTGAGATATGATTTTATGAGTGCACACCGTTCGGATTCTAGTGACAGAACCCGTATTCTGACTTCCATGTAAACTTAGGTCCCTTAGACATCTGTTTAAGACTTCGAGCTCTTCATTAAAGTTGTAGAGCTTCCTCCTAGCTTTCCTACAAGGTAAAATTCATGATTATCAGATATCAGAAACTCAAGTTATGGCCAAAATATAGAAACAGTGTCAAATCTCAATAATGCTGAAAATATTCAATTAGGACCAATTTGAGCTCAAACTCACAAAATCATACCAAACTCAATCAATTAAGAATATGGAGAGTGTAAATGACTAAACATAAGGGTTTCTTAATGAATAAAATATATGATTATTAAATTCCCCCACACTTAGCTTTTTGTACTCCTGGGCAAAACTCAAGACCAAAACAAGGACATAAGAGATTAACAAAAATTTAAATTCCAACGACATTCAAGAGCCCAAAATTTTACAATCAAGAAGAACAACCAAGTTCAAGGGATCAAAACATTCATGAGTTAACAATTTTTCACATCTCAAACCAACAAGCAAGGTATCTTCAACATGAATCGAGAATGATAGATCTTCACAAGATTCCCTCTCAATCTCTCAAGTGTTTAAAAGGTAGGTATTTCACTCAATTCAACCCATGAAAATTACACTACCATAAGCTTGCTTATCTTCTACTTCTCCACTACTCAAAACACTTGCACACACAAATCATGAGGACTTTTTTCAAGGTTGTAGTGAGGTCAAGGTAACAGAAGAGGATAAAATGGATATGAGAAGATAAATACCAACGAGAATAAAAACAAATGAGAGTTGAGTTCAAATAACAAGCATAAAAGTTCATCCCAACTCTAATGTATATCCCTTTACATATTCATTTCCCAATCTTTTTTTTTTTATATATATATATATGAACATAACTATATACATACGTTTTTTTTAGGCATTCTTTCCTTTTTCAACAACCATTTTGTATACACACCCCCACACTTGTTCAAAAACTCATCCATTAACCAAGCTAATGTTCTTTTATTCCCTAAGGTAAAGTAAGAACACGATTTTTCATTTAAGGCACATAATGAGCTAGAAACAAGGAATGGTCAAATAAGCTCAAAGGGGTTAAGTAAAGGAAAATATACAAGGTTGGCAGGAATCAGAGAATTTTCAAGAAGTCAAAAGAGTGCTTGATATCATATTGAAAACAAGGTTGGCTATTTGGTTAAACTAGCTAATTAAGAAAGAGGGCCTCAATCATGTTCATGCATGCAAGTGAAATGTAGCCTCAAAAAGAATCAAAGCAAGTTCTAGAGTGATCATTAACATGAGTGAAAATCACACAAGAAAGAAGAGAATGGCATAAATGTTGAATCCATCCATTAGGCTCAAAATCTCACAAGGTATGCATCCATCAAACTCAATTCATCAATTCAATCATCCATCACCAAGCATATCAGTTCAAGAAGGGAGAAAAGTTATTCAATCATGCAATGAACCCTTTTTTTTATTTTTTTTAACAAAAAAAGAAACATGCTAAAATCTCTCCCCCACACTTATATAACATTGCCTTCAATGTGAAAGAAAGATATAGAAAAGAGCAACACAACCTGATAAGAAGTGAATCAATGCCAAGTAGAAAAGAGGCACACTGTCAGTGCCGCATCAGACCCTGAAAAGAAATCAAACAATAAAACTTTAGTACTTCCACAATTTAATACTAATTAATTACTACCTAAAAACTCCTTACTCTGCCACCAATTAAGATGCGTCTCAAGAGTAAAATTACTCCTTACTCTGTCATCACTAATTGGTTTAATAAGTCCATGACAATCATATCATACTTTCCAAATAAAACAACAAATTTTTTTTTTGGGTCAACTATCCTTCCCCCCAACTAGATCACAACATTGTCCTCAATGTTAAAATATAGATGAGTAAAGGATAGAAGATATTACCATTGTTAGAGAAAGGGACACAAATTTAACAGAAACAAAGTACAATAAAATCAAACCCATTAAAGAGAAAGTTTCAGATCTAGCTTTTTTTTTTCTTGTTACTTCCTTCGTTTGCCGTCTGTTGACCAATCTATCCGAGCTAATGCCGATCGATCGTACATACTCAAAAGCTTCTAATTTATCAATGAGCTCATCAATAGTGGAGGCGAGAGATAAGAAGTTGTCTTCTTAGAAGGAGTGATAAATTTACGTTCCACAACTTTGTCAAGAAAAGATAACAAAAGATCAAAGAAATTATTAATATTCAACAAACCAATGGGTCTATGGTGGATGTTCAGTTCGGCCCAAGAGACAATTTGAAAAATTTCTTCTAAAGTACCAAAACCACCTGGTAAGACAAGAAATGCATCAGAATTGTCAACCATTGTTTTCATTCGTCCATGCATAGATGTTACCTAAATTTCTTCTCCAACTGTCTTTCCAGTGATGTTATTTTCAGCTAAAGGTTTAGGAATAACACCTAAAACCTGACTGCCTCCTATAAAAGCTGCAAGGGATACAGCCCTCATTAACCCACGACAACCTCTCCCATATACAAGATGAATATTTCTCGCAGTAAGTGATCGACCAAGAGTGCTAGCTGCGTTTACAAACTCTAATCCCTTCCCATAACTCGACCCACAAAAAACACAAATATTTTTGAGGTTACGAATAGAAGGCCCCATTCTATACTTTTCCTCCCTTTGAATGTTTCTGAGTTGAAGGAAAATGGAGAAAATAGAGTGCTTAAATAAGAAAAAGAATGGAAAGGGGAATAATTGCATCTATGAGGGTAGGTTGGCTGTTGTCAGAAAAGGTTGAAATTAAGAAACACAAAATCTTTTTTTTTTTTTTCTTTTTTTTTTTAGAAAGATGACATGAAGAAGAAGAAGAGGATGATATGTACAGATTATTTGTGGATATGGCTCACATCTGCCTCTGGTTTAACATCCAGTAACGGCTTAAACGTCTTCTATGAGTCGAGCATAAGCTTCCCATCCAATTTTCTTATAAATTGGCAAACAGGGTCTTTTAGAGTCAGATTCCCAAGACTGTAGCGTTTTTCTTCATCCTTGAAGAGATTCCACAATTTAAGAATTTCACGATGCACTAATCCACAAGAATGCGTCTCAAGAGTCAATAAGATATCATCTAATGACTCCTTACTCAGTCCATTCTTAATGAAGAAAATTTTATCTTCTCTATTTGCGGAAACCATCCCAAAAGTACGACATCGCTTGTTACAGTTCCATCGTCCACATTTGTGACAGACTTGTAACCTTTTTGCTCTTCTCCTTTTAGAATATGAACTTCTTCCAAGACCGGGCATATATGAGTCAAATGAAATTGAGGACTCACCTGCTAATCGGACCTTTGCTTCAATTATCCAGCGTACATCTTCTGGCATACCTTTGTGCATTAATAGTCTTAATCTTTCACATCGAACTTTATAGATTTTTCTCAGAGCATTTTGAGGAAGAGAAGGAAAATGTTTTCTCAGGTTTGAAAGAATGACATCTATTTTGAAGGAGAAGAAGGGTTCAGTTATGTTGGGAAACTGAAAAATAAACCGACTTGAGAGTCACGGAGTACCGTATCCGCCACTTAACCTAAGAACACAAAGAACTCAAGAACTTGGTTTTCCAGGAATGGTTGAGTCTTTGTCCATTAACTTTAAGCGCATTACCATTCCTAGGATCCTCAATATCTACGGCCCCAGAGGATACACGTGTTTGACAACAAAAGAACCGCGCCACCTAGATCTCAATTTTCCAAGGAGTAAGTGCAGATGATAATCTCAAAGCAGAACTTTTTTGACCAATTTCCGCAGCTTTTTGTAAAAGGTGTAATAGACCTTGAATAAAGTAGGCCAATAAAATCCATACTGCAAGATTTTCGCAGTTGTTGTCGCTGAAAAAAAAATGACCTCCACATGCTTCCGAGTGACAAAATTTAATGGTACTACCTACCTCAATGTCGGGCACATAACTGTTTTTTTTTCTCTTTTTTTTATTCATAATGCGGATGGAGAAGGTTCATCACCTCCACTTCTGCATTCTCTAGAAGTTCATGATACTGTTTGAGGCGGTGTCCATTCACGATGAAAGCTTTGGCAGTGACCTCACTTTTAATCTGAACAGCACCAGAAGGAAAAATCTTAGTAACAATAAATGGTCCATCCCATCTAGACCTTAATTTGCCAGGCATGAGTCGGAGGCGGGAGTTATAGAGGAGAACTTTTTGACCAATCTCAAATGTTTTCCTCAGAATCAACTTATCATGGAAGGCTTTGGTCTTCTCCTTATAAAGTTTGGAACTTTCATAAGCCTCCAAGCGGATCTCCTCCAATTGCCGCTTTGCGATTACTGACTTCCTCTCCATACCAGCTTGATCTAGGTCCAAGTTGCACCTTTTCACCGCCCGAGAATGCATGATGCTCAATTTCCACCGGCAGGTGGCAGGCTTTTCCAAAAACAATCCGATACGGAGACATCCCGATTGGTGTCTTATAAGCAGTCCGGTAAGCCCATAAAGCATCCTCAAGCCTCTTACTCCAGTTCTTTCTGTTAGGTTGAACTGTCTTCTGGAGTATCTGCTTGATCTCCCTGTTGAAAATCTCGGCTTGTCCATTAGTTTGGGGATGGTAAGGTGTAGAAACTCTGTGCAAGACCCCATACTTTTTCATCAAAGCTTCCATGCTTTGATTACAAAAATGTGAACCCGATCACGATGATGGCCTTGAACTCCAAACTGCAGAAAATTTGTGATCTAACAAAATCCACAACAACTTTGGAATCATCAGTCCGAGTAACTTTCGCCTCCACCCACTTGGATATATAATCAACAGCTAGCAAAATGTAAACAAAACCAAAAGAAACAGGAAAGGGTCCCATAAAATTAATACCCCATACATCAAAAATCTCACAGAACAATAAGGATTTCTGGGGCATCTCATTCCTTCGAGAAGTGTTTCCTGTTCTTTGGCATTGGTCAGAAGATTTACAAAACACATATGCATCATGAAATAGAGTGGGCCAATATAATCCAGATTCTAAAACTTTCCTAGCAGTCCTTTGGGGACCAAAATGACCGCCACATGCAAGTTTATGACAAAAGCTAAGAATAGAATGGAATTCATTATCAGGCACGCATCTCCTAATGACTTGGTCACTACAAAATTTTCACAGATAAGGGTCATCCCACATATAATATTTTGACTCACTCTTCAATTTATCAATCTGAGCCTTAATAAAATGTGCAGGGAAAACACTAGCAACTAAGAAATTTATCAAATCAGCAAACTAAGGAATGTTACCTTGCAGCTTGAAAAGCTGCTCATCAGGGAAGACATCATGGATAGGAAAAGTATCTGTCTCCCTTTCAATTTAGCTTAGGTGATCAGCCACTAAATTCTCCGCTCCACTTTTATCACGAATTTCAATATCGAACTCTTGGAGGAGCAAAATCCACCTAATCAACCTAGGCTTTGCATCAAGCTTCTTCAGGAGAAACTTCAGAGCTGTATGATCTGAAAACACAACCACTCTAGAACCAAGCAAATATGATCAAAATTTGTCTAAAGCAAAAACAATTGCTAAAAGTTCCTTTTCAGTGGTGGTGTAGTTGACTTGTGCAGGATCTAAAGTTCTTGAAGCATAGGAGATGACATGAGATATTTTGCCGACCCTTTGTGCAAGAACAGCTCCCAAAGCATAATTAGAGGCATCACACATGAACTCAAATAGGAGTGTCCAATCTGGTGGCTGGATGATAGGTGTACTGGTCAATGCTTGCTTCAAGTGATTGAAGGCATCCTTGCATTTCTGGTCAAAATGGAACTCCACTTCTTTTTGTAGCAAGTTGGATAGTGGAAGAGCAATTTTGCTGAAATCTTTTATGAATCACCTATAGAAACCTGCATGACTAAGGAAAGAACGAACCTCCCGCACGCATGTGGGGTAAGATAGGCATGAAATAACATTTATTTTTACAAGATCTACCTCAATACCCTTGCTAGATATTATATGCCCTAAAACTATGCCTTGCTCCACCATGAAATGACATTTGTCGAAATTCAGAACAAGGTTAGCCTTAATGCATTTATGCAAAACCTGAGTCAAACTATCCAAACATGCATCAAAGGAAGAGCCATAGACAGTAAAGTCATCCATGAATACATCTATGCAATTTTTTAAAAGGTCAGAAAATATACTTACCATACACCTTTGAAAGGTGCCTGGAGCGTTGCACAGGCCAAAAGGCATCCTTCTGTATGCAAATGTGCCAAATGGGCAAGTGAAGGTAGTTTTATCTTGGTCTTCTGGGGCTATATGGATCTGAAAATAACCCGAATATCCATCCAAGAAACAGTAATGCGACTTGCCAGCTAGTCTTTCTAACATCTGATCAATGAAAGGTAATGGGAAATGATCTTTGGTGGCTTGGTTAAGTCATCTGTAATCAATACAAACTCGCCAGCTGTTTTGAATTCTTGTGGGTAGTAGCTCATTGTTCTGATTTTCAACTACTGTGATCCCAGATTTCTTTGGAACAACCTGCACGGGGCTCACCCATTTACTATCGATATGGGATAAATAATGCCAACTTACAATAGCTTGGTAACTTCCTTCTTTACCACATCCAGAGTCGGGGGTTCGGTCTCCTTTGGGGCTGCCGTCTTGGTTTAGTATCTTCCTCCAACAAAATCCTATGCATGCATGTGGAGGGACCGATACCAGGAAGATCTGCAAGTGTCCATCCGATGGCTTGTTTATTCGCCTCAAAACCTGCGGTAATTTTTCTTCTTGATCGGTTGCAAATTTTTAGCAATAATCACAGTAGACTTCTCACCATCTTCCAAATATGCATATTTAAGATGGTCCTAAAAAAATCTTTAATTCTAAGGATGGAGGTCATTTACGATGGAGGCGCAAGCTATTTGAAACAACTAACTCAAGAACACTAAATTCAACATACTTCGACTCTCATTTTCACATGTTGCATCATTCAAGTCAAGAATTTTGCATCACCACTCATAATCGTATAAATCTCGGCCACATACAAAGACATGGTATAATATCACGGCCAAGACATGTTTCACAGTGCAAACGAGAATCCGAGAAAATCAGCAATATCAGGAAATTCAGCATAAATATCAGCATAAGCATCGTCAACTAGCATATCAATCACATCAACATGGAAAACAGAATGCTCCTCTAGGGGATGTCTCATGGCCTCAAAAATGTTAAATTGTACCACATCGTCGCCAAATTCCATGGAAAGGGTGCCAGCATGCACATCTATCTTGGTCTTGGCTGTCTTGAGGAAAGGTCTGCCTAGGATCAATGGAGCATGGTTTGTTGAAGACTCATCTTCCATGTTCAGAATATAGAAGTCCGTTGGAAAAATTAGCTCATTCACCCGAACTAACACATCTTCTAGCACTCCTGCAGGATGAGCAGTGGTCCTATTTGCCAACTGAATCACTATACTAGTAGGTTGCAAAGTGCCAATGTTCAAGGACTGATATATTGACATAGGCATGACATTAATCGAAGCACCCAAGTCTAGCATTGCATGTTCAAATTTGGAGTTACCTATCGTGCAAGGAATTGTGAAAGTTCCAGGATCTTTGCATTTTTATGGCATGCTTGGTAGAATCATTGCAGAAACATTTCTGCCCATGCTTATTTTCTCAGTACCCTTAAGTCTTCTCTTATGAGTACACAACTCTTTGAGGAATTTGGCATACTTGGGAATCTGCTTGATTGCATCAAGGAGGGGAATATTGATTTCCACCTTCCTGAATGTGTCCATGACTTCTCTTTCTATTTCGTTTACAAGATGCTTGGGTACCGTGTGACTCTGTTTGGAAAAGGTAGTGGAATGGCCAGATTTGAATTCTCTACACATTTCTTCTATGTCACAGATTTTTGGACTGAGCTATCCACTTTCTTCTGTTTCTGGTCACCTTCTGGTTGCTGCACTTGTAGTTCAGGTTGTGGTAGAGTAGGACCGTCAACTTCTCTGCCACTTCTCAAGCTAATGATACTTACATTGCCTCTTGGGTTGTTGACTATTTGTGAAGGCAATTGGTTCGACCCTTGACTTTTCAGCTCACTCAGAGTGGTTGCCATCTGCCCAATTTGAGTTTGTAAATTCTGGATGGTGGCATTGACATTCTGCTGAAACTGTTTCATCAAGTCTTCGAAAGGTGGCTCACCGGAGTGATTTCTTTGGAGCAGTAGTTTGGAGAGGGCTGTTTCTTGCATGGGTGGCGGCCAGCAGTTGTGCTTGCCTAAATGCGTGGTTAGTACTTGTTGCTAGGGCACTCGTAGCTTGGTATCTAAAATGCGGTTCTTCGATGTTGGTAGGGCATTGTTGTTGTTGACCAGAATTTCCATATCTCAGGTTGGGATGGTCCCTCCAGCCAGGGTTATAGGTATTAGAAAATGGATCATACCTGGGCTGCTGCTGCGACATCGATATTAGGGTCTACCAGAAAAATACCAGCGGTACCGCAACATATTGCTCGGAAAAATAGAACCACCATCCTGAAGTGTGGGGCATGCATCAGTAGGATGAGATGAACAAGAGCAAATGCCACACACAGTTGCGACCATCTACATTGGTGCTTGTTGTCCCATTGCTACTGCCTCACCAAAGAAGTCAATTCATCAAGTCTGTGTTCTATTCTCTGTTGGTCTACATGAGACGATTGAATCTCATTGACTCCTTTGGTTGAGGTAATAATTCGTGTGCCAAATTGTTGGGTGTTGGCTGCCATGTTTGCTATCAAATCTCTCGCTGCTGCAGGGGTCTTGTCTACTAAGGCTCCTCTAGAGGCAGCATCCACCATGCTTCTGTCATTTGGCAGCAAGCCTTCATAGAAATATTAAATTAAGAGTTGATCGGTGATTTGGTGGTGAGGACAGCTCGAGCACAGCTTCTTGAATCTTTCCCAATATTCATGCAAGGTCTCTCCTGTCATTTGTCTTATGCCATATATATCTTTTCTAATGGCAGCAGCTCTAGAGGCAGGGAAAAATTTCTCTAAGAACAACCGCTTCATGTCAGTCCAACTTGTTACTGAACTTGGTGAAAGATAAAATAACCAATCCTTGGCTGTATCAGCAAGTGAGAAAGGAAATGCCCTAAGCTTGATGTGCTCTTCTGAGATCCTATGTGGCTTCATGGTTGAACAAACTACATGGAACTCTTTTAGATGCTTATGGGGATCCTCACCTGCAAAACCGTGAAACTTGGGCAACAAATGTATCAATCCAGATTTTAACTCAAAATCAGCATCAAGATCTGGGTATTGAATACACAAAGACTAGTTAGTTATATCAGGAGCAACAAGTTCCTTAAGAGTTCTATTCTGCATGTTATCAGCCATGGTTTCAGAATTATTCAAGATCTCAAGTTCACTCCTAATATTAAGATCAAATTCAGAAGTAATTCTTGCACTTAGCCTATGAGCTCTAATCAACCTATGCAAGGTTCTATCAATCTCAGGATCAAAGTCAACCAAGTTATCAGGCTCGGACCTAGTCATGCATCACACAAAAACAAATAAATAAGCAAATACACTAGACAATGGATAAAAATGTTAGAAAAGTTAATAAAAAGCAAAGGTTAGTAAAAACACTTAAAATGAAAAGATTACACTTACTAATCCCCGGCAACGGCGCCAAAATTTTGACGAGCGCCGAACTCAATCAAAATTATAACCGAAGTTATTACCTAAATTTGCAGTATAGTGAACAACACTGGATCGTCTCCTCAAGGATCGTAAATGTAATTTAATCAAATTAAGTTAAGTTATAAAATGGGGTTTTGATGGTTCAAGGATCACAGTGACAAGAGTTAAAGAGAAATAACAATTAGAAAAACAGTCAATTCAGAAATCTATCCGAGATTGGGTGGATTCAATCATAAACCTTTCAACAAATACTTGAAACACATTTGAATGGTTAACTTGGATCTAACCGAGATCTCTCGCATCGAATCCGAGAATTCATACTAGACGATCGTCCAGAATTCAATTGACAAGTGATAAACACAAATCTGCAATCGCACCATTCATGTAGATATATGTCAATTTAAGCATCGAATTCAATTAACCTAGGCACCAATCAGTAACCTAACCTCTTCAATTACGTGATTAGCTTAGATCAATCAGTTCTAAGTTTCATCACAAATCTCAATCTTCAGTTATATGATTAATTCAGATCAATTAGTTCTAAATTTCATCACAATACTTAATCTTAAAACAAGATCAAATCTGACCAAACATAAACAGAATCACTATTCATGCATTCAAGATCAAGAAAACAGAAGAAGAAGAAGAGAAGAAGAATCCAAATATAAATCAAATACATTACATAACCAAGGTCTCAAGAATCCAAACCACAATCTCTTCAAGAGTCCCGAATTGACTGAAATTAGCTTAGCCCTCCATTACCATGAAGGGGAGCATCAAAATATACAAAAGCTATGAGAAACTATGAAGAAACAAGAAGAAACTATGAGAGAATTAAAGGAGAATACAACTTGTTATTCATGATAACCAATGGTGCCTTTTATAGAAGTCTAGGGTAACAAAATGACAAAGGGGAGTGGGTGGATGAGTGGGGTGGTTGAGTGAAGTGGTTGAGTGGGGTGGTTGAGTGGGTTGGTGAGTGGAGTGGTTAAGTGGGTTGATGAGTAGAGTGGTTGAGGATGAAAATTTCTTATCTGACTTGGAAGCCAAAAACGACTAACTATACTTCAGATCCATGAAAAGTACTCTTCATGAAAGTTGTAGATCTTTGTCTTGGCTATAACATGCATATCTGGATCGTCCAATTTGGCTTCCTATAGCCTAAGATATGACCCAAATACCGCAGGTTGCTCAAACTCAACTTCAGCACCTCTGTTCCGACTTGCAAGCTCAAATTGACCCATTAGACTTCATTTTTTCAAAAAGTGTTCTCATGAAAGTTGTTTATTTGGATCTTAACTATCAACTATCTAAATTTCAACCTGTCTCCCTTATTACAGCTTGAGATATGATTTTATGAGTGCACACCGTTCGGATTCTAGTGACAGAACCCGTATTTTGAGTTCCATGTAAACTTAGGTCCCTTAGACATCTGTTTAGGACTTCGAGCTCTTCATCAAAGTTGTAGAGCTTCCTCCTAGCTTTCCTACAAGGTAAAATTCATGATTATCAGATATCAGGAACTCAAGTTATGGCAAAAATATAGAAACAGTGTCAAATCTCAATAATGCTGAAAATATTCAATTAGGACCAATTTGAGCTCAAACTCACAAAATCATATACCAAACTCAATCAATTAAGAATATGGAAAGTGTAAATGACTAAACATAAGGGTTTCTTAATGAATAAAATATGTGATTATCATTTTCCCTTTAGTTCAGATAATTGCGGTGTTTTTGGTGTTGTTGTGCAGGATTGGTGTTTAATTAACCTTGAAATGGATGGAAAGCTTGCATAATTGAAGGTAGAGCTTAAAGGGTAGCAATTTGGGACAAAAAGCTCACTCCAGAAGGTACCATGGCCTGCCCATGGACTGAACCATGGTCATGGATCGAGCAGCTGCGTAAAAAAATAAAAAGAGAAGTCCAGAGAAGACCACGGCTTGGCCGTGGAATGAACCACGGTCGTGGTTGTCAAACAGAGACAACCACGGCCTGGCCGTGGACTGAACCACGGTCGTGGTTCGGGATGCGTGTCAGCTGTTTAAGTCCGTTTTTCTATTTTCTGATGGGCTTAGACCAGTTTTAACCCATGGGGTATATATAGATGTTCTGAAGACAACATTAGGGTTCGAATTTGGTATTGGAGAAGGCACATATGAGGCTCTTGATCTTCATCTTCCTCTCTTCTCTTTGGGATTACGGGTTTAGATATTCTTGAAGTTGAATTTCTGGTTTCTTCTTCTCCATGTCTGAGTAGTTCCTTTTGTTTCTAGGATTGGGCAATACCCTTTGATACATTAATGATGAATAATTGATATTGTTTACCCCTTTTATTAATCTTGAATGTTGTTGATTCAATCCTTATTGCGATTATTCATGTGAATTTGCTGGCCACTTATTTGCATCTCATAGATATTTAGGGACGTACTGAAAGGTGAACCTAGGTGTTGGAACCATAAGAATTGAACTTAAGGTCTAAATCACGAGAGTAGGTTTAGCCTTTCGAGGATTAATGAATTACCAAAAAGCGTAATGGGTTCAATTTAGATTCAATTACCACGAGAGTAGGAATTGGTTTAATTGGGCACGGTTCTTGTATCTTGAGAGGGAATATTAACTAATTTATGGTAATTCACCTTCAATTGAATTTCAAGTGTTAATAAGAGGATTGTCAATTAGGAGTCTTATATCATTGTGGTTAACCTTAATCTTGGAAGCTTTCTTGAATCTGAAAACCTTTCCTTAACAATTGCTATTTCTGTTCTCAATTTGCATTTTGATATTCATTTATTTAATTGTTTGGTTACTACGTTCTTGTTAATTAACAATTATATTCCCTTTTGTTTAATTTAATTAAATTAATTAATTAATTGGTATTCATAGACATAATCCCTGTGGATTCGATCTTTTTATTACTTGACGACAAAACCGTACACTTGTGGATTTTACGCACCAGCCACATGCTTTACAAAGTCTAGTTCTTTTTTGTTGTTGTTCAACAACCTTCTCTTTTCCTCCTTTAATTCGTTTACTGCTTCCTTTTGTCTTTGAAAAGTGTGGTGGATGAATTTCCACTTCTTTATGAACATTGGATCCAATAAAAGACTCTAATTCTTCTGTCTTGGTTTGTATAGAATTACCTTTAAATTCAATCAATTCCTTTTCAATGCTAATAGCTCTATTTATTACAAGAAGCAATTTTTCCTTACATCGTCTAGCCTTATGCATACACCTAAATAAGTGATCCCATGCATCTGATATGAGCTTGTTCTCATTTTCTGGTTTAGAACACCCTTCCAAGACATTGCCATCAACGTCAAAAATAGGTTTTCTAGTTGCCAACTTGGTCTACCTATTCACAATGTAATTACTTGGTATTTCATTTAAACCTTTCCCCTTTAGAACACAAAGTATGTGTCTACATGGTATGCCTTGAGATTGAAACATTTTGCATGAACAATTTCCACTATGATCAGAAGCATTATAAACCACTTCTCATATTTTACCATTCACTTCATTGTTATCAACTATATGCAATATTTCTATTCCATCTTCCTCTTTCTTATTTTCAACTCCACAATCTACACATGCAATCCATAGCTCTTTCTGAAATATGTAAAAAAAATTTATGAGTGTAAACATCTCTTCCATGCTTCTCTAAAGCACGATCCAACTTTAAATCTGGTATAGAATGAAGCGTATCATTATCTGCAAGTAACTCCTTATGCCTCTGCGCTTCTATTGCAGATTCAAACCTCATCCAAAATTCAACCAAGCTAACATTATGATTCAAGAAGTTACCATAAAAGGCATTTTCACTTTCTGATCTTGAGGTTGTTCTCAATATCCCATCCAAAAATATGTCTTTAAAGTAAGCCGGGATCCACATACTTCAAATGTCATACATATGTGAGAGCCAATCGATCTTTTCTAACTCAAACTTATATATGATAGATTTCCATGTTGCTTCAAATTCATTTGGTGTCTCTGAGCTCCAAACACATGACTTGAAATTATTATTGAACTCATCATTGGCATTCAAGGAAACACCCACCTTTTCAGAAACTTTTTTCATAATGTGCCACATACAAATCTATGAGCAGAAGAATAAAAAATCTTCTTTATCGCTATTTTCATGGCAGGATCTTGATCTGTTATGATAAGATTTGGTTTATGTCCTCCCATTGCTTCTAATTTTTTTTCAAACAACCATATAAATGAATCAACTTTCTCATCAGCTAAGAAGGCAGCTCCAAAAGTAACACATTGTCAATAATGGTTTACTCCAGTAAATGGTGCAAAAATCATCGAATATTTATTTGTTTCATATGTAGTATCAAATAAAACCACATCACTAAACAAGGAATAATTTTTCCTACAAATACCATCTGCCCAAAAAACATATTTTAGTCAACCCTCAGCATCTATCTCATATGCATAATAGAAAGATGGGTTTACTTCATGCTTCCTCTTAAAGTTATCAATAAATACATGTGCAATAGAATCTTCAATCAAAGTCTTTAAAATCCCTTAAACAGTTTTGGGGATCCCTCTATGTGCACCCAACATTTTGATAGCGCCTAAGTTGTTCTTTCAATAAGTGGTATGTTTTTGAAGGCCTGATATTTGATCCATTATATATATACAATAAACTCTTATGAATAGGATTTACTTTTCTTGCTGATCTTAGAAATTGTCTCTTACTAGGTGATGCAAGTGCATGTGTATGACTTTCATGAAATCGAGCAAGCTCATATTTACCTTCTGCCACCATTTTGAAAACAACCTTTGCATTACATCCTTCCCTTATAAGACTCCTTCTTCTAGCCTTAACATTTGATTCGCTTTGTTCCACAACTTTTGTCTTATCGGGTTTGTGACCTTCTTTTGAGCAAACAAAATGCTTCCAACGCTTCACGCCCTTTTTGTCTTTAGTTTCCGATGAGCACCGCACACTAAATCCAACACTATGTGCATATCTTTTGTAAAACTTCTCACCATCTTCTAATGTACCAAATAGTTGTCTTACCATAGGCTTTAGTTCTTCATCACAATGTGGCACCCATTCATTTACCTAAAAGGGACCAAATATATAGTTTAAATAAAATGATATAGAAAAATAAGAAGTATGGTGTTAATAATAAAAATGCATAATATTACCATGCTCTTGTGAGAATGGACATTTGTCTCTGAAATACATTCATTAGCTTTATGAGTATCGAATTCCATTAAAATAGTTCCTAAGAAAAGACAAAAATCATGTCATACATTCAATATTTTCATGAATATAAACTCCAATAAAATTGTTTTTAAGAAGAGACAAAATCATACAAAATGAAAGTTTTATCAAATTAGACAAAGTAAAAGTGAGAGTTAGAAAATGAAAACTCAACCTGAGATACCTTATGGACTCCTTAAATTGGTTTGAACCTCAGTGTTGAACATTCTATAGGAGCAAGGGAAGGCAAGTTCCACTTTACTAAATGTTTGAATATTCTAAGAATATGAAAGCTGAGATGTAACACAGCTAAGAAAGTATTGTTTTTCCAAATAGTTCAAGAACAATTAATGCATCTTTGGAAACGATTATTCTCAAGAGAATAATCGATTTTTTGGTAAAAAAAGCTCTATCAGGGAGGTTTTGATTATAAGTTGTTTTGAACACAAAGTAAGTTAATTTAAATACACTTTTAATGCAGTTGAGGGGGCAACTGGATCTGCCTCTCTTGGGCTTTGGGGTAAAAGGGGACAAATCAAAGTGTTAAAGTGCAAACACCAAGGACATAAACCGTCTAATTTATCAGACTAGGTAGTCTGGTAAATACTGGAGTATGTGTAGCTGAACCACATTATGGTATAATATAGAAAAGCAATATAATCAGTTCTCTTCTTTTTTACATATTTTGAATTGCTAAATTATGTAATTTAGTTGTAATTTGGTCCATTGCTATTTAATTGAATGTAATGCATGGCTGGCAATCCTTGTTAATTCACATACCCTCAAGTGCTTTACCATACAAATTTTTTTACTTGTTCTTATTTCTTCTCATACATATGATAACTCATTATTTTTTTTACTTTCATATTTTGCCTACTCGAAGCATTGATATCATATACGACAGATATGATAAGCATATAAATACATACGGTATATGATATCGATGGTGTTTTATAGTGATTATAGGTGTTTTATTCAGAATTACTAAAAAATGAAGCTCAGAATAATTATTAGCAATAACATTTAGAAAATGAAGAATAGGCAAGAAGTACATGAATAATTATTAGCAGAAGTACAAGAAAGTGAACAATACACCCAGAATTACTATTTCAAAAGATGGTGCTGCTAAAAGTGTAGAAGTGAACCTTGTTGTCGGCCTTGATGGCTCCGTCTTGGCTTAGAGCTCTTCGTTTCCTCAGGTATATAACCAAAAATGCGAAGTTGGTAGCAAGACGTTGGAAGCTTTGGGAGGGGAAAATGAAAATTTGATAGCAGAGGGAAAACGAAAAGTTGGTAGCACGACGTTGATAGCAAAGGAAAAGGAAGAAAGAAGTTTTTACCAAAATGATCTCAAGTGATTTTTTAATGAGTTTTTAATCTAGACTATTCATTTTGATTTGATGGTTGGTATTAAATCCTCTCATCTCATAATAACATAGTACTCTCACTTGATATGGACCCTATATATATAGCAGAGGGAAAATGAAAAGTTGGTAGCAGGACGTTGATAGCAGAGGAAGAGGAAGAAAGAAGTTTTTTCAAAAATGACCTCACGTGACTTTTTTAATGAGCTTCTAATCTAGACCATTCGTTTTGATCTGATGGATGGTATTGAACCCTCTCATCTCTCACAATATCATAGTGCTTTCACCTGATATGACTATATATATATATATATATATATATATATATATATATATATATATATATATATATATATATATATATAAGATTTTAGATTTATAATATCTTGATATATCATATGTGTCAATATTCACTATTTCGTAAGTTCCTTATAAAAAAATAGAGCATAATTTTTATTGATATTTTTTTAAAAATTTCTTAAATTAACTTAATCTAGTAGAATTAATTATGTATGAGTACATTTACAATCAAAATAAATTAATTAAACTAAAGTAAGTATTTAAAGATTAACTCTATTCGCTCTCCACCATCGGCGCCACCATGATGGCTTACTTGTAGATGGAGATAGATGCCTAGATGTTGTGTAGCCTTACAGTGAAAAAACATCGTAGTCTAGCTAGAAGAAGTAGTACTAGTAATTGAGTTTAGGTAGTGAATAATTGATAATTAGATATATCACTATTTTTTTACTTTTTTTATTTTAAATGGTAACTGAGTTTGTCTTTTTAAATTTTAAATTGGCCATGTCTTGTGTTAGTGTGTTCAAGAATATTTTTTAAATTGAATACTTCGTATGTGTGCATCATGTGTGCGATACAAACATAACACCAAGATGGTATGTACATACCTCATAGGTTCTTAGTAAAGTACAGAAAAGAATAACTGATGCACATTTTTATATTTTGATGAAAAAAAAGTGAATGAACTTTATTAGAACAGTAGCTAAAGGAATTATTTTTCTTAAATGCACCGAACGAATGAAGGAGTACCAAATCATCGCTGAGGGTGTGCCCATATAAATTATCGTGAAAAGAAAAGTGATTTTTTAGTGTATATATCATGTCTATATTTAAGAAAATGTGGCATACTGATATGAATAGTATTTTAAAAGACAAAGAATTGATTTCTCGCCAAACAAGTTATGATGTCAATAAGCATTTACTTGGTGAAATGTTTCGATTTTTGAGATTTTATCGTATTTTGTTATGTTTAATTTGTTGTTAATTAAAATATTATATTATTTTGTGTTTAAATATATGTTAGAGTAAGTAGTGTTACTAGTTAGCAGAGAGTGAGAATTCGATTAAGACACCTCTTACTTGTAGAGATAATCTATTTTAGTATTTTAGTGTGCTGGTATAAGTTGAAACTTCATTCATCGACTAATAAGCCACGTAGCTTGGAGATTTATTAGCACAAGCAAACGGCACAATGGTTTTACAATGAAACGTTAATGCAAACTCTACATCACTATTTTTTATTTTTATTTTTTTCACAAAACACAATACGTAGAAAACTAGTTCCAGAGAAAAGGTACAGCGCTCCCGCATGGATCAACGAGCAATGACTGAATCATCTCAAGACTCTGATTTTGGGTCCTTCGTTCTTCTTAGGCCTTACCAGCTTCCCGGGCTTTACTTTGGTCCGTCTTGCCCACTTCCTGGGTCTTACCAGCTTCAGCCTTTTGGGCCTTACTTTGGTCCGTCTTGCCAACTTCCTTGGCCTTGTCAGCTTCAGCTTCTCGGGTCTTACTTTGGTCCTTTTTGCCCAATTCCTGGGCCTTACCAGCTTCAGCTTCTCCGGCCTTACTTTGGTCCGTTTTGCCCACTTCCTGGGCCTTACCAGATTCTCGGGCCTTAGTTTGGCCCGTCTGGCCCAGTTCTTGGGCCTTGCTCATCACACTCTCACTTGCCTCTTTAGTTCTCTTGTCCACGTGACCCACCATGTCCTCCGCCCCCCGCTTTGCATGCTCCAGCTGCTCCGGCCACCGTGAACGGCGGACATAGTTTGCCAGCCACGCAAAGGAGGAGAGCCCAGTGATGCCGAAGGCTCCCGATGTCAAAAAACCTGCGACAGCCAAGCCGATGACCACAGCCACCGGCAGCAAGACAGGGCTGAAAATCACAAACAGCGGGGTGGCAACGGCGAGACCGATAACTGTTACGGCAAGGGTGATTCCAGAAAGGATGAAGAGAATGCCTCCAAAAGGGACGAGTATGGCAAGTGGCAGAACCTGCGAAGCAAAATGACCATGGTTTCTTGCATGGAAATTGCTTTGGGTTTGTGCATCTGTTGGGTGCTGCTGTTGGTTGAACTGGATGTAGTACTGTTGCTGGGTCTCAGCCATGGAATGGAAGTTATGTATGTTGGTTTAAGGTTAACTTGTGATTGAGTGGTTTTTGGTATTTGCATGCACAGAGATGATGAGATAAAGAGAAGAAAGAGGGAGTAGGGTGAGTATTTTAATTTAAGAGTGAATTTAAGTTAAAGGAGAGTGAGGACGCGTGGAGGGAATGTGGGTGCACACTTGTTAGAGAATAGGGAAGAGGGTTGCATGCATGTGAGGGAGATGTCATTTGATAATGGGGAAAGGTCTAGCTAGGTGTTAGTGTTAGAGCGATGGATGTTGATGGGTTGCGCTAGCAGCTAGCTTGCTCTATCTGTTTAAATCCGGAGCCCTTCTTGAATGGGAATCAAACTCGAATGTCATCTTACTTGGCTGGGAAAGCTGGATTGGTTCTGATGTCTAGATAAGTATATATTTATATTATTTTGAATCTCTTAATTTTAATTTTAACGTAGATAACTTCTCTTTAATAAAAGAAAATGTATATTTGTTTGATCTGTTTACAAGTTGGGTCAAACACTACTTGATAAAATAAAAAAAAACTCATATTCACATAACATTTTTTATATGATAAATTTTACATTGATCGATGGCATACAAACTTCGGCTATTGCTTCCATGCTCCTTGCATTCTAGGGCACATGGATACACCTTAAATTTAAACCGTCTATTTTGCTTTAAAAGAAATCTATAGTTGAAAACAATGACTTACAACTTGCTAAATGGGTAATTATTGCCCATCCATATATTTATCCTTTTAACACCTTTATCTGTTATTATTTTCATTTTAGTTCCTTCTGCTCTAACATTCTGTGAGAACATTACGAACTTCCTCCCCTCCTAGTTGCCACCCACGATGACACCAACACTGGAGGAAGTAACGATGATTTCAATGTCATGAAGGCCGCTTTGCACGAGTGCTGATCTTGACGAGTTAGTAGGGGTGTTCTTGGATCAGTTTTGAGGCAAAAAGCCATCCGATCCAAACAAAATAAACATAATTGATTTAGTTTGGATTGGATGAATTCCAATAACCAAATCGATCTAATCCAAACGGATTTTAATCAGTTTGTATTTGATTGGATGATTCGGTTTTAAGAACATGCAACTAGGAAACCCTTGATCTCCAGTAAATAGAAAACCAAAACAAAGATAAAGGGAAAGATTCAACCACCATCATAATCAGATTAAGAAGAAAAAGAACATGCAACCATTTGGTTGCCAGAGGTGGATCTAGAGACAGATATGAGGGAGGAGGCACAAATCTGGAGAGTGGAGGTAGATTTGAGGGAGGAGGTGCGTATCTAGAGGAAGTGGGGGAGGGGGACTCATGGTGGGGGAAAGGTTGAAGGGGGCGGGGGCGGGGTGAAGGTGATGGGGTGAAGGGGGCGGGGCACGGTGAAGGTGACGGGGTGAAGGGGCGGGGAAGGTGATAGGGGAAAGGGGCGGGGCGGGTGAAGGTGACAGGGGGAAGAGGGCGGGGCGCCGTGAAGGCGACGGGGGACGGGGAAGGGGGCGGGGGCGTGGGCGGGGCGCAGTGGTGAGTGAAGGGAGGTGAGAATGGGGGAAGGCTGAAAGGGGGTGGTGGGGGAAGGGGGGGGAAAGGGAGGGGGGAGGGGAGGCGCACGGTATGGGGAAGGGGAAGTGGGAGAGGGGAAGGGGTGAAAATGTCAAGGGGGGAAGGGGTGTTATTAGGGGTATTTTAGTATTTTTGTATGTATGTAGTATAGTGATTGGTTAGGTTTGATTTGGATCGTTTTTATAAAATGGAACAGAAAACCGAACCGATCCGATCGGTTCTATAAAAATTTCATCCAAAACAATTCAATCTATTTCGATTTTTGTCGGTTTTCGATTTTTTTGGATCAGTTTTTGATTTTTTTTTTTGGATTAATTTGGATCTGATCACCCCTACGAGTTAGAGCCAACCGATTTGAAAGTGTTGTGTGAGTTCAAACCAAGTGGGCCCATGTCATAATGTTTTAAAAAAACGGTAGGGCTTTTTAAAAACAAAAATAGCACATCTTTTTGCTGGTTTTTCATTTTAGTGAAACAGTGCCGCCGTAGAGGAGAGAAAAAAAAGTTGAGAGTTGATATTGTGTGTTGTGGTTATTTGTGATCCGATCTGGATGATTTTTCAGTATGTTGTTTCTTGTACCGTGAGCTTCTACTGGTACGATCAGAATTTTATTTCTTCATCTCTATTTGTTGAACTGTTTGTACCCTTTTATGGGTTTTGAGTTTTGTTACTTTATTGATTTTCACTTTATTGAAGTGAACATGGACTATTGTGATATTCTTATTTGTTGGGAAACACTTTGATGTACTCATTGATTTGTTACAGTGTTGTTTTTTTGAACTAAGTCTCGTAATTTTTACTTCTAATATTTAAAGAGTTTTTCACATAAAAATTATGTGTGTTTTCTTTATCTATTTATTTTTGTGTATTCTTGAATATATCTTTTGGTAGATATTTTAGTTGACTGTATATTTTGTTCTTCACAAGTTTTTGCAAGCGAAAATGATTTTATTATCTATTTGTATATTGTTATTTCTACTGTATACACACTCCTTCCTTTCCTAACATAAAGATGAGCAACAAGTTTTGAGTTGATTCTGAATTCTTAGGATAGGATTAGCAAAGTCAAATTCAACTAAGAGAGAGGTTGTTCAGTGTTGTGAGAAGAGAAAAAGAAGAGTAAGGTCACTCACTCTAGTACTATTGGATTATTATAATCACTTTCAGAAAGATGGACCATCGCTGTGAAGTCGGCATCATGCCAACGTCTCAACGATTGTTGCGCTAACGCCGTCTTGTCTTGGGGGGAAAAGGAGGACAAGGGTGGAATACTTGGGTCTAGGGCCAATTCTTCTTTTTTGTCTTTTTCATTTTTGAGTGTTGAAGCATGAGACCCATTTGATAAAAATAATAGAGAAAAGAGCACAATCAAGAACACCGAAATTTAACGTGGTTCGGCAATTTGCCTACGTCCATGGCCAGAAAGCAGTGAGAAAATTTCCACTATATGATCAAAGAATTTACAAAAGCCACTTAGAGTATCACTCATAACCCAAAACCCAATTACACCTAGATTCACTCTCTAAACTCTCTCTCAGAACCTCTCTATTTTATAAGAACTTTCCTTATTGGGATACAAAGGAAATAAAGACTAGAGAAGTAGAGAATTTTTTTTTAGGTGTGTCTTGCAAATGAGAAGGGAAGGGTATTTATAGGAGAAAGAGGACCAAGCATGTGATTTTTGGAGATGCCAAGTGACATAATTTTAGCCATAAGTGTGGCTAAATTTGAGCCATACAATTTTCTCAAATTATGACCACACATTTCAAATCTCCACCTTGACTGAAATTATGCATAGTATTTTTCTTCTGAACTGCTCCCCTTTATATCCCTTAGAGTTTCTGAACTCTAATCAAGTCCAGGCAATACCTGAACTTGTTTCCAGGAACTGGCTTGGTGATTATGTCTGTTGGATTATCTGCTGTTGAGATCTTCTCAACTTTTATAACACCTTGTGCTATTATATCTCGAATGAAGTGCAACTTGACGTCAATGTGTTTGGTACGCTCATGATACATCTGATTTTTGGTCAGATGTATGGCACTTTGGCTATCACAATAGACTACTCTATTTGACACTTGCAATCCTGAGCCACCGACCAAACTCTGAAGCCAAATAGCTTCTTTCACTGCTTCTGTAACTGCGATGTACTCTGCCTCGGTGGTTGATAAAGCAACAATTGACTGCAATGTTGCTTTCCAGCTAACAGTACATCCATAGAGAGTAAAAACATAACCCGTCAAGGATCTTCTTTTGTCGAGATCTCCAGCATAATCTGAATCCACATATCCGACAACACTTCTTATGGTGTCATTCTGTTTTTTGTAAACCAAGCCAACATCAGTAGTACCTTTCAAGTAACGCAAAATCCATTTCACTGCTTGCCAATGGATTTTTCCAGGATTTCCCATGTATCTGCTCACCACACTCACAGCTTGTGAAATATCAGGCCTAGTGCATACCATAACATACATGATACTACCAACTGCACTAGCATAGGAAACATGAGACATATGCTCCACCTCCTCCTTAGTTTTTGCTGACAATGCCGCCGAAAGTTTGAAATGAGTTACCAATGGAGTACTGATAGGTTTTGATTTCTGCATTCCAAAGCGCTCTAGTACCTTCTCAATGTAATTCTTTTGTGATAGAAAGAGCATCCCTGCTTTTCTATCCCTGTGAATCTCCATTCCTAGAATTTTCTTTGCAGCCCCTAAATCCTTCATTTCAAACTCTGAGCTCAATTGAGCTTTCAAGTTCTTTATTTCAGACAGGTTCTTACAGGCGATCAACATGTCATCAACGTACAGGAGTAGATAGATGAATGACTCATCTGCAAGCTTCTTGTAGTAGACACAACTATCATACTCACTTCTACAATGCCATTTCCAAGCATGAAGGTGTCAAACCGCTTGTACCATTGTCTAGGAGACTGTTTTAGGCCATATAAAGATTTCTTCAATAAGCAAACATGGTCTTCCTTCCCTTGGACTTCAAATCCCTCAGGCTGCTTCATATAGATTTATTCCTCCAGTTCGCCATGCAAGAATGCTGTCTTGACATCTAGCTGCTCAAGTTCTAAATCAAATTGAGCTACGATGGCAAGTAAGATGCGAATTGAGCTATGTTTTACCACGGGAGAGAAGACTTCATTGAAATCAATACTTTCTCTTTGTGTAAAACCTTTAGCCACCAGTCGCGCTTTGAATCTTGCATCTTCAACTCCAGGGATTCCTTCCTTTTTCTTAAAGACCCAATTGCATCCAACAATCTTTTGAGTCTTCTGCCTTTCAACAAGAACCCAAGTATGATTCTTATGAAGAGATTCAATTTCTTCTGTCATTGCAACACTCCACTGGGAAGCTTCTTTGCTACTGATAGCTTCTTGGTATGACTCAGGCTCACAATTGTTGATATTATCAACAACATTTAGAGCATATGCTACCAAGTCAGCATAGCCATACTGTTGGTGTGTTTTTGTTAAAAGATGTGCAAGTGTACATAGTCAAACAAGTAATAAAGTGTGAGTAAAGATCGTTCCCACGAGAATTTAATTGGATTGAATACAAATTCTAGATTTAACCTTTCCTATTTAATGTAATAAAATAAGAGAAATTTTTAAGCATGTAAAATAAATGAAGTAATGAGGTATCAGAGCAGTAAGTAATAAATGCAAGGAATTAATAAAAGCAATAAATGAGTTGTTTTAAATAGAAATGGAAACAGCTAGGATTCTAATCCTTTGTAATTCTTAACTTCAGGGTAACACATGCTTCAGGATGCTACAGCATTTAGTCCAGGAAATAAATTTTGCTTTCCAGCAGTAAAAACTAAGTTCATTAAAAGCTTCTTATTCCTAAGTTCAAATTAATTTCCCTCAGTTGTCAAAGAAGCACGTCCAGCTACTTAAAGACTTGAAGGCTATTCCTAGCTCATTCAACACAATTAATTTTTTAATTAATTGTTCTATCTTTATCTTCTAATCAAGTCCACTAACTTGGTTTTTCCAAATGAAATTAATTGCTAATTCAGATTAGTTGATCAGGCTAAACCTAAATTAAACATTAAAGCAAAATAGAAGAAAATGAATAACACCCATAACATTTGATTACCCTTCAGTACAATTACAAATTCATAGAATCCTAACTAATGGAATTTAGCTCATAATGAGCTTGAAGACAAAGTAAAAAAAAAAAGAAATGGAAAATAAAGACATGATGCGTAAAAACTGGAATTACAGATAAAAACCAGAAGCTGACGGCTTTGCACAGTAGCCCCCAAAAAGCTCTCTTAAAAGTAAAGTCACACTCACTATTTGTACTAGCTCCCAAAATAGGGTTACACTCTCTCTCATGCCTCACTTTTTGGGCTTTTACAAATTCAAATACTAAAATATTCCTTGGACCAATTCCCAAGTACACACAGTTGCTGCATTGTATTCTCTTTCTTCCTTTTAAGCACAACGCAGTAGGTATTTTGTCTTCTAGCGGGCAAGAGCTGAGCTGGAAATGATTTTATCTTATAATGATTTGCTCCCCCAAAGCTGCAGCATTCCAAAATATCCCAGAGCAATTCCTTCAGCAATTACACCTTTAAAACCTGCTCAAAATTAAATCAAACCTTCAGCAATAACATATCAGAATTTACAGTTTTTCACAATTAATCAGATTAACACAAAATTTTACCCAATCAAACAAAACTTGAAATTCTTCTCCAAAATTGATCAAAACAAGAACAATGATTAAGCTAAAAGGATAGTAATAACTCTTATTTCTAAGAGTTATCACACCCCCAAACTTGAACCATTGCTTGTCCTCAAGTAATGACATTCAACAAGCATTAACACAACAAAATCAGAATAGTATAAGCAAAGTTCATGACAATCCTCAGATGCATTTTTCAGAATTACGCTCAACACAAAATGCCATTTTCTTAATCACTTTCCATAGTGTGCGTGTGATTTCCCTAAGCTCTCAACTCAGTTTTATTAAGGAACTCCAACTAAACCACCTCTCAATAGAGTCTTAGGTGCATTTTCCAAATATCCTTTGGATGTAAGGGTGAAGACTCACCAGATAATCTTCCTAAGAACAGGGGCTTAACACATTATTGGTAATGGTCAACTCAGCACTTTTTTCTTTTTCAGCTACATCCTCCTCCTCCCCTCCACCAGCTCTTGGCTGGGCCTTAGAGACTGTGAAGGACTTGAGTTTCCCAACTCTTCCTATAATAGGCATGTTATCTTCAGAGTCCTCACTGAGTGCAGTGGGAGTCTCCTTAGCATTTACATCAATTTTTAATTGTTTTCTAATCCTGGGAGGAGCTGTGTGCTTGATTCTGCCCTTCTTTGGTGGAGGGGGGGTCTTCTGGTGCTTCATCAACCCTCTTTTCTTTTCCTCTCTTGGACCTGCTTGGTTGAGTTGGAGGTGGTGTTGGATCTCTGGGTGGTGGTGGTGGTGTCCAGTCAGAACTAACTTCATTGTTATTTACTGAGTGTTCACTAGCAGTGGAATGCACAGAAGGGATTTCAGGGTCTTGTTCTGGTGCAGGAGGGTTAGCAGGTGCAGGTTCCTTCGCAGGGTTGGTTTGTTTCATGGGTTCAGAGGGAGAATACTGGAATGGTTCAAAGATCTCTTCAGGAAACAGGGGAGGGTAACTACCTTGTCTTAGCTTGTTGATTCCAAGGGTCCTTTGCATCCACAGATGTTGCTCTTTGGAAAATTCCCAGAAGAGTTGCTCCTGCTTCAAACTATGCTGTAGCATTTGGTAGCATTGGTCCACCTTTGTGTTCACGTCATCCAGGTGTTCCTGCTGCCTAGAAGGAGGAACTGAACCTTGCACCTTTGATGTTGATGCCCCAAAACGTTTGATAGCCAGCAAATCTATGGCCCCTTTGTTGTCCATAATTTCATCTTCAGACAAGGCCTTTATTCCACATCTCAAACATAAAGAGGTGATTAAAGAAGGGAAAAACAACAATCCCTTCTTCTTAAATGCGCAAGCAATAATTTCCCTTTTAATCAGTTGTCCTACATCCACCTTCTTCTTCTTCAAAATGCAATACAAGAGGACTAACCTCTCCTTGTTTACTACTTCTAAGTGCGCGGTGGGGAGAATCTTAGTTCTGATGACATGATACCAAACTTTGGCCAAAGGGGTGAGATCAAGCCTGGCTATTTTCCAACTCTCATCTGTCTGAATCCAGTTTGCCCCTTCCACCGTGACTTCCCTCATCATGTCATTCAGCTCTGTTTCTTCAGCATTTTTCAACAAAGTCAAGTATTCATCCTCAACATTGTTCAACCCCCACCTTCTGTTCAACGTGGGAGCAGAGAAAGACACCTTCGAACCCCTCACTATGACATATTTTTGCTGTGGTGAGGTCAGATTGGCGTAAAACTCGCACACAAAATGGATTATGGGTTCTCTCGGGTGAGTCACGAACTTCTTCCAGCTGTGATTATCTATGAGCTCAGCAACATCCTCAGTGAGCCCATAATGAGGGGAGTCCAGAATAAAGAAACCCTTCTCCAAATGGAAGTTCCGCTTCTTGATTTCCCTCTCGAACTTAAGTCTCCCCTCCTCATCCATAAAACGCAAATTGGTCTCCTCACCAGAAGAGGATGAACTGGCAATAATGGGCTTTTTGGAAGACTGAGCTTGTGCTTTACCCATGGTATTTGGAATGGTATAAAAGAGGAGTGGGTTGATGGTGATAGAAAGAGACAAGTGAGACAGAATGTGTGAGTGGGGTTGCGTGTGGGGCTAAGGCAGAGAAGACAGTGGCTTTAATAGAGAGAAATGGAGGTTGAGGTGAGAGGTTAAAGATGAAGGTGAGTGGTGGAGAAAAAGGTGGCATTAAGTGAGTGGGTGGACGCAATTTATATTCCCACGATTTCTGCAACCCATCCTTGCTCACTAACTCTTCAACTTTTGAATTTAGAAATTCAAAAATATTGCAGTTGAACATGGGCTCTTGCTTGTCCAACTGTCACCACCACTAACACTGTTAACTGGGCCTGATGTGACCACACATCACCCTTTCTAGCACAACCTTGGGTTTAGAAAGCTCTAATATGCAAACATTTGTTAGTAGTATTTATTAAACTAAACTACCCCATTTTAACTAAAATTCAAAAGACAAAATAAAGGATATAAAGTTGGGCTGCCTCCCAGTAGCGCTTAGTTTAATGTCCTCAGCCTGACTCCACACTGGTGGCTAAGGATCTGAAAGATGAGTGATGGCCTTCATTCTTGCACACGGCTCACCCCAATATTGCTTCACTCTTTGGCCATTCACCTTGAACTCTCTTCCAGAACTCTCTTCCAACAAATCCACAGCTCCATGAGGATACACTTTTACCAATTTAAATGGCCCAGACCACCTTGATTTCAACTTTCCAGGGAACAATTTTAATCTGGAATTAAACAGGAGCACTTGCATGCCTTCAACTAACTCCCTGGGTTGGATTTTCTGATCATGCCATGCCTTGACGTTGCTCTTATATACTTCAGCATTCTCATAAGAAAATAGCCTAAACTCTTCAAGTTCATTTAGCTGCAGTAACCTTGCTTCTCCAGCTGCTTGTGCATCAAAATTCAACTTCTTTATGGCCCAAAATGCCTTGTGTTTCAGCTTTATTGGTAAATGGCAAGCCTTGTCATAAACCAATCTGTAAGGGGACATGTCAATGGGGGCCTTGAATACTGTTCTGTAGGCCCAAAGAGCATCATCTAAGTGCACAGACCAGTCCTTCCTTGAAGGATTCATCATTTTTTCAAGGATTATTTTGATCTCTCTGTTAGACACTTCAGCTTGTCCGCTGGTCTGAGGATGATAGGCAGTGGCCACTTTGTGTTTCACTCCATATTTTGCAAGCAAGTTAGCAAACAACTTGTTGCGAAAATGTGTCCCTTCATCACTAATTATAGCCTGAGGAGTGCCAAATCTGGTAAATATGTTCTTGTGCAGGAATTTTGTGACTACCCTGGCATCATTGGAAGGCAATGCTACTGCTTCTTCCCATTTAGAGACATAATCTACTGCAACTAGGATGTAGGCATTTCCATAAGATATAGGGAATAGTCCCAAAAAATCTATTCCCCAAATATCAAACAATTCAATCTCCAAAATGGTGTTGAGAGGCATCTCTTGTCTGTTAGAAATATTCCTCACCCTCTGACATCTATCACAATTCTTGGCAAACTCTTGAGCATCTCTGAACAAAGTGGGCCAAAAGTACCCCGATTGCAGGACCTTTGCAGCTGTTTTTTTTCCTCCAAAATGACCACCATAAGGAGCAGCATGGTAATCACTAAGGATAGCTTGCATTTCTTCCTCAGCAGCACATCTCCTCATGATCTGATCTTGGCACCTTTTGTACAGAAAAGGTTCATCCCAGTAAAAGTGTTTAACTTGATGCAAAAACCTCCTTTTCTGTTGCGAGTTCAATTCCACTGGAATTACCCTATTGACCAAAAAATTCACAATGCCTGCGTACTAGGGTGCTGTAGCATCTTCATTCAGTAAAAGGTGTTCATCAGGCAAATTTTCTTTAATTTCTCCTTGAGGCTTGGTTTCTCCTTTCTCAACAATTCTGGAGAGATGATCAGCTACCTGATTTTCAATTCCCTTCTTGTCTTTGATCTCCAAATCAAATTCTTGAAGCAGGAGCACCCATCTGATAAGCCTTGGCTTTGCATCCTTCTTGTCAATGAGATACTTGATGGTTGCATGATCTGTGTATACCACTACTTTGGTTCCCACCAGATATGGTCTGAACTTGTCAAATGCAAATACAACTGCTAACAATTCTTTTTCTGTAGTGGTGTAGTTGATCTGAGCATCAATGAGAGTTTTGCTAGCATAATAGATAGTATGGAAGATCTTGTTATACCTCTGACCTAGCACAGCTCCTACTGCAAACTCACTTGCATCACACATCAATTCAAATGGCTTCTCCCAATCCGGAGCTACTATTACAGGAGCAATGATCAGAGCCTTCTTCAAAGTTTCAAAAGCTAATAAACACTCTTCTGTGAATTTAAATGCACTATCATGCTCCAGCAGTTTGCACAGTGGCTTGGATATTCTAGAGAAGTCTTTGATGAATCTCCTATAAAACCCAGCATGTCCTAGAAAACTTCTGATGCCTTTGACAGAATTGGGTGGAGGAAGTTTTTCTATTACTTCAATCTTAGCCTTGTCCACCTCTAAGCCTTTCTTTGACACTTTGTGGCCTAGCACAATGCCTTCCATGACCATGAAATGGCACTTCTCCCAATTCAGAACTAAATTAGTTTCCTCATATCTGTCCAGCACCTGCTCTAGATTATCTAAGCATCCCAAGAATGAATCTCAAAAAACTGAGAAATCATCCATGAAAATTTCCATAGTTTTCTCAATAAGGTCAGAAAAGATGGCCATCATGCACCTCTGAAAAGTTGCTGGAGCATTGCAGAGCCCAAAAGGCATTCTTCTGAAAGCAAATGTACCATAGGGACAAGTGAAAGTAGTCTTCTGCTGATCTTCAGGTGCTACTGCTATCTGATTGTAACCAGAATAGCCATCCAGAAAGCAATAAAACTCTCTCCCAGACAACCTATCAAGCATCTGATCAATGAATGGTAATGGAAAATGATCTTTCCTTGTGGCCTTGTTCAACTTTCTATAATCCATGCATATCCTCTAACCAGTGACTGTTCTTGTAGGAATCAGCTCATTTTTCTCATTTTTCACTACAATAACTCCTCCTTTCTTTGGCACGCACTGCATAGGACTTACCCATACATTATCTGAGATGGGGTAGATGATTCCTGCATTAAGCCATTTAATGATCTCCCTTTTTACCACTTCTTTCATAATCGGGTTCAATCTTCTCTAGCCTTCAATACTGTTCTTGGCATCTTCTTCTAACAGAATTTTGTGCATACAAAGGCTAGGACTGATTCCTCTAATGTCTGCCATTTGCCACCCAATAGCCTTCTTGTGCTTCTTTAAAAGTGAAATAAGACTACCTTCTTGCTCAGAAGTTAAGAAGGAAGATATGATGATAGGAAGAGTTTCTTTTTCTCCAAGATAGGCATACTTCAAATGAGAAGGTAGTTGCTTCAATTCAAGGGTGGGAGGTCTTTCAACAGAGGGTACATTATCCTTGAAGGTGTCTGCAGATACATCTAAGGATTCATATTTTCTGATCCAAGATCTGTGTGTCAAATTCCCTTCAACTAGCTGCTTTAACTTTTCATTTTCAAAATCAGTTTCCTTATTCAGTTCAGACTCATGCTCTAAGTTTTGCCCTGATGCTATCAATTGCTCTTGCACAAGGAAGTCAATATCAGTAATAACAGAACAACTTTCCATGTCTTCATCAGGATAGTGTAATGCATTAAAAACATTGAAAGTTACTTACTGATCATTCACCCTCATAGTAAGCTCTCCTTTCTGTACATCTATCAATGTTCTTCCAGTTGCCAGGAAGGGTCTTCCAAGGATGATTAGAATTTCCTTGTCAGCCTCAAAGTCTAGAATAATAAAATCCACTAAAAATACAAATCTGTCCACCTTGATTAGGACATCCTCAATCTTTCCTTCTGGGTAAGCAATAGACCTATCAGCAAGTTACAAAGTCACAGTGGTAGGCCTGGCTTCACCAATTTTCAGTTGCTTGAAAATGGACATAGGCATCAGATTAATACTTGCTCTAAGATCACATAAGGCTTTTCCACAATAAGTATTTCCTATAGAACAAGGGATAGTAAAGCTGCCTGAATCTTTCATTTTCTGTGGAACTTTATTCTGCAACAGCAGGCTGCACTCCTTTGTCATTGCCACTGTCTCGAATTCTCCCAATCTCTTTCTCTTAGTAAGGATATCCTTCATAAATTTGGTGTAGTTGGGCATCTGCTGTAGAGCTTCAACTAGAGATATGTTAATGTGCAACTGCTTCAGAATTTCCAGAAACTTATTAAATTGCTTCTCTTGAGCTGCCCTCTTCAACCTCTGTGGAAATAGAGGAGGAGGCTTCTCTGGAATCAGCTTGGGCTCAATCCACTTAGGAATGACTTGCTCTGTATCTTCAGGCAGTGGAGCTGATTCATGCTTAGGCTCCTCTATTTCAGCTGGTTCAGTTGTCTTTGTTCCCTGCTGCTTAGATGCTAAAGCATCCTATAGCTCCTTACCACTTCTCAGGGTTACGGCTTTAACTTACTCATTCCCTTTATCATTTGAAGATGATGGAGATTCTATGGAAGCGAGTAAGGTGCCAAGTTCCATAGCTAATGCATTGGCCAATTGACCTACTTGATTCTCCAAGTTTCTTACAGCAGCTCCTTGATTCTGGATTTGAACCTTAGTCTCAGCCATGAAAGTTTTCAACATAGCTTCCAAAGATGATTCCTTTGCAGGAGCATGGTTCTCTGCCATCTTGAGCTGACCGCTCACCGTTGTTGGTACTGTGGAGAAGCATAACCAGCTGGAGGATTTAAAGTGTTGCTGTGATTACTGTAGCTGAAATTAGGATGTTGCTTCCAGCCAGGATTATAAGTATTGGAGAAAGAATTGTTCCCTCTATTCCCCACATAATTCACTGACACTGGATTATCAGGACATTCTTCAAACTGATGCCTTCCTTCACAAAAAACACAAGCTACTGAATTTATAGGGGCTATAGTAGGTTCAACCATAGCAGGTTCCTTACTGGTGTTAGTCGCAGTTAAATTTTTCAGCATGTTGGTAATGGCAGCCAGCTGAGCAGACATAACAGTTATCTCATTTACTTCATGAACACCAGCCACACCTTTAGAAGAAGTTGCTCTGCTGGTTGGCCACTGATAGCTATTGGCAGCTATGCTCTCTATTAGCTCATAAGCTTCATTATAAGACTTAGTCAACCGAGCATCTCTAGAAGAGGCATCCAGCATCAACCTTGAAGGAGGTAATAATCCATTGTAGAAAGTTTCCATTTGAATACATACAGGAATGCCATGGTGAAGGCACTTTCTCAACAGATCTTTAAACCTCTCCCATGCTTCATACAGTGATTCACCATCAATCTGCCTAAAGGAAGTAATGTCATTCCTCATTTTGGCATTTTTAGTGGAAGGGAAGTATTTTGTCAGGAACCTTTCAGCTAATCCATTCCAAGTAGTAATTGAATTGGGTTCCAAAGAGTTCAACCAGGTCTTTGCTCTGTCCCTCAGTGAGTAAGGGAAAAGTCTCAATTTGAATGCATCATCACTCACTCCAGGGATCTTGAAATTGCTAGCCACTTCCAAAAATTGCCTTAAATGCAAGTGAGGATCTTCAGTAGGAGCACCACTGAACTGCCCAACAGTTTGAAGCATTTGAAACATCATAGGCTTGAATTCAAACTGCTGGGTAGTTATTTCTGGCCTCACTATCCCAGTATTCATCGTTTGGGGATCAAAGACTGCATAGTCCCTGATAGACCTCTCTCTGTCATTTGCTATGTCGATCATACTGGGCTGCTCCTCATCATTTAAGAAAAGATCAACCATGAAGCCTATCTCAGAATGTTGAGTTTGAGCACGTTGTTCTTTGGTTCTCTTCCTTAACCTCTTAGTTGTTTTCTCTATCTCCAAGTCAATTTGAAACTCAGGTGCACCCTTGTTTGCGATCTGATTGTAATACATTTGCTAAGCACAAGATCTCAAATTTTTAGAAGTAACTAAATAGAAAAAGTTAACAAAAGAATTTAAATATTCAACACCATTGTCAATCCCCGGCAACGGCGCCAAAAACTTGTTGGTGTGTTTTTGTTAAAAGATGTGCAAGTGTACACAGTCAAACAAGTAATAAAGTGTGAGTAAAGATCGTTCCCATGAGGATTTAATTGGATTGAATACAAATTCTAGATTTAACCTTTCCTATTTAATGTAATAAAATAAGAGAAATTTTTAAGCATGTAAAATAAATGAAGTAATGAGGTATCAGAGCAGTAAGTAATAAATGCAAGGAATTAATAAAAGCAATAAATGAGTGGTTTTAAACAGAAATGGAAACAGCTAGGATTCTAATCCTTTGTAATTCTTAACTTCAGGGTAACGCATGCTTTAGGATGCTACAACATTTAGTCCAAGAAATAAATTTTGCTTTCCAGCAGTAAAAACTGAGTTCATTAAAAGCTTCTTATTCCTAAGTTCAAATTAATTTCCCTCAGTTGTCAAAGAAGCACGTCCAGCTACTTAAAGACTTGAAGGCTATTCCTAGCTCATTCAACATAATTAATTTTCCAATTAATTGTTCTATCTTTATCTTCTAATCAAGTCCACTAACTTGGTTTTTCCAAACGAAATTAGTTGCTAATTCAGATTAGTTGATCAGGCTAAACCTAAATTAAACATTAAAGTAGAATAGAAAAAAATGAATAACATCCATAACATTTGATTACCCTTCAGTACAATTACAAATTCATAAAATCCTAACTAATGGAATTTAGCTCATAATGAGCTTGAAGACAAAGTAAAAAAAAAATGGAAAATAAAGACATGATGCGTAAAAACTGGAATTACAGATAAAAACCAGAAGCTGACGGCTCTGCACAGTACCCCCCAAAAAGCTCTCTTAAAAGTAAAGTCACACTCACTATTTGTACTAGCTCCCAAAATAGGGTTACACTCTCTCTTATGCCTCACTTTTTGGGCTTTTACAAATTCAAATACTAAAATATTCCTTGGCCCAATTCCTAAGTACACACAGCTGCTGCATTGTATTCTCTTTCTTCCTTTTAAGCACAGCGCAGCAAGTATTTTGTCTTCTAGCGAGCAAGAGCTGAGCTGGAAATGATTTTATCTTATAATGATTCGCTCCCCCAAAGCTGCAGCATTCCAAAACATCCCAGAGCAATTCCTTCAACAATTATACCTTTAAAACCTGCTCAAAATTAAATCAAACCTTCAGCAATAACAGATCAAAATTTACAGTTTTTCACAATTAATCAGATTAACACAAAATTTTACTCAATCAAACAAAACTTGAAGTTCTTCTCCAAAATTGATCAAAACAAGAACAATGATTAAGCTAAAAGGATAGTAATAACTCTTATTTCTAAGAGTTATCACAAACCTCGAAGGAGGTTTTATCTCTCTTCTTTGCCTATCTCTAGCTAACTGATAGTGCTGCAATTGTTGTGTATCTAAATCTTCAAGTGGGGTTTGTTCTTCTTCTTCTTGAACTTGATCCAACAAGGTTTCTTTGGAAGACTCCACCTCAAGCTCCATCTTCTTCGAGATATTAGGATCTTTGTTTTCATTTGATGACTCTTTATGAGGCTTTAGCCTTTCAGCTTCATTAAAAGTAACATCCCTGCTAATAATGCATTTTCTTTTCTCTGGCAACCATAGCTTATATCCTTTCACACCGTCAGGATATCCAAGAAAAATGCATTTCAATGCTCTTGCATCAAGTTTTCCTTCTTTAATATGAGCATATGCAGGACAACCAAATATCCTTAAATTTTCATAATTGGCAGGAGTACCTGACCACATCTCTTCTGGAGTTTTGAAACTAATGGCTGTTGATGGACATCTGTTGATCAAGTAACAGGCTGTATTAACAGCTTCGGCCCAAAATGCTTTTGGTAACCCAACATTTGACAGCATACATCTGGTTCTTTCAAGTAAAGTTTTGTTTATTCGTTCTGCAAGTCCATTCTGTTGTGGAGTGTGCCTCACAGTATGATGTCTGGCATTACCATGATCCTTGCAAAACTTTTCAAATTCACTGCTACAGAACTCTAAACCGTTGTCAGTTCTCAATCGCTTGATATGCCTTCCTGTCTACTTTTCAATCAAGGTTTTCCACTGTTTAAACTTGACAAATACTTCATTTTTATGTTTCAAAATGAATATCCAAACCTTCCTTGAATAATCATCAATGAAGGTTAACATATATCTGCCACTACCGTGAGAAGGTACTTGGGAAGGACCCCACAAGTCAGAATGTATATAATCCAACGTGCCTTTTGTTCGATGAACTGTAGTGTTGAATTTTATCCGACACTGTTTTCTGAATACACAGTGTTCACAGAAATCTAACTTCACAACTTGTTGACCACAGAGTAATCCTTGCTTGCTCAACTCTGCTAGACCTCTCTCACTGACATGCCCCATTCGCAAATGCCATAACTTGGTGACATCAGAATCAGCTGTTGAGGAGACAGCGATAGTACTTGTAATTGTACTTCCTTGTAGCACGTAGAGACTATTCTCTTTCTTTCCCTTCATCACAATCAGAGCACCTTTAGAGATTCTTATAGCTCCACTTTCACCTTTGTAGCTATAACCTTTTAAATCTAGCGTTCCCAAGGAAATCAAATTTTTCTTCAATTCTGGAACATGCCATACATCCGTCAATGTTCTCACGATTCCATCAAACATCTTGATTCTAACTGTGCCAATGCTGATGACCTTACAGGGAGCATTATTTCCCAGAAGGGCCTTGCCCCCATCTAAAGGTTGGTAAGAAGCAAACCAATCCTTATTAGAACACATATGATATGAGCATCCAGAATCAAGAATCCACTCATCTTTTAAGTCATGATCTAAGACTATGAGAGCAGCTGCACTGTCATAGCCATCTGCTATAGCTGCACTTCCAGATTCAGAGATCTTCTCCTTTCCTTTGCGCACTGGACAATTTTTTCTTATATGCCCTTCTTTGTGACAGTGGAAGCATTTAAATTTTCTAGGTTTCGCTTTGGATTTTGACCTAGATCTGCCTCTGCCACTATTTTGATCTCGTTTCTCTGTTCTTCCTCTAACAAAGAGACCTTCACTCGAGCCTTCAGATTTTGAATCTGATACTCTTTTCTTCAGTTCTTTCGAGTGCAACGCAGCCTTGACTTCCTCCAAGGTAAGATCTTCTCGACCATACATCATGGTGTCGATAAAGTGCTCGTAAGAACTTGGAAGGGAACATAATAGAAGAATTGCTTGATCTTCATCATCGATTTTAACATCGATATTCTTTAGATCAAGAATAACTCTGTTAAATTCGTCCAGGTGCTCTTTTATAGGCTTTCCTTCCTGCATTTGAAGAGTATATATTCTTTTCTTCAAATATAATCTATTGGTGAGCGACTTCGTCATGTACAGGCTTTCCAACTTCAACCATAATGAAGCAGCTGTATTTTCTTCTGACACTTCTCGTAGAACTTCATCTCCCAAGCACAACAAAGTTGCACTATGTGCTTTTTCCAAGATCTCGTTTTTCTCGATATCGGTTAGACTTTGTGGCAGCTTGTCTCTACCTTCCAAGACTTTGGCCAAGCCTTGATGAACCAACAGGGCTTTCATTTTAAGTCTCCAGAGACCAAAATCATTTTCTCCATTGAATTTCTCCAAATCAAATTTAGCACTTGCCATGATGACCATACACGTGAATAGTGATGTACAGGTGAACAGTATCGTATACTGGAACAATGCCGTAGTCTGTGAACAGTACACCAGGTAAGTTCCTAGGAAAGAGATGTGGTGTCTGTAATTCACTTAAATACCAAGTCTTTCCTTAGCCAGAACTTTCCTAGACATGCACTTTCACACTACCACACTTTATTTCCAGTAACAAGAATAATTCTTTTCTGATGTGGAAGATCAGACTATGCTGCAATCACAGAGCATACTAAGAATTTTCTTATGAATCCAGCACTTCAGTAACCAAGAGCTCTGAGAGCTCTGATACCGGTTTGTTGAAGCGTGAGACCCATTTGATAAAAATAATAGAGAAAAGAGCACAATCAAGAACATCGAGATTTAACGTGGTTCGGCAATTTGCCTACGTCCACGGCCAGAGAGCAGTAAGAAAATTTTCACTATGTGATCAAAGAATTTACAAAAGCCACTTAGAGTATCACTCATAACCCAGAACCCAATTACACCCAGATTCACTCTCTAAACTCTCTCTCAGAACCTCTCTATTTTATAAGAACTTTTCTTATTGGGATACAAAGGAAATAAAGACTAGAAAAGTAGATAATTTTTTTTTAGGTGTGTCTTGCAAATGAGAAGGGAAGGATATTTATAGGAGAAGGAGGACCAAGCATGTGGTCTTTGGAGATGCCAAGTGACATAATTTGAGCCATAAGTGTGACTAAATTTGAGCCATACAATTTTCTCAAATTATGACTACACATTTCATTGAGAAATTCTTTCAAGATTATATTGTTCAAAGATTTCTAGGTCTGGGAGAGGATATTAAATGTGGGATGCAATTTGAATGAAAAGCAGCAAAATTATTATTCTAGTTGGGTAATTTTCCAGTGCTCCCCTTTGTCGGCTACAAATTTCTTAATTCAGTAGAAATAATACATGTGTTTTATGGCCTTAGCCTTACCCAAGGCTTTCATTTTATTCTTGAGCTAATTAGCTCACCAGACCGAGAGAATAGCTTGATTGCTGGCCAAGAGATGATCAGCGGTCTAGTGCGAAATTTATTCGAGGGACTAAAATAGAAAATACAATAGTTATGGGTTAAAAAATAATTAACATAAAATTGTTTAGAAAATAATAGTCCTTCTAATAGTAGGTCAATTAAACGGTGCATGGTAAAGGGGTATTGTAGAATTAGCCTACAAGCGTCTAGTTAACAACAAATATGATTTAGTTAATAAATTTATAATGGATTACCATATATATTATAATATTTTTTTTTATTAATGTGTCCTTATGACATATGTTAAGGAATAAGAAATATAAACTATTAAATGAAAAATACACATATTTATTATTTTAAAAATTTAAAAAGTATTTAATATTATTTTCTTTAAGTAATTAATAATGAGTAATAAATATCATTTTTAATCCTTAACATGTGCCCTACAAAATTCTTATACTAATTGATTATTAGTATATTAATCAAACAATATATATACATTATTAATAAAAAAATTTACAAATCTTTAAGTAATAAAAAATATTAAAGATTTAGTGTGCAAATATTTTTCTTTTAAAAAATAAATCTAACTTAGCTCGGTAGATTGAACACATCCTTATCCATGGAAAATTTGAGTTGAAAATAGTCAGTTAGTTATGGTTTATTCATCGTTTTAATACATATATTTATTTTGTTTTTATTAGTTTTTCCTCCGAAAATGGTCCATCTCTTGTTTTTGTTTGGTTTGACGTTGGGAAGCCAGAGTTGTAAATCATGTTATTCCCACACCCCGAAATAAATACCCACACCTGTTTACACCGTATGCCAGATGCCTTGTATAGGGTGGAGACATTCTTCCATATTCTAGAGGAAGAAATTTCTTTTTCCATAAAGCATCCTAATCATTAATTCTTTTCTCTGTCCCATCGTCTCTCTTTTACTTTTTTTTTAACCAATGGCACAGATCTTCTTAGAGGATGAAAGAGCTCTTCCTCCAGAAGGATATAAGAATTTTTCATATAGGGTGAGTCATCACACTTCCATGTTGGCTCAAAATGGGTGAGTTACTCATTTTTTTTAACCCTTATTTCTTTCATTCTCGCTCACCATGGCTTGTGAAATTTAAAGGAGATTTCATCTTTGTGCAAAACCTCTGGTGCGTTGTGTGTTCAATGTCCCAATCCCTCGCCATCGTCTACCATGTGCTTGACATCCCGTTTCCTCGTTATCATCCGCTTGATGCTCGACGTCCCGCTCTACTAGCATCCTACCCTAAGGGTTTAGTTCTGCATGGTGAAGGTTAATCCCACCACAAGTTTGTGTTACACATTCTATATTGGTAAGACATTCTTCTGGAAATTGAAATTTTAATTTTGGTTGTGTGAATGGTGATTGTTGGATGAGCAATTTGTTGAACGGGTTATGTTTTTTTATTTATTGAAAAATAGTGGATTTTTGGTAATAGGCTTTGTTCTTATATGATTTTAGAGTTTCTTGAGCATTTTAAGCTGAAGAAATAGATATAAAATATTATGCACGTTAGAGTTTCGATTGTTCAGTAGTGGATATTCATATTGAAGGATAAATCCACCGTAATCACCGAAAATCCGCCATACGAATATGGTCGGTAAATACTTGGTGGATTTTTATTTCACAAAAATTATAGGGCGGATTTTTCCGCCGCAAATCACTGATTGACATGTCGATAGTTTGGAAAAACTAATTTGCGGCGGATTTTTCCGTCGAAATTAGCGGCGATGTTTCCTGTAATTTGCGCGGATGTTTCCGCCAGTAATTTGCGGCGGATTTTTCCGCCGCTAATTTGCGGCGATTTTTCCGCCTTAAAAATCTATCCAAATTTATGGTGATATTTCCACAAAAAAATCCGTCATAATTTTTTTTTGAATATTAAAAAAATTAAATTGAATATTCAAAATCCACAATATAAAATAAACATTTAATCAACCCGTCGTAATCCACACATACATGAATTTTAACCACAATGCATTTAATCAATCCATAAGACAAACATAAGAAATCGCATACAAAGTTTGTTCAAATACAAAGTTTAATAATCCTCATTATCATTGTCATCTTCATCATGATCATCTTCACTATTCGATTATCTTCTTCTCGTTAGTTGTAGTTGTTGGCTTGGTTGAGTGCCAACGCCGGGTACATATGATTTCAAAATCCTTAATCATTTGGTTCTCTTGATACGCCGGTATTGTTCAAATCGCATTTTCCACTCGCCTCAAGTTGGCTTTGCTTTGCTCCATTTGCCGTTGAATCTGCCGAACACGATCCAACATCTCCTGGCTACATAAAGCAATTTCGGCTCCTTAACCTGGTTAATATATGTAAACATAAATTCATCAATTCATTTCACGAATAATGAATTAACCAAAAATACAAAAAATAAAATGATTGACTACATCTATCAAATGAGTGACATAAGTCAAAACAATTCATCAATTAATCTTTAAACTTATCTATTAGGATAACAATTGATTTATATGCATCACGAATACACTTTATTAAACACTCTTACTAAGGTCTCATCACACTTATAAATGCATACAAGAAAGGTCCCCACAATTAGGAAAGCTAGTTTTTCCCAAAACAACATTTTGGCATTTTTCTCAATTTCAACCCTTGACCTTTGCTCAGTAAAATGAGCATAACTTGAGCTACGTATGTCGAAATGAGGTGAATTAGGTGTCCTTGGAAAGCTAAGAGAAAGAGCTATAACTTTCATGAAGAGCACAAAAGCTAATTCTTATTATATCTTAAGACACGGCCCGTGTTGTTTGACACGGGGTGGGCCGTGTCCTACTCTGTTCTGCACTTTTCCACCATATTTGCACTGGCAGAGAGGGACACGGCCCACCCCGTGTATTCGGACACGGGCCGTGTTACTGGGACAGAAGTCGTGCAGAACCATCATTACGGTTCCATTGGCCAAAATCTTGGATTTTGGCCACTCCAATCCAGTTTCTATGTGAGTTTAAGTCCCAAACAAGTTCACAAACATGAAGAGAACATAAAACACTAAAAGATTTCACTAAAAATATATCAAAACACTACAAATCTCATCCTTGGTTATTGAAAACCTAAAACTCCAAATTCTCATTTCAAATGGAAATCAAGGTATACAAATAATGAAAAACTGTTCTCATGCCTCTAGCAAACCAAATCATGTTATTCTCAAGTTTTCTAACAAGATTCAAGCCAAAACAAGTAAAAACAACTCAAAACCCCAATTCACACATCAAGTCACAACTCAAAAACAAGATGAAAAGAATAGGAAAATGAGTCAAGAACAAGGTTTTTCCCCTACCTCAAGGTCTTGAAGATGACGAAGGTTGCTCATGGAAGCTCTTGTCTTGAAAGGGAAGTGAGAAAGGAGAAGGGAGAAAGGAATAGAGAAAGAATGCCGAAAAATGAAAATGGGAGAAGGAAGAAGATGAAGTAGATTTAATTTTGTGGCGGATTTTTTTGCGAAAAAATCTGCCGCAAATGTATTTTTGAATTGCGGCATAATTTGCGGCGGATTTTTCCGCCGCAAAATATTTTAATATTTTATTTAGAATTTTTTATTATACGTATCAATTTTTGCGGCGGATTTTTCCGTCGCAAATTGAAATTTAGATTTGCGTCGATTTTGCGGCGGATTATTTAAATATTTTTTAAAATTTTTATTTTATCAATTAATTATATGTGAATTTGCGGTTTATCCATAAAAAATTTTTTTATCCGAAAAAAATTATATTTTACGCTAGAAAAGACATCGGAGATTTGCGGCGGATATTTTCGCCGCAATATATTTTTTTGGTGAAGAAAAATCCGTCGTAAAATCCGTCGCAAATTTATCCGTCGCAACATCCGCCACAACATCCGCAACAAATGTTTTTTATTTTTATTTTTTAAATTTAAAAATAAATTTCTATTTTATTTAATAAACTTTTTACTAAAATCTTTAGTTTTTAGCAAGCCGAAAAAAATTGGGAGGAAAAATCCGCCGCAAAATCCGCCGCAAATGGATCCGTAAAAATCCGCCAAAATTTGAGACGGATTATAATCCGCCGCAAATATGCCTCCATTTGCGGCGGATTCGAATCCGCCGCAAAAAATTCGCCGCAAAAACGTGTTTTTCTAGTAGTGATTGAGATGTATCTGAGAAGATACGAACTGGTGTTTTACTCCTTGAACAGCAGCGGAGCGTGTTGAAACAGGGGTGATTGTTATCTGCAAAGGGACTTCAACGCTCAAGTCAGGTTGTGCACAAGTAAGGTTTAAGCAATAAGCAATAGATACATGTTAGAAGTGGTAAAGCCTGATATTTATAAAGAGTGAATTGGGAAACAAGTTCCTTTAATTGTAGCAGAGGTTCCTTATAAAATCAAAATGTTGATACTGTAGTTATGAGTAGTCAAAAGCGGTTATGGGCGCTACTATTACGCAAGATCGTGATTGGCAGTTATGGATAATCATAAGATTTATCCACTGCGTAAATCTCGTGATATTGTTGCTACTACCCAATGTCGCAGTTCAACATGCATTGTACCGAGATCTCAACAATGTGTCTCAGGTGAACCCCCACTGGGGTGTCTATGGCGGACATCAGTTGGATGTGTGTCAGGTTGACCTATGGGACTAGTGTCCCAGATCACGGTCTAAAATAATTGCCCATAATTTAGCGCTTAGATAGGACAACTAAGTGTCAAGGTATACGAGTTTGACAGGAGCACACGACTCGCAAATGGACAAAGGGATCCTAGTCAGGGTTAACGTCAGATCTCATGATGTCTCTTCCAAAGGGCCGACCTTTGTGATGTATCATTGTATGCCCTTGAGGTTAATGAGTAAGGTCAGGATCTGAGTTGGATCGCTCTGCTTACATCACCATTCTGCTATCTAAGGTATGTTATAGGCTACCCCTGAATGTAGTTTACAGGGTCTGTCAAGTGTTTTCTGAAGGAAGGTAGGAACCTTTACTCTTAGGGACTTGATGTCCTTTTTACAGTCTTTGCTTTGCAGTTTGTAGCAGTCTGCGCTTGCTTAGGAACTACTGCTTTGAATTTATTGAGAATTGAAATCGTTTTAATGAGGATAACAATTTTTTTAGCTCTGTTTCCTAATTGCTTGTTGCCATTGTGGCTAGTTACAAAGGGGCAACATTAAACGTGATCTCAAACGTACAACCAACTCGCCTTTTCAGGGGCCAATCAGAATGCCTTATTCCATCTATAAATAAGGGATGCTTGTAGTGAGATTGTCATTTGCTAAAAGCCATGTCTCTTTCTAAAATCTTTCATTTCTTCCCCAAATTCCTAAAAGTGTTTCCTTTATCTCTGCATGTTTTTTTCTGGTGGAAGCCTTTCTCTCCAGGCGTAATGGCATGGTGAGGGCCAAGTAACTGTTGTGTGTGGCTTAGTCACCCCTTCTCCGAGCTGCAGAAGTCTTTCCTTCCAGGCATACGCGGCAGCAAGACAAAATCTTGCTCATTAGTAGGCTCATGGCTTTTTCTTAGTTCCTATGAGGCCTGGAGGGGTTTCATCGCTCGTTGTCATTCGCTTTCCTAACTGTAACCGAAGATGCTGGCCAAGTGCCTTGGTTTCACCCCGGTGTGTAGCTGGATATGTAGAAGTGAAACATTCTCCTCATGTTGGCCAATAGGGAAAAGATGAGTGCTAGTTTCTGGAAGAACCATGAAGGTGGTTTTGGTCAGTGATCATCACCATCATCACTGTCCCATTTGTCTTCCTTTTCGACTATCTCCAGTGGGCATTCTTGTACTAGAATGGTTTATAGGCTCTTTTTGTAAAGCTGACGATGTATGGAATTAGAATAACAAGTTTCATTTTTTGTATGTTCTCTTTTTTTTTTATTGTCTTTTTCTTTCACCGGGATGAGTCCAACGCTCATCGTATAAAAATATGCTTAACCTCGTCATGCTGCCCCTAACTTGGTGCTTGATGAAACTGTAAAAACTCATTTTTTCCATTTCAAAATATTAGTTTTCACCTTCTTCCAATCCCTTTTGATTGAGCTTTATTCTCAAATTTTATCATATTTTTATTACTTTAAACTTTGTTCGCATTACGTGTTTTATTTGTTTTATTAGGTGATTACACACGGAAGAAGGATGAATGCTTGAACAAGGAGCAAAAAGCTAAAAGTAAGATTCTGGTGCTGGGTGCTTAAGTGCTCAACTTTCCACCGCTTAAGCACCCAAGCACAAAATGTTAAAGGCTACATGCTTAAGCGTCCAAAACTGAGTGCTTAAGCAGTCAAGCACAGAATGCTTTATGCTACGCGACTAAGCGCTCAAATCTGAGCGCTTAGCATTCAGTACTTTTAGTGATGTGTCTTTTTACCTATAAATAGGAAAAGTAATATTTTTGGGCAGATCATTCAAAGAGAGAAGTAGAGGCATAAACCCTAATTTGACGTAGAAGCATCCAAGCTTGAAGATTAGGAGTTTTCTTCAACCTTTCCACCTATCTTCTATGGAGTTTGTTGGAGTTTCTTCTTTGTTTTCTTCTTTCTCCATGTGTGGCTAAACTTCTCTAGTTAAGGTGATGATGAATCTTGTTCTTGGATGATGTAAATTCATTTTTGTGTTTAATCTAAGATTCTATTTCATGATTTATGTGTTTATCTCTTCTCTTAATACTGTTCTTGATTTGACCAATTTTGGAATTATTTTAGGGTTTATGTATGATTTGAAAAAATTGTGCACGAATCTAGAACTTATGATAAATGCCTCAATTTTTACAATCACTAGGACTAGACGTTGTAGGTTTAGTGGTCTTGCTCTTTATTCCCTTGTTTTTCATAAAGCCTTCTTTATTTGAGGTTATACTAAGGGATTAGTTAACTCAAAATAGTGTGAAGAGGATTAATATACCGAGGGATTAGATATTGATTAATTTTGAGAATTTGATCATGAATCATGGAATAGAACTTAGTTAAACTAATCTTTGAATTTGCATCAAAAGAGTTTAATTGAAGTCTGAACCTTAACACTTTGATATCATTATCTTTCATCATTTGCCTAATTCATTTATTTTACTCTTGTTAATTTTGAGTATTTTCTTGTTAGTGTTTTCTTTTATTTACTTTCTTGTCAACTCTCATATTTCGATTGTCTAAATAGTGTCGATTTAATGAATTTAATAATTGACAAAATAATCTTTGTTAGATGATACTCTTAGTCATCATTTTATTACTTTTGCGATTTGGTACACTTGTCAATATCACAACAAGTTTTTTGGCGCATTTACCTGGGATTATTTGTTTGTTAATATTAAAGAGTAGTCAGAAAGATACTAATTTAGACATTTATTTTTCTTTGTTTAATTTTCTTTTTCTTTGTTTATTTTCCTTTTTAAATTATTTCTCTTTAATTCACTCTTGTTTGCTTTGTTTATGTGAGGTATTGTGAATCTAGAAGCATTACTCTTTCATCCAAAAATTGAGAAAACAGAAAGAACAAATAGAAAAGCAGCAAGAGAAAAAAGAAAATTGAAAGAGAGAAAATAGTAGAAACAAATGACGAAAGAAGACGCACTTTGGGAGATTATGCCACTCCTACTGCTAAAAATGTTGTAACAAGTATAGTGCAACCTACCATCCAAGCCAATAATTTTGAAATCAAACCAACTATTCTACAGTTGGTTCAGCAAGATCAATTTGGGAGAAATCAGTCAGAGGATCCCAATTTGCATATTAACAATTTCTTATAACTTTGCGACACCATCAAGTTTAATAGAGCAAGTGATGATGCTATATGGCTAAGGCTTTTCCCTTCTCTCTAAGGGATAAATCTAAGAGTTGGTTACAAGCTCAACCTCAAGGAAACATTACTACTTGGGATGATTTGGTTAATAAGTTGCTTACTCGATATTTTTTGTATCAATGTTTATGAAGATTAGGAGTGAAATCGCATGTTTCGCTCAGAATCAGGGGGAATATTTATATGAAGCTTGTGAGAGATACAAGGAGTTGCTGAGAAGATGTCCTCATCACGCATTTGAAATTTGGCAGCAAGTCCAAATCTTTTATAATGATTTGAATCACTCCACTAGAGTCATGGTTAATGCATCTGCAAGTGAGTCTCTCAACACCAAAACTGCTAAAGAGGCTCAAGAATTATTTGAAACTATGGCTACGAATGAATATCAAATACCTAGTGGAAGATCAATGGTTAAACAGGGAGTTATGGTGTAACACTCCAAAAAGTGTTTGTTTAATTATAAATGTTCATTTTATAATATTCTTGATTTTTAGGAATTTTTTTGGAATTTTCCGGATATGTTGAATATTTTAGTATATTCCTTGTTTTGCGTACACACTGAGCAGAGACCTGCAGATGTCAGTGTAACGCTCCGGAAATCATTTATTTTATCATGGATAGTCATTTTCTAATATTTGTGATTTATGTGAATTCTTTCAGAATTTTTCGGAAATGACTAATATTTTAATATATTCCTCGTTTTGTGTGCACGCTGAGCGGAGCCGGAAAGATGCGATATTTTCCTGTGGCTGGTAAATTTTAAATTGTGGATATGTCGACGGGGGATCTTACTAAACCCAAGGTCGGACACAATTTACGAAGTTTATATTTTTCGAGGTTTTACTCGATAAATGAAGCTGCGGAGCCGTAAAATCATCCGATGGATAATAAAATATTATTTTCATTATCTGCAACTCTTCTACACTGGGGAAAAAATAATTCTGACAATGTAAATATTTATCTGTGTTAGTGTGCCCAATTAGGAGATAACCTTACTTTCACTTTATCGTGAAACGTGCGAAACTTCCCTTGTAAACTTGGAGGAAGCTTCTAGGAAATTTCCTTTCCCTCTTTCCCAATGCAAGAAGCCATCTCCCTCTTCTCTCTCTTCATGCACGGCTTGGAGCACCAATTTTGGGGGGGGGGGGGGGAAATTGTTTTGTTTCTCTTAATTAACCATAATACATAATTTCAAAATTTCACCTAATGCACCTTCTCTCTACTTTCACTTTCTTCTTCATTTTAGATTTTCTCCTCCTTCTCTCCAGGAGCTCCACGGTCAGCAGCCCTTTCCCCCCTCATCCATCACAAAATTTCCATCCAACCCTATTTTCTTAATCCTCTCCATCTCCTAAACACTTTTCTTGCTTGTGGCTTTTTGAAAATCCACCATTTTCACCATCTTCTTCAAGCTTCAAGCTTAGGGTTTTTTGGGTAAGCTTCTTCATTCTTCACTTTCTTTTCTCATTTTCATTTTTATGGTCCTCTTGGTGACTATCCATGCTTTATTTTTCAAGCATTGGTACTATTTTGATGAAGTTGAATTTCTAGGGTTTTTGGTGGTGCCCAATCCGAAAATTGCAAGAAGTTCTTGGAGGTTCCTCTTGTTTTCTTCACTTTGGTAAGAGGAAGACACTCCTCCTCAACCTCTATTAGCATCTAGGAACCTTGTTTGTGGTTGATTGTGAGAAAACCCTAATGAGGGTTATTCTTTGATTGCATGATTAGTATGTGTGCATGTTGTTTGTACTTGGTTTATGTTATTGGATTGATTGTTGATGTATATTGGTATATTGGAATGGATTGGAAGATATAAAATGGAAGAAATTAATGTGAGATTTTCTCTTGGGTGGCTATGGTTTTGGGGCTAAAAGTATGAGTTCTTTGTGAACAAATTAAAAAAAGTGGATGACTTAATTAATCAAGTGTGTGATGTACAATCAATAGAATGGAAAAATTGGGAACATAATCCCCTAGGGAGGCCACGGCCTCTAGGGCCTTTTTGGGGCTAAATTATGCAATTTTGGTAACCTTGGAACTTAGATAACTAAATGATTAAATCATAGGTAATATGTTAGAAAGTTAGCAAATTGGAAGAATTAGATATACTTTGAGATTCATAAATTTTAAAGAACCAAGAATGAAACTTGTCATAAAACTTAAGGTAATTTTATTAGGGCAAGAACAAGAGAGTGTGAGACTTTGAGATCTTAGAATAACCTTATAAGTGTAGGAGAATAAATTACATTAGGAAAATTTATCAAATTATAAGAATTCAATTAGAGACGAACTTTGTAAGAAAGGTAAATTTTAAATAAGAATTCATAATGGACCTAAAAAAAAATGTATTACTTTATTTAATTTCAATAATATGATACTGTGAGTCCATGTGAATGACCAATGATGTGTTGATATTCACTTTGGCCAATTGTGGCATATTATGAAATAGTATGTAATGATAATCATACATGTTCATGCATAGAGTCATTATGCATTGTGAATGTCCTTTGGACTATTGTTAAGGCCAAGTTGCCTAGAAGATTGAACACACCATAGTGCGGGTGCGAGTAGACTAGTGTAGGTCGTTTTATGACCTTGGGGATGTCGGGGTGCGGGTTCTTCGCAATGGGTGATTGGTAGTTCTCCTGCCCGTGGGATAAACCGATGCAAACGCACCGACGATCCGGACCGATACACTGTCCTATATCGTGATCTAGCGTAGACTGTCTATACAATGCCTGGATGTGCACGTGAAAACTGTTGAGTTATAGCACTTTGGCCTCGGCAGCCAAGTTGCAGACGTGTCTCCTGATCTTTCTCTTCGACTGTTTGTGTCTAGCTCCATGGAATAGGAAATTGAGTATTGTGTGCATATGCATCATGAGATGTTGTACTATATGATAATTACTGTTATACGTGGGTTTGAATTGTTTATTTATTATTATGATGAATGATTGCCTGGAATGGTTTACCTGCCTACTACTGTAATTACTGTTTATCATTATTATTATATGTGCTTTTGAGATGCTATCTGGGCGCGTTGCGCCGTATTGGTTTCTGGCTGCTATAATTGGTAATGATGGTAGGATGTCTTACCTATTTCCTGTATTTCTGTTATTTGCTGCCTGTGCGTGTATTGTTTCTATCGAAGACGATGGCAAGGAGGTTGGAGCTCCCGATTTCCCCGGCTTCTGGCCTAATCAAGATTAGCATTTACTATGGGGCATAGAGGCACGTATGCACAGATTTTTGGGAGATGTGCGTCTAACTTTCCTTGGGGAGCTAGAGTACTGGCACATTAACCTGAGTTCCGACCGCTGTGTCTACTTGGGAGACGTATCGATCTCGCTGGCCTGGAGACGTCATGAGACGTCGATCTTTACCTGCTGCATTAGCCTGCGTTTGGAGTTTTATCTGCCCATTCGAGAGATATGGGGTGACTGCTACTACACCCCGCAGGAGGACACTTTTAATTCCACTGCTCGAGCTCCTATCCGTGGCTCTGTGGTTCCTATGGAGGTTTCCTCGGATGAAGAGGACCCTGCATTGGATCCTGACACGGTCCCTCCTCATCTGAGGGACTGACATTACTGGTAGCTGCTGATGGCTGCCAGTGTTTTATTTTGGGGGCTTGATATTTTATTTTTGGTGGGCTGTATATTCTGATATCTTGGGGATGTATATATATGTCTTTCGCAGCAAATTGACAATCTCACCAAGCAAATTGGCAACATGCAAGTAAGCTCAATCAACCATTAAGCTTTAACTTACGATTTCTGTGGGGGTAATCATGTCAATGGTGAATGCAAGACAAGCAACTTAGGTTTTATTTGTCAAGAGCAAGTCAACTACATGGACAATCCTTCATGACCCCAAGGTAACCTATACTCAAACACGTATAATCTAAGGTGGAGGAATCATCTTAACTTTTCTTGGAATAATCAAAGGATGCAACAAGCTGCTCAACAAGAGAAGAAATCTCCTCTTGAGATTGCTCTTGAAAAGCTCTCTCAACAAACATCCTCCTTTGTGCAACAAACTTCCAGTTTCATGTAGGAAACAAGGGCCAACTTTAAAAATCAAGAGGCATATATTCGAAGCCTGAAAACACAAATAAGGCAGATATCAACACAACGTGCAGAGAGATCTCCAGATAACCTACCTAGTGACACTATAGTTAATCCAAAGGAGCATTATAAGGTAATCACTTTAAGAAGTGGGAAGATGTTCCTACTGAAGCTGTCTCGATTCAAGATGGCAATAAAGAAGAAGAAACTAAGGAGGAATAATCGAAAATGCAGAGAAAGAAGAATGGTCTTGAGCATAACATAACATATGAACCATTACTAATATTTGCAATTCATTTTATGTTTTTATCTTGTTTAGTCTCTCTAAATTAACTAAAATGAAGCTTTTTTTTAGTAATTTTACTTAGGATTCTTATTTAAATTGTTTAGTTCAATATTTTTCTCACTTTTAAGTTCAGTTTTCTCATTGTTTTGTTTTGATTGTCTTTAGGTAAACATAAAGGAAGAATTAACAACTTTTTAGAAGAAGAAATTAGAGGAATTTGCATTTTGAAGGTTCAACGCCTGAGTGCTTAGAAGCCAGTGCTTGAGCACTCACATGGCAGAAAAGCAACTAAGTTTCTGGACGTCCAGTGTCTGAGCGCCTAGAAGCTAGCGCCTGAGAGCTGGGGAGGCAACAACGAAGACCAAACTTTATGTTCTGGGCGCATGAGCTCCCAGAAGCCAATGCCTAGGCGCTGGCCGTTATGATAGCCACACGTCCTTGTCTATAAATAGAAAATGTTATGCTCTTAGGCATTCATTCAGAGAGAGAAGCGAAGGCACAGACCCTAATTTGACGTGGGTGCATCTAGGCTTGAAGATTAGGGATTTTCTTCAACATTTTAACCTATCTTTCATGGAATTTGTTGACATCTATTATTTGTTTTCTTCTTTGTCCATGTGTAACTAAACTTCTCTAGTTAGGGTGATGATGAATCTTGTTCTTGGATGATGCAAATTCGATTTTGTATTTAATTTAAGTTTCTATTTTATGATTTATATGTTTATCTCTCATCTTAATGTTTTTCTTAATCTGATCAATTTTTGAATTGGAAAAATTGTACACAAACCTAGAACTTGTGATAAACATTGTAATTTATGCAATCGCTATGAATAAACATTGTAGGTTGTGTGATCTTGCTTTGTATTCCTTCGTTTTAGATAAAGTCTTCTTTATTTGAGGTTATACTAAGGGATTGGTTAACTCAAAGTAGTGTGAAGAGAATTAATATACCAAGGGAGTGAATATTGATTAATTTTAGGAATTTGATCTTGAATCATAGAATAGAACTTAGTTAAACTAATTTTTGAATTTGCATCAGAAGAGTTCAAGTGAAATCGAAACCCTAACACTTTGATATCATTGTTTTTCAACCTTGGCCTAAATTGATTTGTTTTACTCTTGCTAATTTTGATTATTTTCTGATTTTTGTTTTCTTTTATTTATATTTTTATCAACTTTCTTTTCGATAGCTTAAATAGTGTCATTTTGACGAACCTAGTAACTAATAACGTAATTCTCATTGGAATGATACTCTTACTCATTTTTTATTACTTTTGAGATTTGATGCACTTGCCAAATAATCACAAGTTTTTGGCACCTTACTTAAGATTATTAATTATCAATATTAAATAGTATTTAAAAGACACTAATTTAGACATTTATTTTTATTTGTTTAATTTTAATTTTATTTTTAATTATTTAATTTTATTTTTAATTAGTTTCTTTTTAATTCACTATTATTTGCTTTGTTTATGCGAGGTATCGTGAATCCGGAAGAATTACTTTTTGATCTCAAAAATTGAAAAATCATAAAGAGCAAATAGAAAAGTAGAAAGAGAATGAGAAAGAACTGAAGAAGAAAAGATGGCTAAAACAAACGAAGAACGAAGATATACTTTGGCAAATTATGCAACTTCGTCTGCTGAATAGGTTGCAACCAGTATAGTTCAACCTACTATACAAACAAATAATTTTGAGATTAAACCAGTTCTTCTACAGCTGGTGCAATAAGATCAGTTTGGGAGTAATTAGTCAAAAGACCCCAATTTGCATATCAACAATTTCTTACAACTTTACGACACTGTTAAGTACAATGGAACAAGTGATGATTCCATCTGGCTAAGGCTTTTCCCATTCCCTTTAAGGGATGAAGCTAAGAGTTAGTTACAAGCCCAACCTCAAGGAAGCATCACTACTTGGGATGATTTGGTGAGCAAGTTCTTTATTTTGTATTTTTCTCGGTCAATGTTTGTCAAGATGAGGAGTGAGATTGCATGTTTCACTCAAAATCAGGGGGAATCTTTGTATGAAGCTTGGGAAAGGTTCAAGGAATTGTTAAGAAGATGTCCTCATCATGCTTTTGAAATTTGGTAATAGGTTCAAATCTTTTATAATGACTTGAATCATTCCACTAGGGTTATGGTTGATGCATCTGCAGATGGGTCTCTTAACACTAAAACTCCTGAAGAGGCTCAAGAATTATTTGAAACTATGACTACTAATGAATATCAAATGTCTAGTAGAAGATCAATGGTTAAATAGGGAGTTATGGAGCTTGGCACCTTTGATGTCATACTTACGTAGAGTGAGACTTTTTTGCGACAGATCGCCAATCTCACTAAACAAGTTAGCAATATGCAAGTAAGCACAATTAACCATCAAGCTTTAACTTGCGATTTCTGTGGAGACAATCATTCAATGGTGAATGCATGGCAAGCAACTCAAGTGTTAATTCTCAAGAGTAGGTCAATTACATAAGCAATCTTTCAAGACCCCAAGGTAACCCATACTTAAATATATATAATCCATGGTGGAGAAATCATCCCAATTTTTCTTAGAATAATCAAGGGACGCAAAATCTCCTTTAGAGATTGCTCTTGAAAAACTCACGCAAAATACATCTTCTTTTGTGTAACAAACTTCCAATATCATGCAGGAATCAAGGGCCAACTCCAAAAATCAAGAGGCAGTTATTCGAAGTCTGGAAACTCAAGTAGGTCAGATTTTAAGACAACTTGCAGAGAGGCCTTCGGGTAACCTACCTAGTGACATTGTGGTCAATCTAAAGGAGCATTGCCTGACGATTACTTTGAGAAGTAGCAAGACAGATGAAGGACAAGTGAAGGTAATGCCAAGTTCTATGGGAATAATGAAAGAGAAAATTGATATTCTTAATAATGATTGCTTAATTCAATATGGCGGTAAAGAAGAAGAAGCTAAGGAGGAACAACCTAAAATGCAGAGAAAGAAGAAGGATCATGAGCAGAACAAGGCATATGAACCATCACCATATACTAAGATCTTATTCCCTCAGAGGTTGAAGAAGGAGAACCAAGAGAGGCAATTCTCGAAGTTCCTAGATGTCTTCAAGAAACTACAGATAAACATTTAATTTGATGAAGCACTTAAGCAAATGTCTTCTTATGCTAAGTTCATGAAAGATCTCTTATCAAAGAAGAGGAAGTTAAAAGAAGATGAAATAATAATGTTGAATGAAGAGTGTAGTGTCATCATCCAAAAGATGTTGCCTCCAAAATTGAAAGATCCTAGTAGCTTCAATATTCCTTGTACTATTGGAAAATTAAATGTTAAGAAGGCCTTATGTAATCCTGGTGCTAGTATAAACGTGATGTCATTGCCAATAATTAGGATGCTTGGTATTGGGGAAGTCAAGTTAACCATGATATCTCTTCAACTTGTAGATCGATCTGTTAGACTCCTATATGGTATTATGGAAGATGTGCTAGTGAAAGTATAAAAAATTATTTTTTCAGTTGACTTTGTAGTATTGGATATGAAAAAAGATGCTGACATTCCTTTTATTCTTGGAAGACCATTTTTGGTAACTTCGGGAACATTGATTGATGTACCTAGAGGCAAACTCATTTTGAGGGTGGATGGACATCAAATGACTATCAATGTTTTTGATAAGTCTATACCAACATAAGATCTTTATACCCCCATTAATTGTATTCAAGATACGTCTCAAAAGGATTTGACTAGTAAGAGCTCTTCACCATTAATTAATGTTGATCCTCCCACTTTAAAGATTCTTGAAATAAAAAAAGATCCTTTTATGATCCATAATTCGTTGTAAACTGGCCTTTCATCTTTTGATCAATTGAAACCACTATGGCCTACTGGAATCTCTTATGCCAAGGCGCATTTAGGACAACCAAGCCCAAGTTGAGTTCAAAATGCCTTTGGAGGCATTTCCAAGGTCATTGACCAAGGATGGAAGCATTACTTTGAAAAAAGGAATGAGTCATCTCATTTCTCTTATTTTAAGCCTCCATGATTAACTTGAACAAAAGGGCAAAGTCGAGCTAATGACTATAAACAAGCGCTTCTTATGAGGCAACCCAAGTTTTCTTTCTTTTTATTTACTCTTTTATCCTTTCGGTTTCGATTAGTTGTTTGTTTTTGCTATTATTTTGTTATTCCTTATTTTATTAGCTAGTATTTTTTTGTTTTTGTTTTGAAGTTAATGTTGAGTTGGTTTAAGTGCCTCCCCAAGTTCGGAACCTTTGTAAGGGGATGTATATTATTGTCGGCCGCCAAAAAGATTTTTCTTTCTTCCTTTAGCATTTTATTTCTGCATTTATTTATTTTTATTGATTTTATTTTTCCATCATCACCCTAAATCCATGTTCACTCAAGCATATGCATGTACTAACCTATTTTGAAAATAAAATCATTGCTCTGAAGATTAATCTTAGGCCAAGAGAGCTTGATTCATGTTAGCTTAGGATTATGCTGGTTAGAGATTTGTTCATGAATTTCATGCATATTTAGCTTTGGGCATTTGATTTTTCTTTTGTATCAGCTCATTAAACTTTTGATTGAATTTGTGTGTTCCTAGAGAAGGACTATGTGTGCTAAAGTGAGTATCTAATTACTTCACCGGTCCTAGAACAATTTCACTGCATCATTTCGAGGCGAAATCCTAGTGTGCACTTAAAATAAGATGATCTAGGCATTCTTTCTTTAACATCATCATGGCCTTAGACTACCCACTTATCATTATTATCCATTGGAATCTCATTTGAGCATTTTATTAGCCTATTTTCCTTTATTAACCCACATTCTACTTTTACCCTTAGCCTTTAAACACTTACCTACCCTTATGTGAGAAAGGATTGAATGTGTAAGGGAAAGACTTTTTAAGGATCCAAATGCGATGAATGTTAAAGATAAAAGGAGAAGAAGGAAAGAAAAGACAAAGTCTAGCATGTCTGAAAAAAAAAAAGAAGGTCCACCCAATGTGTTGCACATAAATAAGTTTAGGGGTGGAGGTCAATATTTTTTTTAAAAAAAGAATAAAAAAAAGAGAAGAAGCAAGTGTGCTAGTAAATTGAAGTGAAATTTTCCCTTTGCATAATGTATCTTGGTTTTCACTGTGTTTTAAAACTTCTTCATCATGACTCTCTCATATTTTGTTTTTCCTTTTTCCTTTTCTTTGTTTTACCTGTCATATTTTGGCCCTATTAGAACCCTTATAAAGACATTTTGATCCTTTGAAAGTGTGCACTACATTAATGGAGAAAGGAGTAATGGTTTGCCTATGGGATTTGGGACATACATTCATTTATTTATCAATTTAGTTATGTCATTGGGGTTTTAGAGAATGCTTTGTGTGCATAGTCTCATCCAGGTGCATATAGATTCATGAATTTGTTTGTGACAAATTGCTTAAGTTAAGTTGTTTGCGCATTGCTAAATGTGTATGCATGATTGAATATTTCAATTTCTTGGCATTTGAATGAGTTATTCATGGATTTTGATTCAAGAGGTTTCTTTGAGAAGTTTGAATTGCAATGCTGGACATCTTTACTAAAGAAGTTCCTTTGTATTGATTTTTTTTTCTATTTATTCATTGCTTGAGGATAAGCAATTGTTCAAGTTTGGGGGAGTGATATTTGCAATTCATTTGAAGTTTTATCTTGTTTAGTCTCTCTAAATCAACTAAAATTAAGCTTTCTTTTAGTAATTTTACTTAAGATTCTTATTTAAATCGTTTGAATTGTTTCTTTAGTTAAGTTTAGTATTTTTCTCACTTTTAAGTTCATTTTTTGCATTGTTTTGTTTTGTTTTGTTTGTCTTTAGGTAAACTTGAACGAAGAGTTAGCACCTTTTTGGAAGAAGAAATCAAACGAATTTGTATTCTGGAGGTTCAACGCTTGAGTGCCCAGAAGCCAGCGCTTAAGCGCTCACAAGGCAGAAAAGCAACCAAGTCGTTGGATGTCTAGCACCCAGTCCAATGCCAGAGCACTGGGGAGGAAACAGCAAAGACCAAATTTTATGTTCTGGGTGCCTAAGCGCCCAGAAGCCAACTGATGGGAATTAAAAGTTTCAAACCTAAGTGCAGGTTGTTTCAAGTAGTATATTCTCGGGAGTCTGAGGTCGATCCACAGGGAATTGATGAAGAGAAAATTATTTGAGCTAAGGAGAAGATTTGTCACAATACTAAAGATGATAAATGTTGTTCACAAATGAAAAATGGTTTACTTGGGTTAGGAGATCCACTCTTAGTAATAAATTGAAGACAATATTATTTCTTTTAATAACTCAATTAAAATCATACATAATGAAGGTTCTAATTGGAAGATTTAGCATTCAAAGTTCAATTAAAATTATATATGTAATCATATTATGGTTTCTTTAATTGTCCACCAACACTTGTAAATGGTCTCAAGCATCCACCGTGCCAACGTCTTGTCTACAATGAATCAAGTTCTTCAATATACAAGAAGGGTTTCTAAATTGATTGGAAACAATATACAACACATATAATGATCACTTAAAAATATATCATTTAAGCATAAGAAGGAAATTAATCTAACATCAACATATTACCAAAAGTTTCACCCTTTCACCTAAGCAAAATGAAAATTAGTTACTCATAGATAAGAAGAAAGAAAGAGAGAAGAAGAAAAAGATGAGCATAATTTCAATTTAGAACAAAGAAAACTACAACAAGAGAAATAAATAACACAATAGCATAAACTAAACTAAGATCAAAGATGATTTGAATGAGCACCCAAGCTCCCTTTTATAGAGCTCAAGGAGTACAAGAAGACAATGGAGTTGTTTGGTGATGAGAAGTAAATGCCAAAATAGTTGCTTGATGATGGTGAATGAGCTGAAATTATAGAGATTCTTGTCTCTGAAATGTTTCTACTCTGAGCTTATGGCATGCATCATTTTATGATTAAGTGGTCTTCATGAAAGTTGTAGGAAATTGTCTTAGCTTTCCATAGCCGCTAGTTTCATCCAAATCCATCACTTATAGCTCAAGATATGACCCAATTACTGCTCATGGGTTAAGCCTAACTTCAACTCCTCTGTTCTGACTTCCAAGCCCAATATCACCTTCACAACTTTCGATTTGGCTCTTGTGTTCTTCATGAAAGTTGTAGATCTGAGTCTTAACTTCCACTAGAAAAATTTTAGAATTGTTGAACTCCTATAGCCCGAGATATTGAGTGCATAGAGGTCAAGCTGTCAGGTTCAAAACTCTAGATTTTGCTTCAACTCCAATTTGAGTTATCCAAACGTGTGTTCTAGGTCTTGAGGTCTCATGAAAATAAAAATTTGTCTTAGCTTTAAAATAAGACTAAAATCACATCCATCGGATATTTGTAATTCAAATTATAGCCACTTTACTTAAGAATACAATCACCCAAATTAATGATAATTCAAACAATAATTTCTTCAATGATCCAATTAAGCTTAATTTCATAAAATGTGACAAAATCAACTTAACTAAGCCAAATTAAACCTTAAGAAGCCTAGTGAGAGGATTTTAAATTGAATAAAATACATTGTTATCAAATTCCCCCACACTAAACTTTTGCACTCCCAGGAAAAACATATAAAAGAAAACTAGGGAACAAAGAAAAACGACACAAACTCAAAAGCCAAAAACTCTTCAATAAATCAAGAAGAGCAACCAGTCATTTAAGGGATCAAAGCTTTAATGAGGTAAAATTTCTTCATATCTCAAACCAACAAGTAAGGAAACTTCAGTTAAAAAGAACGAATCAAGAATGATAGATCCTCACAAGATTCACTCTCAATCCTTTAAACATTCAAAAGGTAAGTATTTCACTCAATGGTCCTAATTGAATATTTTCAGGACATATTTTGGCCATAACTTGAGTTTCTAATATATGATGAAGCATGAATTTTACCTTGTAGGAAAGCTACAGGAAGCTACAACTTTTATGAAGACAAGTCCGATCTACAACTTTCATGTCTTCGGGTTCCTCAAGTCATGAAAAAATTGCACTACCATAAGCTTGCTTATCTTTTACTTCTCCACTACTCAGAACACATGCACACACAAATCATGAAGACTTTATTCAAGGTTGTAATAGGGTCATCGTAAAGGAGAGTGGATAATATGGATATGAGAAGATAAATACCAAAGAGAATAAAAGAGCATTATGGTATAGTTAGAGTGGAGAAGATATTTGAGAACATTCATCATAAAGGGCAATGACTAATATTTGATCAATATTTTGTTGAAAATCAATCCCAAATTAGTGAGTTAAATTCATTGTTAGGCATGAACCTTCTCATTCTCTTCATGTTGTTTCCAAGTATCCATCTTTATTCTAGGTATGGATATGTCACATGGTGTATCAGAAGACTCTGATCATCCTTCGATTGCAGCGGTGGTTAGTTTTTTCTTTCTTTTTTTTTCAACATTTTGCACACACACCCCCACATTTGTTCAAGAACAAGGCCAATGCTCTCTTATTCCCTAAGGTTTGGTAAAATCATGTTCTCTTTTTTTTTTAAAGGCATGTAATGAGCTAAAAACAAGAAATGGTCAAATAAACTCAAAGGGGTTACACAAGGGAAAATATACAAGGATGACTATTTGATCAAAGTAGCTATTTCAAAATATCTCAATCATATTTATGTATGCATATGAAAATATAGCCTAAAAAAGAATCAAAACAAGTTCTAGAGTAACAATTTCATGAGTGAAAATCACACAAGAAAGAAGAGAATGGTACAAATATTCAATCCATTCATCAATAGGCTCAAAATCTCACAAGGCATATTTCTATCATTCTCAATCCATCAATTCAACATTTATATCCAAGCATGTGATTTTTAAGAAAGAAGAAAATTTATGTTATGACCCAAGATATGCTTTTTGCTACTTCTAAAATAATTATTTCCTCAACTAAAATGCATCTCAAGAGTAAAATTACCTCTAGAGCAAAATTTACTCCTTACTCTGCCATTCTTAATTGGTTTTGTTGTAGGTTTCTGACAGTCATCTCACTAAATATACTTCCCAATTTCAATGCATATCAGGAGTAAAATTACTCTTTACTATGTCATTATTTATTAGTTTAGTAAGTTCATGACAATCATATCATACTTCCATACTTTTTTTTTACTATCCTTCCCCCTAACCAGATCACAACATTACCTGCAATGTTAAAATATAGATGAGTAAATGATAGAAGATAGTACCTGTTTGGAGAAATCTGACACAAATTTAAACAGAAATAAAGTACGATAAATAAAATCAAAAGTAAAGGAAAGTTATAGACGAAGTGTCAGATCTGGCTTTCTTTGCATGCTACTTCCCTCACTGCTTCCTGCTGACCAATCTATTTGAGCTATTGCTAGATCAGGTTCATAAACAAAAGCTTCTAATTTATCAATCAGCTCATCAATAGTGGAGGCAGAGATAAGAAGTTGTTTTGCTGATGGTGTGATAAATTTCTGTTCCACAACTTTGTCAAAAAAAAAAATAACAAAAGATCAAAGAAATTATTAACATTTAACAAACTAATGGGTTTATGGTAGATGTTCAGTTACGCCCAAGAGACAATTTGAAAAATTTCTTCCAAAGTACCAAAACCACCTAGCAAGGCAATGAATGCATCAAAGTTGTCAAGCATTGTCTTCATTCGTGCATGCATAAATAATACCTTAAGTTCCTCCCCAATTGTCTTTCCAGTAATGTTCTTTTGAGTTAAAGGTCTAAGAATGACACATAAAACCTGACTGCCTCCTATAAATAGAGACAGTGATACAACCCCTATTAACCCACGACAACCTCTCCCATATACAATATGAATATTCCTCACAGCAAGTGCTCGACCAAGAGTGCTTGCTGCGCTTATAAACTCTAAACCCTTCCCATAACTTGACCCACAAAAGACACAGATATTTTTAAGGTTACGAATTGGAGGTCCCATAATTTCACCTTTCCTTTGAATGATTATGAGTTAGAGGAAAGTGAAGAAAATGAAGTGTTTAAATAAGGAAAAGAATGGAAAAGGTAATGATAGCACCTATAAGGGTAGGTTAGCAGTTATCAGAAAAATTTGAAACTAAGAAATATAAAATCTTTTTTTTTTTGTGTTTTTTTTTATTTTTTTTTGTTTTTGTTTTTTTTGTTAACTTCAAGAAAATCATCAGGGTAAAGAAGTCTAGAAACCCCTGAAGGACCCTGCTTAAAGGATCGTCTGTCCAAAACCAAAATACAACAAAATCATATAAAGATAAAAGAAATATAATAACAAATGAGGATATACCTGTATGTACAGTTTTCATGGCGTATCTTTATACTGTGTGTCATGAGTGCAGTAGTGACATATCTTTGAGTTGCATGTCACTAGTGCAACATAAGAACTAGACAAGGATTGCGGAACCAACAACAAGATCCTTTGAGTCCTTTCCGTCCTGCTTACGGAATAACAACCTTCTATCTTCCTGCAAACCTAATTAAAGGCCTGTATTATAAGAAGATGGTACCTAACCGCAGCCAGTCAGAACTCACCATAGAGGCCTACTAATTAAAGTAAGTATACAAGTCAGTTAACAGTTTTCGTTCACTGTAAAGACGAGATGCTTCTTTCTATCCATCAGCGCTACAGAGCCTTAGTTCCAAGAATTGGGAATGTAGCAAGCGGCTCTTTACAGAGCATGGCACACGAACCTTATTTACATACTGACGTGTGAAGATCTTCTCCTGAGTTTGTGATAGGACGGGTCATCTGCCTGGGGCTCATAATCTAATTAAATACCAAGTACAACCATAGTTTCGTCCTTTTTTTTTTCCTCTTTTTTTTTTTCTGTCATTGTTGATTTGGAATTGTGGGGTTGGGGTGGCGTGGGTAATAAGGAGGTGTAGGTGTTTGGTATGGAAAGTGAGGGTTAGGGTTATATAGTGGTTGATGACTTGGGTTTTGTGGGGAGTATTGAGGTCTAAAGGTCTATTGGCATTGGACATAAATCACCTCGGGTTCTTTCTTTTTCTACTGGAATCCCTTCTTAGGAGCAGTATTCTCTGTATTGCTCATTGGTAACTTCCCAACTTTGGCTAAAATATCAATCCTTTCTTCTGCAGTGATCAAGTCAACAAAATCTTTATAGGCTGCTCTGGCCATTGCCTCGATAAAAAGATTTTCTAGGGTTTCCAGCAAATACAAACACATCTCGGACAGTGTCAATAGGGGTTAAACTTGAGTCGCCAAGGCTCTCCACCTTTGTGTATACTATTTGAAAGATTCCTCATTTCTTTTCTTTATTGAACTCAACCATTTTGGGGTAAAAGCTACATCCAGATTTAATTTGTATTGGTCCATGAATAGATCAACCAATTTCATCCAACGAGAAATCTTAGAGTGGTCTAATTGAAGATTGACAAGCGCCGAACTCAGTCAAAATTATAACCGAAGTTATTACCTAAGCTTGTAGCACAGTGACAACACCGGATCGTCTCCTCAAGGATCGTAAATGCAATTTGATCAAATTAAGTGAAAGTTAGCAAAAAGGGGGGTTTGACAGTTTAAGATCGCACTTAACAAAATTAAAGGAAGAAATGACAATTAAAGAGTAGTCAATTTAGAAACCTATCCAAGATTGGGTGGATTCAATCATAGACCCTTCATAGAACACTTGAAGCGCAATTGAATTGTTAATTTGGATCTAACCGAGATCTCTGCATCAAATCCAGAATTCATACTAGACGATCGTCTAGAATTCAATTAACAAGTGATAAACACAAATCCGCAATCGCATCATTCATGAAAATCTATGTTAATTTCAAGTACCGAATTCAATTAACTTAGGCACAAATCAAGTAACCTAACCTCTTCAATTACGTGATTAATTTAGATCAATCGGTTCTAAGTTTCATCACAAATCTCAATCTTCATTTATGTGATTAGTTTAGATCAATCAGGTTCTAAGTTTCATCACAAATCTCAATCTTAAACCAAGATCAATCGATCAACATAAATAGAATCACCATTCATGCATTCAAGATCAAGAAGAAGAAAAAGAAGAAGAAAGAGGAATTCAATTACAAATCAAATACAATGCATAACCAAGGTCTCAAGAATCCAAACCACAATCTCTTCAAGAGTTCTAAATTGACCCAAAGTAGCTTAGCCCTCCATTACCATGAAGGGAGCATCAAAATATACAAAACTATGAGAAACTATGAAGAAGCAAGAAGAAACTTAGAGAGAAATGAAGGAGAATTACATCTTGTTCATGATAAATGATGCCTTTTATAGAAGTCTAAGGTAACAAAATGAAAAAGGGAAGTGGGTGGATGAGTGGGTGAGTGAGTGGAGTGTTTGAGTGGGTGGATTAGTGGGTTGGTTTAGTGGATGAGTGAGTGGAATGGTTGAGTGGTTGAATTAGTGAAAAATGCCAAAGGACTTTTGGTGAGTGGTGTAACATCCCAACTTTTGGGTAAAAGACCGTTGTGTCCCTATTTTACCTGTTTCTTGTTTTTCTCGTATGAAATACGTAAAAAATAATACTTGTTTGTATTTTATTTGATAGTTTTACATGATTTGTTTCGATACAGTAAAATAAAAATTTTATCAAATTACTTTTAAATTTTTCTGTATCAAAAACAGATGTATAATACTGTCTAGTATTTTATATAATCGTTTTACGTATTTTTCTTCCAGACAAAATAAAAATTTTTCTCGAGCTACTCTTTTAATTTTTCTGAAAGATATACAGCTATATAATACTGCTGGATATTTTATTTGAACGTTTTGGACGATTACCTACGTTGTGGGAAAAAAATGGAAAAATGACCGTTACGTCCCGAACGTACTGTTTTTGTTGTTTTTGCTGTTTTTAATTGTTTTCTTCTTGATTTAATGTCCGATAATACTGTCTCGTGATTTTATATGGACTTTTTGTGTGATTTGCTCGGGGTAGGAAAATAATATTTTCCTGGCCGGGAAAATCTTATTTTATTATTTAGAATTGGGGAATCTTACTTAACCCGATTCTCGAATGAGACTAAAAAATAATCTTTTAATTTTTAGGATTTAATCACAAATAAAATAATTTTATATTATTATAATATTATTTTGTTAGTCAAGATAAATAAGTGACGGCGGACCCGGAAATATTTTGCGGGACCCACGTTTAGTCCTTAAGTCTTGTACACGTGGACCAATGAGGAGCCGGGTCAAAATTGGTGGCTATGACTCATCGCAACGGGCCAATAGGACGATGACACGTGGCGTGACACCTCAAGATCATGACTCGGCAGCTTCTAGAAGGTTCCGTAGTGCGACTCGGCTGTGACTCACCGCGGTGACTCGCCGGCCCGTAAGCTTCTCGATGACTCGTGCCGTGACTCACCATTGATGATGCGACCAATGATGCGGTTGTGATGCGATCGGTGACTCAAGATGCGACTCACCTGCTTTGGAAAATATCTACGCTGACTCGCCATGCTGACTCACCTGCTTTGGAAAATATCTACGGTGCTTTGGAAAATATCTACGCTGACTCGCCATGCTGACTCACCCGTTCTAGACAGTTCCACGATGACTCATCATACTGACTCATCGTAGTGAGTCACATGTTCTAGAAATTTCTCTTTGATGACTCGCTTTATGACTCATCAAGGCAATCGATAGAAAAAAATGATCAATAATAATTTCTACTCTGCTAGTATAAGATAAAAATCTATGTATATTTTATTACCCATTAGACAATAGACATTAGCTTTATAAGCAGTAATTGTTGTTCATTGCTTATGATAAACCGAAAAATATCCTAAGCCTTCATCTTTTTCCCGGAGTCTATAAATAGGAGAGCCTTAGCTCATTTTCAACTTTGGCAAGAAGCTCTCACCTTCCTTTTCTCTCCATGTGCTCCACGGCCATGGCTCCCAAATGGAGACAATCTCCACCCATTCACCTCACTTACTCTTCTACACATCCTTTTCTCCAAAGAACCAAGACCAAGCAACCAAAATTCTCTCTCATTTTCTCTCCCCTTGATTCGGCCAAAGCACCAAGAACACTTCTCCAAATTTCTATAATTCCTACCAATATCATTTCTTGAATCCTCTCATCAATCCAAGACACTTTCATGTTAGGAATTTCTCAAGATTCCTTCATCTTCATCTTCCTATCAAGCAAAAACCACAAAAGCTCACATCTCTCCCTTTCTTCAAGCTCACGGCCAACCCTCAAAAATCACCTTCCAAGCTTCTAAAATTCTAAATGACCATAGATCTTGAATCTCCATACCATTCTAAGGAACTTTCATGTTGGAAGTTTTTCCTAAATCTTCCATTTTCTACCTTGTTCTTCAAAGCTCAAGTTTGAAACCATGAAGGTGAAATTCTTTAATCTTCATGTTTCTATCCATTTTAAAGTTTTAATCATGATTTTAATCCATGATTATTCTAGTTTAGAGCCTTAGGTATTAATATTGTATGTTTTCTTTGTTTTCAAGGAGCTCTTGGAGGAGGAAGCTTGCTTGAAGGAGACATACAAAGGACTTGGAGGTTCTTCAAGAGGTAAGAGGGAGATTACCCTCATCAACCAAGTGTTGGTGGTGAGGAATATATGTGGTTGTGCTTGTAGAATCCATAAGGATTCGGTGGTGTGCTTGTTTTGATGTGTTAATTATTTGTGTGTTTGTTATTTGTGTGTTTGATAATTTGGTGCTTACTAGTAGGTTGTTGTGTATTTGTTAGTAGTCTTCTTATGTGATATTTGTAATAAATTGCATGTCTACAAGCTTTAATTTGCATGTCTACAAGCTTTGATAATATTGCATGTGTTAGAAATGCATGATAAAATATAGGATATGCAAATAATATGTCAAGGATTGCATGAGTGTTCCAAAGAACACATTAACAAGGCTCACGGCCATGATTTAAATGGGGAACCAAAATGTTCTCTTAATTTTCTTAAAAGGTGACCTAAATAACCTAAGAGAATTGGTAAGATATCCATTTGTTTAGATTAAGAAAAATGAATTTGGAAATTAAATGGCATAACCTTACATTTTCATCCAACATGTCTAACTTCAACACTTTGATTTCTAAAACTATTTTCTAGGGTAAGGATTAAATCAATGTAGACAATACAAGAGATTAAACATGTATTTAAAAGGTGAAAAATAATTTGGAAATCAAATGCAAAGTTTTTATCAAATTCGCCAACATGCCAAATTATACATTCATGATTTCTAAAAATTAATTCCAAGCTATTTTCAATCAAGAAGAAGCAATACAAGTTAAAGTAAATTTTCTACAATGAGTTTTAAAGAAATAAAATAGTTAGAATTAAGTTTAAGAGGTTAATACTAATGGTTTTTACTTGTAAGAAGAAATACAAGAGCTTTATAAAATTTCTAACGTATAGCTCATCGTGTGTTTTGAAGCACGTTAGAATTTTCAAAAGTATAATTATTTGGTATTAATAAAAATGAAAAGGACTTTTAAATGGTAAATTTAGGAAACCATTATTATAATTTATTAAACAAAATATCATGTCAATTTTTAGTAAAAATGGATAAATAAGATAGAAAAAATGTCCAAAAGACAAGATACGCTATGAAAAATATTCTACGTAATTTGAAAGTACTAAATATTATTTCTCGTCTGTTTTAAACAGTTATTTAAGGAAGTTGGACAAGAAAACGATTTAAAAATCCTACGCGATTGAGAAAACGTATTAAAAATGCTACGCGATTTTAAAAACAGAAAAATATCTTTACGCGATTTTTAAACGTTTGTAAAAATGACGAGATTTCAAAATGCGATAAAATTTCTACGCGATTGACCGTTACTATATTTATTTTTCGCTATCGTCGGAAAATGTGAACCCGCATGTGTTTTTGAGGTTATTTCTTTGTCGGGAAAATGTGAACCCGTATGTGCTTTTTCTCGCCATTGAGGGCATATTTTTATCTTAAGGGCATTTTCGTAATTTCATATATTTGGAATTATGTTTTGTCTTTATACCATTTTTGGTGTTTTGGTTGATTGGTGAGACGAATCACATCGTGTTGTCGATGCGATAAGTGTAGTGTAGTTTATTGTTCTAATAAACTTGGAGACTTTAGTGTACGGGATCCCACACGTGGACAATGAGTTGGTAGCTCCGCCGGGGCCGTGGTAAACCGATAGCACACTAATGTACTCGACATTCACTATATTTAATCGAGGTTTGTAAAGTCTAGTAGTACATTGCCTATAGTGCCACAACGGAGACCGTGAACTATACTACGCCTGGATGGTGGATTCCCAGTGTCGTAGGCTATTGACGCAACGTGTGATCGCGTAATAGTTGGTTGGGCAGCCGTGGTACTAATAGATTTTGCAAGTCATTCTCTCTGATATCTGTTTGGGTTTAGCTCCATGGAGTAGGGTTGTGTTTTGGTGTATTTGATTATATCTTGGATAATATTCCATTTTCTCTATTTATCTTTATCTGGTAATATCTTGGATGTTTTTACATTTTCTCTATTTATATTTATCTGATAATTTTTATGTTAGTTGTCCATTTCTTATCTTATTTTATCTTGTGAGATTGATTTATCTATGTGGTTTTCTTTATTTGTGTTATATCTGTGATATTTTTATTTGTGATCTTTCATATCCGATATTAATTGTTTATATGTTGTATTTTGTCTCAGCATTATTGTATTTTTGTTCGCTATGAAATTTGTTGTTATTGAATTTAATCTTTATTTTTATTGTACTTGTTATGATATTTTATATGGTATGAATTGTTATATCTATCCCGATAATGTTATTACTTGTTTATTTTATTAGGTTGTATGCATATTAGAAATATTTGATAACATGACTATAATTGTGATTATCTCAGTGTGTATGGAATGACTTTGTCATTCGTATTATTCTTTACTACCGTATCGGTACCGGGTGAAAGGGATCTCACCTCTTTCCCGTGTTGTTTTTGTTTGGTTTGTATTCTTCGAATTCGTATAGTAGGCGGAGCACATTCTTAACCCTAGGGGAGACAATATTCTGAAGATGGTGGCGACGTCATTGAGTGGTCTTACAAGTTTCAACAAGATGCAGTTGGTGAAGAAACAGACTATGTAGGTTGAATTTTTCTCGTTAGTGTTGTTACCGTGCTATTAGTAGTACCCGTCTTTGGGTTTACTACTTGTTTCTCTCGAGTCTGTAAATATTACGTTTTAACTTATATGAAATGATTGGTGATGTGTATGTTAATCTGTTAAATTTAATTTCCATTTTACTTAAAATTTCCGATAAGTTTGTATTTCCGCAATAAGAAATTTTAAAATCCATATTTTAAAACTCAAAGCTTTTATAAAATGATTTTAATTAGTTTTAAGATTTATTTATTATTTTAAAATGTGACGCCCTACTAGGGTGTTACATTAGTTGGTATCGAGCACGGTTAGAGTCTTTTTGGGGTTTGTGGTTGGGTTTGTCTTGTTTTTGTTGTGTGACTCTCTGTGCTTGGACTCCGAAAGGAGACAATGTTTCTTTGGAATGGTTACTTTGGTATCCATTGTATTATGATTCGTCTGTCTTTGAAGAAAGACGATGATTCGTGGTAAACGTGCACGTGAGGAAGCAAGATGCGATAGCGGTGATATGACTACAACTATGAAAGCAAGGTAAAGAATAATTGAAGAAACAGTACAATATGACTTGAGGATTACTCAGCAGCGAGGAACGATAGCCGAGGATTAGAAGCAGACCAAGTCGAAATAAATCTTAGAATACGCAATTTCGTAACGTTAGACCGTATTAGTTCTGAAGAAGGCGAAGTCGTAAGGCCAAGCAAGTCCAGTGGAAAACGTATTCGTGATCATCGGGAAGTCAACAACAACAACAATCTTGTGGAGGAAAAGCTAGCGGTAGCAAGTTTGGTTAGACTGTGACATTTGCACCAACGTGTTGAAAGTGTGAGGAAGATCATCTAACGAGGAGTTGTGCAATCAAAGGAAAATCATCTGTTTTCAAGTGTAGGATGCCGGACGTTTTGCTGAACAGTGTATCTTGCTAAAAACGAAGTCATCTGTTAGTAACGTACGTGCTTCGACATCTTAAGTAGAGTGGAACATCGATTCTTCAAGTGGAGCAAAAGCATCTTAGGTTGCGGACCTAAACAAAGGAGATTGTGTCACAAAAAGGTGATTCTTTAACTATACTGTATAATTCCGAGAGTAGCCTATTTCTCTATGGCATATATTGTGTGAGTCAATTAGAATTATTTGTGTCTTCATTATTCTTTTGGCCTGATTGTTTCTACTTCTGTTATTAGAACATGTAGTTGAGAACTTGAGTTGCTTAAACCATCCTAAGTCTATTAAATAATTGAATCTTTTCTCGTTGATTCAATTTGTATGCTTCGTTCTCAAAACGGATGCAATTTAAAAATATGGATTGGGTATTTTTCCAACCATCCATACTCTGTTAGACTTATCAGTTGAATTGTCCAAGTTAAAAAGCTTATTTTTAAATTCATCGTACCATATCAATTTCTCTAGTGGATATGTTCGGTGGTATGGATGATTCTATCATCTTTTATTTCTATGTCTTCATGACATCTTTCATATACCGCAATTGCGAAAAATGTACTTTTGGTCTAACTCATTCTTTTATGACTAATTAACTATTTGAGTTGATTAAAGCTATCAATATCTTTGTTACCTTTTGATTTATCTATTTCTGCTTTTGTTACCAAACCTATTGTTATTATCCAGTCCTTTAAACAATCTTTTCTATTAATCTAAACTGTCTATCTCTTTCGCGAGATAGATGTGATCTTATATATGGATTGGTTATCTTTAATCATATCCTATAGATTGTTTCAAGAAACTTTGGTGTCCCGGAAATCTTATTCTTAAAATCAGGCAATGTCAAATTCTTTGTTAGACAAGTCTGATAACAATTCAAATAATTTCTCTACCTTTTCTTCTAAATTTTTATAATGTCCTTTTGTGTGTTGCAATTGTAAAGAAAGGATGTTTTTAGTCAAAATTATGTCATAAGTATCAAATACGATTGTTGAAAAAGAGAACTTGGATTATGAGGCACTTCCGCTTAAAAGTAAAGGCGTAAGAGTGAAGCGGTACAAAAGTCGGGATAATTTCAAATGGTACTGATCGAGTGACGCAATGAAGCGTAGTGGATAGTATCTTTCGTCCTTATTTAGACAAATTGTCATTATCTTTATTAACGACATTCTGATCTATTCTCGAAATCATGAAGAATCCCACTAAAATACTATTCTCCATGTTTTACGCGATGCAAGGAGTTTTCGTTAATCGAGGTAATCTGGAGTGGTGTAAACGGAGGTGCAACGTGAAAATATAAAAGACAAGACGAAGGGACTGTTCAGAGACTGCTGCGAATTTCGGGGACGAAATTCCTTTTTGGTGGGGAGTGTTGTAACATCCCAACTTTTGGGTAAAAGACCGTTGTGTCCCTATTTTACTGTTTCTTGTTTTTCTGTATGAAATACAGAAAAACAATACTGTTTGTTATTTTATTTGATAGTTTTACATGATTTGTTTCGATACAGTAAAATAAAAATTTTATCAAATTACTGTTTTAAATTTTTCTGTATCAAAAACAGATGTATAATACTGTCTAGTATTTTATATAATCGTTTTACGTATTTTTCTTCCAGAAAAGTGAAATAAAAATTTTTCTGAGCTACTGTTTTAATTTTTCTGAAAGATATACAGCTATATAATACTGCTGGATATTTTATTTGAACGTTTTGGACGATTACCTACGTTGTGGGAAAAAATGGAAAAATGACCGTTACGTCCCGAACGTACTGTTTTTGCTGTTTTTGCTGTTTTTAATTGTTTTCTTCTTGATTTAATGTCCGATAATACTGTCTGTGATTTTATATGGACTTTTTGTGTGATTTGCTCCGGGGTAGGAAAATAATATTTTCCGGGCCGGGGAAAATCTTATTTTATTATTTAGAATTGGGGAATCTTACTTAACCCGATTCTGAATGAGACTAAAAATAATCTTTTAATTTTTAGGATTTAACTGTCAAATAAAATAATTTTATATTATTATAATATTATTTTGTTAGTCAGTATAAATAAGTGACGGCGGACCCGGAAATATTTTGCGGGACCCACGTTTAGTCCTTAAGTGCTGTACACGTGGACCAATGAGGAGCTGGTCAAAATTGGTGGCTATGACTCATCGCAACGGGCCAATAGGACGATGACACGTGGCGTGACACCTCAGCATCATGACTCAGCAGCTTCTAGAAGGTTCCAGAAGTGCTGACTCGGCCTGTGACTCACCGCAGGTGACTCGCCGCCTTCCGTAAGCTTCTCTCGATGACTCGGCCGTGACTCACCATTGATGATGCAGCCAATGATGCAGTTGTGATGCAGTCAGTGACTCAGCATGCTGACTCACCTGCTTTGGAAAATATCTACGCTGACTCGCCATGCTGACTCACCTGCTTTGGAAAATATCTACGCCGACTCACGCTTTAGAAAATATCTACGCCGACTCGCCATGCCGACTCACCCGTTCTAGAAAGTTCCACGATGACTCATCATACCGACTCATCGTAGTGAGTCACATGTTCTAGAAATTTCTCTTTGATGACTCGCTTTATGACTCATCAAGGGCAATCGATAGAAAAAAATGATCAATAATAATTTCTACTCGCTAGTATAAGATAAAAATCTATGTATATTTTATTACCCATTAGACAATAGACATTAGCTTTATAAGCGAAGTAATTGTTGTTCATTGCTTATGATAAACCGAAAAATATCCTAAGCCTTCATCTTTTTTGGAGTCTATAAATAGGAGAGCCTTAGCTCATTTTCAACTTTGGCAAGAAGCTCTCACCTTCCTTTTCTCTCCATGTGCTCCACGGCCATGGCTCCCAAATGGAGACAATCTCCACCCATTCACCTCACTTACTCTTCTACACATCCTTTTCTCCAAAGAACCAAGACCAAGCAACCAAAAAATCTCTCTCATTTTCTCTCCCCCTTGATTCGGCCAAAGCACCAAGAACACTTCTCCAAATTTCTATAATTCCTACCAATATCATTTCTTGAATCCTCTCATCAATCCAAGACACTTTCATGTTAGGAATTTCTCAAGATTCCTTCATCTTCATCTTCCTATCAAGCAAAAACCACAAAAGCTCACATCTCTCCCTTTCTTCAAGCTCACGGCCAACCCTCAAAAATCACCTTCCAAGCTTCTAAAATTCTAAATGACCATAGATCTTGAATCTCCATACCATTCTAAGGAACTTTCATGTTGGAAGTTTTTCCTAAATCTTCCATTTTCTACCTTGTTCTTCAAAGCTCAAGTTTGAAACCATGAAGGTGAAATTCTTTAATCTTCATGTTTCTATCCATTTTAAAGTTTTAATCATGATTTTAATCCATGATTATTCTAGTTTAGAGCCTTAGGTATTAATATTGTATGTTTTCTTTGTTTTCAAGGAGCTCTTGGAGGAGGAAGCTTGCTTGAAGGAGACATACAAAGGACTTGGAGGTTCTTCAAGAGGTAAGAGGGAGATTACCCTCATCAACCAAGTGTTGGTGGTGAGGAATATATGTGGTTGTGCTTGTAGAATCCATAAGGATTCGGTGGTGTGCTTGTTTTGATGTGTTAATTATTTGTGTGTTTGTTATTTGTGTGTTTGATAATTTGGTGCTTACTAGTAGGTTGTTGTGTATTTGTTAGTAGTCTTCTTATGTGATATTTGTAATAATTGCATGTCTACAAGCTTTAATTTGCATGTCTACAAGCTTTGATAATATGGCATGTGTTAGAAATGCATGATAATATATAGGATGCAAATAATATGTCAAGGATTGCATGAGTGTTCCAAAGAACACATTAACAAGGCTCACGGCCATGATTTAAATGGGGAACCAAAATGTTCTCTTAATTTTCTTAAAAGGTGACCTAAATAACCTAAGAGAATTGGTAAGATATCCATTTGTTTAGATTAAGAAAAATGAATTTGGAAATTAAATGGCATAACCTTACATTTTCATCCAACATGTCTAACTTCAACACTTTGATTTCTAAAACTATTTTCTAGGGTAAGGATTAAATCAATGTAGACAATACAAGAGATTAAACATGTATTTAAAAGGTGAAAAATAATTTGGAAATCAAATGCAAAGTTTTTATCAAATTCGCCAACATGCCAAATTAATACATTCATGATTTCTAAAAATTAATTCCAAGCTATTTTCAATCAAGAAGAAGCAATACAAGTTAAAGTAAATTTTCTACAATGAGTTTTAAAGAAATAAAATAGTTAGAATTAAGTTTAAGAGGTTAATACTAATGGTTTTTACTTGTAAGAAGAAATACAAGAGTAGCTTTATAAAATTTCTAACGTATAGCTCATCGTGTGTTTTGAAGCACGTTAGGAATTTTCAAAAGTATAATTATTTGGTATTAATAAAAATGAAAAGGACTTTTAAATGGTAAATTTAGGAAACCATTATTATAATTTATTAAACAAAATATCATTAATTTTTAGTAAAAATGGATAAATAAGATAGAAAAGATGTCCAAAAGACAAGATATCGCTATGAAAAATATTCTACGTAATTTGAAAGTACTAAATATTATTTCTCGTTTGTTTTAAACAGTTATTTAAGGAAGTTGGACAAGAAAACGATTTAAAAATCCTACGCGATTGAGAAAACGTATTAAAAATGCTACGCGATTTTAAAAACAGAAAAATATCTTTACGCGATTTTTAAACGTTTGTAAAAACGACGAGATTTCAAAATGCGATAAAATTTCTACGCGATTGACCGTTACTATATTTATTTTTCACCGTCGGGAAAATGTGAACCCGCATGTGCTTTTGAGGTTATTTCATTGTCGGGAAAATGTGAACCCGTCTGTGCTTTCGCCATTGAGGGCATATTTTTTTATCTTAAGGGCATTTTCGTAATTTCATATATTTGGAATTATGTTTTGTCTTTATACCAATTTTTGGTGTTTTGGTTGACGAGACGAATCACATCGTGTTGTCGATGCGATAAGTGTAGTGTAGTTTATTGTTCTAATAAACTTGGAGACTTTAGTGTACGGGATCCCACATGTGGACAGTTGGTAGCTCCGCTGGGCCGTGGTAAACCGATAGCACACTAATGTACTCGACATTCACTATATTTAATCGAGGTTTGTAAAGTCTAGTAGTACATTGCCTATAGTGCCACAACGGAGACCGTGAACTATACTACGCCTGGATGGTGGATTCCTCAGTGTCGTAGGCTATTGACGCAACGTGTGATCGCGTAATAGTTGGTTGGGCAGCCGTGGTACTAATAGATTTTGCAAGTCATTCTCTCTGATATCTGTTTGGGTTTAGCTCCATGGAGTAGGGTTGTGTTTTGGTGTATTTGATTATATCTTGGATAATATTCCATTTTCTCTATTTATCTTTATCTGGTAATATCTTGGATGTTTTTACATTTTCTCTATTTATATTTATCGATAATTTTTATGTTAGTTGTCCATTTCTTATCTTATTTTATCTGAGATTGATTTATCTATGTGGTTTTCTTTATTTGTGTTATATCCGTGATATTTTTATTTGTGATCTTTCATATCCGATATTAATTGTTTATATGTTGTATTTTGTCTCAGTGCATTATTGTATTTTTGTTCTGCTATGAAATTGTTGTTATTGAATTTAATCTTTATTTTTATTGTACTGTTATGATATTTTATATGGTATGAATTGTTATATCTATCCTGATAATGTTATTACTGTTTATTTTATTAGGTTGTATGCATATTAGAAATATTTGATAACATGACTATAATTGTGATTATCTGTGTGTATGGAATGACTTTGTCATTCGTATTATTCTTTACTACCGTATCTTGATCTTGGTGAAAGGGATCTCACCTCTTTCCTGTGTTGTTTTTGTTTGGTTTGTATTCTTCGAATTCGTATAGTAGGCGGAGCACATTCTTAACCCTAGGGGAGACAATATTCTGAAGATGGTGGCGACGTCATTGAGTGGTCTTACAAGTTTCAACAAGATGCAGTTGGTGAAGAAACAGACTATGTAGGTTGAATTTTTCTCGTTAGTGTTGTTACCGTGCTATTAGTAGTACCCGTCTTTGGGTTTACTACTGTTTCTCTGAGTCTGTAAATATTACGTTTTAACTTATATGAAATGATTGGTGATGTGTATGTTAATCTGTTAAATTTAATTTCCATTTTACTTAAAATTTCCGATAAGTTTGTATTTCCGCAATAAGAAATTTTAAAATCCATATTTTAAAACTCAAAGCTTTTATAAAATGATTTTAATTAGTTTTAAGATTTATTTATTATTTTAAAATGTGACGCCCTACGGAGGGTGTTACATTAGTTGGTATCAGAGCACGGTTAGAGTCTTTTTGGGGTTTGTGGTTGGGTTTGTCTTGTTTTTGTTGTGTGACTCTCTGTGCTTGGACTCCGAAAGGAGACAATGTTTCTTTGGAATGGTTACTTTGGTATCCATTGTATTATGATTCGTCTGTCTTTGAAGAAAGACGATGATTCGTGGTAAACGTGCACGTGAGGAAGCAAGATGCGATAGCGGTGATATGACTACAACTATGAAAGCAAGGTAAAGAATAATTGAAGAAACAAGACAATATGACTTGAGGATTACTCAAAGAAATGAGGAACGATAGCCGAGGATTAGAAGCACACCAAGTCGAAATAAATCTTAGAATACGCAATTTCGTAACGTTAGACCGTATTAGTTCTGAAGAAGGCGAAGTCGTAAGGCCAAGCAAGTCCAGTGGAAAAACGTATTCGTGATCATCGGGAAGTCAACAACAACAACAATCTTGTGGAGGAAAAGCTAGCGGTAGCAAGTTTGGTTAGACTGTGACATTTGCACCAACGTGTTGAAAGTGTGAGGAAGATCATCTAACGAGGAGTTGTGCAATCAAAGGAAAATCATCTGTTTTCAAGTGTAGGATGCCAGACATTTTGCTGAATAGTGTATCTTGCTAAAAACGAAGTCATCTGTTAGTAACGTACGTGCTTCGACATCTTAAGTAGAGTGGAACATCGATTCTTCAAGTGGAGTAAAAGCATCTTAGGTTGCGGACCTAAACAAAGGAGATTGTGTCACAAAAAGGTGATTCTTTAACTATACTGTATAATTCCGAGAGTAGCCTATTTCTCTATGGCATATATTGTGTGAGTCAATTAGAATTATTTGTGTCTTCATTATTCTTTTGGCCTGATTGTTTCTACTTCATTATTAGAACATGTAGTTGAGAACTTGAGTTGCTTAAACCATCCTAAGTCTATTAAATAATTGAATCTTTTCTCGTTGATTCAATTTGTATGCTTCGTTCTCAAAACGGATGCAATTTAAAAATATGGATTGGGTATTTTTCCAACCATCCATACTCTGTTAGACTTATCGCATTGAATTGTCCAAGTTAAAAAGCTTATTTTTAAATTCATCGTACCATATCAATTTCTCTAGTGGATATGTTCTATGGTATGGATGATTCTATCATCTTTTATTTCTATGTCTTCATGACATCTTTCATATACCGCAATTGCGAAAAATGTACTTTTGGTCTAACTCATTCTTTTATGACTAATTAACTATTTGAGTTGATTAAAGCTATCAATATCTTTGTTACCTTTTGATTTATCTATTTCTGCTTTTGTTACCAAACCTATTGTTATTATCCAGTCCTTTAAACAATCTTTTCTCGTTAATCTAAACTGTCTATCTCTTTCGCGAGATAGATGTGATCTTATATATGGATTGGTTATCTTTAATCATATCCTATAGATTGTTTCAAGAAAAACTTTGGTGTCCCGTAAATCTTATTCTTAAAATCGTGCAATGTCAAATTCTTTGTTAGACAAGTCGATAACAATTCAAATAATTTCTCTACCTTTTCTTCTAAATTTTTATAATGTCCTTTTGTGTGTTGCAATTGTAAAGAAAGGATGTTTTTAGTCAAAATTATGTCATAAGTATCAAATACAAGTATTGTTGAAAAAGAGAACTTGGATTATGAGGCACTTCCGCTTAAAAGTAAAGGCGTAAGAGTGAAGCGGTACAAAAGTCGGGATAATTTCAAATGGTACTGATCGAGTGACGCAAATGCGAAGCGTAGTGGATAGTATCTTTCGTCCTTATTTAGACAATTGTCATTATCTTTATTAACGACATTCTGATCTATTCTCAAATCATGAAGAATCCCACTAAAATACTATTCTCCATGTTTTACGCGATGCAAGGAGTTTTCGTTAATCGAGGTAATGGAGTGGTGTAAACGGAGGTGCAACGTGAAAATATAAAAGACAAGACGAAGGGACTGTTCGAGATCGCTGCGAATTTCGGGGCGAAATTCCTTTTTGGTGGGGAGTGTTGTAACATCCCAACTTTTGGGTAAAAGACCGTTGTGTCCCTATTTTATCAAGTTTCTTGTTTTTCTCGTATGAAATACGTAAAAACAATACTTTTGTTATTTTATTTGATAGTTTTACATGATTTGTTTCGATACAAGAAAATAAAAATTTTATCAAATTACTGTTTTAAATTTTTCTCAGTATCAAAAACAGTATGTATAATAATTGCCTAGTATTTTATATAATCGTTTTACGTATTTTTCTTCCGCATGTGAAATAAAAATTTTTCTCGAAGCTACTTGTTTTTAATTTTTCTCGAAAGATATACAGCTATATAATACCGCTGGATATTTTATTTGAACGTTTTGGACGATTACCTACGTTGTGGGAAAAAATGGAAAAATGACCGTTACGTCCCGAACGCATCGTTTTTGCCGTTTTTGCTTTTTAATTGTTTTCTTCTTGATTTAATGTCCGATAATACCGTCTGTGATTTTATATGGACTTTTTGTGTGATTTGCTCGGGGTAGGAAAATAATATTTTCCGGGCCGGGAAAATCTTATTTTATTATTTAGAATTGGGGGAATCTTACTTAAACCGATTCTCGAATGAGACTAAAATAATCTTTTAATTTTTAGGATTTAATCACAAATAAAATAATTTTATATTATTATAATATTATTTTGTTAGTCAAGATAAATAAGTGACGGACCCGGAAATATTTTGCGGGACCCACGTTTAGTCCTTAAGTGTCAGTACACGTGGACCAATGAGGAGCCGGTCAAAATTGGTGGCTATGACTCATCGCAACGGGCCAATAGGACGATGACACGTGGCGTGACACCTCGGCAGATCATGACTCGCCAGCTTCTAGAAGGTTCCGGAAGTGCCGACTCGGCCGTGACTCACCGCAGCTGACTCGCCGCCTCCGTAAGCTTCTCGATGACTCGCTGTGACTCACCATTGATGATGCAGCCAATGATGCAGTTGTGATGCAGTCAGTGACTCAGCATGCTGACTCACCTGCTTTGGAAAATATCTACGCTGACTCGCCATGCTGACTCACCTGCTTTGGAAAATATCTACGCTGACCCGCTTTAGAAAATATCTACGCTGACTCGCCATACTGACTCACCCGTTCTAGACAGTTCCACGATGACTCATCATACTGACTCATCGTAGTGAGTCACATGTTCTAGAAATTTCTCTTTGATGACTCGCTTTATGACTCATCAAGGGCAATCGAAAAAAATGATCAATAATAATTTCTACTCGCTAGTATAAGATAAAAATCTATGTATATTTTATTACCCATTAGACAATAGACATTAGCTTTATAAGCGAAATTGTTGTTCATTGCTTATGATAAACCGAAAAATATCCTAAGCCTTCATCTTTTTCCCGGAGTCTATAAATAGGAGAGCCTTAGCTCATTTTCAACTTTGGCAAGAAGCTCTCACCTTCCTTTTCTCTCCATGTGCTCCACGGCCATGGCTCCCAAATGGAGACAATCTCCACCCATTCACCTCACTTACTCTTCTACACATCCTTTTCTCCAAAGAACCAAGACCAAGCAACCAAATCTCTCTCATTTTCTCTCCCCTTGATTCGGCCAAAGCACCAAGAACACTTCTCCAAATTTCTATAATTCCTACCAATATCATTTCTTGAATCCTCTCATCAATCCAAGACACTTTCATGTTAGGAATTTCTCAAGATTCCTTCATCTTCATCTTCCTATCAAGCAAAAACACAAAAGCTCACATCTCTCCCTTTCTTCAAGCTCACGGCCAACCCTCAAAAATCACCTTCCAAGCTTCTAAAATTCTAAATGACCATAGATCTTGAATCTCCATACCATTCTAAGGAACTTTCATGTTGGAAGTTTTTCCTAAATCTTCCATTTTCTACCTTGTTCTTCAAAGCTCAAGTTTGAAACCATGAAGGTGAAATTCTTTAATCTTCATGTTTCTATCCATTTTAAAGTTTTAATCATGATTTTAATCCATGATTATTCTAGTTTAGAGCCTTAGGTATTAATATTGTATGTTTTCTTTGTTTTCAAGGAGCTCTTGGAGGAGGAAGCTTGCTTGAAGGAGACATACAAAGGACTTGGAGGTTCTTCAAGAGGTAAGAGGGAGATTACCCTCATCAACCAAGTGTTGGTGGTGAGGAATATATGTGGTTGTGCTTGTAGAATCCATAAGGATTCGGTGGTGTGCTTGTTTTGATGTGTTAATTATTTGTGTGTTTGTTATTTGTGTGTTTGATAATTTGGTGCTTACTAGTAGGTTGTTGTGTATTTGTTAGTAGTCTTCTTATGTGATATTTGTAATAATTGCATGTCTACAAGCTTTAATTTGCATGTCTACAAGCTTTGATAATATGGCATGTGTTAGAAATGCATGATAATATATAGGATGCAAATAATATGTCAAGGATTGCATGAGTGTTCCAAAGAACACATTAACAAGGCTCACGGCCATGATTTAAATGGGGAACCAAAATGTTCTCTTAATTTTCTTAAAAGGTGACCTAAATAACCTAAGAGAATTGGTAAGATATCCATTTGTTTAGATTAAGAAAAATGAATTTGGAAATTAAATGGCATAACCTTACATTTTCATCCAACATGTCTAACTTCAACACTTTGATTTCTAAAACTATTTTCTAGGGTAAGGATTAAATCAATGTAGACAATACAAGAGATTAAACATGTATTTAAAAGGTGAAAAATAATTTGGAAATCAAATGCAAAGTTTTTATCAAATTCGCCAACATGCCAAATTATACATTCATGATTTCTAAAAATTAATTCCAAGCTATTTTCAATCAAGAAGAAGCAATACAAGTTAAAGTAAATTTTCTACAATGAGTTTTAAAGAAATAAAATAGTTAGAATTAAGTTTAAGAGGTTAATACTAATGGTTTTTACCGTAAGAAGAAATACAAGAGTTTTATAAAATTTCTAACGATAGCTCATCGTGTGTTTTGAAGCACGTTAGGAATTTTCAAAAGTATAATTATTTGGTATTAATAAAAATGAAAAGGACTTTTAAATGGTAAATTTAGGAAACCATTATTATAATTTATTAAACAAAATACTTGTCAATTTTTAGTAAAAATGGATAAATAAGATAGAAAAGATGTCCAAAAGACAAGATATCGCTATGAAAAATATTCTACGTAATTTGAAAGTACTAAATATTATTTCGTCTGTTTTAAACAGTTATTTAAGGAAGTTGGACAAGAAAACGATTTAAAAATCCTACGCGATTGAGAAAACGTATTAAAATGCTACGCGATTTTAAAAACAGAAAAATATCTTTACGCGATTTTTAAACGTTTGTAAAAACGACGAGATTTCAAAAACGCGATAAAATTTCTACGCGATTGACCGTTACTATATTTATTTTTCACTGTCGGGAAAATGTGAACCCGTATAGGCTTTTGAGGTTATTTCATTGTCGGGAAAATGTGAACCCGCATGTGCTTTCTTTATATGCCATTGAGGGCATATTTTTTTATCTTAAGGGCATTTTCGTAATTTCATATATTTGGAATTATGTTTTGTCTTTATACGATTTTTGGTGTTTTGGGTTGACGAGACGAATCACATCGTGTTGTCGATGCGATAAGTGTAGTGTAGTTTATTGTTCTAATAAACTTGGAGACTTTAGTGTACGGGATCCCACATGTGGACAGCTTGGTAGCTCCGGGGCCCGTGGTAAACCGATAGCACACTAATGTACTCGACATTCACTATATTTAATCGAGGTTTGTAAAGTCTAGTAGTACATTGCCTATAGTGCCACAACGGAGATCCGTGAACTATACTACGCCCGGATGGTGGATTCCCAAAGTCGTAGGGCTATTGACGCAACGTGTGATCGCGTAATAGTTGGTTGGGCAGCCGTGGTACTAATAGATTTTGCAAGTCATTCTCTCTCGATATCTGTTTGGGTTTAGCTCCATGGAGTAGGGTTGTGTTTTGGTGTATTTGATTATATCTTGGATAATATTCCATTTTCTCTATTTATCTTTATCCGGTAATATCTTGGATGTTTTTACATTTTCTCTATTTATATTTATCTCGATAATTTTTATGTTAGTTGTCCATTTCTTATCTTATTTTATCTGTGAGATTGATTTATCTATGTGGTTTTCTTTATTTGTGTTATATCCGTGATATTTTTATTTGTGATCTTTCATATCCGATATTAATTGTTTATATGTTGTATTTTGTCCGTGCATTATTGTATTTTTTTTGTTCTCACTATGAAATGTTGTTATTGAATTTAATCTTTATTTTTATTGTACTCGTTATGATATTTTATATGGTATGAATTGTTATATCTATCCCGATAATGTTATTACTTTTATTTTATTAGGTTGTATGCATATTAGAAATATTAGAAATATTTGATAACATGACTATAATTGTGATTATCTCAGTGTGTATGGAATGACTTTGTCATTCGTATTATTCTTTACTACCGTATCGGTACCGGTGAAAGGGATCTCACCTCTTTCCCGTGTTGTTTTTGTTTGGTTTGTATTCTTCGAATTCGTATAGTAGGCGGAGCACATTCTTAACCCTAGGGGAGACAATATTCTCAAGATGGTGGCGACGCGTCATGAGTGGTCTTACAAGTTTCAACAAGATGCAGTTGGTGAAGAAACAGACTATGTAGGTTGAATTTTTCTCGTTAGTGTTGTTACCGTGCTATTAGTAGTACCCGTCTTTGGGTTTACTACAAGCTTTCTCGAGTCCAGTAAATATTACGTTTTAACTTATATGAAATGATTGGTGATGTGTATGTTAATCTGTTAAATTTAATTTCCATTTTACTTAAAATTTCCGATAAGTTTGTATTTCCGCAATAAGAAATTTTAAAATCCATATTTTAAAACTCAAAGCTTTTATAAAATGATTTTAATTAGTTTTAAGATTTATTTATTATTTTAAAATGTGACGCCCTACGAGGGTGTTACATTAGTTGGTATCGAGCACCTGCTAGAGTCTTTTTGGGGTTTGTGGTTGGGTTTGTCTTGTTTTTGTTGTGTGACTCTCTGTGCTTGGACTCCGAAAGGAGACAATGTTTCTTTGGAATGGTTACTTTGGTATCCATTGTATTATGATTCGTCTGTCTTTGAAGAAAGACGATGATTCGTGGTAAACGTGCACGTGAGGAAGCAAGATGCGATAGCGGTGATATGACTACAACTATGAAAGCAAGGTAAAGAATAATTGAAGAAACAATACAATATGACTTGAGGATTACTCAACAGCGAGGAACGATAGCCGAGGATTAAAAGCAGACCAAGTCGAAATAAATCTTAGAATACGCAATTTCGTAACGTTAGACCGTATTAGTTCTGAAGAAGGCGAAGTCGTAAGGCCAAGCAAGTCCAGTGGAAAAACGTATTCGTGATCATCGGGAAGTCAACAACAACAACAATCTTGTGGAGGAAAAGCTAGCGGTAGCAAGTTTGGTTAGACTCGTGACATTTGCACCAACGTGTTGAAAGTGTGAGGAAGATCATCTAACGAGGAGTTGTGCAATCAAAGGAAAATCATCTGTTTTCAAGTGTAGGGATGCCTGACGTTTTGCTGAATAGTGTATCTTGCTAAAAACGAAGTCATCTCGTTAGTAACGTACGTGCTTCGACATCTTAAGTAGAGTGGAACATCGATTCTTCAAGTGGAGCAAAAGCATCTTAGGTTGCGGACCTAAACAAAGGAGATTGTGTCACAAAAAGGTGATTCTTTAACTATACTGTATAATTCCGAGAGTAGCCTATTTCTCTATGGCATATATTGTGTGAGTCAATTAGAATTATTTGTGTCTTCATTATTCTTTTGGCCTCGATTGTTTCTACTGTTATTAGAACATGTAGTTGAGAACTTGAGTTGCTTAAACCATCCTAAGTCTATTAAATAATTGAATCTTTTCTCGTTGATTCAATTTGTATGCTTCGCTCTCAAAACGGATGCAATTTAAAAATATGGATTGGGTATTTTTCCAACCATCCATACTGTTAGACTTATCAGCTGAATTGTCCAAGTTAAAAAGCTTATTTTTAAATTCATCGTACCATATCAATTTCTCTAGTGGATATGTTCTATGGTATGGATGATTCTATCATCTTTTATTTCTATGTCTTCATGACATCTTTCATATACCGCAATTGCGAAAAATGTACTTTTGGTCTAACTCATTCTTTTATGACTAATTAACTATTTGAGTTGATTAAAGCTATCAATATCTTTGTTACCTTTTGATTTATCTATTTCTGCTTTTGTTACCAAACCTATTGTTATTATCCAGTCCTTTAAACAATCTTTTCTCGTTAATCTAAACTGTCTATCTCTTTCGCGAGATAGATGTGATCTTATATATGGATTGGTTATCTTTAATCATATCCTATAGATTGTTTCAAGAAAACTTTGGTGTCCCGTAAATCTTATTCTTAAAATCGTGCAATGTCAAATTCTTTGTTAGACAAGTCTGATAACAATTCAAATAATTTCTCTACCTTTTCTTCTAAATTTTTATAATGTCCTTTTGTGTGTTGCAATTGTAAAGAAAGGATGTTTTTAGTCAAAATTATGTCATAAGTATCAAATACGATTGTTGAAAAAGAGAACTTGGATTATGAGGCACTTCCGCTTAAAAGTAAAGGCGTAAGAGTGAAGCGGAAGCGGTACAAAGTCGTGGATAATTTCAAATGGTACTGATCGAGTGACGCAATGGAAGCGTAGTGGATAGTATCTTTCGTCCTTATTTAGACAATTGTCATTATCTTTATTAACGACATTCTGATCTATTCTCAAATCATGAAGAATCCCACTAAAATACTATTCTCCATGTTTTACGCGATGCAAGGAGTTTTCGTTAATCGAGGTAATCTGGAGTGGTGTAAACGGAGGTGCAACGTGAAAATATAAAAGACAAGACGAAGGGACTGTTCAGAGACTGCTGCGAATTTCGGGACGAAATTCCTTTTTGGTGGGGAGTGTTGTAACATCCCAACTTTTGGGTAAAAGACCGTTGTGTCCCTATTTTATAGCTTTCTTGTTTTTCTCGTATGAAATACAGAAAAACAATACTGTTTGTTATTTTATTTGATAGTTTTACATGATTTGTTTCGATACAGTAAAATAAAAATTTTATCAAATTACTGTTTTAAATTTTTCTGTATCAAAAACAGATGTATAATACTGTCTAGTATTTTATATAATCGTTTTACGTATTTTTCTTCCGATGCTGAAATAAAAATTTTTCTGAGCTACTGTTTTAATTTTTCTGAAAGATATACAGCTATATAATACTGCTGGATATTTTATTTGAACGTTTTGGACGATTACCTACGTTGTGGGAAAAAATGGAAAAATGACCGTTACGTCCCGAACGCATCGTTTTTGCTTTTTTTGCCGCTTTTAATTGTTTTCTTCTTGATTTAATGTCCGATAATACCGTCTGTGATTTTATATGGACTTTTTGTGTGATTTGCTCCGGTAGGAAAATAATATTTTTCCGGGCCGGGAAAATCTTATTTTATTATTTAGAATCGGGGAATCTTACTTAAACCCGATTCTCGAATGAGACTAAAAATAATCTTTTAATTTTTAGGATTTAATCACAAATAAAATAATTTTATATTATTATAATATTATTTTGTTAGTCAAGATAAATAAGTGACGGCGGACCCGGAAATATTTTGCGGGACCCACGCTTTAGTCCTTAAGTCTTTGTACACGTGGACCAATGAGGAGCCGGTCAAAATTGGTGGCTATGACTCATCGCAACGGGCCAATAGGACGATGACACGTGGCGTGACACCTCAAGATCATGACTCGCCAGCCTTCTAGAAGGTTCCGTAAGTGTCGACTCGGCTACCGTGACTCACCGCAGTGACTCGCCGCCTCCGTAAGCTTCTCTCGATGACTCGCCGACTCACCATTGATGATGCACCAATGATGCGCCAGTGATGCGCCGGTGACTCACCATGCCGACTCACCCGCTTTGGAAAATATCTACGCCGACTCGCCATGCCGACTCACCCGCTTTGGAAAATATCTACGCCGACTCATCCGCTTAGAAAATATCTACGCTGACTCGCCATACCGACTCACCCGTTCTAGACAGTTCCACGATGACTCATCATACTGACTCATCGTAGTGAGTCACATGTTCTAGAAATTTCTCTTTGATGACTCGCTTTATGACTCATCAAGGGCAATTAGTAGAAAAATAATCAATAATAATTTCTACTCTGCTAGTATAAGATAAAAATCTATGTATATTTTATTACCCATTAGACAATAGACATTAGCTTTATAAGCAGAAATTGTTGTTCATTGCTTATGATAAACCGAAAAATATCCTAAGCCTTCATCTTTTTTTTTTTGGAGTCTATAAATAGGAGAGCCTTAGCTCATTTTCAACTTTGGCAAGAAGCTCTCACCTTCCTTTTCTCTCCATGTGCTCCACGGCCATGGCTTCCAAATGGAGACAATCTCCACCCATTCACCTCATTTACTCTTCTACACATCATTTTCTCCAAAGAACCAAGACCAAGCAACCAAAATTCTCTCATTTTCTCTCCCCTTGATTCGGCCAAAGCACCAAGAACACTTCTCCAAATTTCTATAATTCCTACCAATATCATTTCTTGAATCCTCTCATCAATCCAAGACACTTTCATGTTAGGAATTTCTCAAGATTCCTTCATCTTCATCTTCCTATCAAGCAAAAACACAAAAGCTCACATCTCTCCCTTTCTTCAAGCTCACGGCCAACCCTCAAAAATCACCTTCCAAGCTTCTAAAATTCTAAATGACCATAGATCTTGAATCTCCATACCATTCTAAGGAACTTTCATGTTGGAAGTTTTTCCTAAATCTTCCATTTTCTACCTTGTTCTTCAAAGCTCAAGTTTGAAACCATGAAGGTGAAATTCTTTAATCTTCATGTTTCTATCCATTTTAAAGTTTTAATCATGATTTTAATCCATGATTATTCTAGTTTAGAGCCTTAGGTATTAATATTGTATGTTTTCTTTGTTTTCAAGGAGCTCTTTGGAGGAGGAAGCTTGCTTGAAGGAGACATACAAAGGACTTGGAGGTTCTTCAAGAGGTAAGAGGGAGATTACCCTCATCAACCAAGTGTTGGTGGTGAGGAATATATGTGGTTGTGCTTGTAGAATCCATAAGGATTCGGTGGTGTGCTTGTTTTGATGTGTTAATTATTTGTGTGTTTGTTATTTGTGTGTTTGATAATTTGGTGCTTACTAGTAGGTTGTTGTGTATTTGTTAGTAGTCTTCTTATGTGATATTTGTAATAAATTGCATGTCTACAAGCTTTAATTTGCATGTCTACAAGCTTTGATAATATGGCATGTGTTAGAAATGCATGATAATATATAGGATGCAAAAATAATATGTCAAGGATTGTATGAGTGTTCCAAAGAACACATTAACAAGGCTCACGGCCATGATTTAAATGGGGAACCAAAATGTTCTCTTAATTTTCTTAAAAGGTGACCTAAATAACCTAAGAGAATTGGTAAGATATCCATTTGTTTAGATTAAGAAAAATGAATTTGGAAATTAAATGGCATAACCTTACATTTTCATCCAACATGTCTAACTTCAACACTTTGATTTCTAAAACTATTTTCTAGGGTAAGGATTAAATCAATGTAGACAATACAAGAGATTAAACATGTATTTAAAAGGTGAAAAATAATTTGGAAATCAAATGCAAAGTTTTTATCAAATTCGCCAACATGCCAAATTATACATTCATGATTTCTAAAAATTAATTCCAAGCTATTTTCAATCAAGAAGAAGCAATACAAGTTAAAGTAAATTTTCTACAATGAGTTTTAAAGAAATAAAATAGTTAGAATTAAGTTTAAGAGGTTAATACTAATGGTTTTTACCGTAAGTAAGAAGAAATACAAGAGTTTTATAAAATTTCTAACGTATAGCTCATCGTGTGTTTTGAAGCACGTTAGGAATTTTCAAAAGTATAATTATTTGGTATTAATAAAAATGAAAAGGACTTTTAAATGGTAAATTTAGGAAACCATTATTATAATTTATTAAACAAAATACTCATCAATTTTTAGTAAAAATGGATAAATAAGATAGAAAAGATGTCCAAAAGACAAGATATCGCTATGAAAAATATTCTACGTAATTTGAAAGTACTAAATATTATTTCTATTCTGTTTTAAACAGTTATTTAAGGAAGTTGGACAAGAAAACGATTTAAAAATCCTACGCGATTGAGAAAACGTATTAAAAATGCTACGCGATTTTAAAAACAGAAAAATATCTTTACGCGATTTTTAAACGTTTGTAAAAACGACGATTTCAAAAACGCGATAAAATTTCTACGCGATTGACCGTTACTATATTTATTTTTCACCGTCGGGAAAATGTGAACCCGTCATGTGCTTTTGAGGTTATTTCTTGCCGGGAAAAAGTGAACCCGCATGTGCTTTTTGCCATTGAGGGCATATATTTTTATCTTAAGGGCATTTTCGTAATTTCATATATATTTGGAATTATGTTTTGTCTTTATACCAATTTTTGGTGTTTTGGGTTGACGAGACGAATCACATCGTGTTGTCGATGCGATAAACGTAGTGTAGTTTATTGTTCTAATAAACTTGGAGACTTTAGTGTACGGGATCCCACATGTGGACAGCTTGGTAGCTCCGCCGGGCCGTGGTAAACCGATAGCACACTAATGTACTCGACATTCACTATATTTAATCGAGGTTTGTAAAGTCTAGTAGTACATTGCCTATAGTGCCACAACGGAGATCGTGAACTATACTACGCCCGGATGGTGGATTCCCAAAGTCGTCGTAGGCTATTGACGCAACGTGTGATCGCGTAATAGTTGGTCATGCAGCCGTGGTACTAATAGATTTTGCAAGTCATTCTCTCTCGATATCTGTTTGGGTTTAGCTCCATGGAGTAGGGTTGTGTTTTGGTGTATTTGATTATATCTTGGATAATATTCCATTTTCTCTATTTATCTTTATCCGGTAATATCTTGGATTTTTACATTTTCTCTATTTATATTTATCTGATAATTTTTATGTTAGTTGTCCATTTCTTATCTTATTTTATCTGTGAGATTGATTTATCTATGTGGTTTTCTTTATTTGTGTTATATCTCGTGATATTTTTATTTGTGATCTTTCATATCTCGATATTAATTGTTTATATGTTGTATTTTGTCTGCATTATTGTATTTTTGTTCTGCTATGAAATGTTGTTATTGAATTTAATCTTTATTTTTATTGTACTCATTATGATATTTTATATGGTATGAATTGTTATATCTATCCCGATAATGTTATTACCGTTTATTTTATTAGGTTGTATGCATATTAGAAATATTTGATAACATGACTATAATTGTGATTATCTCAGTGTGTATGGAATGACTTTGTCATTCGTATTATTCTTTACTACCGTACTGGTACTGGTGAAAGGGGATCTCACCTCTTTCCTGTGTTGTTTTTGTTTGGTTTGTATTCTTCGAATTCAGTATAGGTAGGCGGAGCACATTCTTAACCCTAGGGGAGACAATATTCTGAAGATGGTGGCGACGTCATTGAGTGGTCTTACAAGTTTCAACAAGATGCAGTTGGTGAAGAAACAGACTATGTAGGTTGAATTTTTCTCGTTAGTGTTGTTACCGTGCTATTAGTAGTACCCGTCTTTGGGTTTACTACTGTTTCTCGAGTCTCAGAAATATTACGTTTTAACTTATATGAAATGATTGGTGATGTGTATGTTAATCTGTTAAATTTAATTTCCATTTTACTTAAAATTTCCGATAAGTTTGTATTTCCGCAATAAGAAATTTTAAAATCCATATTTTAAAACTCAAAGCTTTTATAAAATGATTTTAATTAGTTTTAAGATTTATTTATTATTTTAAAATGTGACGCCCTACGGAGGGTGTTACATTAGTTGGTATCAGAGCACGGTTAGAGTCTTTTTGGGGTTTGTGGTTGGGTTTGTCTTGTTTTTGTTGTGTGACTCTCTGTGCTTGGACTCCGAAAGGAGACAATGTTTCTTTGGAATGGTTACTTTGGTATCCATTGTATTATGATTCGTCTGTCTTTGAAGAAAGACGATGATTCGTGGTAAACGTGCACGTGAGGAAGCAAGATGCGATAGCGGTGATATGACTACAACTATGAAAGCAAGGTAAAGAATAATTGAAGAAACAATACAATATGACTTGAGGATTACTCAAGCGAGGAACGATAGCCGAGGATTAGAAGCGGACCAAGTCGAAATAAATCTTAGAATACGCAATTTCGTAACGTTAGACCGTATTAGTTCTCGAAGAAGGCGAAGTCGTAAGGCCAAGCAAGTCCAAGGTGGAAAACGTATTCGTGATCATCGGGAAGTCAACAACAACAACAATCTTGTGGAGGAAAAGCTAGCGGTAGCAAGTTTGGTTAGACTGTGACATTTGCACCAACGTGTTGAAAGTGTGAGGAAGATCATCTAACGAGGAGTTGTGCAATCAAAGGAAAATCATCTGTTTTCAAGTGTAGGATGCCAGACGTTTTGCTGAATAGTGTATCTTGCTAAAAACGAAGTCATCTGTTAGTAACGTACGTGCTTCGACATCTTAAGTAGAGTGGAACATCGATTCTTCAAGTGGAGCAAAAGCATCTTAGGTTGCGGACCTAAACAAAGGAGATTGTGTCACAAAAAGGTGATTCTTTAACTATACTGTATAATTCCGAGAGTAGCCTATTTCTCTATGGCATATATTGTGTGAGTCAATTAGAATTATTTGTGTCTTCATTATTCTTTTGGCCTGATTGTTTCTACTTCTGTTATTAGAACATGTAGTTGAGAACTTGAGTTGCTTAAACCATCCTAAGTCTATTAAATAATTGAATCTTTTCTGTTGATTCAATTTGTATGCTTCGTTCTCAAAACGGATGCAATTTAAAAATATGGATTGGGTATTTTTCCAACCATCCATACTGCTAGACTTATCACTTGAATTGTCCAAGTTAAAAAGCTTATTTTAAATTCATCGTACCATATCAATTTCTCTAGTGGATATGTTCGGTGGTATGGATGATTCTATCATCTTTTATTTCTATGTCTTCATGACATCTTTCATATACCGCAATTGCGAAAAATGTACTTTTGGTCTAACTCATTCTTTTATGACTAATTAACTATTTGAGTTGATTAAAGCTATCAATATCTTTGTTACCTTTTGATTTATCTATTTCTGCTTTTGTTACCAAACCTATTGTTATTATCCAGTCCTTTAAACAATCTTTTCTCGTTAATCTAAACTGTCTATCTCTTTCGCGAGATAGATGTGATCTTATATATGGATTGGTTATCTTTAATCATATCCTATAGATTGTTTCAAGAAAACTTTGGTGTCCCGTAAATCTTATTCTTAAAATCGTGCAATGTCAAATTCTTTGTTAGACAAGTCGATAACAATTCAAATAATTTCTCTACCTTTTCTTCTAAATTTTTATAATGTCCTTTTGTGTGTTGCAAATTGTAAAGAAAGGATGTTTTTAGTCAAAATTATGTCATAAGTATCAAATACAAAAGTATTGTTGAAAAAGAGAACTTGGATTATGAGGCACTTCCGCTTAAAAGTAAAGGCAAAAGAGTGAAGCGGTACAAAGTCAGGGATAATTTCAAATGGTACTGATCAGAGTGACGCAGTAGAAGCGTAGTGGATAGTATCTTTCGTCCTTATTTAGACAGAATTATCATTATCTTTATTAACGACATTCTGATCTATTCTCGAAATCATGAAGAATCCCACTAAAATACTATTCTCCATGTTTTACGCGATGCAAGGAGTTTTCGTTAATCGAGGTAATCTGGAGTGGTGTAAACGGAGGTGCAACGTGAAAATATAAAAGACAAGACGAAGGGACTGTTCGAGATACGCGAATTTCGGGGACGAAATTCCTTTTTGGTGGGGAGTGTTGTAACATCCCAACTTTTGGGTAAAAGACCGTTGTGTCCCTATTTTATCAAGTTTTGTTTTTCTGTATGAAATACGTAAAAACAATACTGTTTGTTATTTTATTTGATAGTTTTACATGATTTGTTTCGATACAGTAAAATAAAAATTTTATCAAATTACTGTTTTAAATTTTTCTGTATCAAAAACAGATGTATAATACTGTCTAGTATTTTATATAATCGTTTTACGTATTTTTCTTCCAGATGTGAAATAAAAATTTTTCGAGCATCTCTTGTTTTAATTTTTCTGAAAGATATACAGCTATATAATACTGCTGGATATTTTATTTGAACGTTTTGGACGATTACCTACGTTGTGGGAAAAAAATGGAAAAATGACCGTTACGTCCCGAACGTACTGTTTTTGCTGTTTTTGCTGTTTTTAATTGTTTTCTTCTTGATTTAATGTCCGATAATACTGTCTGTGATTTTATATGGACTTTTTGTGTGATTTGCTCGGGGTAGGAAAATAATATTTTCCTGACCGGGAAAATCTTATTTTATTATTTAGAATTGGGGAATCTTACTTAACCCGATTCTCGAATGAGACTAAAAATAATCTTTTAATTTTTAGGATTTAATCACAAATAAAATAATTTTATATTATTATAATATTATTTTGTTAGTCAAGATAAATAAGTGACTACGCTACCCGGAAATATTTTGCGGGACCCACGTTTAGTCCTTAAGTGTCAGTACACGTGGACCAATGAGGAGCCTGGTCAAAATTGGTGGCTATGACTCATCGCAACGGGCCAATAGGACGATGACACGTGGCGTGACACCTCGATCATGACTCGGCAGCTTCTAGAAGGTTCCGTATGCCGACTCGGCCGTGACTCACCGCAGGTGACTCGCCGCCCGAAGCTTCTCTCGATGACTCGTACACTGACTCACCATTGATGATGCAGCCAATGATGTAGTTGTGATGCAGTCAGTGACTCAGCATGCTGACTCACCTGCTTTGGAAAATATCTACGCTGACTCGCCATGCTGACTCACCTGCTTTGGAAAATATCTACGCTGACTCATCTGCTCTAGAAAATATCTACGCTGACTCGCCATGCTGACTCACCCGTTCTAGAAAGTTCCACGATGACTCATCATACCGACTCATCGTAGTGAGTCACATGTTCTAGAAATTTCTCTTTGATGACTCGCTTTATGACTCATCAAGGGCAATCAGTAGAAAAATGATCAATAATAATTTCTACTCTGCTAGTATAAGATAAAAATCTATGTATATTTTATTACCCATTAGACAATAGACATTAGCTTTATAAGCAGAAATTGTTGTTCATTGCTTATGATAAACCGAAAAATATCCTAAGCCTTCATCTTTTTTGGAGTCTATAAATAGGAGAGCCTTAGCTCATTTTCAACTTTGGCAAGAAGCTCTCACCTTCCTTTTCTCTCCATGTGCTCCACGGCCATGGCTCCCAAATGGAGACAATCTCCACCCATTCACCTCACTTACTCTTCTACACATCCTTTTCTCCAAAGAACCAAGACCAAGCAACCAAAATTCTCTCTCTCTCATTTTCTCTCCCCTTGATTCGGCCAAAGCACCAAGAACACTTCTCCAAATTTCTATAATTCCTACCAATATCATTTCTTGAATCCTCTCATCAATCCAAGACACTTTCATGTTAGGAATTTCTCAAGATTCCTTCATCTTCATCTTCCTATCAAGCAAAAATCCACAAAAGCTCATATCTCTCCCTTTCTTCAAGCTCACGGCCAACCCTCAAAAATCACCTTCCAAGCTTCTAAAATTCTAAATGACCATAGATCTTGAATCTCCATACCATTCTAAGGAACTTTCATGTTGGAAGTTTTTCCTAAATCTTCCATTTTCTACCTTGTTCTTCAAAGCTCAAGTTTGAAACCATGAAGGTGAAATTCTTTAATCTTCATGTTTCTATCCATTTTAAAGTTTTAATCATGATTTTAATCCATGATTATTCTAGTTTAGAGCCTTAGGTATTAATATTGTATGTTTTCTTTGTTTTTAAGGAGCTCTTGGAGGAGGAAGCTTGCTTGAAGGAGACATACAAAGGACTTGGAGGTTCTTCAAGAGGTAAGAGGGAGATTACCCTCATCAACCAAGTGTTGGTGGTGAGGAATATATGTGGTTGTGCTTGTAGAATCCATAAGGATTCGGTGGTGTGCTTGTTTTGATGTGTTAATTATTTGTGTGTTTGTTATTTGTGTGTTTGATAATTTGGTGCTTACTAGTAGGTTGTTGTGTATTTGTTAGTAGTCTTCTTATGTGATATTTGTAATAATTGCATGTCTACAAGCTTTAATTTGCATGTCTACAAGCTTTGATAATATTGCATGTGTTAGAAATGCATGATAAAATATAGGATATGAATAATATGTCAAGGATTGCATGAGTGTTCCAAAGAACACATTAACAAGGCTCACGGCCATGATTTAAATGGGGAACCAAAATGTTCTCTTAATTTTCTTAAAAGGTGACCTAATTAACCTAAGAGAATTGGTAAGATATCCATCCTTTGTTTGTTTAGATTAAGAAAAATGAATTTGGAAATTAAATGGCATAACCTTACATTTTCATCCAACATGTCTAACTTCAACACTTTGATTTCTAAAACTATTTTCTAGGGTAAGGATTAAATCAATGTAGACAATACAAGAGATTAAACATGTATTTAAAAGGTGAAAAATAATTTGGAAATCAAATGCAAAGTTTTTATCAAATTCGCCAACATGCCAAATTATACATTCATGATTTCTAAAAATTAATTCCAAGCTATTTTCAATCAAGAAGAAGCAATACAAGTTAAAGTAAATTTTCTACAATGAGTTTTAAAGAAATAAAATAGTTAGAATTAAGTTTAAGAGGTTAATACTAATGGTTTTTACTTTGTAAGAAGAAATACAATAACTTTATAAAATTTCTAACGTATAGCTCATCGTGTGTTTTGAAGCACGTTAGGAATTTTCAAAAGTATAATTATTTGGTATTAATAAAAATGAAAAGGACTTTTAAATGGTAAATTTAGGAAACCATTATTATAATTTATTAAACAAAATATCACAATTTTTAGTAAAAATGGATAAATAAGATAGAAAAAATGTCCAAAAGACAAGATATCGCTATGAAAAATATTCTACGTAATTTGAAAGTACTAAATATTATTTCTGTTTGTTTTAAACAGTTATTTTAAGGAAGTTGGACAAGAAAACGATTTAAAAATCTTACGCGATTGAGAAAACGTATTAAAAATTCTACGCGATTTTGAAAACAGAAAAATATATTTACGCGTTTTGCAAACGTTTGTAAAAATGACGGAATTGTGAAAATACGATAAAATTTCTACGCGATTGACCGTTACTATATTTAATTTTCGCTGTCGGGAAAATGTGAACCCGTCATGAGCTTTTTTGAGGTTATTTATTTGTCGGGAAAATGTGAACCCGTCAGTGCTTTCGCCATTGAGGGTATATTTTTATCTTAAGGGCATTTTCAACTAATTTCATATATTTGGAATTATGTTTTGTCTTTATACCAATTTTTGGTGTTTTGGTTGACGAGACGAATCACATCGTGTTGTCGATGCGATAAGTGTAGTGTAGTTTATTGTTCTAATAAACTTGGAGACTTTAGTGTACGGGATCCCACATGTGGACAGTTGGTAGCTCCGCTGGGCCGTGGTAAACCGATAGCACACTAATGTACTCGACATTCACTATATTTAATCGAGGTTTGTAAAGTCTAGTAGTACATTGCCTATAGTGCCACAACGGAAGACTGTGAACTATACTACGCCCGGGATGGTGGATTCCCAGTGTCGTAGGCTATTGACGCAACGTGTGATCGCGTAATAGTTGGTTGGGCAGCCGTGGTACTAATAGATTTTGCAAGTCATTCTCTCTGATATCTGTTTGGGTTTAGCTCCATGGAGTAGGGTTGTGTTTTGGTGTATTTGATTATATCTTGGATAATATTCCATTTTCTCTATTTATCTTTATCCGTAATATCTTGGATGTTTTTACATTTTCTCTATTTATATTTATCTCGATAATTTTTATGTTAGTTGTCCATTTCTTATCTTATTTTATCTGTGAGATTGATTTATCTATGTGGTTTTCTTTATTTGTGTTATATCTGTGATATTTTTATTTGTGATCTTTCATATCTCGATATTAATTGTTTATATGTTGTATTTTGTCATGTGCATTATTGTATTTTTGTTCTGCTATGAGCTGTTGTTATTGAATTTAATCTTTATTTTTATTGTACTGTTATGATATTTTATATGGTATGAATTGTTATATCTATCCTGATAATGTTATTACTGTTTATTTTATTAGGTTGTATGCATATTAGAAATATTTGATAACATGACTATAATTGTGATTATCTGTGTGTATGGAATGACTTTGTCATTCGTATTATTCTTTACTACCGTACTGGTACTGGTGAAAAGGGATCTCACCTCTTTCCTGTGTTGTTTTTGTTTGGTTTGTATTCTTCGAATTCGTATAGTAGGCGGAGCACATTCTTAACCCTAGGGGAGACAATATTCTGAAGATGGTGGCGACGTCATTGAGTGGTCTTACAAGTTTCAACAAGATGCAGTTGGTGAAGAAACAGACTATGTAGGTTGAATTTTTCTCGTTAGTGTTGTTACCGTGCTATTAGTAGTACCCGTCTTTGGGTTTATTAATGTTTCTCTGAAATCAGAAATATTACGTTTTAACTTATATGAAATGATTGGTGATGTGTATGTTAATCAAGTTAAATTTAATTTCCATTTTACTTAAAATTTCCGATAAGTTTGTATTTCCGCAATAATAAGAAATTTTAAAATCCATATTTTAAAACTCAAAGCTTTTATAAAATGATTTTAATTAGTTTTAAGATTTATTTATTATTTTAAAATGTGACGCCCTACGGAGGGTGTTACAAGTGGGAAATTATGGACATGAATGGGTGAGTGGATGGATGAGTGGATGGATTAGTGGATGAGTGGGTGGAGTGGTTAAGTGGTTGGATTAGTGGATGGTGAGTGGGTGAGTTAGTGGATGAGTGGATGAGTGGATTAGTGGATGGATGAGTGGGTGGTTGAGGACGAAAATTTCGTGTCTGACTTGGAAGCCAAAAACGACCCACTATACTTCAGAACCACGAAAAGTGTTCTTCATGAAAGTTGTAGATCCTTGTCTTGGCTATAAAATGGATAGCTGGTTCGTCCAATTTGGCTTCCTTAAGCCCAAGATATGTCCCAAATACCGTAGGTTGTTCAAACCCAACTTCAGCTCCTCTGTTCCGACTTGCAAGCTCAAAATGACCTACTAGACTTCTTTTTCTCAAAATGTGTTCTTCATGAAAGTTGTTTATTTGGATCTTGAATATCCACTGTCCAAATTGCAGCCCATCTCAATTATTACATCTTGAGATATGGTTTTATGAGTGCACACTGTTCGGATTCTACTGACAGAACCCGTATTCTGACTTCCATGTAAACTTAGGTCCCTTAGACATCTGAATCGGACTTCGAGCTCTTCATCAAAGTTGTAGAGCTTCCTCTTAGCTTTCCTACAAGGTAAAATTCATGTTCATCATATATTAGGAACTCAAGTTATGGCCAAAATACAGAAACAGTGTCAAATCTCAATAATGCTGAAAATATTCAATTAGGACCAATTTGAGCTCAAACTCACAAAATCATACCAAACTCAATCAATTAAGAATATGGAGAGTGTAAATGACTAAACATAAGGGTTTCTTAATGAATAAAATATGTGATTATCAAATTCCCCACACTTAGCTTTTTGCACTCTGGGCAAAACTCAAGACCAAAATTTTACAATCAAGAAGAACAACCAAAGGTTCAAGGGATCAAAACATTCATGAGTTAACAATTCTCCACATCTCAAACCAACAAGCAAGGTATCTTCAACATGAATCGAGAATGATAGATCTTCACAAGATTCCCTCTCAATCTCTCAAGTGTTTAAAGGGTAGGTATTTCACTCAATTCAACCCATGAAAATTGCACTACCATAAGCTTGCTTATCTTCTACTTCTCCACTACTCAAAACACATGCACACACAAATCATGAGGACTTTATTCAAGGTTGTAGTGAGGTTAAGGTAACAGGAGAGGATAAAATGGATATGAGAAGATAAATACCAAAGAGAATAAAAGCAAATGAGAGCTGAGTTCAAATAACAAGCATAAAAGTTCATCCCAACTCTAGTGTATATCCCTTTACATATTCATTTCCCAATCCTTTTCTTTTTTTTAAACACTTGGTTTTTTTTTCTTTTTTTTTTTCTTTTTTTTTTTTTTTTTTTATATATGAACATAACTATATACATATTAGGAACTCATCTTTTTGGGCACTCTTTTCTTTTTCAACAACCATTTTGTACACACACCCCCACACTTGTTCAAAAACTCATCCATTAACCAAGCTAATGTTCTTTTATTCCCTAAGGTAAAGTAAGAACACGATTTCTCATTTAAGGCACATAATGAGCTAGAAACAAGGAATGGTCAAATAAGCTCAAAGGGGTTAAGCAAAGGAAAATATACAAGGTTGGCAGGAATCAGAGAATTTTCAAGAAGTCAAAAGAGTGCTTGATATCATATTGAAAACAATGTTGGCTATTTGGTTAAACTAGCTAATTAAGAAAGAGGGCCTCAATCATGTTCATGCATGCAAGTGAAATGTAGCCTCAAAAAGAATCAAAGCAAGTTCTAGAGTGGTCATTAACATGAGTAAAAATCACACAAGAAAGAAGAGAATGGCACAAATGTTGAATCCATCCATTAGGCTCAAAATATCACAAGGTATGCATCCATCAAACTCAATTCATCAATTCAATCATCCATTACTAAGCATATCAGTTCAAGAAGGGAGAAAAGTTATTCAATCATGCAATGATCTCCTTTTTTTATTTTTTATTTTTAACAAAAAAGAAACATGCTAAAATCTCTCCCCCACACTTAATATAGACATTGTCCTCAATGTGAAAGTGATAAATAAAATGGAAAGAAAAGAGCAACACAACCCGATGAAGGGCGATGAGGGGCGAGATAATGGCAAAAGCGAGAAAAACAAATGCGCAAGAATCAAAGTAACTGACTGAACACGAAAACTCACAAAACACATGAGTAGCATTTGAAACTAAAATACATAAACAGCTAGAAGAAGAAAAATAAGGAAGAATTTCCACAAAGTTATTAAAAGCAAATCTAGTTGAGTTGCCTCCCAATAAGCGCTTGTTTAACGCTTGTTAACGTCATTAGCTCGACATTGGGACACTTCTTAGTGATCTTTATAATGTGGATGGTAAAAGCCCATCACTTTCACTTCCACATTTTCCGGCTTGAGATGGTGTTCATTGGTCTTATTAATTGAGGCTGGTGAAAAGACTCTACCAGGATCCCATTGGTTGAAACGTGATGACCAAGTTATGGTTGACACAACATGATAGCTTTCACTAGGGTCCCATTGGTTGAAGTGTAATGACCAAGTTAAACTTGAAGCATGAGGGCTCCCATTGGGTTCCCATTGGTCTTTCTTAATTTCCTTGACTTCACCAATGGCATGCAACACGTGTAATTTGGCAATTCTGCTTTCATTGATTATATTGGACCATGACCCAAAAACAAAATCCACTTCAAGAAGTTACTATCATATGTTTGTCTTTCCTCCTTCTTTGAAAATTCCTCAATGGCCTTCAACTCCACCTCCCTATGTGTTTCGGATCTCAGAATCGCATTGTTGATAGACCCTTCAATATCATTAGATGCTGCGTAAAATGAAATCATCAACTTTCAAATATGCGTAAATCTCAAAGACACGTAACACATTCTATATTACCATCACAATCGGACATGAGTTGCAATTGATAGAATCATTAAAACCAATAAAATCAGGAAATTCAGCACACAACTCATCATGAGTTTCCTCAACTAAATCTGCAGGTAAATCATTATGGCAATTAGAATGCAGGGAGTTAGGAATTGTTTGGGAAGAGAGTTGGTCGATTCTTGACTTCTCAATTCATTAACAAGTGATTGTCAACTGCTCAATTTGGGTTGTTAAATCCTGAATAGTGGCAGTAAAAGTCTGTTGGAACTCAATCAAGTCCTCTACTGAAGGCGTTGTTGGACTTGTTATCTGTTGGAATGACTGCTCATATTGTAATGATTGCTGTTGTTGTGATGCCGCATAGCCATATCCTGGATCCGAATAGTCTCTCCAGCCAAGGTTGTATGTGTTGAAGAAGGGATCATAACTCTGTTGCTGCTCCTGGAACTGTGGTTCATCAGGAAAATAACCAGCTGCTGCAACAAATTGATCTGGAAAAATAGAATTAGCATACTGAAATGTAGGGCATGCATATGTGGGGTGAGATGAACAAAAACAAATGTTACACACAAGTGTAGCTTCTGCCTGCATTGGTAATTGTTGTCTCACTACTATATGTCTTACCAAAGAAGTCAACTCCTCAAGTTTTGACTCCATTATGCATGGTCCATTGTTAGAAAAGTTAATAAAAAGCAAAGGTTAGTAAAAACACTTAAAATGAAAAGATTACACTTACTAATCCCCGGCAACGGCGCCAAAATTTTGACGAGCGCCGAACTCAGTCAAAATTATAACCGAAGTTATTACCTAAGCTTGTAGCACAGTGACAACACCGGATCGTCTCCTCAAGGATCGTAAATGCAATTTGATCAAATCAAGTGAAAGTTAGCAAAAAGGGGGGTTGAAAGGTTTAAGATCGCACTTAACAAAATTAAAGGAATAAATAACAATTAAAGAGCAGTCAATTTAGAAACCTATCCAAGATTGGGTGGATTCAATCATAGACCCTTCATGGAACACTTGAAGCGCAATTGAATTGTTAATTTGGATCTAACCGAGATCTCTGCATCAAATCCAGAATTCATACTAGAGGATCGTCTAGAATTCAATTAACAAGTGATAAACACAAATCCGCAATCGCATCATTCATGAAAATCTATGTTAATTTCAAGTACCGAATTCAATTAACTTAGGCACAAATCAAGAACCTAACCTCTTCAATTCTCGTGATTAATTTAGATCAATCAGTTCTAAGTTTCATCACAAATCTCAATCTTCATTTATGTGATTAGTTTAGATCAATCAGTTCTAAGTTTCATCACAAATCTCAATCTTAAACCAAGATCAATCAGATCAACATAAATAGAATCACCATTCATGCATTCAAGATCAAGAAGAAGAAAAAGAAGAAGAAAGAGGAATTCAATTACAAATCAAATACAATGCATAACCAAGGTCTCAAGAATCCAAACCACAATCTCTTCAAGAGTTCTAAATTGACCCAAAGTAGCTTAGCCCTCCATTACCATGAAGGGGAGCATCAAAATATACAAAACTATGAGAAACTATGAAGAAGCAAGAAGAAACTTAGAGAGAAATGAAGGAGAATTACATCTTGTTCATGATAAATGGTGCCTTTTATAGAAGTCTAAGGTAACAAAATGAAAAAGGGAAGTGGGTGGATGAGTGGGTGAGTGAGTGGAGTGTTTGAGTGGGTGGATTAGTGGGTTGGTTTAGTGGATGAGTGAGTGGAATGGTTGAGTGGTTGAATTAGTGAAAAATGCCAAAGGACTTTTGGTGAGTGGGAAATTATGGACATGAATGGGTGAGTGGATGGATGAGTGGATGGATTAGTGGATGAGTGGGTGGAGTGGTTAAGTGGTTGGATTAGTGTATGAGTGGATGAGTGGGTGAGTTAGTGGATGAGTGGATGAGTGGATTAGTGGATGGATGAGTGGGTGGTTGAGGACGAAAATTTCGTGTCTGACTTGGAAGCCAAAAACGACCCACTATACTTCAGAACCACGAAAAGTGTTCTTCATGAAAGTTGTAGATCCTTGTCTTGGCTATAAAATGGATAGCTGGTTCGTCCAATTTGGCTTCCTTAAGCCCAAGATATGTCCCAAATACCGTAGGTTATTCAAACCCAACTTCATCTCCTCTGTTCCGACTTGCAAGCTCAAAATGACCTACTAGACTTCTTTTTCTCAAAATGTGTTCTTCATGAAAGTTGTTTATTTGGATCTTGACTATCCACTGTCCAAATTTCAGCCCATCTCAATTATTACATCTTGAGATATGGTTTTATGAGTGCACACTGTTCGGATTCTACTGACAGAACCCGTATTCTTACTTCCATGTAAACTTAGGTCCCTTAGACATCTGAATCGGACTTCGAGCTCTTCATCAAAGTTGTAGAGCTTCCTCTTAGCTTTCCTACAAGGTAAAATTCATGTTCATCAGATATTAGAAACTCAAGTTATGGCTAAAATACAGAAACAGTGTCAAATCTCAATAATGCTGAAAATATTCAATTAGGACCAATTTGAGCTCAAACTCACAAAATCATACCAAACTCAATCAATTAAGAATATGGAGAGTGTAAATGACTAAACATAAGGGTTTCTTAATGAATAAAATATGTGATTATCAAAGATACCACTCTAAAGTGGGGCCTGTAAGACTATCGTGGAAAAGCTATTGAGGAACTTATCATCCCTGGACTAAACAACCATCTTGGTTCCATAATTGATCAAATAAAACTGAAGGTTGCCACTCCCATCATACTTGGCAAAATCAGGAATCTTGAAGTCTTTAGGGATTACGACATCCGTGGTAGGACATAATTCTTCTAATCTGATAGGTCCATAAGCACTAGGGCCCCTTATTGCCTTGCTCTATTCTTCTATTTTCTCCATTCACTCATCCTTCATCTTGTCTTTCTCAATCATGACGTGGCTATTCTCAGAGTGAGGCATTGTTGCTTACCTCAGAATGAACACATGAGGTTGTTCCCAGGTAGAGCCAACATAACCAAGAATTTCGTTATGAGCATCTTCCAAGGCGCAATACCCCTCCCCAATGGGCATGACTATCAATGTCGTTTGATGTGGTTGCTCATGGCTCAACTGGTGCAAGACGATTCCTTCGAGAATGTAAAGGACCTTTGGTGCTCAGGTTCGATTCCTATATGGGCTACAAACTACTTAAGAGAATGAATTTGCCACCAAAATACCTTAGTAGGGGGTCAGCCCTGAACTTGGTAAGGTCTTAGAATACCTGAATAGGTACTATGGAGTAGCCCCTGGTCCGAGCAGGAAACTGGGTTAGCCCAGGGTCCCTAGTAGGGTGACACGCCTGGGGTCAGCCCGGGGTGTTACAGATCCTCATAGTGATGCCTAAGGTTACAGTCGAGAATGTCAGGGTGATTATTGGTGGCATATTTATATAGGCTTCAACCCCATTTGTACCCTTATTTCCACTGATTAAGTGGAGAGACTCCCTCACATCTTGTGATATTGTTTCCAACCTTGTTTGGGTCTCAGACATCTCATTCATTATCCCTGTCATTTAATTGACTTCCCTGCTCAAGTTTCTCCCTGCCTCAGGATTACTATCAGTTATTCTGGTCCGAGATCTGGTATTGTGAACTCGGGTTTGATTTATCTCTTCTTTCCAAGGCCACACAATGATTCCTGAACCAGATTGATTTGGTAAAACAAAATAACATTAAACAAAGAAAAATGAAAGAAATTGTTAGCACTATTGTGAGGATGCATGGTGATTGTGGAAAGATTCACACTAACATTCAATAGCAAGGTAGGATCCCAGATTCAACACTACAGGTTCATCATCCCTTAGGCAAGAATGTGGTTGACAGTAGCCCCAAGGGAGCATTCTCTCCTCAATGGGTGCTATCTTCTTGAATATTTACAGGAAATGCAATTATTCTTTCATTGAATACAAAGTTTCTCGTACTTTCGCTCAAGGATGAATTGTCTTAAGGCAAAAGCATGTTTGACAACCTATTCAAGGGAGAATTCACCCCTTTGTGAATAGTGTCTGGGTTAAAAATATAAAAATTAACGTTTGAAGCATAACACTGCAACTGATCATTCATATTCATTTCAAGTTTCGTTAGTACAAGACCTTAGTCTCCTCAAAGTGTAACATAAATGACATTACATCAACAACTTTATTTGTTTCTTCCTAAGAACTTTAGCAAGACCTCGACAATACTTCATAAACTCGGCTATTTTTGGTGGTAGCCATAACAATTGGTTCATGCAAATCTAAAGGTATGCTTTTTCAAAACGATCGACTAGTCGTGCAGTGTGATATTGCAAGCTGTCAAACATGTACTCATATTTCTTCATCCATTCTTCTTTTTTAGCCCTTTGAACTGATGCTACCAGTTGCCACACTTCCTCACTTTTTTTTTGCTTCCATTGCTTTTAGGCTTCAAGTCTCCATCGTTCCTTTTTTTGCTCTAGCTTTTGAATTTACAGTTCCAAATGCCTCATTCTCCTATTTGTTTTCTTGAATGAATCATAATCTTCTGTAGCCAATACTCGTCTTTGATCCGAGCATTGCTTAATCTCAATCAGGGTTTCCTAAAGAGCTTGTATTATTTGATCTTGTGCTCTAGTGTTTGCTTCTAATTCTTCTTTCTCTTGTAAAATCTTTTCTATCATCTCTTCTTGGGAACTTACTTTTGCCAGTAACTCTTGGATCTCTAGTATAATCTTAATTGATTCTACTTATTTTCCTTTCTTTGCTCTTTTTACTTAACTCGAGACTTTAGCTTCATCAGCTTGTGCATCCTTTAAGTCATCAATCTTGTCAGCTAACTTCTGACATCGGCTTCTATGGATGACAACTTTTAACTTAGAGGCTTCCTTCCCTTATTCCAAAAATTCCATTTATGCTTTCACCCTTTCTATCTAGATGGTCATCTGGGATATAACCTGGGAGTGGTCTTCATCGCTTAAAATTGCCCAAGGGGTACTATTTTGATCCTTCCTTACTTCTCTCCACTATAGGTACTCAGGAGTAGGAATTACCACATGTTTCTCCAATTCTTTTATCCTTGTCCTATGAATATTTTTCCAAGTATCCCTGGCCTCCTTTTCCTGCTTGGCAGTGCTTCCATCTATTCTATATAAAAAGTTGAATCCTCTAAGTTGTGCTTCATTGGGCACATGCTGAGTCCATTGGAGCTGTTTGAGCACAAGGACCTGTACAAAAGAAACACACCCTCTCGTGCCCATCAAAGGAACATTAGGAAAGTCGCCACAACTTAAAACTATCTCTTCCCCATGGTACCAAGGGCATACCCATTTGAAAGAATCTAGCTCCACTTCATGAACTTATTTTTTCATTCGTAGGCTTTCTGTTACTTTGCTGGTATGTGACCAAAATTCCTTAACGACTCAGGTAGGAGGCCCAGGCGATTTTATACATTCATGTGCGTCATGATCCAAACATACAACATATGTGTATAACATAGAATCATCCCTCCATCTTTTTTATGGAAAATTTCTATTGTTAAGAAAGTATTAGTGAGAATAGCAGGAATTGGATTTGCCTTATTGTTAGCCATGACAACCATCACCCAAGAGGGGAAAAAATTGGGTGATTACAAATTTTTAAAATAACTTTGAGAAATTATGCATTTTGATATTTTCAATCAACACATGCAACGGAATAAGTCTAACAAAGATACAACTATTATAGATTACTCAAATACAACTTGGGTTATAGGATAAATCAAGCAAATAAGCTAGATATCAAGTTCTTAAAATTAAAACATCAAGATGATAAGATATGCAATAAATAAATATGTTGCACTAAATATTAAAATTAAAGAGTGTAGGGAAGAGAGAATCAAACTCAAGAATTTATCCTGGTTTAGCCACTAACCACTTGTGACTTACATCCAGTTCCTAAGCTTAACTTGAGATTTTCTTCACTATCTCCTAGACTTCACAGGTGCTAAGAAAATATTTGTACAAACAAGAGCACTCTTTATACCTTGGGATACCTCACCCTTGTGCTAAAGCCTCCAACTCTTTAAACTTCACAGGTGCTTGAAAAAATCCTTACACAATAGAGCACTCACCACACCTTTGGGATATCTTACCCTTTGTGTTTGAGCCTCACTACAAGGGATATGGCACCCTTTTTTTCTCTCTTAAGGGATATCTCACTTTCTTACAATGATTTCAAGATGAAAAGAAAGATTATAAACTCTCACAAGAGTAGATATATAACTTGAAGAGCAAAGGAATTGAAGGATCTTGCAATAAAGAGTTCAAAATATGATTTTGATGATTCAAGGATTAAATAAACTGTTCAAGAGTTGTAAAAGCTTCAAATATCACTTATATAGAAAGCCCAATTGATAAAATAGTCGTTGGTAGTATTTAGAAATGATTTTTTATGAAAACTAGCCGTTTATAGCCGTTGGAAACGTTTCTGGGCATGGTGTAATTAATTACATGGGCCTCTGCCAGAGTTGTAATCAATTACAGGACTTATGCAATCGATTACATGTATTTTGGTTTTGAAAACTGACTTTAAATAGGTATAACTTCTTCATTTCTTATTCGTTTAAGGTAAATGAGCACTCATTGGAAAGATATTTGAGTTTATTTTCATATGCAACAAGTTTCAGAACAAAACTCAATATTTTGAAAGTTATGATCAAAAGAGTAACCAAAGGTCAGCTTTTCAAAACTCAATCTTGACTATTTTTCATAGTTTAAAGCAAATGGTCATAACGTCTTCATTTTTTATCTGTTTTAAGAAAATGACCACTCATTGGAAATATATTTGAGTCTATTTTCAAATGAAAGAATTTTCACAACAAAATTCAAAGTATTTTGAAAGTTATGATCAAAAGAGTAACCAAAGGTAAACTTTTCAAAACTCAAACTTAATTATTTTTCATAGTTTTGAACTACTACCATGACTAGCTTTTCAAAACTTGTTTCTTAGGCATTTTAGCATGTAAGAACCATTTGTAAAGATTTGAAAATATATTTGAGCTCTTTTCTTGTAAAACCTCTATCTTACATAGGAGAAAACCTGAAAGGAAAATATACCAATTCTAGTCCTTAGGTTTCTTGATGTAATCCAAGCTTCCAAAAAAATTTCTTCTCTTCAAATCTTGAAAGTGCATGGAACATCTTATCATCCTCATTCTTCTTGAGTTGAGCATAAATGTGATCTTTTGCTTTCTTGTTGCAGTACTCACTCTTGGCACTTGGACTATCCTACAAAGTATTGCTCACTTAAATAAACATAGTTAGTCCAAATTCATAATTCAATATCTTCATATTCATAATTCATAAATGTATAACTCTAGTTAGTTTAACATGCATATAAGACTTTCATTGACACATCTAAATAAGACATTTATCAATTACTAATAGATATGCTCTATATAGGATGCAACAAAGAATACTTTGCACATTTTTGTTTAAATAGAGCCAAATCCAATATTAATTTAGTACAACTCATATAACATATTATCGGATATATCCTATAAAAGATGCTATAAATAATATGCATGATTCTTATATAAAATATAACAAGGTGGAGCATATGATCATGCATGATCTAATATAATCTATTAAGCACATCTATGTAGCATAAGCATCTATTAAGCACATCTATGTAGCATAAGCATCTATTAAGCACATCTATGTACCATAATCATCATTCTTTTTGACTTGTATTTGTCACCATCAAAACTTAACATATTAAATCATTGGGGCAAACTTATTTCCACACTTATGATTCTCAAACTTGAAGAAAGCATATATTGTTGCTTGGTCCACTACATCTGAGGTAAATAGGAATAGTACTAACCCAAAGATAGTTAATGCCAATATTTTGTTAAAGAGATCCCACTTTCCCTATTGTGCTAGAAACTCAAGATGTGCTTCTAGGTAACTCTTCTTCAAGCCTTGTGTTCCTCCTCTTTTTTCCATGCCTAACTAATTTGCTTGAACCTCTATCAGTTTTGCTATCTTCCCTTCTGGCACATAGTGCCCTCCATAAAGATAAACATTTAGGTGCTTGCTCATTAGGAACCTCAACATGATAGCATACTCTTTTATGGTCAATTTAATATCCAGGTTAGGTAACTCAAAACATTTCAAAGAACAATTCCAAAATTGAGCAAGGTCACTCAAGACATGCTCCTCAACTATAATGCACAACAAATATAGGATCTATCCATAACTGTTTTAGAACTCTGATCGAGCTTTAGGAGTCATCTATTGAGTAATGTCATTCACATGCCACAAATCACTGCCAATTACTATAATCTTCATATTTCTCTTGAGATAAACTGCATTGCTAGTGTTTTTCCCTTGACATATTTCTTTCATTCCTTTTTATTGATGATTATTAATCTTTCCACTTTACCAAGGAAACTCACCCTACAAAAATTAAAAAAATATGTAAGCAAACCAAAAAAAGGAAGAATGCATCCTAAGGGTACCTCTTATTGAGGTAGCTCTAAAGAATGTATCCTAACAGCCTACAAAGAGAAACCCTTATAGAGTCGTAATCCCAAAGGATGACGTATGATTTGCTAATGCGTGCCTCTCTCTCTCTCTCTTTATGCTAGGATGCCATAAAATGTAAGATGATATACTTTTTATTCTTTTTTTTTAAGAATGCTAGGAATGATATGAAAATGCATGATGATATACTTTTTTTTATTATTTTTTAAAAAATGCTAGGAATGTCATGAAAATATAAGATGATGTATTTTTTTATGTTGATTTTCTTTTTTTAAAAAAAAAATTCAAGAATGAATGACATGAGAAATGGATAGATAAAGAAGAAATACACTCTCTTTGTGCCCTAGTTAGGTGGAACTTAAATGTTAGATTTTCTTAAGGTCACAACTCTAATTTTGGCAGCCATTATATTCAATATATTGGTGCAAGGTTTTTCAAGACAAATCTAAACTTCTAAAAAGCCATGGTCCTCAGATTGCCCCTATCTCGAAAGATAAGGACCCAATTCATGAATTAATCACAAGTATGGATAAACCCTCTCAATATGACTAGTCCATGATATTGGTAACAATTTGAGTGGTGTTTCAACAAATGTCAAGTGAGCAAAAAGCCCCTCAATAACAAAAGTCGAGACACATCCTATTCCTCGGGTTCGCCCAAACTCGGGTATAGAGCCTAAAAAGTGTGTGAGATAAGTGATAGTAATGTGTACGAGAGAGCATACAAACCTGTATAAAAATTTAAAAAGGCCAAAATTACCCATAACCTACAAAAACATACATACAACAGTCAGCCAACAATCATCTACCATAGGGTTTCAACAATTAAGCACAAAATATTAAAAAATATATACAAGTAAATCATGTCAAAATAAACACAGGATAATGCTATCAGATATTTACATAAATGTACTAGATAAAATCTATTTAAAAACAAATAAGAAAACAAAAACAAAGACAAAATAGGCAAAAAAATAAATAGAAATTATTAAAGATTTGCATAACTAATAACAACAGGTATGATTCTCAAAGTATCCCCAGCGGAGTCACCATCTGTCGCAATTGATAGATCTGCGACGGGAGCGGTGAACAAAATATGATAAAAAATAGAAAATTGAGTCACTACCAATTTTATTTGAATTACGAAAAATTATAAAACTTTTATTAGAAAATAGTCTTTGAAACCATATTGGATTTGAGAATCGATTATGTATAAGGAATTGTGGAAACTTAATCTCATAATACGTCTAACACATCCGTCCTAAGACTGTACCTTTAGTCAGTTGTGCAAAACTTGATAATCTCAATATATATTTATTTTACCCTTTTAGTTAAAAGATGAACTAAAAGACAAATAATTTGTGAAAAATTAATTTTTGGCTTGATGAAATAGGAATTCTGCTCCTACGTATCCTCGGGTGCAGTGGAGAACTCAAAGTCTTGTAGTTCTTTAGAAAATAATTGTGAGTTAGTTAATTTTAATTATAAAAAAAATTTGAAAATGAATTTTATTTGAAAAAAAAACAAATTCATTTTTACATAGGGTTCACATTAGCACCAAGGTGCTCAATAAGCCCTTATGATCCAAATGACATTTAAGATAACACTCGCTATTTAATCATTATCATAAGTCATTACATTGATTTTTTTAAAAATATTATTTTTTGTAAAAAAAACTTTGTTTAAGAGTTATAAAACTAACATAGGGTTATGCCATTGAGCAAAGTAAATACGTTCAGGTGAGAAGCAAGCTAATTTAAAAAAAACAAACAAAAGAACTCAAAATCTTTTTATATATATATATTTTTAGATTTTTTTTCATTTTTTTCCTCAAAGTTGCAATTATAATTTTAAAAAATTCTTCTTTTCTTTTATCTACTTTTTGTTTGTTTTTTTATTTGTTTATCTTTTTTATTAAATATTTTTTTTACTCATTTAGGCCTAACATTTTTTTTGTCTAAAACTAAACTCAACAACTTTTTTTTCATTTTTATCCTTATATAAAAAGAAACTACATTAAACATAAAAAATAAAATAAAATAAAAATAAATAAATAAACAAAACAAAATAATAATAATAATTATTATTATTATTATTATTATTATAAAAAATAAAAATAAAAATATATCAAATAAGAAACAAAAACGAGGCAACAGAAAAACAAGGGAGATAACAACGCAGACCGTAAAGTTCACGATGGCAACCTAGGACGGTGAAGGCTGGTGGTACTATCGGGACGTGGTGAGCATAAGATGGAACGATGATGGCTTGGATGCAGTGCTTATGGTGGTTGATGGAAGTTTTGGTGGCTGTGGCTATAGAGACGTGATGGCTATGTGGTGGCTACGAGTTATTGAAAGGTGGATGGAGGTTGGTGTTTTGAAGATGGTTGTGTCCGGTGGTGGATGAAGGTTGAAGATGGTGATGAAGATGGTTTGTGGTGGTTGAAGATGGTGGTGATGAGGGATGAGAGTGAAGGTTGATTATGGGTTATTATTTGGTGATGATGGTGTGAGGGTTTTGGTAGAGGTTTGCTGCTAGGGCTACGTGATGGAGAGAAAAAATATGGTTAGAATGTTAGTTGTGAGTGTGAACGTTGGTGATAATCACATATTTTATACATTAATAAACCCTCATTTTTAGTCATTTACACTCTTTATGTACTTAATTAATTAAGCTTGGTTATGTTTTGTAAGATCGGACTCAAATTGGACTTAATTAATTTTTTTTAGCATTATTTGGATCTTACACTGTTTCTGTATTTTAGTCATATCTTGAGTTCTAGATGTCTAGAAATTATGAATTTTACCTTGTAGGAAAATAAGAGAGAGCTCTACAACTTTGATGAAGAGCTCAAAGTCTCAATCAGACATCTAGTAGAGCTAATTAGGCTTGGAAGACAGAACACGAGTTTTGTATCTAAAACCTAAATAATGTACAGTAATCAGAGCATAACTCAGGCTGTAAGAATTATCTTGGGCTGAAATTTGGACATTTGAAAGTTAAGACCCAGATCTACAACTTTCATGAAGAACACAAGAGCTCATTCAGAGAGCTTGGAGGTGATATTGGGTCTGGAAGTCAAAACAGAGGTGCTGAAACTAGGTCTGAACAGTCTGCAATAATTGGGCCATATCTCGAGCTGCAGGTGATGAAATGAGCTGAAATTTGGACATCTGAAAGATCCAGATCTACAACTTTCATGAAGATGACTTTTCTATTTGATGACGGAATCCATGAGTTAAGTCATGAATGATTTCGGAGACAAGGAATCTTAATAATTTTTCACTCACCAACTCACCATTTGGCATTTTCCACTCATTCATCCACTCATCCACCTACTCTTAATCAGCCCCCTTGTCATTTTGTATCCCTAATCCTCTATAAAAGGCACCATTGGCTGATTATTTGGGGCATTTGGTGTTAGGCTTAGTTTTTAGAAGTTATGGTTATGCTTGTTTCTTGTTTTACTTTGTTGTAATTTTCTCTTGTTCTAAAGTGAAGATATGTTCATCTTTCTCTTCTTCTCTCTTTCTTTCTTCTTATCTATGAGTAACTAAATCTTCATCTTGCTTGGGTGAAAGAGTGAAACTCTTTGTAATGAAATAAGGTTAGATTATTCTATTTCTTGTGCTTAAAAGATATATTATTAAATGAGCAATATATGTGTTGTATTTTGTTTCCAATTAATTTAGAAACTTTCTTTGTATAATGGAGATCTTGATTTATTGTAGACAATAGGTTTGACACAGTGAATGCTTGAACTCATTTACAAATGTTGGTAGATAATTAAAGGAATCATAATATGATTGCATATATAATTAAACTTTGAATGTTATATTTTTCGATTGGAACCTCCGTTGTGTGTGGATTTCAATTGAGTTATAAAGAGAAATAATCTTGCCTTTAATTTATTACTAAGAGTGGATCTTCTAACCCAAGCAAGTTCTTAAATTCATTTGTGAACATATTCTATTACTTTTGGTGTTGTGACAAATCCTTTTCTATCTCAATTAATTTTTCTTCATCAATTCCCTGTGGATCGACCTCAGATTCCCGAGAAATTTGCTACTTGAGACAACTTGTACTTGGGTTTGCATCCTTAAATCTCGCAGTCAGTTGGGTTTGTATCTAAATTTCTGTGTGTGCTTGTGTGTGGGTTATGGGTTTTATAGGAGGGGATTAGGGTTTGTAGAGTAATGGTGGCTGCTAGGGTTTCTTTGGGTATTAAGTGACATATGAGTTATGGGTTAGATAATGGGTCGATAGGTCATGTTATGAGACATGAGTTAAGCTAGAAAGTTGGGTCATATTTTATTTTTATTTTTATTTTTTCTTTTTAATTTTTTTCTTATTATTTTATTTTTTATTTTTTCTTCTTTATTTATTTTTTATTTTTTTTATTTTTTTTATGAATGAAAAATTCTTAATGACCTGGACAAAATTAAGAGTTCACAGGTAGACATTCTAGTGTGCAACCGGGGTCTTTGGTATAAACTTGGATCGTTATCGTGTTCCGTAGAACCAACTCGTGCTCAAAATAGTGAGGCTTGTATGACGTTTGACTTTTTGAACAAGCGTCACTTTATCTGGTGTGATAACTATGATTGTCCACATGGCGCATTTTGATTGGGGGCCATCGTTAGGGTTCCGCGCAGTTCTGAGCGCCATAATAAGGGTTTTTGAAATTCAAAGTGTTAAGACAGAACTACTCCTAATAATCACATATTTTATACATTAATAAACCTTCATTTTTAGTCATTTACACTCGTCATGTACATAATTGATTAAGTCTGGTTATGTTTTGTAAGTTTGGACTCAAATTGAACTTAATTGATTTTTCTAGCATTATTTGGGTCTTACACTATTTCTATATTTCCGCCATATCTTGAGTTCTAGATGTGTAAAAATTATGTACCTTACCTTGCAGGAAAGATAAGAGAGAGCTTTACAACTTTCATGAAGAGCTCCAAGCAAAATATGAACATCTAGAGGAGCTAAATGAGCTTGGAAGTCAAAACACAGGTTTTGTGACTAGAACCTGAATAATGTGTAGTAATCAAAGCATAACTCAGGCTGTAGGAACTTTCTTGGGCTGAAATTTGGAGACTTGAAAGTTAAACCCATATCTACAACTTTCATGAAGAACATAAGAGCTCATTCGGATAACTTGGAGGTGATATTGGGTCTGGAAGTCAAAATAGAGGTGCTGAAATTGGGTCTGAATAGGTTGTAGTAATTGGGTCATATCTTGGGTTGCAGGATGAATTTTTGGATGATCTTAGTGGCATAGGAAAGCTGAGACAAAATGCTACAACTTTCATGAAGACCACAATGCTTCATTCTGATGGCATGTATGAGATCAACATTGAATGATTTCAGAGACAAAGAATCTTAATAATTTTCCACTCACCAACTCACCATTTGGCATTTTCTACTCATTCACCCACTCATCCACCTACTCTTAATCAGTCCCATTGTCATTTTGTATCCCTAATCCTCTATAAAAGGTACCATTGGCTGATCATTTGGTGCTCGTGGTGTTAGGCTTAGTTTTGAGAAGTTATGGTCATGCTTGTTTATTGTTTTCCTTTGTTGTAATTTTCTCTTGCTCTAAATTGAAGCTATGTTCATCTTCCTCTTCTTCTCTCTTTCTTTCTTCTTATCTATGAGTAACTAAATCTTCATCTTACTTGGGTGAAAGAGTGAAGCTCTTGGTAATGAAATAAGGTTAGATTATTCTATTTCTTATGCTTAAATGATATATTATCAAATGGACATTATATGTGTTGTATTTTGTTTCCAATCAATTTAGAAACCTTCTTTATATAATGGAGATCTTGATTTATTGTAGACAATAGGATTGACACAGTGAATGCTTGAATTCATTTACAAATGTTGGTAGATAATTAAAGGAATCATAATATGATTGCATATATAATTGAACTTTGAATGCTATATTTTCCGATTGGAACCTCTGTTGTGTGTGGATTTCAATTGAGTTATAAGAGAAATAAATTTTTTTTTAATTTATTACTAAGAGTGGATCTCCTAACCCAAGCAAGTTCTTAAATTTATTTGTGAACATCTTTTATTACTTTTTGTATTGTGACAAATCTTTTTCTTACCTCAATTAATTTTTCTTCATCAATTTCCTGTGGATCGACCTCGGACTCCCGAGAAATTTATTACATGAGACAACCTGCACTTAAGTTTGCATCCTTTAAATCCCACAATCAAGTTTTTGGCGCCGTTGCTAGGGACTTGATTTGAAGTTTTAATTTATTGAGGTTCTTTTTCTTTAATAAAATCTATTCTCTCTTCTCCCTCACCGGAGCAAAAGATCGACTTGTCGATCCTTCGGTTTCTTTACTAACTCTCTAACTTGCTAACCTACTAACTTGCTAACACTAATATACTAACTTTCTAACTTTTATATTTATGTCATTTATTTATGTTTACTAACTTTTAATTTATGTCATTTATTTTTGCTCGCTAACTTTTATTTTTTACACTCTAACTTTTAATTTACGTCATTTATTTTTTATTCTCTAACTTTTTAATTTATGTTATTTATTATTGTTTTCTAACATAACGAAATAATCTTTCTTCTTCTCTTCTCTTTCGTCGGCTCTGGTGGGGCTCTTGTCTCTCTTCGTTTTTCATATTTTAAATTTATTTTCTGCAATTTACTTTCTGCACTTAAATTTCTGTATTGTACTTTTTGCACTTTCTAACTTACTAATTATTAACTCTATAATTATCTAACTTTTTACTTTATCAGTTATCTAACTTTTTACTTATTAATATTTATTGGGTGGTTGGTTTATACCACATCCTTGTTAATATTTAATGGCTGGGGTAAACTGCCGACTTGTACATTATTTTTTCTATTTTAAGTCATTTATTTATGCTTAATTGGTATCGTGATTTAAATTCTGGTCGTTTAGTTAAAATTAATTCTGGTACTTTATATATTGATTTGTTTGAATCACAATCACATACAATTGACACAATGGCTAGAAATGAAAGTGTACATGATGAACATGAAAATCAACCGTTGCAAACCATGCGTGAATATTTGCAACCATCTCGAAATTCTAGTCCATCATGTTTTATCTTTCTACTCAATGCCAGTAATTTTAGATTCAAGCCAGGTATGATTTCTTTACTTCCTAATTTTCATGGTTTAGAGTCTGAAAGCCCATATTCACATCTGAAAGAATTTGAGGAAGTATGTATTTCTTTTAACGATCAAAATTGTATTGAAGAGATTGTTAAGCTTAAATTGTTTCCTTTTTCGTTAAAAAATAAATCAAAATCTTGGCTTAACACTTTGAAACCAAGATCAATTGGCACATGGAAAGAAATATAAGGTGAGTTCTTAAAGAAGTTTTTTCCAACACATAAAACTAATACTATGAAAAGACAAATCCAAATTTTTTCCCAAAATTCAAATGAAGCATATTTTCAATGTTGGGAATGGTTTAAAGATTTGTTAAATGCTTGCCCACATCATGGTTTTGAAAAATGGCACACTATAAGCTTCTTTTATGAAGGTTTAACACCTGAAACTAAATAATTTGTGGAAATAATGTGCAATGGTGAGTTTTTTGATAAAGAACCTGATGAAGCTTTAGACTATTTAAACCAGTTGGCTGAAAATTCTCAATCTTGGCATAGTACTAACCCTTCTGAAAATTCAATTAGATCTAACCTTGCAAGTGCTAATAAAGGAAAATATCACCTTAGTCAAGAGGAAGATCTAAATGCAAGGTTTGCCAATTTAGCTAGAAAGGTTGAAGCCATAGAATTAAGAAAAATAAAAGAAATCAAATCTGTGAACAATGAAGAAATTTATGGCATTTGTGATGACTTAGGACACTCAATACATGAATGTCCTAAGATTCCTATTTTTAAAGAAGTTTTACATGAGCAAGTAAATGCAATGAATAATTTTAAAAAGCCATTTACTTCTTCTTTTTCAAATACATACAATCTGGGATGGATAAATCACCCGAATTTCAGTTAGAGGAATAATAATCAGTCATAATTCATGCAACCACCACCTCCTCAGGCACAACAGGACTCTCAAAATTCTCAAAGATATGCAACTTATGTTCTACCATATAAGAAAAACTTTGAAGAAATATTGCATGCATTCATAGAAAAGCAAGAGGCCATTAATAAACAAAACAATTAAATCATTATTGACATAAAAGAAACTCTTGCTAAACTTTCTTCTGCACTCACCATTCATGAGAAAGGAAAATTTCCTTCTTAACCTCAACCAAATCCCAAGGGTCAGTATAGTCTAAATGATGGGAGTTCAGAAAACTAACAAATGGATTAAGTCAAGTCAATGATAACTCTTAGGAATGGAAAGGTTGTTGAAAAATAAATTCTCGAACCTTCTGTGAAAAAAGATGAACCAATTCCCCAATAAAATGAAGAAGTTAACCAAAAGGAGACCAAACTCCTGCCTTCACTCTCATTTCCTCAAACATTGAATAATCCAAAGAAATTAGACCACCACACTAAAATTTTTGAAATTTTGAAACAAGTGAAGATCAATATTCTTCTGTTAGATGCTATCAAATAGATTCCTTGTTATGCTAAATATTTGAAGGACTTGTACATTGTTAAAAGGAAACTAAATGTGAAAAATAAAGCATTTTTGGCTGAATAGGTAAGCTTCATTCTTCGGAATAATAATGCGTTGAAATATAAAGACCCTGGTTGTCCTACAGTTTCATGCATTATTGGAGAACATAAAATTGAAAAAGCTTTACTTGATCTTGGTGCTAGTGTCAATTTGCTTCCATATTCAGTTTATCAGCAACTCAACTTGGGTGAGTTAAAACCAACTTCTGTAACTATTCTATTTGCCGATAGATCAATTAAAATTCCAAGAGGAATAATGGAAGATGTATTGGTTCAAGTTGATAAATTCATATATCCTGTGGACTTTATTGTCTTGGATACTGAACCTATGGTTGATAGTTGTAAGTCAATTCTTGTTATTTTAGGCCGTCCATTTTTAGCAACATCTAATGCTTTGATAAATTGCAGAAATGGAGTGGTGAAGCTAACATTTGGAAACATGACACTGGAGCTCAATATTTTTAACATGTGTAAGCAACCACATGAAGTCCTTGATGAAAAGGAGGAAGTTGAAAGAATTGAAGCTATTATAGATGATCATCTTCAAACAAGGAGTTCTTTTGACCCATTAGAAATTTGTTTAGTCAATTCATTTGATTCAGGCATGCAATTAGAAGATGATATCTTTGAAATATGCTCTTTGCTTGATTGTACACAGGTAATGAAGTACAAGGGATGGAAGCCAAGATTTGAAGAGCTAAAACCCATGAATGATAATGCTCATGAAGAAGTACCTACACTAGAACTAAAGTCATTACCTGATGGGTTGAAGTACACATTTTTGGGAGAAGAGCAAAATTTTCTAGTGGTAATTTCCTCGTCTCTTACTAAAAAACAAGAAGGAAAGATGCCACCTCAATAGACGCACCAAGATAGAAAGAAATTTTTGACAGAGGTGAAATTTTTTTTTATAATGACCTACACTTGTTCAAATATTGTCCTGACCAAATCTTTCGGAGATGTATGCCCGACAGTGAGATAGATAGTGTCATTAAATTTTGTCACTCAGAAGCATGTGGAGGTCACTTTTCTTCAAAGAAAACAATTGTGAAAATCTTGCAGTGTGGATTTTATTGCCCCACTTTATTTAAGGACTGCTATACTTTTTACAAAAGTTGTGAAAATTGTCAAAAAATGGGCTCAATTTTAAAAAGAAACATGATGTCTCAAAACCCCATCCTTGTCATTGAAATTTTTGATTGTTGGGGAATTGATTTCATGGGTCCATTTCCATCCTCATTTGGATTTGTGTATATATTAGTTGCAGTTGATTATGTCTCAAAATGGATTGAGGTGATTCCATGCCGACACAAAGATCATACAACTGTTCTCAAATTTTTAAAAGAAAATATCTTGTGTTGATTTGGAATCCCTTGGGCTATCATCGGTGATGAGGGAACACATTTTTGCAATAAACCATTTGAATTTTTAATGAAGAAATATGGTATTACACATTAAATTGCCATCCCTTATCACCCTCAGACAAGTGGACAAGTTGAATTAACAAATAGGGATATTAAATAAATTTTAGAAAAAATGGTTAAACCAAATCATAAAGATTGGTCTTTAAGACTAAACGATGCACTTTGGGCTTACCATACTGCTTTCAAAACATCTTTGGTCATGTCACCCTATCAGTTAGTCTATGGAAAACCTTGTTACTTGCCTGTAGAATTGGAACATAAAGCATTTTGGGCCATCAAAGCTTTCAATCTAAACCTTGATGATGCTTGCATGATATGCAAATTGCAATTAAATGAACTTGAGGAATTGAGAAATGATGCATATGAAAATTCAAAGATTTATAAAGCTAGAACAAAATCTTTTCATGACAAGACAATTTTGAGAAAATCTTTTGAAATTAGTCAAAAAGTTCTGCTTTATAATTGTCGTCTGCACCTATTCCCTATAAAATTGAGATCTAGGTGGAGTGGTCCTTTTGTTGTCAAACATGTGTATCCTCATGAGACCATAGACATTGAGAATCCTAGGAATGGTAATGTGTTTAAAGTCAATGGACATAGGCTCAAACTATTTCTAGAAAACTAAGTTGATGAGGTAGAATTCATCTCTCTTTCTGATCCTTGTTATGAATATAATTTATTCTAATTTTGTTGCCTTGTTTTTGCAGTTCTTTGTGTTGCCGATTAAGTGGCGGATAACGGTACTCCGTGACTCTCAAGTCAGTTTATTTTTCATTTTCTCAAAATAATTGAATCCTTCTTCTCCTTTAAAATGGATGTCATTCTTTCAAACCTGGAAAAATATATTCCTTCTCTCCCTCAAAATGCTCTAACAAAAATCTACAAAGTTAGATGTGAAAGATTGAGACTGTTAATGCACAAGGGTATGCCAGAAGATATACGCTGGATATTAGAAGCAAAGGTCTTATTAGCAGGTGAGTCTTCAATTTCATTTGACTCATACATGCTAAGTCTTGGAAGAAGTTCATATTCTAAAAGGAGAAAAATAAAAAAGGTTACAATTCTGCCACAAATGTGCATGATACAACTGTAACAAGCGATGTCGTTCTTTGGGGATGGTTTCCGCAAATAGATAAGATAAAATTTTCTTCATTAAGAATGGATTGAGTAAGGAGTCATTAGATGATATCTTATTGACTCTTGAGACACATTCTTGTGGATTTGTGCATCATGAACTTCTTAATTTGTGGAATCTCTTCAAGAATGAAGAAAAATACTACAGTCTTGGGAATATGACTCTAAAAGATCATGTTTTCTAATTTATAAGAAAATTGGATAGGAAGCTTATCCTCGACTCATAGAAAGCATTTAAGCCGTTACTGGACATGAAACCAGAGGCAGATGTGAGTCATATCCACAACAATCTATACATATTATCTTCTTCTTCTTCATGTTTTCTTAAAAAAAAAGAAGAAAAAAAGAAGAAGAAAAAATGTCTAAATAAGGGTGATCCGGAAGGAGTACCATGCTTTTAATTAATTGTGGAGCCCTAGCCTTTGGTTGACCCGTCATTGACTCGAGTGGACCTTTGCATGCTGGTCCTTAAAAAAGTACGTGTATCATACTCTATAAAGAGCCACACTCCATAACCCAATGTTTACCATCTAGGCACTGTGGAGTTGATGGACAGGCAGAAGCGTCTCACTCTGGTTATTAGTGAGAAGTAACTCGCAGCTACCAAAGCGTATGAGGCATTTAAGTTTGATCATCTCTTTTATTAGAAAGGGCTCTCAGCGCCTTGGGATGGGACGTTCTGGATCTTGGACATTACAGATTTCAGATTTTAGCATCTTTGTTGATGTTATGAGCCCAAGTGTGAGCTCTCTAGGTTCCAAACCCAGGATGGAAACCCACGATGGTTTCTTCTTTTTCTTTTCTTCGAATAAATGGACATGAGTGTCAACTGCACTGGTGACACGCAGTATAAAGATATGCCACTACTGCACTTATGACGTGCAATATAAAGATACGCCATGAAAACTGTACATAAAGGTATGTCATCATTTGCTATTATATTTTTTTTTATCTTTGTATGATTTTGCTATATTTTGGTTTTGAACAGACGATCCTTTGAGCAGGGTCCTTCAGGAGTTTCTAGACTTCTTTATCCTGGTGGTTTTCTTGAAGTCAAAAAAAAAAAACAAAAAAAATGTTTCCTTTACCTTTGATCTCCGATCATGATCTAGCAATAGCTCAGATAGATTGGTCAGTAGGAAGCAGTGAAGGAAGCAGGATGAAAAAAAAGCCAGATTTGACACTTCGTTTATAGCTTTCCTTTACTTTTGATTTTATTTATCATACTTTATTTCTGTTTAAATTTGTGTTAGATTTCTCCAACAAGTAATATCTTCTATCCTTTACTCATCTATATTTTAACATTGAGGACAATGTTGTGATCTAGTTGGGGGAGAAGGATAGTTAAAAAAAAAAAATTTTTTGGGAAGTATAATATGATTGTCATGGACTTACTAAACTAATGAATGATGGCAGAGTAAGGAGTAATTTTACTCCTAAGACGCATCTAAATTGGGAAGTATATTTTGTGATATGACTATCAGAAACCTATTCGTAGTAAAACCAATTAAAGATGACAGAGTAAAAAGTAAATTTTGCCTTGGAGGTAAGTTTACTCTTGAGACACATCTTAGTTGAGGAGATAATTATTTTGTGCAGAAGTAGTAAATGGATTCTTGGATCTTAGCATAAATTGTCTTCTTTCTTAAAAATCACAAGCTTGGATATGAATGTTGATATGGTGGATTGAGAATGATAGAAATATGCCTTGTGAGATTTTGAGCATATTGATGAATGGATTGAATATTTGTACCATTCTCTTCTTTCTTGTGTGATTTTCACTCATGAAATTGTTACTCTAGAATTTACTTTAATTCTTTTTTAGGCTACATTTTCACATGCATACATAAATATGATTGAGGCATTTTGAAATAGTTACTTTGACCAAATAGCTATCCTTGTATATTTTTCCTTATGTAACCCCTTTGAGCTTATTTGATCATTCATTATTTTTAGCTCATTACGTGCCTTCAAAAAAAAAAAGAAAAAAAAACATGTTTTACCTAACCTTAGGGAATAAGAGAGCATTAACTTTGTTCTTGAATAAGTGTGGGGGTGTGTGTGCAAAATGATCAAAAAAAAATTGACTACCATTGCAATCAAAGGATTATCAGAGTCTAGAATAAAGGTGGATGTTTAGAAACAACAAGAAGAAAAAGAGAAGGTTCAGACCTAACAATGAATTCAATTCATCAATTTGGGATTAATCTTCAACAAAACATTAGTCAAATATTGTCATTGTCCTTTATGATGAATGTTCTCAAACATCTTCTCTACTCTAACTGTACCATAATGCTCTTTTATTCTCTTTGGTATTTATCTTCTCATATCCATATTATCCTCTCTCCTTTACTATGACCCCATTACAACCTTGAATAAAGTACTCTTGAGTTTTGTATGCATGTATTTTGAGTAGCGGAGAAGTAGAAGATAAGCAAGCTTATGGTAGTGTAATTGTTCATGGGTTAAATAGAGTGAAATACTTACCTTTTAAACACTTGAGAGATTGAGAGTGAATTCAGTGAGGTTCTATCATTCTTGATTCATTCTTTTCAACTGAAGTTTCCTTACTTGTTGGTTTGACATGTGAAGAAATGTTACCTCATTAATGCTTTGATCACTTGAATTTCTGGTTGCTCTTCTTGCTTTATCAAGTCTTTTAGAGTTTTTAGCTTTTGAGTCTATGTCATTTTTATTTGTTTCCTATCTTTAGTCTTATGTGTTTTGCCTAGAAGTGCAAAAAGCTAAGTGTGGGAGAATTTGATAATCACATATTTTATACATTAATAAACCCTTATTTTTAGTCATTTACACTCTCCATGTACTTAATTGATTAAGTTTGGTTATGTTTTGTAAGTTTGGACTCAAATTGGACTTAATTGATTTTTCTAACATTATTTAGGTCTTACACTGTTTCTATATTTTCGCCATATCTTGAGTTCTAGATATGTAAAAATTATGTATGTTACCTTGTAGGAAAGATAAGAGAGAGCTCTACAACTTTCATAAAGAGCTCCAGGTAAAATATGAACATCTAGAGAAGCTAAATGAGCTTGGAAGTCAGAACACGGGTTTTGTGACTGGAACCTGAACAATGTGTAGTAATCAGAGAATAACTCAACTTGTAGGAACTTTCTTAGGTTGAAAGTTAGAAACTTGAAATTTAAGACCCATATTTACAACTTTTATGAAGAACATAAGAGCTCATTCAGACAGCTTGGAGGTGATATTAGGTCTGGAAGTCAAAACAGAGGTGCTGAAAATGGGCCTGAATAGTCTGTTGTAATTAGATCATATCTTAGGCTGTAGGATGAATTTTTGGATGATCTTGGTGGCATAGGAAGCTGAGACAAAATGCTACAATTTCATGAAGACCATGTTGTTTCATTCTGATGGCATCTATGAGATCAGCACTGAATGATTTCAGAGACAAAGAATCTCAATAATTTTTCACTCAGCAACTCACCATTTGACATTTTCCACTCATTCACCCACTCATCCACCTACTCTTAATCAACTCCCTTGTCATTTTGTATCCCTAATCCTCTATAAAAGGCACCATTGGCTAATCATTTAGTGCTCTTGGTGTTAGGCTTAGTTTTGAGAAGTTATGGTCATGCTTGTTTATTGTTTTCCTTTGTTGTAATTTTCTCTTGCTCTAAATTGAAGCTATGTTCATCTTTCTCTTCTTTTCTCTTTCTTTCTTCTTATTTATGAGTAACTAAATCTTCATCTTGCTTGGGTGAAAGAGTGAAACTCTTGGTAATGAAATAAGGTTAGATTATTCTATTTCTTATGCTTAAATGATATATTATCAAATGGACATTATATGTGTTGTATTTTGTTTTCAATCAATTTAGAAACCTTCTTTGTATAATTGAGATCTTGATTTATTGTAGATAATAAGATTGACACAGTGAATGCTTGAACTCTTTTACAAATATTGGTAGATAATTAAAGGAATCATAATATGATTGCATATATAATTGAACTTTCAATATTATATTTTTCGATTGGAACCTCCGTTGTGTGTGGATTTCAATTGAATTATAAGAGAAATAATCTTGCCTTTAATTTATTACCAAGAGTGGATCTCCTACCCCAAGCAAGTTCTTAAATTCATTTGTGAACATCTTTTATTACTTTTGGTGTTGAGATAAATCATTTTCTTACCTCAATTAATTTTTCTTCATCAATTCCATGTGGATCGACCTCGGACTCCTGAGAAATTTATTACTTGAGACAATCTGCACTTGGATTTGCATCCTTTAAATCCCGTAATCAGCCCCCTAAGCATTGCCTCTGTAAATAGGAGCCGAAGATACCTTTTCTATAGTTTTACTATTTTTCTCAAATTTTTGGTGACCTAAGACGATTTTCAGCGATTATGCATGATGGAGAAGCAGTGTCTTCAAGCATTTTTTGAGTAGTTTTAAGCGATTAATCAACCTCCTTTTCACCAACTCTCTTTAATTCTTCAAGGTATGTGTCTTCTTGCCCCCTATTCTTACTATCCTTGATGCCAACCCTAGGGAGAAAACTTGTGCCTTTCTGTTTTGGGTCTTTTTCAGTTTTGGGGTACCTCTACTTGCTTTTCGATGTGGTGAGTAGGGATACCATCAATTTTTGATCCACTTTAGTGGTGTTGCTTTCTGGAGCACCCCTTCCGCCACGTTGTGAGCAGCAGAGGTATCCAACTTAGGTTTATAAAACTTTGAGGGCGCAAAGGCCAGTGTCTGTATATGGTAAAGACAACTAGAGATGAAGGGCGAAGGCGAATATAAGCTTTTAAGAAGTGATGACAGGGAGGCCTCTCTCAAACATGCTCTCCCAAGTTAAAGAAGCAGAAAAAGTCCTGTCTGGACTATAAAAAAGGTACCTTTTTGGATGTATCCACCCATATGTGTTTAATTCTTTTGTGGTGTGACTAGTATTTGGTGTATTTGATTTTTAAAATTCATGTTATTTTGTTGTTGCATGCATGTGTTAAATCTGCTAGATAGTTTTTATAAGTGGTGGAGGTCTCATTGAAGCCAATTTGGATGTTGGGTGATGTCTGCTGCAAAATTTTACACGTCGCGGCGTTCACTTTGTTACGTCGTGGCATTCTGGTCTCTGCCCTATCAGGGTTTGGAGATAGAGAGCACACCACAACGTTGTGAGTTTGTGAATGTTGTGGCGTCCAGTTTTATGTTTAAAAAAATCAAAAATTGAAATGTATGTGCGTAAACGCACGCCATGACATTGTTTAGTGAATGTCGTGGCGTTTTGAGCTTAATTAGGTTAAATCAGAATAGGGTTTGTGCCGCAACACAAACCCTTCAAGCTTCCCTTTTTTGCATTTTCTCTCATCTCTCCTCTCGCCCGCTCTCCCACAAACTTCTGCTTCGTGCATTTTCTTGCATCCCTGTGCATTCCCTTCATCCCTTTCAATTTCAAGGTATGTATTTTCTTCCTTTTCCTTTTTTATTTTGGCTTTTCTATCTATGTTTTCATTTTTTTCTAGCTTTAGGTTCTTTGTAGTTAGATTTTATCTTAGTTTTGAGTATTTTACTTAGCTTTTGCTTGTTTTTAGTTTATTAGTATGTTGTATTTTGGGGTTGGGTTGTTGTGGGCTGCGGGTTATGTTTTGACCATTCATGAATGCTGCGGCGTGGCTTGTTCGCGAAGTATGCTTGAATTTCTTTAAATGCCACGGCGTGTGTTCATAACGTCGTGGTGTTGCTATGAACTGATTGAATACCGCGATGAAGGTTAGAACACCGTGTCACATTATGAATGTCCTTGAATGTCACGGTGCTGACATCAATGCCGCAACATGTTACCCCTTTTTTTCCAGAAAATTGAGTGTTTTAATTGTCTTATTCATTTTATTGCTCAATTCTAACCTGCTTCTTTCTTTTTCAGGCATATGGCACCTAAACGACTTAGAGGTGAGAGCAGCAGGTAGCAGAGGGAACCATCTCCCCCTCAGGATTTTGACCGAACCAGATTTATTTCTGTGGCTACGTAAAACCACTATGGGACCTTGGTCTCTAAAAATGTTATTGTGGACGTGAATTTCTCTTCATCGACACTATTCAGGATGACATTGAGGCCACCATCAGGTAGCACGAGTGGGGGGAGTTCGCCAAACACCCCAGCAGGGCATCTCTACCATTGGTTCACGAGTTCTACCCGAACTTGGCCTTCACTCACGTCGACTCCACCATTATCATCGTACGAAGCCGTCGTGTATCTTTTCCTATGGAGTCCATCAGGGCGGTGCTTACTTTGCCCCCTCATTCCTTGGTCTGCGATTACACTGAGTTCACTCGGTGGGAGCCTGAAGGGATTGATCTGCAGATGGTCACCACGAGCATTTGTAAACCAGAGTCACAGTCGGTCCCATGGACCTTTTCACAGCAGGGGCGCATATGATATTTCCCCTGTTATTGTTTGGCCTCAGAGGCCAAGGTCTGGTACCATTTCATCAGTACCAGGTTCTTGTCTTCCAGCAACCTATCAGAGGTTACCCACGACAGGGCCATCATGATATATGCTATTTTGGAGCGGCGGTCAGTAGACGTCGCAGTCATTCTTCAGACTCAATTACGGTGGGCAATTAGTGAGCTGCACAGCTTGTTCTTCCCATCACTCATCCAGTTGCTATGCTGGAGGCGAGGCGTACCCATAGGCTTGCATGAGGAGCGCACTAAGGTTAAACAACTTCTCAATGAGTATTTCATTAGGAGGGTCAGTGCGGCTCCACTAGAAGCGACAGTGCCCCGCCGATCATAGAGATAGCCCCAGAGAGCCGCCAAAGCAGCATAGCCTCCCAACGGATAGATGATGATGACCGCACTTTGTTGCGCTATGTGGACATGCAAGCGTGCACTGTTAAGTCCGTTAGATTGCTGGTGGAGCGCCTCCACGTTTCGACTCATGACTTTCCTATCCCACCCCACCCACCTTTTGCTCGTGCCGGACCCTCGCATCAGCATCAGGACCCAGCTACCCACCATAATGATAGTGGCAGTCATATTGAGCCACTTCCGAATGATGATGACAGCAGTGCAAGCACTGAGATCCTGATAGATGTTGATGATGATATGTAGTATAATGTATTTAGGGCATCTTTCTTTCATGTTAACTCTATTTCTTTATATATATATATATATGTTAGACAGTGTGGACACTGTTTCCCTCTGGTTTGGGGGGTGTCCATTTATTTTGATAATATCAACTTTTTATTTTATTAGTTGTTTAGTTATTTATTTATTTTTTGTTTATTATATAATGTGGTGCACTTAATGGTTGATTTGTATGTTGTTATTGCCAAATTATTTGAAAGCATTGCATGATGCCATTAGCTAGTGTATGGATTACCCAATGATAGTTAGGGATGCACGTTAACCTCAATTATTTCTGTGAATCCTTATACTATCTTTGGAGTATACCGGTCAATCTCGATATTTTTTATGCATGGTGAATTTTTCATTCCTATGCTTGTTTGGCTTCAGATTGGATTTAAATGCTTTTCTAGAGAATGCTTATGGTTGGTGCATATGGAGATGTCTTGTATCTCTGAAATTGTTTTGCAACTCTCTTGAAGTGAAATCCTAGGTTATGCATGATTGAGGAAATGATTAGGGCATTCTTTGGACTGATTGAGCCGTTCAAGCTTACCTTTTAATGATGATATCCATAGGTCCCCTTTGAAGCTTGTTAACCATTGGCCCTATTTGTCTTTCATTGCCATTGTGTTCAATACTATGTTAGCCATTCTAATACATGTGAAAGCATTGCATTTTTTTCCTACCATTAATGTTTGTTGAGTGCATGATATATTGTTTCTTGAAATGAGTTCAGTGATCAGGGGTATTAATATTTTCAAACAAAAAATGAGAATGAATGAACCAAATGCAATAAAAGAAAGAGAAAAAGATTACTTTGTATAAGTATAAAAAAGGAAAAAGAGACAAGCAAAGCAAATAAAGAAAGAAGAAAAGTTAAAAATGAAAAGCATTATATGGTTTTGGCAAGTTTTGATCTTTCGATGTTGAATACCTTGCTATTTTCACTTGTTCTCCAGTCTTGAAATCACATATTTCTGTTTCTCAATGTTTGTTTGTTATCCTTTCCCCTTTCTTCTTCACCCCATAAGCATAGCCTTACATTACAAGCTAATAAAAACCCTTTTGATCATCAATCATATGTGATTTACATTAGTGGAGAGAAAGTTGTATTGCAATTTTGTGGATTCTGTTAATTTATCCCAATATATCTGCTCATAAGCTTATCCTGTTGAGTATGCTTTGAACTGAAGATGTTTGACTTGCATGTTAGTGGCAAAAAGCCTATGCATGATTTGAATCTTTGATTGTTGGTATGATAAAGATGGTGTATATGTGAATCTAATTTTGAGGCATGTGTATTCTGTGAGATTTAATGCAATCATCCTACACTGGTGTGGATGCAGAAATTGTCTTTACAAGTGTAGTTAGACTTTGTTTTGCTTGAGGAGTTGCAAAAATCTAGGTTTGGGGGTGTGATAACTCCATGGAATGTATTGTGCCCTATTTATGTGTGTTATTGATTATTTTGTCCTTATTACTATGCATTGTTGGAAGGCTTTAGCCTCAATTTCATGTAAAATCCTTGTTGAGGTCTTCATTATCAATCTTGTTTAAATCCTTCCTAATCTTTGATTAGATTGAGTTTGATTGCATTTGTATTTGACTGATTGATTTTTCAATTGCAGGATGGTCCCAAAAAAGCCAAATTGATACGAGCCAAGGCCCTGCATTAATAGAGGAATCACTAGACCAGCTTTAGTAGCTCACGCCGTAGCATTGACATCTTCACGTCGCGGTGTCCTACTCTCTGCCTGTGCACCCTGTCAACCCGAGGATGTCAACCTGAGGGTGTCTCGCCATGGCGTAAGGAAGTGAATGTCGCGGCGCTGGTGACCTAATTTTTGCACGCCACGACGCGTGTTGTGTAACGTTGTGGCGTGAAGTGTGAAATCTGTGAGCCTATAAATACTTTTGAAACATATTTCTACTCTCTCTCTCTCTTAATTTTCTCTCCTATGCTCTTAGAGAACTTTTATTTTACTCTTTTAGCTTAGATCTTTTGGAGAATCCAGCAGCTAGATCTTTATTTATGGGCTGACAGAGAGTCGAAAGGGCCTAGATTGGAGGTTCTCTTCATCTTGGAGGAAGATTCAAGCTTCAAGGCTCACCCCATTGGGCTTCACCTTCTGTTCTTTCTTTTTTCTCTTTTCCCTTTATCTTGAATATGAATTTTTGTAATACATTTTCATATTCAATAAGTAGCTAAGCTGTGTATAGGATATTCTTTGGATCCCCCTATGAATATTAATTGATTTGTACTCTTTTGAGCTTATATGAATGATTTGGGTTTTGTTTTATCATAATGTGCTTAATGCTCTTACTTGTTTGAACAACATTTAGGTGATTTGATGAAATCTAATGAGCCTAGATAGAGGACTTTGGGTTTTAGATCATACATAAGGTAAATGCATGTTCGATTTTATTCCAATGGCGGGGTAGCTTGATTCGCTAATAGGATAGACATATACCTCTTAGCCATATATAATCATAATTGAGAATCAATCTTAATACTTGTTGTTTGCTCCGGTTCTCATGGACGCATAGTGAACTAAGTAAATGACATAGGGTTAATCGACCTAGACGTATGCTTTTAACTAAGTTAGTTTCTCAGGTTAACCTAATCTAATCATTTGTATTGCTTGAATGGATTGCATGTTATCAATTGAAATAGGGGGCGAAAAAGGATTTCCTATGTTCTCAACCATATCTTTATCTTTTATGTACGTTTTGTAGTTTAATTACTAAAACCTTTTTTCAATTTATATTTGCTTAAATAGAATTAGTTAAGCTGTAGGTCAATATTTAGCATTAGAAAGTAACCATATTCCTCATGGGAACGATCTCTACTCATCATTTTTATTACTTGAATGACCCGTGCACTTGCAGTACACAAAAGGTGATAACAATGGAGGACCACAACATTCTCAAGGAGCCTTGAGGCATAGAAGTTGGAGTCACTTACAAAAACTCAAATAGTACACTTTTTGTGACATCAATCTCTTATCCTTACTTGTGCTTTAAATTGAATATCATGTGATATTTGGAGAAGTAGAGAGTTGTTTTTATGCCTTAACATGTCTTAAGTTTTGTTTCTTTAGCATTGTATCTTGAAAGTATCTTTATAAATGTTAACATGCTAGATAGGTACACACTTCGTTTAAAATGACATGTTTTATGATAATATCTTTGTTTTTAAACTTGTGACCAATTCTCTTTGTTCAAATATGGAAACTCACATGCTCATAAGTAGTTTTAATCCTTTATCTTTGATGCCTAATTGTCTTATATACTTATTTGGAGATTGGAAAGTTAAAGGTTATATGTCTTCTTGTTTGAAATTGCTTGATATGTTCATATCTTGTAAATAAGAAATAAATGATTCATTTTTTGTCTTAAACTTGTCTTTGAACTTCAATGGTTTTTACAATGAAGTATATCTTGAAATGAATCATAAATGGTTTCAAAAGTTATAGTTCCATGGTTTTTCAATCTTGCATTACAATAAGGGACATTTTATTCTTGATTGACATATGTGCATACTAGAATTCGTTACTTGATATTGCATGTCTTACATGATCATTGTTTGTCCCAAAATCCTTATATATGTTTTGATGATGATCAAGTTTTTCTTGATAAACTTGAATCTTGCCATGAAAATGATTAAACTATGCTTTTGGATTCAAGTACATATATCATTCGTCCTTTGTTCTTGTTAGAGCTAAAATTGCATGATTGATAATGTGATACATGTTTTATATTATATATCAACCTAAATTATGCTTGTAAATGGGCTTAAATGATGTTTGATGTTAACCAATGTTTTAGAGAACTTTTAGAGTTAACTTTTCAAGTCTCGCTAGGTGCTTCAAATATAGCCATCAAATATTGAAATGTCAAGCATAAATGGATAAAGAGAAAATTTGAATGAAGAGGGACATAAGGAGACTTTCTTCAAGTGTAATAGAATGGAATACTCAATGGAAGAAAGCTCAAATTCAAAGGGCCAATAAACGAAGAATATTCTAAAGAAGCATCACTCTTTCAATAAGTATCTCTATCCCTAAGCTATTGTGGTATTCTATATGCTATGGATTGTATGATACTTGTTGATAAATTGATATTAAATGATTAGATGCTTTCCTTATATGAGAAGTATGCTTAGCATTGACAAAGTGCTTAATTGGATATTAACTTGTTAATTTTGTCATTGCATATAAGGTGGATGATATTAGTTCTATACATACTTTGATCCTTACAACATATTTCATCAAGGTGAATGTTTGATATCTATGATTCTCTTGATCTATGATTTCTTAGTGGTATAACACATATGAGAATCATGCTCTTGTTTTGAAAAGAATTTGTGATTTGATTAAAAAAGTTTTTTTTTAAAGCAAAATTCTTTATCTTTTATGAAAGAAGCTTTCCAAGTTCCATGTCCTTGAGAATCATTTGAACTTGTCTTAAGACCTTGAAAGTATTTTCACCTCCTAATTGTCTTGGAAATTTAGAAATCTTTGGATATGTACTAAAAATGTAGTACTCTCTTCATTTGCTTTGAAAAGTTTTATTAACTCTTGAGAGAATGTTTAAGAAAGCTTCCAAATAAATCTTTTGAAATGTTCTATAGAGCTCATCTTGTTCCTTCAAAAGATAAGCTTTGTTCTTCTAAGTGTTTTATTTTCTCAAGGCTCTCGTTCAATGAGAAAGAGAGGAGATGTACTTTCAGTTTTTGTTAACTTAGCTTTGATCACTCTCAAGGAATATGTGCATTTTTTTCAAAATAAAACCTCTCTACCCTTCTAAAATGCTTCTGAAAATGCAATGCGTTCTTGTAAAATTCTTTTTAAAAGAGGGAGAAGTTTTAAAATGGTTTTTAATTGATGGATTAAGAATAAGTATCTTTTACCTTGCTTTATTTTATGGTAATGTGTTTACATGGTCTTGGCATACATATTTCACTTTATCCATCTTGTGCTTTAATGAGGGAGAGTCTAGCTCTTAAATTGTTGCTTATATCTCTTGGCTTACATCTTTATTTGACATGAAGTGTTTTATTATTAATACTATCAACATGTCAATGAAGACCATCTCTTATTCTTTCCTTCTATCAATAAAAGAAGGTAAACATTCTTAAACTTCATATATTTTGATTCTTTTATTGAGAAATGTTTGATATGTGACAAGTTGTATGATCTTTCGTTTGAAAACCTTAATTTCATGACCTTATATGGATATTTTGTAACTTTCATTAAGCGGTACTTATTTATCATGTGGTATGCAACATATTATATGTTAGATATAATTTCTTAAGCTTATTGCTATCACATGCTAAATGTTGATGTACCGAAATATGACAAGCATTACATGATTAATCTTTTATATTTTGAAAGCATGCTTGACACATCTCTCTATTCTTGAATCATATGTAGAATCAAATAGGGGGAGATAGTTATGTTTTGAATAACTTAAAGAAGTTTATGAATTTGATGATCCTACTCTTTTTGGAAATATGAGCTTTATCTATAGGGAGAGAGAAAATATTATTTTTTCTTCCTAAGCCTTTTTGTTAATGTCAAATAGGGGGAGTGAGAATTGGAAAGAAAAATATGTTCTTGTGTTTATTATTTGATATGCTTACACAAATATCTATTCTTTTATATTGCTTAACATATTTTTCTTTGGTGATTTGTCATCATAAAAAAGGGAGAGATTGTAGAAATAAGTTTGCCTTAATGATTTAATATGTTAAGTTTTGATGATGATAAATACAAGACAAAAAAATGATGTTTATGCTACATAGATGTGCTTAATAAATTATATTGGATCATGCATGATCATCTACTCCAAGTTGTTATATTTCATATAAGAATCATGCATATATTTTTATAGTATCTTTTATAGGATATATCCAATAATATGTTATATGAGTTATATTAAATTAATATTGGACTTAACTCTATTTAAATGAAGATATGTAAATTGTTCTTTGTTGTATACTATATAGAGCATATCTATTAGTAATTGATAAATGTCTTATTTGGATGTGCCTATGAATGTCTTATATGCATGTTAGACTAACTAGAGTTATATATTTATGAATCATGCATATGAAGATATTAAATTATGAATTTAAACTAACTATGTTTGTCTAAGAGAGCAATACTTTGTATAGTCCAAGTACTAAGAGTGAATATTATAACAAAAAAATGAAAGATCACAATTATTCTAAACTCAAGAAGAATGAGAATGATAAGATGTTCTAAGCATTTGAAAGATTTGAAAAGAAGAAATTTGTGGAAGCTTAGATTACATCAATAAGCTTACGGATTAGAATTGGAATATTTTCCTTTTAGGCTTTCTTTTATGTAAAGATAGAGGTTTTATAACAAAAGAGCTCAAATATGTTTTTAAATCTTTATAAATGGCTCTTACATACTAAAATGTCCAAGAAACATGTTTTGAAAAGCTAGTTATGGTAGTAATTCAAAATTATGAAAAATAGTCAAGTTTGAGTTTTGAAAAGTTAATATTTGGTTACTCTTTTGAACATAACTTTCAAAATACTTTGAGTTTTGTTATGAAACTTGTTTTATGTGAAAATAGACTCAAAGATCTTTCTAATGAGTGGTCATTTCCTTTAAACGAATAAGAAATGAATAAGTTATGACCATTTGCTTTAAACTATGAAAAATAGTCAAGTTTTGTAACACCCTTGTGGGGATGTCACATTTAAAAAGAAAATAAAAGAAAAAAAAATAAATCTACCCAAGTTGTAAAACATTTGTTACATAATAATACGGATTGTAAAATTCTTCCTGTTAAATAGAATATTATTAAATAAAATAACGCGAAAACATAAAATTAACAAACTAACATCACACATAATATACATAGGGTTTTAGTCATAAGATTATACAAATAATTTATAACTAAAATATTTAAACTGAAATAGTAAACAAAAAGCAATAACAGTCTATATGTACAAATGCAGACGCGCTCAAGTACACATCATAAATATTTAACCCTTTGAAGGATCACTCTCAGGAAGATCATCAGGAGATAAATATCCAAGATGCCTCGACTCTCGGCGGAAACGGGACCGCGCAGTCGACACGCTGCTAATCTCACTAGGCGCAGTGAACATACCACCCCAATAACGCCTAAGAGATAACGACAACTCCAAATGCAAAAACACCGTAGTCGTCATGACTGGTTCTCCATCAAACTCATTACGTAGGGACACAATCAACCGTCCCACGTAAGTCACCGAGTCTCTGTCTTCACGCAGTCGCCAGGCTGTCGATCCCCCATGAAACTCATACTGTACAAAACCCAGAAATCCTAGCACCGCCATACTCAAGCAATCAATCCAATGGATATGGGTGATCGGATGGTTCTTGATCTTCGTGACGCGATCTTCGATTGCTTCTTCTCTCTCTTCTTCAAGATACACACATTCAAGAGGTTGTTCCTCTTCCTCAAACTCTTTACCACAAAATTTAATATATACGAAAAACATACAATAAAGAGGTAAGACAAATCAGATCAACACATACATGGTAAATAAGAAAACGACAATACAACAGTTATACAATTCATACAATATAGAATGCTATAACGACATAAACATAATACTGACATAACACAAACACAAGATAAGAATTAATATCAACATAGATACAATATATATCCATACATAATATAAATATAAAATCATCGATAAGGATATAATAATGCACCATATATATATATATATATATATGCAATATGACACGATCCTACTCCATAGAGCTAAACACATACATACATCAGAGAGAATGACCCGTAAAATCTTATTAGTACCACTAGGCTGCCCAACCAAACTATTCCGCGGTCTCACGTTGCGTCATATAGCCCACTGTAACACGTCGTGGTGTAGCATACGGTAACACGTTGTATACTACGGGCATTGTACTAATTCGTACTTTATAAGATCTCGATTAAATATAGTGTGTCGAGTCCGTTAGTGTGTTGCTTAGGTACCACGGCCCAAATGGAGCTACCAACTCGTCCACATATGGAATACCGCATACTAAAGTCTCCAAGTCCATTCAAAATTGAACCACACTACACTTATCGCACCGACAATACGATGTGATTCACCTCGTCAATCAATCCACCAATTATCAACTAAATTGGCACAAACTCATTATATGATCTTAAAATAGTTTCCAAAATTACCAAAATACCCTTAATGGTATAAATATGCGTATTTACGCAAATGCCCTCATTGGCAAAAACTCATGTATATATATACAGCAAGTCCCACCAGACAAATACTGTTTCACAACCTGTCCAGGTCCACCACTTTGGCCCGACAGTAAACATCACTGTTTTCATTAATCGCGTAAAAATTTTATCGCATTTTCACAATTCTGTCATTTTTACAAACGTCTTTAAATCGCGTAAATACATTTTTCTGTTTTTAAAATCGCGTAGGATTTTTAATACGTTTTCTCAATCGCGTAAGATTTTTAAATTATTTTCTTATCCGAATTCCTTAGAAATCACTGTTTAAATAAATAGAAATAATATTTAATACGTTTAAAATTACGTAGAATATTTTTCATACCGTATACTGTCTTTTGGACATCTTTCCTATCTTATTTGTCTGTTTTAAATAAAAATTGACAGTATTTTGTTTAGAAAATTCATAATAATGGTTTTCTAATTTTTCTGTAAAAATTATTTTTTTTTATTTATTTAACCATATAATTATTTCCTTGAAAATTACTAACGTGCTTCAAAATGTGAAATGAGCTCTACGTTAGAAATATTATAGGAGTTACTATTTTTATTTCCAACTATTAAATTCTTAATTTTAACCACTTAAACTTAATCTAAATCCTTTTATTTCCTCAAAATCATTGTTATAAAAATTCCTTTTAGTATTGTTTACTTCTCTTTAATTGAAAATGATTTGGAAAACAACTTTTGAAATCATAATTACATGGCTTAGGCATGTTGGCGAAAATGCTTCAATTTCCTCCTTTGATCCATAAATTCATTTTTCTTACTTTAAATTCATTTGTAACCTATTAATTTTCCTAGGTTAATTAAATCACACTTTTAGAAAATTGTTGAGAACATTTTGGTTCCCATTTCTTGGTCAATGGCCGTGAGCCTTGTTGATGTGTTCTTTGGAACACTCATACAATCCTTGACATATTATTCACACCCTATAAATTATCATGCATTTCTAACACATATAATATTATCAAAGCTTGTAGACATGCAAATTAATACAAATAACAAATAGGAAAACTTATAACAAACACACAAATGAATCCTTATGGATTCTACAACCACAAACAAATTCCATCTTCTTACCACCACCCAAGGATGATAAGATTTAGTCTTCCTCTTACCTTAAATGAAGACAAATATGCTTTCACTCCTTTCCTAGGGTTTCGATTTTCTCCTTCAAAACACCTATCAAGCTTAAACAAATTTCTACAAGTTACTAACATTAAAGAGAGCTTAAACCATGGATAAATCATGGCTTAGAACTTTGAAAAAGAGTTTAGAAAGGGAAAACAAGAAATTTCACCTTCTAGGTAAAATCTTCCAAGTAGGTTTTCAAGCCTCAAATGAATGATTTTGCAAGAACTCTCAACTAGAGATGTTCTTAGAATTGCGTTTAGGTTTAGAAAAGTGGGTTGGATAAAATTTTAGGTAGATGGATGGTGTGTAGGGGTACTTGGCCGAATGCTTCACCAAGAGAACAACTATGGAGGTTTGTATTTTTGGAAGAGAGAGAAGAGAGAAAATGCATGAAAATCAAGTGATTATGGCCTTCAATGGAGTGAATGGCCGTAGACTTCAATGGGCAAGAGGTGTCCATTTGTGTTGGCTCCATCCAAGCCTTAGAATTGATCAATGGTGAGGATTAAGCCTTGTTCTCCAAGCTTAGCTCTCATTGGTTCATCCTAGCCTTGTCACTTAACCTAGTCATCATGCTTAGTCACTAATTAAGCCTAGTCATTAAGCTTAGTCACTAACTTAGTCACTAGCCTTGTCATTAGCTATCTGTTCTAGCTCAAAACGTTTACTATTTTGTTAAACGTGGGTATCGCAAGACATTTCCGGGTCCACTGTCATTTAACTATACTGACTAATAAAATAATATTATAATAATATAAAATTATTTTATTTTACAATAAAAAATCCTAAAAATTAAAAGATTACTTTACCGCTCATTCAAATTGGGTTTAGTAAGATCCCCAAATTTCTGAATAATTAAAATTAAGATCTCCTACCCGAGAAAATATTATTTTCCGTCCTTGAGCAAATCACACAAAAAAGTCCAAAAAAATCACAGACAAGAATATTAAACACTCAGTATCATATAGAAAATTTAAAAACAAGACATTCGGGACATAATGATCATTTTTTCATTTTTCCCCACCACGAAGCAAATCATTCAAAACACTCAAATAAAATTATAGACAAGTAAAATATATCAAGATATCACACAGAAAAATTTAAAACAAAGAGTTTGACAAAATTTTTATTTTACGATCTCAAAGCAAAATATGCAAAACGACCAAAGAAAATCATAGACTGTAATATATATTTGTATTTCATACAGAAAAACAAGAAACAGCAAAACAGGGACACAACAGTCTTTCACCCAAAAGTTTGAAAAACAACAAATAGAACATTTGGGACATTTTTTCAAAAGTTGGGGTGTTACAAGTTTGAGTTTTGAAAAGCTGATCTTTGGTTATTCTTTTGATCATAAATTTCACAATACTTTTATTTTTGTTGTGAAACTTATTTCATTTGAAAATAGACTCAAAGATCTTTCCAATGAGTGGTCATTTGCTTTAATCAAATAAGAAATGAAGAAGTTATGACCTTTTAAAGTCAGTTTTCAATACCAGAGACCATGTAATTGATTACATAAGTCCTGTAATAGATTATAACTCTGGCAGAGGCCATGTAATCAATTACAACATCCATGTAATCGATTACCACATGCCCAGAAGCGTTCCTAATAGCTATAAACGGTTAGTTCTTATAAAAAATCATTTCTAAACACTACCAACGACTATTTTATCACTTGGTCTCTATAAAATAAATGTATATTGAAGCATTTACATCTTAAGAGACTCTAGAACACTTGGTTTGATCCTTGAATAATGAAAATCACATTTTGAGCTCTTTATTGGAAAATCATTCTATTCATTTGTTCTTCAAGTTATATATCTACTCTTGTGAGAGTTTATTATCTTTCTCTTCATCTTAAAATCATTGTAAGGGGATGAGGTATCCCTTAAGAGAGAAAAGGGTGAGGTATCCCTTGTAGTGAGGCTTAAACACAAAGCGTGAGGTATCCCAAAGGTTTTGTGAGTGATCTTGAATGTAAAGGTTTTTCAAGCACCTGTGAAGCTTGAAGAGTTGGAGGTTTTAACACAACGGTGAGGTATCCCAAGGTGTGAGGAGTGCTCTTGCTTGTACAAAGGTTTTCCTAGCACACGTGAAGTCTAGGAGATAGTGAAGAAAATCTCAAGTTAAGCTCGGGGACTGGATGTAGGCCACAATTGGTTGGTGGTTGAACCATGATAAATTCTTAAGTTTGATTCTCTCTTCCTTACACTCTTTAATTTCAATATTTAGTGCAACATATTTATTTATTACATATCTTGTTATCTTGATGTTTTAATTTTAAGAACTTGATTTCTAGCTTAGCTTCTTGATTTATCCCATAACCCAAGTTGTTTTTGAGTAATCTGCAATAGTTGTATCTTTGTTAGGCTTATTCTGCTGCAAGTGTTGATTGAAAATATCAAAATGCACAATTTCTGAAAGTTGTTTTAAAAATTTGTAATCACCCAATTTACCTCCTTCTTTGGTGATAGTTGCCTTTACTAACAAAGATCTTATCTCATCATTCATTGCTGCAACCCATTCTACCTTCTGCTCAATCTCCATAGCCTCTTCGTAGCACTCAGGTTCTCCCCTATCAGTGAGGAGCACATATTCATCAGATTGGTAATGGGTAGAGGGAATAAGATTTCTAGAAAGCCTCTTAAGTGAAACAATAGGTTCATCAACAACCTTATAAGCAAGAACATCTACCTTATCAGCAACATTATGAACAACATCCTTAACCTGATCACCCTAAATATGATTATACACATCATCATGATTGCCAAAGTCAGCTACATCAGGCATATAAGGCTCAGGAACTGGATCAATATCAACTAAACCATCAGTACTCAGAGACTCTGACTTTGCCTTATCAATATCTTCAATGGTCTGATCATCCATAAAAATAACATCATGGCTTCTAACAAGCTTCTTCTCAACTGGATCATACAACCTATAGTCAAACTCATTATGACTATAGCCAAGGAAGATACATTGGCTAGTATTGACATCTAACTTGGACCTCTCATCTTTGGGCACATGTACAAATGCTTTACACCTAGCGTAAGTGATCATAGCAAACATCCTTTCCATACCACATGCTACTAGGAACATCAGCCTGCAAAGCAATAGTAGGAGATAAATTAGTAACATGTATAGTAGTATATAAAGCTTCACTCCAAAAAAATCTAGGTAACTTTGCTTCAGAAAACAAATATCTAGCTCTCTCCATCAATGTCCTGTTCATCCTTTCTACTAAACCATTAAGCTGAGGAGTCCTAAGGGGCATCTTCTGATGTCTAATACCCTACTATCTGCAATATTCACCAAGCACTTGGTCCTTAGTCTTCAAGGCATAAACCCAAAGTTTCCTTGAATAATCATCAATGAAAGTCACAAAGTAAAACACACCACCAAATGTTCTATTACTTATTAAGCCACAAAGATCTGAATACACCAACTCAAGCACCTTTGATTTCTTAGAAGGAGAATGACTCTAACTCTATTCTGCTTCCCAGTTGAACAATGAGCACATTTTTCCAAACTTGCACCCTTCAAACCTGAAAGTAGATTCCTTTTGGCTAAAGTATCAAGTCCCTTCTTACTAATGTGGCTAAGTCTCTTATGCCATAACTCTGACTTGTTATCTCACTCAACTATATTAGTAGCATCAATAGAAACTGAAGTCTTGGTCCAATACAAACTTGAACACTTCTTTCCATGTGCCACAATAAAAAAACCCTTAGAGAGTTTTCACTGTCCACCACCAGAGGTACTAAAATAGTCATCATCTTTAAGAACACTAGTAGAAATCAAATGCAAATAGATATCTAGTACGTGTCTGACATTCTTCAAAATTAACTTTGTCTCATTACTGATTCCAAACAAATATTGCCAATGTCAATCACCTTTGACATACCATCATTACCCATCTTCAAAACCCCATAATCACCAAGAGTATAAGATGTGAAGAAATCCTTCTTAGATGTCATATGAAAATCGACACCACTTTCACCAACCCAGCTGGTCTTATCACAAGCAATATTAATCAAATTTTCATCACAGATAATCACAAGATCTCCTCCAGTTGTGGTAGCAACACGATCATCATTGTCATTATCTTTCTTTTGTTGCTTGCCCTTGTGACCCTTATTCTTCTTTTTCCATTGATAGCAGAACCTTTGGACGTGCTCCTTTTTACAATAGTCACACTCAAGGTTTTTGTATTTAGACCTTGATTTACTTTTACTCTTGCTTTTGCCTCTATTGCCTTGTCCCCGATCCCTCTCAATGCTTCTCCCCCTATTTTTAGTAACTAAAACCTCTAACTATGAAGAGGATGTCTGCTGAGTTCGTCATCTGACTTCTTCATTCAAAACAGTGGTCTTACATAATTCATGGTCACAGCACCTCCAAGAGCATAACTAGTCAAAGTGACTATGAGATTTTCCCGAGAATCAAGTAGAGTATTAAGCAACCAAAGTCTCAAAATTTTATCTTCAAATTTTATACTCATGCCAGATAACTGGTCAAAGCATCCCTAAAAATCACTCAAGTTCATAGACTGCTTCAATAAAAACAATTTATTGTTCCCAAATTTAGAGGCATACAAGGTCTCAAGCTTATCCCACAAAGTTCTGACATGTGAATCATTAGCAATATAATTCAAAACATTATCATCTACCCATTGTTGAATAAAACCACAAACCATCTCATGCTCAAAAGCTCAATCTTCATCAGATTTAGCCTCAAATTTTTCACTAGCAAACACCGGTAAATATAATTTTTTTACAAGATCTTTCATCTTTCCTTTCCACTTGTGGTAATTTGTGTCATTCAAACTAAGCATTATACTGTAATTAGACTGCATCACTCAATCAAGCAAACAAACAAATAAATTTCTTTTATACTAGCTATTGGGGAAGAAATGAGTGTGTACACAGCGGAAACAACAACACACAAATGGACGATAAAATCTTTCTCACTTGAAAGAACATGTGAGAAGTAAAACGTATAGCCAACAAAAAATAACTACTAAAAGATATATTCAAGAATACACAAAAATAAATAGGTAAAGAGAACACACATAATTTTAACTTGGAAAACTCCCTCAATGTGAGAAGTAAAAACCATGGGACCTAGTCCAAAAAAATCTCCACTATAAAAATCAATGAGTACAACAAAGTGTCTCCCAATAAATAACGATATCACAATGACCCCTACTCACTACCAACAAAGTGAAAATCAACAAAGCAATAAAGCTCAAAATTCACAAATGGATACAAATAACTCAACAAGCAGAGATAGAGAAATAAGAATTTAACCTTACAAGTAGAAGCTCACAATGCAAGGAACAACATACTAAAAAATCATTCAGATCAAACCACAAATGACCACCAAATCTAAACACGCAAGATCGGTACGGAAACTTTTCTTTTCTCCTCTTGGCAGCGCATCACTGTTTCTCTCAACGAAAACAGAAAAGATGTTGATGTTTAAATAAAAGACCTAGCTCCTCTTTTTTTTTGTTTAACATTATATGTCATGGGCCCCACTTAGTTGGACCCATCCAACAATTAGAACATTTCTTTTTTTCTTTTTTTCTATTCCTTCATTTTCCTTCCTTATCATTTGAAGTTCTTCATTACATCATGGAAGTTCATGAAAATCAAATTACCAAACTTGCTATCATATGTAGCATATACAACTACTATGATATGAAAATTTAAAATTAAGGAAGAAAACATCAAATTGGCAATGGAAAATTCTTTAATGGTTAAGAATTTTTTAGCCGTACTAATTAAATGAAATGGACCAAAGACAAAGAGACACATAAAATGAATAATTGTTTTCAAAGTGAAAACACTTGCTATGGAGATGCGTGAATTGCCTATACAGAGAAAATCTCACTAAACATGATAAATAAAACCAATAAGAAGGTTGAACTCTTAAGAAATATGGGGGCTGAAAAAACTACATGAAAGGGCGCATCCCTATTACTCATGGACTTACACGGTCTTTAACAATAAGAAAAAAAAATTGTGTATTTGCATTATACTTTTTACTATTAAAAATGACTTTTAAACGAAATAACTTCCACCTTCAAAAGGATTCTCTTTCCTAAACCCCTGCTAGATGAAAAGGTTTACAAAATCTTACTTCGTTTTGAATAGTCGAGAACAAGAAGGTAGAGAAGGGTAGATAAATAGCATTGATGTGTGTTATTGTTTTAGAGTGGTTAGCAAGATAACGGTCGCAGTTAGGACGTCAAGGGAGAGTGAGAGATACAAGTGTAGAATAAAGTGTATACAAAGAAATATACTAGAACAATAAGCATAAGAAGAGTTTGATGAATAAAGTTTGAGGAGTTTACTCTATACTCGAAAGAGAGACTTCAGTGTGTGTGCATTTTCTCTTACCAATGGTATCACTGGTTTGAAAATAGTAGTCTTGACTATGATCAGCTTTATTGAAATTGTGTGTAAGTGGCCTATGTGGTTGCGGCTGCTTGTGTAACACTATACTAGGTAACTTCTACTTCTATGTAAGTGCCAGTGACATGGCCTTATGAACCCAAGAAAGCGCTTGGTAAAGGAGTTTCCATTACAGTCCAAAGCACGGTTTTTCTTTCGTTTAGGCAGAGATCGGATATATATACATATCTAAACATCATTATTTATACTAATTTATAACAACTTACTAAACTAGTGGAAATAGGATATTGTAAGACAATAATAAACTTAAAGAAAAAGGAGATCTTTCAAACTATTTGTGATCATCCCTTGCAAGGAGTTCTACCTCATTAACCTGTATTAATGTGATATATAGTTAGCTTCCCTACCAACTTAAATGAAAATAATTCCGCTATAGTAACCTCTGTAATCTGATCAACTTAGCAAGCTTATTAAATCAATCTCATATCTTTCTTTGTTAATGTTGATACATTAAATTTTACATTAAATTTTGATTCTTATTAAGTTACCTGTTAGCATAAAATCCCTTTAGATCATAGTAACCTTAGGTGACATGATTATGTACTCATCCAGCTCTATGAATTCAAATATTAATGATTTCTTTACAGTTAGTAGTTAATATATTGTCAATTAGATGAAGTGGTGCTCTCTGATTTATATCTTTTTTGTAATTTTTTCAGTGAAACACACAATTCATCATGGTCAAGCCAAGACTATCTTCTTTGAGTAGTTTATGATAATTATGAGCAAAAATTCTTATAAGGTGCACAATTGACAGGTTAGCATATAAGATTAAATGTGCGTTTCAGCATCTACTAGTTGTTAGTATAGAATATATGTAAGAATGACTATTGTTACTTACCAATTTAATTACACATAGTTTAAGTGATGGAATTGGATAAAACTTGATACTTCCTTCGAATGAAATTTGAGATTATAAGCTGAATTATAATTGGCCATAATTTACGTGTCCTGATCACATTCCCTCAACTTAAGTGCTGGTAGTTATAAATTAGTGAGCCACTTGTCCCCTCACTCTTTATCTTCCCCAAGGGGCAGTTGAACTGAGCTAAGTTGACAAGGCAAACATTAGACATATAAAAATAATGAGTTTAAGACTTAAAACAGATATTTAAGAGGTTCTAATTCCATAACAAAGGCTAATGTAGATCTTTCATTTGTTAGCATTTAATTTAGAGGCACAAGTTTGTAATATTCAGAACCAAGGATAGAAATAATGTTTTTAACTAAAAGATATAAATTTTGACAGGATAAGCTCCATATTTTTACAAGAGAATTTTGGTATTTTGTAAAGCTCCCTAGACACTAGCTCTACACTCACTAAGAAAGGTTTGTCTGTGATTCCATGTAGATTTGAGTTCTAAAAGGATGCTCTTACCCAATTGATGCTTGTTTGAGCATAATTCAACTAAATAAAAGAGCATAAGATATTCCCAAAGCTCAGCATTAGTTATGGAGTTATTTATGAAATTTAGAAAAAGGGACTACGGCTTGGAAGCATCGAATAGCAACAATCACATTTAGTAATTACAACTTCTCTAACTTTTAGGATGACCTTGCATTGATTCTGTGTTAAACACCTAGAATATCTTATTTTTAGTTATGGTACAACTAAGTTGTTCACTTTAGAAATCTATTGAGTTGTTGTAGCACTTTAATTTTAGTTGAATGATCTTAGGTATAGTCGATGATGGGGTTACAGGTCAGCATTGTTAACTTCAAGTTACTATTAGTTTAATTTACACCAATTTCTGTCATTTTACATTTAATCTCAGGATCCGCTGACTTTATCAACAACACTTTTTTGAATTTTTTGGTATATTCTTAGCTCGTCAAAATGCCACCAAAGAGGAAGGATGCGCTCCAACTACCAGATGAGTTATGTGAGTATGAGATAATGTGGTTATACTTTTTTTCCTTCACATGATGACTGCCTGTGCAACAAATACTTCACGTGTTTCATGGGCTATCATGTAGGAATGTTGTGTGCCTTAGCATTCATTGTCTCCAATGTGTAAGTCAGTATTAACACAATGACTATGTGTGGTTATGTTTTTGTGTAGTTACTAGACAAAAGAAAAGGAAGACGACGACGCGAACGATTCTTTCTACTACACAAGATGGTATATACAACTTAAGCATTGTGCTTCATGTTGGTTTATTTTACAAAAGTACAAAATATCTCATACTATCAAGTTGTTAATCATATATATGTAGATTCATTGTCTTATGAACTAATAAGAACACGTGGGAAAAAGAAGTTCCTAGAGACCCACTGGAGGATGAGGATTTCGATCCTCAACAATTTTCCGAAGGAGAGAATTTTATCACCTTAGAGATATTCCTTTCCTCTTTTATCTGTACATTATGCTTATTCCTGTGTAGTCCTGTATAATTTGCTGATTAACCACAGTGTGTTGCTAGATGAACCAAGTAGCAATGGTGAAGAAAGTAATTCACCCAGTGTCATAGAGAAAGATAAAAGCATTACTAGGCTTAACATGTTTAGGTAATATGAAATAAAAGGTTTAGCTTGCTTTAAACATTTATTTTGGAATTATGTCACCATCGGGTTGCCTGTGCTTATGTTTATTGCTAATTTAGACTCACTTATGCAAGAGACAGCACTATGCTGGGCATAAAAATAAATCTGCCGAAAAGGATGTAGCTGAGGTATGTATATATTGAATAATAATATTTCTTTCACATGAATGTTATTCAACTGTAGCATTATATACTTGTGTGTGTTTGTTTTGGTTTAGAATTAGAAGACTGTTTTGGATGCTTGGAGAAAGCTGACAAAATCAGAAAGAGATGCATTTAATTCAGAAGCACATGCACGGAGGGCTGCATATTGCAAAAGTAAAGGCATTTAAAAGGGCAGAACTATAAGTTAGGCAGTTCTGCAGTCATTGTTTAATAAAAAAAATCATTGAATGTATTATTTATTTGCGCTATCTGTAACGCCTCCATTTGTCCACTACTTATTTTAGCTTTATTATTACCCAAACCTGTTGAGGGAAACTTTAGCTCATTTTGAAGAGTAAGGCCGGTTGCCTTGAAGAGTCACTAATCCACTTTCTTATTTACCAATCCGTTATTAATTCGTTTGGTGCAAGTGAGTTCTCCTTGGTAGAACTCTAGAATTAATTCGGTAGTAGGCGGATCACATTTATAATTCAAAATACTAATTCACCAAGCATATAAAAATTACACACACACACACATATATATATATATATATATAATCTTACTCAGGTGAGAGGAGTGAATCTTGACCATTGGATCTTACATGAATGGTCAAGATTAGAACATAAATGCATGTGACTTTTTTAAGTGGTCACATGATCTTTAAATAACTTTTCATCTTGACCATTCATATATAGTTGTATAGTTAAAATTCACTCCTCTCACCCTCTCACAGTAACCACTCCTCTGACTAAATATATATATATATATATATATATATAAAGTGCTTGCATCAATACCTACATTACATCATAGTCCATTTAGGCCTCAAGCCATACATACATATAAGCAAAATAAAGTTAAGGGCATTAATTTCCTATACAGTCTAGCTACATCATACTACATCGGAGTCAAAGTCAGAGTCATCTTTACGAGTAAACTGATAGCCACATCTACGCCTGATATACATCTACACACAAATGTGGTACAAAGTAATAATAAAAAAGAACCACATCCTATAGTATGTCTATCACAAAAAGTAAACTAACAATAGTCCGTCATATGAGATCAGAATTAGAGGTGATGAAAGAGGATGATAACCTTAGGAGAATAACTCATGTACAGTCTCACATTCATGTAGAATGTATAGGTGCTAGTCTCAGGGTTATACACCCACCAGCTCTCAGTAGGCTCCCAGTAGATGGTCAATAGTGGCGCATTGGAATACCAAGGAAATGAATAGCGGGGTGAGAATTCTAAGAATACTTAGTAATTCTAACATACAAGGTGTCATCATGATAATTCTAGCTGCTTCGCGATTTTTGCAAAAGTTTACAAAAATTCATAGAAAAGTAGCAGAAGCTAAAACAATTATTATTCCCTGAGGCAGAGGTTCATTATAGCATTTATATCAACATACAGGCATCACAGTAACTTCACAAAATAAAACAAGATATGAATAGTACAAGCCATAAGCAAGTAGAAACCAACTAAGTCTCCACCAAAAAGTCAAATCCACTCAAAATCCATACAACATATAGCTAGAAGCATTCAAACAATTCCAGAATGTTCACAGATATCAACAGTATATTGACAATATTAACAAATTATTGATAGATGATGTCACATGTCATGTAAATGCAACTGCAAATGCCTTTTCAATGCTCACTTAATTTATTTGTCTTTTATAAGCTAATTCCAGATCTCAAATAAGTAGGGAAGGAATATTACATCCTCACTCTACCAATGGGAGATAGTCTACTTATCAGGCATAAGCTCATCCTATACATGATAGTTACTTCGTCACACAGTCTTATTCCTAGTAAAATGGTCTCACCTATAATTTGCTCAATAATAAAGGAATAGCACATAAAGATCACCTCTAAGTACGAGGATCATTTTCACATATTTTAATTATTGGGCACTCTAAGGATGCACATACAAAATGTCATTTCATTACTGGCTCAACTTTAACAAATAAAAGAGCATAATTTCTCTGTGCATCACATATACCTCATGAGCATGCCAATATCATGATGTAATCATCTCATAACATTTCATAAGCATGCCATTTCCATATTCTAAATATTCAATATATCAATTTCTAATCATAAAGGTATCATAATGCTCAATCGAGCTTCAAGGCAATCCATATCATATGTATTTTGTTGAATCTTTCATCAACAAGTAAAATAAACAACATAACCACTAATATAGGTGCACCATAGCCCACAGCCAAGCACCACAATACATGTCAAAATTCATGTTTCAAGCCTCCTTAGCCATATGTCATCAAGTCTCACTTACCCTTAATCATACTTTTCTAATAAACTTAGGACTCACCTTACTATAATTTTTCTTAGTTTACCAACAAGCACATCAATTATTTATAAATGGTTTAGTGATGCAAATTAAAAGTTGTTAACCCAAGTGCAAGTTGTTTCAAGTAGTAAATTCTTGAGAGTCTGAGGTCGATCCATAAAGAATTGAAGAAGAAAAATTCTTTGAGATAAGGACAATATTTGTCACAACAATAAAGATAATAAAAGTTATTCACAAATGAAAAAAAAGATTTACTTGGATTAAGAGATTCACTCATGGTAATAAATTAAAGACAAAATTATTTCTTTTTATAACTCAATTGAAATCCACACATAATGGAGGTTCCAATTGGAAAATACAACATTCAAAGTTCATTTAAGATTATATATATAATTATATTATGATTCCTTTAATTATCCACTAACACCATCACTTATAAATAGGCTCAAGAATTCATTGTGTCAACCTCTTGTCAATAATGAATCAAAATCTCCACTTTACAATGGGGGTTTCTAAATTGATTGGAAACAAAATACAATACATATAATTACTACTTAATAATACATCATTTAAGCACAAGAAAGAAATTAATCAAATCTTAATTTATTACCAAAAGCTTCACCCTTTCACCAAAGCAAAATGAAAATTAGTTACTCATGAACAAGAAGAAAGAAAGATATAAGAAGAAAAAGATGAACATAACTTCAATTTAGAACAAAGAAAACTACAATAAGAGAAACAAATAACACAATAGCATAATCTAAGCTAAGATGATCAAAATGATCAACCAATGCTTGCTTTTATAGAGCTTAAGGAGTACAAGATGACAATGGAGTTGTTTGATGATGATAGGTAAATGCCAAAGGAGTTGTTTGATGATGATAGGTAAATGCCAAAGGAGTTGTTTGATGAAGATAAGTGAGTAGGAAATTATTTTGATCTGTGTCTCCCCACTAGCACCAAATGATTCAGTGCATATCTCATGGATGCCATCAAAATGGAAAAAAATGGTCTTCATAAAAGTTGAAGATATAGATCTTAACTGTCTTCTAGTAAAATTTCAATCCATTTAACCACCTGCAGCCCGAGATATGGTCCAATTACTGCACACTGTTCATGCCCAACTACAGCTTCCTATGTTCTAACTTCTAAGCTCAATATGACCTCCAAGATTTTCGATCTAGCTCTTGTGTTCTTCATGAAAGTTTTAGATTTGAGTCTTAAATTTCAAATGGCACCGGTTTCATTCCAAAAGCTCACCTATAGCTCAAGATATGGTCTGATGAGTACGCATAGGTCAAGCTGTCAAGTTCAAAATTCTAATTTTTGCTGCAACTCCAATTTGAGTTATCCAAACGTGTGTTCCAGCTCTTGAGGTCGTCATGAAAGTTGTAGCGAATTGTCTTAACTTTCTAACAATACCAAAATCACATGAATCAGATATTTGTAACTTAAATTATAGTCAATTTACTGAAAGATGTAGTCCATCAAATTAAGAATATTTCAAGCAATAATTTCTTCAATGATCCAATTAAGCTCAATATAATAAAATATGACAAAACTAACTTAATTAAGCCTAATTGAACCTTAAGAAGCCTAGTGAGAGAATTATAAAATGAATAAAATATATTGCTATCAAATTTCTCCACACTTAACTTTTACACTTTCGGGCATAACACATAACAAAAAAAAACTAGAGAACAAAGAAAAACGACACAAACTCAAAAGCTAAAAACTCTAAAAGACTCGATGAATCATGAAGAGCAACCAGAGATTCAAGGGATCAAGGTATTAATGAGGTAACATTTCTTCACATCTCAAACTAACAAGTAAGGAAACTTTAGTTGAAAAGAATGAATCAAGAATGATAAATCCTTACAGGACTCACTTTCAATCCTTCAAGCATTGAAAAGGTAGGTATTTCACTCAATTCAACCCATAAAAAATTACATTACCATAAGTTTGATTATCTTCTACTTCTCCACTACTCAGAACACATGCACACACAAATCATAAGGATTTTATTCATAGTTGTAATGAGGTCAAGGTAAAAGAGGGTGGTAATATAGATTTGACAAGTTAAAAACTAAAGAGAATAAAAGAGCGTGAGAGCTGAGTTCAATTAACAAGCATGTAAGTTCATCCCAACTCCACCTAATACAAATTCTCTTTACATATTCTTTTTCCTTTTGCCTTGTTGGCCCTTCTTTACACATTTTTTTTTTTTCATAAATATACACACACATCTTTTTAGCAACTCTTTCCTTTTTCACCAACCATTTTGCGCACACACCCCCACATTTGGTCAAGAACTCAACCATTAACAAAGCTAATTCTATCTTATTCCCTAAGGTCGGGTAAGAACATGTTTTTTCATTTAAGACACATAATGAGCTAAAAACAAGGAATGATCAAATAAGCTCAAAGGGGTTAAACAAGGAAAAATAGGCTATTTCCAATGCCTTATGTTAGCAAGAATCAGAGAATTTCCAAGAAGTCATAAGAGTACTTGATATCATATTGAGATAATATGTTATTGAGCAAGACTGCCTATTTATGTGTCAATTATTCTTGGCTATTTAATTAAAGTAGCTATTTCAAAAAAAATGACTCGATCATGTTTATGTATGCATGTAAAAATGTAGCCTAAAAAAGAATCAAAGCAAGTTCTAGAGTAACAATTCCATAGGTGAAAATCACACAAGAAAGAAGAGAATGGTATAAATGTTCAATTCATTTATCAATAGACTCAAACTCTGACAAGGAATATTTCTATCATTCTCAATCCACCAATTCAACATTCATATCCAAGCATGTGATTTTTGAGAAAGAAGACAATTTATGCTAAGATCCAAGAATCTATTTGCTACTTCTACACAAAATATTTATTTCCTCAACTAAGATGCGTCTCAAGAGTAAACTTACTTCCAAGACAAAAATTACTCCTTACTCTGTCATCCTTAATTGGTTTTACTACGAGTAGGTTTTTGACAATCATATCAATAAACATACCTCCCCAATTAAGATGTGTCTCAAGAGTAAATTTACTCATTACTCTGCTATCCTTAATTGGTTGTAAGTTGCTGACAATCATATCGTACTTTTTTTTTTAATCAACTATCCTTCCCCCCAACCAGATCACAACATTGTCCGTAATGTTAAAATATAGATGAGTAAAGGATAGAAGATAGTACCTGTTGGAGAAAACTGACACTTAAACAGAAACAAAGTACGATAAATAAAATCAAAGGTAAAGAAAAGTTATAGACGAAGTGTCAGATCTAACTTTCTTTTCATGTTGCTTCCCTCACTGCTTCCTTCTGACCAATCTATCTGAGTTATTGCTAGATTAGATTTATAAACAAAAGCTTTTAATTTATCAATCAACTCATCAATAGTGAAAGCAGAGATAAGAAGTTATCTTGCCAAAGGTGTGATAAATTTCTGTTCTACAGCTTTGTCAAGAAAAAATAACAAAAGATCAAATAAATTATTAACATTCAACACACCTATGGGTTTATGGTGGATGTTTAGTTGGGCCTAAGAGACAATTTGAAAAACTTCTTCCAAAGTACCAAAACCACCTATGCATCAAAGTTGTTAAGCATTGTCTTCATTCGTTCATGCATAGATGATACTTTAAGTTCCTCCCCAATTGTCTTTCTAATGATGTTCTATTGAGTTAAAAGTCTAGGAATGTCACCTAAAACTTGATTGTCTCTTATATAAGCAGCAAGTGATATAGCCCTTATTAACTCATGGCAACCTCCCCCATATACAACATGAATATTCCTCGCAGCAAGTATTCGACCAAGAGTGCTTGCTGCATTTACAAACTCTAAATCATTCTCATACATAGACCCACAAAATACATAAATAGTTTTAAGGTTACGAACAGAAGGTCCCATTTCTATACTCACCCTCCCTTTGAATGATTATGAGTTAGAGGAAAGTGAAGAAAATGAAGTGTTTAAATAGGAAAAAGAAATGGAAAAGGTAATGATAGCACCTATAAGGGTAGGTTGGCTGTTGTCAGAAAAGTTTGAAATTAAGAAACACAAAATCTTTTTTTTTTATTTAAACTTCAAGAAAACCATCAGGGTAAAGAAGTCCAGAAACTCCTAAAGGATCATGCTCAAAGGATCGTCTGTCTAAAACTAAAATACAACAAAATCATAAAAAAATAAAAGATATATAATAACAAATGAGGACATACATTTATGTACAGTTTTCATAGTGTATCTTTATACTGCGCATCATGAGTATAGTAGTGGCATATCTTTGAATTGCATGTCACTAGTGCCACATAAGAACTCCACAAGGATTGTCGAATCAGCAACAAGAACATTTGAGTCCTTTCTGTCCTGCTTACGAAATAACGACCCTCTATCTTCTTACAAACCTAATTAAAGGCCTATATTCTAAGAAGATGGTACCTGACCATACCCAGTCAGAACTCGCCATAGAGGCCTACTAATTAAAGTAAGTATACGGCTCAGTAACAGTTTCCGTTCACTGTAAAAACGGGACACTTCTATCTGTCCATCAACGCTACAGAGCCTTGGTTCCGAGAACTGGGAATGTAGCACATGGGTCTCTACAGAGCATGACACACGAACCTTATTTATATACTGGCGTGTGAAGGTCTCATCCTGAGTCTATGATAGGACGGACATCTGCCCGGGGTTCCTAATCTAATTAAAGATAAAGTACAATCGAAGTTTCGCCCTTATTTCCTCTTTTTTTTTTTTTTTTTTTTTTTTTTTTTTTTTTTTTTTTTTTGAAGAAGATAATATGTATATGTTGCTGTAGTTGTGACTCACATCTTCCTTTATTTTTACATCTAATAACAGCTTAAATGTAACACCCCGAAAATTCGTATTTTATTTATTTCAGGCAATTCTTAATTATTTTGAGTAATCCGATTCGATTTCCGTGAGGTTTATAATTGTTGTGATTTTTAGAAAATTTTGGAAATTTTTACACTTTTTATTATTTTAATATTATTTTTAGGGTTGTATATGAGTCTTTGTATTTTATTTATTTCTATCAATTCTTAGTGATTTTTACCAATCCAATTTGATTTTCATAAATTTTATAATTATTATGATTTTTGTGAATTCATGTGTATTTTTATATTTTAGATTATTTTAATAGTATTCTCGGGTTGTATGTGGGCTCGGGACGGGCCCGGACAAATAAAATTTTATTTTTGGGCGAAAAATTCTAGACTATTTATGCGGGGCCGGGGGAGCTTACTAAACCTGAAACTGAAACAATTTTTGAAATTTTTATTTACAGAAGATTTATTTTATTGTTACTATCCATTGGGCAAATTTATTACCTACTGGATAGAAATATTATCCATTGGGTAATAGACATTGGTTTTAAATAGCATGTTCTATCCACTGTGTAATAATTTCTATAACTATTGTCCATTTGATGATAGTTTCCAAAAATATCTAATTGATAGTTATCCATAAACTAAAATATCTTGAAAATTAATTATGACAACCTTTATGATGAACCAATAGGAGAGCGTAGCTTGTTTGCTAAGTTTTGAAAAAGTCAACGATAGTGGCTTGAATTCTCTAAGCCAATAGAAAACTAGTCTCTTGAAATGAACCAATAAGAATTGGTCAAATTTGATGGTTATATATTGAACCAATAGAAATTTAGTCTTCCTTGATAAACCAATTAGAATCTAGTCTTCATTTGATAAACCAATCAGAAGTAGTCATCTTTGATGAACCAATAAGAGAGCTATAGAAATAAGATCAACCAATAAGATCAAGTCAACATTTGTGGCAAAGACTTTTCAAGTGTAACCAATAGAAATTGGTCAACAAAAGTGACAACTAATAGGAAACAAGTTAGTAACCACCCAACCAATGGAGATTAGTCAACGAAGAGGGCTTGACTTTGATTTGCACCCTTGGATGACAAGATTTAGTAGAGAAGTTTTGAACATCAACCATTGATCTAATCAACGGTTGAGAAACAAACTTAATGAAGAAGCCTTGGATGATCACCATTAATTTAATCAATAGTGTGAGAGTAAACTTAATTAGGAAGATTTGGATGTTCACCATTGATCTAATCAATAGTTGTAAAGACAAGCTTAATAAGGAAGTTCAGGATATCCACCTTTGATTTAATCTATGGTGGAGATTGGTCTCACAAAATAGATAGGACCTTTTGTAACCATTGGATGGAAAGTATGTAGAGAAGATCTTGACCCTCCAAATTTTAAGATGCATCTAATGGCTAGGATTTCAAGGAGGAAAGATCTAATGACTTAGATTTGATCATATCACTTGGAAGCTTCTACCAAAGATCAACCATTGATTTAATCAATGGCTATTGATGCCTAAAATGGTGGCTAATGTATTTGGACAATTCTTTAGTGTACAAGGGGGGGAGGTCACGGTTTTGAAGGCATAATAAGCTATAGGAAAATTTCATTTCAATTCTATTACTCATCTTTATCATTTCCTAGAGCAAAACTTCACAAAAATTCTCTCCTTTTCCATTTTCTCTAGTTTCGGCTAAGCACCCAATATCCATTCTCCAAACTTCTATAATTCCTACCAATATCATTTCTTGAATCCTTTCATTATTCCAAGACACTTTTATGTTAGGAATTTCTCAAGATTCATTCATCTTCATCTTTTCATCAAGCAAAGAAACAAAAACTCTTACCTTTCCTCTCCAGAGAAGCTCACGACCAACCACCATAGAAATACCTTCCAAGCTTTAATAATTCTATACAACCATAGATCTTGAATTTCCATGAAATTCTAAGGAACTTTCATGTTGAGATCATCTTCCAAATCATCCATCTTCAAGTACTTATCCTAAGATCTAGATTTGAAGGATAAAGGGTGAAGTTCTTGATATTCTTTTCTAATCTTATGTTTAAAGTTCTAAACCATGTTTTGATCCATGGTTTTCTTATTCAAGCCTTAGATATTGATTATGTGTGTTTATTTTGATTTTTTAAGAAACTCTTGGTGGTGAAAGATTTGTACAAGAAGCAAAGTAAGGAGCTTTGGAGGTTTCTCCAAGAGGTAAGAGGGAGATTACCCTCATCAACCATGTGTTGGTGGTGAGCAATGGATGTGTGTGTGGTGAAAAATCCATAAGAATTATTTCACTTGTTTGTTTAAGAGCTTTCCATATTTATGGTTGTTTGGTGATTGATATGTTTATTGCTTTGAAAATATGCTTTAGCATGTGTTTATGATGCATGATGATTTGTGTATGTAATTAAGATGTGAATTACATGACAAAGGAAAATGTGTTAGTTCCAAAGAACCATAGAGGCATCACAGCCTCAAATTAATTTTTGGGAGCAAAAGATTCTAAATATTTTACAAATCATGAGTTTTAGATGAAAAGAATAATAAGTTCATAATTTTAAGAATTTGCAAAGAAAGTGGACATGAAAATGAACAAAGATTTTATGATGAAACTATTTATGATTTTTGGCTAATATGCCAAGGATTGGTAAATTAAGATTTTCATGAATGGTAAAATTGGATGATTAGAAGGAAAAGGAAAAGAAAAGATATGATAGTTCCAATGACCATGTGGCTACGATTTTAAAGGTTTGAAATGGTTTTACTTTATGTAGAATTATGATTTGGAAATGGAAAGTTAATTGATTTGGTACAAGAAATTAATAAAAGGATTTAAGAAATGGAAATAAAATACTTAGTCACTTGAAAGATTGGAAATTTCGTTTATGAAAGGAAAAGAGAGGTTGAAAGTGTTTGAACTTCCACTTATTTTGGAGAGGACTGATTTTAGAATTGATTTGAGAATTATGGAGAATATATTGGTGACTTGAAATTTACTAATGTATAGCTCACTCTTTGGGTTTTGGAGCGCATTAGGAAATTTTAAGCTAGAACATTGATTTAAATTAATGAAAAGGTGATTTTGTGGAATATATGGTGGAAAGGATTTCTTAAGTGAGAAAACGTGAAAAATGAAGTTAGAAATTGTATTGATTTTCAGAAAGTCCAAAATGATATTTGGAATATTGAGAAATATTTTACATAGTTGAAAAATGATGAGAAATGATTAACGCAACTTAAAAATATGATTTTTAAGCTACGTGATTTTGAAAACGTTGGAAAATCGCTATGCGATTTGGAAAACATGTAAATATTTTTAAGCGATTGAGAAAACATCAGAAAATAGTTATGAGATTTGAGAATGTAACAAAAGTGTTACGCAATTGTGAAAACGCATTAAAAATGATACGCGATTTGAAAATATAGTAAAGATACTATGAAGAAATTAAGATGTGCAATGCGGCATATGATGAAATTGAGAATTGCATTGAGATATTCGTGCATTGAATAGAATTGCATTGAGGTATTCGTGCGTTGAACAAAATATAGCTGATAGCTATTATGGCCTTTATGCTTGAAGAGAGAACGAGAATTGAAAAGTGAGTTCTATGATGGATCTTGGGGGCGTCGAGGCACGGCCGTCGACCAGTGGACAATTGGCAAGTACCATGTGCCACTTGGAAACGCAGTCCGTTGCAACGCATTGACGATACCCGACAAGAACACGATTCATTTCGAAGACTGGAGATTGCCTTCAGGCTAAGGCTGACAATTAACCAGAACATTCATCTCGAAATTGTAAAAACCTCCATGGAGTAGGAAAATTGGTCTAGTATGCATACACATGATCAGTATACATATTGTTGTGGCATGATAAATATTCATATGATGTGACATCATCATGTTATATATTGAGGATATCTGTTATGATGAAATTGGTACTTGTGATTTAACTGAGATATATGTTTACTGGAAATGTGATGAATTGAGAATATGAATAATTGTGATATTTGTGAGTATGGAATGACATTATCATTTGTATCATTCTTTACTACCGTACTGGTATTGATGAAAGGAGATCTCACCTCTTTGCTATACTGTTTGTTTGTGTTTATATTGTTAAAATTTGTATAGTAGATGGAACGAGTTTTCTTAGACTGGATTGGAGGCAAATAATCTGAGTTCGGTGATAACATCGAGGAGTGACCATACTGAATTGGTTGGTGTGCAGTTTTGAGGACGAACAGATATATGACGCATCAAGATGGGTACAAGACAGAATAAGTATGTTGAGTTTTTCTCGTTAGTGTTTTACCATGCTATTAAGTAGGACTCGACATAGGGTTTGCTATTGTTTAAAATTGAGTCTGTAAGTTTTCTGTTTCCTAACTAATTGTTAAATATTATATGATGTCAGTAATGCATATTAATCAATTTAAATCTATTTTTTTAATATTACCTATAAATTTCAGTAAGTCTATGTTTCTGCGAAAAGAAATTTTAAAACCCAAGTTTTACAACTCAAACCTTTTATGAAATGATTTTTAGATTATGAGCTTGTAGTCAGAAATGTAATGCCCTACGGAGGGTGTTACATTAAACGTATTCTATGAGTCGATGATAAGCTTCCCATCCAATTTTCTTATAAATTGGTAAACAAAGTCTTTTAGAGTCAGATTCCTAAGACTGTAATGTTTTTGTTCATCCTTGAAGAGATTTCACAAGTTAAGAAGTTCATGATGCACATATCCACTGGAATGCGTATCAAGAGTTAATAAGATATCATCTAATGACTCCTTACTCAATCCATTCTTAATGAAGAAATTTTTATCTTCTCTGTTTGTGGAAACCATTCCCAAAGAACGACATTGCTTGTTACAATTCTATCGTGTACATTTGTGATAGACTTGTAACCATTTTACTCTTTTCCTTTTAAAATATGAACTTCTACCAAGACCTGACATATATGAGTCAAATAAAATTGAAGACTCACCTACTAAATGGACCTTTGCTTCAATTATCCAGTGTATATCTTCCAGCATACCTTTGTGCATTAACAATCTCAATCTTTCACATCTAGCTTCATAAATTTTTATTAGAGCATTTTGAGGGAGGGAAGAAAAATGTTTTCTCAGGTTTGAAAGAATGACATCCATTTTAAAAGAGAAAGAATCAATTATTATGGGAAACTAAAAAACAAACCTACTTGAGAGCCATTGAGTACCGTTATCTGCTACTTAACCGGGGTGATAAAGAATTACAAAACAAAATAAAGCCACAAAATTATAATAAATTTTTCTCATAACAAGGATTAGAAAAGGAAATGAATTCTACCTCAGCAACTTGATTTTCCATAAATGGTTTGAGTCTTTGTCAATTGACCCTAAATACATTTCCATTCCTAGGATTCTAAATGTCTATGACCCCATAAGCATATACATGTTTGACAATAAAAGGGCCAGTCCACCTAGATCTCAATTTTCTAGTAAATATGTGAAGATGAGAATTATAAAGCAGAACTTTTTGACTAATTTCAAAATATTTTCTCAAAATTGATTTGTCATAAAAAGCTTTAGTTCTGTCTTTATAAATTTTTGAGTTTTCATATGCATCATTTCTCAATTCCTCAAGTTCATTTATTTGTAATTTGCGTAACCTGCAAGCATCATCATCAAGATTTAAGTTGAAAGCTTTAATAGCCCAAAATGCTTTATGCTCCAGTTCTACAGGCAAGTGATAAGATTTTATATAGACTAACAAATAGGGTGACATGCCTAAATTGTTTTGAAAAAAGTACGGTAAGCCTAAAGTGCATCGTTTAGTCTTAAAGACTAATCTTGACGATTTTGATTAACCATTTTTTTCCAAAATTTGTTTATTCTCCCTATTTGCTAATTCTACTTGTCCACTTGTCTGAGGATGATAAGAGGTGATAATTTTGTGGGTAATACCATATTTCTTCATTCAAGATTCAAATGGTTTATTGCAAAAATGTGTTCTCCCATCACTAATGATAGCTCAAGGGATTCCAAATCGACTCAAGACATTTTCTTTTAAAAATTTAAGAACAATTTTATGATCATTGTGTCGACATGGAATTGCATCAATCTATTTTGAGACATAATCAACTACAACCAAAATATACACAAATCCAAATAAGGATGGAAATGGACCCATGAAATCAATTCCCCAACAATAAAAAATTTCAATGACAAGGATAGGATTCAGAGGCATCATATTTCTTTTAGAAATGGAACCTAATTTCTGATAATTTTCACAACTTTTACAAAAGGTATAGTTGTTCTTAAATAAAGTAAGCCAATAAAATTCACACTACAAGATTTTTGCAGCTGTTTTCTTTGAAGAAAAATGACCCCCACATACTTCTGAGTGACAAAATTTAATGACACTACCTACCTCACTGTCGGGTACACATCTCTGAAAGATTTGATCAAGACAAGATTTGAACAAATATGGGTCATCCCAATAAAATTTTTTTACCTCAGTCAAAAACTTTTTTCTATCTTGGTGTGACCACTGAGGTGGCATCTTTCCTGTTACAAGAAAATTGACTATGTTAGCAAACTAAGGCATGGAATTGACAGAAAATAAAAATTCATCAGGAAAAGAATCATTGATAGGTGTGTTATCAAAATGTGAGTCTGTTGTAAGTCTGGACAAATGATCTGCAACAACATTTTCAGCTCCTTTCTTATTTTTAATTGTGATATTGAATTCTTGAAGCAACAAGATCCATCGTATCAACCTAGGTATAGCATCCTGCTTAGACATTAAATATCTAACAGCAACATGATCAGTGAAATAGCAGTAGAATAACTAATTAAATAAGCTTAAAACTTGTCTAATGCAAAAATTACAGTAAGTAGTTTTTTTTCAGTAGTGATGTAATTCATTTGTGCACTATTTAAAGTTCTACTTGTATAACAAATCACATGAGGCTTACCTTCCTTTCTTTGGCCTAACACAGCACCAACAACAAAATCACTAGCATCACACATCAACTCAAAAGATAAAGACCAGTTAGGGGATTGAATGTTAAAAGCAAATGTCAGAAGACCAATTAATTTTTCAAAAGATTTTTGACATTCTTGAGTCCAATCAAATGGTGTATCTTTTATCAGAAGATTGCATAATGGTCTAGATATGTCATTAAAGTCCTTAATGAATCTTCGATAGAATCCTGCATGTCCTAAAACGGAACGAACTTCTCTGAGTGTTTTTGGGGAAGACAAATGAGCAATTAATTCAACTTTAGTCTCATCAACTTCAATTCCTTTAAAAGATATCACATGACCTAACATGATTTCTGAGGTAACTATGTAATGACATTTTTTTCAATTTAAAACAAATCCTTTTTTCTTTGCATCTTTTAAGAACTTTATCCAAATTATCAAGATAATTTTCAAAAGAATTTCTAAAAATTGTCAAGTCATCCATGAAAACCTCTAAATAATGCTCAATTATGTCACTAAAAATACTTAGCATGCATCTTTGAAAAGTTACAGAAGCATTACAAAGGCCGAAATACATTCTTCTATATGCAAAAGTGTCAAAGGGGCACGTTAAAGTGATATTTTCTTGATCCTCTAATGCAATTGATATTTGATTATACCCCGAATAACCATCAAGAAAACAGTAGTAGGGATGTCTTGCTACTCTTTCTAGAATTTGATCAAGAAATGGTAAGGGAAAATGATCTTTTCTACCAATTTTCTAAAATCAATACACATACACCAACTAGATGAAGCTCGCGTAGGCATTAATTCACATTTTTTTCATTTTCAACCACTATTATTCCAGATTTCTTCGGCACAACTTGAGTAGGGCTTACCCACTGGCTATCGGAGATAGGGTAGATAATTCTAACATCAAGTAATTTAAGAACTTCAACCTCGACTACCTCTTTCATGTATGGATTTAATTTTCTTTGAGGTTATTGTGATGTTTTAGCATTATCCTCTAAATGTATTATATGTATACAAATTAATGGATTAATGTCTTTTATATCCTTTAATGTCCATCCAATTGCACTTTTATGCCTTTTAGGTACTTCTATCAACATACTTTCTTATTCTCCAGTAAGGATTGATGAAATTACTATTAGAAAACTTTATTCTTCTCTAAAAAATGTGTACTTCAACCCAGCAGGTAATGACTTTAGTTCTAGTGTAGGAACTTCTTCATGAGTATTATCATTCATAGGTTTTAGCTCTTCGAATTTCAACTTCTATCCTTTGTATTCCATTACCTGTGTACAATCAAGCAAAAAGCATATTTTAAAAATATCATCATCTACTTGTGTAACACCTTCCTTAGGGCATCACATTTCTGACTACCAACTCCCAATCTTCAAAATCAGTTCATAAAAGGTTTGAGTTATAAAACATGGGTTTTAAAATTTCTTCTTGCGGTAATATAAACTTACTGATATTTATAAGTAATACTAAAAAATAAATTTAAACTGATTAAAACTCATATAACAGACATCACTTAATATTTAACAATTATTCAAGAAATATAAAAATTACAGACTCAATTTTAAACAGTAGCAAACCCCATGACGGGTCCTACTTAATAGCATGGTAAAACACTAACGAGAAAACTTAACATACTTATTCTTTCTTGTATTTATCTTGATGCATCATATATTTGTTCCTCATCAAAACTGTACACCAAAGAATCCAGGATGGTCACCCCTCCATGTTATCATCAATCTCAGAATATTTGTCTCCAGTCATGTCTAAGAATCTTGTTCTATCTACTATATAATTTTTAATAATACAGACATAGCAAAACAATATAACAAAGAGATGAGATCACCTACGCCAATACCAACATGGTAGCATAGAGATAACACAAACAACATATCATATAGATATATCATACCATAATTACAATCATGCCATCAACATTATTGTCATTACACAGATACAATAATTACAATCATGCCATCAACATTATTATCATTATCATCATCCAGTATTCCTCAATTATTATATCACACAGATATAAATATTCAATATTTACGATAATACCCTCAACATTATCCAGGTATTCAACAGTTCAATTATCATAACCAATACTCAATAATGATGCATATGTTATGCATGTGCACATAGACTCAATGTCCTACTCCATAGAGGTTTTCACAATTTCAAGAAGAATGTTCTGGTTAATTGCCCAGCATAAACCCACAGACAATTGCCCAGCCTCAGCCCACAGACAACACTTAGCTTAGCCCATAGACAATCTTCCAGTCGTTGAAAAGAATCGTGTTATTGTCGGGTATCGTCAATGCATTACAACGGACTGCATCGCCAAGTGGCATATGGTCCAACCTTAGCCCACAGACAAATACCCACTAGTCGACCGCCGCGCCTTGACGCCTCCGAGATCCATCATAGACCTCACTATCAATTCTCATTCCCTCTTCAACCACAAGGGTCACAATAGCATCAGCTATTAATTTTTGTTCAATTCAAAATCATCATATGCCTCAATGCATATTTTTCAATTTCATCATATGCTTCATTGTATATCTTTCCAATGCATAATCAATGCACCAATGCCAATCACAGGCAAAATTCATCATTTTCAATGCATGTTCAATGCACCAATGCCAATTACAGACATATCTTTCCAATGCACGTAAAATGCACTAAATGCCAATCACAGGCAAAACTCGTCATTTTCTCATACAGTGTCCATACACTGGTTCAACAGTAATCATACTGTATATTCAATAGCGAAATCATGTTATCGCGTGTTCATAGTCACAAAACACTTTCGTCGTGTGTTTACAATCGCGCAACATTTCTGTTACGTTTTCAAATTACGTATTGATTTTTTAACGTTTTCTCAATCACATAAAAATATATACACGTTACTCCGCGTAGCGATTTTTCACCATTTTTCACATTCGCGAAACTTAAAAATCATTCTTTTAAGTTGCGTAAACCATTTTTCATCATTTTTGAAATATTTAAACGCTTTCCAAATCGCGTAGAAATATTTTAACATTTTTCAAATCACGTAGCTTAAAAATCACATTTTAAAGTTACGTAAATCATTTTTTACCATTTTACAATCACGTAAAATATTCCTCAATATTCCAAACATTATTTTGGACTTTCAAACAATTCTAACATTATTTTTCACATTTCTTCTTTAAGAAATCCTTTCCTCAAAATAATATGACTTCTCATATTATTTTCCTCATTTTCTTACTCAAGAAAATCCTTTTCACAATATATTCCACAAATTCACAATTCCATTGAATTAAATCAATGTTTCCATCTTAAAATTTACTAACGCGCTCCAAAACCCAAAGAATGAGTTACACGTTAGAAAATCTCAAGTCACCAACGTATTTTTTGTAATTTCAAATCAATTCTAAAAATCAATTCTCTTTAAAATAAATTGAGGTTCAATCACTTTCAACCTCTCTTTTCCATTCATATATGAAAATCCCATTTTCTCAAGTGATAAAACACTCTGATTCCCTTTTCAAATACCTTAAACTAAATCAATTATATTTCCACTTGGAAAATCACTTTGTTTCATCAAAATGAAGGCATTACAAGCCTTCCAAAACTGTGGTACTTGGTTTCAATGGCCATCAAATATTTTTCCTTCTAAGTCAATATGGTTTTACACAAACAAAACCATTAAAAATTCCTTAACAAAACCATGAGACTCATAGTCTTTGAAATCAAATCATTTGTTCATTTTCATTTTTCACTTTCTTTGCAAATCCTTAAAATCATCAACTCATTGCTCTTTTCATTTAAAACTCATGATTAATAAAATACTTAAAATATTTTTATTCAAAATGTCCTTGAGTTCCCTTAAATTCCATTCTTGTTTTTACACAAAATAAATCAATAAAAATTCTTCTCAAAACCGTGAATACTACTTCTTGAAAAACAAACCCTTTGTTTATTTTCCTTGCTTTTCTAATCATCCAATTTTATCATTCATAAAAATATTAATTTATGAACACCTATTTTGAGGTGTCTTGGCCGAAATTCCTCTTGGTCTTTGGAACCAAAAATTGTTTTCTTTTTCATCATCAAATCATGGCATACATATACATATTTCATCATAAATACCACAAACATGCCATAATTAAAACAATAAATCATACTAAGCATGTAAGCACAAATAAACCATGCAAAGCATATCAAACATAAGCAAATAATTCAAAATGCATAAACACCCACAAATAATTACATGACCATGGATATGAATCCTCACATGGATTCATCATCCATCAAATACAAAACCATCTCTCACCACCATACTTGGTTGGTGAGATGAATCTCCCTCTTACCTCTTGAAGAACCTCAAAAGCTCATTGTTTTACTTCTTTTTCCAAGTCCTTCACCACCAAGGACTTCTCAAATACAAAACAAAACATACATAATTAATATATATAAGACTTGAATAAGAAAACCATGGATATGAATCATGGTTAGAACCTTGAAAATCAAAAGAAAAGTGAAGATTAACAAACTTCACCAATAAAGCTTCAATCTTTAGCTTGAAGAACAAGGTTGAAGATGGATGATTTAGAGAAAGTCTCCAACATGAAAGTTGCTTAGAATATCATATAGATTCAAGATCTATAGTTGGATGAAATTAAAAGAGATTGGAGGGTGATTTTGGGTGATATGGCTGAATGGTTCCTTTTGAAGAACAAGGATGGAGTTTTTGATTTTTGTGAAAGGAAGACTTCTTAGACTTGGTTAAGATAAAGAATGAAGTGAAAACACTTAGTTTTTCTTCCTACCAATTTCGTAGAGCTCCATGGAAAAATCCCTAAAAATCATAAACAAATGTTAAAATCAATAACAAGTGTAGAAATAGGTAAACCATGGTTCAAGCATGGCTTAGAAAATTAAAACTTGAAGTTTGGGTGAAGAGATAAGAACTTTACCCTTTATGATAGATACTTAAAGCTTGGATTTGAAGCTCAAGATGAATGATTTTGTGAAAACTCATAACTAGAGATGTTCCTAGAATAAGGTAAGGATTCAAGAAATTAGGTTGGATAAAATTTTTGAGTGACGGAGGGTATATTTGATGATCATGGCCGTGTGCTAGCTTGAAGGAGAAGGAGAGAAATTTTTCTAAGAGCTTTAAGTTTTTGGAAATGATCAATAATGATCAAGAATGGCAATAATGGTCATGAAACACTTTTCTATGGTCTTAAGCCACCAAAAACTGTCCCCGCCATGCATTCTCTTAAGAGTGCAAAATGATCAATAATGATCCATATTGACTAAAACAACTAATAATGATATTCAAACTTTTCCTTTAGCTTCAAAACAACACAAAAACCATCCCCCCTTCCATTATGCATTCATAAAGTTGTCATCTTTTCTAGCCACCATTTAGAGCAATTTAAGCCATTGATTAGATCAATGGTTAGGATTAAGCTAGACTTTTGATTAGAAGACTTAATCTAGGCCATTAGATCTTTCCTCCTTGAAATCCTAGCCATTAGATGCATCTCCAAAATGAAGGGTCAAGATTACTCCTTCTTACTTTTAATCCAAGGGTCATAATTAGTCATAGCCATTTTAGAAGACCAAATCTCCACGCTTGATTAAATCCACATCCAATGGTCATAAACGATCTATCTCCACCGTTGATTAAATCCAAATCCAATGATCACAAAAGGTCCTAGCCACTTTGTAAGACTAAATCTCTATCCTTAATTAATTCTTCATCTAATGGTTATAAATGGTCATACCCATTTTATTAGACCGATTCTACACCGTTGATTAAATCCACAGTTGATATCAAAATCTTAAACATTAAGCTTGCTTCTTATTGGTCCGTCAAAAAGTTGTCATAACCACTAATGTTGACTTAACAGTATAATATTTATTTTTATCTGTTATAACCCCATGAAAGAATATATTTACTGTATTTTTATCGCCTGATAATTAAATACAGTACAATACACAGTAAAAGAAAATTTTAAAAACTGTTTCCGGATTCAGGTTTAGTAAGATCCCCCATCTCCGTCTAAATCGTATAAATTTTTCTATGCGTAGATAAATTTTCACTTTGCGGGACCCACCTCGGCCCTACATAGGACCACCTGGGCCCACAGCCAACCCAAAAACAATTATAGAAATATAAAAATTTCATAATCATCCACAAAATCACAAAAATTATAAAACGTAGAAAAATCAAATCAGATTATGTAAAATAATTAAGACTTAACAGTAATAATTAAATTACGTAAAATTTTCCCCGGCCCAAAAATTATTATTTTCCTGACACGGAGTAAATCACTCAAAACGATCAAATGTACTGACAGAATACTCAAAATAATTTTACAGTACACAAAAATCACTAAGCAATAGAATTCTATTAACTGTCAAAATTATTATCAACTATTTAGGAAATTTGGGGTGTTACAACTTGCGTACCTGAATTAAATGAATTAATTAAACAAACTTCTAATGGGTCAGAAGAACTCCCTTTTAGAAGATGTTCATCTACAATGGCCTCAATCCTGTTAGTTTCCTTATTTTTATCATAGACTTCCTGTGGTTGCTTGCATATGTTGAAAACATTAAGCTCAAGTGTCATGTTTCCAAATGTTAGCTTCATCACTCCATTTCTTAAATTTATCAAAGCATTAGATGTTGCTAAAAATTGGCGATCTAAAATAACAGGAATGGACTTAGAACTATTAACCATAGGTTCAATTTCCAAGACAATAAAATCCATAGGATAGTCTACTTATTAGGCATGAGCTTATCCTATATGTGATAGTTACTTCGTCACACAGTCCTATCCCTAGCAAAATAGTCTCGCCTATAATTTGCTCAATAATAAGGGAATAGCACATAAGGATCATCCCAAGGTACGAGGATCATTTTCACATATTTTAATTACCGGGCACTATAAGGATGCACATACAACATGTCATTTCATTACTGGTTCAACTTTAACAAATAAAGGAGCATAACTTCTTAGTGCATCACATCTACCTTTGATTGCAAGATTTAAATGATGCAAATCCAAGTACAGGTTGTCTCAAGTAATAAATTTCTCGGGAGTCCGAGGTCGATCTACAGGGAATTGATGAAGAGAAATTATTTGAGGTAAGAAAAGGATTTGTCACAACACCAAAAGTAATAAAAGATGTTTACAAATGAATTTAAGAACTTGCTTAGGTTAGGAGATCTACTCTTGGTAATAAATAAAAGGCAAGATTATTTCTCTTTATAACTCAATTTAAATCCACACACAACGGAGATTCCAATAGGAAAATATAACATTCAAAGTTCAATTATATATGTAATCTGATGAGCATATATTTTATACATTAATAAACTCTCATTTTTAGTCATTTCCACTCTTCATATACTTAATTGATTAAGCCTGGTTATGTTTTGTAAGATTGGACTCAAATTGGACTTAATTGATTTTTTTCAGCATTATTTGGGTCTTATACTATTTCTGTATTTTGGTAATATCTTGAGTTCTAGATATCTAGCAATTATGAATTTAACCTTGTAGAAAAGCTGAGAGAAAGTTCTACAACTTTCATGAAGAGCTCCAGGTAACATATGGACATCTAGAACAGCTAAATGGGCTTGGAAGACAGAACACAAGTTTTGTGTCTGGAACCTGAATAGTGTACAGTAATTAGAGCATAACTCGGGATATAAGAATTATCTTGCACTGAAATTTAGACATCTAAAAGTTAAGATCAAGATCTACAACTTTCATGAAGATGACTTTTCTATTTGATGACGGAATCCATGACTTAAGCAATGAATGATTTCGGAGACAAGAAATCTCAATGATTTTTCACTCTTATCCTCACCATTTGGCATTTTCCACTCATTCATCCACTCATCCACCTACTCTTAATCAGCCCCTTTGTCATTTTGTATTCTTAATCCTCTATAAAAGGCACCATTGGCTGACCATTTGGGGCACTGGGTGTGAGGCTTAATTTTTACAAGTTGTGGTTATGATTGTTTATTGTTTTCCTTTGTTGTAATTTTTCTTGTTCTAAATTGAAGCTATGTTCATCTTTCTCTTCTTCTCTCTTTCTTTCTTCTTATCCATGAGTAACTAAATCTTCCTCTTGCTTGGGTGAAAGAGTGAAGCTCTTGGTAATGAAATAAGGTTAGATTATTCTATTTCTTGTGCTTAAATGATATATTATCAATTGGACATTATATGTGTTATATTTTGTTTCCAATCAAGTTAAAAACCTTCTTTGTATAATGGAGATCTTGATTTATTGTAGACAATACGATTGGCACAGTGAATGCTTGAACTCATTTACAAATATTGGTAGATAATTAAAGAAATCATAATATGATTGCATATATAATTGAACTTTGAATGTTATATTTTCCGATTGGAACCTCCGTTGTGTGTGGATTTCAATTGAGTTATAAAGAGAAATAATCTTACCTTTAATTAATTACCAAGAGTAGATCTCCTAACCCAAGCAAGCTCTTAAATGCATTTCTAAACTTCTTTTATTACTTTTGGTGTTTTGACAAATCATTTTCTTACCTCAATTAATTTTTCTTCATCAATTCCCTGTGGATCGACCTCGGACTCCCGAGAAATTTATTACTTGAGACAACCTGCACTTGGGTTTGGATCTTTAAATCCCGCAGTCAAGTTTTTGGCGCCGTTGTCGGGGACTTGATTTGAAGTTTTGATTTATTGAGGTTTATTTTCTTTAATAAAATCTATTCTCTCTTCTCCCTCACCAGAGCAAAAGATCGGTTTATCGATCCTTCGGTTTCTTTACTAACTCTCTAACTTACTAACTATCTAACTTACTAACCTACTAACTTATTAATATACTAACATACTAACTTTTATATTTATGTTATTTATTTTCTGTTTACTAACTTTTAATTTATGTTATTTATTTTCTGCTCTTTATTTTCTGCACTTTCTAACTTACTAATTATTAACTATCTAATTATCTAACTTTTTACTTTATCAGATTCTAACTTTTTACTTGTTAATATTTATTGGGTGGTTAGTTTATACCACATCCTTGTTAATATTTAATGGTGGGTGACACCGCCAGCTTGTACATTATTTTTGTTTATTTATTTTAAGTTATTTATGTATTTATGCTTAATTGGTATCGTGATTTAAATTCTGGTCGTTTAGTTAAAATTAATCCCGGTACTTTATATATTGATTTGTTTGAATCACAATCACACACAATTGACACAATGGCTGACAATGAAAGTGTATATGATGAACCTGAAAATCAACCGTTGTGAACCATGCGTAAATATTTGCAACCACCTCGAAATTCTAGTCCATCATGTTTTATCTTTCCACTCAATGCCAACAATTTTAGGTTTAAGCCAGGTATGATTTCTTTACTTTCTAATTTTTTAATGGTTTAGAATCTGAAAGTCCATATTTACATCTGAAAGAATTTGAGGAAGTATGCATTGCCTTCAATGATCAAAATTGCACTGAAGAGATTGTTAAGCTTAAATTGTTTCCTTTTTCTTTAAAAGATAAAACAAAATCTTGGCTTAACACTTTGAAACCAAGATCAATTGGCACATGGTAAGAAATGCAAGGTGTCGCGACCGGGATCGCGGCGAAATACAGCAACTCGCGTATGATTTTAAAAAAATGATTAAAATATGGAGTCGCCACCAATTTTATTTGAATTTAGGAAAAATTGGAAAACCTTTTTAGAAAATGGTCTTTGGAACCAAATCGGATTCGGGAGTCGGTTATGGATAGGGAAGGGTGGAAACTTAATCCCACCGCACTTCTATCACACCCGGCCCCGAGATCGCATACCTTAAGTTAATTGTGCAAAAATTTGATAATCTCAAATTTATTTATTTTACCCCTTTTTTTAAAAAGACTTTGCAAATATTTTATTTTTTATTTTTTTATTTTTTTTATTTTTTTTATTTTAAGAAAATAAAAACCAAATTGTAAAAATTTAATTTTAACTTGACAATTGAAATTCTCCTCCTACGCACTTCGTGCAATGAGGAACTCAAAGTTACGTAGTTCTTAAAAAATAAGTGTGAGTTGATTAATTTTAATTAAAAAAAAAATTTGGAAAGAAAATTTTTTATTTTAACAACAAAATCATTCTTACACAGATTCAAGGTAGCACTAGACTACTCAACAAACCCTTATGATCCAAATGACACCAAGATAGCATCTCGCTATTCAATCACCGCCGTCGATCATTGCAAATGATTAATTTATTATTTTTATTTTTCATTTTTTTAAAATTTTATATTTGTATTTTTTTTACTTTTCATTAGTCACAAAACACAACATAAAATACACTATCAAATAAAATAAACACTCTCAAACAGGAATAGATCCTAAAAAAAAGGAAAAAAAAAATAAACTCAAATCACAAGCTTTCATTATTATTATTACTTTTACAATCAATAAATTAACCCAAAAAAAAATTTATTTATATATATATTAAAAGCCAACAGAAAAGGGGTGGGGGATTAAACCAACCCACGTAAAAGTATATATATTTTTTAAAAAAAAAATAAAAAGCTACCTACAGAACCCTTCATTTCACGTTTTCATGCAAGTTTACTTTTTAAAACAAAAGAGAGGCAATAGCACGTTAAAAAAAAAACTCACCTCCTGTTAAACAGAGAAAACTAACAGCAAGAATATCTTCTTGCTCTAGAGAGGAAAAACGATGGGAGCTCTGCCAGTGTGCAAGTGGGCTGCGGTGTTGGATGATTGTGGTGGTGCTCCTGTGTTGATGGGTGTTGGTTGCTTTGAGTTAACTCGGTTGGTTCACTGTGGAGGCGCCGCTACCATGACGTGCTTGGAGGTTTGGAGAAGATGAAGATGGTGGTGGATGGGTTCACGTGGAGAAGGCCGAGGGTGTTGAAGGCTTAGTGATGGTGAAGGTGGAGTGTTGTAAAGGCTTGGTGATGGTGAAGGTTGTTTGGTGGGGCTAGGTGGAGTTGAAAGGAAGATGGTGAGAAGGGTGCTCGCTGGATGTTTACGCTTGGTTTGCGTGTTATGTGCGGGAGCTGATCTTGGAGGTTTTACGTGGTGGAGGGTGATGAGGTCTGAAGTAAAGGTGGTGGAGGTGATGAGGGTGACTTTTGGCTTTGAGGTTAAAGATGGCTATGGAGTTCAAAGAGATGGCCACGGTTTGGGTTGCTGGTCTTCACGTAGAGCTGGTGATGGAAGAAAATGAAGGTGGTGAAGAATGGTGAAGGAGTTTGGGAAGCTATGGAGAATGGAAAATGATCACGGTTGCTGCTGGTGAAGTGAACATGATGAAAAATGGATCCTTCCCCTGGTTGCTCTACGTGAGTCTTCTGTGTAAGAGTGAAAGTTGGTTTTGGCTGCTACTTGTTGATGGTGATGGGCAAGGATGAAGATGAAGGATGAAGTTGATGGCTTGGGGGAGAATGAAGGTGGCAGCAGGAAGGTGGTTTGAAGGGTGCTGCTTGAGATTGATGATGTAGAAAATGGTTATGTTGGAAGGTTATGGGTGACAGGTTGCTGGGGCAAGTTTTCTCGAGTCACGGTTGGAAGTGAAGGCTTGGAGGTTTGATGGATGATGGATGGAGATGAGGAGGGAGATGGTGGTTGGGAAGGCGTGGCGCAGGTTGGATGGAGGTTTGATGGAAGTTTGAGGAGCATGTTGGAAAGCTTGGTGGGTGGATAATGGGGTTGCTAGAAAAATGGTGCATGGGGTGATGGTGGCTACGGGTGATGGAATGGCTTGCTGTTATGGATGCTAACGTTGGTGAAGGTGGTAGCATCTAGGTGGAAGAAGGAAGCTTGGTGGAGTGCTACGGGAAAGTGAGTTAGAGGTGGAGTTTGGTTTCACGTGGGGAAGTGAAGCTGGTGTTTGGAAGAAGATGGTGATGCTTTGGTGGTGAGTGGAGCTGCGTGGAGTTGGCTTCGTTATGGAAAATGGAAGATGGAAGGTGGGTGAGGGTGGAGCTACGGTTGAGTTGCTGAAAATGGTTGAGCTTGGTGAAGAAGGGTGATGGTGAAGGAGTGAAAATGAAGGAGAGGAGTAGGGGGTCTGGAATGGAGGTGTGGTGCGAATGAAGGAAAAGAAATCCCCCTCTCGTGCTTGCGTGAAACCGTGAGGAAGAAGGAGGAAAAAAAAAAAACTTGTGTGCTTCCCTCCTCCTTGCTCTACGTGAGAAGAAAGAAAATGGCCGAAATCGTGTAATCTTGCCCTCTCGTGTTGCCTCTCTTGTAATGTGCCCCTGTTATTGCTTGCGTGAGTGAATATATAGGAAAGAAAAAAGTGCCGTGAGTGGAGTGGGTGCAATTAGTGAGTGCCATTGAGTGCAATTGTGAGTGCAGAGTGTGAGTGGAAATTGAGTGCAATTTGGAGTGTTGTGAGTGTAGAGTGGAGTGCAATTGAGTGCATGGTGAGTGCGTGGGAAAAAAACGAAAGTGAGTGCAGAGTGGGTGAGTGTCAGAAAGTGAGGAAATTGAGTGCTAAGTGATTGTGTGCACTGCAGAGTAGTGATAGTGGGTATATGTGGGGACGTGAGAATAGGTGAAGGTGGTTATGGAAGGAAGAAAATGGAATGGTGGGTATGGGATGAAGAAATGGAAGTCCCCCCGTTATTGTGCAGGCGTGTGTGTGTGCCTTCTTTTTTTTATATTATACCTTTTTTATTTTTTTTTATTTTATTTTATTTTATTTTTTTTATTTTTTTTTTATTTTTTATTTTTATTTTCATTTTTTTTATATTATTATTATTATTTTTAAGACTAAGATGAGCTTAATCTGCTTAAACTAAAAAAAGGCTAGGTAAAATGGGCTAAAAGGTGGGCCATAAATTTTTATTTTTTTTTTTTTTAAATTTCCTCTTTTTTTTTTTTTTTATATATTTTATTTTTTAGTCCTGGCCAAAATTGAGTGTTCATCATTAGCTTTTCTTTTACTTGTTTCTTATTAGATAATAAGAATAACCGTAGTTTTTCTAATTATCGTCATAAGAAATGAGTAAAGATATGAACTTCAATTTTGTCCGGCAAAACAAAACAAGGCAAGAAATTGAAATGCATGGAGTCGATGCACTCAACAAAAAATTTAAAAGAATAGAGCCAATGCGCTCAACAGAAATTAAAATGAACAGAATTAAGAATGAATGGAGCCAATACGCTCAACGTAAACTAAAATGCAAAGAGCCAATGCGCTCAATGTAAATTAAATATGCAAGGAGCCGATGCGCTCAACAGGAAATTCAATATGCAAGGAGCCGATGCGCTCAAATGTAAATTAAAATGCATGGAGCCAATGCGCTCAATGTAAATTAAATATGCAAGGAGCCGATGCGCTCAACAGAAATTAAAATGCATGGAGCCGATGCGCTCAACAGAAATTAAATATGCAAGGAGCCGATGCGCTCAACAGGAAATTAAATATGCAAGGAGCCGATGCGCTCAATGTAAATTAAATGCATGGAGCCGATGCGCTCAATGTAAAAATTAAAATGCATGGAGCCGATGCGCTCAATGTAAATTAAAATGCAAAGAGCCGATGCGCTCAACAGAAATTAAATATGCAAAGAGCCGATGCGCTCAACAGAAATTAAATATGCAAGGAGCCGATGCGCTCAACGTAAATTAAAATGCATGGAGCCGATGCGCTCAATGAAAATTAAATATGCAAGGAGCCGATGCGCTCAATGTAAATTAAAATGCAAAGAGCCAATGCGCTCAACGTAAATTAAATATGCAAGGAGCCGATGCGCTCAACAGAAATTAAATATGCAAGGAGCCGATGCGCTCAACGTAAATTAAAATGCATGGAGCCAATGCGCTCAATGAAACTAAAATGCAAAGAGCCAATGCGCTCAATGTAAATTAAATATGCAAGGAGCCGATGCGCTCAACAGAAATTAATATGCAAGGAGCCGATGCGCTCAACGTAAATTAAAATGCATGGAGCCGATGCGCTCAACGTAAAATTAAAATGCATGGAGCCGATGCGCTCAAAATTAAATGGCAATGGGCAAACTCGTCCCGAAAATTAAATGGCAATGGGCAAACTGTGTCCCGAAAATTTAAATGACAATGGGCAAACCCGTGTCCCGAAAATTTAAATGACAATGCAATGAGTGATGCACTCAAAAATTTAAAATGCATGGAGCCGATGCGCTCAAAGAATAAATGACAGAGCCGATGCGCTCAAAATTAAATGACAGAATTTAAAATGCATGGTGCATGATGCGTTCAAAGAAATATGGAATTAAAATTTTTCTTTTTTCTCTTTTTATTTTCCCTTTTTCTTCGAAAACCAATACGAACCAACAATGCCATGGAAAGCTTTGACCAATCAAACCCTTTGCCCACATATTTTTTCTTCATCGATCCTTTGTCACCGAGACTCCCTTAGATTTTCTTTTCCTTTTCATTTTTCTCGACCACCTTGTTTTCCTTAGCAACACATCACAACCTCGTTTCTTGAATTATTGAGATCCTTTAATCTGAATTAATCATTGATGGATTGTCGCAAAATTGTCGATCAAATTGTTGACCTTAAGTTTATTTTATTTGAGACATAAATTAATGAGTAAGCATGCATTCATGAATGGACGTAAATTTGTTGAATGAACAAACTTCCCTTTTATTATTTTGGTAATGTAATCGTACATGACTTTTGACAAGACACATACTTGAAAGACAAAAGAAAGATTGCAAGAAAAATAAAAACTTTGCCCCAAAGATGTTGGTTCCTTGTTCCTCATTCAATTAATTCATTGCAAATGCTTGACAACTCAATCACCGCTTCGCGATACCTCCTTCAACATGAATTCTCTTTAATTTCCTCAAAAATTTTGCCCCAAGATTGCCAATTCAATGCGAACAACTTGCCCACGTGTAACTCGATTGGACACACATCAAAAATTGCCCCAGCTTGGTGAATCCTCAAGAAGTTTCGACTCACTTCCTTTGAGATTTTGCCTATTTATTTGTCCTAACTTTTGCTTAGACTCGCTTTTTTCGGGTTTTCACCTAACGGACTCTCTCTTTTTTTTCATTTTTTTTAATTGCTCTAACTTTTGCTTAGGTTGCCTTTTCGGGTTTTCAACCTAACGAGCTTTTTCTCTTCTTTTTAGGCATAGAATTTCTTGACAACATCGTATTCACAGGCCTTGGCAATTCTTCTCCATCCATATTCTCGCAAAATTAACGCTCCTCCGTAAAATGTCTCGCTTGACTATGTACGGGCCTTCATAATTCGAGCCCATTTTCCTCCGGGCGTCTTCCTGGTTAGGGAGAATCTTTTTCAAAACCAGATCCCCCGAATAGAATTCCTTGGGACGAACTTTCTTGTTGAAGGTTCCGCCATTCCGCTTTGATACAATTGCCCATGACAAATAGCCGTCAATCTCTTCTCTTCTATCATATTCAATTGCTCATATCGAGTCTTCACCCATTCGATTCTTCTAACTCCGCTTCCACTAGAACTCTTAGAGAAGGGATCTCGATTTCTATTGGAGAGACAACCTCCATCCCATATACCAAAGAGAAAGGCGTTGCCCCAAGGTTTGATCGTATATTAGTACGATATGCATGCAAAGCATAGGGTAACATTTCATGCCGCCTTTGTAGTTCACCACCATCTTAGCAACAATTTTCTTAACATTCTTATTTGCCGCTTCAACCGCTCCGTTCATCCGAGGCCCGTATGGAGCTGAATTATGATGCTTAATTTTGAAATTCTCACAGAACTTTTAATCTCAAAGACCATTGAGATTGGTACCATTATCCGTGATTATCCTTTCTCGGAATTCCATATCTCGCAGACAATATCCCTTTTGAGGAATCTCAAAAACACCTTTTGAGTGATGTTGGCATAAGAGGAAGCTTCTACCCACTTGGTGAAATAGTCAATCGCCACTAGGATGAAGCGATGACCATTGGAAGCTTTGGGATTAATGGGCCCAATGACATCTATTCCCCACATTGAGAAAGGCCAGGGAGACACCAAATTATGCAAAGGGAAAGGAGGTGTGTTGACTCGATCCGCATACATCTGCATTTTTGACACTTCCGTACATGATTTATGCAAATCTGTTTCCATTGTGGACCAATAATAACCACTCCTTAGAATTTTCCGAGCCATCATATGACCATTAGCATGAGTTCCACATTCCTTCATGAACCTCAGTCATGATTACACGAGCTTCACAAGCATTCACGCATCTAAGTAAAGTACCATCGTGACTTCTTTTATACAAAACCTCTCCATTCAAGAAAAAGGTCACTGCCAACCGGCGGATAGTCTTCTTATTCACCTCACTTGCTCCCGTTGGGTATTCTCTATGCTGAATATACTGCTTGATATCATAATACCAAGGTTTACCATCTGGCTCGCTTTCCACATTAGCGCAATATGCAGGCTCACTGTGCATCTTCACTTGGATGGGTTGAACATTATTATGAATATCCAACTTGGTCATTACAGCTAAAGTGGCCAAGGCATCTGCAAACTGATTCTGGTCTCGGGTCAAATGGGAGAAGGTCACCTCCTCAAACTTCTCAACCAACTGGATTAAATACTTTTGATAAGGTATCAACTTCGGATCCTTGGTTTGCCATTCACCATTCACCTGATAAATGACGAGTGCTGAGTCTCCAAATACTTTTAACTGCTTGATCCCCAAGTCAATTGCAACTTGTAAACCATTAGCACAGGCCTCATACTCTGCAACATTATTGGTGCATTCAAAATCCAACTTGATAGCAACTGGGTATTGCTTTCCCGTTGGTGAAACAACCACGGCTCCTATGCCACTACCATGCATGTTAACTCGCTCCATCAAAATACATCTTCCAAATGTTCTTCTTCTTCTTCTTTTCCTTCTTCCGCCATCGTATTTCTTCATCGTGAAATTCAGATATCACTAGTTGTCCACCCTCAAGAGGGTTTTCACCAGATGATCAAAGAATCACACTTCCTTTGATGGATTTCCGAGTCATGTACTTGATATCAAATTCGATAGCATCACTTGCCACTTTGAAACTCTTAATGAAATACGAGGACTTTCAAATATGTATTTTATGGGGTCTATTCGAGAGATCAACCATGTGGTGTAATAGAGCATATACTGTCGTAGCCGTTTTGAGGTCCATACCAACGCACAACAAGTTTTCTCAATAGCCATGTAACGAGCTTCACAATCATTAAACTTCTTACTCAGATAGTAAATTGCTTGCTCTTTCTTTCCCGATTCATCATGTTGTCCCAGCATTGCCCCCATTGAGGTCGGTAATACAGTTAGGTACAAAATTAAGGGACGACCCGGCGTAGGGGGTACCAAAATAGGAGGATTCATTAAATAAGCCTTTATCTTGTCAAAAGCTTCCTGACATTCTTCATCCCATTTGCCTGGTTGATGCTTCTTCAATAACTTGAATATAGGCTCACAAGTGCTGGTTAAGTTAGCAATGAATCTGGCAATGTAATTGAGTCTCCCGAGAAAACTTCGCACCTCACGCTCCGTCTTAGGGGCAGACATCTCTTGTATTGCTTTTGCTTTATCTGATTCACCTTTATTCCTTCTCTCTAACAATGAATCCAAGCAATTTCCCAGCAGATGCTCCAAAAACACATTTGGCAGGATTCAACCTCAACTTGTACTTTCTGAGTCTTTCAAACAGCTTACGCAGGACTGCCACATGACTTTCTCCTTCTTTAGATTTGGCCACTATATCATCCACGTACACCTCAATCTCCCTGTGCATCATGTCATGAAACAATGCTACCATAGCACGTTGGTAAGTTGCCCCAGCCGTTCCTTAATCCGAACGGCATCACCGTGTAACAAAACGTTCCCAAGGAGTAATGAAAGTGGTCTTTTCTTTGTCATTGACATCCATGGGAATTTGGTTGTACCCTGAGTATCCATCCATGAATGAGAACCCGTGATTCTTAGCAAGTGTTATCAACCGTAACATCAATGTGAGGGAGTGGAAAATCATCCTTCGGGCCGGCCTTATTCGGATCTCTATAGTCCACACACATTCGACTTTTCCATCTTTCTTAGGTACCGGCACGATATTAGCTACCCACTTTGGGTGTCTTGACACTTCCACAAAGCCTCGCTTCCAACCGCTTAGTCACCTCTTCCTTGATCTTCGTAGACATATCGGGATGCATCCTTCTCAATTTTTGTTTCTTTGCCTCAATATTCGGGTATAGTGGAATTTTATGCGATGCTATATCCGGGTCTAACCCCGGCATATCCCGATAAGACCAAGCAAAAACATCCATATACTCTTTGAACAAATGTGATCATTTCTTCAAATTCGGGTTTCCCACTATCTTCAATTCTTTTTTCTCTTCCTCTCGTCCCCATGTTGACCACCTCTCGCTTCTTCGCCATTCAAGTTAAATCCCCTCTCTCGAGTACTCCAAGAATTTTGAAAAATTTTCAACAATTTCCTCATCTTCTCCAGTTCGGTGGGTCTTCTTCATCAATCATTGCAGAGAATCAATTGATGAGTTTTCAAGTCCCTTTCATGAGGCAAACTTTCTACGAAACTCAAATCCTCGGAAAGCCATTTTGTGTGGAGTTGGAAAAGCGAGAATAAAGCAGAATGACAAAGAAAGAACACGATATGGTACAGAAATGTAAAAAGAAAAAATGCAAAAGGATAAATCGAAAGTGCAACGAAGGGAAATGTCAATATTCATGCAAGTTCATTTAATTAATGTCTCAAATAACATAAACCATAAGTTCGAACAAACTTAAACAGAAATTACTTTGAAACAATCACATCAATAATTGGTTCGATTTCCAGCTTCTTTAGCGGCTCCTCATCGCAACAGACGGATTGCCTTGTGCTCTTCTTGGCTTTCTTCATGCAAAGCATTGATAGTGAGGCGGATTGAGGGTGAATGACCTCATCGTGCATAATCACCTCACCGGTCTTTGGGAATGTTTCTCTCAGATGGGGAATATACTTCGCTTTGCCCTTGTCATTCTTTCTTCCAAGAGTCATGCTCCTCATATGCTCCTCCAGAGATACTTCGTACCCTATCCCAAACTTGTCTGACTTTCCTGGGAGTGACACTGGCGACCGAGTACCTTGCAGCTTTGAACCCAAACCCTTTCCTTCCTGGTATCCACTACTAGCCATGATCCGAGCAACCACCTGATTCACACTTAGTGTGAGAGATTCATCTTTACCGAGTTCAGTTTCAACTATTTCGAAACTATGCCACATATTCTCCTCTTCTTTTTCTGCACTTTCCACATACGGCACTGAAACCGGTTTTGACAGCATAATCTCTTCCTCTCCATGTATGGTGATGACCGACCCATTCTCAATATATTTAACACTTTGATGCAGGGTGGAAGGAACAGCCCCGGCGGTATGGATCCATGGCCTCCCTAGTAACATGGTATAGCCAGGCTCCATATCCATGACTTGGAACAAGACTTGAAAATTGCTTGGACCAATCTCTAGCGGCAACATTATCTCTCCCACAATGCCTCTCTTGTTTCCATCAAAGGCTCGTACCACCATCTCCCGTGGCAACAGCTTCATCCTCACTTATTGCCAATGAGGTTAGAGTAGACCTTGGTAGGATATTCAAGTGGACCCCTCCATCGATCGAACCTTTGCAACTATATACCCTTTGCATCTTAGGGTTATATGTAAAGCCCGTGGGTTTTTCTCGACCGAGAGGTGATCTCTTCATCCATAAATACAATCATGTTGACACGCTTTACTGGATCCACCATGCTGACAACATTCTCATGGGTAACATCGGGTTTGACATAAGCTTCACTTAGTACTCTTAGCAATGCTTTCCGATGCAATTCCGATGTCAATACGAGTGACAAGAGATATCCTTGCCGGAGTCTTCTTCAATTGTTCCATCACGTCGTATTCACTTTGTTTCATGATCTTCGAAAATTCTTCTTCACCTTCTTCTCTCTCTCGTCTTCTTTTGACATTTCCTCTCTGCTCCCTTCCTTAACAATTTTCTCCTTTTCCAACTCTCCGGGCCATAGAATCGCCCACTCCCGGTAATTCCTCCTACCTTGACTATATTAGTCACCAACTCCTCATCTTTGTGTGCTTCAACAATTTGAGCCTTCGAAGTCTCTTCCCGACTCCTTTTGTCTCTACCTTGGTTTCATAATTCCATGGTACTGAATGAGTGTCATTATAAACAAATGGCACCGGCTTCTTGACCGTCACCACTACTTTACCCTGTCGGAGACTGATTGAGAGGTGGTACCTTGAGCACAAAACGTTCAACCACATTAACCTCTTCGAGGAAGCTACCCCTTGCCCGGCCTGTATTATTCCCAAAGTGAGTAAACCTTGGACTCGAACTTTAAAGTCCCAAAGAATTTTCAATATCGTGTCCTATTCCCCCACAATGGTAAACACAATTCAACTCGCATCATATTTTTCCTCTTCTTTCATCGTGGCGGCCGGTGCAAATATTGTAGCCAAATTTCTTCACCCTTCGAATATCCTTGTCATCGGTGTACGCAAGCTCATGACACTTCTTATGGATGACCCTTCCACCTCTAAAGCATTCACCATATTCCTTCCACCATGATTAGGAATTGGGTTGTTAACAATATCTTGGGTCCAAATTTCTCCTCCTGGATATCAAGCTTCCCATAAGCAATTAACTTTCTTACCGCAGCCTTAAAGGACTCGCAGCCTTCAATTGAATGCCCCGGATATCCATGTGATACTTGCAGTTGAGTTCGGGTTATACCATGATGGAAATGGTGGCTCTAATGGGCGCACAGAATTCCCGAAATAAGATGAGCATCAAACAAATGCCTTTGGAATAGGTCTCGCATTTGAAATGGACAACCTTGGAAAAGGGGGAAGGTTTTGAGGACGAAAGCGGCTTTGGTTTTGGGGGTTCAACGAGGTTGTGAGTGGTTTAGGTAATTTTGCGGAGGTGCAGTGGGGTATCGGGCATAGGTTGGGCGAGTTGGTGTATATGGTTGTGGCGAGGGACATTGTTAACTTGGAATTGTGGTGTTGGGATGAAGTTTGTGGCCGTATAATTTGGTGGGATGGATAATGAGGCAAAGGCGTGTCCGGTATGGAAAATGAGGGTTGGGGTTGTATGATGGTCGATGACTTGGGCTATATCGAGGTCCGAAATTTCGTGAGGCCGGATATAATTCACTTCGTGTTCTTTTTCTTTGGCCGAATCCTTTCTTGAAAATAGTATTCTCTCGTGCTACTCATGGGCAACTTCCCGCTTTGGCCAATATTTCAATTCTTTCTCCGTGGTTATTAAATCTGCAAAATCCTTATAGGTCGCTCCACCATCGTCCCAATAAAAGGGTTTCCTAGGGTCCCCAAGAAATACGAGCACATCTCGTACAATGTTAATGGGGTTGGACTTGAGCCGCCAAGGCTCTCCACCTCTCGCGCATATTGCTTGAATGGTTCATCATTTCCTTTCGCATCGAGCTCAATTGTTCCCGGGTTGGGGCTGCGTCCAAGTTGAATTTGTACCGGTCCATAAATAAGTCACCAATTCTCTCGTCCAAATGAGAGATCTTTGAGCGATCCAACCGAAGGTACCATTCTAGGGCGGGACCTCGTAAGACTCTCATGGAAGAAACCGATGAGGAACTTATCATCCCTAGACCAAACAGCCATCTTAGTCCCATAACCGATCAAATGGAAACGAGGATTGCCGCTCCCGTCATACTTCACAAAATCCGAATCTTGAAGTTGTTGGGGATTACTACATCCGTGGTAGGACACAACTCCTCTATCCTCAAGGGTCCATAAGCATTGGGGCCCTTTATCGCCTTAATCTGTTCCTCCATTTTCTCCATCCAATCTTCTTTCATTTTATCCTTCTCGCTATGACATGACTATTCCCGAACAAGGCATGGTCACGTGTCCCGGAATGGACACATGAGGTGGTTCCCAAGTAGGGCCTGCATAACCAGGGATTTCATTATGAGCGCCTTCTAAAGCATGATACCCCTCCCCAATGGGCGTGACTATTGATGTTGTTTGAGGTGGTTGCTCGCGGATTCCTGCAGCGATGCTTGAGGTTACGGCCGAGTAGATTGGAGCAAGCATCGGTGGCACGTTTGCATACATTTCAACCCCATTTGCATTCCTGTTTCCACTGATTAAGTGGAGAGACTCCCTTATATCTTGCAATATTGCTTCCAACCTCGCTTGGTTCTCTGACACCTCGTTTATCCTCCCTGTCACTTCGTCGACCTCCCTACTCAAGTTTCTTCCTGTCTCAGAATTATCGGCAGACCATTCTAGTCCGAGATCTTGTATTGTGAACTCGGGTTAGATTGGTCTCTTCTTTCCTAGGTCGCGCAATGATTCCTGAACCAATTTGATTTATTAACAAAGACTGAGATGAAATGAATGAGATGCATGAGAAGCATAAAATGAAATGAATGAAATGCACGGGATGCATAAGGTGAAATGAATGAACTTTGGAAACATTTTTTTTTCTCTTTTTTTTCTTTTCTTTTTTTTTTTTTTTTATTTTTTTTAAAAGATGCGATCAATGCCATGGAAATGTAAAATGTACATTTTTCTTTTTTTTTTTTTTTTTTACAATTATGAATGACATGAAAATGCATGATTTTAAATTTTTTTTTAGAATGCTATGAAAATGAAATGTATATTTTTTATTTTATTTTATTTTTTTTATGCAAGGAAATGACAAGAAAATGCAAGATGAAACATTCCCTTTTATGATTTTTTTTTTAACAAAGAATGAATGGTATGAGAAATGAACAGATAAAGAAAAAGCACGCTCCCTTTGTGTCCTAATCAGTGAAACTTAAAGGTTGGATTTTCCTTAAAGTCACGACTCTAATTTTGACAGTCACTACGTTCAATCTATCAAAGCAAGATTTTCGTGACGATCTAAACTTCTAAAAAGTCATGGTCCCAGATTGTCCCTCATCGTCACCAACACTTTGGCTAGTAAGAGTCCTCAATCCTCACCCATGATAGGCTACAAGCGGAAAGAGTTCAATCTGAGTGAGGGATTTTCATGTGCACTGTACGGAGACCAAAGGTCTCTCAAAGCAACACTACTTCACCCTCTATTTAATCCTACAAGGTACCGAGTCTCTGGTATAGAGCTTGTGTGTGAGGTAAGTGATAGTGACGTGTGTGAGGAGCATACAAACCTGTACAACAAAATTTAAAAGACAAAAGATTACCCCCAACCTACAAAACATATATACAAAAGCCACCAAGAATCATCTACCCTAGGGTTTCAACAAATAAGTACAAAAATATATACAAGTTAAAAATATACACAAAATAATGTTATCAAGTATTTACATAAAAGCATTAATCAAAAACTATTTACGAACAAATAAGAAAACAAAAAAATAAAACAAGAAAATGGGTAAAATAAATACATAGAGATTATTAAAATTTTACACAATTAACTACAACAGCCCGACTCTCCAAGTGTCCCGAATGGAGTCGCCATCCGTCGCGACCGGATCGCGGCGAAATACAAGAATCTTCGCGTATGATTTTAAAAAAATGATTAAAATATGGAGTCGCCACCAATTTTATTTGAATTTAGGAAAAATTGGAAAACCTTTTTAGAAAATGGTCTTTGGAACCAAATCGGATTCGGGAGTCGGTTATGGATAGGGAAGGGTGGAAACTTAATCCCACCGCACTTCTATCACACCCGTCCCCGAGACGGTACCTTTAAGTTAATTGTGCAAAAATTTGATAATCTCAAATTTATTTATTTTACCCTTTTTTTAAAAAGACTTTGCAAATATTTTATTTTTTATTTTTTTTATTTTTTTTTATTTTTTATTTTAAGAAAATAAAAACCAAATTGTAAAAATTTAATTTTAACTTGACAGAAATTGAAATTCTCTCCTACGTACACTTCGGGTGCAATGAGGAACTCAAAGTTACGTAGTTCTTAAAAAATAAGTGTGAGTTGATTAATTTTAATTAAAAAAAAAAAATTTGGAAAGAAAATTTTTTATTTTAACAACAAAATCATTCTTACACAGATTCAAGGTAAGACTAGACTACTCAACAAACCCTTATGATCCAAATGACATCAAGATAGCATCTCGCTATTCAATCACCGCCGTCGATCATTGCAAATGATTAATTTATTATTTTTATTTTTCATTTTTTTAAAATTTTATATTTGTATTTTTTTTTTACTTTTCATTAGTCACAAAACACAACATAAAATACACTATCAAATAAAATAAACACTCTCAAACAGAATAGATCCTAAAAAAAAAGGAAAAAAAAAAAATAAACTCAAATCACAAGCTTTCATTATTATTATTACTTTTACAATCAATAAATTAACCCAAAAAAAAAATTTATTTATATATATATTAAAAGCCAATGAGAAAAGGGGTGGGGGATTAAACCAACCCACGTAAAGTATATATATTTTTTAAAAAAATAAAAAAGCTACCTACGAACCCTTCATTTCACGTTTTCATGCAAGTTTACTTTTTAAAACAAAAGAGAGGCAATAGCACGTTAAAAAAAAAAACTCACCTCTGTTAAACAGAGAAAACTAACAAAGAAGAATATCTTCTTGCTCTAGAGAGGAAAAAAAACGATGGGAGCTCTGCAGGAGTGCGGTGGGCTGCGGTGTTGGATGATTGTGGTGGTGCTCCTGTTGATGGGTGTTGGTTGCTTGAGTTAACTCGCCTTGGTTCACGGTGGAGGCGCTGCTACCATGACGTGCTTGGAGGTTTGGAGAAGATGAAGATGGTGGTGGATGGGTTCACGTGGAGAAGGCCGAGGGTGTTGAAGGCTTAGTGATGGTGAAGGTGGAGTGTTGTAAAGGCTTGGTGATGGTGAAGGTTGTTTGGTGGGGCTAGGTGGAGTTGAAAGGAAGATGGTGAGAAGGGTGTCACTGGGATGTTTACAGCTGGTTTGCGGGTGTATGTGCGTGAGCTGATCTTGGAGGTTTTACGTGGTGGAGGGTGATGAGGTCAAGTAAAGGTGGTGGAGGTGATGAGGGTGACTTTTGCTTTGGAGGTTAAAGATGGCTATGGAGTTCAAAGAGATGGCCACGGTTTGGGTTCTTTGGTCTTCACGTAGAGCTGGTGATGGAAGAAAATGAAGGTGGTGAAGAATGGTGAAGGAGTTTGGGAAGCTATGGAGAATGGAAAATGATCACGGTTCTTCTTGGTGAAGTGAACATGATGAAAAATGGATCCTTCCCTGGTTGCTCTACGTGAGTCTTCTCATGTAAGAGTGAAAGTTGGTTTTGGCTGCTACTTGTTGATGGTGATGGGCAAGGATGAAGATGAAGGATGAAGTTGATGGCTTGGGGAGAATGAAGGTGGCAGCAGGAAGGTGGTTTGAAGGGTGCCGCTTGAGATTGATGATGTAGAAAATGGTTATGTTGGAAGGTTATGGGTGACAGTTCTTGGGGCAAGTTTTCCGAGTCACGGTTGGAAGTGAAGGCTTGGAGGTTTGATGGATGATGGATGGAGATGAGGAGGAGATGGTGGTTGGGAAGGCGTGGCGCGGGTTGGATGGAGGTTTGATGGAAGTTTGAGGAGTGTTGGAAAGCTTGGTGGGTGGATAATGGGGTTGCTAGAAAAATGGTGCATGGGGTGATGGTGGCTACGGGTGATGGAATGGCTTGTCTGTTATGGATGCTAACGTTGGTGAAGGTGGTAGCATCTAGGTGGAAGAAGGAAGCTTGGTGGAGTGCTACGGGAAAGTGAGTTAGAGGTGGAGTTTGGTTTCACGTGGGGAAGTGAAGTGGTGTTTGGAAGAAGATGGTGATGCTTTGTGGTGAGTGGAGTCATGCGTGGAGTTGGCTTCTTGTTATGGAAAATGGAAGATGGAAGGTGGGTGAGGGTGGAGCTACGGTTGAGTTGCTGAAAATGGTTGAGCTTGGTGAAGAAGGGTGATGGTGAAGGAGTGAAAATGAAGGAGAGGAGTAGGGGGGTGAATGGAGGTGTGGTGCGAATGAAGGAAAAGAAATCCCCCCTCTCGTGCTTGCGTGGAAACCGTGAGGAAGAAGGAGGAAAAAAAAAAAAACTTGTGTGCTTCCCTCCTCCTTGCTCTACGTGAGAAGAAAGAAAATGGCCGAAATCCGTGTAATCTTGCCCCTCTCGTGTTGCCTCTCTTGTAATGTGCCCCGTTATTGCTTGCGTGAGTGAATATATAGGAAAGAAAAAAGTGCCGTGAGTGGAGTGGGTGCAATTAGTGAGTGCCATTGAGTGCAATTGTGAGTGCAGAGTGTGAGTGGAAATTGAGTGCAATTTGGAGTGTTGTGAGTGTAGAGTGGAGTGCAATTGAGTGCATGGTGAGTGCGTGGGAAAAAAACGAAAGTGAGTGCAGAGTGGGTGAGTCTTTGTAAAGTGAGGAAATTGAGTGCTAAGTGATTGTGTGCAGCTGCAGAGTAGTGATAGTGGGTATATGTGGGGACGTGAGAATAGGTGAAGGTGGTTATGGAAGGAAGAAAATGGAATGGTGGGTATGGGATGAAGAAATGGAAGTCCCCCCTTTATTGTGCGTGTGTGTGTTGTGCCTTCTTTTTTTTTTTATATTATACCTTTTTTTTTTTTTTTATTTTATTTTATTTTATTTTTTTATTTTTTTTTTATTTTTTATTTTTATTTTCATTTTTTTTATATTATTATTATTATTTTTAAGACTAAGATGAGCTTAATCTGTTTAAACTAAAAAAAGGCTAGGTAAAATGGGCTAAAAGGTGGGCCATAAATTTTTATTTTTTTTTTTTTTAAATTTCCTCTTTTTTTTTTTTATATATATTTTATTTTTTAGTCCGGTCAAAATTGAGTGTTCACACAAGGTGAGTTCTTAAAGAAATTTTTTCCAACACATAAAACCAATGCTATGAAAAGACAAATCCAAAATTTTTCCCAAAATTCAAATGAAGCATATTTTCAATGTTGGAAACGGTTTAAAGATTTGTTAAATTCTTGCCCACATCATGGTTTTGAAAAATGGCGCACTATAAGCAATTTGTCGAAACAATGTGCAATGGTGAATTTCTTGATAAAGAACCTGATGAAGCTTTAGACTATTTAAACCAACTGGCTAAAAATTCTCAATCTTGGCATAGTACTAACCCTTCTGAAAATTCAATTAGATCTAATTTTGCAAGTGCTAATAAAGGAAAATATCACCTTAGTCAAGAGGAAGATCTAAATGCCAGGTTAGCTAGTTTGGCTAGAAAGGTTGAAGCCATGGAATTAAGAAAAGCAAAAGAAATCAAATCTGTGCAAAATGAAGAAATTTGTGGCATTTGTGATGACTTAGGACACTCAACACACAAATGTCCTAATATTCCTGTTTTTAAAGAAGTTGTACATGAGCAAGTAAATGCAATGAATAATTTTAAAAAGCCATTTACTTCTTCCTTTTTAGATATATATAATCCGGGATGGAGAAATCACCCGAACTTCAGCTGGAGGAATAATAATCAGTCACAATTCGTGCAACCACCACCTCCTCAAGCATAGCAGGACTCTCAAAATTCTCAAGGATATGCATCTTATGTCTCACCATATAGGAAAAACCTTGAAGAAACACTGTATGCATTCATAGAAAAGCAAGAGGCCATTAATAAACAAAACAATCAAACCATGAATGACATAAAAGATACTCTTGCTAAACTTTCTTCTGCACTCACCATTCACAAGAAAGGAAAATTTCCTTCTTAACCTCAACCAAATCCCAAAGGTCAGTACAGTCTAAATGAAGGGAGTTCAGAAAATCAACAAATGGACTAAGTCAAGTCAGTGATAACTCTTAGGAGTGGAAAGGTTGTTGACAAACAAATCCCCGAATCTTGTGAGAAAGAAGTTGAACCAATTCCCCAAGAAAATGAAAAAGTTGACCAAAAGGCGACCAAACTCTCGCCTTCACCCTCATTTCCTCAAGCATTATATAATCCAAAGAAATTGGACCACCACACAGAAATTTTTGAAATTTTGAAACAAGTGAAGATCAATATTCCTCTGTTAGATGCTATCAAACAGATTCCTTCTTATGCCAAATATTTGAAGGACTTGTGCACTGTTAAAAGGAAAATAAATGTGAAAAAGAAAGCATTTTTGGCTGAACAAGTAAGCTCCATTCTTCATAATAATAATCCATTGAAATATAAAGACCCTGGTTGTCCTACAGTTTCATGCATTATTGGAGAACATAAAATTGAAAAAGCTTTACTTGATCTTGGTGCTAGTGTCAATTTGCTTCCATATTTAGTTTATCAGCAACTCAACTTAGGTGAGTTAAAATCAACTTCTGTAACTCTTCTACTTGTAGATAGATCAATCAAAATTCCAAGAGGAATAGTGGAAGATGTGTTGGTTCAAGTTGTTAAATTCATATATCCTGTGGATACTGAACCTATGGTTGATAGTTGCAAGTCAATTCCTGTTATTTTAGGCCGTCCATTTTTAGCAACATCTAATGCTTTGATAAATTGCAGAAATGGAGTGGTGAAGCTAACATTTGGAAACATGACATTGGAGCTCAATGTTTTTAACATGTGCAAGCAACCATAGGAAGTCCTTGATGAAAAGGAGGAAATTGAAGGAATTGAAGTCATTTTAGATAATCATCTTCAAACAAGGAGTTATTCTGACCCATTATAAATTTGTTTAGTCAATTCATTTGATTCAAGCATATAATTAGAAGATGATATCTATGAAATATGCTCTTTGCTTGATTGTGCACAGGCAGTAGAGTACAAGGGATGGAAGCCAAGATTTGAAGAACTAAAACCCATGAATGATAATGCCCATGACGAAATACCCACTTTGGAACTAAAGTCATTACCTGCCGAGTTGAAGTACACATTTTTGGGAGAAAAGCAAAACTTTCTATTGGTAATTTCCTCGTCTCTTACTGAAGAACAAGAACGTATGTTAACAGAAGTACTTAAAAGACATAAAAGTGCAATTGGATGGACATTAAAGGACATAAAAGGTATTAATCTATTAATTTGTACACATAGAATACATTTAGAGGATAATGCTAAAACTTCTCAACAACCTCAAAGAAGATTAAATCCACACATGAAAGAGGTAGTTAGAGCTGAAGTCCTCACATTGCTTGATGTTGGAATTATCTATCCTATCTCTGATAGCCAATGGGTAAGCCCTACACAAGTTGTGCCTAAGAAATCTGGAATAACAGTGGTTAAAAATGATAAAGGTGAATTGATACCTACGCGAGTCTCATCTAGTTAGCGTATGTGTATTGATTTTAGAAAATTAAATGCTGCTACTAGGAAAGATCATTTTCCCTTGCCATTTCTTGATCAAATTCTAGAAAGGGTAGCAGGACATCCATACTACTATTTTCTTGATGGTTTTTCGGGTTATAATCAAATACCAATTGCATTGGAAGATCAAGAAAAGACCACTTTTACATGTCCCTTTGGTACTTTTGCATATAGAAGAATGCCTTTTGGCCTTTGTAATGCTCCGACAACATTTCAAAGATGCATGTTAAGCATTTTTAGTGACATGATTGAGCATTATTTAAAGGTTTTCATGGATGATTTGACAGTTTTTGGAAATTCTTTTGAAAATTGTCTTGATAATTTGGAAAAAGTTCTTAAAAGATGTGAAGAAAAAGGATTTGTGCTAAACTGGGAAAAATGTCATTACATGGTTACCTCAGGAATAGTGTTAGGTCATGTGATCTCTTCTAAAGGAATTGAAGTTGATAAGGCCAAAGTTGAATTAATTGCTCATTTGCCTTCCCCAAAAACAGTCAGAGAAGTTTGTTCCTTTTTAGGACATGTAGGATTTTACAGAAGATTCATTAAGGACTTTAGTGCCATATCTAGACCATTATGTAATCTTCTGTTGAAAGATGCACCATTTGATTGGACTCAAGAATGTCAAAAATCTTTTGAAAAATTAATTGGTCTTCTGACATCTGCTCCTATCATGCAATCTCCTGACTGGTCTTTGCCTTTTGAGTTAATGTGTGATGCTAGTGATTTTGCTGCAGGCGCTGTTTTAGGCCAAAGAAAGGAAGATAAGCCTCATGTGATTTGTTACGCAAGTAGAACTTTAAACAGCGCACAAATGAATTACACCACTATTGAAAAAGAACTACTTGCTGTAATTTTTACACTGGACAAATTTTGATCTTACTTAATTGGCTCTTCTATTGTGATTTTCACTGATCAATCTGCTGTTAGATATTTGATGTCTAAGCAGGATGCTAAACCAAGATTAATACGGTGGATCTTGTTGCTTCAAGAATTCAATATCACAATAAAAGATAAGAAAGGAGTTGAAAATGTTGTCGCTGATCATTTGTCCAGACTTACAATAGGCTCACCTTTTGATAGCACACCTATCAATGATTCTTTTCCTGATAAATTTTTATTTTCTGTCAATTCCATGCCTTGGTTTGCTAACATAGTCAACTTTCTTGTAACAGGAAAGATGTCGCCTCAATGGACGCACCAAGATAGAAGGAAATTTTTGATAGAGGTGAAAAATTTTTATTGGGATGACCCATACTTGTTCAAATATTGTGTTGATCAAATCTTTCGGAGATGTGTGCCCGATAATGAGGTAGGTAGTGTCATTAATTTTTGTCACTCAGAAGCATGTGGAGGTCACTTCTCTTCAAAGAAAACAGCTGCGAAAATCTTACTGTGTGCATTTTATTAGCCCACATTATTTAAGGACTGCTATACTTTTTGCAAAAGTTATGAAAATTATCAAAAGTTGGGCTCAATTTCAAAAAGAAACATGATGCCTCTGAACTCCATCCTTGTCATTGAAATTTTTGATTGTTGGGGAATTGATTTCATGGGTCCATTTCTATCTTCATTTGGATTTATGTATATTTTGGTTGCAGTCAATTATGTTTCAAAATGGATTGAGGCGATTCCATGCCGACACAATGATCATAACACTGTTCTCAAATTTTTAAAAGAAAATATCTTGTGTCGATTTGGAATCCCTCGAGCTATCATAAGTGATGGGGGAACACATTTTTGTAATAAACCATTTGAATCTTTACTAAAGAATATGGTATTACACACAAAATTGCCACCCCTTATCACCCTTAGACAAGTGGACAAGTTGGATTAGCAAATAGGGAGATTAAATAAATTTTGAAAAAAACGGTTAACCCAAATCGTAAAGATTGGTCTCTAAGACTAAACGATGCACTTTGGGCTTACCGTACTGCTTTCAAAACATCTTTGGGCATGTCACCCTATCGGTTAGTTTATGAAAAACCTTGTCACTTACCTGTAGAATTGGAACATAAAGCATTCTGGGCCATTAAAGCTTTCAATCTAAATCATGATGATGCTTGCAAGATACGCAAATTGCAATTAAATGAACTTGAGGAATTGAGAAATGATGCATATGAGAACTCAAAGATTTATAAAGCCAGAACAAAAAGTTTTTCATGACAAGACAATTTTGAGAAAATCTTTTGAAATTGGTCAAAAAGTTCTACTTTATGATTCTCGCCTGCACCTATTCCCTGGAAAATTGAGATGTATGTGGAGTGGTCATTTTGTCGTCAAACACGTGTATCCTCATGGAGCCGTAGATATTGAGAATCCTAGGAATAATAATGTGTTTAAAGTCAATGGACAAAGGCTCAAACCATTTCTGGAAAACCAAGTTAATGAGGTAAAATTGATCTCTCTTTTTTATCCTTGTTATGAATAGAATTCACTCTAATTTTGTTGCCTTGTTTTTGAAGTTCTTTGTGTTGCCGGTTAAGTGGCGGATACGGTACTCCGTGACTCTCAAGTCGGTTTATTTTTCAGTTTCCCAAAATAACTGAATCCTTCTTCTCCTTTAAAATGGATGTCATTCTTTCAAACCTAAGAAAACATTTTCCTTCTCTCCCTCAAAATGCTCTGAAAAAAATCTACAAAGTTGATGTGAAAGATTGAGATTGTTAATGCACAAAGGTATGCCAAAAGATGTATGCTGGATAATTAAAGCAAAGGTCCGACTAGCAGGTGAGTCTTCAATTTCATTTGACTCATACATGCCAGGTCTTGGAAGAAGTTCGTATTCTAAAAGGAGAAGAGCAAAAAGGTTACAAGTCTGTTACAAATGTGGACGATGGAATTGTAACAAGCGATATCGTACTTTGGGGATGGTTTCGGCAAACAGAGAAGATAAAATTTTCTTCATTAAGAATGGACTGAGTAAGGAGTCATTAGATGATATCTTATTGACTCTTGAGACGCATTCTTGTGGATTGGTACATCGTGAAATTCTTAATTTGTAGAATTTCTTCAAGGATGAAGAAAAACGCTACAGTCTTGGGAATCTGACTCTATAGGACCCTGTTTGCCAATTTATAAGAAAATTGGATGGGAAGCTTATCCTCAACTCATAGAAGGCTTTTAAGCCGTTACTGGATGTTAAACCAGAGGCAGATGTGAGCCATATCCACAAACAATCTGTACATATCATCCTTTTCTTCTTCATGTCATCTTTCAAAAAAAAAGAGAAAAACAAACAAAAAAAAAAGAAAAAAAATGTTTGAACAAGGGCGATCCGGAAGGAGTACCATGACTTTAATTAGTTGTGGAGCCCCAGCCTTTGGCTGACCCGTCATTGACTCGAGTGGACCTTTGCACGCTGGTCCTTAAAAAAGTTCGTGTACCATGCTCTGTAGAGAGCCGCACTTCATAATCCAATGTTTACCATCTAGGCACTGTGGAGTTTATGGACAGGCAGAAGCGTCCCACTCTGGTTATTAGTGAAAAGTAACCCGCGGCTACCGAAGCGTATGAGGCATCTGAGCTTGATCCTCTCTTTTATTAGAAGGGGCTCTCAGCGCCCTGGGATGGGATGTTTTGGATCTTGGACATTACGGGTTTTAGATTTTAGCATCTTTATTGATGTTACGAGCCCAAGTGTGAGCGCTCCAGGTTCCAGACCCAAGATGAAAACCCACGATGGTTTCTTCTTTCTCCTTTCTCCGAATAAACGGACGTGAATGTCTACTGCACTGGTGACATGCAGTATAAAGATATGCCACTACTGCACTCATGACGCGCAGTATAAAGATAAGCCATGAAAGCTGTACATACAGGTATGTCATCATTTGCTATTATATTTCTTTTATCTTTGTATGATTTTGCTGTATTTTGGTTTTGGACAGATGATCCTTTGAGCAGGGTCCTTCAGGGGTTTCTAGACTTCTTTACCCTGATGGTTTTCTTGAAGTAAAAAAAAACAAAAACAAAAAAACAACAAAAAAACAACAAAAAAATAAAAAAAAGCAAAAAAAAAAGAGATTCTGTGTTCCTCAATTTCAAACTCTTCTGACAACAGCCAACCTACCCTTATAGGTGCAATTATTACCCTTTCCATTCTTTTTCCTATTTAAACACTCCACTTTCTCCACTTTCCTCCATCTCAGAATCAATCAAAGGGAAGGTGAGAATAGAAATGGAAGGTGAGAATAGAAATGGAAGGTGAGAATAGAAATGGAAGGTGTTTCTATTCGTCAACTTAAAAATATCTGTGTATTTTATGGATCTAAGTATGGGAAGGGTTTAGAGTTTGTAAACGCAGCAACCACTCTTGGTCGATCACTTACTGCGAGGAATATTCATCTTGTATATGGGGGAGGTTGCCGTGGGTTAATGGGGGTTGTATCACTTGCTGCATATATAGGAGGCAGTCAGGTTTTAGGTGTCATTCCTGAACTTGTAGCTCAACAGAACATCACTGAAAGACAATTAGAGAGGAACTTAAGGTATCATCAATGCATAAACGAATGAAGATAATGCTTGAAAACTCTGATGTATTCGTTGTCTTACCAGGTGATTTTGGTACCTTGGAAGAAGTTTTTCAAATTGTCTCTTGGGCTCAACTGAACATCCACCATAAACCCATAGGTTTGTTGACTGTAAATAATTTCTTTAATATTTTGTTAATCTTTCTTGACCATGCTGTGGAACAGAAATTTGTCACACCTTCGGCAAGGCAACTTCTTATCTCTGCTTCCACTATTGATCAGTTGATTAATAAATTACAAGCTTTTATTCATAAACCTGACCCAGCAATAGCACAGATAGATTGGTCAGCAGCAAGCAGTAAGGGAAACAGGATGAAAAAGGAGCTAGATTTGACACTTTATTTATAGCTTTTCTTTACTCTTGATTTTATTTATCGTACTTTGTTTTTGTTTAAATTTGTGTCAGATTTCTCCAACAGGTAATATCTTCTATCCTTTACTCATCTATATTTTAACATTGAGGATAATGTTGTGATCTAGTTGGGGGGGAAGGATAGTTGACTACCAATTTTTTTTTTCTTTTTTGGGAAGTATGATATGATTGTCATGGACTTATTAAACTAATGAATGATGGCAGAGTAAGGAATAATTTTACTTCTGAGACGTATCTAAATTGGGAAGTATGTTTAGTGATATGACTGTCAGAAACCTATTCGTAGTAAAACCAATTAAGGATGGCAAAGTAAGGAGTAAATTTTGGAAACAATTTATTACTCTTGAGACGCATCTTAGTTGAGGAAATAACTATTTTGTGTAGAAGTAGCAATAGATTCTTGAAACCTATTGATGAATGGATTGAATATCTGTACCATTCTCTTCTTTCTTGTCTGGTTTTCACTCATGGAATTATTACTCTAGAACTTACTTTGATTCTTTTTGAGGCTACATTTTCACATGCATACATTAATATGATTGAGGCATTTTGAAATAGCTACTTTGACCAAATAGCCACTTTGACCAAATAGCCATCCTTGTATATTTTCCATTATGTAACCCCTTTGAGCTTTGACCATTCCTTGTTTTTAGCATATTTCATCCTTCAAAAAAAAAAACAAGTTTTTACCCAACCTTAGGGAATAAGAGAGCATTGACCTTGTTCTTGAACAAGTGTGGGGGTGTGTGTGCAAAATGATCAACAAAAAAAATTGTTTGACCACCGCAATTAAAGGATTATCAGAGTTTAGAATAAAGGTGGATGCTTGGAAACAAGAGGAAGAAAAGGAGAATGTTCAAGTCTAACAATGAATTTAATTCACCAATTTGGGATTGATCTTCAACAAAACATTAGTCAAATATTGATGATTGTCCTTTATGATGAATGTTCTCAAACATTTTCTCCACTCTAACTGTACCATAATGCTCTTTTATTCTCTTTGGTAATTATCTTTGTATATCTATATTATCCCCTCTCATTTACCATGACCCTATTACAACCTTGAATAAAGTCCTCTTGATTTTTGTATGCACGTGTTTTGAGTAGCGGAGAAGTAGAAGATAAGCAAGCTTATGGTAGTGCAATTGTTCATAGGTTGAATAGAGTGAAATACTTACCTTTTAAACACTTGAGGGACTACGAGTGAATTTTATGAGGATCTATCATTCTTGATTTATTCTTTTCAACTGAAGTTTCCTTGCTTGTTGGTTTGAGATGTAAAGAAACGTCATTCATGCTTTGATCCCTTGAATTTTTTGTTGCTCTTATTGCTTCATCGAGTCTTTTAGAGTTTTTAGCTTTTGAGTCTGTGTCATTTTTCTTTGTCTCCTAACCTTGGTCTTATGTGTTTTGCCCAAGAGTGCAAAAAGCCAAGTGTGGAGGAATTTGATGAGCATATATTTTTTACATTAATAAACCCTTATTTTTAGTCATTTACACTCTTCATGTACTTAATTGATTAAGCCTGGTTATGTTTTGTAAGATTGGACTCAAATTGGACATAATTGATTTTTTTCAGCATTATTTGGGTCTTATACTATTTCTATATTTTGGTCATATCTTGAGTTCTAGATGTCTAGCAATTATGAATTTTACCTTGTAAAAAAGCTGAGAGATAGCTCTACAACTTTCATGAGAGCTCCAGGTAAAATATGGACATCTAGAAGAGCTAAATGGGCTTGGAAGACAGAACACGAGTTTTGTGTCTGGAACCTGAATAGTGTACAGTAATCAGAGCATAACTCGGGCTGTAAGAATTATCATGGGCTGAAATTTTGACATTTAAAAGTTAAGACCCAGATCTACAACTTTCATGAAGAACACAAGAGCTAATTCGGACAGCTTGGAGGTGATATTGGGTCTGGAAGTCAAAACAGAGGTGCTGAAATTGGGCCTGAATAGTCTGTAGTAATTGGGCCATATCTCGGGCTGTAAGAATTATCTTGGGCTAAAATTTGGACATCTGAAAGTTAAGATCAAGATCTACAACTTTCATGAAGATGACTTTTCTATTTGCTGACGAAATCCATGACTTAAGCAATGAATGATTTCGGAGACAAGAAATCTCAATGATTTTTCACTCTTATCATCACCATTTGGCATTTTCCACTCATTCATCCACTCATCCACCTACTCTTAATCAGCCCCTTTGTCATTTTGTATTCCTAATCCTCTATAAAAGGCACCATTGGTTGACCATTTGGGGCACTGGGTGTTAGGCTTAGTTTTTACAAGTTGTGGTTATGCTTGTTTATTATTTCCCTTTGTTGTAATTTTTCTTGTTCTAAATTGAAGCTATGTTCATCTTTCTCTTCGTCTCTCTTTCTTTCTTCCTATCCATGAGTAACTAAATCTTCCTCTTGCTTGGGGTGAAAAAGTGAAGCTCTTGTTATTGAAATAAGGTTAGATTATTCTATTTCTTGTGCTTAAATGATATATTATCAATTGGACATTATATGTGTTATATTTTGTTTCCAATCAAGTTAAAAATCTTTTTTGTATAATGGAGATCTTGATTTATTGTAGACAATAGGATTGGCACAATGAATGCTTGAATTCATTTACAAATGTTGGTAGATAATTAAAGGAATGATAATATAATTGCATATATAATTGAACTTTGAATGTTATATTTTCCAATTGGAACCTCCGTCGTGCATGGATTTCAATTGAGTGATAAAGAAAAATAATCTTACCTTTAATTAATTACTAAGAGTGGATCTCCTAACCCAAGCAATCTCTTAAATTCATTTGTGAACTTCTTTTATTACTTTTGGTGTTTTGACAAATCATTTTCTTACCTCAATTATTTTTTCTTCATCAATTCCCTGTGGATTGACCTCGGACTCCCAAGAAATTTATTACTTGAGACAACTTGCACTTGGGTTTGCATTCTTAAATCCCGCATTCAAGTTTTTGCCCGTCAACGGCGCCAAAAAAAGAGAAAAAAAAAAAAAAAATGTTTGAACAAGGGCGATCCGGAAGGAGTACCATGGCTTTAATTAGTTGTGGAGTCCCAGCCTTTGGTTGACCCGTCATTAACTCGGGCGGACCTTTGCACGCTGGTCCTTAAAAAAGTTCGTGTACTATGCTCTGTAGAGAGCCGCACTCCATAACCCAATGTTTACCATCTAGGCACTGTGGAGTTTATGGACAGGCAAAAGCGTCCCACTCTGGTTATTAGTGAAAAGTAACCCGCGGCTGCCGAAGTGTATGAGGCATCTGAGCTTGATCTTCTCTTTTATTAGAAGGAGCTCTCAGCATCCTGGGATTGGATGTTTTGGATCTTGGATATTACGGGTTTCAGATTTTAACATCTTTATTGATGTTACGAGCCCAAGTGTGAGCGCTCACGATTCCAGACCCAGGATGGAAACCCACGATGGTTTCTTCTTTCTCCTTTCTCCGAATACAAGGACGTGAGGGTCTACTGCACTAGTGACATGCAGTATAAAGATATGCTACTACTGCACTCATGATGCGTGACGAGCGCCGAACTCAGTCAAAATTATAACCGAAGTTATTACCTAAACTTGTAGTATAGTGAACAACACCGGATCGTCTCCTCAAGGATCGTAAATGTAATTTGATCAAATTAAGTTAAGTTAGAAAAAAAGGGGGGTTTCACAGTTTAAGATCGTACTTAACAAAATTAAAGGAAGAAATAACAATTAAAGAGTAGTCAATTTAGAAACCTATCCAAGATTGGGTGGATTCAATCATAGACCCTTCATAGAACACTTGAAGCGCAATTGAATTGTTAATTTGGATCTAACCGAGATCTCTGCATCAAATCCAGAATTCATACTAGACGATCGTCTAGAATTCAATTAACAAGTGATAAACACAAATCCACAATCGCACCATTCATGAAAATTTATGTTAATTTCAAGTACCGAATTCAATTAACTTATGCACAAATCAGTAACCTAACCTTTTCAATTCTGTGATTAATTTACATCAATTTGTTCTAAGTTTCATCACAAATCTCAATCTTCATTTATGTGATTAGTTTAGATCAATCAGTTCTAAGTTTCATCACAAATCTCAATCTTAAACCAAGATCAAATCAGATCAACATAAATAGAATTACCATTCATGCATTCAAGATCAAGAAGAAGAAGAAAGAAGAAGAAAAGAGGAATTCAATTACAAATCAAATACAATGCATAACCAAGGTCTCAAGAATCCAAACCACAATCTCTTCAAGAGTTCTAAATTGACCCAAAGTAGCTCAGCCCTCCATTACCATGAAGGGGAGCATCAAAATATACAAAACTATGAGAAACTATGAAGAAGCAAGAAGAAACTTAGAGAGAAATGAAGGAGAATACATGAAAGAAATGATAACCGATGGTGCCTTTTATAGAAGTCTAGGGTAACAAAATGACAAAGGGGAGTGAGTGGATGAGTGGGTGAATGAGTGGAGTGTTTGAGTGGAATGGTTGAGTGGGTTGGTTTAGTGGATTGGTTTAGTGGATGAGTGAGTGGAATGGTTAAGTGGGTTGGTTGAGTGGAAAATGCCAAAGGACTTTTGGTGAGTGGGAAATTATGGACATGAATGGGTGAGTGGATGGATGAGTGGGTGGATTAGTGGATGAGTGGGTGGAGTGGTTAAGTGGTTGGATTAGTGTATAAGTGGATGAGTGGGTGGATTAGTGGATGAGTGGATGAGTGGATTAGTGGATGGATTAGTGGGTGGTTGAGGACGAAAATTTCGTGTCTGACTTGGAAGCCAAAAATGACCAACTATACTTCAGATCCACGAAAAGTGCTCTTCATGAAAGTTGTAGATCCTTGTCTTGGCTATAGAATGGATAGCTGGTTCGTCCAATTTGGCTTCCTTCAGCCCAAGATGTGTCCCAAATACCGTAGGTTGCTCAAACCCAACTTCAGCTCCTCTGTTCCGACTTGCAAGCTCAAAATGACCTACTAGACTTCCTTTTTTCAAAAAGTGTTCTCATGAAAGTTGTTTATTTGGATCTTGACTATCAACTGTCCAAATTTCAGCCCATCTCCATTATTACATCTTGAGATATGATTTTATGAGTGCACACTGTTCGGATTCTAGTGACAGAACCCGTATTCTGACTTCCATATAAACTTAGGTCCTTTAGACATCTGTTTGGGACTTCGAGCTCTTCATCAAAGTTGTAGAGCTTCCTCTTAGCTTTCCTACAAGGTAAAATTCATGTTTATCAGATATTAGGAACTCAAGTTATGGCCAAAATACAGAAACAGTGTCAAGTCTCAATAATGCTGAAAATATTCAATTAGGACCAATTTGAGCTTAAATTCACAAAATCATACCAAACTCAATCAATTAAGAATATGGAGAGTGTAAATGACTAAACATAAGGGTTTCTTAATGAATAAAATATGTGATTATCAAATTCCCCCACACTTAGCTTTTTGCACTCCTGGGCAAAACTCAAGACCAAAATTTTACAATCAAGAAGAACAACCAAAGGTTCAAGGGATCAAAACATTCATGAGTTAACAATTCTCCACATCTCAAACCAACAAGCAAGGTATCTTAAACATGAATCGAGATTGATAGATCTTCACAAGATTCCCTCTCAATCTCTCAAGTGTTTAAAAGGTAGGTATTTCACTCAATTCAACCCATGAAAATTGCACTACCATAAGCTTGCTTATCTTCTACTTCTCCACTACTCAAAACACATGCACACACAAATCATGAGGACTTTATTCAAGGTTGTAGTGAGGTCAAGGTAACAGAAGAGGATAAAATGGATATGAGAAGATAAATACCAAAGAGAATAGAAGCAAATGAGAGCTGAGTTCAAATAACAAGCATAAAAGTTCATCCCAACTCTAATGTATATCCCTTTACATATTCATTTCCCAATCTTTTTTTTTTAATATGAACATAACTATATACATACATTTTTTTTTAGGCACTCTTTCCTTTTTCAACAACCATTTTGTACACACACCCCCACACTTGTTCAAAAACTCATCCATTAACCAAGCTAATGTTCTTTTATTCCCTAAGGTAAAGTAAGAACATGATTTTTCATTTAAGGCACATAATGAGCTAGAAACAAGGAATGGTCTAATAAGCTCAAAGGGGTTAAGCAAAGGAAAATATATAAGGTTGGCAGGAATCAGAGAATTTTCAAGAAGTCAAAAGAGTGCTTGATATCATATTGAAAACAAGGTTGGCTATTCGGTTAAACTAGCTAATTAAGAAAGAGGGCCTCAATCATGTTCATGCATGCAAGTGAAATGTAGCCTCAAAAAGAATCAAAACAAGTTCTAGAGTGGTCATTAACATGAGTGAAAATCACACAAGAAAGAAAAGAATGGCATAAATGTTGAATCCATCCATTAGGCTCAAAATCTCACAAGGTATGCATCCATCAAACTCAATTCATCAATTCAATCATCCATCACCGAGCATATCAGTTCAAGAAGGGAGAAAAGTTATTCAATCATGCAATGAACCCCTTTTTTTTTTAACAAAAAGAGAAACATGCTAAAATCTCTCCCCCACACTTAATATAGACATTGTCCTCAATGTGAAGGTGATAAATAAAACAGAAAGAAAAGAGCAACACAACCTGATGAGGGCTGAGATAATGGCAAGCAGAAAAGATGCGTAAGAATCAAAGCTGCAACAGAACCTGAAAACTCACAAAACAAATGAGTAAAATGTAAAACCAAAATAACATGACTGGAATAATATAAAATTAAAGAGGAAATGCGGGTCTTTTAGAGTCGATTCCCAAGACTGTAACACTTCTGTTCATCTCTGAAGAGATTCCACAATTAAGAAGTTCATGATGTACCAGGCCACAAGAATGTGTCTCAAGAGTCAATAAGGTATAAGTTATTGACTCCTTACTCAGCCATTCAAAGTGAAGTATGTTTTTATCTTCTCAGATTGCGAAAACCATCCCCAAAGATCTTGAAAACAAATCTAGTTGGGTTGCCTCCCAATAAGCGCTTGTTTAACGTCGTTAGCTCGACATTGGGAACTTCTTAGTGATCTTTATAATGTGGATGATAAAAGCCCATCACTTTCACTTCCACATTTTTCGGCTTGAGATGGTGTCCATTGGTCTTATTAAGTGAGGTTGGTGAAAAGACTCCACCAGGATCCCATTGGTTGAAATGTGATGACCAAGTTATGGTTGACACAACATGATAGCTTTCACTAGGGTCCCATTGGTTGAAGTGTAATGACCAAGTTAAGCTTGAAGCATGAGGGCTCCTATTGGTCTTTCTTAATTTCCTTGACTTCACCAATGGCATGCAACACGTGTAATTTTACAATCCTGCTTTCATTGATAATGCTGGACCATGGCCTAAAAACAAAATCCACTTCAGTAGTTACTAGCATCTGCTGACTTTCCTCTTTCTTTGAAAATTCCTCAATGGCCTTCAACTCCACCTCCCTATATGTTTCAGATTCTGCAACTACATTGTTGATAGACCCTTCTATATCATTAGATCCTCATAGTAAATAGAATTATTAGTTTTCAAATATGCAGAAATTTCAGCACACACAACACATTTTATATCACCATCATGATCAAGACATGAGTTGCAATTGATAGAATCATCAAAACCAATTAAATCGGAAATTCAAGACACAACTCATCATGAGTTTCCTCAACTAAGTCTCGCATATAAATCAATATGACAATTAGAATGCGGAGTTGGGAATTGTTTGGGGAAAGAGTTGGTCTGACTCTTGACATCTCAGTTCATTAACAGTGCTTGTCAATTGGTCAATTTGGGTTGTTAAATCCTGAATAGTGGCGTGAAATTGCTTTCTGGAACTCAATTTGGGTTTTCATCAAGTCCTCCCATGAAAGCTCAAGTTTTGTGGTTGATGGACTTGTTATCTTTTTTGTGGAATGGTCGCTCATATTGAAATGATTGTTGCTTTTGTCAGTATGATGCCGCATTGCCATATCCCATTCGGATAGTATTCCCGGACGATAGGGTTGTATGTGTTGAAGAAGGGGTCATAACTTCTGTCTTTCTTCATTTGAACTGTGGTTCATCGGAAAATAACTAGTCAGCCGCAACAAATTGATCTGAAAAAACAGAACTACCATACTTGAAGTGTAGGGCATGCATATGTGGTGAACCAGTCTGAGCTTCGCCATTGAGGCATATATTTTTTATCTTAAAGAGGTTACTTATGTTTTGTCTTTATACCATTTTTGGGTGAGATGAACAAAAACAAATGTTACACACAAGTGTAGCTTCCTGCACAAGTAATTGTTGTCTCACTATTATATATCTTACCAAAGAAGTCAATTCCTCAAGTTTTGACTCCATTATGCATGGTCCATTGTATCCTTAAAATGCAACAGAATGCAACAAAATGATAATGAAAGAAAAAGAAAAAGAAAGAGTTAGTATGATAATTTAAAAGATTATATCACACTTACGGTTCCCCAAGCAACGGCGCCAAAATTTTGACGAGCGCTACTAAACTCAAATCAAAATTATAACCAAAGTTATTACCTAAACTTGTAGTATAGTGAACAACACCGGATCGTCTCCTCAAGGATCGTAAATGCAATTTGATCAAATTAAGTTAAGTTAGAAAAAAGGGGGGTTTCACAGTTTAAGATCGCACTTAACAAAATTAAAGGAAGAAATAACAATTAAAGAGCAGTCAATTTAGAAACCTATCCAAGATTGGGTGGATTCAATCATAGACCCTTCATAGAACACTTGAAGAGCAATTGAATTGTTAATTTGGATCTAACCGAGATCTCTGCATCAAATCCAGAATTCATACTAGACGATCATCTAGAATTCAATTAACAAGTGATAAACACAAATCCGCAATCGCACCATTCATGAAAATCTATGTTAATTTCAAGTACCGAATTCAAATAACTTATGCACAAATCAGTAACCTAACCTTTTCAATTCTGTGATTAATTTACATCAATTAGTTCTAAGTTTCATCACAAATCTCAATCTTCATTTATGTGATTAGTTTAGATCAATCAGTTCTAAGTTTCATCATAAATCTCAATCTTAAACCAAGATCAAATCAGATCAACATAAATAGAATTACCATTCATGCATTCAAGATCAAGAAGAAGAAGAAAGAAGAAGAAAAGAGGAATTCAATTACAAATCAAATACAATGCATAACCAAGGTCTCAAGAATCCAAACCACAATCTCTTTAAGAGTTCTAAATTGACCCAAAGTAGCTCAGCCCTCCATTACCATGAAGGGGAGCATCAAAATATACAAAACTATGAGAAACTATGAAGAAGCAAGAAGAAACTTAGAGAGAAATGAAGGAGAATACATGAAAGAAATGATAACCAATGGTGCCTTTTATAGAAGTCTAGGGTAACAAAATGACAAAGGGAAGTGAATGGATGAGTGGGTGAGTGAGTGGAGTGTTTGAGTGGAATGGTTGAGTGGGTTGGTTTAGTGGATTGGTTTAGTGGATGAGTGAGTGGAATGGTTAAGTGGGTTGGTTGAGTGGAAAATGCCAAAGGACTTTTGGTGAGTGGGAAATTATGGACATGAATGGGTGAGTGGATGGATGAGTGGGTGGAGTGGTTAAGTGGTTGGATTAGTGTATAAGTGGATGAGTGGGTGGATTAGTGGATGAGTGGATGAGTGGATGAGTGGATTAGTGGATGGATTAGTGGGTGGTTGAGGACGAAAATTTTGTGTCTGACTTGGAAGCCAAAAATGACCAACTATACTTCAGATCCACGAAAAGTGCTCTTCATGAAAGTTGTAGATCCTTGTCTTGGCTATAAAATGGATAGCTGGTTCGTCCAATTTGGCTTCCTTCAGCCCAAGATGTGTCCCAAATACCGTAGGTTGCTCAAACCCAACTTCAGCTCCTCTGTTCCAACTTGCAAGCTCAAAATGACCTACTAGACTTCCTTTTTTCAAAAAGTGTTCTCATGAAAGTTGTTTATTTGGATCTTGACTATCAACTGTCCAAATTTCAGCCCATCTCCATTATTACATCTTGAGATGTGATTTTATGAGTGCACACTGTTCGGATTCTAGTGACAGAACCCGTATTCTGACTTCCATATAAACTTAGGTCCTTTAGACATCTGTCTGGGACTTCGAGCTCTTCATCAAAGTTGTAGAGCTTCCTCTTAGCTTTCCTACAAGGTAAAATTCATGTTTATCAGATATTAGAAACTCAAGTTATGGCCAAAATACAGAAACAGTGTCAAGTCTCAATAATGCTGAAAATATTCAATTAGGACCAATTTGAGCTTAAATTCACAAAATCATACCAAACTCAATCAATTAAGAATATGGAGAGTGTAAATGACTAAACATAAGGGTTTTTTAATGAATAAAATATGTGATTATCAACGCGCAGTATAAAGATACGCCATGAAAGCTGTACATACAGGTATGTCATCATTTGCTATTATATTTCTTTTATCTTTAAATGATTTTGCTGTATTTTGGTTTTGGACAGATGATCCTTTGAGCAGGGTCCTTTAGGGGTTTTTAGACTTCTTTCCCTGATGGTTTTCTTGAAGTAAAAAAAAAACAAAAACAAAAACAATAAAAATAAAAAAACAAAAAAAAAAAAAAAACAACAAAATAAACAAAAAAAAAAAAAAAAAAAAGAAGAGAGATTCTGTGTTCCTCAATTTCAAACTCTTCTGACAATAGCCAACCTGCCCTTATAGGTGCAATTATTACCCTTTCTATTTTTTTCCTATTTAAACACTCCACTTTCTCCACTTTCCTCCATCTCAGAATCAATCAAAGAAAAGGTGAGAATAGAAACGGAAGGTGTTTCTGTTCGTCAACTTAAAAATATCTGTGTATTTTGTGGATCTAAGTATGGATAGGGTTTAGAGTATGTAAATGCAGTTACCACTCTTGGTCGATCACTTGCTGCGAGGAATATTCATCTTGTATATGGGAGAGGTTGCCGTGGGTTAATGGGAGTTGTATCACTTGCTGCATATATAGGAGGCAGTCAGGTTTTAGGTGTCATTCCTAAACCTGTAACTCAACAGAACATCACTGGAAAGACAATTAGAGAGGAACTTAAGGTATCATCAATGCATGAACGAATGAAGATAATGCTTGAAAACTCTGATGCATTCGTTGCCTTACTAGGTGATTTTGGTACCTTGGAAGAAGTTTTTCAAATTGTCTATTGGGCCCAACTGAACATCCACCATAAACCCATAACTTTGTTGAATGTAAATAATTTCTTTGATATTTTATTAATCTTTCTTGACCATGCTGTGGAACATAAATTTATCACACCTTCGGCAGGACAACTTCTTATCTCTGCTTCAACTATTGATGAGTTGATTGATAAATTACAAGCTTTTGTTCATAAACCTGACCCAGCAATAGCACAGATACATTGGTCAGCAAGAAGCAGTGAGGGAAACATGATGAAAAAGGAGCCAGATTTGACACTTCGTTTATAACTTTTCTTTACTCTTGATTTTATTTATCGTACTTTGTTTTTGTTTAAATTTGTGTCAGATTTCTCCAACAGGTAATATCTTTTATCCTTTACTCATCTATATTTTAACATTGAGGACAATGTTGTGATCTAGTTGGGGGGAAGGATAGTTGACTACCAATTTTTTTTTCTTTTCTTTTTTGGGAAGTATGATATGATTGTCATGGACTTATTAAACCAATGAATGATAGCAGAGTAAGGAGTAATTTTACTTCAGAGACGTATCTAAATTGGGAAGTATGTTTAGTGATATGACTATCAGAAACATATTTGTAGTAAAACCAATTAAGGATGGCAAAGTAAGGAGTAAATTTTGGAAATAATTTATTACTCTTGAGACGCATCTTAGTTGAGGAAATAACTATTTTGTATAGAAGTAGCAATAGATTCTTGGATCTTAGCATAATTGTCTTCTTTCTTAAAAATCACAAGCTTGGATATGAATGTTGATATGATGGATTGAGAATGATAGAAATATGCCTTGTGAGATTTTGGGTCTATTGATGAATGGATTGAATATCTGTACCATTCTCTTCTTTCTTGTGTGGTTTTCACTCATGGAATTGTTACTCTAGAACTTACTTTGATTCTTTTTGAGGCTACATTTTCACATACATACATTAATATGATTGAGGCATTTTGAAATAGCTACTTTGACTAAATAGCCATCCTTGTATATTCTCCATTGTGTAACCTCTTTGAACTTTGACCATTTCTTGTTTTTAGCTCATTTCATCCTTCAAAAAAAAAACATATTTTTACCCAACCTTAGGGAATAAGAGAGCGTTGACCTTGTACTTGAACAAGTTGGGGGTGTGTGTGCAAAATGATCAACAAAAAAAAAATTTTAACCACCGCAATTAAAGGATTATCAGAGTTTAGAATAAAGGTGGATGCTTGGAAACAACAGGAAGAAAAAGAGAATGTTCAAGTCTAACAATGAATTCAATTCACCAATTTGGGATTGATCTTCAACAAAACATTAGTTAAATATTAGTGATTGTCCTTTATGATGAATGTTCTCAAACATTTTCTCCACTCTAACTGTACCATAATGCTCTTTTATTCTCTTTGGTATTTATCTTTGCATATCTATATTATCCCCTCTCATTTACCATGACCCTATTACAACCTTGAATAAAGTCCTCTTGATTTTTGTATGCACGTGTTTTGAGTAGCGGAGAAGTAGAAGATAAGCAAGCTTATGGTAGTGCCATTGTTCATGGGTTGAATAGAGTGAAATACTTACCTTTTAAACACTTGAGAGACTGAGAGTGAATTCTGTGAGGATCTATCATTCTTGATTCATTCTTTTCAATTGAAGTTTCCTTGCTTGTTGGTTTGAGATATAAAGAAACCTCATTCATGCTTTGATCCCTTGAATTTCTTGTTGCTCTTCTTGCTTCATCGAGACTTTTAGAGTTTTTAGCTTTTGAGTCTGTGTCATTTTTCTTTGTCTCCTAACCTTGGTCTTATGTGTTTTTCCCAGGAGTGCAAAAAGCTAAGTGTGGGAGAATTTAATGAGCATATATTGTATACATTAATAAACCCTCATTTTTAGTCATTTACACTCTTCATGTACTTAATTGATTAAGCCTGGTTATGTTTTGTAAGATTGGACTCAAATTGGACTTAATTGATTTTTTTCAGCATTATTTGGGTCTTACACTGTTTCTGTATTTTGGTCATATCTTGAGTTCTAGATGTCTAGCAATTATGAATTTTACCTTGTAGAAAAGCTGAGAGAAAGCTCTACAACTTTCATGAGAGCTCCAGGTAAAATATGGACATCTAGAAGAGCTAAATGGGCTTGGAAGACAGAACACGAGTTTTGTGTCTGGAACCTAAATAGTGTATAGTAATTAGAGCATAACTCGGGCTGTAAGAATTATCATGGGCTGAAATTTTGACATTTGAAAGTTAAGACGCAGAACTACAACTTTCATGAAGAACACAAGAGCTAATTCAGACAGCTTGAAGGTGATATTGGGTCTGGAAATCAAAACAGAGGTGCCAGAATTGGGCCTGAATAGTCTGTAGTAATTGGACCATATCTCGGGCTGTAAGAATTATCTTGGGCTGAAATTTGGATATCTGAAAGTTAAGATCAAGATCTACAACTTTCATGAAGATGACTTTTCTATTTGATGACAGAATCCATGACATAAGCAATGAATGATATCAGAGACAAGAAATCTCAATGATTTTTCACTTTTATCCTCATCATTTGGCATTTTCCACTCATTCATCCACTCATCCACCTACTCTTAATCAGCCCCTTTGTCATTTTGTATTCCTAATCCTCTATAAAAGGCACCATTGGCTGACCATTTGGGGCACTGGGTGTTAGGCTTAGTTTTTACAAGTTGTGGTTATGTTTGTTTATTGTTTTCCTTTGTTGTAATTTTTCTTGTTCTAAATTGAAGCTATGTTCATCTTTCTCTTCTTCTCTCTTTCTTTCTTCTTATCTATGAGTAACTAAATCTTTCTCTTGCTTGGGGTGAAAGAGTGAAGCTCTTGGTATTGAAATAAGGTTAGATTATTCTATTTCTTGTGCTTAAATGATATATTATCAATTGGACATTATATGTGTTATATTTTGTTTCCAATCAAGTTAAAAACCTTTTTTGTATAATGGAGATCTTGATTTATTGTAGACAATTGGATTGGCACAGTGAATGCTTGAATTCATTTACAAATGTTGGTAGATAATTAAAGGAATCATAATATGATTGCATATATAATTGAACTTTGAATGTTATATTTTTCGATTAGAACCTCCGTTATGTGTGGATTTCAATTGAGTTATAAGGAGAAATAATCTTACCTTTAATTAATTACTAAGAGTGGATCTCCTAACCCCAGCAATCTCTTAAATTCATTTGTGAACTTCTTTTATTACTTTTGGTGTTTTGACAAATCATTTTCTTACCTCAATTAATTTTTCTTCATCAATTCCCTGTGGATTGACCTCGGACTCCCGAGAAATTTATTACTTGAGACAACTTGCATTTGGGTTCACATCCTTAAATCATGCAGTCAAGTTTTTGCCTGGCAATGACGCCAAAAACAGAGAAAAAAAAAAGAAAAAAAAAGTTTGAACAAAGGCGATCCGGAAGGAGTACCATGGCTTTAATTAGTTGTGGAGCCCCAGCCTTTGGCTGACCCGTCATTGACTCGGGTGGACCTTTGCACGCTGGTCCTTAAAAAAGTTCGTGAACCATGCTCTGCAAAGAGCCGCACTCCATAACCCAATGTTTACCATCTAGGCACTGTGGAGTTGATGGACAGGCAGAAGCGTCCCACTTTGGTTATTAGTGAAAAGTAATCCGCGGCTGCCGAAGCGTATGAGGCATCTGAGCTTGATCCTCTCTTTTATTAGAAGGGGCTCTCAGCACCCTGGGATGGGATGTTTTGAATCTTGGACATTACGGGTTTCAAATTTTAGCATCTTTATCGATGTTACGAGCCCAAGTGTAAGCGCTCCAGGTTCCAGACCCAAGATGGAAACCCACGATAGTTTCTTCTTTCTCCTTTCTCTGAATAAACGGACGTGAGTGTCTACTGCACTGGTGACACGCAGTATTAAGATATGCTACTACTGCACTCATGACGCGCAGTATAAAGATACACCATGAAAGCTGTACATACAGGTATGTCATCATTTGCTATTATATTTCTTTTATCTTTGTATGATTTTGCTGTATTTTAGTTTTGGACAGACGATCCTTTGAGTAGGGTCCTTTAGGAGTTTTTAGACTTCTTTCCCTGATGATTTTCTTGAAGAAAAAAAAAACAAAAACAAAAACAATAAAAACCAAAAAAACAAAAAAAAAACAACCAAAAAAAAAAAAAAAAACAAAAAAAAGCAAAAAAAAAGAAGAAGAAGAGAGATTCTGTGTTCCTCAATTTGAAACTCTTCTGACAACAGCCAACCTACCCTTATAGGTGCAATTATTACCCTTTCTATTTTTTTCCTATTTAAACACTCCACTTTCTCCACTTTCCTCCATCTCAGAATCAATCAAAGGGAAGGTGAGAATAGAAATGGAAGGTGTTTCTGTTCGTCAACTTAACAATATCTGTGTATTTTGTGGATCTAAGTATGGGTAGGGTTTAGAGTTTGTAAATGCAGCTACCACTCTTGGTCGATCACTTGCTGCGAGGAATATTCATCTTGTATATGGGAGAGGTTGCCGTGGGTTAATGGGAGCTGTATCACTTGCTGCATATATAGGAGGCAGTCAGGTTTTAGGTGTCATTCCTAAACCTGTAGCTCAACAGAACATCACTGGAAAGACAATTGGAGAGGAACTTAAGGTATCGTCAATGCATGAAAGAATGAAGATAATACTTGAAAACTCTGATGCATTCGTTGCCTTACCATGTGATTTTGGTACCTTGGAAGAAGTTTTTCAAATTGTCTCTTGGGCCCAACTTAACATCCACCATAAACCCATAGCTTTGTTGAATGTAAATAATTTCTTTGATATTTTGTTAATCTTTCTTGACCATGCTGTGGAACATAAATTTATCACACCTTCGACAAGACAACTTCTTATCTCTACTTCCACTATTGATGAGTTGATTGATAAATTACAAGCTTTTGTTCATAAACCTGACCCAGCAATAGCACAGATAGATTGGTCAACAGGAAGTAGTAAGGGAAACAGGATGAAAAAGGAGACAGATTTGACACTTTGTTTATAGCTTTTCTTTACTCTTGATTTTATTTATCGTACTTTGTTTTTGTTTAAATTTGTGTCAGATTTCTCCAACAGGTAATATCTTCTATCCTTTACTCATCTATATTTTAACATTGAGGACAATGTTGTGATCTAGTTGGGGGGAAGGATAGTTGACTACCAATTTTTTTATTTTCTTTTTTAGGAAGTATGATATGATTGTCATGGACTTATTAAACCAATGAATGATAGCAAAGTAAGGAGTAATTTTACTTCAGAGACGTATCTAAATTGGGAAGTATGTTTAGTGATATGACTATCAGAAACCTATTCATAGTAAAACCAATTAAGGATGATAGAGTAAAGAGTAAATTTTGGAAACAATTTATTACTCTTGAGATGCATCTTAGTTGAGGAAATAACTATTTTGTGTAGAAGTAGCAAATGGATTCTTGGATCTTAGCATAATTGTCTTCTTTCTTAAAAATCACAAGGTTGGATATGAATGTTGATATGATGGATTAAGAATGATAGAAATATGCCTTGTGAGATTTTGAGCCTATTGATGAATGGATTGAATATCTGTACCATTCTCTTCTTTCTTGTCTGGTTTTCACTCATGGAAATGTTACTCTAGAACTTGCTTTGATTCTTTTTTAGGCTACATTTTCACATGCATACATTAATATGATTGAGACATTTTGAAATAGCTACTTTGACCAAATAGCCATCCTTGTATATTTTTCATTGTGTAACCCCTTTGAACGTTAACCATTCCTTGTTTTTAGCTCTTCATCCTTCAAAAAAAAAGAGAAAAAAAAAACATGTTTTTACCCAACCTTAGGGAATAAAAGAGCATTGACCTTGTTCTTGAATAAGTGTGGGGGTGTGTGTTCAAAATGATCAACAAAAGAAAATTGTTTGACCGCCGCAATTAAAGGATTATCGGAGTTTAGAATAAAGGTGGATGCTTGGAAACAACAGGAAGAAAAGGAGAATGTTCAAGTTTAACAATGAATTCAATTCACCAATTTGGGATTGATCTTCAACAAAACATTAGTCAAATATTGGTGATTGTCCTTTATGATGAATGTTCTCAAACATTTTCTCACTACTAGAAATTTAGGTTTTAGAGACCGATTTAGAGACCGATTTATTTCAGTCTCTATAGAGACTGAAATAGAGACCGAATTAGAGACCGATTAAGAAAAAAAAATTAATTTGCCACCGAAATAAAATTAAATTTTTTAGAGAAATAAAATATTTCGGTCTCTAAATAAAAAAATTTACGAAATAAATAAATAAATAGGTAGGAAAAAAATAAAAAATTAGAGACCGATATTTCGGTCACTACTAAGAATTTGAGTTTTAGAGACCGATTTAGAGACTGATATTTCGGTCTCTAAATAAAAAAAAATTAAAAAAAAAATTAGTCTCTAATTCGGTCTCTAAATTTTTTTTAGATACCGAATTAGAGACTGATATTATACTATAAAAAATTTTTAAAAATATATATACTTTATTATTAGAGACCGATATTTCGGTCACTAAATAAAAAATTATAAAAAAAATAAAAAAATTAGAAACTACAAATCCGGTCACTAATTATAATATATCAAAAGTTAAAAAAAAATTTATTAGAGACCGAAATATCGGTCTCTAAATCAAAAGATTTTTAAAAAAAAATAGAGACCGTAAATTCGGTCTCTAAAATTGGGGTTTCGTTTCCCCTTTCAGATTCGAGAACCCTCCCTTCGATTTCTATTCCTCTACCTCGCCCTCTCCCTTTCACTCTCGCCTCTCCCTCTCTCCCTCTCCCTCTGAGCCAACAACCGTTCCCCCCAACCCAGATCCACCCTGAACCACCCCACACCAAACCAGATCCCACACACCGAGCCGCTTCCCGTTGTCTTGCTACGCTCACCCTACAACCTGCAACCACAGCTCAGCAGACCCGTGACCCACCGCGCTACCCACCAAGCCATCCGCGACCGAGATCCCAGTGCCGCGAACCAGCCACTACGCACGAGCAGTGTCCAGATCCACCACCACGGTTACTCGCATCTACTTCGATCACAAAGACGTTTCTCTAGCTCTCCTCCGCCTCTTCTTCCATGACTGCTTCATCGAGGTGCTTCTTTTCTTCGTGAGAATTCTGGATTTCTTTGTTTTCCCCATAAAGCTTTGTGCTTTTCCTTTTGATTCTGCAGAAATGGGGTGTTTCTTGTTTTTTATTAGATCATAAATTTAATTTTTTTTATTATCTGAATTCAAATGGATCATGATCGCTTCTACTGACTGTGCTGGTTGGTGTGCATTTTGTGAAGTGTTTTTCTGTGTTTTTTTGCTTCCAAGATCATGAATTTAGTCTTTTTATTATCAGAATTCAAATGGATCTTGATTGATTGGTGTTACATCGTTTTTAGTATGTAGCTGTTCTTGATTCCTTCTACTGACTGTGCTGGTTGGTTTGCATTTTGTGTTCTTAGGGGTTTGGAGATTTATTTTCTTTAGGGATTTCTTCATTTGTTACATTTCCTGCTATGGTTTTCAATTTTATAGGCTTTTTGTACTTGGAATTGGATAATTATCCTAATTTTATAGTACACTGAATATCTTAAATTTTTATGATTATCTTACACTATTATAAAATTCCATCTTTCTTGTTGATTTTTGTTTCCTTTTTAAAAAATAAAAATAAAAAATTCTTATCTGTCAAATGCTTGCTATGTCTATTAATCCTTCTTGTTGCTATTATCATGGTTTCAATTTGGTGTTCTAATTGCTTGGGTTTTTGCTTTGAATAATGGTTTGTGATGCTTCATTCTTTGTTGGATGACAAAGAATGGTGATAAAAACCATTCCTTTGAGAAGCAGGCTGTTCCAAATCAGACCTTGAGAGGTTTTGACAAAATTGACTTGATTAAGGAGGAGGTGGAGCAAGAATGTCCTGGGGTTGTGTCTTGTGCTGACATACTTGCTCTAGCAGCAAGAGATGTCGTCCTTTTGGTTTGTTCCCTGCGTCTATTTCTTTGTTTCCATGGACTTGGGTCTTAACTATAACTTGAGTTTTAATATATACTGATATTTTAGAATATCTTGTTCTGATTGTATTAATGAGAACTGAAAGAGAGTTTGGTGTTAAAGGTCTGATGCATTTTGGCTTTAATTGTGGTTCTGGAAACTGTAATACATGGCTGTGTTGATATGCTTGGTCCCGTTTTTGTGTCCTGGGAGTTCTAGCCTACAAAGTAATATATTAAAAACTAAAACAATAATGATGTTATCATAATATTTCTGGATTGGTTTATTTTTAACTGAAACACCATTTTTTACTTGCGTGATAGTGATGCCAAGTTCTTTTTCATGCTATCTTTGCTCACAAGATTGTTATCATTGGGAAGCCAGTTATAAATAACTTCTTCACTAAATCATTTGAATTTAACTTTGTTTTGATTCTCTTTATAGCAATTGCTTGTTTGTTTGTTAAAATTTTCTCAGTCTCGTGGTACTGAATATTTTACAGAGGACATCTAAAGTGTCCTTGTTGATACTGTTGGAAGTTAATTAGCATAATTTTTCTCTCTTTGCAAGCTGTAATTGAAAATGTTAGTCTTAAACAAACTATATTTAGTGATCTTAAGAAGATCTGCCCTTCACACTGCATTTTGGCAACAAACACATCAACTATTGACCTTAATATCATTGGTGAAAAGACCAGATCTCAAGATCGCATTGTAGGTGCTCATTTTTTCAGGTTATTAACTGGTTTCTCTTATTGCCTTTCTTTTCAAAGGGTAAAAAAATTTAAAAAAATATATAACTTAAATGCATGTTAGAATTTGTTTGTCTTTTTAAGTTGTTTGTTTTGCTTTGGCAGCAGGTCATCCTATTTGATTCATCTACCATATTAGTAAAGTAAGAGGTTGGTGTTCTAAAAACTTTCATGGTTTAATTGCTTGACCAACCAGCAGAATTCTTCAAGGTTTGCATAGAATATTATATAAGTGATTTAGAAGCTTACAATAATCCTCTTATTGAAATAAACTTGAGAACATCATATCAGAGGCTGATTTTAAAAATAAGATGTTCTAGATACTACGAAATTTTCACTCACATTTCTTTGTTATGTAGAAAACGATAATAGAAGTTATTCATTCTATAGTTCAAAGAAATTATATCACCAAGATGCAGTTTCATTTGGAATCTAATTTGAATAGGATTTAATTGATCCTTAGACAGAGAGAGTGGGTCGATAAATTCTTCGGTTGAAGCTATTGTTATTTCCTAATGTGTTCTTTTCACCGAATGCATGTTTGTGTGATTTATTAAATTTAGTTAATTTCATGAAAAAAGAAATCCCACACTTGGTCTTAGTCAGAACTTAGAAGGCCAGTAAAGTTACTTAGTTAATTTAGCATCATTTATTATCTCAAACATATTGCAGCTTTTAACATTGATTGAAATCACGTTTATTCTTATACTTTATGTCAAGACTTATATTATGTTTGATTTGTGTTGCTTTAACTTTTTACATTAATAAGTGTCATATTAGTATTGACAGACCAAATTTGTAAACGAAATGCAAGAAATGACCCAAAGAGCATCAGAGCAGGGAACTCCTCCCCCAGATGAGTTGGATGTGTGGCGCAATGTGGCTGGAGTGAAAAAAAGGTAAAATATATAGTCTTGGAATTGAGTCTACCGTAGTGGCTAGAAGACCACGATATCGTGGCTAAAGTTCTTCATCATCTGACTGGGTGTGAAGAGATGAACTTGAAGAATTAAGAAGTGATAAAAATGAGCTTCGGGCTCAAGTGGTAGATAATAAGAGACAAATTGAGGAGACAAATCTGTTGGTACGAGAGATGATACAGTCGATTAACTTTCAGTCTTCTCAAACATTTCCCATGACTGACGGAGCAGAAGAGGACAAGGACGAGGACGAGTTTTTATGATTAGAGTTTAGTTTTTGTTATGTTCAAATTTTTTATATTTGAAATGTTGTAGTAATGAGATATTGTAGACAATGCTTAGTTTAATTTTTTCTAGAATGTCTTGATGTTTAAATAATATATTCTAAAAACTGAATTAGTTTAGTTTTCGTTATTTTTTATTTATGTGTTTGATTATATATGAGATTGTTGATTGTTGTTTTAAAAATTTAGATTTTAACAAATTTAAAAATAATTATAAATTCATATCGTTGATTGTTGTTTATTAAGTGCTTTAAAAATTTGGATTTTAATATATTTAAAAATAATTATAAATTTATATCACAAATTAAAGCCCGAATTAAGAATTGAAAATATTTTTTTTAAAAAATTTAGTGATGATTTAGAGATCGATAAATCAATCTTTAGATTAGAGACTGATTTAGTGACTAATTTTATAAAATATATAATATATTTAATGTGTTAGAGACCGATTTAGAGACTAATAAATCGGTCTCTAATTAGAGACCGATTTAGTGACTGATTTTATAAAATATATAATATATTTATAGTTTTAGAGACCGATTTAGAGACCGATTTTAGAGACTGATATAGAGACTGATAAATCGGTCTCTAAACTAGAGACCGATTTAGAGACCGATATTATAAAATATATAATATATTCAAACTTATTTGGGACGGCCTTAGAGACTGATTTAGAGACCGAAAAATCGGTCTCTAAAAAATCGGTTTCTAAATCGGTCTCTAATGCATTTTTTTGAAATATAATTGACCAATATCTGACCGAAAATTAGAGATCTAATAAATTTAGAGACCGATTTTCTTGATTTAGAGACCGATTTTTCGGTCTCTAAAACCTAATTTTCTAGTAGTGTCTCCACTCTAATTGTACCATAATGCTCTTTTATTCTCTTTGGTATTTATCTTTGCATATTCATATTATCCCCTCTCATTTACCATGACCCCATTACAACCTTGTATAAAGTCCTCTTGATTTTTGTATGCACGTGTTTTGAGTAGCGGAGAAGTAGAAGATAAGCAAGCTTATAATAGAGCAATTGTTCATAGGTTGAATAGAGTGAAATACTTACCTTTTAAACACTTGAGGGAGTGAGAGTGAATTCTGTGAGGATCTATCATTCTTGATTCATTCTTTTCAATTGAAGTTTCCTTGTTTGTTGGTTTGAGATGTAAAGAAACGTCATTCATGCTTTGATCCCTTGAATTTCTTGTTGCTCTTCTTGCTTCATCGAGTCTTTTAGAGTTTTTAGTTTTTGAGTCTGTGTCATTTTTCTTTGTCTCCTAACCTTGCTCTTATGTGTTTTGCCCAGGAGTACAAAAAGTTAAGTGTGGGGGAATTTGATGAGCATATATTTTATACATTAATAAACCCTCATTTTTAGTCATTTACACTCTTCATGTACTTAATTGATTAAGCCTGGTTAAGTTTTGTAAGATTGGACTCAAATTGGACTTAATTGATTTTTTTTAGCATTATTTGGGTCTTACATTGTTTCTATATTTTGGTCATATCTTGAGTTCTAGATGTCTAGCAATTATGAATTTTACCTTGTAGAAAAGCTGAGAGAAAGCTCTACAACTTTCATGAGAGCTCCAAGTAAAATATGGACATCTAGAAGAGCTAAATGGGCTTGGAAGACAGAACACGAGTTTTGTGTCTGGAACCTGAACAGTGTACAATAATCAAAGCATAACTCAGGCTGTAAGAATTATCTTGGGTTGAAATTTTGACATTTGAAAGTTAAGACCCAGATCTACAACTTTCATGAGAACACAAGAGCTAATTCGGACAGCTTGGAGGTGATATTGGGTCTGGAAGTCAAAACAGAGGTGCTAAAACTAGGCCTGAATAGTTTGCAGTAATTAGGCCATATCTCAGGCTGTAAGAATTAACTTGGACTGAAATTTAGACATCTGAAAGTTAAGATCAAGATCTACAACTTTCATGAAGATGACTTTTCTATTTCATGACGGAATCCATGACTTAAGCAATGAATGATTTCGGAGAGAAGAAATCTCAATGATTTTTCACTCTTATCCTCACCATTTGGCATTTTCCACTCATTCATCCACTCATCCACCTACTCTTAATCAACCCCCTTGTCATTTTGTATTCTTAATCCTCTATAAAAGGCACCATTGGCTAACCATTTAGGGCACTGGGTGTTAGGCTTAGTTTTTACAAGTTGTGGTTATGCTTGTTTATTGTTTTCCTTTGTTGTAATTTTTCTTATTCTAAATTGAAGCTATATTCATCTTTCTCTTCTTCTCTCTTTCTTTCTTCTTATCCATGAGTAACTAAATCTTCCTCTTGCTTGGGTGAAAGAGTGAAGCTCTTGGTAATGAAATAAGGTTAGATTATTCTATTTCTTGTGCTTAAATGATATATTATCAATTGGACATGATATGTATTATATTTTATTTCCAATCAAGTTAAAAACCTTCTTTGTATAATGGAGATCTTAATTTATTGTAGACAATAGGATTAGCACAGTGAATACTTGAACTCATTTACAAATGTTGGTAGATAATATCTTCAATTCCTTTAGAAGATATCACATGACCTAACATTATTCCTTAGGTAACCATGTAATGACATTTTCCCCAATTTAATACAAATCCTTTTTCTTCGCATCTTTTAAGAACTTTTTCTAAATTATCAAGACAATTTTCAAAAGAATTTCCAAAAACTATCAGATCATCTATGAAAACCTCTAAATAATGCTCAACCATGTCACTAAAAATGCTTAACATCTTTGAAATGTTGTCGCAGCATTACAAAGGCCAAAAGGCATTCTTCTATATGCAAAAGTACCAAAGGGACATGTAAAAAGTGGTCTTTTCTTGATCTTCTAATGCAATTGATATTTGATTATAACCTGAAAAACCATCAAGAAAACAGTAGTATGGATGTCATGCTACCCTTTCTAGAATTTGATCAAGAAATGGCAAGGGGAAATGATCTTTCCTAGTAGCAACATTTAATTTTCTAAAATCAATACACATACGCCAACTAGATGAGATTCGTGTTAGTATTAATTCACCTTTATCATTTTTAATCACTGTTATTCCAGATTTCTTAGGCACAACTTGTGTAGGGCTTACCCATTGACTATCAGAGATAGGATAGATAATTCCAACATAAAGCAATTTAAGGACTTTAGCTCTAACTACCTCTTTCATGTGTAGATTTAATCTTCTTTGAGGTTATTGAGAAGTTTTAGCATTATCCTCTAAATGTATTCTATGTGTACAAATTAATAGATTAATACCTTTTATGTCCTTTAATGTCCATCCAATTGCACTTTTATGCCTTTTAAGTACTTTTGTTAACATACTTTCTTATTCTTCAGTAAGAGACGAGGAAATTACCACTGGAAAGTTTTGCTCTTCTCCCAAAAATGTGTACTTCAACCCAGAAAGTAATGGCTTTAGTTCCGATGTGGGTACTTCTTCATAGACATTATCATTCATGGGTTTTAGCTCTTCAAATCTTGGCTTCCATCCCTTATACTCCATTACCTGTGTACAATCAAGCAAAGAGCATATTTCAGAGATATCATCTTCTAGTTGCATGCCTGACTCAAATGAATTGACTAAACAAATTTTTAATGGGTCAGAAGAACTCCTTGTTTGAAGATGATCATCTATAATGGCTTCAATTCCTTCAACTTCCTTCTTTTCATCGAGGACTTCCTGTGGTTGCTTGCATATGTTAAGAACATTGAGCTCCAGTGTCATGTTTCTAAATGTTAGCTTCACCACTCCATTTCTGCAATTTATCAAAGCATTTGATGTTGCTAAAAATGGATAGCCTAAAATAACAGGAATTGACTTGCAACTATCAACCATAGGTTCAGTATCCAAGACAATAAAATCCACAGGATATATGAATTTATCAACTTGTACCAACACATCTTTCACTATTCCTCTTGGAATTTTAATTGATCTATCATCAAGTAAAAGAGTTACAGAAGTTAGTTTTAACTCTCCTAAGTTGAGTTGCTGATAAACTGAATATGGAATCAAATTGACACTAGCACCAAGATCAAGTAAAGCTTTTTCAATTTTATGTTCTCTAATAATGCATGAAACTGTAGGACAACCAAGGTCTTTATATTTCAACGCACTATTATTCTGAAGAATGGAGCTTACCTGTTCAGCCAAAAATGCTTTCTTTTTCACATTTAGTTTCTTTTTAATGTAACACCCTTGTGGGGATGTCACATATTTAAAGAAAATAAAAGAAAGATAAATAAAATTTACCCAAGTTGTAAAACATTTGTTACATACTACTACGAGTTGTAAAATAATTCTTGTTAAACAGAAAATTATTAAATAAAATAACGCAGAAATATAAAATAAACAGAACAACATCACTCATAATATACATATGGTCCAAGTTATAAGTTATACAAATAATTTACAACTATATCTACAAATATTTAAACAGAAACAGTAAACAAAAATAGTAAAGAGTCAATATATACATACGCAGACGCGCCCAAAATACACATCATAAACATTTAACCCTCTGATGGATCACTCTCAGGAAACTCATCAGAAGATAAATATCCAGGATGCCTCGACACTCGGCGGAAATGAGACCGCGCAGTCGACACGATAGCCATCTCACTAGGCTCAGTGGACACACCACCCCAATAACGCCTAAGAGATAAAGGTAACTCTAAGTGCAAAAATACAGTAGTCGTCACAACTGGCTCTCCATCAAACGTATGTCGTAGGGACACAGTCAACCGTCCTACGTAAGTCACTGAGTCTCTATCTCCCTGCAGATGCCAAGCTAACGATCCACCGTGAAACTCAAGACGTACAAAACCTAAAAATCCTGGCACCTCCATACCCAAACAAATCAGTCCAATGGATATGGATGATCAGATGGTTCTTGATCGTCGTACTGATCTTCGACTTGCTGCTCTTCTTCTTCCTCAGGATACAAAATCTCAAGAGGCTGTTCTTCTTCCTCAAACTCTTTACCACGTAAAATAAATATACAGAAAACACATACAATAAAGAGGTAAGACAATCTAAAATCATCACAAACATAGCAAATAAGAAAACGACAAACAACAGATATACAGTTCATGCAATATGAAAAGCTATAACAGTAGTTAGTAATAGAATAGTGTCACAAATAAACTAATAAACAGATAAAATAATATAAGAAATAGACAATTTATCATAATAATATCCAAGATAAAATAAAATAATATCCAAGATATAATCATATGCAATATGACACGATCCTACTCCATAGAGCTAAACACATACAGATATCAGAGAGAATGACCTGCAAAATCTATTAGTACCACAACTGCCCAACCAAACTATTGCACTGTCTCACGTTGCGTCTATAGCCCCACGTCACATGGTACCCATTGTCCAAGGTGTGGTGTAGTTCACGGTCTCACGTTGTGGCACTACAGGCAATGTACTATTAGACTTTACGAAATCTCAATTAAATATAGTGCGTGTCGAGTCCATTAGTGTGCTATCGGTTACTGTGGCCACAAATGGAGCGACCGATCATCCATATATGGGATCCCGTATACTAACGTCTCCAAGTTCATAAAGACAATGAGCCACACTACGTTTATCGCATCGACAACACGATGTGATTCACCTCGTCAACCAATCCACCAAAAATTGGCATAAACTCAATATATGATCCAAAAATAAGAAATTACCAAAATACCCTCATTAAAATATATCCTCAAAGATAAAAAGATACAGTAAGTCCCACCGGACAAATACTGTTCCAAAGCCTGTACGGGTTCACCTCATAGCCCGACAGCACAAAAATACAGAAAACACTGTTTTGGTCAATCGCGTAGAAATTTTATCGCGTTTTCATAATCTCGTCGTTTTTACAAACGTTTCTAAATCGCTTAAATTTATTTTTCTGTTTTTAAAATCGCGTAGAGTTTGTAACACGTTTTCTCAATCGCGTAAGATTTTTAAATCATTTTCTTGTCCAAATTCCTTAGAAATTACTGTTTAAATAAACAGAAATAATAATTAATACGTTTAAACTACGTAAAATATTTTTCATACCGTATACTGTCTTTTGGACATCTTTTCTATCTTATTTGTCCATTTTTAATAAAAATTGACAGTATTTTGCTTAGAAAATTATATTAATGGTTTCCTAATTTTTCCGTAAAAATTCTATTTACTTAATTTTTAACCGTATAATTTAACCCTTTTGAAAACCACTAACATGCTTCAAAATTTTAGTATGAGCCATATGTTAGAAATTTTCAAAAGTTACTGTATTTCCTTTCTAATAGTAAAATCAATGGTTTTAGTTGATTAAACCTAATTCAAATCAATTTATTTCTTCAAAACTCATTTTAGAAAATTCTTTTTAACATATATTGCATCTTTATACTTGGAAATGGTTTGGATTTGATTTTAGAAATCATGGATTCTTGGTTTGGCATGTTGGCCGAAATATATACTTGTGTCATTTGATTTCTAAATTCATTTTCCTTCATCTTAACAATTTATATCTTGTTAATTTGCCTATGTTAATTAAATCACATTTTAAGAAAATGATGAGAACATTTTGGTTCTCCATTTTTGGTTAATGGCTGTGAGCCTCATTGATGTATTCTTTGGAACACTCATGCAAACCTTGACATGTTATTCACATCCTATAAATTATCATGCATTTCTAACACATATAAATTATCAAAGCTTGTAGACATGCAATTTAAAGCTTGTAGACATGCAACTTCATACAAATTATTACAAACATCAAATAAGAAAGCTACTAACAAACACACAAATAAGCTACTAACAAACACACAAAGGAATCCTTATGGATTCTACAATCACAACAATCAATCTCCATCTTCTTACCACCACCCATGGATGATAAGATTAGTCTTCCTCTTACCTTAAATGAAGACAAACACTCCTTCACACCTTTCCTAGGGTTTCGGTTTCACTCCACCAAGTCACCTATCAAGCTTAAACAAAACTACAAATTACTAACCATAAAAGAGAGCTTAAACCATGGAGAAATCATGGCTTAGAACTTTCAAAAAGAGTTTAGAAATGGAAAACAAGAAATTTCACCTTCTAGGTAAAATTTTCCAAGTAGGTTTCCAAGCCTCAAATGAAGGATTTTGCAAGAACTCTCAACTACAGATGTTCTTAGGATTGTGTTTAGGTTTAGAAAATTTGGTTGGATAAATTTTTGAGTGATTGGATGGTATAGAATAGGGTTTGGCCGAATAGAGCTTCAAGGAAGCTTCAATGGAGTTTAGGGTTTTTGGAAGAGAGAGAAGAGAGAAATTGCATGAAGATGAAGTGAATTTTTGGTCTTCCAAAGGCCAAATGGCCGTAGACTTCAAGCATGCAAGGTGTAGCCTTGCTTGGCTTCATCCAAGCCTTAGGATGGATCAAAGGTCAAGATTAAAACTTGGTTAGCAAGCTTAACTCTCATTGGTTGATTTTAGCATTGTCATTAGCCTAGTCACCATGCTTAGTCACTAATTAGCCTAGTCATTAAGCTTAGTCACCATGTTCTTGAAAGTTCTATTACTAATGATGCTTAATTAAGCTACTAAGTTAACTGTTTTAACTAAACGTGGGTCTCACAAAATATTTCTGGGTCCACTGTCATCTAATTATACTGACTAATAAAATAATATTATAATAATAAAAAATTATTTTATTTGACAGTTAAATCCTAAAAATTAAAAGATTAAATACAGTATCATTCAGAATCGGGTTTAGTAAGATCCCCCAGTTTTGAATAATTAAAACAAGATTTTCCCGGCCTAGAAAATATTATTTTCCTATCCCGGAGCAAATCGCACAAAAGGTCTAAATAAAATCACAGACAGTAATATTAAGCACTATAACATATAGAAAAATTAAAAACAGTACAATTGGGACGTAATGGTCATTTTTCTATTTTTGCCCACGACGAAGCAAATCATTCAAAATGTTCAAATAAAATTACAGACAGTATTATATGTCTGTATATCTCCCAGAAAAATTAAAACAGTAGCTTGACAAAACTTTTATTTTACCGTCTCGAAACAAATTACGTAAAAAGACTAAATAAAATTTTAGCCTGTAAAACGTATTTGTATTTCATACAGAAAAACAAGAAACAGTAAAATAGGGACACAATGATCTTTTACACAAAAGCTTGAAAAACAACAAACAGAACATTCAGGACATTTTTTCTAAAAATTGGGGCGTTACATTTAATAGTGCACAAGTCCTTCAAATATTTGGCATAAGAAGGAATCTGTTTGATAGCATCTAACAGAGGAATATTGATCTTTACTTGTTTCAAAATTTCAAAAATTTCAGTGTGGTGGTCCAATTTCTTTGGATTATTCAATGCTTAAGGAAATGGGGGTGAAGAAGAGAGTTTAGTCTCCTTTTGGTCAGCTTCTTCATTTTCTTGGGCAATTAGTTCATCTTCTTTCTTACAAGGTTCAGGAATTTGTTTTTCAACAACCTTTCCACCTCTAAGAGTTATCACTAACTTGACTTGGTCCATTTGTTAGTTTTCTGAACTCCCATCATTTAGACTGTACTAACCTTGGGATTTGGTTGAGGTTGAGAAGGAAATTTTCCTTTCTCATGAATGGTGAGTGCAAAAGAAAGTTTAGCAAGAGTGTCTTTTATGTCATTCATGGTTTGATTGTTTTGTTTATTAATGGCCTCTTGCTTTTCTATGAATGCATGCAGTGTTTCTTCAAGATTTTTCCTATATGGTGGGATATAAGGTGCATATCCTTAAGAATTTTGAGAGTCCTGTTGTGCCTGAGGAGGTGGTGGTTACACAAATTGTGACTGATTATTATTCATCTAGCTAAAGTTCGGGTGATTTCTCCATCCCGGATTGTATGTATCTGAAAAAGAAGAAGTAAATAGCTTTTTAAAATTATTCATTGCATTTACTTGCTCATGTACAACTTCTTTAAAAACAGGAATATTGGGACATTCATGTGTTGAGTGTCCTAAGTCATCACAAATGTCACAAATTTCTTCATTTTGCACAGATTTGATTTTTTTTTTTGCTTTTCTTAATTCCATGGCTTAAACCTTTCTAGCCAAACTAGCAAACCTAGCATTTAGATCTTCCTCTTGACTAAGGTGATATTTTCCTTTATTAGCACTTGCAAGTTTAGATCTAATTGAATTTTCAGAAGGGTTAGTACCATGCCAAGATTGAGAATTTTCAGCCAACTGGTTTAAATAGTCTAAAGCTTCATCAGGTTCTTTATCAAGAAACTCACCATTGCACATTGTTTCTACAAATTATTTAGTTTCAAGTGTTAAACCTTCATAAAAGAAGCTTATAGTGCGCCATTTTTTAAAACCATGATGTAGACAAGAATTTAACAAATCTTTAAACCATTCCCAACATTGAAAATATGCTTCATTTGAATTTTATGAAAAATTTTGGATTTGTCTTTTCATAGCATTGGTTTTATGTGTTGAAAAAAATTTCTTTAAGAACTCACCTTGCATTTCTTGCCATGTGCCAATTGATCTTGGTTTCAAAGTGTTAAGCAAAAATTTTGCTTTATCTTTTAAAGAAAAAGGAAATAATTTAAGCTTAACAATCTCTTCAGTGCAATTTTGGTCATTAAAAATAATACATACTTCCTCAAATTCTTTCAGATGTAAATATGGACTTTCAGATTCTAAACCATAAAAATTAGGGAAGTAAAGAAATCATACCTGGCTTAAATCTAAAATTGTTGGCGTTGAGTGGAAAGATAAAACATGATGGACTAGAATTTGGAGGTGGTTGCGAATATTCACGCATGGTTCGCAACGGTTGATTTTCTTGTTCATCATGTACACTTTCATTTTCAGCGATTGTATCAATTGTGTGTGATTGTGATTCAAACAAATCAATATATAAAGTACCAGGATTAATTTTAGCTAAACGACCGGAATTTAAATCACGATACCAATTAAGCATAAATAAATGACTTAAAATAAAAAAAATAATGTACAAGTGGGCAGTTTACACTAGCCATTAAATATTAACAAGGATGTGGTATAAACCAACCACCCAATAAATATTAACAAGTAAAAAGTTAGATAACTGATAAAGTAAAAAGTTAGATAATTAATAAATTAAAAAGTTAGATAATTAAAGAGTTAATAATTAGTAAGTTAGAAAGTGCAGAAAGTAAATTATAAAAAATAAATTTAAAATATGAAAACTGGAGAAAGGCGAGCCTACTAGAGCCAAGAAAAGAGAAGAGAAGAAGAAAGATTATTTCGTTATATTAGAAAGTAATAATAAATAACAAATTAAAAAGTTAGAGAGCAAAAAATTAAACGACGTAAATTAAAAAGTTAGATAGCAGAAAATAAAAGTTAGTAAGTAGAAAATAAATGACATAAATTAAAAGTTAGAAAGTTAGTATGTTAGCAAGTTAGTAAGTTAGATAGTTAGAGAGTTAGTAAAGAAACTGAAGGATCGGCAAGCTGATCTTTTGCTCCAGTGAGGGAGAAGAGAGAATAGATTTTATTAAAGAAAAAGAACCTCAATAAATTAAAACTTCAAATCAAATCCCCGGCAACAGCGCCAAAAACTTGGTTGCGGGATTTAAAGGATGCAAACCCAAGTGTAGGTTGTCTCAAGTAATAAATTTCTCAGGAGTCCGAAGTCGATCTACAGGGAATTGATGAAGAGAAATTATTTGAGGTAAGAAAAGGATTTGTCATAACACCAAAAGTAATAAAAGATGTTCACAAATAAATTTAAGAACTTGCTTAGGTTAGGAGATCCACTTTTGGTAATAAATTAAAGACAAGATTATTTCTCTTTATAACTCAATTGAAATCCACACACAACGAAGATTCTAATCAGAAAATATAACATTCATAGTTCAATTATATATATAATCATATTATGATTCCTTTAATTATCTACTAACATTTGTAAATGAGTTCAAGCATTCACTGTACCAATCCTATTGTCTACAATAAATCAAGATCTCCATTATACAAAGAAGGTTTCTAAATTGATTGAAAACAAAATACAACACATATAATGTTCATTTGATAATATATCATTTAAGCACAAGAAATAGAATAATCTAACCTTATTTCATTACTAAGAACTTCACTTTTTCAGCTAAGCAAGATGAAGATTTAGTTACTCATAGATAAGAAGAAAGAAAGAGAGAAGAAAAGAAAGATGAACATAACTTCAATTTAGAGCAAGAGAAAATTACAACAAAGGAAAACAATAAACAAGCATAACCATAACTTCTAAAAACTAAGCCTAACACCAAGAGCCCCAAATGATCAGCCAATGGTGCCTTTTATAGAGGATTAGGGATACAAAATGACAAAGGGGCGGATTAAGAGTAGGTGAATGAGTGAAAAATGCCAAATAGTGAGTTGGTGAGTGGAAAATTATTGAGATTCTTTGTCTCTGAAATCATTCATTGCTTAACTCATGGATTCCGTCATCAAATGGAAAAGTCATCTTCATAAAAGTTGTAGATCTGGGTCTTAACTTTCAGATGTCCAAATTTCAGCTCATTTCATCACCTATAACCCGAGATATGGCCCAATTACTACAGATTGTTTAGGCCCAGTTTTAACACCTCTGTTTTGACTTCCAGACCTAATATCACCTCCAAACTGTCCGATTTGAGTTTTGTGTTCTTCATCAAAGTTTTATATATGGATCTTAACTTTCAAGTATCCAAATTTCAGCCCAAGAAAGTTCCTACAACCCAAGTTAAGCTCTGATTGCTATACACTATTCAAGTTCCAGACACAAAACTCGTGTTCTAAATTCCGAGCCAAATTAGCTCCACTAAATGTCTGAATGAGACTTTGAGCTCTTCATCAAAGTTGTAGAGCTCTCTTTTATCTTTCCTACAAGGCAAGATACATAATTTTTACACATTTATAACTCAAGATATGGCAGAAATACAGAAATAGTGTAAACCTCAAATAATGCTAAAAAAATCAATTAAGTCCAATTTGAGTCCAAACTTATAAAACATAATCAGGCTTAATCAATTAAGTACATAGAGAGTGTAAATGACTAAAAATGAGGGTTTATTAATGTATAAAATATGTGATTATCAACCTCATGAGCATGCCAATATCATGATGTAATCATCTCATAACATTTCATAAGCATGCCAATTCCATATTCTAAATATTCAATATATCAATTTCTAATCATAAAGGTATCATAATGCTTAATCGAGCTTCAAGGCAATCCATATCATATGTATTTTGCTAAATCTTTCATCAACAAGTAAAATAAAACAACATAACCACCAATATAAGTGCACCATTGCCCATGGCCAAGCACCACAATACATGTCAAAATTCATGTTTCAAGCATCCTTAGCCATATGTCATCAAGTCTCACTTACCCTTAATCATACTTTTCCAATAAACTTACGACTCACCTTACTATAATTTTTCTTAGTTTACCAACAAGCACATCAATTATTTATAAATGGTTTAGTGATGCAAATTAAAAGTTGCTAACCCAAGTGCAGGTTATTTTAAGTAGTAAATTATTGGGAGTCCGAGGTCGATCCACAAGAAATTGATAAAGAAAAATTCTTTGAGGTAAGGAAATGATTTGTCACAATAATAAAGATCATAAAAGAAGTTCACAAATGAAAAAGGATTTAATTGGGCTAAGAGATCCACTCATGGTAATAAATTAAAGACAAGATTATTTCTTTTTATAACTCAATTGAAATCCACACATAATGGAGATTCTAATTAGAAAATACAACATTCAAAGTTCATTTAAGATTATATATGTAATTATATTATGATTACTTTAATTATCCACTAACACCATCACTTATAAATGAGTTCAAGAATTCATTGTGTCAACCTCTTATCTACAATGAATCAAGATCTACACTTTACAAAGAGGGTTTTTAAATTGATTGGAAACAAAATACAACTCATATAATTACTACTTGATAATACATCATTTAAGCACATAAAAAAAATTAATCAAATCTTAATTTATTACCAAAAGCTTCACCCTTTCACCCAAGCAAAATAAAAATTAATTACTCATGAACAAGAAGAAAGAAAGAGATAAGAAGAAAAAAAATGAACATAACTTCAATTTAAAACAAAGAAAACTACAACAAGAGAAACAAATAACACAATAACATAATATAAGCTAAGATGATCAAAATAATCACCCAATGCTCGCTTTTATAGAGCTCAAGGAGTACAAGATGACAATGAAATTGTTTGATGATGATAAGTAAATGCCAAAGGAGTTGTTTGATGAAGATAAATGAGTGGCAAATTATTTTGATCTGTGTCTCCCCACTAGCACCAAATGATTCTGTGCATATCTCATGGATGCCATTAGAATGGGGCAAAATGGTCTTCATGAAAGTTGTAGATATGGATCTTAATAGTCTTCTGGTAAAATTTTAGCTCATTTAACCACCTACAGCCCGAGATATGACCTAATTACTGCATATTATTTAGGCCAAGCTACAACTTCCTCTGTTCTAAATTCCAAGCGCAATATGACATCTAAGACTTTCGATCTGGCTATTGTGTTCTTCATAAAAGTTGTAGATTTGGGTCTTAACTTTCAAATGGCACCAGTTTCATTCCAAAAGCTCACCTATAGCTCAAGATATGGTCTGATGAGTATGCATAGGTCAAGCTATTAAGTTCAGAACTCTAGTTTTTGCTTCAACTCTAATTTGAGTTATCCAAACGTGTGTTCCAGCTCTTGAGGTCTGCATGAAAGTTGTAGAGAATTGTTTTTCCTTTGCAATAAGACCAGAATCACATGAATCAGATATTTGTAACTTAAATTATAGTTAATTTACTGAAAGATGCAGTCTATCAAATTAAGGATAGTTCAAGCAATAATTTCTTCAATGATCAATTAAGCTCAATATCATAAAATGTGACAAAACTAACTTAATTAAGCCTGATTGAACCTGAATTTGCCTAGTGAGAGGATTATAAAACGAATAAAATATATTTATATCATTTAGGCTAAACTCAAGTAATCTAATAACTCATAATTAACTTTCATTAGGGACTTTAACTATCAAATTAATCTTAGTAACGTAAGTATAGGTCACGGCCTTAAGTTGTGGCCAAACTCAATTTCATCCAATTCAACTCATTTTATCAATCATAGTTATGTCCATTCTTTACCCTTTTAATTTACATTCATCCACCTCAATCCAATTATCATAATTATCATTAAATTTCCTCACTTAGTTCTCGGCATGGCATCTCCCTAATCACCTAATTATCCAATAATTCAAATTAACTCAAATTAGCTTAATTCATTGAAGTGTGATCAACCAAGAAATATATACGTTTAAGTTTTCATCTTCACCCTTGCACCTTCATAAATCCGAGACCATTACCCCAATCCACTCATCCAATTTAGCATCAAACTAACTCAATTACTCAATTAGTTGAATTTAAGTAACAACAATAGGGCATCATCATAAAATCGAACCCTTGGTGTAAGAACCAGCCATAGCTCAACAAACAACATCAAAACTCAATCCAAACCAACATATAATCATAGAATCCAAGCAATACAAGTTCATAAACTCAAGAAGTCAAGAGATAATATGAAGAACTCATCTAATCCTACCCCTCACCCACCAAACCTGAGAGCTCCTCCCATAGGTAAACCATCAAAACTTTAATCCAACAACATCATAGATGATCATATAATGTTAGAGCAAGTATAAGGAAGTAGTAGAAAGATCAAGAACCCCAACTTGGCTTCCTGCAGCTCGCGGGAAGGAGAGAAAAATGGTGGTGAAGTGGCTTGCTTCAAGAATCCAATTGAATAGGAAGATAGAAGAAGATGTAAGGAGCAACTTTTCCTTATTGAGCAAGTTGAGATGATGACCTGAGGTGACTCGTGCAAGAGCTCAAAATTTTCCTCCTATGGTTGCCTTGGTTCGCCGAGAAAGAAGAGAGGAAAATGAGAAAGTGTGTTGTGTGTGGCGTCGTGTGAGTGAAGAAGAAGAAATAAGGGAGATGACAACTTATTTATTAAGTTGTTGAAAATCAGTAAGGCGGTTTAATGAGCTCTAATGCTCCTAAGAAGATTTTGATCTTCAATCTTAGGTTTGTAACCTCTAAACATGTTTTAAAAATTCATAGAATTAGTTTAGATCCTTAGTTTAAGCTAATTGATACCAATTAGGTCACAACCCTTATTTTGGGTAGGTCCTAATTCTTACTAACGTGTTGTTAAGTTGGTTTGCAAGTAATCCTCAAGTATGCAATTTCATTGGTTTAAATCCTATCAAGCTCTAATCCACTTAAGTTCAAGATTAGACGGCAATCCAATGAAAACCATGTTAAGTGCTCGTCCTTTTACATGTAATCTTAGAGGTTGAAGAGTAATGATTACTCTAGATTTAAGTTTTAATAAATTTCTAAACTTATATAATTAATCTTACTCATATGCATTTTTATTAGCTCATAAGTAAATTATAAAATTACTTCCACCGTCAGAATAAATTTCTCCACTTATAAAATTATTTTCATAATTTTATCTCATTTTTTTCTAATTTCTACTTTACTTTTAAGTTGATAAAATTACTAAATTTAATTATTTAAGCTACCAAAAATTATCATAATTCATTTTATTTATTTATAACTAAGTTATAAATTTTTAGTTATAATTTTTACTTATCGAATAGTTTTTGTAATTATTTGGATTAAATTCTAAACTTAACTTACGTGCTAAGTTACTATTAACATGCACGTACAAACATAGACTTGCACGTAAATAAACAAACAAGTCAAATAATAATCTAAGAATTACTATATTGCCAATATACGCAAGATGTTACACTATCCATATTTTGTGGCATGTGTGTCAATGTATATTTGCTTTATTACTAAAATGCAGGCATCATTCCAATTGAGGTGCTCTCCTAAGCGTTTCTTGAAGAGGTGTGTAAACCTCACAGAATGCCAAGTCCAAGCCATTAAAGAAATGGGTTTTTGCTAATTACTCAACTTACAATGCAATATGCTAAATAGGGTATAGTGCTTGGAGCTGGTGAAGAGTTTTGACCTACATCACCATTGCTTGTACATTAAAGGTTCAATGTTTCCATTGAATTATGTTAATGTACGCATAGTTATAGGCTTACATGCCTCCGGTATGCCCGTTCCATCAACTGCCATAGAAAAGATATGGTTGATTTAAAGGAGTTCGAAGGAATAAGTATTGCGGAGAAAGAGAAAATTATCAATAGTGACACAATTGGTGATAGGTTTAAGAAAGCTTTGTGCTCTATAGTCTGGCCATATTGTTGTTCCCAACCTCCAAGAATGCTCTCGGTTCTAAGTTGCTGTATGCAATTATTGATATAGACAAAGTCTGGCAATATAATTGGAGTAAATATGACTTTGATTGGCTTGTCAAAGAGATCACAAGACACTAGTAGGCATGCATTAGTAAAAAGAACGAGGGTGATAAGAAGACCATGGGGAGTGCATGTATTCTTCCTCATGGTATGTTATAAAGTTTGAATGCATTGTGTTCGTTTAGTTTGTTGTAGCACCTTCTTGCTCCGCTTTATGTTTAACTCATTATTTGTTTTTGATTAGGTTATATTTTCACAAGTGACTGCTCGAATCAATATCAGTCCATAAAGTGTCCTTTGATAAAGGTGTGGAAGACTATGGAGGTACAAAAGCATATTAGAGAGAGGAGTAATGAATAGGTATGCAGCCAATGTTATGGATAATTTCTGTGATAATATTATCATGTAATATTGTGGACATTATACATGGCCTACTTCATGTGTGTGGTCACTTATGGTAGCATTGTATGTTGTTACTTGTTAGGGTCTTCTCTATCACTTCGAGGATTCATTTGATCCTACCTGGCCGCATCAGGCTTTGAAGCACGAGGTTTGAGAAGAACTATGGTTTCTTTACCATTGTGTTTGTTGTTATAATGTTGGGCACATGTGTTTAACATGTGATTTTTTGACCATATGCAGGTCACACTGTATACAATGAAGTATATTTATAAGTTGGTTATGAAACCACTAGATGTTATGTTAATGGTTGGGCATTACAATTTGAAGCATTTTCACAACAATCCAATAGCAGGCAATGTAAATGAGAATCCTGATGACAAATGTGAGGATGTAGTTGAAAAAGAGGGAGATAGTGTTATGTCAACTGATGGAGTCAGCAAACCACTTCAATTGAATAACACTTCCACTGTCAATGAGCATCTGGATTCAGTACCTATATCATATAAGACCTGAGAGGAGCTCCTTACAAGATTATATAAGTACTGCACCGGTGTCAATATATTCCAGTGACACTTCACAGCAAGCTTTTGAACTTCCAAGATGTGTGCATGACTAGTATATTGCTGAATTTACTTGCTTGAACACATTATTTTGCTTTCATGAGCTTATGCTACAAGTTATGTCTACTATAAATACTAAAATTGATCTTTATTATCTTTCTTGCTGCATTATGTGGGCTGAACATAATTCTCATGAATATGAGCAATATGCTTAATCTAAATAAACCAAAGCCCTTTCCCTCCTTAGTCCTACCAAAGCCCTTTAAGATGATCAAAATAATCTGGTGCAAATTGTGAGGGCACACCCAAGACATATTATGTACTAACCAAATATTATACTCCATATGGATTTTTCTAAGTTTAAAAAAGTTAAAATTGTTGTTTCAAAGCTAGAACTACTATTAGGAGATAAAGGTTTCTGGGCCTCTAAATTTGCTATATATAATTAATATTGAACTTATTGAGGACTGATGGAAAATGAAAGACTTAGTCATGGAGAAAGCTTAGGTAAAAGAAGACTTTGAGATGACAAAGATTTCAACTTTATTCGTACTCTCTGATACATATTATTTTGATATATATAGCCATTGTACACTATTCTAGATCATATAGTTTAGGATTGTAATAGACAAGTATATGGAAAGACAATAACTACTAATATATGTTGGACTATTTACAAGGATCTTAATAGTTCTAGATACTATTTATATAGATGGCAGTAGAGACAAATTAGGAGCTTGAGTTACGGAGAGCAACTTGGAAATAATTGTTCTAAATTTTCAACACTCTCCTTCAAGTTGGTGCATAGATATCGCATATACCAAGTTTGTCAAGACAACCATTAAATGCTTGGTTTGACACTGCTTTGGTTAGCATATTAGCAAGCTGGTCTTAAGATCGAACATGGGGAATTTCAATCAACTTTGCTTCTTGTTTCTCCTTGATAAAATGTCTATCCACTTCAATATATTTGGTTCGATCATGTTGAACTGGATTATGGGCAATATTACATGTTGTCTTGTTATCACAGTATAACTTCATAGGGCTAGCTTGCTTCTCATACAAGTCTTTGTAACATATTTTTTATCCACAACAATTCATATATTGCCTTAGTTATTCCTCTATATTCAGCCTCATCACTGGATCTAGCAACTACCTCTTGTCTTTTTACTTTGTCAAGTAACTAGATTTCCTGCTACAAATGTGAAGTAGCCCGATGTAGAATGTCTATCCTCTATTGACCCAGCCCAATCAACATATGTATATCCTTTAACATCCAAATTATCACCTTTTGTAAATAAAATTTCCTTTCCTAGAGATGACTTTAAATAGTGTAAGATCTGGATGATAGCATTCATATATGTTCTTCACTTGGGGAGTGCATGAATTGACTGACAACACTTAGTGCATAAGCTAAATTCGATCGAGTATGTGAGAGATACATTAATCTTCCAACCAGTCTTTGATAGTGTTCCTTGTTAGCAAGAACTTGGTTTGGGTGCACACCTAGCTTCAGATTTGCTTCCATAGGGGTGCAAGTCTGACTACACCCTATCATACCAATATCCTTCAATAAGTCTAAGACATATTTTCGTTGTGAAATAAAAATACCTCTATTTGATCTTGACATTTCAATTCCAAGGAAGTACTTTAATTCTCCAAGATCCTTCATTTCAAACTCACGAGCAAGCTGCTCTTGTAGTGCTTTCCTTTCTTTTGGATCATCTCCAGTTACTATCATATCATCAACTTACACAATAAAGGTTGTGATTCGTTCTTCATTTTATTTCAAGAGAGTGTGATCTGAGTTACTTTGCTTGTAACCAATAGACCTCATAAAGTTTGTGAACCTTCCAAACCATGCTCTAGGAGACTGCTTCAAGCCATATAGGGATTTTTTTAATCTACAAAATTGTTTAGTGCCTTTAGTTTGTAGATTATAGCTAGAGGAAACTCTATATATACTTCTTCTTGTAGTTCTCCATGCAGAAATATATTCTGTACATCAAACTAGTGCAAGGGCCAGTCAAAATTCATTGCTAAAGATAATAGAATATGAATTGTATTAACCTTGGCCATTGGTGCAAATGTTTTCGTATAATCTATTCCATATATTTGAGTGTATCCCTTAGCAACAAGTCTTGCTTTGAATCATTCGATGGTTCCATTAGCTTTGTATTTAATGGTGAAGACTCATCTACATCCAATAGGTTTTTTTCCCTTCAAGCAAGTCAAGAACTTCCCATGTTGAATTCCTTTGAAGAGACTTCATATCTTCATTCATTGCCTCCCTCCATCTAGGATCTTTCAAAGATTCCTGCACATTGTTAGGAATAGCAACAACAGATAATTGATTGGTGTATTTTGAATAGTGATTAAAATTTGAGATTAAATACAGTTGTCAAGTCCACTATAAAATAAAAACCTTGCAACCAGTTGTAGTTAGCAAGGGGCAATCCACATAGAATCAATTCAATCAACACTATAATTTAGTTCTTAATTCAGACTCCACAGGTTAACGAATAATAAAAAGGGGGTTTTTGGGTTTTTATGGATATTGAATCAAATCAACAACAATAACAATAAACAAACGAGAATTAACTGATTAAAGGATTTGGTTAAAAGATATAATCCACCACTAGATTTATGACAATGCTAGCCCACATATCCATTTATTCCAACATGACTAATTATATTTCTACACAATTGTGAGATGAAATCTCTATTTTCCTTAGATTTTGGCCAATTTAGCAACTGCTCATGTAACACCCCAAAATTTATTTATTTCATTATAAATATTCATCTTATAATATTTATGATTTTTGAGAATTTTTCTGAATTTTTCTGAGAACGCGGAATATTTTAATAACATTTTTTGTTTTACGTGTAAACTGAGTAGAACCGGAAAAATGAGATATTTTTCCCGAGAACCTTGATCTGTGGAAACGTCGACGGAGGATCTTACTAAACCCGAGACTGGATACGATTTACGAGATTTCATATTTTTCGAGAAATTTTATTTGATAAATTAATAAATCACTGTGTAATTTTTATCCGCTGGACAATTAATACTGACTTCTGTCAACTGTAACAATTGTCCATTGCATAATATTATGTATTAAAAACTATATCACATTATTCTAATGTAATCCACTTTATGTCTAATCAAATCTACTTTAATTCAAATCTATTGTATTTTAATCAAAGCTTCTTTGAGAAACTTTGACTACCAAAAGACTAAGTTACCCTTGGCTTGTTGGAGAAGCCAAATTTTCCCCCTTTCCCCCTCCTATTGCCGCGGCAATGTGGCCCATGGGAAGCAAAAATTTGCTTTCCCACACTTAAACCATTACATCAAAATTTTCTCATTTTTCATCAACATTTTCCCTCTCTTTAAGCTTCTCTTCCATTTTCTCTCCTTCTTCTCTCTTCTTCTCCTCCTTCACCACAGTTTGCAGCCCCCTTTAGTGACCACTTCTTTTCATTTTTCTCTTCATTAACACCATTTCTACACTCCCCTCAACCTCCTCTACACTTCCTATTTGGAGAGTTTCTCCAAAATCCATCATCACCTCCATTGTCTTCCAAGACCAAGCTTCAAACTTTAAGGTAAAGTTTCTATTTTTTATTTTCTTTTCCTTCATTTTCGTGTTCTATGGTTTCATTGGAGACCAAAGATCCATCTTTTACCAAGCTTGGTGTTGATTCTTTGAGTTTGAAATTCTAGGATTCTTGGAGACCCCAAAACTGAAACCATCAAGGAGCAAGTAAGAGGTCATTTTCGTGTTCTTCCTTTAGGTAAAAGGGAGATTTACTCACTTCAACCATTTTTGGTGGTGAGGAGACCTTGTGTGATTGTTTGATAGAGAAATCCATATTTGTATGCTTACTTTGTTTGATGATTTTGCATGTGTAGGTGTTTTAATTGAGGTTGATGATTGAATAATGATTTTAAATGCATTGGTGGTATTGAAATGTTTGGAAACGATAGAATTAATAAATGAAAATTTTGAGGGTTTTACTACCCCATTGGAGGTCATGGTTTTCACTTGAAATTCCTAGGGTTAGAGTTGATTTGTGTAAAATAAAACTTATGTGATTAATTATTAGATGATTAAGGCATGAAATGAAAACTTTGAGGGTTTCCTACCCTAATGTGAGGCCATGGTTTTGGCCTTGGAATTTAAAGGATTGGATTGATTTTGTGTGAAATAAGATTTAAGTGATTAGATATCAAGTCATTAATGCATAAAATGGAAAGAAATTGGAACCTTGAAGACCTAGGGAGGCCACGGTTTTTTTAGAGGAAATTTTTGGGTTCAAATGATGCCTTGGTGCATTTTTGGAAATTAAGAGTTTAGAGATATGCATAATCCATAATGAGATGGAAGAATTAAATTGAGTAAATACTCTTAAGGGAGCTACGGTTTCTAAGGGTTATTTAACCTAAACTTCTCATAATTAACTAAGATATAAGATGTTGAAAATGTTGGATTCCATAACATGTGATTGTGATAATTGATGAATCATGTATAAATAAATGTTGATGTTGAGAAGTAATTCTATGTTATTGTGCGTTCCTAGGTGGGACTATGCACTTGATGAAAATGTGACATGTTGATATTGAGAAATGATCTTATACCATTGTGGTATGCTTTATGATAAATGTATCATTGATAAACATACATGATGTACATTGCGTCATCATGCATATATGTTGTCTGTTGGACATTATTGGAAAGGCGATGTAAGCCTAGGAGATTAAATAACACCTATGTGCGGGTGCGAGTAGACTAAGCGTAGGGTCATAGTAGTTGGCCTTGGGGGCGTCGGGGTGCGGGTGTCCCACAATAGACAGTGGTAGCTCTACTGGGGCTGTGGGATAGACTGATGCAAATACACCGATGATCCGGACTGAGACGCTATCCTATATCGCGATCAACTGTTGAGGTGTCATGTATAAGTCGTATTGCACAAATATTTTTATGAGATGAAGCACACTATTTTTAAGGCTAACGAGATACTGGCATAACTCCTTGATCATTCTCTCCGAAAATGTTAGTGTCTAGCTCCATGGAGTAGGAACTTGGTACCATCTGCATTGTGAACTGTCAGTCTCATAATTCATTGAGCATGAATATTTATAACTGTGGAAATATTTATTCTTATTACTGCAAGTATTATCTAACTATTGGACTGTTGATTGCTGAAGATATTACTGTTATCTGTCTGTTATTTTTAATTCTTAAGATTATTTATTGTTGTTCTGTTTTATTGTCAATTTTATTATTACTGTGTATGAATATATACGCTATAAAGCTATGTGGGCGTCCAGCGCCGTTTTGTTTTCTTGCTGCCATTTTGGTAATGAAAGATGGGTGTCTCACCTCTTTTTATATTTTGATATTTCTGTTTATTTATATACTCATGAGAAGACGTTTGTGAGGAAGAAAAGGAAACACCTGAGTTTTCAGGTTTTTGGCCATACTACGACTAGAGTTTGCTGAAGATGTCTTCGCGTCTCCGCCAATTCTCGGGTATGCTAGGATGACCTTTCATGGGGGACCCGATTGCTGGCACATTAACTTGAGCACGAACCGTTGCATCTATCACGGGGAGCTGATTGTGTCTTTGGCATGGGGCCGCTACGACCCGCCTATTTTTTACTTTTTCACTTTTGTTCATTTTGAATTCTACCTGCCTATTAGAGATCTATGGGATGACCTTTACTACACTCCACAAGAGGACTCTTTCCTCTCCACTGCTCGGGCTTTCACCCGAAATTCGGTCGCTCTGATAGCAATTTCATCGAATGAGGAGGACCCTGAGGAGGACTCGACTACAGTCCCTTCTCGTCAGTCTTAGGGGCTGATACTGTCGGTGGCTACGGATGGCTAAGCATTTATCTTTTTAGGAAGCCTGATATTTTGCTGTAATTGATGGGTGTATATTTGTATCATCTCGAGTGGGTACATCTTTTGCTTTTTGTGTAAATTATGATGTAATTAAACAGGTTGTTGCTTATATAAATATGTTATGTATGTATGTATGGTTTATTTCACGTTAGTTTTTATTGCAACCGTTCGAACTATTATCTTGCTATGAAGAGAATCTCTAAATTTATTCTTTTGACACTACCTATTAATAATATAATTTAAACAAAAAAATGTAATGTTAGTTAGAAAGAAACTTATACATCTATAAAATGAACCGGGTCTATGAGGTTTAAAATAATTATTATTTTTCGTAATTTATTCCGTTTTATGTTTTCAAATTATTGTTATGGTGTGACGTTCCTTCTTCATGAGGTAAGAAAATGGGGCGTTACACTGTCTTGGTATCAGAGCCCCGATTTAAGTTTTCTTTTGGGTCATGTGATTTTGGACTATCTTGTTTATGCTGTGTGATTCTCTGTGTTTAGTATTCCGAAAGGATATGTCTGACTTTTCCTTGTATTTTGTATAGCTTGACTTGAAAGAGGATTATAGCTCGCAAAGGAGATATGACTGCTGTAATTGAGGCAATTCAGAGAATGGCCAAGGCTATCTACAACAAAACTAGCAAACGGCTCAACAATAAGAGAGGACTGCACAACAGCTTGAAGCTACGACAGATGTCCAGAATCTCGCAGAATTTCGTCGTACTAACCCTCCATAATTTAAAGGAGAATTTGATCCTGAAAAGGCTACTATGTGGATCAAGGAACTGGAAAAGATATTCACGGGCATGAACTGTGCTAACGACAAGAAGCTGACATATGCGGTGTTTATGCTTGCAGGAGACACAGAGGATTAGTGGACCGGAGAACAAAGACTGCTAGAGGCAGAAGGTCGAGAGATTGCTTGGGTGGTATTCAAGGAGAGATTCTTGAATAAATATTTCTCGGAAAGTGCTAGGCATGCTAAGGAGATAGAGTTTCTTGGTTTACGACAAGGGAATATGACTGTAAGTGAGTATGCTGCTAAATTTGAGAGCTTATCCAAATTCTCAACCTACTTTTAACACCAACCGAACGAAGCATGGAAATGTCGAAAGTTCGAGGAAGGCCTAAGACACAATGTGAAGAGGGTGGTTATCACTTTGAAGATTAACCAGTTTTCTAAGCTACTTGATTCATGTCGCCGGGTGGAAGACTTAGACCAGGCGTGAGACACAAGAAACTGCAACTTTGGACCTTTTCAGTCTCAAAGAGGAGGAAGCAGTAATACCAACCGTTACCAGAAGAAGCCTTATTCCAGACCACCTGTAAATCAACAACAAAGACCACAAGGTGGAAGTCCTGGAGGAAGTCCAGGTAGAACTGGTCAAACAATGGCGTTTACGCTGAGATGCAAGAAGTGCGGGAAGGATCACTACACGAGGGACTACACTATTAAAGGAATTATCTGCTTCAGATGTGGGAAACCTAGACACATTTCTCGTGACTGTAACCAACCTAGGGTGGAACCTTCCGTCAATGTTGCTAAAGCTGCAAAACTGCAAGCTGGAGGTAGAGTTTACACCCTGAATGGTGCTGAAGCCTCTAAATCCGAAGATATCATACAAGGGAAAGGTGTTATAGAAGGTAATCTTTTAACTGTACTGTATGACTCTGGTGCAACTCATTCTTTCATTTCCTACGACTGTGTGAAAAGACTTGGTTTACCTGTGTCTTCTTTGCCTTTTGATTTAACTGTTTCAACTCCTACTGCTAAACTTGTTGTTACTACCAAAGGCTGTCTAGATTATCCCTTGATTGTTGAAGGTTGAATCTTTTCTGTTGATTTGATCTGTTTGCCACTATCTTAGTTAGATGTGATCTTAGGAATGGATTAGTTATCTACTAACCATGTCCTGTTAGATTGTTCTAAAAAATCATAGTTTTTCCTTTGGATGAGAAATCAAGATTTTTGACGGCCAACCAAGTGAAAGCTTTCTTGAAAGAAGGAGCTCGGGGATACATGTTGTTATCTTCTTTGAAAATCAAAAATAAGGTAGACGTGAACACACTTCCAGTGGTTCAAGAATTTCTTGAAGTCTTTCCTGAACAAGTACCTGGTTTTCCACCGGAGCGAGAGATCGAGTTTACCATTGACCTTGTACCTGGAGCTGGTCCTATTTCCATAGCACCTTATAGAATGTCGCCAGCAGAGCTAGTTGAGCTCAAGAAGTAATTGGAAGAACTTCTGGAGAAATAATTTGTTAGACCTAGCATATCACCTTGGGGAGCACTGGTACGGCTAGTTAAGAAGAAGGATGGTACTTCACGATTGTGTGTGGACTACTGTCAGCTAAACAAAGTCACAATCGAAGTGTACTGTGACGCTTCATATCAAGGATTGGGTTGTATCCTTATGCAAGGCAGAAAAGTGGTAGCTTATGCTTTGAGACAATTGCGAGTGCATGAGAAAAACTACCCAACTCACGACTTGGAGTTAGCTGCTGTTGTATTTGCTTTGAAGATATTGAGACATTTTCTCTATGGAGCAACATTCGATATCTTTAGTGATCACAAGAGCTTGAAGTATTTTGTATGATCAAAAAGAGTAGAATATGAGACAACGAAGATGGTTAGAATTCCTGAAAGATTATGATTTCCAACTTCAGTATTACCCTCGAAAGGCAATGTTGTAGCCAATGCCTTAAGTAGGAAAACAATCAGCGTTTCTACCATGATGATTAGGGAAAAGGACTTAATAGAACAATTCAGAGACGTATGGTCTTTTGTGGAATTAATGCCAGGAAAAATCTGTATGAACATGGTCACTATCTCCAGTGATCTAATGGATGACATTCGAGAAAAACAGAAGGTTGACAAGTTCTTGCAAGAGGAAAGAGAGCTGATGGAGCAAGGCGGTATATCAACATTAGAGGAAGGAAGCGATGGAATTTTAAGATTCCAAGGTAGAGTCTGTGTGCCTAAAGATGAAGAGCTTAGGAAGCACATTCTTGAACATGCTTACACAAGTAAGTTGAATATGCATCCTGGAATGACCAAAATGTACCAAGATTTGAAGAAGTTATTTTGGTGGCATGGAATGAAAAGAGATATTACTAGATGCGTATCTTTTTGTTTAGTTTGTTAGAAAACAAAGATTGAACATCAAAGACCGTCAGGGTTATTACAACCCTTGACTATTCCCGAATGGAAATGGGATAGTATTGCCATGGACTTTGTTGTTGGATTGCCAAAGACCAGAAGAGGATATGATTCAATATGGGTAATTGTAGATCGACTCACGAAGTCAGCACATTTCTTACCGATCAACATAAGATATCCATTGGAGAACTTGACCCAGTTATACATCGATGAAATTGTCAGATTACATGGTGTGCCTACAAGTATCATTTCTGATAGAGATCATAGATTTACATCGAAGTTTTAGCAAAGTCTTCAAGAAGCAATGGGGACAAAGCTACGTTTGAGTTCTGCATATCACCCTCAGATGATGGTCAATCAAAGAGGACAATTTAATCATTAGAATATTTGCTGAAAGCTTGTGTCATAGAACAGACTGGATGTTGGGATGAAATTTTACCATTGGTAGAGTTTGCCTACAACAACAGTTACCATTCAAGTATAAGGATGCCTCCCTATGAGGCTCTATATGGGCGAAGGTGCAGAACACCTTTGTGCTGGTATCAGGATGGAGAGCGACTTATAGTTGGACCTGATCTCATTCAACAGACAACTGAGAAGGTCAAGATGATTCAGGAAAAGATGAGAACGGCTCAAAGTCAACAAAAGAGATATGCGGACAAAAGGAGGAAACCTCTTGAATTTGAGGAAGGAGAGCATATGTTCTTGAAAGTCACGCCTATGACTGGGGTCGGTCGGGTTCTCAAATCTAGAAAGCTTACTCCTAAATTCCTTGGACATTATCAAATTCTTCGTCGGATAGGTCCAATCGCTTATCAGATAGCTTTACCACCTTTTCTTTCAAATCTCCATAATGTTTTTTATGTGTCACAACTCTGAAAATACATTCTAAGCCCTAATCATGTCATAACACCTGATTCAGTACAATTAAAGGAAAACTTTACTTATGAAACAACTCCTGCAAGGATTGAGGATAGGAGAATGAAACAACTCAGAGGGAAAGATATTCCATTGGTGAAAGTGATCTGGAACGAGACAACCGGAGATGCGACATGGGAACTGGAGGACAAGATAAAGGAGCAAGCCCAGAATTATTCTAAGGTATGAAAATTTCAAGGACGAAATTCTTATTTGATGGAGAGAGATGTAACACCCCAAAATTTATTTATTTCATTATAAATATTCATTTTATAATATTTGTGATTTTTGAAATTTTTTTAGATTTTTATGAGAATGCGGAATATTTTAATAGTATTTTTTGTTTTGCATGCAAACTGAGTGGAATCGGGAAAATGAGATATTTTTCTCGAGAACCTTGATCTGTGGAAACATTGACGGAGGATCTTACTAAACCTGACACTGGACATGGTTTACGAGGTTTCACATTTTTTGAGAAATTTTATTTAATAAATTAATAAATCGCTGTGTAATTTTTATCCGCTAGACAATTAATACTGACTTCTGTCAACTGTAACAATTGTCTATTGGATAATATCATGTATCAAAAATCATATCACATTATCCTAATGTAATCCAATTTATATCTAATCAAATCCACTTTAATTCAAATCTATTGTATTTTAATCAAAGCTTCTTTGAAAAGCTTTGACTACTAAAAGACTAAGTTACCCTTGGCTTGTTGGAGAAGCCAAATTTTCCCCCTCTCCCCCTCCTATTGCCCGGCAATGTGGCCCATGGGAACCAAAAATTTGCTTTCCCACACTTAAACCGTTACATCAAAATTTTCTCATTTTTCATCAACATTTTCTCACTGTTCAAGCTTCTCTTCCATTTTCTCTCCTTCTTCTCTCTTCTTCTCCTCCTTCACCACGATTTGCAGCCCCCTTAGTGACCACTTCTTTTCATTTTTCTCTTCATTAACACCATTTCTACACTCCCCTCAACCTCCTCTGCACTTCCTATTTGGAGAGTTTCTCCAAAATCCATCATCACCTCCATTGTCTTCCAAGACCAAGCTTCAAACTTTAAGGTAAAGTTTCCATTTTTTATTTTCTTTTCCTTCATTTTCGTGTTCTATGGTTTCATTGGAGACCAAAGATCCATCCTTTACCAAGCTTGGTGTTGATTCTTTAAGTTTGAAATTCTAGGATTCTTGGAGACCCCAAAACCGAAACCATCAAGGAGCAAGTAGGAGGTCATTTTCGTGTTCTTCCTTTAGGTAAGAGGGAGATTTACTCACCTCAACCATTATTGGTGGTGAGGAGACCTTGTGTGATTGTTTGATGGAGAAATCCATATTTGTATGCTTACTTTGTTTGATGATTTTGCATGTGTAGATGTTTTAATTGAGGTTGATGATTGAATAATGATTTTAAATGCATTGGTGGTGTTGAAATGTTTGGAAATGTTAGAATTAATGAATGGAAATTTTGAGGGTTTTACTACCCCATTGGAGGTCATGGTTTTCACTTGAAATTCCTAGGGTTGGAGTTGATTTGTGTAAAATAAAACTTATGTGATTAATTATTAGATGATTAAGGCATGAAATGAAAACTTTGAGGGTTTTCTACCCTAATGTGAGGCCATGGTTTTGGCCTTGGAATTTAAGGGATTGGATTGATTTTGTATGAAATAAGATTTAAGTGATTAGATATCAAGTCATTAATGCATAAAATGGAAAGAAATTAGAACCTTGAAGACCTAAGGAGGCCACGATTTTTTTAGAGGAAATTTTTGGGTTCAAATGATGCCTTGGTGCATTTTTGGAAATTAAAAATTTAGAGATATGCATAATCCATAATGAGATGGAAGAATTAAATTAAGTAAATACTCTTAAGAGAGCTACGGTTTCTAAGGGTTATTTAACCTAAACTTCTCATAATTAACTAAGATCTAAGATGTTGGAAATGTTGGATTCCATAACATGTGATTGTCATAATTGATGAATCATGTATAAATAAATGTTGATGTTGAGAAGTAGTTCTATGTTATTGTGCGTTCCTAGGTGGGACTAAGCACTTGATGAAAATGTGATATGTTGATATTGAGAAATGATCTTATGCCATTGTGGTATACTTTATGATAAATGTATCATTGATAAACATACATGATGTACATTGCGTCATCATGCATATATGTTGTCTGTTGGACATTATTGGAAAGGCGATGTAAGCCTAGGAGATTAAAGAACACCTATGTGCGGGTGCGAGTAGATTAAGCGTAGGGTCATAGTAGTTGGCCTTGGGGGCGTCGGGGTGCGGGTGTCCCACAATAGACAGTGGTAGCTCCACTGGGGCCGTGGGATAGACCAATGCAAACACACCGACGATCCGGACTGAGACGCTGTTCTATATCGCGATCAACTGTTGAGGTGTCATGTATAAGTCGTATTGCGCAAATATTTTTATGAAATGAAGCATACTATTTTTAAGGCTAACGAGATACTAGCATAACTCCTGGATCATTCTCTCCGAAAATGTTAGTGTCTAGCTCCATGGAGTAGGAACTTGGTACCATCTGCATTGTGAACTGTCAGTCTCATAATTCATTGAGCATAAATATTTATAACTGTGGAAATATTTGTTCTTATTACTGCAATTATTATCTAACTATTGGACTGTTGATTGTTGAAGATATTACTATTATCTGTCTATTATTTTTAATTCTTAAGATTATTTATCGTTGTTCTGTTTTACTGTTAATTTTATTATTGCTGTGTATGAATATATATGCTGTAAAGCTATGTGGGCATCCAGCACCATTTTGTTTTCTTGCTGCCATTTTGGTAATGAAAGATGGGTATCTCACCTCTTTCTGTATTTCGATATTTCTATTTATTTATATACTCATGATGGGACCACGGCAAGTGTACCAGATCGTCAAGTAATAAAAACGGTGAGAAACCGGATATCGTTCTCAGGGATCGATGGCCAAGTACCAATTCACGAAGTTAGCTACTATTTAAACTAAAACTTGGATTTAAATGAGTTCCAATAACAATAACAAGATCAAAAGAAACAAAAGCAATAACAATATTTTTGGGTTTTTCTAGTTGGTAATTTATCAAACATTTGGTATGCAAGATGAAAAACAATCAATTAATGAAAGAGTTGGGATCAAGCTTCATTTGATTTCACTTGTTGCATATCAATTAGAATTAATATAAGCTACTAATCCTATTTTGTTACCGAATTCTCTAATTTAATCAAACCCTAATTCCTTAGGCGATTGATCTTTTGTTCCCAATTAAAAACCCTAATTCCTTAGGTGAATCTAAGAGAAAACAAACATTACGATTTAGAATTCAAAGAGGTAACAAGCAAATCAATGACTATTCCTAGCGTAGAGATAAGCAAGGTTCATAATCTCATAACACAAATCATATATCAAATTTCCATTCAACATACAACCTTAAAATCATTCCAAAGAGGATCAATCCTTAGAAAGCATTAAGAGAAGAGATCATAAACTCAAAATAGAGATAGCAACTTATATTAATTAAATCCAACATCAATAACAATCAAGATCCATCAAAATCCACCCAATCCCAACAAGGGAGAGTTTAGCTAGACATGGAAATAAATGTAAAAAATAGAACAATAGGGAAGAAGATGCAAAACTCCATGGAAGATTGAAGAAAATCTGAGCTCCCACTCTTCTTCTCTTCAAATCCACCGTAGAGCTCCCAAGATAGGGTGTTTCTCTGCTCCAAAACGGCTCCCCACTCTTCTCTCCACGCAGCTCTCTTCATTTAGGTCAGAAAAGATGAATTTAAATTCTGGTATGGGTGCCTAGGCGCTGCGTCTGGAGCGCCTGGGCGCTATATGTCCAGAACGCATTTGCTGTCATGAGCGTTAGCGCCTAGGCGCTTCGTTTTGAGCGCCTAGGCGCTTCGTTTTGAGCGCCTAGGCGCTTCGTTTTGAGCGCCTAGGCGCTTCGTTTTGAGCGCCTAGGCGCTCAACATCCAGCATGTCTCCTTTGAAGCTTAAGGGCGCTTAGGCGCTCCTTTTGTAGCGCCTGGGCGCTAGGGTCTCAGCAGACTTGCTCTTGATCTTCCTTGGAGGTTTTAAGTCCTCTCTTCTTGAGTGCTTTTCTTCGCCACATTGAGCTTCATCATATTTCTCTTGGTGCCTGCAATCAAAACAATGATAAATGAGCTAAAGCACCAATAATTCTAATCAAAATGAACTAAATCTAACAAACTAACATAAATTAACTAAAAAGACAAAATAAAATTGTTTTAAGGTCAAAACAACGTCAAAAGTTAGGCTTAAGCGGTGAAATCCCCTCAAAAGGCTTTGGAAAAACAGATAATCTAGTAGATTATCAACTCATGAGAACACATTCGTGAGGAAGGAAAGGAAACACCTGAGTTTTCGGGTTTTTGGCCATACAACGACTAGAGTTTGCTGAATATGTCTTCGCGTCCGCGCCAATTCTTGGGGTATGCTAGGATGACCTTTCATGGGGGACCCGATTGCTGGCACATTAACTTGAGCACGAACCATTGCATCTATCACGGGGAGCTAATTGTGTCTTTGGCGTGGGGCCGCTACGACCTGCCTATTTTTTACTTTACCACTTTTGTTCATTTGGAATTCTACCTGCCTATTAGAGATCTATGGGATGACCTTTACTACACTCCACAAGAGGACTCTTTCTTCTCCACTACTCGGGCTTTCGCCCGAAATTCAGTCGCTCCGATGGCAATTTCATCGAATGAGAAGGACCCTGAGGAGGACCTGACTATGGTCCCTTCTCGTCAGTCTTAGGGGCTGATACTGTTGGTGGTTACGGATGGCTAACCATTTATCTTTTTAGGAAGCCTAACATTTTGCTGTAATTGATAGGTGTATATTTGTATCATCTCGAGTGGGTACATCTTTTGCTTTTTGTGTAAATCATGATGTAATTAAACAGATTGTTGCTTATATAAATATGTTATGTATGAATGTATGGTTTATTTCACGTTGGTTTTTATTGCAACCGTTCGAACTATTATCTTGCAACGAAGAGAATCTCTAAATTTATTCTTTTGACACTACCTGTTAATAATATAATTTAAACAAAAAAAAATGTAATGCTAGTTAGAAAGAAACTTATACATCTATAAAATGAACCAGGTCTATGAGGTTTAAAATAATTATTATTTTCCGCAATTTATTCCGTTTTATGTTTTCAAATTATTGTTATGGTGTGATGTTCCTTTTTCGTGAGGTAAGAAAAATGGGCGTTACAGCTCAAATCAACTCCTAATCACCGATTAGTCATAAAGCAACCACTCTTACAACTATCCAGTAATTGCATTAAGATTTAGAAAATCAATCATACTAAGATCTAATCACACACCGGGATTAAACATTTAGAACATATATTCCTCTAGATCCATTACCGCAACCGCGCATAACAAACCCAGATTTACCACTTTTAGCATTTGGCAAAGAGTATGAAGACATTTACACCATATACATACAGTCCTTTAGTTTTATCATCGCAACCGCGCATAATAATCCTAGATCTACCGCTTTGAAATTGGCAATAAGCATAAATACCTTCATACAACAACAATATTCATAAATATACAGATAGAAACACAATTGTGTTGAAATAAACGAATATGCAGGGTTCACAATATCAAAACTTGGGTTTCATCTTCCCTTAATCAAATGAGAAACTTAGCCACACATAGCTAAAATGAAATCAAAAGAAAAACAACAAAAAAGCACAGTTCTAGAATGAAAGTGCTGAAGAAAACTAAAGAGCAAACTAGTTTCCAAGGGGTGGGGATGTTGGAGATCCAATTGCTTGAACGCAAGACTCCAATCTTCAATCTAATCTCCCTTCCTTGATCTTGGCCTTCCCCTCAGCTCCTTGTCAAATGACACGGCCCATGCCCTGTCTGCCTCTATTTCAGCAATTCTTAATTTTGGCAAAACAGTGAAGGACACGACCCCCCCATGTCAGGGGACATAGGCTGTGTCACTTTGCTTCTTCAATTTTAGCCTAGATCTTCAACAAACACTCTTCTTTCCTTGCTTCAAAAGGTGGTATTGGTCTTCATGAATCCTTGGCTCCTTCTTCAAGTGGATAGCAAACCTTGGTTGAGGCCAATGAACTCTAACACTCAAAGGTTTCTTGAAAAGTGTAATTCAATTATGGGTGTTTATGAATACATTTAAGCTAAGTTTCATAACAAGGTTCTAAATAAGCAAAATATCAGAAACTTAGTTAATTGGTAGCAATTAAGCATAAATGGAATCCAAAAGAATTAATTATAAGGAACTCAAGATATGAAAATAATCGACAGATCAAATACCCCCACACTTAGTCTTTTGCACTCTTGGCAAAAATATACAATCCAACACAGTTTCCCAATATGCCATGAAAGTGCAAAACAATGAGCAAAGACCTATATGCTTTAATGTTTTCAAGGAATCTAAGCAATCATGAAATTTCCTCTCTTGACAATCCAATTCAGCAAGCAAAATCAATCAAAAATCAGGGTTAAATCAATGTGATCAATCCTCACTGATATTCTTTTCACTTAAGTGATTCAGGCTTGTGTTTACTCTCAGCCAACTCATGAAAACATGCCTTATCATAGGCTTGTCAAGCCTTTACTTCTCTACCACTTAGGCCATATGCATACAAATTTCAAAAGGTCTTCAATTAGGTTGTAATGGGATCAGGGTCAAGGTAGGATACATCAAGGATAAGCAAAGCTAGACTATAGGAATTAGAAGACAAAATGGAAGTATATTCAATCAATGCAATAAGAATTCCCAGCAATCTTCAAATTCCAATTTCTTTTTGTATCTTTTCTTTTTTCTGACCTTTCTTCATTCAATACTCAATTTCAACCTTTTTCATTCTCATTTCTTTCTTTTTCTTCCTTTTTTTTTATACACACCTTGCATCATATTCAACGTGATAATTTGCCAACAATATATTTTTTATATACATACATAGCAAAGCAAACATATCATTGTCCCCCTCACACTTATTCAAAAACCAATTCCCAACATAATCATTAACCTCTTCCATTCCCTAAGGTAGGGTATCAAAATGGTTTTTCACTTTTAGGCCTGAATTAAGCTTTGATAGAAGGAAAAGAGGTCAATTAGGCTCAAAGGGGTAAACAATGGATAAAAATGCAAGGATGGCTATTTAGCCAGTGGTTATTGAAAGAAATGCCTTTGTCATATCAATTGCTTGCAATGGTTATTTGTAGCTTAAAAGAGAGTCAAGACAAGTTTTGAAAAACAAAAATTCATGAGTGGAATCACACAATCAAAGAACCAAAAAGGTTTAAAATTAGCCATATATAACAAGGCCCAAAAACTCATTAGGTCTCGATTCATCACTTTTTGAATTAAACCCTTCAATTGTCAAAATCTCACTCAACAAAATTGAAATCAAGAAAGTTCATTCTGTCAAGCTTAAAGTTTTAATGAATTTTTCTCAAAAACTTTAGTCATCTGCTTATCATTCAGGTCATTGGAAGCTTATTGGAAACTGAAAGCCCATTAGAAAAATATCCACAAGAAAAATATACAATTAAGATCATTACTCATACCCCCACACTTAAAGTAGACATTGTCCTTAATGTCTAAGCTCACACAATAGAGAAAATATCCACAATAAGAGCATTAGTGCAATACGAAGACAATAAGAAATGAGATCCATAATAAAAGCAGTAATCAATAATGATAGTGCAAATGAAGATCGAATACAGTGCCAACATAGCCATCCAAAATCAAGTCATAATATGGGGATACATCACGATAGGGGAGGGGGAAATCTCTAAAACAGAAGATCAAGTTTTTTATCAATATTGTCCATCCTCTCATTAAGTCTCTGGAATCGAGCAGCATGGTCCAACTCCAGGCAGTTAATATGGTCCATGATGTCATCATACGAAGCACCTCGTGAGGATGAAGGTCTAAACCCTGTTGTGAACTGAGAAGGGTAGTCTGTGGGTGCTAGGTTTGTCTCGTGCTCCTGGGGCTCAAGTGCTGGAGCTTTCCTAGGAACAGCACAGCCATCATGGCTAACCAAATGCATCACACCATTCCAAAGCTCGCACATACCCATGGACACTAGAATGGGCCCATTAATAGTAGTGGGGCCCCTCATAAGAACCTCATCAAGTAAATCCACGTTTAATCTATGCTGCTCAGCAATGGTAGTGACATATCCATCCAGAAGAATGTGGCAAACCCTAGTCGATCCTGCATGTTTGAAATGTTGGCACAACCAATACCCCCCATTCACAGGCTCTCTATGAATCATACAATGTAGGAAAAATAGCTCAAGTCGACTCATGTTACCCTGACTCTCCCCTTACTACAAATGGTGTTAGTCATCCATTTCTGAATATATTTATGTGCAGGTGATCAAAGTTTGGAAGCTTTTGAAGATTTAGGGTCATAACTATCAGTCCCAGCAACAGTTAAACTAGACCAAACATTGTCAGGTTTAAAATTATGGGACATCATGTTGTGCCCCACAAGAAATCCAAAAATAGCACTAAACTGGTGAATGTCAAGAGTATAAGGTGTTCCTAGCAATTCAAAATTGATTTCACTAAGCCACTCAGCTTGGTCACTCAGAGGGTACAATTTATAGTTAAATGTTGAAATGAATTCCCTAGTAAGCTTAGCATAAGTGGGTGCAGTCAAATTAGCAAATGTGTCTCACCTTATTCTACGCAACAAGTTGAAAGCTTCATCATACAATCCTATTTGGTACAATGTACTAGCATCCAAAAACTTGTTGGGAACAACTTCTCTAGCCAGTAATGGATGAGGATTTACCTGAGGAGGGGTAGAAAGGACTATTGGAGGTGGTGAAGGTGGTACATTCTTCCTAACAGTGGTTTTGATGCGTTTCTTGGAGGCATTTTGAAATGGGAGGAGAAGATGGTCGTGGGTACTATTCACGGTGGTGGTGGTCACGGTGGTGGAGTTGTGGGGATGGTGTTTTTGAAGAAATGATGATGGAAGGTGATGAAATTGGTGAAAATGTAAGGAATAGAGGATAAATGATGGTGTGGGTAGTGGTTTGGAGCAAGAAAAATGAAGAAGAAACGTGGTGGCGGCTATGGAGGACGTGGTGGTCTCGTATGGAGGGGTTGGGGATTTGGATGGTGAAATTGGAAGGGAAATGAGTGGAAAATGGAAGAAAATGAGTGGAATGAGGTTGGATGTTGATGGAAATGGTGGATTTTGGTACAAAAGTGAGAAGAAAATGATGGAGAAAAGGGTGAAGGGTGTGGGGCTACATGGGGGGAGGGTGGTTTTGGGGAAAAAGATGAAGATGGAGCCCTAAAATGGGATTTTTGGGGGGTTGTCACAAGGACACAGGTCGTGTCATATGACACATCCCAGGTCGTGTCATATGACACATCCCAGGTCGTGTCCTTTGTTGACTTATGAAGCCTTCCTCTGCTCAAAGTGACACGTGTCATGTCATTTGACATGCCCCCCATGTCCTTTGCTGCCAAAAATGCATAAAAACATATACAAAATTACCTATTTTACAAAGGAATGATAGGGGAATCCTTTTTAAACATCATGAATGGTGTTATGCTTCAAAAAACACATAAGGAACATATGTTAACAACATAGTTCATGTCATTAAACACGGCCCAGGGTCTTTTAAAGTCAGATTCCCAAAACTAAACACATTATCGTTCTTGGAGAGATTTCACAACCTACGAAGTTCGTGAAGCACAAATCCATAAGAATATGTCTCAAAAGTCAATAAGGTATAACGTAATGACCCTTTACTCAGCCCATTCACAATGAAATAAAATGAAACTTCTCAGATTATGGCAATCATTCCAAAAGAACTTAACTTGATTACTCAGAAAAGCACAACAACACCACAAAACAGTTAATTCTCAAAATTTCTCTTCCACCATACTCTAATCAAGGTTCAATCAATCATTAACCAATCAAATAATGCACTCAAGCACACACCAAGCAATTCAAACACAATAATTTTTAGGATTCAAGAACAATCGTTCAGGAGACAAATTAAGATCCATTCTACCTAAGAAACTAATCAAGAAAACTATAGAAAAACATAAAATAAAAGGAAAAAGAAAGCAAATCTGATTTTCTTGATGATGGGTTGCCTCATATTAAGCGCTTAGTTTATTATCCTCAGCCCAACATTTTAACTTCTTCAATATTGTTCATGCTGTGGAAGGAGAAGAGTCATCTCTTCCACTTTTGCACTTTCTAGAAGCTCATGGTAAGGCTTAAGACGGTGTCCATTGACTTTGAATATTTTAACAGATGCCTCACTCATGATTTCTACTGCACCAAAGGAAAAATGTTAGTCACCACAAATAGTCCAATCCATTTTGAATGTAGTTTACCTGGAAAAAGTTTTAGTTTGGATTGCTACAGTAACCCTTTTTGCCCTTTAGTAAAATTCTTCCTAGAGATCATATGGTCATGCAATGCCTTTGTTTTTGTTTTATAAATGAGGGCATTCTCAAAGGCCTCATTTCTCAGTTCTTCCAACTCCCGTAGTTGGAGCTTCCTCTGCTTCCCAGCACCTTCCAAGTCCAAGTTGACTTGCTTAACAGCCTAATAAGAGTGATGTTGCAGCTCAACAAGCAAATGATAGGGTTTCTCAAATACCAACCGAAATGGAGACATGCCTATTAGAGTTTTAAATGCAGTCCTATAAGCCCATAATGCATCATCAAGTCTTAAGCTCCAATCCTTACAGGTTGGATTCACAGTCTTTTCAAGGATTGACTTGATTTCACGGTTGGACACTTCAATTTGTTCATTTGTCTGTGGATGATATGGAGTGGAAATTTTGTGCATCACTCCATATTTTTTCAGAAGAGCATCAAATGACCTGTTGCAAAAATGTGTCCCTTGATCACTGATTATGGCTTTTGGAGTTCCAAACCTGGAGAAAATATGTGACTTTACAAAATTCACAACAGTTTTGGAATCATCAGATCGGATGGCTTTTGCTTCTACCCATTTGGACACATAATCAACAGACAAAAGAATATATGAAAAATCAAAAGAAAAAGGAAATGGTCCCATGAAATCAATGCCCCACATATCAAATACTTCCACAAAGATGATCGGGGTTTGAGGCATTTGATTCCGAGGACCTATGTTACCAGTTCTTTGACAGCGGTCACAAGACTTACAGGAGTTGTAAGCATCCTTGAAGATTATTGGCCAATAGAAACCACTATCAAGTACCTTATTGACTGTCCTTTTTATGCCAAAATGTCCTCCATAAGCATATGTGTGATAGAAAGAGAGAATGAAGTGAATCTCTGAATCTGGTATGCACCTTCTGATTACTTGATCTGCACAATGCTTCCAGAGGTAAGGGTTATCCCATATGAAATATTTGCAATCACTCCGTAACTTATCTCTTTGAGCTTTGTTCCAGCCTTCCGAAAAGTCTTTGGTGGCCAAGTAATTGACAATATCAGTATACCAAGAAATTATGGTCTTGATGGCCATTAGATACTCATCCGGAAAGCTTTCAATGATTCGCATTTCCTCCTCTTCAGTCACCAACCTACTCAAATGGTTTGCTACCAAATTTTCACTTCTTTTTTTGTCTTTAATTTCCAAGTCAAATTCCTAGAACAGTAGAATCCATCGGAGCAATCTAGACTTTGCTTCCTTTTTTGTGAGAAGATACTTCAAGACTACATGATCTAAAAAAACAATCACTATAGAACCCAGTAAGATATGATCTGAATTTTTCTAAAGCAAATACTACAACTAGAAGTTCTTTTTTAGTTGTAAAGTAATTCAGTTGAGCATCATTTAGAGTCCTTGATGCTTAATAGATAACATAAGGCATTCTATCAACTCACTGTCCTAAGACAACCCCTACCGCAAAGTCACTGGCATCACACATCAACTCAAATGGTAGTTCCCAATTTGGTGGCTAGATGACAGGTGCAACAGTCATCAATTCTTTGAGCTTAGTGAAAGCTCCCATACATTTCTCATCAAAATTAAATAGAACATCTTTTTGCAGTAATTTGCACGGGGGTAATGATATTTTAGAGAAATCCTTGATGAACCTCCGGTAAAAACTTACATGACCAATGAAAGAATGAACTTCCTGCACACTAGTGGGTGGGGGTAAAGAATGCATGAGTTTTACCTTAACTTTATTTACCTCAATTTCCCTAGCAGAAATTACATGACCCAACATTATACCTTCTTCTACCATAAAATGACATTTTTCCCAATTCAGCACAAGGTTAGTGTCAATGCATCTTTTCAACATCATTGTTAGATGTTCTAAACAGTTTTCAAAATCATTTCCAAAAACACTAAAATCATCCATAAAGACTTCTATGAAGCTTTCAATATAATCAGAAAATATACCCATCATGCATCTCTGAAAAGTTCCTGGTGCATTGCAAAGTCCAAAAAGCATTCGTCTATATGCAAAGGTACCAAATGGATAAGTGAAAGTGGTTTTGTCTTGATCTTCTAGAGCAATGGCAATTTGATTATAACCTGAAAATCCATCCAGAAAACAGTAGTGAGAATGACCAGCTAATCTTTCCAACATTTGATCAATGAAAGGTAAAGGAAAGTGGTCTTTTCTAGTGGTCGCATTAAGCTTCCAGTAATCAATGCAAACACACCACCCTGTTTGTAACCTAGTGGGGATAAGCTCATTTTCAACATTTCTTACTACAGTAATTCCAAATTTCTTTGGTACTACCTGGACTGTGCTTACCCACTTGCTATCAGAAATGGGGTAAATTACCCACACACTTAGGAGCTTCAGTATCTTCTTTTTTACAACCTCCATCATAAGAGGATTCAACCTCCTCCGGGGATCTCTCACATGTTTAGCACCCTCCTCTATTAGAATTTTGTGCATGCAAATGAAGGGACTAATACCCTTGATGTCAGTTATTAACCAACCAATGGTCGTTTTGTGCTCTTGCAAAACAACTACCAATTTCTCTTCTTGTTCTTGGGTGAGTGACTTTGCAATTATCACTGGAAGTGTGTCCTTTTGTCCCAAGAATATATATTTAAGATGATCAGGCAGTGTTTTTAATTCCAATTTAGGTGCCTGCACAACAGAAAGTTGAGGTACATCAGTAGTAATTGGTAATTCAACAAAAGAAACCTCATGTTCTTCTGAAGTGGATGAGAGTTCTTGCAAGGCAGCTACGACATCATCAATGTCTTCATCCAATGGCTCTCCTTCATCACCTTTATTTTCTCCCTATACATATAAGCTTTAAGTCAAAATTATGTCAAGATCATTACAATGGTCAGACTCAAAAGCTGCAAAAATTAAAGAATCAAAAGAATCAATTAGACAAGCTGAGTGCACATCACTCAGGTATCTCATGGCCTCAAAGATATTGAATCTGATCAGTTCCCCATTAAATTCCATTATCAATGTCTCGGAATGCACATCAATTTTTGTCCAAACAATCTTCAAGAATGGTCTTCCCAACAAAATAGGAGCAGAGTTGGGGGATTTGTCCTCTTCCATGTCCAACACGTAGAAGTTTGCTGGAAACACTAACTCATTCAGTTGCACTAAGACATCTTCCACAACACCCTTTGGGTATGCATTAGATCTATCAGCCAATTGAATAATAACACCAGTAGGTTCCAAAGGACCCAAGTATAAAGATGCATAAATAGAGTAAGGCATGACATTTATGGATACACTTAAATCAAGCATTGCCCTTTCAAACCTCGTGTTACCTATAATGCATAGTATGGTGAATGTGTTAGGATCCTTGCATTTAGTTGGGAGTTTCTTTTTAATTATAGCTGAAACATTCTCTCTCACTTGGACCCTTTCGTTTCCTTTTAATTTCCTTTTGTTAGTGTATAGTTCTTTCAAAAACTTGGCATATCTCGGTACTTGTTTAATGGCATCTAACAAAGGAATGTTAACTTTCACTATACTAAAGATTTCTAAGATCTCTTTTTCTACTTCTTCATTCCTAGTCTTTACCAGTCTACTAGGCAAAGGTGCTTTAGTGACATATTTAGGAAGTGGTTCAGGAATACTTACCTTAGGGGTTTTAGAACTTTGCCCCTCTTCATTTGCTTCCTTAGGTGATTCATCTCTCTCTTTAGTGATTGCTGGAGAAGGTTTAGGTTCATCCAACGTCTTCCCACTTCTCAACATGACAACACTAGCATTTTCTCTCGGATTTATTTCTGGTTGTGAGGGAAGTTTCCCCAAAAGTTGGGTTTGAAACTTGTTGAGTTCGGTAGCTATCTGGCTTACTTAATTCTGCAGGTTGTTGATAGTGGCCCTTATCTCTTCTTGGAAACTCTGCATAGTGGCCTTTTTCTTCTGCTAGAATTGAAGGTTACTGGTAGCCATTTGCATCATTAACTCTTCCATTGAAGGTACAGATTGCTTTGGTGCTTGACTTTGATGCTGTCTTGGGGGAAAATGTGCTTGCCTTTGCTGAAATCCTAGAGGTCTATAAGCTGGAGGTTGATTCTGGGGTGGCTTTGCATAGCTAAAGTTAGGGTGATCCCTCCACCTGGATTATATGTATTGGAGTAAGGATTGTAATTTTTGAAAGGTCCAGAATATCACTGCTTTTGCCTCCTCATTTGTGTCCTCTTAGAGAGTGGGACACATATCAGTGTGATGTTCAGGTGAACAACAAATCCCACAAGCTTGAACTGGTGTTTTTCCATTGTCAACTAACCGCTTAACCAAAGCAGTTAATTGAGTCATTTGTTGCTGTAAACTAGTCATTTCTTCCTCTTTAACTGCTCTCACTCTAGTGTCATTTCTATTGTAGAATTGTTGAGTGTTTGCATCTATTCTTGCAATCAAATTTCTAGCCTTTTGAGGAGTTTTATCAACTAATACTCCTCTACTAGCGACATCAATCATGTTGTGATCCATCACTTGTAAACCCTCATAGAAATACTGGATTAATAGTTGCTCAGTGATTTGATGTTGAGGGCAGCTGGCACATAGTCTCTTAAATATCTCCCAGTAGAGTTGAAGTGATTCCCCATGCCTTTGTTGAATGTCGCATATTTCTTTTCTGATGGTTGTGGCCTTTGATTCAGGGAAATATATGTCTAAGAAAGCTCGAGCCATATCCTGCCATGATTGGATGGATCCATGTGGCAAATAGTAAAGCCACTCCTTGGCAGAATCCTTCAAAGAGAAAGGAAAAGCTCTAGGTTTGACTTGTTCTACTAGGATTCCTGCAGGCTTCGTGCTAGAGCATACCACATGAATCTCCTTCAAGTGCTTATTGGGGTTTTCTCCGGGTAATCCATTGAAAGATGGCAAGAGATGGATTAGGCTGGACTTCAATCCAAATGCCTCTTCATTTTAGAGGCTATTGATCCAGGTCTGGAGCACCCAATGCTCTTAAAGTATCTTCTGCCATTGTCACTTCTCCAGTTGTCTTAGACAACTCAGATGTCTCTAAACTTGATAGATCAATGTGACAAGCAGCTTCAATGTCAGCAGGTGTGAAATGGAAATTGGATGGATGGAATGGAAATTGAGGATGTGAGTTGATTTGATCAATGTAGCTCCTCAAATTCTGCAAATGCTCATCCAATCCTTCAATGGACATCAACACCTATAAAACACTCAGCAAGAATGAATCAAAAACTTAAAAATTAAAATAAAAACAGAGTTAAAAATAGGAAACAAGTTAATAGCGCAATTGAAAAATTGGTTCCCTGGCAACGGCGCCAAAATTCTTGGTGTATTTTGGATAGTGATTAAAATTGGAGATTAAATATAGTTGCCAAGTCCACCAAAAAATAAAAACCTTGCAACCAGTTATAGTTAGCAAGAGTCGATCCATAGAAAACCAATTCAGTCAACACTATAATTTAGTTCCAAATTCAGACTCCACAGGTTAACAAACAATAAAAAAGGGTTTTTTGGGTTTTTATGGATATTGAATCAAATTAACAACAATAATAATAAACAAACGAGAATTAACAGATTAAAGGATTTGGTTAAGAGATAGAATCCACCACTAGATTTATATGACAATGCTAGCCCACATATCCATTTATTCTAACATGACCAATTATATTTCTACGCAATTGTGAGATGAAATCTCTGTTTTCCTTAGGTTTTGGCCAATTTAGCAACCGCTCAAATCAACTCCTAATCACCGATTAGTCATAAAGCAACCGCTCTTACAACTATCCAGTAATTGCATTAAGATTTAGAAAACTAATCACATTAAGATCTAATCACACACTAGGATTAAATACTTAGAACATATATTCCTCTAGATCCATTACCGCCACCACGCATAACAAACCCAGATTTATCACGTTTAGCATTTGGTAAAGAGTATGAAGACATTTACACCATAAACATACAGTCCTCTAGTTTTATCACCGCAACCGCGCATAATAATCCTAGATCTACTACTTTGAAATTGGAAATAAGCATAAATACCTTCATACAACAACAACATTCAGAAATATACGGATAGAAACACAATTGTGTTGAAATAAACAAATATGCAGGGTTCACAATATCAAAACTAGGGTTTCATCTTCTCTTAACCAAATGAGAAACTTAGCCACACATAGCTAAAACGAAATAAAAAAACAACAACAAAAAAACACAGTACTAGAATGAAAGTGCAGAAGAAAACTAAAGAGCAAACTAGTTTTCAAGAGGTGGGGATGTTGGAGATCCAATTGCTTGAACCCAAGACTCTAATCTTCAATCCAATCTCCTTTCCTTGGTCTTGGCCTTCCCCTCAGCTCCTTGGCAGCCTCCAAGGTCGAACTCTCCCTTTCTTGAGAACCTAGCATGCTTATTTATAGGCCTCTTGACCTAATTCCTTCAGATTCACGTGTTTTCATATCCTAACATGATGACATGGCCCGTGTCAAATGACACAGCCAAGGCCGTGTCAGCCTCTATTTCAACAATTCTTAATTTTGGCAAAACAGTGAAGGGCATACCCCCCTTGTCAGGGGACACGGGCAATGTCACTTTGCCTCTTCAATTTTAGCCTAGATCTTCAATAAACACTCTTTTTTCCTTGCTTCAAGAGGTGGTATTAGTCTTCATGAATCCTTGTCTCCTTCTTCAAGTGGATAGCAAGCCTTTTTTAGGCTAATGAACTCTAACACTCAAAAGTTTCCTGAAAAGCGCAATTCAATTATGAGTATTTATGAACACATTTAAGCTAAGTTTCATAACAAGGTTCAAAATAAGCTAAATATCATAAACTTAGTTAATTGGTAGTAATTAAGCATAAATGGAATTCAAAAGAATCAATTATAAGGCACTCAAGATATGAAAATAATCAACAGATCATTGATTCACAAATGCCTTACTTTTATTTGACAATCTATAATATGATACATAATTGCTTATGGGATATTTAGATTTAGAATTAAGAACAGGTTCATAGCTAACTTTAGGTTTTCCTTTTGTGACTCGATCAGGTAATACTTTTAAGTGAGGTTCAGATTCGAAATTTACTTGAGACTTGGGTATAAAATCGGCTGGAGTTGACAAGTGGTTAACTGGTATATCATGAGAGGGAGAAGACACTGATGGTACCTCCACTTGATCTTGAACTTCCGTCTTATTTTGATTCTCATTCTTTAAAGATTGTTACCCATCTCCAGCAACTTACTGCCTATTTGGAACTTCATCATAAGTGTCCAAACCATCATAAGTGTCTAAACCATCACCACTTAAAAACTCATTAGTGTCCACATGATAATTCAAAGTTTGCACTTCATCTCTATTCTCCCCTTGAAGTGGAGACTCAGAGGTAGAATAATACATATCATCTTCATGAAAGGCCACATCTAAGGTAACATAAATTTTCTGAGAATGAGGGTTATAACACCAATAACCTTTTCGATGCATGGCATACCTAACAAATACACATCAAAGAGCACAGGGTTCTACCTTATTTCTCAAGGGTTTGTGAAGGTGCACAATGGCTACACACCCAAAAACTTTAGGAGGCAAATTTAGAATGGTAGGAGCATATACAATATTATGGAGGGAATCAAAAGGAGTATGAAATTGTTGGGAACTAGAGGGCACACAGTTGATGATATAGGCTGCGATAGTAAGGGCTTCTCCCCAATAACCAATAGGCATATGAGCTCCAAACAAGAAAGCCCAAATAACTTCAAGAAGATGACGATTTTTTTGTTCGGCTACCCTGTTTTGTTGAGTAGAGTAAGGGAAAGTTATTTGATGAACAATGTCATGTAAATTCAAGTACTGTTTCAAGTCTTGATTAACAAACTCTCCACCATTATCTGTATGAAGAACTTGAATATTAGATTAGTATTGAGTAGCTATCATTTTGCGAAATTACTGGAACAAAGAATTAACTTTATTTTGTGAATTTGCTTAACTTCATTAAGCAAACCCAGGTTATACGAGTATAATCATCAACAAATGAAACAAACCAATGTGCTCCACTCAAAGATGAAGTCTTAGCAAGTCCCCATACTTCAGAATGAATAACCATGAAAGGTGAAGAACTTTTATTCATACTAATAGGAAATAGGACACAGTGACTCTTAGTCAGTTCACAAATATCACACTTGAATTATGAAATATTTAATTGAGAGAACAACTTCGAAAATAATTTCTTTAAATACCCAAAAGATACATGTCCTAAACGCTTGTGCCACAACCAATTTTTTGAATTTCGATGTTTGTCAAACATATGAGTTGAAAAACTTGAGCTAATTTATTTGAGCTAGCTGGCAATAGATCAAGATAATAGAGATTCCCTTTTCTAGTACTACAAGCAATTGTCTTCCGAGTCCGAATGTCCTTAAAAACACACATGTTAGGCCAAAAAATCACAATACAATTTAAAGTGAGGGTTATTTGAGCAATATACAATAAGTTATGATTAAAAGAAGGAATAACCAGAATAGACTCCAAATTCAAATTTTGGGTAAGAGAGATTGAAACTTCTCTAACTACAGGAGAGGAGTTACCATTGGCAGTTGGCACTATATGTTGGTTTGAGGGTTTCATAGACAAAATATGGTTATTATCATAAGTCATGTGATCTATGACACCTAAATCAATTATCCATTCACTATGACTAATAGGAGCATAAATATGAAGAGCCTTACCAATATTCCTAGAAGTGGCAATGAAAGAGGAGGCTTCCTTAGTGTTGGTGCTGGTGGGGGGTTCAACCACAGCAACAGAAGTATGATGAGTTGATTTTGAATTTTGTTTGGAGGTGCCTTGGCAAGATCCCACCATTTTGGATATCTGATTGATTCATAGCAACATGACATTGTTTGTCGTGTTTCTCCACAATGGGGTACACATCCATCCAAACTTTGCAGCTCCTATTTCATAGCTACGGTTTTGGTCAGTTGTGTGATTTGATGAACTAGATGTTCGGTCTGATTTCAAATGTAGTTGGTAAGGCTTACTTCGACAAGCTACCATATTAGTTGACTCTGAGTGTTCAGATTCACTGTTAAGTGCAGCTCGACGAACAACATAACAGCTAACATATGCATAAGTTTCTTTATGATCGAGTGCAAGATCCTTCCTGAGAATCTCACCTTTAATCTGTTGAAATTCTGCATCTAGTCCACTCAAGAAGATATAAACCCATAATCTATCAACTGATTTTTTTATAAGCAACAACATCTTCAGGATCCTTCATGATGATCTTATCACGGTGATCTAGTTCTTGGAAAATTTTTACCAAATCACCATAATAGGTAGAAAGGGGACGACCAATCTGTTTGGTGGAAAATTCCATTTGATTCAGTACAATAAGTTGTAATTCGTCTGACCCATCATAGAAAGCTTTGGCAAGGGTAGTCCAGACCTCATGTGTAGTTGACAGTCTAAGATAGCGCTTCATAATCTCTAATGACATAGAAGTCAACAGCCATCCTTTGACCTTTTGATTTTTGGCATACCACTTAGAATAGGAAGTATCAGTAACCTTTGGAGGAGGTGGTTTACCTGTGATGTACACAAGCTTTTCATGCCCTGCAATCTGCATCTCCATGAATTGGGACCATATATCATAATTATCTTCAGTAAGAATAACATTGGATGTGAAGTTGGGATTTTCTAATTGAACATGGATAATTGGTACAAAAGTTGGTTCAGGTGTATCTTTATTCATAATGATGGGAAGGCTTATAAAATTCAAGCTATGAGGTTAGAGAGCTCTGTGGCTCTGATACCAAGATAAAAGAAGACTTTCGTATGACAAAGATTTCAATTTTATTCATACTCTCTAATACACATTGTTTTGGTATATATAGCCACTGTACACTATTCTAGATCCTATAGTTTAGGATTGTAATAGAAAGTATATAGAAAGACAATAACTACTAAGATATGTTGGACTATTTACAGGGATCTTAATAATTCTATATACTATTTATACAGATGACAGTAGAAACAAATTAGGAGCTTGAGTTACGGAGACCAAACTTGGAAATAATTGCTCCTAATTTTCAACAAGCTTTAGGTTTCCAAAACTTATCATTGAGAAATTTCTTTCCATTCAAAGACTAAGAGTGGGTTAGAAAATAGAATGATTTATGCAAATATATTTTCTAGCCAAATCATGAGATAATATTATACAACGATTTTAACTTCTTTACTAATAAATGAAATATGTCCAGTATAGGCAACTGAAGGAATTTTTTGTACATAAAGTAATCTTCTTAGCATCTTTATCGTGTTCATCTAAGGTCTACATTAGAGGGGTTTGTTTGATACATATTCAGAGAGATCGGAATGCTTTACTTAGCCTATTAGCTTGTCATGGTTGTTTCATTATTTTTTTTTTTGTTCAAATATGATGGTATCTTTTAGGAAGATATCTTATCCTATGTTCTTAGACATCTTTATGTCTCATCTCTGGTAAAATTTCTTCTTTTATCAAGAAAAGAGTACAAACTTTTCAAATATTGACTTACATTACATTTGGTTAGCAAATGGGACTTAAAAGTCATTTTTTCTCTAAAATTATCATTTCCAAAGGATGAAGAGTACATATACAAAATAATATAGCTATACACTTGGAATGCTAACTGATTGGGGGATTTCAGGATGCAAACCCAAGTGCAGGTTGTCTCAAGTAATAAATTTCTCGGGAGTCCGATGTCGATCCACAGGGAATTGATGAAGAAAAATTAATTGAGGTAAGAAAAGGATTTGTCACTATACCAAAAGTAATAAAAGATGTTCACAAATGAATTTAAGAACTTGCTTGGGTTAGGAGATCCACTCTTGGCAATAAATTAAAGGTAAGATTATTTCTCTTTATAGCTCAATTGAAATCCATACACAACGGAGGTTCCTATCGAAAAATATAATATTCAAAGTTCAATTATATATGCAATCATATTATGATTCCTTTAATTATCTACCAACATTTGTAAATGAGTTCAAGCATTCACTGTACCAATCCTATTGTCTACAATAAATCAAGATCTCCATTATACAAAGAAGGTTTCTAAATTGATTGGAAACAAAATACAACACATATAATGTTCATTTGTTAATATATCATTTAAGCACAAGAAATAGAATAATCTAACCTTATTTCATTACCAAGAGCTTCACTCTTTCACCCAAGCAAGATGAAGATTTAGTTACTCATAGATAAGAAAAAAGAAAGAGAGAAGAAGAGAAAGATGAACATAGCTTCAATTTAGAACAAGAGAAAATTACAACAAAAGAAAACAATAAACAAGCATAACCATAACTTGTAAAAACTAAGCCTAACACCAAGAGCACTAAATGATCAGCCAATGGTACCTTTTATAAAGGATTAGGGATACAAAATGACAAGGGGGTTGATTAAGAGTAGGTGGATGAGTGGATGAATGAGTGGAAAATGCCAAATGGTGAGTTGGTGAGTGGAAAACTATTGAGATTCTTTGTCTTCGAAATCATTCAATACTGATCTCATGGATGCCATCAGAATGAAGCAACATAGTCTTCATGAAAGTTGTAGCGTTTTGTCTCAGCTTTCCAATGGCATCGTAATCATCCAAAATTCATCTTACAGCCAAAGATATGACATAATTACTGTAGACTATTTCGGTCCAGTTTCAGCACCTCTGTTTTGACTTCCAGACCCAATATCACCTCCAAGCTGTCCGAATAAGCTCTTATGTTCTTCATGAAAGTTATAGATATGGGTCTGAACTTTCAAATTTCCAAATTTCAGCTCAAGAAAGTTCCTACAGCTCGAGTTATGCTCTGATTACTGTACACTATTCAGGTTCCAGTCACAAAACTAGTGTTCTGACTTCCAAGCCCAATTAGCTCTACCAGATGTCTGAATGAACTTTGAGCTCTCATCAAAGTTGTAGAGCTTTCTCTTAGCTTTCCTACAAGATAAAATTCATAATTTTTAGACATCTAGAACTCAAGATATGACTAAAATATAGAAACAGTGTAAGACCCAAATAATGCTGAAAAAATCAATTAAGTCCAATTTGAGTCCAATCTTACAAAACATAACCAGGCTTAATCAATTAAGTATATGAAGAGTGTAAATGACTAAAAATGAGGTTTATTAATGTATAAAATATGTGATTATCAAATTCTCCCACACTTAGCTTTTTGCACTCTTGGGCAAAACACATAAGACCAAAGCTAGGAAACAAAGAAAAATGACACAGACTCAAAAGCTAAAAACTCTAAAAGACTCGATGAAGCAAGAAGAACAAGCTGAAATTTAAGGGATCAAAGCATTAATGAGGTAACATTTATTCACATCTCAAACCAATAAGCAAAGAAACTTTAGTTGAAAAGACTGAATCAAGAATGATAGATCCTCATAGAATTCACTCTCAATCTCTCAAGTGTTTAAAAGGTAAGTATTTCACTCTATTCAACCCATGAACAATTGTACTACCATAAGCTTGCTTATCTTCTACTTCTCCTCTACTCAAAACACATGCATACAAAAATCAAGAGGACTTTATTCAAGGTTGTAATGGAGTCATGGTAAAGGAGAGGGGATAATATGGATATGAAAAGATAAATACCAAAGAGAATAAAAGAGCATTATGATACAGTTAGAGTGGAGAAAATGTTTGAGAACATTCATCATAAAGGACAATCACTAATATTTGACTAATGTTTTGTTGAAAATCAATCCCAAATTGGTGAATTGAATTCATTGTTAGACTTGAACATTCTCCTTTTCTTCCTGTTATTTCCAAGCATCCACCTTTATTCTAGACTTTGATAATCCTTTGATTGCAACGGTGGTCAATTTTTTTTTTGTTGTTGATCATTTTGCACACACACTCTCACACTTGTTCAAGAATAAGGTCAATGCTCCCTTATTCCCTAAGGTTGGATAAAAACATGTTTTGTTTCTCTTTTTTTTTTTGAAGGTATAAAATGAGCTAAAAACAAGGAATGGTCAAATAAGTTCAAAGGGGTTACACAATGGAAAATATACAAGAATGGCTATTTGGTCAAAGTAGCTATTTCAAAATACCTCAATCATATTAATGTATGCATATGAAAATGTAGCCTAAAAAAGAATCAAAGCAAGTTCTAGAGTAATAATTCCATGAGTGAAAATCACACAAGAAAGAAGAGAATGGTACAGATATTCAATCCATTCATCAGTAGGCTCAAAATCTCACAAGGCATATTTCTATCATTCTCAATCCATCATATCAACATTCATATCCAAGCTTGTGATTTTTAAGAAAGAAGACAATTTATGCTAAGATCCAAGAATCTATTTGCTACTTCTATACAAAATAATTATTTTCTCAACTAAGAAGCATCTCAAGAGTAATAAATTGTTTCCAAAATTTACTCCTTACTCTGCCATCCTTAATTGGTTTTACTACGAATAGGTTTCTGATAGTCATATCACTAAACATACTTCCTAATTTAAATGCGTCTCAGAAGTAAAATTACTCCTTACTCTGCCATCATTCATTGGTTTAGTAAGTCCATGACAATTATATCATACTTCGCAAAAAAAAATTATTTTAGGTCAACTATCCTTCCCCCCCAACTAGATCACAACATTGTCCTCAATGTTAAAATATAGATGAGTAAAAGATAGAAGATATTACCTGTTGGAGAAATCTGACACAAATTTAAACAGAAACAAAGTACGATAAATAAAATCAAAGGTAAATGAGAGTTATAAACGAAGTGTCAGATCTGGCTTTCTTTTCATCCTGCTTCCTTCACTGCTTCCTGCTGACCAATCTATCTGAGCTATTGCTGGGTCAGGTTTATGAACAAAAGCTTCTAATTTATCCATCAACTTCTCAATAGTGGAAGCAGAGATAAGAAGTTGTCTTGCCGAACATGTGATAAATTTCTGTTCCACAATATAGTCAAGAAAAAGTAACAAAATATCAAAGAAATTATTTACATTCAACAAACCTATGGGTTTATGGTGGACGTTCAGTTGGGCAAAAGAGACAATTTGAAAAACTTCTTCCAAGGTACCAAAATCACCTAGTAAGACAATGAATGCATCAGAGTTTTCAAGCATTATTTTCATTCGTTCATGCATTGATGATACCTTAAGTTCCTCTCCAATTGTCTTTCCAGTGATGTTCTGTTGAGCTAAAGGTTCAGGAATGACACCTAAAACCTGACTGCCTCCTATATATGCATCAAGTGATACAACCCCCATGAGGATACACATGTGTGACAACAAAAGGACCACTCCACCTAGATCTCAATTTTCCAAGGAATAGGTGCAAGCGAGAATCATAAAGCAGAACTTTTTGACCAATTTCAAAAGATATTCTCAAAATTGTCTGGTCATGAAAAGCTTTTGTTCTGGCTTTATAAATCTTTGAGTTCTCATATGCATCATTTCTCAATTCCTCAAGTTCATTTAATTGTAATTTGCGTATCTTACAAGCATCATTAAGATTTAGATTGAAAGCTTTAATGGCCCAAAATGCTTTATGTTCCAATTCTACAAGCAAGTGACAAGGTTTTTCATAGACTAACCGATAGGGTGACATACCCAAAGATGTTTTGAAAGCAGTACGGTAAGCTCAAAGTGCATCGTTTAATCTTAAAGACTAATCTTTACGATTTGGGTTAACCGTTTTTTTCAAAATTTGTTTAATCTCCCTATTTGCCAATTCAACTTGTCCACTTGTCTGAGGGTGATAAGGGGTGGTAATTTTGTGTGTAAGACCATATTTCTTCATTAAAGATTCAAATGGTTTATTGCAAAAATGTGTTCCCCCATCACTTATGATAGCTCGAGGGATTCCAAATCGACACAAGATATTTTCTTTTAAAAATTTGAGAACTGTTTTATGATCATTGTGTCGGCATGGAACCGCCTCAATCCATTTTGAGACATAATCAACTGTAACCAAAATATACACAAATCCAAATGAAGATGGAAATGGACCCATGAAATCAATTCCCCAACAATCAAAAATTTTAATGACAAGGATGGGGGTCAGAGGCATCATGTTTCTTTTTGAAATTGAGCCCAACTTTTGAATATTTTCATAACTTTTGCAAAAAGTGTAGTAGTCCTTAAATAAAGTGGGCCAATAAAATCCACACTGCAAGATTTTCGCAGCTGTTTTCTTTGAAGAAAAGTGACCTCCACATGCTTCTGAGTGACAAAATTTAATGACACTACCTACCTCACTGTCAGACACACATCTCTGAAAGATTTGGTCAGCACAATATTTGAACAAGTATGGGTCATCCCAATAAAAAAATTTCACCTCTGTCAAAAATTTCATTCTATCTTGGTGCATCCATTGAGGCGGCATCTTTCATGTTACAAGAAAGTTGATTATGTTAGCAAACCAAGGCATGGAATTGACAGAAAATAAAAATCCATCAAGAAAAAAATCATTGATAGGTGTGCTATCAAAAGGTGAGCCTATTGTAAGTCTGGACAAATGATCAGCGACAACATTTTCGGCTCCTTTATCTTTTATTGTGATTATGAATTCTTGAAGCAACAAGATCCACCTTATCAATCTTGGTTTGGCATCCTGCCTAGACATCAAATATCTAACAACAGAATGATCGGTGAAAATCACAATAGAAGAACTAATTAAGTAAGATCGAAATTTGTCCAGTGCAAAAATTATAGCAAGTAGTTCTTTTTCAGTAGTGGTGTAATTCATTTGTACACTGTTTAAAGTTCTACTTGCGTAATAAATCACATGAAGCTTACTTTCCTGTCTTTGGCCTAAAACAGTGCCCACAGCAAAATCACTAGCATCACACATTAACTCAAAAGGCAAAGACCAGTTAGGAGATTGCATGATAGGAGCAGATGTCAGAAGACCAATTAATTTTTCAAAAGATTTTTGACATTCTTGAGTCCAATCAAATAGTGCATCTTTCAACAGAAAATTACATAGTGGTCTAGATATGGCACTAAATTTCTTAATGAATCTTCTGTAAAATCCTGCATGTCCTAAAAAGGAATGAACTTCTCTGACTGTTTTTTGGGAAAGCAAATGAGCAATTAATTCAACTTTGGCCTTATCAACTTCAATTCCTTTAGAAGATATCACATGACCTAATACTATTCTTGAGGTAACCATGTAATGACATTTTTTCCAATTTAGCACAAATCATTTTTCTTTGCATCTTTTAAGAACTTTTCCAAATTATCAAGATAATTTTCAAAAGAATTTCCAAAAACTGTCAGATCATCCATGAAAACCTCTAAATAATGCTCAATCATGTCCCTAAAAATACTTAACATGCATCTTTGAAATGTTGCCGGAGCATTACAAAGGCCAAAAGGCAGTCTTTTATATGCAAACGTACTAAAGGGACATGTAAAATTAGTCTTTTCTTGATCTTCCAATGCAATTGGTATTTGATTATAACCCAAAAAACCATCAAGAAAATAGTAGTATGGATGTCCTGCTACCCTATCCCGAATTTGATCAAGAAATGGTAAGGGAAAATGATCTTTCCTAGTAGCAGCATTTAATTTTCTAAAATTAATACACATACGCCAACTAGATGAGACTCGCGTAGGTATTAATTCACCCTTATCATTTTCAACCACTGTTATTCTAGATTTCCTAGGCACAACTTGTGTAGGGCTTACCCATTGACTATCAGAGATAGGATAGATAATTCCAACATCAAGCAATTTAAGGACTTCAGCTCTAACTACCTCTTTCATGTGTGGATTTAATCTTTTTTGAGGTTGTTGAGAAGTTTTAGCATTATCCTCTAAATGTATTCTATGTGAACAAATTAATGGATTAATACCTTTTAGGTCCTTTAATGTCGATCCAATTGTACTTTTATGCCTTTTAAGTACTTCTGTTAACATACCTTCTTGTTCTTCAATAAGAGACGAGGAAATTACCACTGGAAAGTTTTGCTTTTCTCCCAAAAATGTGTACTTCAACCCAGCAGGTAATGGCTTTAGTTCCAGTGTAGGTACTTCTTCATGGGCATTATCATTCATGGGTTTTAACTCTTCAAATCTTAGCTTCCATCCCTTGTACTCCATTGCCTGTGTACAATCAAGCAAAGAGCATATTCTAGAGATATTATCTTCTAATTGCATGCCTGAATCAAATGAATTGACTAAACAAATTTCTAATGAATCAGAAGAACTCCTTGTTTGAAGATGATCATCTATAATGGCTTCAATTCCTTCAACTTCCTCCTTTTCATCAAGGACTTCCTGTGGTTGCTTGCACATGTTAAAAACATTGAGCTCCAGTGTCATATTTCCAAATGTTAGCTTCACCACTCCATTTCTGCAATTTATCAAAGCATTTAGTGTTGCTAAAAATGGATGACCTAAAATAACAGGAATTGACTTGCAACTATCAACCATAGGTTCAGTATCCAAGATAATAAAATCCACAGGATATATGAATTTATCAACTTGAGCCAAAACATCTTCCACTATTCCTCTTGGAATTTTAATCGATCTATCGGCAAGTAAAAGAGTTACAGAAGTTGGTTTTAACTCACCCAAGTTGAGTTGCTGATAAACTGAAAATGGAAGCAAATTGACACTAGCACCAAGATCAAGTAAAGCTTTTTCAATTTTATGTTCTCCAATAATGCATGAAACTGTAGGATAACCAGGGTCTTTATATTTCAACGCATTATTATTTTGAAGAATGAAGCTTACCTGTTCAGCCAAAAATACTTTCTTTTTCAAATTTAATTTCCTTTTAACAGTGCACAAGTCCTTTAAATATTTAGCATAACAAAGAATCTGTTTGATAGCATCTAACAGAGGAATATTGATCTTCACTTATTTCAAAATTTCAAAATTTCAGTGTGGTGGTTCAATTTCTCTGGATTATTCAATGCTTGAGGAAATGGGGGTGAAGGCGAGAGTTTAGTCTCCTTTTGGTCAACTTCTTCATTTTCTTGGGGAATTGCTTCATCTTCTTTCTCACAAGATTCGGGAATTTGTTTTTCAACAACCTTTCTACTCCTAAGAATTATTACTGACTTGACTTGGTCCATTTGTTGGTTTTCTGAACTCCCTTCATTTAGACTGTACTGACCCTTGGGATTTGGTTGAGGTTGAGAAAGAAATTTTCCTTTCTCGTGAATGGTGAGTGCAGAAGAAAGTTTAGCAAGAGTGTCTTTTATGTCATTCATGGTTTGATTGTTTTGTTTATTAATGGTCTCTTGCTTTTCTATGAATGCATGCAGTGTTTCTTTAAGGTTTTTCCTATATGGTGGGACATAAGGTGCATATCCTTGAGAATTTTAAGAGTCCTATTGTGCTTGAGGAGGTGGTGGTTGCACGAATTGTGACTGATTATTATTCCTCCAGCTGAAGTTCGGGTGATTTCTCCATCCCGGATTGTATGTATTTGAAAAAAAAGAAGTAAATGGCTTTTTAAAATTATTCATTGCATTTACTTGCTCATGTACAACTTCTTTAAAAATAAGAATATTAGGACATTCGTGTGTTGAGTGTCCTAAGTCATCACAAATGCCACAAATTTCTTCATTTTGCACAAATTTGATTTCTTTTGCTTTTCTTAATTCCATGGCTTCAACCTTTCTAGCCAAACTGGCAAACCTAACATTTAGATCTTTCTCTTGACTAAGGTGATATTTTCCTTTATTAGCACTTGCAAGGTTAGATCTAATTGAATTTTCAGAAGGGTTAGTACTATGCCAAGATTGAGAATTTTCAGCCAACTGGTTTAAATAGTCTAAAGCTTCATCAGGTTCTTTATCAAGAAACTCACCATTGCACATTGTTTCTACAAATTGTTTAGTTTTCGGTGTTAAACCTTCATAAAAGAAGTTTATAGTGCGCCATTTTTTAAAATTATGATGTGGGCAAGAATTTAACAAATCTTTAAACCGTTCTCAAAATTGAAAATATGCTTCATTTGAATTTTGGGAAAAATTTTGGATTTGTCTTTTCATAGCATTGGTTTTATGTGTTGGAAAAAATTTCTTTAAGAACTCACTTGTATTTCTTGCCATGTGCCAATTGATCTTGGTTTCAAAGTGTTAAGCCAAGATTTTGCTTTATCTTTTAAAGAAAAAGGAAACAATTTAAGCTTAACAATCTCTTCAATGCAATTTTGGTCATTGAAAGCAATACATACTTCCTCAAATTCTTTTAGATGTAAATATGGACTTTCAGATTCTAAACCATTAAAATTAAGAAGTAAAGAAATCATACTTGGCTTAAATCTAAAATTGTTGGCATTGAGTGGAAAGATAAAACATGATGGACTAGAATTTCGAGGTGGTCGCAAATATTCACGCATGGTTCGTAATGGTTGATTTTCATATTCATCATGTACACTTTCATTGACAACCATTGTGTCAATTGTGTGTGATTGTGATTCAAACAAATAAATATATAAAGTACCAGGATTAATTTTAACTAAACGACTAGAATTTAAATCACGATACTAATTAAGCATAAATACATAAATAACTTAAAATAAATAAACAAAAATAATGTACAAGCTGGTGGTATAACCCGTCATTAAATATTAACAAGGATGTGGTATAAACCAACTACCCAATAAATATTAACAAGTAAAAAGTTAGATAACTAATAAATTAAAAAGTTAGATAATTAGAGAGTTAATAATTAGTAAGTTAGAAAGTGCAGAAAGTAAATTGTAGAAAATAAATTGCAGAAAGTAAATTGTAGAAAATAAATTTAAAATATGAAAACCAGAGAGAAGCAGAGCCCCACCAGAGCCAGGTGAAAGAGAAGAGAAGAAGAAAGATTATTTCGTTATGTTAGAAAGCAATAATAAATAACGAAAATAAAAGTTAGAGTGCAGAAAAATAAAAGACGTAAATTAAAAAGTTAGAGTACAAAAAATAAAAGTTAGCAAGCTGAAAATAAATGACATAAATTAAAAGTTAGTATGTTAGCAAGTCAGTAAGTTAGTAAGTTAGATAGTTAGAAAGTTAGAGAGTTAGTAAAGAAACCGAAGGATCGGCAAGCCGATCTTTTGCTCCGGTGAGGGAGAAGAGAGAATAGATTTTATTAAAGAAAAAGAATCTCAATAAATTAAAACATCTAGTCAAGTCCCCGGCAACGGCACCAAAAACTTGATTGCGGGATTTAAGGATGCAAACCCAAGTGCAGGTTGTCTCAAGTAATAAATTTCTTAGGAGTCCGAGATCGATCCACAGGGAATTGATGAAGAAAAATTAATTGAGGTAAGAAAATGATTTGTCACTATACCAAAAGTAATAAAAGATATTCACAAATGAATTTAAGAACTTACTTGGGTTAGAAGATCCACTCTTGGTAATAAATTAAAGGTAATATTATTTCTCTTTATAACTCAATTGAAATCCATACACAACGGAGGTTCCAATCGGAAAATATAATATTTGAAGTTCAATTATATATGCAATCATGTTATGATTCCTTTAATTATCTACCAACATTTGTAAATGAGTTCAAGCATTCATTGTGCCAATCCTATTGTCTACAATAAATCAAGATCTCCATTATACAAAGAAGGTTTCGAAATTGATTGGAAACAAAATATAACACATATCATGTCCATTTGATAATATATCATTTAAGCACAATAAATAGAATAATCTAACCTTATTTCATTACCAAGAGCTTCACTCTTTCACCCAAGCAAGATGAAGATTTAGTTACTCATAGATAAGAAGAAAGAAAGAGAGAAGACGAGAAAGATGAACATAGCTTCAATTTAGAGCAAGAAAAAATTACAACAAAGGAAAACAATACACAAGTATAACCATAACTTGTAAAAACTAAGCCTAACACCAAGAGCACCAAATGATCAACCAATAGTGCCTTTTATAGACGATTAGGGATACAAAATGACAAGGGGGCTGATTAAGAGTAGGTGGATGAGTGGATGAATGAGTGGAAAATGCCAAATGGCGAGTTAGTGAGTGAAAAATTATTGAGATTCTTTGTCTCCGAAATCATTCAGTGCTGATCTTATGAATGCCATCAGAATGAAGCAACATAGTCTTCATGAAAGTTGTAGCATTTTGTCTCAGCTTTCCAATGGCACCGAAATCATCCAAAAATTCAACCTATAGCCCAAGATATGACCCAATTACTGCGGACTATTCAGGTCCAATTTTAGCACCTCTGTTTTGACTTCCAGACCCAATATCACCTCCAAGCTGTTCGAATGAGCTCTTATGTTCTTCATGAAAGTTGTAGATATGAGTCTTAACTTTCAACTCTCCAAATTTCAGCCCAAGAAAGTTCCTACAGCTAGAGTTATGCTCTGATTACTGTATACTATTCAGGTTCTAGTCACAAAACTCATGTTTTGACTTCTAAGCCCAATTAGCTCCACTAGATGTTTGAATGAGACTTTGAGCTCTCATCAAAGTTGTAGAGCTTTCTCTTAGCATTCCTACAAGGTAAAATTCATAATTTTTAGACATCTAAAACTCAAGATATGACCAAAATACAGAAACAGTGTAAGACCCAAATAATACTGAAAAAATCAATTAAGTCCAATTTGAGTCCAATCTTACAAAACATAACCAGGCTTAATCAATTAAGTATATAAAGAGTGTAAATGACTAAAAATGAGGGTTTATTAATGTATAAAATATGTGATTATCACTAACTATAGACAGAAGATAAAGCATACAAGAAATTTAAAATCTTGAAATCTGAATTTGTAGTTTTATATGCGATATTAACAAAATTACCCCATGAACCAATTATATATATATATATATATATATATATATATATATATCATAATTTAGAAGATGCATAATATCAAAATAAAATAAATAAATTCACATTCACATCATTTTTAATGACTTTAACTCTTCTCTTGATAATTGAAATTAAATCTCATCTGTTAGTTGTAACATGCATACTACTTAATTTATTCTATACTGCCATTTAGTGTTAATGATATTTTAATCTTGTTACTAATTGTGACTATCATTTAATATCTGATGCGAATTAAAAAATGCAAACATAATTACAAGTTGTCTCAAGTAATAAATTTCTCAAGAATCCGAGGTCGATCCACAGGGTATTAATGAAGAAAAAAATTTTGAGGTAAGAAAAAGATTTGTCACAACTATACAGATAATAAAACTTGTTCACAATAAAAAAAAAAGAATTTGCTTGGGTTAGGAGATCCACTTTTGGTAATAAATTAAGGACAAAATTATTTTTTTTATAACTCAATTGAAATCCACGCACAACGGAGATTCAAATTGAAAAATAAAACATTCAAAGTCCATTTAGAATTATATACGTAGTTATATTATAATTCCTTTAATTATTTACTAACATCAACACTTGTAAATGGGTTCAAGCATTCATTGTGCCAATCATTTGTCTAAAATGAATCAAGAACTCTACTTTACAAGGAGGGTTTCTAAATTGATTAGAAACAAAACACAACACATTTAATGATCACTTGATAATATATCATTTAAGCACAAGAAAGAAATTAATCTAACCTTACTTTATTATCAAAAGTTTCATCCTTTCACCCAAGCAAGATGAAAATTAGTTATTCATGAGTAAGAAGAAGAAAGAAGAAGAAGAAGAAGAAGAAGAAGAAGAAGATGAAGAAGAAGATGAACACAACTTCATTTTAGAACAAAAGAAAACTATAACAAGATAAACAAATAACACAATAGCATGATCTTGATCTATAAGCCAAGATGCCTAAGATGATCAGCCAATGCTCCCTTTTATAAAGCTTGAAGAGTACAAAATGACAATGAAGTAATTTAATGAGTGGGTAGATGATGGGTGGATGAGTGGAAAATGACAATGGAGTTATTTAATGAGTAGGTAGATGATAGGTGGATGAGTGAAAAATGCAATGAAGTTATTTAATGAGTAAGTGGATGATTAATGAGTGGGTGGATGATTATTTGGTAGGTAGATGATTAATGATTGGGTTGATGATTATCATGCTTGTCTCTCCAATTATACCAACTAATTCAACTATCTTCACATGATATAACTCTATTAAAACGTCATTTTCTGGAAAAGTAGTCTCATGAGAGTTGAAGGGTTTTGTCTTAGCTTTCCAATGCCACTGGTTTCAGCTCAATGCAATTCCTAAAGCCCAAGTTATGGCCTGATTAGTGCACACTACTCGGGTTCTAGTGGCAGAACCTATTTTCTAACTTCTAGGCCCAATTAGCTCAACTAGATGTCTGATTGAGACTTCGAGCTCTTTATCAAAATTGTAGAGCTTTCTCTCAACTTTCCTACAAGGTAAAATTCATAATTTTTAGATATCTAAAACTCAAGATATGGCCAAAATACAGAAACAGTATAAAATCTCAATAATGTTGAAAAAGATCAATTAAGTCTAATTTGAACTCAAACTTACAAAACATGACCAAGCTCAATCAATTAAGTATATGGAGAGTGTAAATGATTAAAAATGAAGGTGTATTAATGTATAAAATATGTGATTATCAATATCGATTAGTTCTTTCTAAATTTATATAAGTTATAGGCAAGTGTATGTTAGTTCCTAAAAAAGACTTGAACTATTCTTGACTGAAAATTCTAGAATGATTATGTACTCTTGTATGAACTAGCAACAAGAAAAACAACTTTAGTTTAGTTTTAAAGGTCATTATGGTACCTCCCATGCTTCCAAAGATACCTATTTAGTGTTACATGTTTTTATTTAGAGGAAGTATAACTCAAAACTTGACCACATTAAATTGACTTTAGGGTGTTACTTAAACCAAGGTTTCTTTGCTAATATTTCATCTATCATTAGTTGGAATAAGGATATATGGCTCTAGTACCTCTTGAAACAATCCAAATTACAATAAGCAGGAATTAACATTCATAAGCATTAATAAGTAATATATATCAATTAGAGTAAAAGTTTAGGAAAAGTATTATTAAACACTATATTCTTTAGAAGTATAACTCATAGATTTTGTTTACTTCATACACTACCTAAGAGAAATCCTTCTCCTTAATGTAGAATTTATGGTTCTAAGTATTGAGCTACTCTTATTTGGTTTGACTAGACTAATGACAGATTTTTCCTTTTAACATTTCTTCCCGCAATGATTCATTTGTAGGAAATAATTTAAGGAGAAGTCCAATAATTACTATAAAGAGGAAATCATTCAATGATCATCCTATCTCTTATGATGAGGGATTCCTTGATTTGTCTCAGAAAGATATCAAAAGATCAGCCTCTAAAGTGTTATGAATTTCCACTCATGGATCACTATTACAAGATTCATGATCTACCTTTAGATTAGTAACTTTAGATTTTCCTTCTCTTATTAGTCAATTGAGTTCACCAATGGAAGTTTTTCTCTACTCGCTATAAAGGCTTTGAGGGGCAGAAAGTTTAATAAAGTGCTATGACATTTTGTTTTACAGATTGTAGAATTTGGCTCTAGTGTAATTCTAAATTTTTATCAATCAAGTCTTCCTAACTTCTTTTTAGGTTTTTGCTTATGGATTTATTAAAGGTGTTTCAAGGTTGGACGTGCAAAGGGACAGGGTTGCTGTTATGAGTTGATATGTTTTATATTTTCTTTTTTTTCCTTTATTGTAATCATTGTTGCTTTAGGAGGATTCTGTCTTAATGAATTCCTTTTATCCAAAATAAATAAATAAATCTCTATATATCTGGGAACCTATTACCATGCAAATTTAAGAAATGTTCCTCCTCTAGATCATGTCTTCAAAGAACCACATTGTTGTGCAGGCTGCTTATATAATTCCCAATTGTTTCTTTTTTTCTTTTCTGTGTTTTCTTGCTTTCTAAATTGCCTATAAACCTGTGTAAATATCTAAATAGTATGCTTGTGAACTATCAATTCATGAGTAGTATGCTTTTAACATTGATGGTGTCTCTTTAAATAATTTGTTTTGGGTTATGGTTTAGGGTGGTGGTCAGTTTGTTTGATCAATACCTTACTCGTCACGATGCATGTTGCTTGAAACCAAGAGGGTGGGTCAATTCTTTGGTAAGAATAAAATATACTTAATTAAGTTGTTACACGCCTTATATCATGCCTCCCTAGTAAAACTAATTATAATGTAAATGGTTGTTTAATTTTTAGGTTGTTATGTTGGCTGCTAAGGTTTTCATGGAAGATGAAAAGGCATGAAGTTAGAATGTGACCTATCATATGTTTAATCACTCATTGATATATAACTATGACAAGCTTAATTAAGTTATAACTGTATCACGACTGTCAATACCACCTTAGCTGATGTTCAGTTATTTGTGAATGAAGGAGGAGGTCAAATGTGGGTTAGAGCCTTTCAAAGAAGGTCGTCATAAGCCTTGGAGAATAGTTGTTAACTTCTTGCATGATCTTGTATTGGGATATGACATCACCCAATGCAATTTGGTAACATTATGTGTTATATGTACTGTCTATATTTCTGGTAACATATTAAGCGTGAATGAACTTTCCTACATTTGTTGTTGGAGATTTTCACTTTTGTTTTGTTTGCGAATCATTGGTAGTGTTATTCATTGGATATGAAAAAAAATTGTATGTCTAGGATTCATTGGACAGCAATAAGGATACAGAGAAAGTTATGTTGGATGATATGACGGTATCACAATAATCATATATTGACTATTGCTATGATCTTGTATTAGTTGTTATGTATATTTTGACTTGGAACTTTGCTTTCAATTTGTACAAAGTTCGTTTCAAGGAGGCATTGTTGATACTAGACCTAACTATGAAGAAAAGTTCTGCTTCTTTAGAGCGTGTTAGGTTGACTTGCCTCTACAACGCAACTTGTGAGTACGGTTGCTTCATGAGTACATAGTTTACATCCCATTTCTTATGTTCAGTCATATGTGTTTGACTTTTCTATTGGTGATTCATTGTATTTTATTGACAAAGTCATGATTGTGGCATATATGTTATCAAGGATATGGAGACATGGGATGGAGTGATAGTGCTTGGCAACATGATAATGCCCAATTAGAAATTGGTGAAGGAAGTGTTTTGATTTCTAATTTAACAATAATAATCTATTGCAGTTTCTAATTATTCATATACAATGGCACATGTTGATGTTCACAGAAGAGAAATCATGTGTCAACAATACCAACAACTTTGAGGACATTTCTAACTAGAAAGAAAATTTGTGAAGCAAAAATTATAGTGAAGTTGAAAGAAGATGGACTATATGGTACATCAAAACGAATATATTTAAGCACTCTCATAAACTTAGCCCCATAAAGGCAAGAATGTTGAATGTTAAGTGGTTAACAAGAACATCAACATGTATGTGAAGAGAATAATCTAAATTAATGATGATGCGGGGGTGAGAATGAACAAGACATTCTGATCTCTAGCTTATGAGGTGGGATGGTATAAGAATTTATCATTGTTGAATATGATGTTAGAAATTATGTTCACAAGGAAAGACATGTAATTGGCAAGGAAGGTGATGGTAAGGCTTTAAAGAGTTATTTTTCGAGGATACAGGACCAGAGTAGTAATTTCTTCTATTATATAGATTTGGATAATGAATGTATTTCAGGCATATGCTAGAAGTAGAGCTACATATGAGTCATTTGGAAATGTTGTGACTTTTGACACAACATATTTGACAAATAAATATGACAAGTCATTTGTTGTTATTGCAACATCCCTTTTGGCATAGTGCAACACAAAACAACGAAGTTTTACAAATGAAATGCAAGAATGAAAGGAGTCGTCACCAATCAATTTATCCATTGAAAATGGAATGGTATGATTGGAAACCTAAAAAAAATTGGTCTACATTTAAGAGTTCTGTTTCGGGGGTTAGTTAGAAGTATGGAAGGTATTAACACTCTGCACCGTCCATTCTAAAAACGATTACTTATTTAATCTAATGTGCATGCTAAATTAATTAAGTTGGTCCTTTATTATTTGTAACAAATATTTTTTATTTTTTTTACATGTCTCATTTTGTCATGCATATTATCAAGGGTGATAAATGACTATGATAGGGAATGAATAGCTAAGTAGCCATTATTCTATAGAATAAATTTAAATCCCACAACATATTACGTGAAAGTGGTGAACTAAAAAAAATATTTTTAAAAACTATTTTGTAAAAAAATTGGCCGAATAAAGTGTAAAATGTTTGTATATGATTTTTGAAATAAATAGAAAAAGGCTTTCGAAATTTAAATTCACCACAATCACAAAATTTGAAGATAAGTGAATTTGTTCACATTTATTTTATTATTTTTTAATAAGGGATTTTATTTATTATTTATTACAAAAATTAGATCTAGCTAGTGTTTCTAGTAAAATCTAACATAAATAGCCTTAAGAGTATTGGGAAGAGATAATTGATCGTTATTTCGATCTTCTCCTAATTTTTTCATCAATGGCTAAGTTTTAAATGTTTGATATTTACAGTGCAAAGTGACACACATGTTTAAATTATTTTAAAATAAATATTTAGAATAATATTTTTATTGGGTATCTTTAAGACTCTAATAGCGCTCCTAACAAAATCTAAGAGATAATTCTCACATCAAGAAAGCCATAAATTTCATCGTCACTTCGGCTAATTATAGGTGTTTTGTCATTTGGTTTTAATCCATAACATCTAAATAAATAAGATAATATCTAATAAAGATGAAAAAAGATTCTTATTGAAGATCACCTAAAATTCCACCAACGCTTCTGGCAAAATCTAATAGATAATCCTTATCTCAAGAAAGCCATAAATCTTGCCACCACTTCAACTAATTATGAGTATTCCATCGTAAGAAATCTTGATTCATAATATTCAAATCAATAAGATGATATAACAACACGAAAGAGATAAATAAAGATTTTTATTAGAAATCATCTAAAACCCTACTAGTGCTTTTAACAAATTCTTAAAATCTCCTTACATCCAAAAAGTCAATAATTGTTGTCACTTAGACTAAGTTTTAAGTATTTTATCATTGAAATCTCAATTCATAATGTTATCAACATTCAACAAATTACAAAAAGAAAAAGAATAAGATAATAAATAAAATAATTTTCAATAAATCAATTACATAGTATATTACAAATAAATCAAACATAGTATATCACAAATAGATCAAAATTCATACAATCAAAATTCATATATTAACATCATTGTCATAATTAAAATCAAATTAACATAATTAAAATCAAATTAACAAAAGTAAAATATATATATATATATATATATATATATATATATATATATATATATATATATATATATATATATATATATATATATATATATATATCGTGACCCGATGACGCGTGACAACATCAAGTGTGATGTTGCCCGCGTCACAGCATCAATTTGCTGCAAAATGCAGCTTGCCCACATCATTTGCATCACGTGATGCTTCCACGATAGCAGGAATTGAAAAGGCTTATAGCCTTAAAATGTGAGCGTGAAGATGGAGAGAATAAAATATAGGGTGAACAGGTTGAGAGTTATCGAAAAATGTAAAAGCCTCTGAACAATTTTGTGTTTTTTTAATTCTATAGTGTTTCTCACTCGTTTCTCTTTCTGAATTTTCTCCAACCAGAATCATGAATGTGTATTTGTCTCTTTCTCACTGTTTTATTTATAGGTTAAGAATAGTATAATGTAAGTTTTATCAAGATATCTATCCTAATAACATTGTTATTATTATTTTTAACTAATCTCTTATCTCTTGATTCTTTTGTTATTATTTTTTCTCAATTAATCCTTTTTTTTTATCAAGCCTTATCTCTTGATTTCATTTATCTATTAATTTTATAATAAGATTTTACTTTTTTTCTTCTTTATTCATATTTGAATATTTGCTAATATCTCTCTTCTCTTCTTTTATTTTACTTTTTATTATTTCTCTTGTCTATTCTTTCTTTTTAGTCTTTCCGATAAGATACCAAAATATGTTCCTCAATTCCAATCTTTTTTATATATTTTTTATTTTTTTAATTTTCATTGAGCTCTAACTAGATAATGAGTATTAAACCCAAAATGCAGCTCAAAGTCCAAAAATGTTTTAGAAAAATTTGGATATTAATAGCTGTCCTCATTTACTTTTCATTTGAATTGAAATAGAAAACAAATGTGCTGATTCAAATTTGTTTAAGAGATATTTTTCAAAGATTTAAGGGACATTTAAAGCAATGGGTGTAGTACCCATTGAAATTTAGAGCGATGGGTGCAGGACCCTAGGAAATGAAAACAGTGGGTGTTGGACTCATGAAAACTAAAAGCAAGTAAGTGTATACCTAAGACAACTTAAAAGTGAGCGGGTGTATACCTTAGAAAATTAAAAAAATAAGCAGGTGTATACCCTAGAAAACTAAAAGTGAGCGGGTGTGACCCCATGAAAACTAAAAACGAGTGGGTGTGCACCCATGAAAACGAAAAACGAGTAGGTATGTACCTAGAAAAACTAAAAGTAAGTGGATGTGTTTCTTGGAAAACTAAAAACGAGCGAATGCGTACCTTGGAAAGCTAAAAGCGAGTGGATTTGTACCTTGAAAAACTAATAACGAGCAAGTATGTATCCAAGAAAACTAAAAATCAGTAGGTGTGTACCATGGGAAACCAAACGAGCTAGTGTGTACCCTAAAAATCTAAAAATGAGCGGGTGTATACCCATAAAAACTAAAAATGAGTGGGTTTGTACCTTGGACAACTAAAAGCAAGCGGGTGTATACCCAGAAAAACTAAAAACGAACGAGTATATACCCTAGGAAACTAAGATCGAGTGGGAGTGTACTGATAATCACATATTTTATATATTAATAAATCCTCATTTTTGGTCATTTACACTCTCCATGTACTTAATTGATTAAGTCTGGTTATGTTTTGTAAGTTTGGACTCAAATTGGACTTAATTGATTTTTTTTCAGTACTATTTTGGTCTTCCACTATTTTTATATTTTGGTCATATCTTGAATTCTAGATGTCTTATTGATAATCACATATTTTATACATTAATAAACCTTCATTTTTAGTCATTTAAACTCTCAATGTACTTAATTGATTAAGCATGGTTATGTTTTATAAGTTTGGACTCAAATTAGACTTAATTGATTTTTCCAGCAATATTTGGGTTTTATACTATTTCTGTATTTTCGCCATATCTTGAGTTTTAAATATGTAAAAATTATGTATCTTACCTTGTATAAAGATAAGAGAGAGCTCTACAACTTTGATGAAGAGCTCAAAGTTTCATTCAGACATCTAGTGGAGCTAATTGGGCTTGGAAGTCAGAACACGAGTTTTGTGACTAGAACCTAAACACTGTACAGTAATCAGAGCATAACTCGAGTTGTAGGAACATTCTTGGGCTGAAATTTGGATACGTGAAAGTTAAGACACATATCTACAACTTTCATGAAGAACACAAAACTCAGATCAGACATTTTGGAGGTGATATTAGGTCTGGAATTCAAAACAGAGGTGTTGAAACTAGACCTGAATAGTCTGTAGTAATTGCATCATATCTCGGGCAATAGGTGGTTAAATGAGCTGAAATTTGGACATCTGAAAGTTAAGACCCAGATCTACAACTTTCATGAAGATGACTTTTCCATTTGATGACGAAATCCATGAGTTAAGCAATGAATGATTTCAGAGACAAAGAATCTCAATAATTTTTCACTCACCATTTCACATTTTCCACTCATTCACCCACTTATCCACCTACTCTTAATTAGCCCCCTTGTCATTTTGTATCCCTAATCCTCTATAAAAGGCACCATTGGCTAATCATTTGGTGCTCTTGGTGTTAGGCTTAGCTTTTAGAAGTTATGGTTATGCTTGTTTATTGTTTTCCTTTGTTGTAATTTTCTCTTGCTCTAAATTGAAGCTATGTTCATCTTTCTCTTCTTCTCTCTTTCTTTCTTCTTATCTATGAGTAACTAAATCTTCATCTTGCTTGTGTGAAAGAGTGAAGCTCTTGGTAATGAAATAAGGTTAGATTATTCTATTTCTTATGCTTAAATGATGTATTATCAAATGAACATTATATGTGTTGTATTTTGTTTCCAATCAATTGAGAAACCTTCTTTGTATAATGAAGATTTTGATTTATTGTAGACAATAGGATTGGCACAGTGAATGCTTGAACTCATTTACAAATGTTAGTAGATAATTAAAGGAATCATAATATGATTACATATATAATTAAACTTTGAATGTTATATTTTTCGATTGGAACCTCCGTTGTGTGTGGATTTCAATTGAGTTATAAAGAGAAATAATCTTGCCTTTAATTTATTACCAAGAGTGGATCTCCTAACTCAAACAAGTTCTTAAATTCATTTGTGAACATCTTTTATTACTTTTGGTGTTGTGACAAAATCCTTTTCTTACCTCAATTAATTTTTCTTCATCAATTCCCTATGGATCGACCTCGGACTCCCGAGAAATTTATTACTGGAGACAACCTACACTTGGGTTTGCATCCCTTAAATCCCGCGATCAATTTTTTGGCACCGTTGTCGGGGACTTGATTAGAAGTTTTAATTTATTGAGGTTCTTTTTCTTTAATAAAATTTATTCTCTCTTCTCTCTTACCAGAGCAAAAGATCGGCTTGCCGATCCTTCGATTTCTTTACCAACTCTCTAACTTTCTAACTTCCTAACCTACTAACTTGCTAACACTAACATACTAACTTTCTAACATTTATATTTATGTCATTTACTTATATTTACTAACTTTTAATTTATGTCATTTATTTTCTACTTATTAACTTTTATTTTTTGTTCTCTAACTTTTTATTTATGTCATTTATTTTCTACTCTCTAACTTTTTAATTTCTGTTATTTATTATTATTTTCTAACATAACGAAATAATCTTTTTTCTTCTCTTCTCTTTCGTCGGCTCTGGTGGGGTTCGCCTCATATTTTATATTTATTTTCTGTAATTTATTTTCTACAATTTACTTTTTGCACTTTACTTTCTACAATTTATTTTCTGTATTTTACTTTCTGCATATCTTGTTGGTTTATACTACATCCTTGTTAATATTTAATGGTTGGTGTAAACTGTCGACTTGTGCATTATTTTTTCTACTTTAAGTCATTCATTTATGCTTAATTGGTATCGAGATTTAAATTTTGGTCATTTAGTTAAAATTAATCCCAGTACTTTATATATTGATTTGTTTGAATTACAATCACACACAATTGACACAATGACTGAAAATGAAAGTGTATATGATGAATATGAAAATCAACCATTGCGAACCATGCGTGAATATTTGCAATCACCTCGAAATTCTAGTCCATCATGCTTTATCTTTCCACTCAATGCCAATAATTTTAGATTCAAGTCAGATATGATTTCTTTACTTCCTAATTTTTATGGTTTAGAATCTGAAAGCCCATATTTACATTTGAAAGAATTTGAGGAAGTTGTATTGTTTTTAATGACCAAAATTGCACTGAAAAGATTGTTAAGCTTAAATTGTTTCATTTTTCTTTAAAAGATAAAGCAAAATCTTGGCTTAACACTTTGAAACCAAGATCAATTGGCACATGGCAAGAAATGCAAGGTGAGTTCTTAAAGAAATTTTTTCCAACACATAAAACCAATGCTATGAAAAGACAAATCCAAATTTTTTTCCAAAATTCAAATGAAGCATATTTTCAATGTTGGGAACAGTTTAAAGATTTATTAAATTCTTACCCACATCATGGTTTTGAAAAATGGCGCACTATAAGCTTCTTTTATGAAAGTTTAACACCTGAAACTAAACAATTTGTGGAAATAATGTGTAATAGTGAGTTTCTTGATAAAGAACCTTATGAAGCTTTAGACTATTTAAACCAGTTGGCTGAAAATTCTCAATCTTGGCATAATACTAACCCTTTTGAAAATTCAATTAGATCTAACCTTGCAAGTGCTAATAAAAGAAAATATCACCATAGTCAAGAAGAAGATCTAAATGCAAGGTTTGCTAGTTTAGCTAGAAAGGTTGAAGCCATAGAATTAAGAAAAGCAAAAGAAATCAAATCTATGCAAAATGAAGAAATTTGGAGCATTTGTGATGACTTAGTACACTCAACACATGAATGTCCTAATATTCCTGTTTTTAAAGAAGTTGTATATGAGCAAGTAAATGCAATGAATAATTTTAAAAAGCCATTTACTTCTTCTTTTTCAGATACATACAATCCGGGATGGAGAAATCACCCAAATTTCAGCTGGAGGAATAATAATCAGTCACAATTCGTGCAACCACCACCTCCTCAAGCACAATAGGACTCTTAAAATTCTCAAGGATATGCACCTTATGTCCCGCCATATAGGAAAAACCTTGAAGAAACATTGCATGCATTCATAGAAAAACAAAAGGCCATTAATAAACAAAACAGTCAAACCATGATTGACATAAAAGAAACTTTTGCTAAATTTTCTTCTGCACTCACCATTCACGAGAAAGGAAAATTTCCTTCTCAACCTCAACCAAATCCCAAGGGTCAATACAATCTAAATGAGGGGAGTTCAGAAAACCAACAAATGGACTAAGTCAAGTCAGTGATAACTCTTAAGAGTGGAAAGGTTGTTGAAAAACAAATTTCCGAACCTTGTGAAAAAAAAGATGAACCAATTCCCCAAGAAAATGAAGAAGTTGACTAAAAGGATACCAAACTCTTGTCTTCACCCCCATTTCCTCAAGCATTGAATAATCCAAAGAAATTGGATCACCACATTGAAATTTTTAAAATTTTGAAACAAGTAAAGATCAATATTCCTCTGTTAGATGCTATCAAATAGATTATTTATTATGCCAAATATTTGAAGGACTTGTGCACTATTAAAAGGAAACTAAATGTGAAAAAGCAAACATTTTTGGCTGAACAGGTAAGCTTTATTCTTTAGAATAATAATACGTTGAAATATAAAGACCCTGGTTGTCCTACATTTTCATGCATTATTGGAGAACATAAAATTGAAAAAGCTTTACTTGATCTTGGTGCTAGTGTCAATCTGCTTCCATATTCAGTTTATCAGCAACTCAACTTGGGTGAGTTAAAACTAACTTCTGTAACTCTTCTACTTACCGATAGATCAATTAAAATTCCAAAAGGAATAGTGGAAGATGTCTTGGTTCAAGTTGATAAATTCATATATCCTGTGAATTTTATTGTCTTGGATACGGAACCTATGGTTGATAGTTGCAAGTCAATTCCTGTTATTTTAGGCCGTCCATTTTTAGCAACATCTAATGCTTTAATAAATTGTAGAAATGGAGTGGTGAAACTAACATTTGGAAGCATGACACTGGAGCTCAATGTTTTTAACATGTGCAAGCAACTACAGGAAGTCCTTGATGAAAAGGAGGAAGTTGAAAGAATTGAAGCCATTATAAATGATCTTCTTCAAACAAGGAGTTCTTCTGACCCATTAGAAATTTGTTTAGTCAATTCATTTGATTCAGGCATGCAATTAGAAGATGATATCTCTGAAATATGCTCTTTGCTTGATTGTACACAGGTAATGGAGTACAAGGGATGGAAACCAAGATTTGAAAAGCTAAAACCCATGAATGATAATGCTCATGAATAAGTACCCACATCGGAACTAAAGTCATTACCTGCTGGGTTGAAGTACACATTTTTGGGAGAAGAACAAAGATTTTCAATTGTAATTTTCTCGTCTCTTACTGAAGAACAAGAAGGTATGTTAACAGAAGTACTTAAAAGGTATAAAAGTGCAATTGGATGGACATTAAAGGACATAAAAATCATTAATCCATTAATTTGTACACATAGAATACATTTAGAGGATAATGCTAAAACTTCTCAACAACCTCAAAGAAGATTAAATCCACACATGAAAGAGGTAGTTAGAGCTGAAGTCCTTGAATTGCTTGATGTTGAAATTATCTATCCTATCTCTGATAGCCAACGGGTAAGCCCTACACAAGTTGTGCCTAAGAAATCTGGAATAATAGTGGTTAAAAATGATAATGGTGAATTAATACCTTCGCGAGTCTCATCTAGTTGGCGTATGTGTATTGGTTTTAGAAAATTAAATGCTGCTACTAGGAAAGATCTTTTTCCTTGTCATTTCTTGATCAAATTCTGGGAAGGGTAGCAGAACATCCATACTACTGTTTTCTTGATGGTTATTTGGGTTATATTCAAATATTAATTGCATTGGAAGATTAAGAAAAGACCACTTTTTCATGTCCATTTGGTACTTTTGCATATAGAAAAATGTCTTTTGGCCTTTGTAATGCTCTGGCAATATTCCAAAGATGCATGTTAAGTATTTTTAGTGACATGATTGAGCATTATTTAGAGGTTTTCATGGATGATCTGACAGTTTTTAGAAATTCTTTTGAAAATTGTCTTGATAATTTGGAAAAAGTTCTTAAAAGATATGAAGAAAAAGGATTTGTGTTAAATTGAAAAAAATGTCATTACATGGTTATCTTAGGAATAGTATTAGGTCATGTCATATCTTCTAAAGGAATTAAAGTTGATAACGCCAAAGTTGAATTAATTGCCGATTTGTCTTCCCCAAAAATAGTCAGAAAAGTTCGTTCCTTTTTAAGACATGCAGGATTTTACAAAAGATTCATTAAGGACTTTAGTGTCATATCTAGACCATTATACAATCTTCTGTTGAAAGATGCACCATTTGATTGGACTCAAGAATGTCAAAAATCTTTTGAAAAATTAATTGATCTTTTGATATCTGCTCCTATCATACAATCTCCTAACTGGTCTTTGCCTTTTGAGTTGATGTGTAATGCTAGTGATTTTGCTGTAGGCGTTGTTTTAGGCCAAAGAAAGGAAGGTAAGCCTCATGTGATTTGTTACGCAAGTAGAACTTTAAATAGTGCACAAATGAATTACACCACTACTGAAAAAGAACTACTTGCTGTAATTTTTGCACTAGAAAAATTTTGATCTTACTTAATTAGTTTTTCTATTATGATTTTTACCAATCATGCTATTGTTAGATATTTGATGTCTAATCAGGATGCCAAACCAAGATTGATACGATGGATCTTATTGCTTCAAGAATTCAACATCACAATAAAATATAAGAAAGGGGTCGAAAATGTTGTCGTTGATCATTTGTCCAGACTTACAATAGGCTCACCTTTTGATAGCACACCCAACAATGATTCTTTTCCTGATGAATATTTATTTTCTGTTAATTTCATGCCTTAGTTTGCTAACATAGTCAACTTTCTTATAACAGGAAAGATGTCGCCCCAATGGACGCACCAAGATAGGAAGAAATTTTTGACAGAGGTGAAAACTTTTATTGGAATGACTCATACTTGTTCAAATATTGTCCTGACCAAATCTTTCAGAGATGTGTGCCTGATAGTGAGGTAGGTAGTTTCATTAAATTATGTCACTCTGAAGCATGTGGAGATCACTTTTCTTCAAAGAAAATAGCTGTGAAAATCTTGCAGTGTAGATTTTATTGGCCCACTTTATTTAAGGTTTGCTATACTTTTTGTAAAAGTTGTGAAAATTGTCAAAAAAATGGGCTCAATTTCAAAAAGAAACATGATGCCTTTAAACCCCATCCTTGTCATTGAAATTTTTTATTGTTGGGAAATTGATTTCATGAGTCCATTTCCATCCTCATTTGGATTTGTGTATATATTAGTTGTAGTTGATTATGTCTCAAAATGGATTGAGGCGATTCCATGCCGACACAATGATCATAAAACTATTCTCAAATTTTTAAAAGAAAATATCTTTTGTTGATTTGGAATCCCTCGAGCTATCATTAGTGATGGGGGAACACATTTTTATAATAAACCATTTGAATCTTTAATGAAGAAATATGGTATTACACACAAAATTGACACCCCTTATCACCTTCAGACAAGTGGACAAGTTGAATTGGCAAATAGGGAGATTAAACAAATTTTGGAAAAAATAGTTAACCCAAATCATAAATATTGGTCTTTAAGACTAAACGATGCACTTTGGGCTTACCGTACTGCTTTCAAAACATCTTTGGGCATGTCACCCTATCAGTTAGTCTATGGAAAACTTTGTCACTTGCTTGTAGAATGGGAACATAAAGCATTTTGGGCCATTAAAGCTTTCAATCTAAATCTTGATGATGCTTACAAGATACGCAAATTGCAATTAAATAAATTAGAGGAATTGGGAAATGATGCATATAAAAATTCAAAGATTTATAAAGCTAGAACAAATGCTTTTCATGACAAGACAATTTTGAGAAAATCTTTTGAAATTGGTCAGAAAGTTCTGCTTTATAATTCTCGTCTGCACCTATTCCCTGGAAAATTGAGATCTAGGTGGAGTGGTCCTTTTGTTATCAAACATGTGTATCCTCATGGGGTTATAGATATTGAGAATCCTAGGAAAGGTAATGTATTTAAAGTCAATGGACAAAGACTCAAACCATTTCTGGAAAACCAAGTTGATAGGGTAGAATTCATCTCTCTTTCTGATCCTTGTTATGAATAGAATTTATTCTAATTTTATTGCCTTGTTTTTACAGTTCTTTGTGTTATCGGTTAAGTGGCAGATAACGGTACTCTATGACTCTCAAGTCAGTTTGTTTTTCAGTTTTCCAAAATAACTGAATCGTTCTTCTCCTTTAAAATGGATGTTATTCTTTCAAACCTGAGAAAACATTTTCCTTCTCTCCCTCAAAATGCTCTGACAAAAATCTACAAAGTTAGATGTGAAAGATTAAGACTGTTAATGCACAAGGGTATGCTAGAAGATGTATGCTGGATAATTGAAGCAAAGGTCCGACAATCAGGTGAGTCTTCAATTTCATTTAACTCATACATGCCAGATCTTGGAAGAAGTTCATATTCTAAAAGGAGAAGAGCAAAAAGGTTACAAGTCTGTCATAAATGTGCACGATGGAATTGTAACAAGCGATGTCGTTCTTTGGGGATGGTTTTCGCAAACAGAGAAGATAAAATTTTCTTCATTAAGAATGGACTGAGTAAAGAGTCATTAGATGATATCTTATTGACTCTTGAGACGCATTCTTATGGATTTATGCATCGTGAACTTTTTAATTTGTGGAATCTCTTCAAGGATGAAGAAAAACGCTACAGTCTTGGGAATCTGACTCTAAAAGGCCCTGTTTGCCAATTTATAAGAAAATTGGATGGGAAGATTAGGTGGGAAGCTCATCCTCAACTCATAGAAGGTGTTTAAGCCATTACTGGACGTGAAACAAGAGGCAGATGTAAGTCATATCCACAACAATCTGTACGTACTACCTTCTTCTTCTTCTTCAAGTTTTCCAAAAAAAAAAATTTGAACAAGGGCGATCCGGAAGGAGTACCACGACTTTAATTAGTTGTGGAGCCCCAGCCTTTGGCTGACCCGTCATTGACTCGGGTGAACCTTTGCATGTTGGTCCCTAAAAAAGTTCCTGTGCCATGCTCTGTAGAGAGCCGCACTCCATAACCCAATGTTTACCATCTAGGCACTATGGAGTTGATGGACAGGCAGAAGCGTCCCACTCTGGTTATTAGTGAGAAGTAACCCACAGTTGCCAAAGCGTATGAGGCATCTGAGCTTGATCCTCTCTTTTATTAGAAAGGGCTCTCAGCACCCTGGATGTGGGCGTTCTAGATCTTGGACATTACGGGTTTTAGATTTTAGCATCTTTGTTAATGTTACGAGCCCAAGTGTGAGCTCTCCAGGTTCTAGACCCAGGATGGAAACCCACGATGGTTTCTTTTTTCTTTTTTCTTCGAATAAACGAACGTGAGTGTCTACTGCACTGGTGACACATAGTATAAAGATATGTCACTACTGCCCTCATGACACGCAGTATAAAGATATGCCATGAAAACTGTACATAAAAGTATATCATCATTTGCTATTATATTTCTTTTATCTTTATATGATTTTGTTGTATTTTGGTTTTAGACAGACGATCCTTTGAGCAGGGTCCATCAGGGGTTTCTAGAATTCTTTACCCTGATGGTTTTCTTGAAGTAAAAAAAAAATACAAAAAAAAAAGATTCTGTGTTTCTTAATTTCAAACTTTTCTAACAACAACCAACCTACCCTTATAGGTGCTATTATTACCCTTTCCATTCTTTTTCCTATTTAAACACTTTATTTTCTCCACTTTCTTCCAACTCAGAATCATTCAGAGAGAAAGGTGAGTATAGAGATGAAAGGTGTTTCTGTTCGTCAACTTAAAAATATCTGTGTATTTTGTGGGTCTAAGTATGGGAAGGGTTTAGAGTTTATAAACGCAGCTACCACTCTTGGTCGATCACTTGCTGCGAGGAAAATTCATCTTGTATATGAGAGAAGTTGCCATGGGTTAATGGGGGTTGTATCACTTGTTGCATATATAGGAGACAGTCAGGTTTTAGGTGTCATTCTTGAACCTTTAGCTCAACAGAACATCACTGGAAAGACAATTGGGCAGGAACTTAAGGTATCATCAATGCATGAACGAATGAAAATAATGTTTGAAAACTCTGATGCATTCATTGCCTTACCAGGTGATTTTGGTACCTTGGAAGAAGTTTTTCAAATTATCTCTTGGGCCCAACTGAACATCCACCATAAACCTATAAGTTTGTTGAATGTAAATAATTTCTTTGATATTTTGTTACTCTTTCTTGACCATGCTATGGAACAGAAATTTATCACACATTCGGCAAGACAACTTCTTATCTCTGTTTCCATTATTGATGAGTTGATTGATAAATTAGAAACTTTTGTTCATAAACCTGACCTAGCAATAGCTCATTAGATTGGTCAGCATGAAGCAGTGAGGGAAGCAAGATGAAAAGAAAGCCAGATTTGACACTTCGTTTATAGCCAGATTTGATTTTATTTATCGTACTTTGTTTAAATTTGTGTCAGATTTCTCTAACAGGTAATATCTTCTATCATTTACTCATCTATATTTTAACATTGAGGACAATGTTGTGATCTGGTTAGGGGGAAGGATTGTTGACCAAAAAAAATAATTTTTTTGGGAAGTATGATATGATTGTCATGGACTTATTAAACCAATGAAGGATGGCAGAGTAAGGAGTAATTTCACTCCTGAGATGCATTTAATTTGGGAAGTATGTTTAGTGATATGACTGTTAAAAACCTATTCTTAGTAAAACTAATTAAGGATGGCAGAGTAAGGAGTAAATTTTGGAAATAATTTATTACTCTTGAGATGCATCTTAGTTGGGATAGTAACTATTTAGTGTTTATTTGTAGAAATGACAAAGTTTTGCTGTTTGATTTCCTTTGAAAGATTTAAGTGAATGCACTCTCAGATCCTTTGAAACAATTGAAATTCAGGGATCATAGCATGATTGAATAAATTATCTTCTTTCTTAAAAATCACAAGCTTGGATATGAATGTTGATATGGTGGATTGAGAATGATAAAAATATGCCTTATGAGATTTTGAGCCTATTGATGAATGGATTGAATATCTGTATCATTCTCTTCTTTTTTATGTGATTTTCACTCATGGAATTGTTATTCTAGAACTTGCTTTGATTCTTTTTTAGGCTACATTTTCACATGCATACATAAATATGATTGGGGCATTTTGAAATAGCTACTTTGACCAAATAGCCATCCTTGTATATTTTCCCTTGTTTAACCCCTTTGAGCTTATTTGGTCATTCCTTGTTTTTAACTCATTACGTGCCTTCAAAAAAAAAGAAAAAAAAAAGCATGTTTTACCCAACCTTAGGGAATAAGAGATCATTGACCTTGTTCTTGAATAAGTGTGGGGGTGTGTGTGCAAAATGATCAAAAAAAAAACTGACCACTGTTGCAATCAAAGGATTATCAGAGTCTAGAATAAAGGTGGATGCTTGGAAACAACAGGAAGAAAATGAGAAGGTTCAGGTCTAACAATGAATTCAATTCACCAATTTGGGATTGATCTTTTTACAAAACATTAGTCAAATATTGGTGATTGTCCTTTATGATGAATGTTCTCAAACATTTTCTCCACTCTAACTGCACCATAATGCTCTTTTATTCTTTTTGATATTTATCTTCTCATATCCATATTATCCCCTCTCCTTTACCATGACCCCATTACAACCTTGAATAAAGTCCTCTTGGTTTTTGTACGCATGTGGTTTGAGTAGCGGAGAAGTAGAAGATAAGCAAGCTTATGGTAGTGTAATTGTTCATGGATTAAATAGAGAGAAATACTTACCTTTTAAACACTTGAGAGATTGAGAGTGAATTCTGTGAGGATCTATCATTCTTGATTCATTCTTTTCAACTGAAGTTTCCTTGCTTGTTGGTTTGAGATGTGAAGAAATGTTACCTCATTAATGCTTTGATCCCTTGAATTTCTGGTTGCTCTTCTTGCTTCATCGAGTCTTTTAGAGTTTTTATCTTTTGAGTCTATGTCGTTTTTCTTTGTTTCCTAACTTTGGTCTTATGTGTTTTGTCTAGGAGTGCAAAAAGCTAAATGTGGGAGAATTTGATAATCACATATTTTATACATTAATAAACCCTCATTTTTAGTTATTTACACTCTCCATGTACTTAATTGATTAAGTCTGATTATGTTTTGTAAGTTTGGACTCAAATTAGACTAAATTAATTTTTCTAGCAATATTTGGGTCTTACACTGTTTCTGTATTTTTGCTATATCTTGAGTTCTAGATGTGTAAAATTATGTATCTTACCTTGTAAGAAAGATAAGAGAGAGCTCTACAACTTTGATGCAGAGCTCAAAGTCTCATTCAGACATCTAGTGGAGCTAATTAGGCTTGGAAGTCAGAATATGAGTTTTGTGACTGGAACCTGAACAGTGTACAGTAATCAGAGCATAACTTGAGCTGTAAGAACATCCTTGGGCTGCAATTTGGATACTTGAAAGTTAAGACTCATATCTACAACTTTCATGAAGAATACAAAACTCATATCGAACAGGTTGGAGGTGATATTGGGTCTAGAAATCAAAATAGAGGCGCTGAAACTGGGTCTGAACAGTCTGTAGTAATTGGGCCATATCTCGGGCTTTAGGTGGTGAAATGAGCTAAAATTTGGATATCTGAAAGTTGAGACCTAGATCTACAACTTTCATAAAGATGACTTTTCCATTTGATGACAGAATCCATGAGTTAAGCAATGAATGATTTCGGAGACAAAGAATCTCAATAATTTTCCACTCACCAACTCACCATTTGGCATTTTCCACTCATCCACCTACTCTTAATCAACCCCCTTGTCATTTTGTATCCCTAATCCTCTATAAAAGGCACCATTGGCTAATCATTTGGTGTTCTTGGTGTTAGGCTTAGTTTTTAGAAGTTATGGTTATGCTTGTATATTATTTTCCTTTGTTGTAATTTTCTCTTGCTCTAAATTGAAGTTATGTTCATCTTTCTCTTCTTCTCTCTTTCTTTCTTCTTATCTATGAGTAACTAAATCTTCATCTTGCTTGGGTGAAAGAGTGAAGCTCTTGGTAATAAAATAAGGTTAAATTATTTTATTTCTTGTGCTTAAATGATATATTATCAAATGGACATTATATGTGTTGTATTTTGTTTCCAATCAATTTAGAAACCTTCTTCGTATAATGGAGATTTTGATTTATTGTAGACAAAAGGATTGGCACAATGAATATTTGAACTCATTTACAAATGTTGGTAGATCGTTAAGGGAATTATAATATGATTACATATATAATTAAACTTTAAATGTTATATTTTCTGATTAGAACCTCTGTTGTGTGTAGATTTCAATTGAGTTATAAAGAGAAATAATGTTGCATTTAATTTATTACCAAGAGTGGATCTCCTAACCCAAGCAAGTTCTTAAATTCATTTGTGAACATCTTTTATTACTTTTAGTGTCGTGACAAAATCTTTTTCTTACCTCAATTAATTTTTCTTCATCAATTCCCTATGGATCGACCTCGGACTCCCGAGAAATTTATTACTTGAGACAACCTGTACTTGAGTTTGCATCCTTTAAATCCTGCAATCAGGAACGTAACCCTATCTTTGAGCAAGACCTGTCATGGGTTGCTACTTCTTCTTTTGATGCTGCTGCTTAGCTGGAGTGTTTTGGTTTGAGCAAGTTTAGGCTTGATTGTGGTAGCTACATATATGTTTTTGAATAAGTAAGTTTTACCTTTTGTATGATATATATATATATATATATATATATATATATATATATATATATATATATGGAATGTAATTTTCTTTGGAGGATGTTATAGTGTTGTGTAATAAATATATTCATTTGTGACTCATATTTTCTATATATGTATAATGGTTATATTTGGAAACGTGTCGTTATTGTAGCAAGCCTGAATTTAATGACTGTGGTATAATAATGATTATATTATGGTTATTAAATTTGGGGTGTTACAGGAGATACTTCTTCTTAAGCCACCCGACATTCAAGTATATCTATACATTCAATATCAACTGGATCATATGTCCTCTTCTTGGAGTTGTGATAGTTCCTAGAACAAAGTACTCAAATATAACCAAAAAAAAAATATTCCAAAGAAATTATAATAACTTTAGTTTAGTGACTAAATAATTTAAACTTTAAAGTATAAACTAAAATGTAGGAATATATACCTATTCTTCAAACGAAAGTTGTAATTGACATACACTAGATCACTGAACCTTTGATGCTCTAATATGTTACTCTTCTTTGTATGAATACGCTCAAAGAAACTCCAATTCCGCTCACATCCCACAGAAGAAGTTGTTTGACTAAGGATACAGATTGCTAGCTTTTGTAAATTTAGAGTACTATGACCAAATAATTTCCACCAATCATCAAACATTAAGCAATAAATCAATAACACTCGTCAAACAATATTTTAAAAAATAAAGTATCTAACTAAATTAAATAGTAGCTTTGTTTATTTACCTGGTTGCATAGTCTTAGCATTAGTTAAAGCTGCTTTTCGACCAAAATTCTCAAGCTTTTCTCTATAAAACTTTACTTCTTGCAATGCTTTATGGGAATCATCACAGATATTTTTAACTGCAAGCAAATCATGAAACACTTGTATCACCTCTTTTGTCTCAACAAAGCGCACATGATAAAAGCAAGTAGGATTCAAAAACTAAGTAACTTCATAGAGATGACGGTCCAAGTGCTTATCCCATCGAGCCTCGATAACATCTATATAGGGCTTATACATTTTTTTCTTATCCTTGAACATCTCCTCAGTTCCATTTATAGCCCTTCGCATGCCTTCATAAACAAAGCCCAATAAAGCCCTTTGGTTTGCATCAACAATTTTCAACAGTCAAATTATAGGAGATATACAATGAAGCAATCAAGCAATCTTTCTAAAATTAATTATCCATGGCAATATTAGCAACAACTTTACCAGAAGTTGTTTTTGCTAACTTATGGCTAGTGAAATGAGGGTCCAAAATTAGAGCCTGCAAGTCATACTTATGATAAAAAATTCTTTTCAATATGATAAATATGGTAGCAAAACTAGTAATTCCAAGATGAACTATTTCTTTTCAATTAGCTCTCCTCCTTAGCCAAGATAATAATATCATATGATTGCAAGAAAAAATAGTTATTTTGGAAGTACGTGATGCTAGACTAGCTACATGAGGCATGCTACCTGTTACGTTACATAATTAGTGTAATATAATTAGGAGATAGGTAGTCTATATATATGATTTGTAATCACCCTTTGTAATTATCAGATTAGAAATAATATTCAGATCCTTTTTTTAATTTGGTATTAGAGACTCCCGATCCCAGTGGCTCTGCTTTTGCATAAACCTTTTCAGGCACCCTTCTTTGCTGCATACATCACTACCTCTTCTGCCGCCGTCAAAAAAAATTTTTGGTAAGTTTTCTGGCGAAACTACCACCTCTAGAATCGCCATCAGCCGATCTACAAGGTCCACAAAGCCTCGTCCTCAACGCCTATCACATACGCTCCCTAATGCTCCGCACACGCGCATTCAACAGTGCTGCATTTCTGGTGCGTGCAGCCCACGCGCCGCCATTATGGCCAACTTTTTTTACGCCGGTCGCCCAGTCTTGGTCGCCAGCCTCTTCTGTTCCTGTTTCTGGGGTTATTTTGCTCTAACTCTGGCTTCTTTTGTGGCTATTTGAAAGCTCATACTCCTCCTCCGTTCTCAAGCAAGTCGCTGCCATTTTTGCCATTTCTTCATAATGTTTGAAGACAAGCCAACTTCTATTCTCAGTCCCAACGATCTATAGGTGCTGCAAGGCTCATACCGCCTTGATGGACACAACTACCTCCAGTGGGCCCAGTTGGTTCGCACTACCCTCGAGGGACAAAAGAAGCTAAATCATATAGAAGGGGACCCTCCAACCAAAATAGACTCAAAGTATGAAGCCTGGGACGATGAAGACTTTCTTATCATGACCTGGTTATGACAATCTATGACTCTGGAGATCAGCCAAAACTCTATGTTCTTCTCAACTACTAAGGAGATTTGGGAGAACCTCAGTTAGACGTACTCTATGAAGAAGGATATTGCAGCATGTTATGAGATAGAAAATAATATCTTCAATACCAAGCAGGGGAGTCTTTCAGTGACAGACTATTATGCGACATTGAATGGTTTGTGGATTGAGTTAGATTAGTATCAGAATTTGAAAATGACATGCAATGCTGATTCTGCCACACTAACACAGTTCATTAAAAAGGTGAGAATCTTCAAATTTCTTTATGGACTGAACTCTGAGTTTGATCTTATTAGGGTTCAGATTTTGGGCAAAGAAAAGCTTCCTTCTCTCTCAGAGGTATTCTACACTGTACGGGGAGAAGAAACTCGGAGGTCAGTAATGTTGGAGGGGGCAGTTGTGTTGATGGTTCAACCTTGGCTATTGGAAAGGGTCCCATAAAAGGATCATCCTATTCATCTGGGAAGCCTCTCGCAAAGTCTAACCGCGAAGATCGTTGGTGCAGCTATTGTAGGAGAACGGGTCATACTAAGGAGACATGTTATAAACTTCATGGAAAGGAGAAGGTCCTTGAGCGCATTGGAGGATTCAAAGGTACCTCATAGAGGCATGCTAATCAAGCAATGTCTAACTCAGAAAGTGTGGTAGAAGACCCACTTATCCCACAAGCTGAAAAGAAGGTCCCAGCACTTAGCAAAGCAGAGCTGGAACGATTGTGGGCTCTTATGGACTCTCTTAGTAAGCCATCTAGCTCTTGTTCCCTAACTATGACTAGTAAGAGATCTAGCTTCTTATCCTTTAATGCTTCTGATACTGAGGATATCTGGATTATAGACTCTGGTGCTACTGATCATATGACACCTCATTCCTCTTATTTTTCATCCTACATCACTTTACTTGGTAACCAACACATCATTGTAGCTAATGGTTCTCATACCCCCATTAACGGTTGTGGTAACATTCAACTTCAACCTTCCCTTCATTTAAAAAATGTGCTTCATGTTCCCAAACTATCTAATAACCTCTTGTCCATTCATAAAATCACCCATGACTTAAATTGTGCAATGACAATTTTTCACTCCCATTGTGTTTTTTAGGATCTTGCCACGGGGAGGACGATTGGAATTGCTAAAGAGTAGGGTAGGTTATACTACTTACAACATGAGAAAAATAAAGATTGTACCAAACAGAAGGCTCTAACTTCCAATCATCAGACAAGTTCAAAGTCTTAGTCATCCTCCCAAATATGGCTTCAGCACAGATGTCTTGGTCATCCTCCATTTAGTGTCCTTAAGTCTTTATTTCCTTTCTTGTTTACAAAAGTGCCAGTCGAGTCCTTTCATTGTGATGTTTGTCAGTTTGCTAAACACCATCGTACAACTTTTCTTCCCAGTAATAATAAAAGTCCTAAACCTTTTGATCTTGTTCATTTGGATGTGTGGGGACCTGCATTTGTTTACAATATTTCTGGTGCAAAGTGGTTTGTTTCTTTTATTGATGACTGTACTAGGGTTACCTAGATATTTCTCATGAAAGATAAGTCTAAAGTTTCCCAATTGTTTGTAAACTTTTGCTATATAGTTCAAACACAATTTGGGAACTCGATTAAAAGATTGTGTTCAGATAATGGGAGTTTCCAAATTCCTCAAAGATAATGGTGTTGTTCATGAGTTAACGTGTGTGGACACCCCTCAACAGAATGGGGTTGCAGAGAGGAAAAATCGTCATCTCCTTGAGGTTACCTGAGCGTTACTCTTCCAAATATCAGTTCTTAAGTCTTACTATGGGGAAGTTGTTCTAACTGCCACTTACTTGATAAGTAGGTTACCTTCTCGGGTTCTAGATGGTGTTAGTCCTGTACAGCTCATGACCACTTTCTATCCTTCTATTCCCATTATGACCAGCCTTCAGAGTCGTGTCTTTGGATGCTCTGTCTTTGTCTATGTTCATAGTCATCATCGGGGAAAGTTAGATGCTCGAGCTATCAAATGTATCTTCATAGGTTATGCCTCAAATAAAAAGGAGTACAAATGTTATCACCCTGAACGTCATCATGTGTATATCTCTAAGGATGTCACTTTTATGAAACAGAGTCTTTCTTCACTAGTCCTCAGCTTCAAAGGGAGAGTAGTCTAGATGCTGAGTTCCTTGAGTTGTCATCTTTTCCTTTGTTGCAGGATTCCACTCCTATGGAGGATGACAAAGACCTTGAACTAGCATCATGACTAGTGCAGAATAATGAGGACAGACGCTTTGGGGCCCAATATCAGCGAAGAAAAAAACCCGACCTAGTCAAGCAGCAACTTCAATTGTCCGAACCGAAGGTAAGAACTCATACTCTCGAGGACACCTTAAATGCCTCTTGTGAACCTAACCCAGTTGATTTACTAATTGCCTTGTGAAAAGGAAAAAGATCTTGTGCTAAATATCCTATATCCTAATTTATGTATACTAAAAACCTTTCTATGCAGCACCAGAGCTTTATTTCAGCTATTGATTCTATCAAAATCCCTGCATCAGTACCAGAAGCCTTAAAGGATGAGGACTAGGTTCGAGCCATGAATGAAGAAATGGGTGCTTTGGAAAAGAACGAAACTTGGGAGATTGTAGAGAGACCGAAGGACAAGAAAGCAGTGGGTTGTAGGTGGATATACACAGTTAAATATCAGTCTGATGGTACACTGGACCGATATAAGGCAAGGTTAGTTGCAAAGGGATACACCCAAACCTATGGGATCGATTATGAGGAGACATTTGCTCCAGTGGCAAAAATGAATACGGAGAGAATCATCCTCTCCTTGGCAGCACACTTTGGTTGGGAGATGCATTAATTTGATGTTAAAAATGCTTTCCTACATGGAAGTTTGGAGGATGAAGTATACATGGAGATTCCACCTGGATATAGTGCCACTAATGGTAAGAATAAGGTTTGCAGACTAAAGAAGGCATTGTATGGCCTCAAACACTCTCCTGGTATTTGGTTTGGAAGGTTCACTCTGGCTATGGTATCCTTGGGGTACAAACAAAGTCAAGGTGACCATATTCTCTTTATAAAACATTCTCAAGATAGCAAACTTACACTACTTTTGGTCTATATAGATGATATGATTATTACAGACAATGATGAGCTTGAAAAAATAGACTCTAAGGGAGAAGTTGGCTGCTCAATTTGAGATGAAGGATCTCGGGAAGCTAAAATACTTCTTTGGGATAGATGTTGCCTACTCTAAGCAGGGTATCTTTATTTCTCAGAGGAAACATATTCTTGACCTCCTCAAAGAGACTGGTAAGTTAGGCTGTAAGACTACTGGAGCGCCCATAGAGCAAAATCACATGATTGGAAATGATTTGGAGAGCCCAAAGGTGGAGAAGGCATAATACGAAAGACTTGTGGGAAAACTCATTTATTTATCCCACACCAGGCCAGATATAGCTTATGCAGTTAGTGTGGTTAGTTAGTTCATACATGATCCAAGAGAAAGACACTTGCAGACAGTGAATAGAATTATTCAGTACTTGAAGGCCTCTCTAGGAAGGGATTGCAATTCAAAAAGGAAGGAAATTTATTCATGGAAGTATATACTAATGCTGACTATGCAGGGTCAATTGTTGATAGGAGATCCACTATAAGATATCGCATGTTCTTGGGGGGAAATCTGGTGACTTGGAAGAGTAAAAAGCAAAATGTGGTTGCAAGATCAAGTGCAAAAGCAGAATTTAAAGCTATGGCTCAAGGGGTTTGTGAGTTGTTATGGATGAAGATTATTCTCGATGACCTCAAAATAAAATATGAAGCTCCTATGAGATTGTTTTGTGATAATAAGTTCACCATCAGCATTGCACACAACCTGGTTCAACATGATCGGACAAAGCACATAGAGATAGATCGGCATTTCATTAAGGAGAAATTGGACAATGGTCTTATAGACACTGAGTACATCCCTTCAAGACTTCAGTTGGCAGATATATTCACCAAGGAACTTCCCATAGAACAGTTTCAAGATCTTACTCGCAAGTTGAGAATAATAGATATACATTCACTAGCTTGAGGGAGAGTATTACATTACATAAGTAGTGTAATATAATTATGGCGTTACGTTACATAATAGTGTAATATAATTAGGTTGTTATGTTACATAATTAGTGTAATATAATTAGGAGATAGGTAGTCTATATATATGATTTTTAATTACCCTTTGTAATTATCAGATTAGAAATAATATTCAGATCCTTTTTTTAAGTCTACCAATATCCTTCAAAAGAATATTCAAGCAATGTGCAACACAAGGTGACCAAGAAATACTATCATATTTTTCATGAATTAACTTCCCAACTGCTACATAGTTTGTTGCATTATTAGTCACTACATGCACAACATTAGAGGGCCCAACCCACTCAATAACTTCTAAAAACATTTTAAATAATGTTTTTGAATCCTTCACCACATCAGAGGCATCAACAGATTTCAGAAAAGAAATGCCAACAAGGCAATACACTAAAAAATTTATTGAAGTTCTTTACTTTTGATCAGGCTAACCATCAGTCATAATTGTGCATCTAGTGGATGCCTAATTGTTATAGAAACTATTAACAAGCAACTGAAATTCTTTATTAACATCTGCCAACAAATTAACCCTCAAGTCGTGATAAGATGGTGCTTTAAATCTAGGTCTAATGGCAGCAACTGCATGCATTGCCGGTTGAAAGTGAGGAGAGTTCATTGCATTAAATGGAATACAAGCATCATAAAACCATTTAGCTATTGCCAAGTGTGCTTTTTCTTATCGCATCTATACCGGCCAAAGCACTTTTGATACCAAGTTAGGCACTAGCATTTGTCCTTTTATCAAAGTAGTTGTCTAGTCCACCACCAGATTTCCTCTTGCCTTTGTTTTGAGGTTGTGATTGTGATTGTTTAATTTATTTCTTTGTTGGAGGAGGAGGAGTCATTTCTGGAACTTCTTTAGCATCTTTCATTGCTTGCTCAATCTCATCTTCATATGCTTCATCATCTTCTTTAGAAAAGGCAATTCTCTGCTTCCTTTCTCTTTCCATTTCATCCAAAATAGATTCCATTTTAGCAGAAACATCATGCAGAACTCTCTTATTGGCAGCTATTTGTCTTTTCTGCGAGCAAGATGATGCTTCATTCTAAATATCCTCCCACCTTTAAATGATTTTGTACAATAAAAGCATGTGAACATCTTTTTCCCATCTTGTAGGGAATAAGCAAAATTTTCCCATGTTGGATTTGTTTTTGCATATGAAGAAGCTATAGATTGCTTCTCTGATGACAAGGCATTAGGTGCACTAGAACCTCCAGCAGCATCCATATTACCACAATAAAAAATAAATCAAAAGGCAAAGTGCTTTGTGGTCAGTGCTCAGTCTCAATCACTAATAGTGCTTTGTGCTCACTGTGCTCAGTGCACAGGGAAACAATTTGACATAAACACAAATAAATCACAAATTAGAGAGGCCTACACATAGATTAAACACAGGTTATACTAAATTGGGGAAAGAGAATGCTTTGAGCTTAGTGCACATTACTCATTACAAATCAAAGAGGCCCAAAAATAGAAGAACATACAAAATCCATGAGATTATCAATTAGCAATATAATTAGAATTCAGAAAAAGAAGGAAACAAATTTAAGAATGGACAACAGAATCCGCAGAGAATGGATTGCGCAACAAAAAAATTAAAATAAAAACATATGAACATCTGTTGTGGTGCAGTACTCATAGAGAATGCACGACATTTGCGACCACCAGTAATGGTGATGGCAAGCAGCTTCATGGCGATGGCGAGCAATTGAGGATAACCAGCAATGGAGCAAGGATGAGCTTCAGTTTAGCAATGGAGCTTCAAATGAGGGTTGTTCGTTGAGCTTCATATCAGATTAAGTTACTAAGTTAGGGCACCAATCAAAATGGCGTCGTTTTAATGCTGATGCTCAAAACGTCATTTTGCTTCATTTCAACTGCCAAAATCGATGCCGGTACAAACGTTTCACTAGTTTGGTCACCAATTTTTGAAAAAATAAGTATTATGGGCCAATTGGATTGACCATGGGACCAATTCCCGATTTTTCTAGTCCGATCGGCCGGTCTGGTCCGGGTCTAAGAACCAAGCTTTGTACTCTTGGCATGAGCATTGTATATTACTTTACAAATATATTGAACACTTGATACTTATAATTTTTAGGTACAACTGATATATGTTTGCTAACTAAACTGTCTGCTTAAAATCAACAGCACTTTGATTTATGCGTAGAGGTCCCAAATTATGGTCACTCTTTTGCAGCATGTTATGGGAATTAGCATGTAAATGGGTTGAATGAAGTGGAAGATTTAGAGTTAGTAGGATTGCCTCATTTTGTCCGTTAGACGTATGCTTTGCTCTTAGATTGGGCATTATAGGGCAAATCATGAAAGTGCATGAAGATAGAGAAGGCCATACGCAGTCATTGTTTAAGGGAGAAGATGTAACCATTGACAAGATATTTGAATTACTCTATCTGTATTTATCTTGCTTGGATTTGGAGAGTTCTATTTTACTATAATAGGTGTAAATATATATATGGGTTTAAGAGAACGTTAGATGACTTGGACTCTCTAGATACTTACAGTTGGGGTGTAATTGTGTATAATTTCTTGGTGTGGATGACCACACTTGGGTGGCATGTGCATTGAATGAGGCCATGAGGGTAAGAATGCTTGCCAAATCCATTTAATTGGATGCGCAGTGGATTTGTATATACATGATTTGAAATTTAATATGATTCATATTTATCATATTGTTTTATGTACTAGTGCTGCCTTTTTTTTGTGTTGTATTAATAATTAACACATAATTTTGACCAAGGTTTAGGCTTTCAAGCACTTATCATTGTGCCACACACAAATTCCTACAACTACTCATACGTTCTAAGATTTCTTGAACTAGCATATCTTCAGGGTAAAGAAGGATAAAGTTCGTCTTCATTTGAAAAAATAGGTAACCATTGTGTTGCAGGGGTGTGTAGAATGTTGTTTTCAAGGAATTAACATGATTTTGTACAAACATTTTTATGGTATATAAACACAATAATTAGTGTTTGTTATAATCATTAACCATATGTATGTGGGTTCTTGACTTCCAGATAACTTAAGATTTGGTTGCATGTAATCAAGAGTATGAGATAGACACAGTCGGGGATACATTGGAGGAGGTGCAACGTGGCTTTGGCTACTAGTGGCAAATGCAATTTGATATGGAGGACCTTGTGAATGAACATTTTGGGCTGGTTATTGAGAATAGGCAGTTCCACGAGATGACATTTGTTCTAGATATGGAATTGAGCACAATCAAACAATTATTACTGTAATGTTCAGTGCTTATACCTTCAACTTGTCAATGTGGCAGCCCAATGCCTTTCTCACCATTAAAGAACCCTTAACAGCTTAAGAAGTACTCTCAATCAAAGGGTGGCAAGATGCTACGAATGCCGAATATCAAGCTTTCTTAAAGAATAACACTTGGCCCTTTGTAACGCTGCCACCAAATAGAAATACAGTGGGGTGTAAATGGGTGTTTAGGATAAAACACAATCTACATGGTAACATACTGAAGTATATAGCTTGATTGGTGTCTAAAAGATTCCACCAAAGAATATGTTTTGACTTTATTGAGACATTTAGTTTAGTTGTTAAACTTATTTATGTTTGAGTTATCCTCACCATTGCTTTAAGCAAAGGTTGGCTTATCTACTAACTTGATGTCAATAATGTTTTCCTCAATATTGAGAGCTCATACAAGAGGTTTTTATGCAAAAACCTAAGGTTTTGAACAAGGTTCAACTCCTCTAGTCTGTAAACTGCACAATGCCATTTAAGGGCTTAAGAAAGCACCTCGTGTTTGGCTTGAAAAACTTATTGCTACCTTGAGCTTTCTAGGATTTAACTCAACTAGATGTGATGCCTCTCTTTGACAAGTTCACTGCTCAAGCTATCATATTTGTCTTGATCTATGTAGAAGATATTTTAATAACTAGTAACTCATCAATAGCTATCAAAGATGTTATAATCAATCTCAATTCAGCCTTTACCTTAAAAGATTTGGCTAGTCTTCACTTCTTCGTAAGCATTTAAGCCAAAACTATTGCTGAAGGAGGCATTCACTTGTCACAAACAAAGCAAGTCATTGACTTGCTTGCAAAGGCAAGTTGCTACAAGCTAGGCCTATAAAAACACCAATATATGGAGGATTGAAGCTTTCTACCAGATATAACACATATTTTCCATATGATAGTTTATATAGGTCAATTGTAGGATAGTTATAGTATGCTACAATGACATAACCTGAAATTGCTTTCAGCTTAAACAAAGTGTGCCAGTTCATGTATATTCTAAAGGAGTCCCATAAGAAGGTAGTAAAAAGAATACTTAGGTATTTGGTAGGTGATTGCGGGATTTAAAGGATGCAAACTCAAGTGCAGGTTGTCTCAAGTAATAAATTCTCAGAAGTTCGAGGTCGATCCACAGGGAATTGATGAAGAAAAATTAATTGAGGTAAGAAAAAGATTTGTTACAACACCAAAAGTAATAAAAGTTGTTCACAAATTAAAAAAGATTTGCTTTAGTTAGGAGATCCACTCTTTGTAATAAATTAGAGGCAAGATTATTTCTCTTTATAACTCAATTGAAATCTACACATAAAGGAAGTTCCAATCAGAAAATATAACATTCAAAGTTCAATTATATTTGCAATCATAATATGATTCGTTTAATTATCTACCAACAATTGTAAGTGAGCCCAAGCATTCACTGTGCCAATCCTCTTGTCTATAATAAATCAAGATCTCTGCTATACAATGAAGGTTTCTAAATTGATTGAAAACAAAATACAACACATATAATGTCCACTTTATAATATATCATTTAAGCACAAGAAATAGAATAATCTAACCTTATTTCATTACCAAGAGCTTCAGTCTTTCACCCAAGCAAAATGAAGATTTAGTTACTCATAGACAAAAAGAAAGAAAGAGAAAAGAAGAGAAAGATTAACATAGTTTCAATTTAGAACAAGAGAAAATTACAACAAAGGAAAACAATAAACAAACATGAATATAATTTCTCCTAACCAAGCCTAAAACCACAGTTCCCTTAAATGATCAGCCAATAGAGCCTTTATAGAGGATTAAAGATATAAAATGACAAGGGAGCTGATTAAGAGTAGGTGAGGAGTAGGTGAGGAGTAGGTGGATGAGTGGAAAATGCCATATGGTGAGTTGGTGAGTGAAAAATTATTGAGATTCTTTGTCTCCGAAATCATTCAGTGCTGATCTCATGGATGCCATCAAAATGAAGAACGTGGTCTTCATGAAAGTTGTAACATCTCAGATTTCCAATACCGCCAAAATCATCCAAAAATTCATCCTACAGCCCAAGATATAACCCAATTACTGCAGACTGTTCAGGCTCAGTTTCAGCACATCTGTTTTGAATTCCAGACCCAATATCACCTCCAAGCTATCTGAATTAGCTCTTATGTTTTTCATGAAAGTTGTAGATATGGGTCTTAACTTTCAAATCTCCAAATTTCAGCCCAAGAAAGTTACTATAGCCCGAGTTATGCTCTGATTACTACACACTATTTAGGTTCCAGTCACAAAACTCGTGTTTTGACTTCCAAGCTCATTTAGCTCCTCTAGATGTCCATATTTTACTTGGAGCTCTTCATGAAGGTTGTAGAGCTCTCTCTTATCTTTCTTACAAGGTTTGACACATCCAGAACTCAAGATATGACGGAAATACAGAAATAGTATAAGACCAAAATAGTGCTGAAAAAAATCAATTAAGTCCAATTTGAGTCCAAACTTACAAAACATAACCAGGCTTAATCAATTAAGTACATGGATAGTGTAAATGACTAAAAATAAGAGTTCATTAATGTATAAAATATGTGATTAATAAATTCTCTCACACTTAGCTTTTTGCACTCTTGGGCAAAACACATAAGACCAAAGCTAGGAAACAAAGAAAAACGACATAGACTCAAAAGCTAAAAACTCTAAATGACTCGATGAAGCAAGAAGAGCAACTAGAAATTCAAGGGATCAAAGCATTAATGAAGTAACATTTCTTCAAATCTCAAACCAACAAGCAAAGAAACTTCAGTTGAAAAGAATGAATCAAGAATGATAGATCCTCACAGAATTCACTCTCAATCTCTCAAGTGTTTAAAAGGTAAGTATTTCACTTTATTCAACCCATGAACAATTGCACTACCATAAGCTTGCTTATCTTCTACTTCTCCGCTACTCAAATCGTATGCATGCAAAAATCAAGAGGACTTTATTCAAGGTTGTAATGGGGTCATGGTAAAGGAAAAGGGATAATATGGATATAAGAAGATAAATACCAAAGAGAATAAAAGAACATTATGGTATAGTTAGAGTGGAGAAAATGTTTGAGAACATTCATCATAAAGGACAATCACCAATATTTGACTAATGTTTTGTTGAAGATCAATCCTAAATTGGTGAATTGAATTCATTGTTAGACTTGAACCTTCTCATTTTCTTCCTGTTGTTTCCAAGCATCCACCTTTATTCTAGACTCTGATAATCCTTTGATTGCAACGGTGGTCAGTTTTTTTTTATCATTTTACACACACACTCCCACACTTATTCAAGAACAAGGCCAATGCTCTCTTATTCCTTAAGGTTGAGTAAAAATATGTTTTTTTTTCTTTTTTTTTTTGAAGGCACGTATTGAGCTAAAAACAAGGAATGGTCAAATAAGCTCAAAGGAGTTACACAAGTGAAAAAATACAAGGATGGCTATTTGGTTCAATCATGTTTCTGTATGCATATGAAAATGTAGCCTAAAAAAGAATTAAAGCAAATTCTAGAGTAACAATTCCATGAGTGAAAATCACACAAGAAAGAAGAGAATGATACAAATATTCAATCCATTTATCAATAGGTTCAAAATCTCATAAGGCATATTTTTATCATTCTCAATCCACCAATTCAACATCCATAACCAAGCATGTGAAATTTAAGAAAGAAGATAATTTATTCAATCATGTTATGATCCCTGAATTTTAGTTGCTTCAAAGGATGTGAGAGTGCATTCACTCAAATCTTTTAAAGGAAATCAAATAGCAAAACTTTGTTACTTCTACAAATAAACACTAAATAGTTACTACCCCAACTAAGATGTGTCTTAAGAGTAATAAATTGTTTCCAAAATTTACTCCTTACTCTGCCATCCTTAATTGGTTTTACTACGAATAGGTTTCTGACAGTCATATCACTAAACATACTTCCAAATTTAAATGTGTCTCAAGAGTGAAATTACCCCTTACTCTACCATCATTCATTGGTTTAGTAAGTCCATGACAATCATATCATACTTCCCAAAAAAGAAAAAAAAATTAGTCAACTATCCTTCCTCCCCAACTAGATCACAACATTGTCTTCAATGTTAAAATATAGATGAGCAAAGGATGAAAGATATTACCTGTTGGAGAAATCTGACACAAATTTAAATAGAAACAAAGTACAATAAATAAAATCAAAGGTAAAGGAAAGCTATAAACGAAGTGTTAAATCTGACTTTCTTTTCATCCTGCTTCCTTCACTACTTCCTGCTGACCAATCTATCTGAGCTATTACTAGATCAGGATCAGAGATCAAAGGTAAATGAATTTTTTTTTATTGACTTCAAGAAAACCATCAGGGTAAAGAAGTCTAGAAACCCCTGAAGGACCCTACTCAAAGGATCGTCTGTCCAAAACCAAAATACAACAAAATCATACAAAGATAAAAAAAATATAATAGCAAATGATGACATACCTTTATGTACAGTTTTCATGGCATATCTTTATACTGCACGTCATGAGTGCAGTAATGACATATCTTTATACTGCGTGTCACAAGTGCAGTAGACACTCACGTCCGTTTATTCAAAGAAAAGAGAAAGAAGAAACCATCGTGGGTTTTCATCTTGGGTCTAGAACTTGGAGAGCTTACACTTAGGCTCGTAACATCAACAAAGATGCTAAAATCTAAAACTCGTAATGTCCAAAATCCAAAAAGTCCCATCCCAAGGTGCTGAGAGCTCCTTCTAATAAAAGAGAGGATCAATCTCAGATGCCTCATATGCTTTGGCAGCCGCGGGTTACTTCTCACTCATAACCAGAGTGGGACGCTTCTACTTGTCCATAAACTCCACAGTGCCTAGATGGTAAACATTGGGTTATAGAGTACGGCTCTCTACAGAGCATGGTACATGAACTTTTTTAAGGACCAACGTGCAAAGGTCCACCCAAGTCAATGATGAGTCAACCAAAGGCTGGGGCTCCACAACTAATTAAAGCCATGGTACTCCTTCTGAATCGCCCTTGTTCAAACATTTTTTTATTTCTTTTTTTTTAAGAAAACATAAAGCAGAAAAAGATAATATGTACAGATTGTTGTGGATATGGCTCACATCTACCTCTGGTTTCACATCCAGCAACGACTGAAACACCTTCTATGAGTTGAGGAAAAGCTTCCCATCCAATTTTCTTATAAATTGGAAAACATGGTCTTTTAGAGTCAGATTCCCAAGATTGTAGCGTTTTTCTTCATCCTCGAAAAGATTCCACAAATTAAGAAGTTCACGATGCACAAATCCACAAGAATGCGTCTCAAGAGTCAATAAGATATCATCTAATGACTTCTTACTCAGTCTATTCTTAATAAATAAAATTTTATCTTCTCTGTTCGTGGAAACCATCCCCAAAGAACAACATCGCTTATTAGAATTTCATCGTGCATATTTGTGACAGACTTGTAACTTTTTTGCTCTTTTCCTCTTAGAATATGAACTTCTTCTAAGACCTTACATGTATGAGTCAAATGAAATTGAAGACTCACCTGCTAGTCGGACCTTAGCTTCAATTATCCAGCGTACATCTTCTGGCATACCCTTGTGCATTAACAGTCTCAATCTTTCACATCTAACTTTGTAGATTTTTGTCAGAGCATTTTGAGGGAGAGAAGGAAAATGTTTTCTTAGGTTTGAAAGAATGACATCTATTTTAAAGGAAAATGATTCAATTATTTTGGGAAACTGAAAATAAATCGACTTGAGAGTTACAGAGTACTATTATCCACCACTTAACTGGCAACACAAAGAACTGCAAAAACAAGGCAACAAAATTAGAATAAATTCTATTCATAACAAGGATCAGAAAGTGAGATGAATTCTACCTCATCAACTTGGTTTTTCAGAAATGGTTTGAGTCTTTGTCCATTGACTTTAAACACATTACTATTTTTAGGATTTTCAATATCTATAGCCCCATGAGGATACACATTTTTTACAACAACAGGACCACTCCACCTAGATCTCAATTTTCCAGGGAATAGGTGCGGACAAGAATTATAAATCAGAACTTTTTTACCAATTTCAAAAGATTTTCTCAAAATTGTCTTGTCATGAAAAGCTTTTGTTCTAACTTTATAAATCTTTCAATTTTCATATGCATCATTTCTCAATTCCTCTAATTCATTTAATTGCAATTTGCGTATCTTGCAAGCATCATCAAGGTTTAGATTGAAAGCTTTAATGGCCCAAAATGCTTTATGTTCCAATTCTACAAGCAAGTGACAAGGTTTTCCTTAGACAAACCGATAGGGTGACATGCCCAAACATGTTTTGAAAGCAATACGATAAGCCCAAAGTGCATCGTTTAGTCTTAAAGACGAATCTTTACGATTTAGATTAACCATTTTTCTAAAATTTGTTTAATCTCCCTATTTGCCAATTCAACTTGTCCACTTATCTTAGGGTGATAAAGGGTGATAATTTTGTGTGTAATACCATATTTCTTTATTTAAGATTCAAATGGTTTATTGCAAAAATGTGTTCTCCCATCACTGATGATAGCATGAGGGATTCCAAATCGACACAAGATATTTTCTTTTAAAAATTTGAGAACAGTTTTATGATCATTGTGTTGGCATGGAATCGCCTCAATCCATTTTGAGACATAATCAACTGTAATCAAAATATACACTAATCCAAATAAAGATGAAAATGGGCCCATGAAATCAATTCCCTAACAATCAAAAATTTCAATGACAAGGATGGGGTTCAAGGGCATCATGTTTCTTTTTGAAATTGAACCCATTTTTTAACAATTTTCACAACTTTTACAAAAAGTATAGCAGTTCTTAAATAAAGTGGGTCAATAAAATCTACATTGCAAGATTTTCGTAGCTGTTTTCTTTGAAAAAAAGTGACCTTCATATGCTTATGAGTGACAAAATTTAATGACACTACCTACCTCACTGTCTGGCACACATCTCTGAAAGATTTGGTCAGGATAATATTTGAACAAGTATGGGTCATCCCAATAACATTTTTTCACCTCTGTCAAAAATTTCTTCCTATTTTGGTGCATCCATTGAGGCGGCATCTTTCCTGTTACAAGAAAGTTGACTATGTTAGTAAACCAAGGCATGAAATTGATAGAAAATAAAAATTCATTCGGAAAAGAATCATTGATAGGTGTGCTATCAAAATGTGAGCCTATTGTAAGTCTGGACAAATGATCAGTGACAACATTTTCAGCTCATTTCTTATCTTTTATTATGATGTTGAATTCTTGAAGCAACAAGATCCATCGTATTAATCTTGGTTTGACATCCTGCTTAGACATCAAATATCTAACAGCAGCATGATCGGTGAAAATCAAAATAGAAGAACTAATTAAGTAAGATCAAAATTTATTTAGTGCAAAAATTATAGCAAGTAGTTCTTTTTCAGTAGTGGTGTAATTCATTTGTGCACTATTTAAAGTTCTACTTGCGTAACAAATCACATGAGACTTATCTTCATTTCTTTGGCCTAAAACAGCGCCCACAACAAAATCACTAGCATCACACATCAACTCAAGATACAAAGACCAGTCAGGAGATTGCATGATAGGAGCAGATGTCAGAAGACTAATTAATTTTTCAAAAGATTTTTGACATTCTTGAGTCCAATCAAATGATGCATCTTTCAACAAAAGATTACATAATAGTCTAGATATGACACTAAAATCCTTTATGAATCTTCTGTAAAATCATGCATGTCCTAAAAAAGAACGAACTTCTCTGACTATTTTTGGGGAAGGCAAATGAGCAATTAATTCAACTTTAGCCTTATCAACTTCAATTTCTTTAGAAGATATCACATGACCTAACATTATTCCTGAGGTAACCATGTAATGAAATTTTTCCCAATTTAACACAAATCATTTTTCTTCACATCTTTTAAGAACTTTTTCCAAATTATCGAGACAAATTTCAAAAGAATTTCCAAAAACTGTCAAGTCATCCATGAAAACCTTTATTGAAAATGCTTAACATGCATCTTTGGAATGTTACCGGAGCATTACAACGGCAAAAAGACATTCTTCTATATGCAAAAGTACCAAATGGACATGTAAAAGTGATCTTTTCTTGATCTTCCAATGTAAGTGGTATTTGATTATAACCCAAATAACCATAAAGAAAATAGTAGTATGGATGTCCTGCTACCCTTTCCAGAATTTGATTAAGAAATGGCAAGGGGAAATGATCTTTCCTAGTAGCAGCAATTAATTTTCTAAAGTCAGTACACATACGCCAACTAGATGAGACTCGCGTAGATATTAATTCACCCTTATCATTTTCAACCACTGTTATTCCAGATTTCTTAGGCACAACTTGTGTAGGGTTTACCCATTAGCTATAAGAGATAGGATAGATAATTCCAACATCAAGCAATTTAAGGACTTCTTTTATATGTGGATTTAATCTTCTTTGAGGTTGTTGAGAAGTTTTAGCCTTATCCTTTAAATGTATTCTATGCATAAAAATTAATGGATTAATGCCTTTTATGTCTTTTAATGTCCATCCAATTGCACTTTTTATGCCTTTTAAGTACTTCTGTTAACATGCTTTCTTGTTCTTCAGTAAAAGCTAAGGAAATTACCATAGGAAAGCTTTGCTCTTCTCCCAAAAATGTGTACTTCAACCAAGTAGGTAATGACTTTAATTCTAGTATGGGTACTTCTTCATAGGTATTATCATTCATGGGTTTTAGCTTTTTGAATCTCGGCTTTCATCCTTTGTATTTTATTTTCTCTGTACAATCAAGCAAATCAAATGAATTAATTAAACAAACTTCTAATGGGTCAGAAGAACTCCCTTTTTGAAGATGATCATCTACAATGGCTTTAATCCCTTCAACTTCCTCCTTTTTCATGAAAGACTTCCTGTGGTTGCTTGAACATGTTAAAAACATTGAGTTCCAGTATCATATTTTCAAATGTTGGTGTCACCACTCCATTTCTGCAATTTATCAAAGCATTAGATGTTGCAAAAAATGGACAGCCTAAAATAACAAGAATAGACTTATAACTATCAACCAGAGGTTCAGTATCCAAGACAATAAAATCCACAGGATATATGAATTTATCAACTTGTACCAACAAATCTTCCAACATTTCTCTTGGAATTTTAATTGATTTATTAGCAAGTAGAAGAGTTAAAGAAGTTGGTTTTAACTCACCTAAGTTGAGTTGTTGATAAACTGAATATGGAAGCAAATTGACACTACCTCCAAGATCAAGTAAACCTTTTTCAATTTTATATTCTCCAATAATGCATGAAACTATAGGATAACCAGGGTCATTATATTTCAACGCATTATTATTCTGAAGAATGGAGCTTACCTGTTCAGCCAAAAATGCTTTCTTTTTCACATTTAGTTTCCTTTTAATAGTGCACAAGTCCTTCAAATATTTAGCATAACAAGGAATCTGTTTGATAGCATCTAACAGAGGAATATTGATCTTCACTTGTTTCAAAATTTCAAAAATTTTAGTGTGTTAGTCCAATTTCTTTGGATTATTCAATGCTTGGGGAAATAGGGGTAAAGGTGAGAGTTTGGTATCCTTTTGTTCAACTTCTTCATTTTCTTGGGGAATTAGTTGATCTTCTTTCTCACAAGGTTCGGGAATTTGTTTTTCAACAACCTTTCCACTCCTAAGAGTTATCACTGACTTGACTTGATCTATTTGTTAGTTTTCTGAACTCCCCTCATTTAGACTCATCGACCCTTTGTGTGTAACGCCCCAATTTTAGAAAATATTCTCAATGTTCCATTTTCATGTTTTTCTATGAAAGACAAGTGTCCCTATTTTTTGTTTCTCGATTTTTGTATGAAAACAATTACGATAATACAGGTTCAAATTTTATTTGATCGTTTTACGTAGTTTGCTTGATAAAATAAAAATTTTTCTAGAACTCTTGTATTAATTTTTCTCGAAAGATATACAGCTTCAATAATACCGCCGGATATTTTATTTGAACGTTTTGGACGATTACCTACGTTGTGGGAAAAAATGGGAAAATGACCGCAGTCCCGAGTCTTTGAGTTTTCACCGTTTTTTTTTTTAATTGTTTTCTTCTTGATTTAATGCAAAAATACCGTCTGTAATTTTATATGGACTTTTTGTGTGATTTGCTCGAATCAGGAAAATAATATTTTCCTGGCAGTCTCTTACTTAACCCGATTCTTAATGAGACTAAAAATAATCTTTTAATTTTTAGGATTTAATCACAAATAAAATAATTTTATATTATTATAATATTATTTTATTAGTCAAACATGATAATTTATTGATAAAAATTGGACCCTAAATATTTTGCGGACTCACAATTAGCGAAACAGTTGGATCGGTAGCTTAATTAATCACCGTAAGTTTAGTAGAACTTCAGAAACAGTGACTTCAACTAGTGACTTATGTTGTGTGACTCGGCATGTGAGTCACCGGAACCAACCAATGGGAATCAAGCTTGCTCACCAAGGCTTGATCTTGGCCTTTGATTCATCCAATGGCTTGGATGAAGCCAAGCAAGGTGCCCACCTTGCACCTCACTTGAAGTCCACGGCCAAGAGGCCTTAGGAGACCTAAAATCACTTTCTCCTTCATCACTTTTCTCTCTTCTCTCTCATCAAAACCCTAGCCACCATTCTTGTCCATTTTCTTCACCATTTTTGGCCAAGCTTGTTTCCTAACCATCCAACCATCCAAAAATTTTTCTAACCAAGTTTCCTTAACCTAAACACTATTCTAAGAACCTTTGTAGTTGGGAGTTTCTTCAAATTCTTCCATCTAGGGCTTGGAAACCAACCTTGAAAGTTTTATCTAGAAGGTGAACTTTCATGCTTTTCTTTTCTCTTTTCTTTTTCAAAGTTCTAAGCCATGATTTTTCCATGGTTTAGCTTCTTTTTCATGGTTAGTAACATGTAGATTTTGTTTGAGATTTCTAGGTATTTTGGTGGTGAAAACCGTGACCTAGGAGGTGTGAAAGCAAGCCTTTTGTCTTCATTTAAGGTAAGAGGAAGACAATTCTTATCATCTCTTGATGGTGGTAAGAAGATGGAGCCATTTGTGATGTTTGTAGAATCCATAAGGATTCGGTGGTCATGTGTTAATTATGTGTGTATTTGTTAATTTTTGTGGTTGCTAGTAGTTTATGTGGTAATTGTTATTAGCTTTCTTGTTTGATGATTGTAATAATTTTGCATGTCTATTAGCTTTTGAAAGCATGTCTACAAGCTTTAATTTAGGTTGTATGTGTTAGAAAATATTTTTGCATGTGTTAGAAATATAATGCATGTGTTAGAATTGTATGATAAAGTATAGGATGTGAATAACATGTGTAAATTAGCATGAGTGTTCCAAAGAACACATCCAATAGCTTCACGGCAATGACAAAGTGTGAGGACCAAAATGTTCTCTTCATTTTTCCTAAAGTGCAACTTAATTAATTAGGAGAAATAAGAAGGTTTCAAATTGTTTTGATCAAAGAAAAGGAATTTAGAAATCAAATGGTAAAGATTTAGTAAATTTTGGGCCAACATGCCTAAAGGATTTATTTGATTTAAAATCATTACTTTATAACATGATTTAATGAACTTAGATAAGATAATACCTTTGACATGATTTAGAAATCAAATGAAAAAGTTTTACAAAATTCGCCAACATGCCACTATAGGTAATCATGATTTCTAAAACTTGATTCTAAACCTTTTTCAATTAAAAAGAAACAATACAAGTTAAGAAGAAATTTTCTATAATGATTTTTGAAGGGACCAATTGATTAGAAGTAAGTCTAAAGGATTAAAAGTTCATAATTTTATCATTAGAAAGGAAATACAAATTGAGAATGTTAAGAAATTTTCTAACATATAGCTCACTTTTGGTTTGAAGCATGTTAGAGATTTCAAAAAGAATTAAATGAAATGGTTAAAAATTAGGTAAATGGAAATTTTATGGATAAATTAGGAAACCATTATTATGATATTCTAAACAAAATAATCTTGTCAATTTTTAGTAAAAATGAACCAATAAGATAGCAAAAATATCTAAAAGACAAGATCATGTATGCGGTATTGAAAAATTATTCTACGTAGTTTAAATGTACTAAGTTCTATTTCTGTTTGTTTAAACAAGTAATTTTAAAGGCATTCGAATAAGAAAATGATTTAAAAATCCTACGCGATTGAGAAAACGTATTAAAAATGCTACGCGATTTTAAAAACAAAAAATATCTTTACCCGATTTTTAAACGTTTGTAAAAACGACGAGATTTCAAAAACGCGATAAAATTTCTACGCGATTGACGTGAGGACAAGTTACCATATTTATTTTTCGCTGTCGGGAAAATGCGAACCCGTTGAGTAGCTTTTGAGGTTATTTATTTGTCGGGAAAAAGTGAACCCGTACGAATTGAGGGCATATTTTTATCTTGAGGGCATTTTCATAATTTCATATATTTGGAATTATGTTTTGTCTTTATACCAATTTTTGGTGTTTTGGTTGACGAGACGAATCACATCGTGTTGTCGATGCGATAAACGTAGTGTGGTTCATTGTTCTAATGAACTTGGAGACTTTAGTGTACGGGATTCCATATGTGGACGGTTGGTAGCTCCGCCTATCCGTGGTAAACCGATAGCACACTAATGTACTCGACATTCACTATATTTAATCGAGGTTTGTAAAGTCTAGTAGTACATTGCCTATAGTGCCACAACGGAGACCATGAACTATACTACGCTGGATGGTGGATTCCCGATCGTAGGCTATTGACGCAACGTGTGACCGCGTAATAGTTGGTTGTCACATGGTACTAATAGATTTTGCAAGTCATTCTCTCGATATTTGTTTGGGTTTAGCTCCATGGAGTAGTTGTGTTTTGGTGTATTTAATTATATCTTGGATAATATTCCATTTTCTCTATTTATCTTTATCCTGGTAATATCTTGGATGTTTTTACATTTTCTCTATTTATATTTATCGATAATTCTTATGTTAGTTGTCCATTTCTTATCTTATTTTATCTGTGAGATTGATTTATCTATGTGGTTTTCTTTATTTGTGTTATATCCGTGATGTTCTAAAACACTAGGATATCTAATATGTACTCTATTTCATTTATTATTACCTTATAGTTTTTTTTTTTATTGTATGAACTCGTATAGTTGTTAATTGTCGTCTTCTTATTGGCCATGTTTGTGATGATTTTATGTTGTCTTACCTCTTTATTGTATGTGTCTCTCGTCTGTTTATTTTATGCGGTAAAGAGTTTGAAGAGGAAGAAAGGAATGTTCTCTTGAGATCGTGTACCCCGAGGAAGAGGAAGGTCAACAATCAACGATCGGTTTTACGATCAAGAACCATCCGATCATCCATATCCTCTGGATTGATTGTGTGGGATGGCGACGCCAAAGATTTTTGGGATTCATAGAGCTGGTATTTCATGGAGGTGATCTCGGCTTGACATTTACGAGGAGATCGTGCTACATTTACATATGCGGGACGTATGACCGTGATTTTACGTCATCGGTTTGATGGAGAGCCCATTATGACTACGACGTTATTTACGCACTTAGAGTTACCCTTATCCATTAGGCGTTATTGGGGTGCTTTGAAAACCCCGAGCTTAGTGAGATAAGCATCGTATCGACCGCGCGATCCGTTATCGCCGTGTGTCGAGACATCCGGGATATCTATCTCCCGATGATCATTTTCGTGCCGAGAGTGATCCATCCGAGGATTAGATAACCATGATGTTTTTTTTTTTGCGCGTAATGATTCGTATATATTAACTCTTTTATTGCTTTCTTTACTTTTTTTGTTTAAATAGTTGTAGTCTTAGTTGTAAATTATTTGTCAATGCTTTATAACTTAACCATATGTTATTATTAGTGATGATGTTTTTTTTTATTTCGTATTTTTCGCATTATCTTTTTATTACATATTTACGTCTATCGTGAATTATTTTACAACCCGTAATAATATTTAACAAATGTTCCACTCCTAACTTGGGTAGATTCTATTTCTATTTATTTTATTTTCTTTTATGTGTGACATCCTCCAAAGGGGTGTTACACTTAGGACTTCATTAAGGTTAAGAACGAAATTTTCCTTTCTCGTGAATGGTGAGTGCAAAAGAAAGTTTAGCAATAGTTTTTTTTTATGTCAATCATAGTGTGATTGTTTTGTTTATTAATGGCCTCTTGCTTTTCTATGAATGCATGCAGTATTTCTTCAAGTTTTTTCCTATATGGTGGGACATAAGGTGTATATCCTTGAGAATTTTGAGAGTCCTGTTGTGCCTGAGGAAGTGGTGGTTGTACGAATTATGACTGATTATTATTCCTCCAACTGAAATTCGGGTGATTTCTCCATCCCAGATTGTATGTATCTGAAAAAGAAGAAGTAAAAGACTTTTTAAAATTATTAATTGCATTTACTTGCTCATGTACAACTTCTTTAAAAATAGGAATCTTAGGACATTCATGTGTTGAGTGTCCTAAGTCATCACAAATTTCTTCATTTTGCATAGATTTGATTTCTTTTGCTTTTCTTAATTCCATGGCTTCAACCTTTCTAGCCAAATTGGCAAACCTTGCATTTAGATCTTCCTCTTGACTAAGGTGATATTTTCCTTTATTAGCACTTGCAAGGTTAGATCTAATTGAATTTTCAGAAGGGTTAGTATTATGCCAAGATTGAGAATTTTCAGCCAACTAGTTTAAATAGTCTAAAGCTTCATCAGGTTCTTTATCAAGAAACTCACCATTGCACATTGTTTCCATAAATTATTTAGTTTTAGGTGTTAAACCTTCATAAAAGAAGCTTATAGTGCGCCATTTTTCAAAACCATGATGAGGGCAAGAATTTAACAAATCTTTAAACCGTTCCTAACTTTGAAAATATGCTTCATTTGAATTTTGGGAAAAACTTTTGATTTGTCTTTTCATAGCATTGGTTTTATGTGTTGAAAAAAATTTCTTTAAGAACTCACCTTGCATTTCTTGTCATGTGCCAATTGATCTTGGTTTCAAAGTGTTAATCCAAGATTTTGCTTTATCTTTTAAAGAAAAAGGAAACAATTTAAGCTTAACAATCTCTTCAATACAATTTTGGTCATTGAAAGCAGTACATACTTCCTCAAATTCTTTCAAATGTAAATATGGGCTTTCAGATTCTAAACCATGAAAATTAGAAAGTAAAGAAATCATACCTGACTTGAATCTAAAATTATTGGCATTGAGTGGAAAGATAAAACATGATGAACTAGAATTTTGAGGTGATTGTAAATATTCATACATGGTTCGCAATGGTTAATTTTCATATTCATCATATACACTTTCATTTTCAGTAATTGTGTCAATTGTGTGTGATTGTGATTCAAACAAATCAATATATAAAGTGTCAGGATTAATTTTAACTAAACGACCAGAATTTAAATCTTGATACCAATTAAGCATAAATGAATGACTCAAAATAGAAAAAATAATGTACAAGTCGGCACTTTACACCAGTCATTAAATATTAACAAGGATGTGGTATAAATCAACCACCTAATAAATATTAACAAGTAAAAAGTTAGATAACTGATAAATTAAAAAGTTAGATAATTAGAGAGTTAATAATTAGTAAGTTAGAAAGTGCAGAAAGTAAAATACATAAATTAAAGTGCATAAAGTAAAGTGCGGAAAGTAAATTTAAAATATGAAAACCGAAGAGAGGCAGAGCCTCACCAGAGCTGGCGAAAGAGAAGAGAAGAAAAAAGATTATTTCATTATATTAGAAAGTAATAATAAATAACAAAAATTGAAAAGTTAAAGAGCAAAAAATAAATGACGTAAATTAAAAAGTTAGAGAGCGAGAAAATAAAAAAGTTAGTAAGCAAAAATAATGACATAAATTAAAAAGTTAGTAAACATAAATAAATGACAAAAATATAAAAGTTAGAAAGTTAGTATGTTAGCAAGTTAGTAGGTTAGATAGTTAGAAAGTTAGAGAGTTAGTAAAGAAACCGAAGGATCGGCAAGCCGATCTTTTGTTCCGGTGAGAGAGAAAAGAGAATAGATTTTATTAAAGAAAAAGAACCTCAATACATTAAAACTTCAAATCAAGTCCCCGGCAATGGCACCAAAAACTTGATTGCGGGATTTACAGAATGTAAACTCAAGTGTAGGTTGTCTCAAGTAATAAATTCTCGGGAGTTCAAGGTCGATCCACAAGGAATTGATAAAGAAAAATTAATGGAGGTAAGAAAAGAATTTGTCACAATATCAAAAGTAATAAAAATTGTTCACAAATTAAAAAGGATTTGCTTGGGTTATGAGATCCACTTTTAGTAATAAATTAGAGGCAAGATTATTTCTCTTTATAACTCAATTGAAATCTACACATAAATGAAGTTCCAATCGAAAAATATAACATTCAAAGTTCAAATATATATACAATCATATTATGATTCATTCAATTATCTACCAATAATTGTAAGTGAGCTCAAGCATTCACTGTGTCAATCCTCTTGTCTACAATAAATCAAGATCTCCACTATACAATGAAGGTTTCTAAATTGATTAGAAACAAAATACAACACATATAATGTCCACTTTATAATATATCATTTAAGCACAAGAAATAGAATAAGCTAATCTTATTTCATTACTAAGAGCTTCACTCTTTCACTCAAGCAAAATGAAGATTTAGTTACTCATAGACAAGAAAGAAAGAGAGAAGAAGAGAAAGATGAACATAACTTCAATTTAGAACAAGAGAAAGTTACAACAAAGGAAAACAATAAACAAGCATGAACATAATTTCTCCTAACCAAGCCTAAAACCAAAGTTCCCTTAAATGATCAGCCAATGGAGCCTTTTACAGAGGATTAGAGATACAAAATGACAAGGGGCCGATTAAGAGTAGGTGAGGAGTAGGTGGATGAGTGGAAAATGCCAAATGGTGAGTTGGTGAGTGGAAAATTATTGAGATTCTTTGTCTCCGAAATCATTCAGTGTTGATCTCATAGATGCCATCAGAATGAAGCAATGTGGTCTTCATAAAAGTTGTAGAATTTTGTCTCAAATTTCTAATGCCACCAAAATCATCCAAAAATTCATCCTATAGCCTAAGATATGACCCAATTACTGTAGACTATTCAGGCCTAGTTTCAGCACCTCTGTTTTGACTTCCAAACCCAATATCACCTCCAAGCTATCCGAATTAGATCTTATGTTCTTCATGAAAGTTGTATATATGAGTCTTAACTTTCAAATCTCCAAATTTTAGCCTAAGCAAGTTCCTACAGCCCGAGTTATGCTTTGATTACTGCACATTGTTTAGGTTCTAGTCACAAAACCTGTGTTCTGACTTCTAAGCCCATTTATCTCCTCTAGATGTCTATATTTTACTTGGAGCTCTTCATGAAAGTTGTAGAGCTCTCTCTTATCTTTCCTACAAGGTAAGATACATAATTTTTACACATCTAAAACTCAAGATATGACAAAAATACAGAAATAATATAAGACCAAAATAGTGTTAAAAAAAATCAATTACGTCCAATTTGAGTCCAAACTTACAAAACATAACCAGACTTAATCAATTAAGTACATGAAGAGTGTAAATGACTAAAAATGAGAGTTCATTAATGTATTAAATATGTGATTTTCAATAGGTGATATGAATGATGTGTTTTAAACCCAAGTGTAGGTTATCTTAAGTAATAAATTCTCGGGAGTCCGAGGTCGATCTACAGGAAATTGATGAAAAAAAATTTTGAGGTAAGAAAATGATTTGTCACAACAATAAAGATAATAAAACTTGTTCACAAATAAAAAAAAAGAGTTGCTTAGGCTAGGAGATCCATTCTTAGTAATAAATAAGGACAAGATTATTTCTTTTTTATAACTCAATTGAAATTTACGCATAACGGAGGTTCCATTCGGAAAATAGAACATTCAAAGCTTATTTAAGATTATATATATAGTTATATTATAGTTCCTTTAATTTTTCACCAATACTAATACTTGTAAATGTGTTCAAGCATTCATTGTGTCAAATTCATGAATTAGCCTTAAGATGCCTAATAAGAGGATTATTAAATGAATAAAATATATTGCTATCAAATTTTCTCATACTTAGCTTTTGCATTCCAAAAAAAAAATACATAAGACCAAAACTAGGGAATAAGGAAAAATAACACAAACTTAAAAGCTAAAAACTCTAAAAGACTCAATTTCCAATGATATTCAAGAATGCAAAAATTTATAAGCAAGAAGTGCAACCAAAGATTTAAAGGATAAAAACATTTATGAGATAATGTTTCTTCACATCTCAAACTAACAAGAAAGGAAATTTCAATTGAAAAGCATGAGTCAAGAATGATAGATCCTCACAATATTCACTCTCAATCCTTCAAGTGTTTAAAAGGTAGGTATTTCACTTAATTTAACCCATGAAAAATTGTACTACCATAAGCTTGTTTATTTTCTACTTCTCCACTACTTAGAACACATGCACACACAAATAAAAACGATTTTATTCAAGGTTATGATGAGGTCAAGGTAAAGGAGGGGGTAATATAAATATGATAATTTAAATACCAAAGAGAATAGAAGAACATTAGGGTTGAGTTCAAATAAAAAAACATGAAAAGCTCATCCCCAACATAATGCAAATTCCCTTTATATATTCTTTTTCATTCCCTTTTTGTCATGTTGGCCTTTCTTTACACATTTTTTTATTATATTCATTATTATTTTTTTATTTTTTTTTTCAATTGACCACTTTTTCCTTTTTCACAACCAATTTGTATACACACCCCACACTTGTTCATGAACTTATCCAATAACAAAGTCAATTCTCTTTTATTCCCTAAGGTTGGGTAAGAGCATGGTTTTTCATTTAAGACATGTAATGAGCTAGAAACAAGGAATAATTAAATAAACTCAAAGGGGTTAAGCAAAGGAAAATATGCAAGGTTGACTATTTGGTTAAAGTAGTTATTTCAAGCAAAATGTCTTAATCATGTTTATATATGCATATGAAAATGTAGCCTAAAAAAATAAAAACAAGTTCTAAAGTCACAATTTCATAAGTGAAAAGTCATACAAGAAAAAGGAGAATGATACAAATGTTCAATCCATTCATCAATAGGCTCAAAATCTCACAAGGCATATATCTATCATTCTCAATCCACTAATTCAACATCAATAACCAAGCATGTGAAATTAAAGAAAGAAGATAATTTATTCAATCATGCTATGATCCCTAAATTTTAATTACTTCAAAGGATGTGAAAGTGCATTCACTTGAATCTTTCAAAGGAAATCAAACTATAACACTTCGTTACTTCCACAAATTAACCCAAAATAGTTACTTCTTTAATTTAGATGCATATCAAGAGTAAATTTACCTCAAGGGCATAATTTACTCCTTACTCTACTATCCTTAATTGGTTTTGCTATTAGTAAGTTGCTGACAACTATACCAATAAGCATACTTCTCAATTTTTTTTAATGTCAACTATTCTTCCCCCTCTCAAACAGATCACAACATTATCCTCAATATTAAAATATAGATGAGTAAAGGATAAAAGATATTACCTATTATGGCAATTATTGAAAAGAGAAACCTAATACAAATTTAAATAGAAACAAAGTACGATAAATAAAACCAAATGTAAAGGTAAGTTATAGATGGAATGTCAGATCAGTCTCGCGTTCCTTGTCGCTTCCCTCTGACTAATCTATCTGAGCTATTACTGGATCAGGTTCATAAAAAAAGCTTGTAATCTATCAATTAATTCATTGACAGTGGAAGCAGAGACAAGGAGCCGTCTTTCCAAATGCGTGATAAAGTTCTGTTACACAATATAGTCAAGAAAAGATAACAAACCATCAAAGAAATTATTAACATTCAACAAACCTATAGGTTTATGGTGGTTGTTCAATTGGATCCAAGAGACAATTTGAAAAACTTCTGTCAAAGTACCATAGTCACCTGGTAAGACAATGAATGCATCAAAATTGTCAAGCATTTTAGTCATTCATCCATGCATAGATGATACTCGTAGTTCCTCCCCAATTGTCTCTCTAGTGATGTTCCTTTGAGTTAAACTCTAGGAATGATACCTAAAACCTAATTGCCTCCTAGATGTGCAGTGATAGATACAACCCTTATTAACCCAATGTTGTCTCCCCCATATACTACACGAATTTTCTCGTAGCAAGCGCTCGACCAAGAGTGCCTACAGCTTCTATAAACTATGTACCCTTCCCAAAACTTGACCCACAAAATACATAAATATTTGCAAATCGACGAACAGAAACTCTCTTCATTTCTATACTCACACTCTCTTTGAATGATTACGAGTTAGATGAAAATGAAGAAAATTAGTGTTTAAATAGGGAAAAGAATGGAAAATGATAGCACTTATATGAGTAGGTTAATTATTGTCAGAAAAGTTTGAAAATAAGAAACATAGATTTTTTTCTTTTTTTAATTTTTTAAATTTTTTAATTTTTTTTAAAGAAAACGAGAGCTAGAACCAGTCCAAAACCAGAGGCTAGGCTCTCACGCTCGTTTATTCAACAAAAATAGCATATCTTTGAAATGTGTGTCACCAATGCAATGAACACCGTTTAAAGTCAGTGCGCCTATCAATGTACCATAAACAATAGCCTAGGATCACCACAGTGGTGGTCTTTAGAAGTCTAAGACCTGGAGTGCCTGCGCTTTTGACGCGGTCAACAAATCTGCGAACGGATTGCAAAGAATCACAGTACATCTTATGTTCCAGACACTAAAAGCTAAAGCAAACAAATTCTTGGATCAAGCTCAGATGCCTTATAACGTTCTCGACTAACACGAGTCTAATAACGTTCTAAACTAACACGGGACATTTCTTTTTGTCCATTAATTCCACAGTGCCTGAATAGTAAACATTGGGTTGTGAGATATGACTCTCTGCAGAGCATGGAACACGAATCTTTTTTAAGGACCAGCGTGCAAAGGTCCACCCAAGTTAATGATGGGTCTGCTACTGGCAGGGACTCCACACTCAATTAAGAGCATGGAGCTCTTTCGATCACCCTTCTCTTTTTTTTTTTTTAGAAATGAACAAGATAATAACATACATGTTATTGTGATTGTGGCTCACATCTTCCTCTAGTTTTACGTCCAATAATAGCTTAAATGCCTTCTATGAGTCGAGGATAAGTTTCTCATCTAATTTTCTTATAAATTAGCAAATAGGGTCTTTTAGAGTTAGATTCCCAAGACTTAACATTTATGTTCGTCCCTAAAGAGATTTCATAAATTAAGAAGTTCACGATGGACAACTCCATAAGAATGTGTCTCAAGAGTCAATAAGATATCATCTAATGTCTCCTTACGCAGTCCATTTTTAATAAAGTATGTTTTATCATATCGGTTTGTCGAAACCATCCCCAAAGAATGACATCGCTTGTTACAAATTCATCGTGCACATTTGTGACAAACTTGTAATCTTTTCGCTCTTCTCCTTTTAGAATACTAACTTTTATCGATACCTGGCATGTATGAGTCAAATGAATATAAAAATTCACCAGCTAAATAGACTTTTGCTTCGATTATCCAGCGTATATCTTCTAGGATGCTCTTGTGTATTAACATTCTCAGTCTTTCACACTTAGCTTTGTAGATTTTTGTTATAGCATTTTAAAGAAGAGATGGAAAATGTTTTCTTAAATTTGAGAGAATGACATCCATTTTAAAGGAAAAGGAATCAATTATTATGGGAAACTGAAAAACAAACCAACTGGAGAGTCACGAAGTACTGTTATCTGCTACTTAACCGGTGCTACAAAGAACTGCAAAAGAAAAACCACAAAATTAAAATAAATTTGCCTCATAACAAGGATTAGAAAGGGAAATGGATTTGACATTAGCAATTTGATTTTTTAGAAATGGTTCGAGTCTTTGTCCATTGACCTTAAACACATTACCATTCCTAGGGTTCTCAATGTCTATGGCCCCATGAGGAAACACATGTTTGACAACAAAAGGGCCAGTCCATCTAGATCTCAATTTTTCAGGGAATAGGTGAAGACGAGAATTATAAAGTAGAACTTTTTGACCAATTTCAAAAGATTTTCTCAAAATTGAGTTGTCATGAAAAGCTTTTGTTATAGCTTTATAAATTTTTGAGTTTATATATGGTTCATTTCTCAATTCCTCAAGTTCATTTAATTGTAATTTGTGTAACTTACAAGCATTATCAACATTTAGGTTGAAAGCTTTAATGGCCCAAAATGCTTTATGCTCCAGTTCTACAAGTAAGTGACAAGGTTTTCCATAGACTAACCAATAGGGTGACATTCCTAAAGATGTGTTGAAAGCAATACTATAAACCCAAAGTGCATCGTTTAGTCTTAAAGACCAATCTTTATGATTTGGGTTAACTGTTTTTTTTTAAATTTGTTTAATCTTCCTATTTGTCAATTCTACTTGTCCACTTGTCTGAAGGTAATAAGGGGTGACAATTTTGTAGGTAATGTCATATTTTTTTCATTAAGGATTCAAATAGTTTATTGCAAAAATGTGTTCCTCCATCACTAATGATAGCTCAAGGGATTCCAAATCGACTAAAGACATTTTCTTTTAAAAATTTAAGAACGATTTTATGATCATTGTGTCGACATGGAATCGCCTCAATCCATTTTGAGACATAATCAACAACCAAAATATACACAAATCTAAATGATGATGGAAATGGACCCATGAAATCAATTCTCCAACAATCAAAAATTTCAATGACATGGATAGGGTTCAGAGGCATTATGTTTCGTTTAGAAATGGAATGCAATTTCTGACAATTTTTACAACTTTTGCAAAATGTATAACTGTCCTTAAATAAAATGGGCTAATAAAATCCACACTGCAAGATTTTCGCAGTTGTTTTCTTTGAAGGAAAGTGACCTCCACTTACTTTTGAGTGACAAAATTTAATGATACTACCTACCTCATTATCGGGCACACATCTCTAAATGATTTGAGTAGGACAACACTTGAACAAATATAGGTCATCCCAATAAAAATCTTTCACCTCAGTCAAAAACTTCCTTATACCTTGGTGCGTCCATTGAGGTGACATCTTTTCTATTATAAGAAAATTGACTTTGTTTGCAAACCAAGGCATGAAATTGACAGAAAATAAAAATTTATCAGGAAAAGAATCATTGATAGGTGTGATATTAAAATGTGAGTCTATCGTAAGTTTGAACAAATGATCTGCCACAACATTTTTGACTCCTTTCTTATCTTTTATTGTGATGTTGAATTCTTTAAGTAACAAGATCCATCGTATCAACCTAGGTTTAGCATTATGCCAATAACTCTGTGAAATAGAGTTATCACTTAAGCATTTTCTAATGCATTCATAAGCTAGATCTTTGAGTTATACCATGTTTTCATTCAATACTTGATAAAAAGTGTATAGGAATGCTTGTTCATACATCATTATAAATTGAGATACATACACTTGCTTTTTTTGTAAATATTTGACTAATTTGGTATTTGTGATTTCCAGGACTTTTCAAAGAGGAAATAGAGCTTCAGGGAGCAAGATGGATGAAATTATGAGCTTACAAAGAAGCAAGATGGAGGTCAAAGTAGCTGGATGGATACAAATATGAGAGAACATTAACAAGGAGGCGGTAAAATTAACCATTAAATATGATACAACTAGAAAATTAAAAGAGTAGGGAAATAATATTTTTATGGTCAAAGTTAGCTCTATAGCAAAGTTTACTTTAAGAAAGAAAACCTCAATAAATTTGTTCTTCAAATCAAGTACCCGACAACTGCATCAAAAACTTGATATGAATGATGTGTTACAAACTTAAGTGCAGGTTGTCTCAAGTAATAAATTCTCAAGAATCTGAGGTCGATCCACAGAAAATTGATGAAGAAAAATTCTTTGAGGTAAAGAAAGAATTTGTCACAACAATAAAGGTAATAAAACTTGTTCATAAATAAAAAAGAAGTTGCTTGGGCTAGGAGATCCACTCTTGGTGATAAATTAAGGACAATATTATTTCTTTTTTATAACTCAATTGAAATCTATGCATAATGAAGGTTCCAATTAGAAAATATAACATTCAAAGCTCATTTAAGATTATATATGTAGTTATATTATGGTTTCTTTAATTTTTCACCAACGCCAACACTTGTAAATGGATTCAAGTATTGATTGTATCAATCTTTTGTCTACAATGAATCAAGATCTCCACTTTACAAGGAGGGTTTCTAAATTGATTGGAAACAAAATATAATACATATAATGATCACTTGATAATATATCATTCAAGCACAAGAAAGATATTAGTCTAACTTTATTTTGTTACCAAAAGTTTTACTCTTTCACCCAAGCGAATAAGAATTAGTTACTCATAAACAAGAAGAAAGAAAGAAATAAGAAAAAGGAGATGAACATAACTTCTATTTAGAATAAAAGAAAACTACAACAATTGATACAAGAACATAGTCTTAGTCTCTCCACTAAGATGTCTCTAATGAACAACTAATGCAGTTTTTTATAGAGCATGAAAAGTAAAAAATGATAATAGACTTGTTTAATGAGTGGTTGGATGAGTGGGTGGATGAGTGAAAAATGACAATAGTTTTTTACTGAGTGGATGGATGATGGGTGGATGAGTGAAAAATGACAATAGAGTTGTTTATTGAATGAGTGGATGATGGGTGGATGAGTGAAAAATTATTAGCATGCTTGTCTCCCCACTTGCACCAACCAATTTAGTTGTCTTCACACAATTATAACTTTGTTAAAACGTCATTATCTTGAAAAGTGGTCTTCATAAGAGTTGAATGATTTTGTCTTAGCTTTCCAATACCACCAGTTTCAGCCTAATCCAACTCTTATAGAGCAACTTATAACCCAATCTTTGCACATTGTTCATGTTCCAACAGTAGCACATATGTTATGAATTCCAAACCCAATTTGACCCACTATACAACTGATTTATCTCTTGGGTTCTCATCAAAGTTGTAGATTTGGTTCTTAGTTTTCATTTGGGCTTAGTTTGGTATCTATTAAACTCTTACAATTCGAGATATGGACTAATGAGTGCACAGAGGTCAAGCTGTCAGGATCAGTATCCTGGCTCTTGTTTCCACTTCAATTTAAATTATCCAAAAGTCTGATTCAGCTCTTGAGGTCTTCATGAAACTTGTAGAGAATTGTCTTAAGTTTCCTACAAGACTAGAATCACATCAATCAAATATTTTCAACTTAGATTATAATCAATTTACTAAACGCTGCCAAATAGACAAATTAAGGCTAATTCATTCAATAATTCTTTAATGATCCAATTAGGCACAATATCATAAAATGTGACAAAACTAAATTAAGCCCAACTGAACCTTAAGAAGCCCAGTGAGAGGATTATTAAATGAATAAAATATATTGCTATCAGTAGGTACCTTGAACTATGGACATTATCCTAGAAGGTCTACTCACATAGATATCATAAGTTATTATGATTCAAACTGGGAAATCGATGTGGATGACAAAAGATCAACCACTAGACAGTGTGTGTTCCTAGGTTATAATTTGGTGTCTTGGACCTTAAAGAAGCAGGTTGTCGTATTGAGATCTAACACTAAAGTTGAGTATAAGAACGTGGCTTTAGTTATGTTAGAAATCTCATGGTTAAAATCACTTCTCAATGAAATATGAATTACAATTCAAAAGACACTCAAGATATTTTATGATAATCTCAATGCAATAATGCTGATAGTCGGTCTCATATTACTTTTGAGGACCAAACATTTTGAATTAGATCTATATTTTGTAAGGGAGAAAGTTATTCGACCCTCCAATGATCAAATAGTTGTTGTACTAACGACGACCATTTCAAGCTAATAGTTCCCTGACTTAATACATAAACTTAAGGTTGAAAGTTTTTATACCTAGAGTCTAAGAGGGAATGTAAAGAAGAATTAGTTAGTATGCTGACATGTCAAGTTAGTTAGCTAAGCTGTTAGATTAGTTATGAGCAATGTTTTAAAAATTGGTTGAATCATTGAGCTGTCGAAGTGAGCAATTCATAGTTCAATTTGTTCAACCAATTTAACTAGTGGTCAAAAATAATAATAATAATAATAATAATAATAATATTATTATTATTATTATTATTATTATTATTATTATTATTATTTATAATACATAATATATATTTATACTATATAGTGTATATAATATATTCCAAGTTGCATCATATATATTATATATAATATAATATAAATTAAATTAACTAAGATAAAAGAAGATTAAAAGAAAACGTTAGATTAAGTAACAGGAAAACTATCGTACATATATAAGTCTACCAAAAAATAATATAATTAATATAAAATAAATTCTTAAATAACACTTTTCTATTTGGTTCTCTAAACTAACTTGGGAATCTAAGAGATAAGGTTGGGTTTGGAATCTTGTGAGGCCAAATACTAGCATGACAACTGGCTACAAAGTACACAAATCAAAAAACCAAAAAAGCAAAAATAATGCACTGGGATTTGAGATCATAAGATGCACCACAAAGCAAAGCAGGGGAGGAGACACAATTGCAAAATCCATTGGCCAAATATGGAATGTGCTTGTCAAAGCTGGTGCTATGTCATCAGAGTAAGCAAAGATCGTAGCTAGACCAATGGTAAAGGAAGGTGTAAAGCTGCTATGAAAATAGGTTGGTTCTATCAAATGTTTGGTTAAGCGGTTTTGGCCAGTTTTACTGGTTCTCAGTGATCCTTCCGCCATAATGGTTCTACGATGTACCTAGGATCGATGGCACAAGCGGTCCGCGGTCCAACCGATTTTAAGAACATTGGTTATGAGGGTTGTTATTGCTAACTCCAATAAATGAACTTATTACTCCTCTATTTGGTGAATTAATTTAGATTATTAGTCCTGATTTGTCATGTTTTATAAGTTTTATGTTCAAATTGGAGATTGATCTTACAAATTTTCTTGTGCTAACTTGGCTAATGTTTGATCCTTTTTAACATCTAGAACTTGAAATCGTCTATCAATTGGAGAAACTCATGTAATTTCTGATGATGTGTTGTAGGTTTAATTGGACCAAAGATGTTGAAGAAAGATCAAGCAAGGGATAAGGAGCTAATTGGTAGAACCAAGGAAAAGAATCAAGCACTTTTTGGGAACAAGGAGCCATGCCTAGGCCAGAGAATTCCTAGCCTAGGCATGATATTCTCGGTTGATGGAATTCTGAGAAACATAGAATGCTTGGCCTAGACCAAAGATTTCATGGCCTAGGCATGGCGTGGATTGAAGCTTGAAAACGTGGAAGGCCTTGTTCCATGCCTAGGCATGACTTTCTTGGCCTAGGCGTGGATCAACTAAAGCTTGGTATGACATTTCCTCGCCTAGGCCAAAGAATTCCTGGAATATGCCTTGTTAGCTAACTCGGATCCGAGTTTCTCTTTATGTTTTAAGACCCAATTAAATGGAATGAATTTTCATTCTATACTTAGCTCCTTTTAGAGAAAGAACCTATGGGTTTTTGGAGATTCAATTCTAGAGAGAGAAACCCATCAAGATTGAAGATTAAAGGGCAAGAAGGAGGAGAATACCCAATCTACAAGCTCATATACTCTAGTTCTATCTCTTCCTATCTTTTCCTTACTCTTTGTAACTTTGAATGGATCTTTTTGTAGTATTGGTTTCCTTTATATCTAGGGGATCTTTTAGATCCCATTATGGATATGAGATTTTTGTAATTGTCTATAAGTTTTTTTTAATGGATGAATTCTTGTTTACCCAATTCTATAATTGATTGTCCAATTGCTTGATCACCAATTGATGTTGGGCATCTCCTATATCTAAATATAGCGATAGGAGAATGGGACCATGATTTCGGGTAATGCATGTTCAATTTCACTTGTATGACTGGATGTATTGATTAGCCAATGGGATGAACACATATCCATTGGCCATATATAGCATATGTTTGAAACAAGTACTTAGTGGGTTGAAACCATTATAACTTGTTACCAAGTGGTCTCAATAATCAAGAGGGGGTGAATTGAGTATGTAAAATAATTTACAAATCTTTCGCAAAACGCTTGATGATTAATTTTCGTTGAAGATATTGTTTATCAAAGTTGAATGGATAGAGAAGATAGAGGGGATACACTTATAAGGAAAACAACCAATCAAGATAGTATACAAGATATTCAATAAAACAGTGCACAAAGTAAAGGAAATAAGTTTAGGAAGACAAACACAAAGCTTTATTGTAACACCCACCATAGGGTGCCACATTTATGTTACTTAATTACCCAAATACCCTCAAGATCATAAAAAGTGATGTTGTGATAAAATACGAGTTGTAATTTTTTTTTATAACAATAAAATAAACTTAGCGGAAAATAAAACTATTATACAACAACCTCACACATAATTTACATCATATACATATTACACAAGTGCTGTCAGGTTTATTTATTACAGACCATGTCTCGAAACAACAAACACACTTAAATAATTACAGACATAGTTTATATCAGAGTTCAAACTTGCCCAAGTTTAACTAAGCTGCAAAACCCTCAGACGGGTCCTCCTCAGATTCCTCAGCAGATAAGAATCCGTTATTACGTGAAGCTCTACGGACAGGTGTCCGTGCAGACGACACGATACTTATCGCACTAGGAGTACGGTAGTAAGCTCCCCAATACTGCCTAATGGATAGTGGAAACTCTAACTATATATAAATATTGACACTGAAATAGGGGTTCCCTTGTTCAAGCCTACTGTAAGTAATGTTCAGATCCCCTATATAAAATATACACTGCCGATCCAAATGAACATGCCATGCCTCCGGGCCTCCGTGAAACTGTAACGTCACGTATCCTAGGAAGTTAGGCATTTCCATCTTCTCAAAATTCTGTGTCCCCAGACGTGAGAAGTAGTTCTTCTTCTCCTTCTTGTACTATTTCTTTCTCAATGTCTTCAGCCAATTATAAATACAATATACAAATATACATACAAAGAGGTGAGATTACCTACGCCAATACCAACATGGTAGCATAGAGATAACATAACAGCATACCATATAAACACATCATATTACAAATATGGCATCAACATATTATCAATCAAAATTAACATTTAATAATTACAGGAAAATGCCATCTACACTAAGCAGATATTTTAAAAAGTATAATTATCATAATCAATATTTCACAACTATTATGTTTCACAGATGTGAGCATTTATGTTAATGCATGAACACATAGACTCGATTTCCTACTCCATGGAGCTAAACTCGTGGAGAAATTGATCGAAAAGATCTGTCGGTACCACGTGCCTCAGACCAAGTGCTATAATTATATCTTGCACATCTAGCACATACACGACAGTCTTTATCAGATCTCGATTAAGAATAGTGTCTCGGTCCGGATCATCGGTGTGTTGCATCGGTCTAACCCACGGTACAGAAGAGCTACCAACTGCCTATTGTGAGCAACCCGCACCTCGATGCCCCCAAGGTCAACGAGTGACCTACACTACGCGTATCGCACCCACTCAAGAGGTGTACGTTTCTCCTAGGCAATTAGCCATATACAGTCCATCGGACCATTTTCAATGCATATGTAATGCACCAATTACCAACCAAAGGTAAATCACATAATTTCTCATACCAGGTTCAAATACTGTTTTACATTCGTATATTAACGCCAATTACAGGCAACTTCTCAATTTCTTGTACAATATTCATATATTGATTTTTAACTGTAAAGTTTACTATATAATTAACAGCAAAATCACATTACCATGTTTTTCTCATTCATAAAATATTTTTGTCACGTTTTCACAGTCACGTAATATTTTATTACGTAAACAATGATTTATAACATTTTCTGTTACGTTTAAAAAAATTGCGTAATCATTTTCTACTGTATTCTAAATTGCGTAAAAATATTCTTTTGTTTTTAAATCGCACATCAATTTTTCTACAACATTTCGATCATATAAAATATTTAAACGCTTTGAAAATCGCGTAGAAATATCTTAACGTTTTTCAAATTGTGTAACTTAAAAATTACGTTTTTGAGTTACGTAAATCATTTTTTACCATTTTTACCCTTCGTAAAATATTTCTTAACTTTAAAAATATTATTTTGGACTTTTCTTACAATAATATAATTTCTTACTTTATTTTCTTCCTATTCTTAGTCAAAAATTCTTTTCCGTAATCTATTTTCTCAAAGTCACTTTTTATTGATTTAATTTTACAAAATCACATTTAGTTGATTTAATTATTGTTTCTAATTTTAAATTTCCTAACGTTTTCCAAAACCCAATAAATAAATTCTACGTTAGTAAAATTTAAGTTACAAACGTTTTCTTTTATATTTCTAAATCACTTCTAAAAATTAATTCTCTTTAAAATAATTTGAAGTTCAACACTTTCAATCTCCTTTTCTTTTATTTATGAAAATTCCACTTGATAACACTTTAGTTCCCTTTCCAATATTTGTATTTGAAAATTCTTATATTTTATAACATCAAAATATTTTTCTAAAATTATCAAAACCTTATAGATGGCCATTGGAACTATGAAATATTTTTCTGCTAACTTAAATAAATTCCATTCTTGTTTCTACACAAAATAAATTCATGAAAACACAACTCTTAAAACCGTGTGCATTCTTTTTACAAAACAAATCCTTTTGTTTATTTTCTTTACTTCTCTAATCATTCAATTTTTATCATTCATGAAAATATAATTTTGTGAACACCAAATTGGTTGATGTCTTAACCGAAATTTACTTTAGTTCAAGGACTAAAAATTAACTCTATAGTTCTTAAAATTTTTTTAATAATAACTTTAGTCTTGGAAGTTCAAAATCGTGACCTCCTCCATGGCCTTTGGAGCTAAAATTTTGCTTATTTCAACATACATCCATCATAATATATTCAACATATATCATCATGCATATTATAAGCATATCATATAAACAAATAAAAATCATACTAAGCATGCATACACAAGTAAATCATGTAAAGCACATCAAGCATAGGCAAAAATAATCAAAGCACATAACACACATAAATTATTACATGACCATGGATAGGAATCCTCACATGGATTCACCATCCATCAAATATAAAACCATCTCTCACCACCATGCTTGGTTGGTGAGATGGATCTCCTTCTTACCTCTTGAAGAACCACCAAAAAGCTTGTTACTTTGTGTTTTGAACAAGATCTCCACCAACACAAGTTCTTAAACATGAAACAAATACAAGAAAATTAGTATATCAATCTTGAATAAGAAGAACCATGGATCAAACATGGTTTAGAACACGAAAAAGAAAAGAATAAAAGAAGTTTCCTTACACTTCACCATCAAAAACTCTAGAACTTGATCTTAGTAAAAGTCCTTCAAGATGGAAGATTTAGAGAAAGTCTTCAACATGAAAGTTATTTAGAATAAGGTAAGGATTCAAGAAACTAGGTTATATGAAATTAAAGAGTGATGGAGGAGAGAGTTAGGGTGCTTGGCCGAATGGTCTTCTTTGGGAGAGGAAATGGAGTTTTCTTTGGTTGGTTTCTTGAAACTTAGTGAAAAAGTGAAGGTGTGATAATGTGAAGTGTAAAAGAATGAATTATTTGGCCTTTAGGACTATGCATGGCCGTAGCATGCATTGGAGAGAAATGGAAAATGAAGTTTGAAAAACATGATCATTAATGATCAATAGGAAAAATAATAAATGGTCTTGACACTTGGCTATTGTTTTTATCTTTTTCTTTGGCCTAAAAAGCCTACACAAAGTTGTCTCCCCTCTTCCTTGCTTCTCCAAACCGTCCCCCTCCTCTTCATACATTCTAAATGTGACAAATTTCATAACCATCACTATAAGTCATCCTAACCATTGATTAAAAGAATGGTTTGGATTAAAAATAGATACTAGGTTTAAGTTATAGATAGAAGACTTCATTTGAGCCATTGGATCATTTTTGGCTTGCAATCCTAACCATTGAATGTGTCTCCAAAATGAAGGGTCAAGATTACACCTTCAAACTTTACATCCAAGGATCCAAAATGATTGTAGTCATTTTTTATGACCAATTCTCCACCATTGATCTAAATCCAAATCCAGTGGTCATTAATGATCCATCTCCACCATTGATTAATTCTACATCCAAGGGTTCATAATGGTCATAGTCATTTATAAGACTAAATCTATACCCTTGATTTAATTTCCATCCAATGGTTATAATTGATCCTATTCACTTTTAAAATCAAATCTCCAACGTTAATTAAATCAAGATTAAATTTTCAACTGTGATTAAATCGATAGTGGATATCCAAACCACTAATGTTGACTTAACAGTATAGAATTTTATTTTTTATCTGTTATAACCGTACAAAAGAATATATTTACTGTTTTTTTATTGTTTGATAATTAAATACAGTACAAAATACAATAAAGGTAATTTTCTAAAACTGTTTCCGGATTCAGGTTTAGTAAGATCCCCTGTCTCCGTCTAAACAGTACAAATTTTTCTATGCGTAGAAAATTTTTCACTTTGCGGGACCCACCTGGGCCCACAAATAGTAAAAAATTTTATAATCACACATAAAATCACAAAAATTAGAAAACTCACAAATATCACATCAGATTACGTAAAATAATTAAGACTTTTCAGTAATAATTAAATTGTGTAAAATTTTTCCGGCCCGAAAATTATTATTTTCCTGACATGGAGCAAATTACTCAAAACGATCAAATATACTGACGGAAAATTCAAAATAATTTTACAATACACAAAAATCACTAAACAGTAGAATTCTGTTAACTGTCAAAATTACTGTTTAACAAATAGAAAGTTTGGGGTGTTACATTTATCCTGGTTTAACCACCAATCCACTTGTGGCTTACGTCCAGTCAAGTAAACACTCGAGATTTTCACTATATCTTCAACCTTCAAATAGGTGCTTGACAACCTTTACAAGATGGAATACTCAACATACCTTGAGATATCTCACCCTTACAGTTTTGAGGGACACTCTCTTTGTAGATTATATAGAGTATGAATGATAAGAAACTCTCTTAAGAGTGTATAATACTAATTGAAGAACAATGGTATCAAGGATTCACACTTTTAGACGCTCAAAACAGAATATTGATTGGAAGTAGGGTAAAACTCATTTTTAATGCTCAAGAATGTTTTCAGAATGTTTTTCCAACTTGTAATTAATGCACAAACACTTTCATTTAAAGCACAAAACATTTAAAAGCCGTTGGTGGTGATTGGAAGGCATTAAATGCTAAATAGAGCCATTGGAAATCTATTTCTAGTTGCGAAATAACTAGTTATGACTATTTCATGGTCGGTTATGTCCTAACTAGTGGCTTTTTAAAATGAGCCAATAACTGGTTATAAAAAAACCATAATCGGTTATGGTCTTTTGTAATCAGAATCCTACGCTTCTAACTTATCAAATAACCGGTTATGCAAAAGCCATAATCAGTTGTGGCCTTTTAAAAATTGAAGCATATGCTTTTGACTTCGGTGAATAACCGGTTATGGAAATCTCATAACCGGCTATGGCACCCTATTTTTGAATAAGACAGGTTTGAAAGGCCATAAATTTTTCGATACTTATTTATTTAAAACAAAAGACCATTTATTGGAAACATTGTTGAGTCTACTTTATAATGAAATAGGTTTTAGTTTAAAACTCAAAGAAGTTTCAAAGAAAAGGATAAATGAGTGACTTAGGGTCAGTTTTCTAAAGCCTAAACTTGACAAATTTTCATCCAAACGGGCTACCACCAAGATCAGTTATTCAAAACCAGTTGTTTGGGCATTTTATCAATCAAGAAACATAAATAAGGATTTAAAACTTTGTTTGAGCTTTGTATGTGTCCTTTTTACTTTTACACGTAAGACCTAAGTCTTATAAGCTAATCTTAACAAAACTTGGAACTTGATATTTGTGTTATCAATTCTTGCTTATTTGTTAATCATCAAAACTAAGTCCATTTTCCATTCACATAACTCACATGGACACATAATGCTTTAGGTAGTGGATGCACAATCAAGTGACCTAAACATAGACAACTTGAGTAAAATTAAGTTTCGTCTAACAAGACTAGTTCATTAACAATCACTTATGGAATTGCATAATCCAAATGAAATAATGGGTGAAAAGAGACCTTTAGGCCTTAAAACCTTTGTTATCTTTCTATCCTCTGTGTTTTGTGTCACTACCAAAAAAATCTGATTTAGAGACGGAAATATAGACAAATTTGATGAATTAGAGATGGAAAATAAAATTTAAAACTCAGAGACAGAATTTAGAGATAGAATTAATTCGTCTTAGAATTTTTCGTCTCTAATTCCATCTCTATTTGGTCAATTTAAAGTCAAATATTGTTAGAGATAGAATTTACCCATCTCAAATTTTTTCGTCTCTAATTTCGTCTCTATTCAGTCAATGTGATGTTTTAAAAAGTCAAATATGTTTAGAGACTGAATTTAGAGATGGAATTTACTCATATTTGAATTATTTGTCTCTAATTGTGTCTCTATTTGATCAAATGAATATTTTAAAAATTCAAAGATATTTAGAGCGTTTGTGTTCCATCTCTAATGTAAAATTTTGAGCACAAATGCAACCCAGGCCACTCCATTTTCTTCTTTCAGTAGCCTAACAACTGAACCCACCAAAATAAAAAAAAACTCCCCAAAATTGAAAACTAAACTCTAGCAAAAGAGAACGGCAACGACGCATCCACTAGGCCACAACCCACCGCCATTGGTGCAGGACTAAAGACAGCGACTTGCAACCACCACCGCAGCGCAAAAGTGGTAGAACACGAATCGCAAGTCACAATCACCATGCCTACGCACAAAAGGTGACCACCCACAAACGTAGAACCACCACCTTCTTCTCTGGACTCGTGCTGGCACTCCCCTCCGACCTATGCTTGACTGCTTGTCATCTCTGTCAGAGACCCAAAATGTCAGTATTGATACACTATTATGCCACTGACTAACAAAGATTTGATCACTATTACGCAACAGAGATTTGACTTGCACCTCGATGCTCCGAGCGCTCTCTCTCATTCCAATCTGACATTGCCTCCTTGCTATCGTCATTCTTATCATCTCCTTTCTCTACAATTTCCTGAAATTCCATTTCCTCCCAGACCTTTTCTTCGGATTCTCAAGGTCCTCCGTGGAGTTGACCTACAATTCCTGCTATGAAATCTACGAAGGCATTGTTTCCAAGTGTCAGATTCTTCATGGGAGGTGTGCCTAACCATCTCTTCATTTATTTATTTTTTTCTTTTTCTGTGGTTTTCTGGGTAACCAAATAGGTTTCAATGTAAAAGTGAAGTTTCATTTTAGTGATTTTGTTGTTTATGGGTGAGGAAACACTAACAGGTATTTGACGACGCCATGGCTTTCGAGCCCTTATCTCACTACTAGAAAAATCAGATGGGTGTAAGGGTCATGTTTTTCAATCTAAGTTGTATATTTGATGGGTTGGGTTATTTGGGATATGCTGAGGTTTTGTTTCTTACTTTCTTATGTAATTTGCAATGATAGGAATGAGTTTGTTCTCTATATACCTCTTTCTTTGCTTTGTGAATTTGTAAAGAATCTAGAGAAAAATGCCAAATTAATAATTGATATTTTCTAAGTAAGAATTTGAGCGAGATGAACCTCTTGAAGTAGTAGTTGAGACTAAATTATTGAAATAACAATTTGAAAGAGATGAAAATAATTGAGACTTTGTTCAAGTTAATATTATTAAGTTAAATTATTGTTCAACAAAATGTTGAACGAGATGGACTTTGTTAAATTTAGTCTCAGTGCCATCCCAATTTGGTGGGTTGGCCTAGTAAGCTAATATTAATTAATATTTGTGTTGAATAAGAATTTGTCCGAGAAAGGTAGTAGTAATCTTGCAAATTATATCTGAACTATAGTATTGAACAACTTAAAGAGACTTGTTAAAAATAGATGAATAACTTATTGGCCTACTGTGGTTCCATTTGGAAATCTCTCTCTGCAATGTTGTTACAACTGAAAAGTGATATTAAGTTATAACTTATAAGCTATTAAGTTACTAAACTTCTTAGGTTCCATTCATTGTACATGCTTGATCAACTAGTTGTTGACTTATTACAATATTGTGCTTTTCTGATTCAGACAATAAATGCAAGTTAGAATAAGGGCTGTGTAGATTTGAAGTTTGGGAAGAATAGCAGTTATGTTTTTCAATCTGAGTTGTATATTTGATGGGTTGGGTTATGATAAAAATATATTTTATTCATTTTATAATTCTTTCACTGGGCTTCTTAAGGTTCAATTAGGCATAATTAAGTTGATTTTGTCACATTTTATGATATTGAGCTTAACTGGATCATTGAAAGAATTATTGCTTGAATTGGCCTAATTAATTTGTCTATTTGGCAGCGTTCAGTAAACTAGCTATAATTTGAGTTGCAAATATATGGTTAATGTGATTCTGGTCTTGTAAGAAAGTTAAAACAATTCTCAACAACTTTCATGAAGATCTCAAGGGCTAAATCACACGTTTGGATAATTTAAATTGGAGTTGAAGCAAGATCCAGAGTGATGATCCTGACAGGTTGACCTCTATGCACTCATCAGCCCATATCTTGAGTTGTAAGAATGATATTGGGCTGAAACTAGCAGCATTGGAAAGCTAAGACAAAAGCCTACAACTTTCATGAAGACCACTTTTTCCAAATTCTGACGGCAGCCATTAGTTAAGCACCGAATCATTTTGGAGACAAGCATCTCAATAATTTTTCACTATTCACAATTATCAAACAACTCCCTTGGTATTTTTCACTTATTATCAAATAACTGCATTGTCATTTTGTATTTCTCAAGCTCTATAAAATGGAGCATTGGCTGCTCATTTTTTGCATCTTGGCTTAGAAATCAAGATCATGCTATTGTGTTATTTATTTCTCTTGTTGTAGTTTTCTTTTATTCTAAATAGAAGTTATGTTCATCTTTTTCTTCTTCTCTCTTTCTTTCCTCTTGTTCACGAGTAACTGATTTTCATTTTACTTGAGTGAAATGGTAAAGCTTTTGATAATAAATTAAGGTTAGATTAATTTCTTTCTTGTGCTTGAATGATGTATTATCAAGTGGTCATTATATGTGTTGTATTTTGTTTCTAATCAATTTAGAAATCCTCCTTATAAAGTGGAGATCTTGATTCATTATAGACAAGAGGTTGACACAATGAATGCTTGAGCTCATTTACAAGTATTGGCGTTAGTGGATAATTAAAGGAACCATAATATAATTACATATATAATCTTAAATGAACTTTGAATGTTGTATTTTTCGATTGGAACCTCTATTATGTATGGATTTCAATTGAGTTATAAAAAGAAATAATCTTATCTTTAATTTATTACCAAGAGTGGATCTCTTAGCCTAAGCAAATCCTTTTTCATTTTAGAACAACTTTTATCACCTTTATTGTTGTGACAAATCTTTTCCTTACCTCAAAGAATTTTTTTCATCAATTTCCTGTGAATCGACCTCAGACTCCCGAGAATTTATTGCTTGAAATAACCTACACTTGGGTTTGCAACCTATAATTTGAATCAAGTTTTTGGCACCGTTGCCGGGGACTTGATTTGAAGAACAAATTTATTGATATTTTCTTTCTTTTGAAATTGGTAGTATTATCTCAAATGGTACACACCCTGACAAATTAAAGACTCCTAAAGTGCTCAAGTAGGATGAAATAAAAAATAGACAAGCATTTCACAGAGACAGTTCAGAATCTCATGAACAAAGACACCTGAAGTCAAAATTGTTACTCTTCTTGTTAAGTAACCCAACAACTGTCGACGCTTCTGTTACCCATAAGGTCAAGTTGTTTTCTTTACTTCTATAGAGTCCTAGAGGCAGACCTGTGTAATGATTCTAAATTTTTTTTTTCCTAGATACACTTGGAAGAGATTGATCAATAGAATTTTTTTTAGTAAAATATTGATTGACAAAATGATTTAGTTGGGTTTTCTTATTGCAATGAAGTTAGTTTTAATGTTAACATTTATTTATATTTTTAGATATTTTCTTGTCTATAACATATTTGGAACTGCTGCAAGTTAGAGTATGTACTACCTGAGATTATTGAATTTTTGCTAAGGTTTATTTTGTAGGAGATACTATATATATGCTCCTTGCAAATGATGCTTTGTTTCCTACCAGTTATTAGAGTTACCATTTTATTGTTGGATTTTGATGTTGGATTCTAATTTGATAGTTCAAGTGGCCAATATGAGTGTTGCGAGATTGCAACTGATTTTAAATAAAAACACACTATATATATCTATTTGAAAAATTAATTCTTGTTTCAAATTCCTAATATCTATGAATTATTTCCTTACCTAGGAAGTAATATGAGAGCTGAGAGCTAGTTGGAAGTATCTTGGATATTAGAATACGATTTCTTCATATTAATAGGTGCTGAAAGCGTCTAGTTGTGACAAATCCCAACTAGATGAATACATTTTTTTAATATTTTTTAAAATATTAGAGACGGAAAAATCCGTCTCTAATTTAGAGATGAAAATAGAGACGACATTTTTTCGTCTCTAATTAAAGAACTGAGATGAATTTTATAACTGAATAGCGACGAAATTTTAAAATTTAGAGATGGAAAAAATTTGTCTCTAAATTAGAGATGAAATTAAATTTTCCGTCTCTAACAATCAGAGACGCCACTTTTAGAGACGAAGCAATTTTCATTTCTAATTCCGTCTCTAAATATTTAGAGACAAATTTTTACATATTTAGATATAGAATTTGTTCTGTCTCTAAATCTGAAAATTCTAGTAGTATGTGAATTTTCTCTATTTCTTGCATTTTTTATTTTTGTTCTTTAATTGATTTTGCTTAAGCCTGAACAAGGTAATTGTTTAATCACTAATACGATATTCTTCCAAATTTTTATAGAAATGATACTCTTTCAATCACTCTTTATTACTTATGCAACATGTACACTTACGGTTTGCCCGCCCCCTAATAGTTATATAGTTAGTTATGAATCAGTTAATTGTATCAAGTGTATAAATACAATGTACTCAGTTCATTCAGTAATGCAATCAATAATTTCATCTTGCCACACTATCTCAATCATGTTTTCTCTCCTTCTCTCATCCTCCTACTGATACCTTTAAATACAAATTGGCAACATAGGTCTAAAGAGGAAACTCATCCTTTTCGGATGAAGTAGCAACGTTACTTGTACTACTAGTAGCAGTGGTACAATTAGGAGAGACAAAAAAAATTAGTCAAAATGAGAAAATACACCTAAAATATGTAACCATAAAAAAGAAAATTAAATTAAAAAAATGTGCAGGCAACGATATTATATGCACATTAATATTAAATACTAACATAATATGGACATTTGTGCCATTTTAACGTATTCATCCATTATTTATATTAGATTAATTTTTTTAAAACTAACATGTCTATACCCAGTTCGTATGAATACCAGTGCTTAATCATTTTTATTAGTGCAACATAGGATGTGAGATTATATACAAGCTTTTATTTATTGGATAGACTATAATTTTGGGCTTCTCCTTAGAGAAATTAACTCTGAAATCTAAAGTCATCCATGAATGAAGAAGGCAAATAGATGGTTGTTTAAATAAAGAGACAAAGCCAGTAAGTTAAGCTAAAGTTAAAATCTTAGACAAAACAATTGTTAAAAGGGTTGTTGGATGGATTAGTATCATAACAATACTTGTAAAAATATTCTAATAAAAAATTAAAAAAAGCCAGTAAATTAAGTTTGTCGACCCAAAACACATTACAAATATTAAATTGTTAAAAGGAATGGTAAGAAATTCAGATATTTTTGTATATACTCAATTTACATAATTTTTGTATATTAAGTTAATAAATAATTAATATATTATTATTTTAAGGATTTTGCTAATAATTTTTTTAATTTTCAAATTCATCTTCTAATTAGTTTTTGTTCTAAACTAATTCACTAAATTATTAAAATACACAACATTTTTTTGAAGATTGACTCCGTCTAACTCCGTTAGTGTCATTATCTTAAGTGACAAAACATCGTCGTGCCACATAAGAACCAAGTTGGTTTAGTCCATTGTGATGTTAATGGAAGTAGCTTTTAAGAAAATATATTAATTTAATAATTTAAAGAACTAATTTAGAGCAAAAAAAGTTAGACGATGAATTTAAAAACTAAAAAATTGAAGACCAAAATAAGCTTCTTCATCTACCTATTATTTAATATAAAATACAGGTATGTTAATTATTTAACTTAGTCTACTCATAATTAAGTTTACGCAAGAATTTGTTCATGTGACCTTCGAAATCCATGTTTTGTACTACCCGCATTAATTGTGTGAGTACCTTGTGGATGCCATGTTGGTGATCTTTCTGCTCAAATCAGCAACATTGGCCCATGTACAATTTACTACGAAAAGAACCCACCTTTTCTAAATTCGATCACTGTTAGCTGCTGGTATATAGCAACATTCTTAAATCCCAAAACCCTGCAATGGGCTCTTACAAAATTAATTAATATTGAGAGGGCCCAAAGATTTTCAGATAGAATATATTATGCCTGTTGGAAGTTGGAACAACTCAAGCATATCTTACAAATATTCTTCGTTTCATGATTCCTTCACAATATATCTATAATAAATTGCATACCCTTTAAACGACTGCTGCTGAGAGCTTGAAAGGCAGAATATATATACACGTTTGAAAAGGAAAATCAAGAGAGAGAAATGAAAAGCATCTGTATGATTCATCTAGATAAAAGGGAAAAAGAAAGAATGAAATGAGGGCATCTCTTTGACCCATAATCATAGGTTTGCTTAGAATAGAAGTAGTGGCAACCATCATGGCAATCATCATTGGAAATCTTATCGACGAACAACTTTTAGCATAAAATATAATTGTATTGGGTCATAAAGAAGAAGTAGATAAAAGCAAGCAGTGGCCTTCGGACACATAAACCTTTTCTAGAACTCGTGCATGTGTGGCAATTAAGCCTAATTCTGAACCCTATCAATTAGCTAGGTGAATGCAATATAATATATTTTTTTGTACGTATGTAATTTTTATTTTAAAATATTTTTATCTAATAAATAAAAGATTAATTTTTTAAGATATAATTAAATAATTAAATAAAAATTTTGTTTAATAATATTATTTTTATACACATAAATTTTAAGATCAAATCTAAAATTATATACTTAAAAAATATGAATTCTTTTTACTCGAGGGTTGATATACGTATGCAATATGCGGATCAAATACTAGAGAAATGTAGGTTGATAGGTATCCTACATCTTTCTGCGAAATCTTGAAGATGTTTTATAGTTACTATTATATAAAATGGAAAAAGAAAATAAAATCGCTAGATATGGGCAATGATGATTTCGCGGCGTCAAAATTATTGCTTGGTGTATATGATCCCTAACCAAACTTTTAATCTCATTTTATGTAAGATTCGTTGCACTGACATAAGCATGGTTGCTTGAATCTCAGGCGCTGCGCACTTGTCTATTTTCTTGTCCCACTAAATTCCGAATGATCAAAAGATTGATTAAATAAATGCATAATTAATTGGAACTTAACTATGAATTTGTTTGGTCTATCTTTTTCATATGGGCACATGACACACATATTTATATATTGTTTATATTACTTTTAAAATTTATCAACTGATGACACATAAATTCATCCGTCCCAACATGCACATAAAAGAGAAATAAGAGAGGAAGTGATCTCATTTCTTTCTAGATTTGTTCGTATTGGGAAAATCTTTTATATATTAAATTATCCAAAGCAAGATGGGTTACGCCACTTGTGATAAACATATATAGTATATATTAGATAGTGTAATATTATACAGTCAGAAAAAATTGATAAAATTCAGTTTAAATTTGTCAAGATTAATTGAAGGGTAGTTATAGAAAAAGTCAAAGAAGTAGGCATCAATCATGTATCCAAAAGCTAATAATAATTTTAACTCATTCTAACCAAAATTCTCACAAATTCTAATATCTTCCTTTGATAAAAGCGGTCAAAATTGAAAATTAACGAATAAAATTGCTACTGGAATATCTACGATAAGTTGGTAACTGAAAGTTGAACGATAAATGATTTTCTTTTTTTTGGTTTTTTAGAGTATTTTTTATTAAATAAGTAAGAAAATAATTTCTCGAAATACAGTCAAATGTTAAAAAAAAAAAAATTTCAACGGTATTTTTTTTTCTTTCATATAAATTTCAGAATCGAATTCAAAATTATATACTTAAAGAATTTGAATCATTTCTAGTCGGACTAACACATGTTGATATGAATGATTTTCTTTAACTAAATAAAAAATTGATACGATTGTTAGAGATAAAAATCATTTATAGCCCTCTGCAGATTCATTTCTTATTTTCAAAACGCCTTCAATTCATTTATTTATATATACATTTGATTTTAAATTTACTGGGGACAGAGGATTTCTTATCAGTCATGAAATCCATTAATTAAACATTTTTGCTTCTTATAAGCATTATTTTTCGTTAATCTGAAACCCTTATTAATTAATTAAAGTCAGTGCACAAAACATCAACCCCTGGACTGTTTGTAAGCAATACATATGCGAGTTATATACTAACACGAGTACTACGTTCTTGAAGCGGTTAAATTTGTTCACATACGCAGTTCCATGTTGAAGGATTTTTTAACGAGTGCACTAAGATCACTCCTTAAAAAATTTTAATTAGAAGTTTTGTATAAAAATTTTTTTATTTTTAATTTTAAATTCTTTAAATGCTCTATTTTTTATATAAAAAAAAGCTTCCTATTTTAGATCCTTAATAAATATAGTAATCTATAGCAAATCTCATATTGAATTATACTGTAAGAAATATTTTTTATAACTTTTGATTGGAGTCGCTGGTGGTGAACAAAGCATGCTAGTGATAGTCAAAGAAGCCTTTCTCAGTCAAATAGCTTTTTACTTTTAAGGTGGAGGTTAAAGGCACAGAATTCATATATTGAAAATGATGTTATTACATTTTTTTTATTACATAATCTTTTATTATATTTTTTATTAGTTATAATTAAGTGAGAAAAATAATAAAAAAATATAATCAATAATATAAAGAATAATATAAAAAATAATATAAAAAATTCATAGTTCTTCATATATCTGAAATGAATGACAAGAGTTTGAAGCATACTTGTATGAGCCTAGATCTGGTTTATGGCCAATCTGATTTTTGTTTATTATGGATTTTTGTAATAAACTTCTCAAATTTTGGTAAATACAATTTGTAATATTTGAATACAATATTTAATAAATTTTATTATAAAATATATTCTTCTATTATATTATATGTTCTTATTGAGTAATTTACATAATTTTTTAATTTATCTTATTATCTAATTAATAAATTATTATCACTGTTAATTTAAAAATAATCTTTTTATATAATAATTTTTATTACTACTTTTTAATATAAATATAGTATTTTTTTAAAAAATATTTTTTTGTCTAAATTTTTCAATTTCATTACTTGATCTGCGACAAGACTACTTATCCGGTGAGTCAACATTTTCATTGGGTCGAGACCCAATCTGGTCATATAACTATGATTTGAAGAACTTGAAGTGGTTGGCAATGGCGAGTCTTATCAACATCAAATAAACTAAAGAGAAAGAAATGGTAAGAGAAATAAAACCTGGCCGTGAGAAGTTATTGTCAAGACTTACCGTTTACCTCACGCCCAGTTTCATTAGTAATTGAGTTTTAATTTTCAAACTTGGAATATTTTTGGTACACTCAATTGAAGTTGACACATCACATGTGCACGTATACTTGTCTCAATGACTGTCTGTAAATACTATTAGAATGACAATAGACATGTTTGTCTCTCTTGACCACGTTGAAACGAATAACATAAGTACATTAGTACGTGTTTGAGTCTGTGAGTCTATGAATAGAGAGAGAAAGAGAGAGAGCTTCAACATGGAAATCATATAACGCGAAAGATACAAGTCCTGGACCCCTTGAGGCCATTTCTTTGGTCCACGATGACATAAAGAATTTGTTGTGGGGGCTTAAATAGGGATAGGACCCCCCACCCCCTCCACCACATGCTGTTCTCTTGTTTGTCCTTTCTAATGACCTCACTCTGCAATTTTTCACCTGCTCTTTGCTTCTTTTCCACGTCTTGGTGCAGAGTGAGGAAGATTGATGGGTTTGATGGATTCTGAAATTATAACTATTGCATTCATTCAGAGGAACAAGAAGTTCAGAAAGCCATACTCACTTTTCTCTGAGCCCCAACAGTGCATATATCACACCCTTTCCTTTGGTTATTTGCAACAAAATTATTTAATTGTTTGTTCCAATGCCAAAATGTCCAATACTATAATCTAATATACCAATTAAAAGGGACTTGACGGATATAAGGGAGATATTCTGAGGGAAAGTTGATCAGGGATTAGATTTGGTTCTCCAAAAATTCCAAGAAGGAAAAAGTCGAGGCCTTTGGTGATCTCGAGGAGGAAAGCAGGGTCAGGGTAGCTCACACACACGCAGACAGACACTCACACACAGAGACAGAGATAGATAGATAGAGAGAGAGAGAGAGATGTATTGGAGGACTAATGGACGTGACTCTCACTTCTATAGCTAAGAAGAGGAAGAGCCTCTGCCAGACCCTTGTGTCCCTTATACCCATATTTTATTTGCAATAACAACACAGCAAATTTTTTATATTATTTTTATATAAGACTACTTGTAAATAATTGGTGAACAATATATATTCTAGGATTAACGGGACTAACAATCGATTACTTTACATAGTAATCGATTAATATCCCACTAGATATTTATATATAAGTAATAAAATGGTGTGAAAAAATGGTGTTGAACTATCATTTTCCTTTTCTTTGTATGTATTTGAGAGGGAGGGAAGACGTTCTGACTTATCTGGATTCTTATGAGTGTAACAGTGTCTGTGCTGTGTGCTGCGAGAGGGAGAAAAGTGACTGACAAAAAGTGAAGGGAGAAACAGAAGAGGTTGTGAGCATTTAGCTCTGTACATACTCACTGAGATCGCAAAGACACACATGAATATTCATAAATAAGAGAGAGAGAGAGAGAGAAATCATCGAAGAAAATAAGGATAATTTCACGATTTGAGGATCTCTTCTTTCTTCTCCTTACCAAAAAAAAAATAATACTTGGGGTTCAACAGTTTAACTTGAAGATTCATAACAACATAACATAAATATATATAGAATGAAATGACGGCTTGCTTTCTTTTGGAGGATGAAAGGTTTCACTGTTACTTTTCTTCAGGGAGCAAGGAGAGCGAATGCGGCTGAACTTGTTAGTTGGAACACTGCTTTCTCATTTGTTTCATTCTTTTTTTTTTTTTGCATATATGACCCTAACCCTATTATTTTCTAGGATTTTGAAAGGTTTTTTGCTGCAACTCCCATGATTCTGATCTCACCAGGATCGGATCAGAATTTTACCTGTCAAATTGCGAACTAACATTTGCCTAGAAATAAACAATTTCATGAAAAAAGGGTTTAATTATTAGTAAGGTTGTTCCATTCCATTGGTTTAATTAATGAAGCTACAGAACATTTTAATATTTACAGCTAACCAGGTAAAAAAGAAATGATATTTATTCTTATGCATGCAAGTTGTTGTCAATGTAGCTGCAGTTTATGAGAGAGAGGAAGAGGGGTCTCACTGTTTCACAGCATTGTCTGGGGGTGAGTGTTGGTGGTTGATAGTAACAGTTTCGAAGGGCTAGCTCGGGTACTTCTTGGAAGAGTGACAAAAGAATAAAAATAAAAATAAATATAAAAAAAAAGCTAAAAACCCTAAGGATCAACTACTACTACTTTTAGTATTGGATCCAATGAGGACAGCGACTGTGGCTCACTATTTTTGATATTTTTTTTATTAAAGAAATGAACCGGTAGAGCTGAGCCTCAGTCTCACGGGAAAGACTTGAGACTAAGTTTTTTAAACCAAGAGATTCATCATCCCACCTTTTTCTCAGTACATGATGAAAACTACAATTCAAAACAAGTTTGGATTGCAGCAGAGAGAGACACAAGTTCAGAAAAACACTGCTCGTTTTCCTGTTAGTTGAGTTCATCAAACACCATGCCCAATACCCAAAATGTATTTTCCGAAAAATCTAAAGACTAGATAGCAATAAGATGTTGTTGGATTATCAGGAAGACAGACTTTTACATGAAAAGTCTATACAACTCCACATGAGATTGAGACTTGAGAGTACTTATATACACTTTGAACTCAAGCTCAATATCTTGTTTCTGTGTATGTGATTGTGACATTTGCCAAAAATTAAGTTAACTCCCTCACACTCACTGACCTTACTTCTGGTGCCTTTATTTTAGGGAAATTATCTATCGAGGTTCAGCTAAAGCAAAATTTACTACGAGAACTTTTTAACGTTTAGGGAAGTAAACTCAACGGATGGTTTAACTTACCTTACGTACTCAGGTAATTAAGAATGGTAAAACAATATTCAAATCAGTGGTTTTGAACCAGCCATATAAAACGGGGTAATAAAGGAGTTAAAAAAACAAACAAAGAGAAAGTAATAAAAGGGTGGTCCATGAATAAGAGCAAAGTGGAAAGGAAAGGCAGGAATATATATAGGGTAAGTAGGACTAAGCGTCTAACCCGTAGAGTTAGGCTTTAGAATCAAGAAAACGTTATCTCTCATTTATTCTTAATCATAAACAATGACAGAGAATGTCAACTCCGCATGCACAGTGCACATGCCTAGAGTTGCACTGAATACACAATAAGAGGTCTAGTAGCCATACATTACTATATGCATGTTCTACCGACTTATTTAGGCCCTAGAGCCACACTTAAAGATTTTGGAAAGACTACCTAAGTTCTTGGCAGGGTTTAAACAATACATGTTCATCATCTAGAAAAATAAAAGCCACCAAATTAAATTAAGAGAAAACAGTAGACCTTCAGTCACCTAGCCTGAAGAGTCCAAGTAAGGCTACATAGCTAGAGACCACAACTAGACATATATAATACCACCATGCCATCAGATTTGCAGGCCATGCCTCAAAAAGCATAAACCCTAGATGTGCACACTGCAAATAAAATTCACAAATTACCTCCTCCTTCTCCTCCTCCCTCATTGATATCCTCCGAAGAGGTATGATCAGTCCAAGGAAGAGAATAAGGAAAAGAATAATTGATAGGAGATTGCCGATAAAACCCACCACTTGCTTCATTACCAAATCTTGCACTAAACTGTTGTCTTTGAGGCATTTGTTGAAGTGAAGTCATTGATGGCACAGGCAAAGATGCAGGAGGGATATCATTGCAGGCATAACGGAGCAAATCGGCATTAGCAGCATCAAGCTCCTTCTGGAGCCTTTGAACTTGTCTCTGGAGGAAAGAGATGGCACCTACGCAGCCATAAACCGGGTCTCTGACACGGGCCTCTGCTTCATAGGCAAGGGAATTCACTGCATCTTCCCTCTGGTGAGGGAGGAGCTCATTGAGGAGCTTTGTCACATTGCTAGCACCAAAAATCTTGTGGACGTTGGCGAATTTTTGGGGTTCTTCAGGTGGGAAGTAAGGTGCAAAAATGCATCCTGGCATGCATTTCCTCCTCAAGAATTTGCAGGCAGCACATGGAGAATTGTAAGAGCTGGATGATGATGATGATGCCATTTTTTCCCTGCACGAGAAAGATTGGTATAAAATCAATTATCAAATTTTCCCTTCTCATCTATGTCGAGTTCTCTAGTAAGAAATTTGTGTTTCAAAATTAGTATGAAATTGAATGTTCAGAAAATTGGATCTGATCATGATGCTATTTCAGTTACACCTCTATTCTACTATCATTTTTTTTTTGTCCCGTCTCGTTCGTTTAGTTGTGTTCTTTCTTTGATCATAGTCATCAACAATAACTACAAAATGGGGCTGCAAGGATCCTTACTATTATTAATTATTGATGCAAAAAATATAAGTAATACTACCCAAAAAATACTTCTTCTTTTTTTTTTTTTTGAAGAGACCCAAAATATATTTCTGAAAGACTTAAAATTGGAATAATATTAATTAGTCCGATCTTATAGACCCTTCAAGCCTTATTCCATTCCATCCCTCCTAAAATCTTTCATACAGGCCCTTCCCCAACACACACATTTGTAGACAAGACTTTGCTGGTTGGTTTAAATTTGAGGATTAGTTGTCACTTTCTTGTATTATATTATATATCTGACTATCTTTAACCTTTCTTTTTCTTTCACAACCTTTTTTTATTTCTTTTTTAAAATATATTTTCCTTCTTTCCCTTCTCTCTTTATTTTCAATTCATGAGAAAAAAATCAGTGAAGAATTCTTAATTTTCGACATTAAACTCCCTTCAGAGTGTTTTCTAAATTTGTTTCCCCATAAGTTTAGTTTCTGGGTTTGTTTTCTCTTCTTCTTCCTCATTTATTGGTCAGACAAGAAAACTTTATCTCTATCTTTCTTCTGCTGGAATTCAGCTGCATGATCAAGTAAAAAGTTATAATTTCATTCTGAAATTAAATCAGTTGAACCAGGGAGCTGGCTGCGGCAACAAGTCATGATTATATTTCATGGCTACATCAGAAAAGCATAAAATGGCAAAGCCCTAAACACTGGCTTTTCAAAAGGATCCATTTTGTTTATCAACCGTTACTTTACTTAAAAGAACCAAAAACAGATAAAATAACTATATATGCATAAAGAAAGGAGCAAAGAAGGAAGCTACATGAACATGATTTTACCTGTTTGTGATGTAGGTTTCTTTGATCAGATGAACTAAAAGGGAAGTACCTTTTTTCCCTTGTGGAGGTCCTTCAGAAGCTGCTCTTTTACCGTCACAAGACAAAATAGCCTTAGCCAATGAGAGATATAAGTGACAGATATGTTACAGGAGGAGCACCCTTAAAGAGGAAACCCTAATTGCAAGAGAGACGCAAAGAGAGAGAGACAGAGAGATATATAGATGGAGAGATAAGGGTGGAAACTGATAATTAAGTGGCAAAAGGTGATGATAGTATGAGGGGGAAGGCAAATAGAATTGAGTGGATGGAGAAGGAATGGATGCAAAAGACAAAGGTAATAAATGGAGGTACACTAGAAAAGAATGACTATGACCTTGCATCTAATAATAATATCAGGAATGTGGGGATCTCTTCCATTCTCATTCCCTCTCCAACTCATGCACTGAAATTATATTTTTGGGAAAACATCAAACCTGATATACTTAAACAGAAGTAAAGGGCACTAAGCAAATGGGCCGTTAATGGTATTGCAAATCAATTGAATAGGAAGGGTTTATAAATAAATAGAATACGAAACACCACAAGAAAATTAAAAACATAGACAACTGGAATTGTGTCACATTTATTATCGAGTTGGATCAAATAATTGACAATTATTAACACCGTGACCAATAAATTTGGATACTACTATTAGATATTAGATATTGAGTAATGTTATATTCTTCTATTCAATCATTTTAATAATCATCCTAACACTAAATGGAAAAAATATTAAATAAAAAAATAAATGTATCTAATGACTTGGGAATATAAAAAATATTTAATATTTTTTATATTTAATAATTAAGAAGATTAGTAGAGAAAATTTAATAAAAAGATAAATTATTTCTCTTAGATATAATATCATTCATGAAATTTCAGTTAATAGATTAAATTTTTAAGAAAGTTAATTCTTACTAAAGTGGTACTAAATATCGCACTATTTGATTATAAAGGCTTTAATACTAGCTAAATAAAAGATAAATTCTTCTAATGAAAAATTTAAATTATTAAGTAAAGACTCATAAATAATTTTATATATAACATAAATTTTTCCAAAAGCTTTAGGGGTTTGCTTTACTGTCTTCTTGTCAAATGGCGTAAAAATTATACGTGTGTGTACGGTCATCTTTTGCAAATGAGGCAGGGATAGTTGGACTTTTGTGCATCAACTGATCATGATCCGTCTTAAACCCTAAACAATGATGATAAAGTAGTTATTGTATTTTAAAAAATCGGCATGATATTGATGGTGATTAAGTATTCAATTGGCCCTCATTATGCAATTATATAATAACAGAGGTATGGTTATTTTTAACGTACTACAATAGCTCGGATTGACTGAGGATATTATATATGTTTAACAATATATAAGATAGATTTGTTTATTTCCTAATTTATTTCCATAACCTTTATCAGCGTTATGTTACTTTGGATAATTAAATATTTCCAAGAAATAAACACTTAATCATTGGTGGATTTGTTTGCAAACTTTAAACAGGTTAACTAATGAATTGACACTTTCTCTTAAGTATAATCATTTTAAAGTAAGCATATATAATTGGTTCCTGTACTGTTTAATTTATAGTAACTCAATCTAATAAAACTTTAATCCGCATACCCTATACTTCGAGCTACCATCTCTATATATCATTAATATTTCAGGGTGAATTGCAAAGAAAAATGGGATCAATCCATTGCCATCTGAAGACAATATACGTATATATAGCTAATATTTTATATTCAAGTGGTCATGGAACATATTTTAAGTCGATGGTCGAGATTTAGGAGAACATGACACTCAAGAAACAGGCCCTCTTGTCTGTTTAAGGCACTATAATCTGTAGGCACTCTAGTGAAGCCAGAAAATCTCTTTTACATATTAGAGCGATGAGTCATTTTGTATATCCGTAAATAATTGTAGTGCTGTTGCAGGAGTAGTGTTATTTCACGCCAAACTTGTTTTTGAAGTGGCAAATATATATATAGAGAGAGAGGAAGGATCAACTTACATCAGTGCAAGTCTTTTTTCTCTTACACATATTTTCAGCCGTTAGTTCTACTTTCATCTAATGGCTACTTTTAATGAAATAATCTCAAACATTAGATGAAAGTGGAACTAACGGTTGAAAATAAGTATAAGAGAAAAAAGACTTATACTGGTGTAAGTTGATCCCTCCTTATATATATATAATATAATATAATATTTGATGAGATGAGTGTTTATTGTAAAAAGTGCAAGGAGTGAATTTTGATTATTAAATCTTACGTAAATAATCAAGATTATAATATAATTGCATGTGACTTTTTTAAATGGTTACATGATTTTTAAATAATTTTTAATCTTGATCATTCATGTATAGTTATATAGTCAATATTTACTCATCTCACTAAATATGTTATATATATATATATATATATATATATATATATATATATATATATATATATATAAGTAAGTAAAATTGACTTGAGAAGGGAGTATTTATTACTATAATTTAATACATAGAGTTAATAATAATAATAATAATAATAATAATAATAATAATAATAATAATAATAATATAATTGATAATATTATTAAATTCTAAATAAAAAATTATTAAATGAAAGAGATAGCATATAAAAAAATTAAAATTCATTTTTAACATTGTATTAATTTAAATTTGAGGATTTTAATTTAAAAATATATTAAGAGAACTTAATTATTTAAAATAAGAATTAAACAAAACAACTTTTTTATACAAATTATAAATATAAAATATAAAATAACCCGTGCTAAACACAGGTAAGATAACTGATTTGTTTTAGCCTTAACTTCTTCTATAAGACTCAATCTTTTTATATGAAAAATAGAGTATTTAATATATTAAAAATTTTTAAAAAAATATTTTTCATGCAAAATTTTTTATTATAGATTCATTTACAAGTGCTAAAAAATATCCATCTTTTTTATAACTTCACAATAATCAAATTTTCTCTCATTTAATTATTCCATATTTGTAGAAATTAAAACTCGCCGCATTTAATATTTTATGCAGTTGAAGTTGGAGCTCTAAAGGTCAAATTTTAATGAGTAATGTTATATCCTCCTACCTAATCATCCTAATAAGCATCCTAATACTGAATGAAGAAAGTATTAAATAAAAAAGTAAATGCATTTAATGTCTTAGAAATATAAAAAACATTCAATATTTTCTTCATTTAATAATTAGGAAGATTAGTAGGAGGATTGAATAGGAGGATAAATCATTTCTCAATTTTAATTGTTGCGGCAACTACTTTCAATTTTATGTCTCTATCGGCATATGTAACTTTTAAGTTTTTTTTTAGAGTATCCCTCACCTTCTTATCTAATATATGAGAGATTATTTTTTTAGGATACAGTCAGGCACTTAAGTGAAAACTCCTCCCAACGATGTTATTTTGTCCATACATATGAATTCTGCAATCAGACCCAAGACTATATATATACTTAAGAGACTCAAACTCCTTTCACTTAGACACATTGTTAGTCTTTTTGTTTTGTGTATATAAATGTGTGCTCCCAATTTTCACTCTTTAAATATTTTCTTTTCATTTTTCGGAGAACTATTAAAACAATTTTGCATTTTGGATCACTAATAATCACGTTAACTAATGTTTTTTTGTTACAAATAATAATGTTAACTGATGTGGTTATACTTTAGGCTATGTTTGGGATGATGACAATAGAGGGAATAACTGTTGTGAAATGTGTTATATTTTCAAAAAAATAAAGTCTCATGTTGGTTGGAAGTAAGTCTTTGTAAGAGTTTATATATCATATTGTGTTTTGGGCTTTGTAAGAAATAAATTAGGTGATGGGTTTGCGTGCAAAAAAATGGGCTTGACTAGTGCAAATCATAAATTTACCCTCCCTGCGCATGATATCATGAAGCCCTGATCTTTTTGTTAAATATTTAATTAATTTTAAGCATTACCAGAAAAATTAGTTTTTGAAGAGGTCAAAACTGATTTGGTCGTATTTGACCTGGTCTTCACAACGGGTAGATTTGTTTTCAACGAATAAATTAGTTTCCAATAGACAAATTTGTTTTCCAACAGTCATATTTCTAACGTTATTATTTCAACAGTCATATTTCTAACGTTTTTATTCCAACGGACATGTTTCTATCAACCTAACGTTAATTTCTATTTTCTAAACGGTTCTTTCTGTCTTCTATAAATACTGTTCACTTATTGTTGTTTTACGCACTGTTTTTCTCTTCTCTGCTTCTATACTCTCTTCACCTTCTCTTCTGGGTTACTCGCTATTCTAAAATATTTTGTAGTTCTTGAATTCCTGTTAAACAGGAAGAATTTACTATATCCTGGAAGATTTTTGTTTATACCGAAATAATTCTTGAGGGTAGTGCTTAACACGCTATAGACTTCACTTTTTGTTATTTCATTTCAGGTCACGGTAGACAACAATAACATGGAATGGAATGACAAAATTTAATGAAAGTATGTTTAGAAATTATTTTAAATGAGATAATGAAATGGTAAGGCAGGGTCAACGAGTTCTCCCCTTTCCATTCAAAGCCTCAATTTTTTGTTCTTCCAATTTAGGGATTAAGGAAAGAATAATTTGAATAACTCACTCCACTCTTTCATTAAATTCATTAAACATGTAAACAATAGAGTGACATGTTCTATTTTATTTTATTTTTTACCTTTCCATTCATTTCATTATGAGTCACTCATTTTATTCCTCTTTAAAACTCCCAAACATAGCCTTAAATATTTTGTTTTGTAATTATCAAAAAATATTTGTTTTTGTATAAAACCATTTACTTATATATATATAAAAAAAAAGAGAAGTAAAAAAAAAAAAATTTCACGTCTGCATTCAAAACAATCTAGTTTTCATAAATGTTTCACTTACAATATATAGAGAAATTAAGCAAACGTACCCTTCCAATTAAGGGTACGTTTAGATAAGATTTGAAAAAAAAAATTAAGATAGTACAAAAAATTATTATTTTTTTATATTTTTATAAAAAAATAGAAGTTATTTTATGTTTGAATATAATTACAAAAGGCACTTTTTACTTTTTCTATTTTTTATTACATCTCTCCTAAAATTAATTTTTTAAAAATCTTATCTAAACAATTGAACATATCTAAAAAATAATTTTTTAATAAAAATATATTTTTCTCACAAATTAAGCACAACTAATAACACTCTAAGTTTTATTTTTTGGGGGATAGAAGATAGATAATATAGCCTTTACCAATTATAATGTCATTTACCACGAGAACTATGTGATAATAGAGGTGACAAAATGATAGCGACGTATATTTACAATAGCAGATAACAATAGCAAAAGAGTTCCCCTACCTACCTAGATAGTGCCATCACCCATCACTTGATTGCCATATATGTATAGATTGCTTTATAATAGTTATTTCTCCATTATAATAGTTTTCACAAATGAAATCAAAGGGTGAGGAAAAATGACCAGATTGCATACTTCGTGATTCAATGATTAGTTGAAGATAATCTCACATAGAGAACTTAAAAGTAAAGGTATAATTTTGTTTTTAATAAATTTATTTAGTTTACTATAAGTAGTAATATTATTGCTTTCTGATCGCAGTCTTAATATAGCAAAGATGGAGCATTTGTTATAAAATAATAAATATTAAATGGTAGTTGTTCATGTAGTATCATATGCCCTTCCAATAGGGAATTCAAGATTCCCATGAGTCGGCAAAGGTTTGATTAATTGAACCAGTGAAACCAAAGGTCTTGGTTGTAGTTGGCGTGGATGTTAGGATCATAGCATTAAGTGCTCAAAAAAGAATGAAAAAAATTACCCATACAAATTAAGCATCCTTCAAGGATGATTTTCTTTTTCCTTCTGCCCCGACCTACTCTTCTCCTCGGGCCTCTCCTCACTGTCTAAAAGTCCCATATACCTACTTTTTATATGGAAAATCTCCATATATTTAAAGAAAAAAAATAAAGTTTTAAATTAATATAAAATATTTAATGTAATTTTTTCAATTTTTAATATATTAAATATTTTATTTTTATTTAAGACTTTTTATTTTTACTTTTTTAAGGCACTTGTTTTTAATATAAGAAAATAAGTGTTTTGAAAATGAGAAATGTTTTATCCTTCTACTCAATCTTCTTACTAATTTTATTAATTATTAAATAAAAAATATATTAAATATTTTTTATGTTTCTAAAACACTAAATGTATTTATTTTCTTCATTTAATATTAGAAAGATTATTAGAAAGAACTTGTAGGAGAATATATAGCATTACTCTTTAAAAATACTTGTTAGTAAAACTCATACTTATATAGTTCTAATTGAGTGGCTATGGAGGCTAACTTTAATTTGTAATTAGTTTTTAGTGACGAGCCAAAGACTCGCTTTGCGGGCTATACTTAATTTAGGTTGAAGAGTAATTAAGTTAGGCAAGTCAATGAGATCGTTTGCTCAATAATTAATAAGATGAATTAAGTTGTGTCAAAGTAAAATTTTTGGGTTGAATCCATTCGTATTAGTAAGTTTTTATTGGAAGACATTCGCATTAACTGCACTGCAAATTTTTTTTTTTAATTAATCTATCTATTAAATTATTAAATTAAAGTGATATGCATGTCAATATAAAGAATTTAACATTAACAACCACTATTATTTTGACACTTAGTTTTTATTTTAATTAATAAAAAAATAACAATAAATTTTGACTTATCAAAATATTAGTAAATATCACTATAAAACTTATTTAAACTAACAATACATACTAATTAAACACTACATTATTTTAAAACAATCAAGCAAATCCCTTTAATTACATTTGATATTACTGGTACATTGAGATGGGTGGTAGACTATCGTTATCTTTATTCATCAAGCTGTTAAAAGAAAAGACCAAACAACTATTTTTGCTCACCAATAAGCTCATTGCAAATTACACGTCAAAAAAAAAAAAAGCTCATTAGAAATTAACGAATTATGACTTCATTGTTTAACGCACTACCATATCACTTGAATAATTTCAGCAGCTAAATTAAGAACCAATCTAAAACAAATTACAAACACTATAATAAAAGAAAATAGCTTAATTCAATTAACATTTTAAAAAATTCAACGTTCTAGTTATGATGGGCGACATAAATAGCCTTTTCATTTCATTCTAGTCTTTTCTTTTTCTTTTTAGAGCACATTTCCTTTTAATTTAGTTAGTTCAAATATTCCAACGCAAATTGAAAATTCTATTGTATGAAGTAGAAGTGCTCTTGGCCTGGCCGATCCTGTCTGAAATTAATTTAGTCGGATTTGATTTTTAAAATTAGGTTTGTTATAATTTTTGAATCGGATTCAAGTTATACTTATAGGTGGTCAACTCAATTCAATATTATATAATATATTAAAATTTATAATTTTATAAAAATTAATAATAAATTATAAATTTTTTTGAATTTAATTAGAACTTTTACATTGATATAATTTGTTTTAAAATATATATTATAAAATATTTTATAACTTTTATTTTTTACTTTTAAAATTTTATGATTTATTATACATATAATATTTAAATTTATACATTTTATTTAATTGTCAAATCGATCTCAATCTAGTTACTAATTAGGTCATAATCAAGTTGAGCCTAAATTTAAAAATTTGACCCAATCAAAATATCATATCATAATTAAATCAAGTTAAACCTGGTCTATTGACACTTTTTTTTCTATTTCTATTACATTCTTTTTCAATCTCATTTCCTTATATAAGGAGTGTTAATTAGTACAAATATATAATATAATATAATATAATATGAAGTGAACATTATAAAAAATTTCATATTGCATGAAGGCAGGACCTTGAGAGTTTTGAGAGACGAAAGCAAATTATAACTAAGTCAATAATAATTCCATGTTCACCTAGACAATCACACTTGAAAGAGAAAACAAATGAGTGAAAAGAGAAGTGGTCCACTACTGTTGCAGCTGCACTTAGTCCTTATCACTTTCCCAACATTTTGTTGTCATCATTTTCAGTCCCCATCCTGCCCCAACCACAATTTGAAAAGTCACTCCCCGATGTTCGGACCCCATGTCTTGCAGTTGCAGATGCTAACGTTGAGATGAGACTCATTTTTCTTCTGCTGCCCCAGCAGTCAATATGGCTTGATTTTGACACACTGCCCTGCTACTCAGACTTGTGATGTGCTTGTTGCCATAAGTTTACTTACAATATGTTTTTTTCTCAAAAGAAACACATAATAATAGTAAAGTAATATCGTTCCCCCTCCCTTCTATCTCTCTCAACTACAGTATTTTTTACATACATCATCTTCTTACGTTTGGGAATGTGTCACATTATGCTTTTTTTCCTACTGCTACAAAAGTTACATGGCTCAAAAAAGAAATCAATATTTAGATTTCAAAGCATAGAGTCACAATTATTTTCATATAAATTATATTAAAATATGTAATTAATTTATCAATGAATATGAGTGTACTACTTTTGTATGAGAAACCCCTGTACTTACCTGTATAACAATTAATTTGATTTTGAATTTGTGTGGAATGATGAGATTGCACGACATGACATGATGTTATTATACTTTTCTTTCATATTATTCCTAGAAAAGATTATGATTCTAAATGTATATTTTTAATATTGTTACTGAACTTTCTTTTTTATATATTAATAGAAAAGATTATGACTCTAAAGAAATATTTTTTATGCAACAGAAATAAAATTTATGTGTACACATAAAACATGTAATTTATTTATATGTTTAGAACAGTAGTGATATTTCTCCTTTTTTACTAACAAACTGTTAATTTCTTACTATACAAACATGTGGGAGTAAGAGATCACTATACAGAGCACATAACCAAACCCACAGATGAATAACAAGGTTAGCTGTGTGTGTAATGACTAAATATGTGTCCCACTCTTTATGGTATTCTTTTTATTCCAGTTTTAGGTTCAGTATTCAGAAACAAGAAAAAGGCATATTTTAATATATACTGAATGGATCTGACTCCCTTCAACCCCCATGATTTCAAACAGACAGACTAAACAAATTTTCAAAAATAAATTCATCACTTGTTCCCTTGTATCCTGATCCCCATTTCCTCATCATTCAAGCAATTTTCTTCTTCTTGTCCCGTAAGAGAAAGTAAAAAACAAATAATTTCTTTAGTGGGAGTGGACTAGTGGAGCCTCAGCCTTGTGTTCCAAGTTCGATGTTTAAACGAGTAGGCAAGTTCCATATCGGTGTGCGATCCAATGCAAGTGTGAATGTGATAGCTAAAATGAATGCCTGTGCCTTTATGTATGATTAATTAAATCTGGCCCTAATGATTAGGGACATACAAAAGATGGACTATGTAATCTTGCTTTCCGAAAGATAATTCACCAGAATAATAAGAGCTAGCTACTACAGTTAGAGAAATTTTTGCATAAACTTAGAGTATTTAAATTGAGTGGATCAGACCAATTAATACTTAATATTTTTATAAAATTTTATACTTTTAATTATGTGACACAATATTCTATAAAAATATTAAATAATAATTCAATTAGTGTACTTAACTGAGTACTCTATATTTATATAAGAATATCTCTTATAGCTAAGCTAAACCATCCAATCTTCGGAAGATTTCTCAGAGCTAGGCGGAGGAGTGACAATTTAACAAGATTCTGATTCCAAATTTTAGAGCAGAATTATTTGCGTCACATTCACTGCCGTGCCAACAATACCACCCTCCCCATTTATTTAATACAAGTTAAAATAAGCATGGTTTGAGTCATATTCTGGACCGTGGTCTAAGGTCTCATCCGGAAATATCGACCCGACACATGAACCACCGGACTCCGCCATCAACACCCTGGCCAAGGCCTTATGTCATCGGTCCACGACATCGGACTATAACGATCGTCAGACCTATGCAGATTCTCATAACTGCCTACAATAAGGATTGACCACTAAAGAGACAGCCCTGACAGGTTAGAGACAGATCTCAACGATCGTAGGACAGTCTCAACAGGTCAGAGACGGACCTCAACGATCATGAGCTGAGACCTCTGTCAAGGCACGATCCTAATGTACCTTCGTCCTATACGGATTGCATGAGGATTCCAGTCACACTCTCTATATATACCAGACTAAGTTAATCTAATAAGGTATCTATTATTCCATTGCATAACACTACTTGTGCACTGCCTAACTTGAGCGTTGAAGTCCCATTGCAGGTACCTACCCCCCTGATTCCATATGCTTGGCTGCAGCTGCGCAAGGAGGAAACCTCCATACACGTGCCTATCTCAGGTACCTTCTAAATTCACTTCAGAACATTGCATCACTGTAGCGCCGTAGAAAACCCTCGTACAAACGGGCAAGCTGAGGCGACTAGCCGTGTTACCGTCAGGGGGTTAAAGAGTTACTGTAGGGTCTAAGAGCTCGGAAAACTCGTTCAGATCTCGGAAGATTGACTAACTCGGTAAAAGTTCTCCTAAGGTACAGAGACCCCGGATCCAAGTATTGAAACTTGACACTTCACCGGTCTCGACTAAGTACCTAACTAGGGCAACTTAACATATCGCGTCGTCAAGGTGAGCGTTGGACTCACCCCGATAAAATATAAATACCACGAATAACAAAAGAGAGAAAAATAGAAGACACAAGATTCAAAGCAAAAGAAAAATTTTATTAATCTCTCATTCCATACATCATCTTACATAAAAAAGAGAGGGAAAAGAAAGTATAGAAACACGAAGGACTCCAGAGGAAGGAACCGACATCATCGGTATCCCAGGTCATGTCGCATTCACATTTCCTCCAGAATCCGCACTAGCCTCTTGAAAAAGTGGACAGGTTTTGAAGAACCTTGGTAACCGGAGTCAGATCCCGGAACGCCAAATCTTCTACATTGCCTCCACCTGAAAAGGCCGAAACACACTCTCTTCCAACGGACGGGACACAACTCCCACAAAGGAGATCGTTCTGCTGGAGCCTTAGCCGGCCTCACGATCACCCCAAGTTGTTCAAGGCATGAAGCAGCTTCAGTAGTTCCCCCTGCTTACCCGAAGGCTTGTTCAGGGCGAAGCAACCATTACATTCTCGGGCAAGAACAAGGAGAGTGAGATACCCCAGCTCTGGAGAGCCCCATCCAACATGATAGGCAAGTCAGATCTCCCTAACAATAACAAATATCAAACAAGCAATCAGGATACGCTGGAGAAGTAAACCGCCCTCTGTAATTACGCTGAGAAAGTGAGATATCTAGTAGAAGAACCACTTACAAAAACATGACGAAGTTTCAAAGATTTGGGGAAGAACAAGAAGAAAACCCTCGCAATAGGTAAAACTCTCCAGAAACGCACAGGGAAAGAAGGAACCATTTCTCTGAGAGAAGTCACTTCCAAAAAGAGACGTAGAAAGGAAGAAGGGAATGCCAAAATCGAACGCAAACATCCCTTATTTATAAAGATGATGGAACGCTCCGATTAGTTCCTAAGGAAGGAAGAGCCCATCAAATCATAAAAACTGTGTTTAATGCTCTCCCGTTCCCATTGGCTACAGGAGCAGTGGACGGTTGGAAATTGCACGAAGCTGACGTTCCCCATTAAAGGCTCCTCAATTCTCGAGGAAATCAAGAGCAACGGTTTCCAAAAGATCCAAGACCAACGAAGAACGCTGCTGCAAGTCAAAAGACCCCGTGAACCACCATCGGGGGCAACAAGAAGAAAACCTCGGAACAAGGAATGATGATGTAGGCAAGGACTCACGGCGGTCTCCGACCACATCCCGATCTCCGGGGTACCCCGTACTCAATGATGGACCTCGGCCTCAACACGAGACACTGCGAAACCTGGCTTCAAAGCGTCAAGTTGGGGGCAACTGTTCTGGACCGTGGTTTAGGGTTCCATCCAGAAGGATCAACCCGACGCATGAACCACCGGACTTCGCCATCAACACCCCGGCCAAGGCCTTATGACCTCGGTCCACGACATCAAAATATAACGATCGTCAGACCTATGCAGATTCTCATAACTGCCTACAATAAGGATTGGCCACTAAGGAGACAACCCTGATAGGTCAGAGACGGACCTCAACGATCGTGGGACAGTCCCGACAGGTCAGAGACGGACCTCAACGATCATGGGCTGAAACCTCTGTCAAGGCACGATCCTAATGTACCTTCATCTTATACGGATTGCATGAGGATTGCAGTCACGCTTTCTATATATGCCAGACTAAGTTAACCTAATAAGGTATCTACTATTCCATTGCATAATAATACTTGTACATTGCCTGACTTGAGCGTTGGAGTCCCATTGCAGGTACCCACCCCCCTGATTCCATACGCTTGGTTGCAGCTGTGCAAGGAGGAAACCTCCATACATATGCTTATCTCAGATACCTTCTAAATCTACTTCAGAACAAGTCATAAAATTGTCAAAAATTAAGATGACACTTGTCACCGTTGAAATATCTAACAAGATAGTCTAACGCTTTTAATTTTTAATAACTCTTTGTAAACAATACATTTTTTTCACAAGCGGTGGTTACAGTGAAAACATTTGAATGGCAGCCATTATTACGAAAGAAAATTATGGCACTGAAGTGTATTATATTACATTTATCAGAAGGTTTTGAGTAGTTAAAACTTAAAAGGTTCGATTATGTTTATAAAAATAAAAGGTTAGATTATTACCACAAAAATTCTTACTTCCTATTCATATTATAAGGTATTGTGAACCATGTTAAAATTCCACATATTTATAAAGAGTGCCTTTACACATTAACTGTTGATTTCAATGTGTATGGTTGGTAATTTCTACGTAAGAATTTCACTTATTACCATGAGATCGATATTAAATTGGATGATGTCTCCATTAATATGCTTCCATTAATTGACCCAAATCGAGAAAGAGTGATAGACGTTCAGAGCAGAAATTTTTCTAAATAATTTGGAATTTTGGATAGTAAGATGGCTCACTTCAAAAATCTGCTTAACTGTAAATACTAAATTCAACCCTGGTCCAAACATTACCTTCAAATTGTGGGGAAAAAAAAGCATAAAAAAACTTCGTGGGTGGGCCAAGCAAAATATGCAATTATTCAAGTCCGTGATACAAAGGAGATAACGACGTGCAGAATGCAGACTAACAAAATTAGGAGCAATAGTAGAACATCCAAATGCAAGACTGTGAAGATGGAATCTTTTTTCTTCTTCTTCTTTTTTTTTTATTATTATTATTATTTTTTGGTCTTCTGTAAAAGGATGGAATCTAAAGGGCGCCCTGGCCGCTGCACAGGACTCCCATGTATGGAAAAAATCATATGTAAGCAACCATATCATCCTGAGGGAAAGGCTGTTTCCACGATTAGAACCGTAGCAACCTTAACGTTGTGCAGGAAATAATAGCAGCATTATGATTTATTAAGTAAGTCACTGAAAGGAATTAGTATTTACGTGACCAGCTGGTTGTAGCATTTATATCAAGATTCCCATATGGAGAGAAGCGAACAAAAGAAAACAGAATCCTTGCTTTTGTTGTAGAATAGAACCACTCAGTGGAGCGCCAAATCTCCCAATTTTACTTCTCTCAGCAAAGGAAAATGCAATGTGGAATCAAACTAACAAAAAGAGAAGCAGAATGTATTGACTCGACTAAGTGGGTCGAATCATCTGTGTAATTTTTTTTTTAAGTATAAAAAAAGTTCAGCATCTGAATTGTTTAGTCTGTTGTGGGTTTCCAATTGTGGCTATATATATGTTCATCTTACTAATATTATATTGCTATCAGGGTCAGAACTAAGAAGTATAACTAAGAGCTAGGCATCAAGGATACAGATATATAGATATTGGTTTTTATGATCATATAACAATATTTAGCTTAGAACACGTCTGTAATGAACTACTTCACTAGTCAAAAACAAAGTAAAAGGTTAAATGTCGGGGAACTGTGTTTCAGACTAGAAAAGAGCACTATAGACACTTACAATGGAAAGAAGAATTTGGCATGTATTCCTGCAAGAAAAGAAAATACAGTGTTGGCATGTATTACTGCAAGAAAATACAATATTGGTCACAATTGGCAAGGAGCAAGAAGTGATTAACCAAATAAAGTAGGGGCCGCATGGGAAATAATGTCTGGATTAAGCCCAAACCAATAGAAAGAGACCTAGAAAAGTGATATACTGTACGATCTTCACACTACTTCTACTGCTTTCATAAAGGTCAAATAAATTCCCAAGCAAATATGGCACCAACGCCACAATGAAATCAGAAGCAAACATATGGTCGTCCCAAAAATATCAGGTTCAGAAAGTACCAGCAATCAATTCTTGAAATTTACTTCCTTGGGTACTTTTGGTAGCTCTGCAGCATTTATACATTGAAAAGCCTCTAATGGAAAAGCAAAGTCTACTGTACTATTTACAACCTTGAACCTAACCTTACTAATGGTATACCTTGCTCAACTTCCATAGGACAATCAGAAAGAAGTCAAAGAAAAAGAACTTGATGAGGCTGGAAGGCAAGGTCTGGGACATATTTCCCAAGACATTAGGACCTGTTGTCTTTCGATATCATGGGTAGTGTGCTTTCACAGTTCAAAGAAAGCTGCTCCAAAACAAAATTCCCATGAGAATCTGAATAGTTTGATTCCTCACCAGTACTATATATGCCAATAATGTACCTCATGGATCAGTTCACTCTTTTACATATTTCACACAGTATAAATAAATTTTATGTTCAGCTGTAACAGATAGCTTCATGGGAGATGCAATGAGTTCAAGGTTAAATTTCTACAACAACCACTGTTTCAAAGCCCCAGATCACACCTGTCTTTCAAGCTCTCCTAGGACCAAAATAATACAGATAATTCAAGACAAACTGAAGCTTGAGAAGCATATCTCAAAGAGTGCCATTATGTAACAAACTCATAATAAAATGAAATTTATGAATCAAATTCAACAAACTAAATCTTAGATCAAATTGCAAGATTGAAGAGCTAAGTTCTATATCCCTTTTTCATGTTTTCATGTTTGGTCTTAAGTTCATCTCTATCAGTCTGTTTAACATATCTAGTTTTGCAATTGCACTTTATACATTATAACATAATGTTACAATATAACATAATGTAGTTTTCTGCATTAGTAATATATATCCATTGACAAAGTGATCCATGTGAAAGTTCATTTAGGGAACTTCCATGGAATTTTCTTTTTTGGTCCAGGGAAGGTGGGCCCTGGGGATGCCCAAGAGGGCCCCACTAGAAAACTTCAAAGGTAGTTAATCAACACTTTCTATGCCAACATCAGTTGTTTTTTTTTGGGGGGAGGGGGGCAAGGGGGGGGGAGGAGGAGTATCACCCTAGAGAGTGTACATTACACTTTTAAGGCATCCAAGAAAATTTCTGAATTACTTGAGGCTGAAAAAACGTATTGCAAACTTTTGAAGCCGCATATATAGCACAAGAACTATAAGTCTTGAACATGCAAATGTAACTAATAGTAATATATTCTCCTATAAGGTCAACACTGCATATAAGATATGAATTTCAGCAGGTTATGTAAGTTCAGGACAGCAATCCGTTATATTCAAGGAAACAACCTGGGATCAACATCCATCAAGATGTCATATTTATGGATAAGCTCTAAAGCATTGCAAAATGGAGCTAAATCTGTTATTTACACATACTAAAACAGCATTTCAATCGTGTCCATTTCTCTTAGCTCATAGCTGATAAAATCTCGGTCATATACCAGCTAACGTGTAGCTTCTGAGCCCATATCAATTACCAAATAGTAATAATGAAAAGTAATAACTACAAAAGGCTACAGGAAAATCATTAATTAAAGTTTAGAAGCTTACCTGGCCCACAGAATTTCTATAGTTTGCAGACACAATGTGACTCTTCTAGGGCATTCAGCAATACGTGACACAAGGCCAGGAGAAATGCAGATTGGAAATGAAGTGTTCCTCCTAATAAGCACAAAACTTATAAAAGAGCTTGGCTGATTTTAGATATGTTAACTAATTCTCAACTTCTTCATTAGGAAAATGGTACCCCAGGAAAAAGTTTGCTCATAACAGCAGCATACTGTTCAAACACATTCTCCAAGTTGTCAATTCAAATACATGGCATCATTGAGGGACAACATAGAATATCTTATCATTTAAGGGAAACTACCACCCACCCTAGGTGATTGGGATATGATCACTATCTCTCAATAGAAAAAGTAGCAAAATATGCACAAGTCTAGTAGGATTATGGGAATTGAGCAGCTATCCATTTCTTGCACATGATTACAAAAAAGGGTAGTTTGGTGCTATAAAGCTCCCGCTATGCGTGGGGTCCAGGGAAGGGTCAGACCCACTGTGTGGGTCTATAGTAGGCAGCCTTACCTTGCATTTGCAAGAGGCTAATTCCATTATTCAAACCTATGACCTCCGGGTTATGGCAACAACTCCAACCATTGCGCCAAGGCTCCCCTTCACATGATTACATAGTTCATAAAAATTAATCAGATAAGGAAAAAAAACAACTTAAGTATTCAGATGTGATTATGTATTGACAACAAATCCTTCATTTGCTTTCATTTTGACGAAGAAAAACATCATTTTCAAAATAGTTACTAGAAAGAAATATCAAGTTAAAGTTCAGAAGCACAAAATGAAAAGGATGTACAATAGCATGCAAGTTCAAACATCCCTCCCTCCCCAATTTTTTTGTGGCATGCCTTGACTTTGGAATAGGACAATCTCCCCTTCCCCTGAATTTTTATATTAAAAAAAACAAAAGAGTGACTACATTAACTACAAATTTCATGCAAGTCCAGAGTGCAGTTTGAGTTTTGGAGCTTGGAGCATCAATTATTAAACTGAAGATTGCATACTTCCAGGTTATCTATGAAACATAAATTTTCTATACTTTCAAAAATCGAATGAAGCCATCTGCAAGAACCTGGCACAGGGACAAAACCCACTGCATTTCCAGTTTCATGATTTCTGTTTCCAAATCCATTTCTCTATTTCCAATTGCTTTGATAAGGAAAAATCACTTTAAAGTTGCACAAAATGGAGCCAGAGTTCAAGTTTTGTGAAAAAAGAGAATATCTGTAAATAGCAAGAGAAAATATTTAGGCACCACTTGAGTTTAGCCATTGAAAGCAGAAATATCATCGAATTTCATTTTCAGGTAGTTTTATGCCAAAAGACATAATGTTGAAAAGAAAAGAAATATGCATTCATGTGGCATTGGTGTGATTTGAAGACACTAAAATGTATAAATGCTGAATCACATTCATGTGACTTTAAAGACATTAGACCAAATGCTGAGATAAGAACCAAAAAGAGATCAGTAATTAATCATCATTTAATAAATGCAACTTAGGCATGAGTTTACACTAGCCTGTAAATACATGGATCGATTAATGCATAGATAGGTTACATTTGACTCTGTTATGAACTCCTTCATTACAGATATTCCAATTAATTCAGTCAAATAAACTAAAACGCAATCTGTAACTCTTAACATGCGTTCACTATCTAACATAGACTCAACATTCTCCCCAATTATGTCATTTTATAGGTTAAAGTTCAATGCTCTCTGTTGCAAGATAATTTTCTAGACCAATTTAGTGCATCCCAGAAGTCAAACAACGTCCAAGAAGCAAAAATATAAAGAATTATGTTTACGTCATAATACCTTTCGGGGAAGCCTCTCTATATCTGACAGCAGTTACAGTCTATCAATTTTGCAGCATCTATCTAAATATTTGGAATTAGCAAAAACTGCCTTCAATCCAGCTCACTCCGGGCATTTTTCTCAGACCTCCAGTTATTTTGTCCCTCAACTTCTTCACATCATCCCACCTCCCATTGCCAGCATAAATATTAGAAAGCATAACCCTGTAAGCATTATCATCAGGATTACTTTCAAAAAGCTGCTGAGCTACAGTTTCTGCCAGCTCAGAATTTCCACAAGAATTACAGCATGATAATAGGGCTCCAAGTATGGCCTTGTCTACTGGTTCTGGTAAGGACTGAGTGAGATTGTAAGCCTCTTCTAACTCCCCAGCACTGCCAAGAAGCTTCACCATGTAAACATAGTGTTCAGGCCTAGCTTTGATGTCAAATTCATCTTTCATTCTCCGGAAAATCTCCTGGCCATCTTTGACAAGGCCAGCATGACAACAAGCACAAAGAAGAGCAGAGAATGTGGCTTCATCAGGTATTAATCCTTTCTCCAGCATCTTATCAAACATCCTGAAAGCCTCAGAAGCACATCCATGCAAGCCAAGACCTGAAATGACTGAATTATAAGAAATTATATTCCGTTCTGGCATTATCCTGAACACACAAATTCCCAAGTGCAAGAAACCGCACTTTGAATACATGTCTATGAGAGCAGAGGAGACCTTGACATCTAATGCCAATCCATGCCGAAGAACATAACCATGCATCTCACATCCCGGTCCTACATTCGTCGTCTGAGCTATAGAAGCCAATACACTAGCAATCAAAACACAATCTGCCTTCTTGTTTTCCATGTTAAATTTCCTGAAAAAGAGAAGTGCCTTCTCATGCTCCCCAGACTGAGAATACCCAGCTATAAGAGCAGACCATGTGACCAAATCAGGTTGGAAAATACTGCAAAAGACTCTATATGCTGAAGCCATGCACTTACATCTCGAGTACATACTCACCAGTAAACTACCTACATGAGAATCATAATCAAGCCCACTTTTCAGACTTAAACCATGTAATCCTTGGCCAATGCTCAGCAAGCTAGAATCTGCAATACCAACAAGCAACCCAGCCAGTGTAAATCCATCTGGTTTCTTCCCCACTTGTCTCATTGAGCTAAACATTTGCATCCCTATATCCCACACACCAGAGCACCCATAACCAGAAATCAGTGAGTTCCACAAAACCAAATCTGGCTCAGCGATCCCATTGAATACTCTAAACGGTTCATTAACAAGGCCCAGTTTTGAATAAGCCGTCACAAGTGCACTGCAACAAATAGGGTCCAGTCCTAGCCCAGAAGCAACAGCCCCTCCATGAACAAGTCTTAGCATACCAAAATCAAAGTTGTCAGAGCATGCACGTATAAGACAAGCATAAGTGTAGTTGTCAGGACTTATGTCAGCTCCAAGCATGGTTGTAAATAGAGAGATTGCATTACCAAATCTTTGGGATTGTGCGTAAGCTCGAATCATGGAATTCCAAAGGAAGACACTTCGAGTGGAAGTTTTGTCGAACACTTGGTAGGCAGAGTTAATGTCATTGTTAGCTGCATACAACCTAAGAATTTTAGTTGCATAAAAGGGGTCTTGTGAGAGATGGGTCTTGAAAAGCAAAGCATGTAACTGCTTGGTCCTCAACAAGGACTTGCAAACGTTGCTGAGTTCGGACTGGAGCCATTGAAACTGAATCAACATTAAAATGACAACGTGAATTTACTTTATGGGTTAGTGATACTGGCTACAACAACACACGCGAGTAACTAATAGTCATCATCAGTTTATGAACAAGATGACTTATTCTGTTTTGTGGGTTTTCTCTTATTAGCAAATTGCAAGGCTATGGTGTCTTTCTTTTCCATGACATTCGTTCTCAGCCTCAGGTGGCACTCAACTCAAACCAATAACAAACTCGTCATGATTGGTTCTGATGAGTGACAAATTACATGAATGCGCTTTCCCTCTTCAGCTCACTTTATTATACGTGTTAGACAGTCCCCAACGGCTACTGAGAAACCAGATTGTTGTTTTTCACACATATACGGGATGGCGGGGATGGGAGAGCGCGGGATTTGATGTCAGGTCTGACTTTGTAATAATTTGCGTGCAAAGAATTTTACAGTTAAATTTTAAGATAATTAAAAATATTTTTTTCTCTTTCTTTTACTTTTTTAATTTTTTTAAAAGTAATTTATTATAACTTTTATAAAAATAAAAAAATAATTAAAACTTGGAAGTTGTTATTCGAGGTACACAGTTGACCCCGATATAAATTGAATTATTTTTAAATTTTGTTTATTTTAATAATTTTATCTAAATAATTAAAAATATTCAAAAAATATTTTTTTAATAAAAAATAACAAATAAACACACTTTTAGTTACAAAATAAAAGCAAATTTTCTTTGTGAAAGAAAAACCTCCACTTATAATTGAAGGGGTGTGTATCTCTCTCTATATATAAACTTGCAAATGTGGTATGATTCATGCTAATTATTTTTCATTTTTTGTTATTACTTTTGTTAGTATCTGAAATTTTGTAAATAATCATAGCTAAAAAGTGGGACACCAATATAAAGTCAAATTGAGAGCGTTTGTAGATATAAAATAACTACGTGAGATATTGACCCTTCAATGTGTTTTATTATGTAACAAATTTATTTTTTAAAATTGCATTTTAGCAAAATGGATGGTGAAATTAAGAACTGCACCCAGCAGTTAAAAAGACAACTTCAAGGGATTCATAGCCTATAAAGTTATATTAAAATACACGCTTATCAATAATTCATGGAACGAGACAGAAATCATGGGTAGATGAGAGAGAGAAACATGGATAACAGGACATGCATCGTTTGTAAAGTGATAGATGCTGGTATTATTACTAAAAATAGGATAAAACTAAAGGAGAAAAAATTGTTTGTTTGCAAGTCTTTCTGAGAATTTTAATTTAAAAAATTATCATTTAAATATAAAATCTTAGAATTTATGATTCTCACAAATAAATGTATAAGAAGACACTAATCTTTATCTATGAATAATTGATAGATTATATTCTACGAATGTTAAAGAGATTTCAAAATTTACTTTTTATTCTTTTATCTTTTTTTTTATATTTCTTCTACTTTAGTTATGATGAGGAAAATGGAACTCAACAAATTCAGAAACCTTGACGGTTAGAATAAAATCAAACAAATTTTGAGTTTTTGCGAAACTATTATCTTAAATATTGTTAACTTGATAGAAGTTAGCAGTTACTATAATTACAAAATTATTCTTTCCTTTTTATCCAATAAGAGTTTAGTCCATTAACTTAATTTAATTACTTATAAAATTAATAAGATAAGTCACAAACTCATCATATGAGATATTTAATCTAACATTCTCCTACTTGATTCATGTGACATTTATCTTCTTTATAGTTTGATAAGTCTGTCAAAACATAATATGAATTCATATATATAGTCAAACTCTTTTTTATATTAGATACATCATTCATAATGACCAAGAATACACTAACATGAGTCATGGCGGTCATATATCATTTAATCAACATAGTCCTTTCCGTGTATCACAGAGTTAGTCCTCTTCTTGACATGACCTATAAATAGAAAACACATAATTGGCCTAACAATAATGTCTTTATTAAAGACAAAACTTGTTATCATCAATCCTATTCAATTATGTATACAAACTCGAAAAACAAGTAAGATAGAAACATATTCATTCATGAGCTCATAGTGTCAAAGTATATAAAACATAATCATTAACATAATATACAATAATGTTCATATTTTCAACATGTCCACTAAATGTTTTGGGCGGTAACCCTTTCATTAAAGGGTCAACAATCATAAAGTCGGTGTTAACATGCTCTATTAACACTCTATGTTTCTGATCTTCTTCTTTAATGACAAAGTATTTCAATTCCATATGTTTAGCACCTTTAGAATACTTGTCATTTAAAAAAAAAAGATTGTTGCACGCAATAAACTTTAGCGACTTAGCAATGTTGTCGACAATTCCAAGTCCTAAATAAAATTCTGCAACCATGATTCATTAATAATGACCTCTTTTTTTTTAATCAGCAAAGGAGTTAATGTGCAAAGGCATCACTATGAGGTGTAACATCCCAACCAGGTTGGCACCCCACCAGTCATTTGCAGCACAAAAACAGAAATAAAATTTAAAAAAAATATACAAAAAGAGCATGGGGGGGCCAAACCAAAACCCATGAAAATCTGTCAAGAAAATCTAAACAAAGGAAGACCAAACCTATTATGATTAAAGTCATCTATAATAAAACTAGGTGGTGAGTCCCACCAAGTGAAGCATTTACTAGCTAAACCATGAGATGCTAACTTGTCAGCACAAGAATTGCCCTCCCTAAAGATATGAGAAACTCTAAACTCCATCATTTTGATTAGAAAAATGCAGTTTTTCCATCTATTTTTCAATCTCCAAGGGACAAGATTATCATTTGTGAAGGCATCCATAACCAACTTTGAGTCACATTCCAACCAAAGCATTTTCCAATTTCTCCTAAAAGCAATTTCAATGGAATGGATTACTGCTGAGAATTCTGCATAAAGAGAGGGAGAAATACCAATGTATTCAGAAAAGCAACCCAGAATTTCACCCCTCATACCTCTGAAAATTGCACCACAAGAAGCATGACCCGGATTGCCTCTTGAAGCACCATCAGAATTACACTTTATCCAACCACAAAGAGGAGGGAGCTAGCAAACTTCTAAAATCTTTGGAGACCGAGCAGGGTGGCTAACAACTGCAAAGGATTTCAACATTTTGAAATCATCAATTGAGTTAGACATTGTGCCTTTCGAAACTGTTCCAGAGCTTGGATGCAAAGCGTGAATGCAACTAATTGCATGATTAACCAAAAGCTGTTTATTATTGAATCTGATATGATTCCTGCAGGACCATATATGCCAAAAGCAATGAGTGATAGCAGATGTAATAATGTCTTGAACTTGAGTGCACCAGTTTCGATTGCAGGAGGAAAGTACAGATGTAATAGAAGATAAATCCACATTACAACATAGCACCGTGGAGAGCCAAGACCAGATTTTCCTAGAGAAGCAACACTTGAGGAAAAGATGGTCAGAAGACTCATCTGTAGATCCACGAGACTGTGCTTCCAAATTAAACAATCTTCTCAAGTCCATTTAGAGACGATTTCGACAAGCCGAGATGGGAGACTTACAATTAGAAGAAGGGATATTCCAAATATCTACAAACGAAACAACAATCACATCCCTTTGCCTCAAATTCTCATCAGTAGGAAGTTTGTTGTGTAATAGTCTCCAAAGTAGGAAAGACTTCGAAGGAGGGATGCAGGTACTCCAAATTGATTTAAACCAAGTTATAGATTGAGCATTATGACTATTAAGAAAGGTATAAGCAGCTTTGAAGCTCAAAGAACCCGAATCGTTGTGCTTCCAGATTAAACAATCTTCTCCATGATCCATAGGAAAATGCATAGAAGCAATTTCAGCAAACAGATAGGGAGACTTACCAATTAAGAAAGAAGGGATATTCCAAGAGTGATCAGAAATGAAATCACTGACTTTTGCCTTCAAAAAAGAAAGCAAGTGATCCGGGATATGCAACAATTCAGCTATAGGTCTGTCATTGTGAAAAAGCCAAATATTAGACCAAAAATTTATTGATTTTCCATTACCAATCTGCCAACAGCTATGTCTTTTAACAATTTCTAAATAGAGCTTCAATCCTGGCCAAATTGAAGATTTTACATAGTGACAAATAGGGGAGTTGAATCTGAAAAATCTAGCCTTAACTAGATTAGACCAAGACTTTTTGATGACCACATCTCCCAAGTTAATTTCAGAAAGCACCTTATTAATAGATCGTAAAGATCTCATTTTCTCCAAGACCACCAGTTTCAATAGGAAAGCAAACCTTGTGCCAAGAAACAATGCAAACCTTTTTAATTAGAATATCTCCAGACCATATAAAGTTCCTAATGCATTTGTCCAAGGATCGGAGGAGGGAAGTAAGCCAAGAATAGACATGGAAATTGTATAACAGCATGCCATGAATGACTGATTTGATCAATTGCACTCTGCCCATTATTGAAAGAAGAGAACCTTTCCAAGAAGCCAGTTTAGATTTTATCCTATCTGCAATAGATTGCAAGTGAATGGCTTTTGGTTTGCCCTGAAAAATTGGGACACCAAGATAAACAAAAGGCAGACTTCCAGCAGAAAAACCAAGGAGGTTACTGATTTCTATCTTCTTTCTTGGGGGCATTTTGAATTTGCACTTTGCCAAGCTTAGAATTTGCCTCGATTCAGCACTATTCATTGAAGAGATTCATAAGAGCCCTTAGGTTCTTTTTTAGTACTCTTGCAAAGACCATTATGTCATCTATTTCTATCTTCCTTCTTGGGGGCATTGAGCCAACATAGAATTTGCACTTTGCCAAGGTTAGAATTTGCCCGGATTCAGCACCATATTCATTGAAGAGATTCATAAGAGCCCTTAGGTTCTTTTTAGTACTCTTGCAAAAGACCATTATGTCATCTGCATGAGGACATGAGAAGGGGTAGAGATGCCTCTTGGACCTGTCATTGGGATTAAAGAGCCTGAATCAATCAAAGAGGTGATTGCTCTACTTAGAACATCTTCTGCCAAACAAAAGAGGAGAGGAGAAAGAGGATCGCCTTGCCTCACTCCTCTTTTACAAGAAAAAAACCCTATGGGATGGCCATTAACTGAAAAGGAAAGCTTAGCTAAAAGTAGAATGATTCTAATCCAATTGCAAAAGGTGTCATGGAAACCAAAAGAGTGAAGCACTTTAATGAGAAACTCCCAATCGATTGTATCAAATGCTTTTTTAATATCAAACTTGAGGGCAATATTGCCACCAAAGCTCTTATAACCAAGCATGTTGGCGACTAAAGTAATGCAAATACAGTCCTGGATCTGCCTACCTTGGATAAAACCCCTTTGCTGATAAGAAATTATTTTTGGGGCAATTACAACAAGCCTATCAGCCAAAACCTTGGTTATGATCTTAAATTGATAGTTAGCAAGGGCTATAGGTCTATAATCTTCAATTTTAACAGCACCATGGAATTTAGGAATTAGGACAACCATGTTTGAATTTAGATTAGGCAACAACCAGGATTCCTTAAAGAATTGAAGAACAGAATCATAGACATCATGCTTGATAATATCCCAAAAATGTTGATAAAAGATACCACCAAAACCATCTGGACCTGGGGCACCCAAGGCATTCATGGAAAACATAGCTTTTTTGACCTCTTCTAAGGTTGGCAGATTGGTGAGAAGAGCATTGTCTTCTGTAGAAACTAGATTAGGGACAACTCTATCAATGAGATTACTGCTGGTGCATATGTTTTGAGAAGCAAATAAAGATTTAAAGTAATCCAACACATGATTCTCAATGTCAAACTGATTGTCTAGAAGAACATCACCATGTTTTAAAATGGACATTTGTTTAGAAACAAGCCTGACCTTGGCCACTCTGTGGTAAAAAGAAGTATTTCTATCTCCTTGCATGAACCAATTGACTTTAGCCTTAGCTCTCCAGAACTCTTCTTGAAAGTGGAGAGCTTATTGAAGATCAAATTGAGCAACCAGCTCCTCATCATTAAGAGAATCAGAATAACCTTTTAAAGAAATTTCCTCTTGGATTTTATCAACCTGATCCTGAGCATGCTGCACCTTTAGATGAATATCCCCAAAGATTTGCTTATTCCAGACTTTCAATTCAGCTTTCAAGTTTCTAAGCTTTTGAGCAAGAATAAACATAGGGCAGCCCCTCACAGGTCTACTCCAGACTTCTCCAACAAGCCTCTTGCAATCTATATGATCAGTCCACATACTGTGGAATTTAAACTGGGAAGGAAACGTTTGAATACCTCTTTTTAAATCTAAGAGCAAAGGTAAGTGATCAGAAGATTCTCTTGTCAAGGTGCAATAGGAAATACTGGTCCAAAAGGAGAGCCAATCCTCATTGCAAACTGCCCTATCCAGTCTCCTTTCTATATGAGCATTAGATCTTCTTCCATTAGTCCAAGTAAACTCGGCGCCCTTGTGACTAGATGAGTAAGATGACCATTATCAGACCATGCTCGAAACTCATCACAAGAGATTCTATAAGGAAGCTTTCCTCCCCTAACTTCGTGAGCTCCAAGAACTGCATTGAAATCACCAACAAAAGTCCAGGGCCCCGGATTAGAGATTTGCAAATCAGTTAACTCCAGCCACAACTGTCTTCTCAGAATGTGATTAGTGCTTGTATATATAGCTGCAATAAAAACTGATTGATTATCCCATAAGACAGACAAGGAAAATTGTTGTTGAGACTTTGAGATTATAACAGGATTCAATCTATCACTGCAAATGCCCCACAGATTAGGCATGTGATTGCTTCTATCATTTTCCAAAAATAGTTTAAGATGAAGATGCTGCAGAAACTGATTTGGCAATTGATCGAAAAAATAAAAGGCTCTGCTAAAAATATAAAATCAGGCTTATGATCAAGACAGAACTTTTTTAATAACAATCTAGTAGCTAGATTACCCAAACCTCTAGCATTCCAAAATATAATCTTCATATCAGAAAGAAGGAGAAGAAGCAGCCCTATAGTGGGCATTTGCCTTAGCAGCTTGCAGCCTTTTGCTTTTTCTTAATCTTTTCTTTTGAGACTTTGAAAGAGCCACTGTGAAGTCATTAGTGGCAGAATCAGATTGATCATCATCCACTTTTTCATTCCAAAACTTGTCAACAATATTTAAGGTTCTTTTAACTACCTCATTATGCTCAGAAGGAATTATGGAAGCAGATGTAGAATCAGGAACAAAAGATTACTGGATAGATGGAGAGACATGTTCAACTGAATCCAGAGACTTCTCATTTGAAGGAGGATTATTAAAATTAAATTGAACATCAACAGAAAAATCACCCGAGGGAGTTACATCAGTGTGAGTATTGGGTCTAATAACATTTGCATCATCCTCTTCAAAGATTGTTTCCACATCATCACTATCAACATTAGCAATATGTTGAGCATGAGTGTAATCAGGGAATTCATGAGAATATCCCAAAATAGGATTAATTCGAGTCTGCACATTGGAAATAGGCTGATTAGAATTCTGTTCATGAACAGAAGCTGCTGCAGTTCTTTGTTCATCATCATGATTATTTGGAATGACATTATTCCCGTGCTGCAAATCATTTAAACCTATGATAGAGCCACCAGCCACCATTCCATCAATGTCAATAGCTTTAGGTTTGGGAACATAAAAAGCAGTTGCCCTGCGAGCATCCTTATATTTAACAGCAACAAATTGTTTATTTTTCAAAGGATCAAAATCTTGTTTCAATGGTTTTGAACTCTTTCTGCAATTATCAATAGAATGACTAATAACTTTACAAGAGGAGCAAAACAATGGCAGTCTTTCATATTCAACTCCCACAAAAAATGCATAATCTTTCCTTTCAACAAGAATTTGATCATGGAGAGCTCCTGCAAGATCAATGTCCACTAGCACCCTTGCATAATGCCCCATGGATCTATTGATTGTTGCATCATCTAAGGATAATGGAACACCGATCCCTCTTGCTATGGCAAACAAAATCTTTGGCCTCTAATATTCTAAAGGAAGACCAAAAATTCTGACCCAACATTGCACGTTGGTTTGTTTTACAAGATTAGGATTGAAATCTGGAGACCATGAAAAGAGACGAAGAGTTCCAGGATTCAAGTTCCAGGCACCAACATAAAGAACTCGCCTCATATCTTCAATGGAGGAAAAAGAAAATTCAAAGAATCCTTTACCAATAGGAACCATCTTCCAAATAGACAATGAATTCCATAAAGTGGAAAGCTTGGAACGCAAGTCATTAAATCTGACAGGAGAATCACCTTTTGATAAAAGAAGCCGTCCATGCAGATTATTCTTTGAGGTTTCTATCCTTACGAGATACTCCTCTTTTGGTATTAAAACTAAGAGTGCATCTCCTTTCATGCATGGCACAGGCAATTGGCTTAAAGGAATATCACACGCATTGTTCAACGCTTGAGCAAATGTCTTCCTTTGTTGAGGGAGGGGCAAGGGAGAAGAAGAAGAGGGGGAAAAAGAAGAATCTATGGCAAGAAACTTCCATGGCACAATAGGGACAGCCATCATCGCATTCCCACCGACTAGGATTCCTCCCTTTTTGGGTCAGCAGATAGTGAAAGAATTCTTGACGATTAATATATTCTCATTAATAATGACCTCAAAACATGCCATAACATTAAATTTGTTCCCTTTCTGAATTGCAACCATACTTGTTGGCCATTTATCCATTTTGTATATCTTTCTTGATATAGGCTTTCTGAAACAAATCCAACAATCCTTGTGATCTGTCACATAATATTTATATTTCAATCACATAGCTTATCTTTCTCATATCTTTCATTTCAAAATTATTTAAGAGAAACTTCTTAGTTTCACTTAATAGACTAAGATCATTAGTTCCAAGCAAGATGTTATCAACATATAGAATTAGAAAGATAAACTTACTCCCATTGACCTTCAGATATATACACTGATCAATAATGTTTTCCTTAAATCTAAAGGATACAATAGTATCATTGAACTTGAGATACTATTGTCAGGAACCTTGCTTAAGTTCATATATTGATTTCTTAAGTTTACACACCATGTGTTCTTTACCCTCAACTGAAAATCCCATTGGTTGATCCATATAAACATTTTCCTCTAAATTCCTATTTACAAAGGTGATTTTCACATTCATTTGATGCAATTCTAGATCATAACGAGCTACTAATTCTATGATAATTCTGAAAGAATCTTTTTTGAAAACTGATGAGAATGTTTCCTTATAGTCAACGCCATCCTATTGAGTAAAGCCTTTGGCAACATGACGGGTCTTGTAGCATTCAAGGTTGCCATGAGAGTCACGCTTAGTCTTAAAGACTCATTTACACCTAACTCTCTTGCACCTTTCAAGTAATTCAACAAGGTCCATACACCATTATGTTAATTGATTTAAGTTAATCTTTCATGGCATCTAACCATTAATTAGAATTATCACTATTAATGACGTGTGAAAAAAAATACTGGATCATTGTCATTAATTCTCAAGTCGTTTTCTAACTCTTGTAGATACATCACATAATCATTCAGAATAATATATCTCTTTTCTCTTTGGGATCTTTTTAATACTATTTCTTGTGGTTGTTCTACTATAAGTTCATTATTAACCTCCAAATCATTAATTTGTTGTTCTTGATTGTTATGCGGTTCAACAACATGAGGAACAACAAATTTTATAAGTAGGAACACAAGTCAAAGGAACTTGTACTCTAACTTTCTTGATCTCCATATTTCATGAAGCTTCACTCCCACTGATTTCACCATTCTCAATGAACCAAACATTTCTAATTTCAACAATTCTTGTACTATGAGTAAGACAGTAAAATCTATACCCTTTAGACTGTTTGGGGTAACCAATGAAATATCCATTGATTGTTTTTGCATCTAGTTTCTTTTCATGTGGATTATAAATTCTTATTTATGCTTAGCATCCCCAAATATGCAGGTGTCTTAAACTGAGTTTTTTACCTGTCCATAGTTCAAAAGATGTCTTTGGAACTGCCTTACTAGGAACCCTGTTTAACAAACACATGACAATTTTTAAAGCATACATCCACAATGATAAGGGTAAAGACATGTTACTTAATAAAATGCTCTTAACCATATTCATTAAGGTTCAGTTACACATTTCTGATATACCATTTTGTTGTAGTATACTTGACATTGTGTATGGAGCACATATGTCACGTTTTTCTAGAAACTTAGCAAATAGACCTGAATGTTGTTCAGTTTCATCAAATCTTCCATAATACTTACCACCTTTATCTGACCTTACGATTTTTACCTTTCTGTCCAATTGCCTTTCAACTTCATTTACATAAATTTCCAAGGTATTCATTGCTTCAAATTTCTCATGCAGTAAATAGACATATTCGTAACGTGAATAATTGTCAATAAAAGTGATAAAGTACTTTTATTTACCGAAAGAATTAACATCAAAGGGTCCATATATATCAGTGTGTACAACTTCAAAAAGTTGAGTGCTTCTCGTGGCACCTTTGTTTGTTTGTTTTCCCTTAATACAATCCATACAAATGTTGCAACTGTGATCGCGACAGGAGCGACGAATAAAATAATTTGTTAGGAGTCGCCACTAATTTTATTTAAATTAGGAAAAGTTGGAAAACCTTCTTTAAAAAATGGTCTTTGGAACCAAATTGAATTCAGGAGTCGGTTATGCATAGGGAAGGGTAAAAGACTTAACCTCACTGCACTCCTAACACATTCGTCCTAAAACGATTACCCCAAATTAATTATGCAAAACTTAGTAATCTTATAATATAGTTGTTTTACCCCTTTTATTAAAAAGACTAAAAAAATAAATAATTCGTGAAACTTTAAAATTTGGCTTGACGAAACAAAAATTTCGCTCCTATGTATCCTCAGGTGCAATGAGGAACTCAAAGTCACGTAGTTCTTTTTAAAATACTTGTGGGTTAGTTGTTTTTAATTAAAAATGAATCATCAAGTTGTCGCAACTCAGATGATTATAAAAAAATTATAGAATTAACAAGTTATCATAACTCAATTAACCTTATTTTATTTCTAAAAAAGTTTAATTATTTTATATTTTTTAATTTTTTTAATTATAGGTTAATTATTTTTAATTTTTTAAAACATTTGAATCATCAAGTTGTCACAACTCAAATGATTACAAAAGTTATAGGATTAACAAGCTGTTGCAACTCAGTTAATCCTTTTTTTTTAAAAAAATTATTATTTTATATTTTTTCCCTTCTTTAATTTTATCATTTTTTATTTCTTCGTTTTCTTTATCTTACTGAGCCCATTACGTAAGCCCACTTTTAAAAAAACAAAGGTAAAAAAAAATTAGAACAAAAAAAACACTACAGAGGCCTTACGAAAAGCAAAACAAAGGAGGGAGGTATTTTTATTTTGAAAGTTGTAGAACGGTGAAGAAGATGAAGACTGGTTGGTATAGTTAGACTCAGCGGTGAGGTGGTTTTGGTGGCGTCACGTGCGCCGCGACTAGCGGTGATAGGGGAGCCGGCGACCGAAGCCCCGGTGAACGACAACCATAACTATAACGGTCCTAAGGTAGCGAAATTCCTTGTCGGGTAAGTTTCGACCCGTGACGTGTGCGGTGCAGGCGGCTTCGGGCAGGAACGATGTGGGTGATTGACGTGAGTGACTGACATGGGTTCCGGGTAAATCTATCATGGGTCATGCAATACTGAATGGTCTCGGTGTGCGTCGACGTCATATTCAGCAAGGGAGTGCGTCGACGTCAGGTTGTGCGGGAGCTTAGTCGAATTCGGATCTGAATGGTGCGCGGATTGCCGGGTTCTGGACTGAGTCGATCCAAGCGGTCAGTTGGGTGGCTCGATGATGTGGCTGAGCGGCAGGACGACGTGAACTGGTTCTAGTTTTGAGGAATGGTGAATGTTTTATTTTGGTGGGTTGTTGTTTGCAAACTTGATTTAATGGGTTGTGGTGGATGTGTTTAATGATGGAAGGTTAGTCACTTGTTTGGGGAAGTTGTGGTGGATTAGGGAGAAAGATGATGAAGTTTGTCGGTGTTGGTGTCTTTTGTTAATGGTGGGTGTTTGAAGAATATGGTGGAGTTTGGAGGTTAAAGATGGGTTGAAGAGGAAGATTATGGCGAGGCGAGGCTACGTGTATGAGGAAAAAGCTGAAAAAGAAAGTAAGCTAAAAGTGTGTGTAAGTGAGAGTCGATTAAAGTTAGGTCAAAAGTGTTTTTTTCTATGTATGGGTTATGGATTTTATAAGAGGGGATTAGGTGAGGTGTTTGAGTTAAAGTGTGATTAGAATTAGTCTAGGATGGATGTTGGGATTTGTTTAGGATGATTTTATTTAGGATAACTGCTGGGATTTGGATAGGATGAGTATGTTTAGTATAACTTATGGGATTTGGTTAGGATAAGTTTGTTTGTAATGAGTTTGAGTTGTAGTGGAATGGGTCAATGAGTTAATGACTCAAGTTATGGGTTGATGGATTATGGGCTGGATACTAGGTCAGTAGGTTGGACAATGGGCCAATTTGGTGAAAGTTGAGTTTTTTTTTTTATTATTGTTTCATCTTTTTTTTTTCACAAAAATGACCCGGACAAAATTAGGCATTCACAGTGGCCCCTCTTTACTTATTTTTTATTAGATAAAAAGAATAATCGTAACTTTTCATTTTATCATGATAAGGAACAAGTAAAGACATGAACTCAAATTTTGTCTAGGAAAAACAATGTGAGAACAAAAATGAGCTAATGCACTCAAAAGAAAATGACAGGAGCTGATGCGTTCAAAAAGTAAATGACAGGAGCCAATGCGCTCAAAAAGTAAATGACAGGAGCTTATGTGCTCAAAAGATAAAATGCAAAGAGTTGATGCGCTCAAAAAGTAAATAACAAGAGTCGATGCACTCAAGAAGTAAATGACAAGAGCTGATGCGCTCAAAAAATAAATGAAATGAGCCGATGCGCTCAAAAGGTAAAATGCAAGGAGTTGCTGCACTAAAAAAGTAAATGACAAGAGTCGATGTGCTCAAAAGGTAAATAACAGGAGTCGATGCTCTCAAAAATAAATGACAGAAATTTAAAATGTATAGAACAGATGCTCTCATAAATTAAAATGCATGGAGCTGATGCGCTTAAAAAAGTAAATGACAGGAGTCAATGCACTCAAAAGTAAATGACAGGAGCCAATGCGCTCAAAAAGATAAAAATGCAAGGAGCTGATGCTCTAAAAAAGATCAAATGCATAGAGGTGATGTGGTCAACAGGATATGAAACTATGGACTTAAGATCTTTTTTCTTCTCTCTTTTTCTTTCTCTTTTTTTCTCTCTTCTTTTTTTTAATCATTCTAACTAGCTATGACTCTGGAAAGCTTTGACCAATCAAATCCTTGTTCACATGCTTTTCTTCATCAGACCCTTTGGTTAACTTGGAATCGTCTTGATTTACTCTTTCATTTCTTCATTCTTCTTTTTTTATTAATTCGACTTTTCCTTTTCTTCTTGTCAACAAAGGCTTACGTGACTAGTATTAGAATCATTTCCAACAAAATGTCACATTGCAATCAGTACTTTGAGATATTGAGGTATTTTAATCCGACTCAATCATTGAAGGATTGCTGTAGAATTGTCAAAATCAAACTGTTGACCTTAAATTTATGTTATTTGAGACATAACTTAATGAGTTAAACATGTATTCATGAATGGATAGAAATTCATTGGATGAATGAACTTCCCTTTTATCACTTTGGTAATCTGATGGGCATTTAGTAAGACACATACAAGAAACAAAAGAAAATTGCAAGGAAAGAAAAATTTTCCCTAGTATTGGTTCCTTGTTCCTCAGTCAATTGATTCCTTGCAATCATTTGATAATTCAACCACTGTCTTTGTTGTTACTTTCTTCAACATATTTTTCCCTTATCCTTTCAGCAGTTTTGGCCTCGTATAGCCAATTGAATGCAGATAAAAATTGCCCCAGTTTGGTGGCTCTTTCAAGGAGTTCCACACCTTCTTTCTTTGAGATTTTGCCTATTTATTTACCTGAACTTTTGCTTAGGCCACATTTTCGAGTTTTCAACCTAATGAACCCCTTTTTATTATTTTCTTTCTTTTTTTAGGCATAAAATCTCTTGACGACATCTGTGTTTTATAGGCCTTGGCAATTTTTCTCCATCGATGTTTTGCAAAATTAATGCCCCTCCTGAAAATGCATGCCTGACTATGTAAGGGCCTTCATAACTCGGAGCCCATTTTCTTTTGGAATCCTCTTGATTATGGAGAATCTTCTTTAAAACAAAATCTCTTGAATAGAACTCTCTGTGACGAACTTTCTTGTTAAAGGCTCTAGTCATTCTGCTTTGGTACAATTGTCCATGACAAATAGTTGCCAATCTTTTCTCTTCTATCATGTTCAACTGTTCATACCGAGTCTTCACCCATTCAGATTCCTCTAACTTTGCTTCTATCAAAACCCTTAGAGAAGGAATCTCAATTTTTATGGGAGAGACATCTTCTATCCTATACACCAAAGAGAAAGGTGATGCCCCAATACTTGATCGTATGTTAGTACGATACACGTGCAAAGCATAGGATAACATTCCATGCTAGTCCTTGTAGAATCATCTTAGCAACAATTTTCTTAACATTCTTATTTGCAGCTTCGACTACACCATTCATCTGAGGTCTGTAGAGAGCTGAATTATGATGCTTGATTTTGAACTTTTCACAAAACTTCTGAATCTTAACACCATTAAGATTAGAAGCATTATCTGTGATTATCCTCTCTAGGATTCCATATCTACAAACAATGTCCCTTTTGAGAAATTTCAAAAAATACTTTTTGAGTAATATTGGCATATAAGGATGCTTCTACCCACTTGGTGAAATAGTCAATTGCAACCAAAATAAAGCAATGACCATTAGAAGCTTTGGGGTTAATGGGCCTGATGACATCTATTCCCCACATTGAGAAAGGCCATGGAGATACCATATTGTGCAAGGGGAATAAAGGTGCATTGACCTGATCTGCATATATCTGGTACTTATGGCACTTTTGAACATATTCCATGCAGTCTGTTTCTATAGTGGACTAATAATAACCGCTCCTTAAAATTTTTTGTGCCATTTATGACCATTAGCACGAGTCCTACAAATCCTTTCATGTACTTCAATCAGGATTAAATGAGCTTCACGAGCATCCACACATCTAAGCAAGGTGCCATCATGGCTTCTCTTGTATAAAACCTCTCCTTTCAAGAAAAAGGTCATTGCCAATCGATGGATAGTCTTCTTATTCACCTCACTTGCCCCAGTTGGGTATTCTCTATGCTGAATGTACTACTTGATATCATAATATCAAGGTTTACCATCCGGCTCACCTTCTGCATTGGCACAATACGCAGGCTCACTATATGTTTTACTTTGATAGGTTGAACATTACTATGAATATCCAACTTGGTCATTACAGCCAAAGTGGCCAATGCATTTTCAAACTGATTCCTGTCTCGAGCCGGATGAGAGAAGGTCACATCTTCAAACTTCTCAATCAACTGGGTCAAATACTTTTGATAAGGTACCGACTTTGGGTCTTTTGTTTGTCATTCACCGTTCACTTAATAAATGATGAGTGTCGAATCTCCGAACACTTTTAGTTGCTTGATCCCCAAGTCAATTGCCACTTATAAACCATTAGCACAGGCCTCGTATTCCGTAACATTATTGGTGCATTCAAAATCTAGCTTAATAGCGATTGGGTATTGCTTTCTAATTGGCGAAACAACAATGGCTCCTATGCCACTACCATACATATTGACTGCTTCATCAAAATACATCTTCCACACAAGCTCATCGTCTCTTTCTTCTTCTCTTTCCACTGTTAATATCTCCCCATCAGGGAACTTAGATGTTATTAGTTGTCCACCCTCGATAGGGTTTTCAACTAAATGATCAACAATTGCACTTCCTTTGATGGATTTCTGAGTCATGTACTTGATGTCAAATTCTGATAACATCACCTGCCATTTTGAAACCCTTAATGAAACATGAGGGCTTTCAAATATGTACTTCAGAGGGTCCATTCGGGAGATCAACCAAGTGGTGTAATAGAGCATGTACTGCCTTAGCTGTTTTGAGGTCCATACCAGAGCATAACATGTTTTCTCAATTGCCATGTATCGGGCTTCGTAGTCATTAAATTTCTTACTCAGATAATAAATCGCCTACTCTTTCCTTCTTGATTCATCATGCTGCCCCAGCATTGCTCCTATTGAGGTTGACAGTATAGTTAGGTACAATATCAGAGGGCAACTCGATGTAGGGGGTACCAACACTGGAGGATTCATTAAATAAGCCTTTATCTTGTCAAAAGCACGTTGACATTCTTCATTCCATTCTCCAGGTTGATGCTTCTTCAACAACTTGAATATAGGCTCACAGGTGCTGGTCAAGTTAGTAATGAATCTACCAATGTAATTAATCCTCTTGAGAAAACTTCTCATTTCACTTTCCATCTTAGGAGGAGGCATCTCTTGTATTGCTTTCGCCTTATCTGGATCCACCTTTATTCCCTCTCTACTAACGATGAACTCAAGCAATTTTCCTCTAGACGCTCCAAAGACATATTTATTAGGATTGAGTCTCAACTTATACTTTCAGAGTCTTTCAAACAACCTCCACAAGACTGCTACATGACTTTCCCTTTCTTTAGATTTGGCCATACTATCATCTACATAAACCTCAATTTCTTTTTGCATCATATCATGAAATAATGCAACCATAGCACGTTGATATGTAGCCCCAACATTCTTCAATCTAAAGAACATTACTGTGTAGCAAAAAGTTCCCCAAGGGGTAATAAAAGTCATCTTTTCTTTGTCATTAACATCCATGGGGATCTGATTGTACCTGGAATACCCGTCCATAAATGAGAACCTATAATTTCTTGTTGTATTGCAACAAGAACATCAATATGAGGGAGTGAGAAATCGTCTTTTGGACTAGCCTTATTTAAAGCCCTATAATCCATGCATATCCTGACCTTTCCATCCTTCTTGGGTACTAGCACAATATTTGCTACCCATTCTGGGTGTCTCAACACTTCTATAAATCCGGCTTCTAATTGTTTTGTCACTTCTTCCTTAATCTTTAGTGACATATCGAGATACATTCTTCTCAATTTTTGCCTTTTCGTTTCTGCATCTGGATATAATGGGATTTTATGTGATGCTATCTTAGGGTCTAATCCTAGCATATCTCTGTAGGACTAAGCAAACACATCAAGATATTCCTTAAGTAGCGCCATCATTTATGCACGCTCAAGATTATCTATTATCTTTAACTCCTTCTTGTCTTCTTCGGTTCCTATGTTAATAACTTCTATTACCTCATTATCCACATCAAATTTTCTCTCTGAGTATTCTAGTCTTTTTTCAAATTTTTCAATAATCTCTTCCTCTTCATCAGATCCAGGGTTTTCTTCATCAAACGTCGCAGGGGAATCAATCGACAAGTTTTCAAGGTCCTTTTCATGAGGCAAACCTTATACAAAACTTAAATCCTTATAAAGCAATTTGTGTGGAGTTGGAAAGGCAAAAAAAAGTAGATATAAAGAAATGAGAGCAAGAAATTTTTTTCCTAACGGAAACATAAAAAAAAGAAGAAAATTTACAAATGCAAAGAAGATAAGCCAAAAGTGTGACAAGGAGGAATATTAAATAAACATACAACTTTATTTAGTTAATGCCTCAAATAACATAAATATAAGCTCAAAACATAGCTAAACTCAAATATCTGCTTGTTACAGAATGACCAGACAATTACTTGGAAACAATAACATCAATCATTAGTTCAGATTGTCAGTTCTTCAGTGGCTCCTCAATAGTAAAAAGATGGATTACTTTGCACTCTTCTAGGCCTTCTTCATGCAGCGCATTAATAGTGAGGTAGTATCAGAGATGAATGACTTTTTCAGACATAATTACCTCAGCTGGTGCTAGGAACGTTTTCCTCAGATGAGGAATATGCTTCGTTTTGCCCCTATCATTCCTATTTTCCAGAGTCAGATTCTCTATTCTTTCTTCCAGAGATGCTTTGTACCTGATAATCATATATTTTATACATTAATAAACTCTCATTTTTAGTCATTTACACTCTTCATGTACTTAATTGATTAAGCCTGGTTATGTTTGTAAGATCGGACTCAAATTAGACTTAATTGATTTTTTTCAGCATTATTTAGGTCTTACACAATTTCTGTATTTTAGTCATATCTTGAGTTCTAGATGTCTAGAAATTATGAATTTTACCTTGTAGGAAAGCTAAGAGAAAGCTCTACAACTTTGATGAAGAGCTCAAAGTCTCAATCAGACATCTAGTAGAGCTAATTGGGCTGGGAAGACAGAACACGAGTTTTGTGTCTGGAACCTAAATAATGTACAGTAATCAAAGCATAACTCGGGCTGTAAGAATTATCTTGGGCTGAAATTTGGGCATTTGAAAGTTAAGACCCAGATCTACAACTTTCATGAAGAACACAAGAGCTCATTCGAACAGCTTGGAGGTGATATTGGGTCTGGAAGTCAAAACAGAGTTGCTGAAACTGGGCCTGAACAGTCTGCAGTAATTGGGCCATATCTCGGGCTGCAGGTGATGAAATGAGCTGAAATTTGGACATCTAAAAGTTAAGATCCAGATCTACAACTTTCATGAAGATGACTGTTCTATTTGATGACAAAATCCATGAGTTAAGCAATGAATGATTTCGGAGACAAGGAATATTAATAATTTTTCACTCACCAATTCACCATTTGGCATTTTCCACTCATTCATCCACTCATCCGCCTACTCTTAATCAGCCCCTTTTTCATTTTGTATCCCTAATCCTCTATAAAAGGCACCATTGGCTGATCATTTAGGGCACTTGGTGTTAGGTTTAGTTTTTACAAGTTATGGTTATGCTTGTTTCTTGTTTTACTTTGTTGTAATTTTCTCTTGTTCTAAAGTGAAGCTATGTTCATCTTTCTCTTCTTCTCTCTTTCTTTCTTCTTATCTATGAGTAACTAAATCTTCATCTTGCTTGGGTGAAAGAGTGAAGCTCTTGGTAATGAATAAGGTTAGATTATTCTATTTCTTGTGCTTAAAAGATATATTATTAAATGGACATTATATGTGTTGTATTTTGTTTCTAATTAATTTAGAAACCTTCTTTGTATAATGGAGATCATGATTTATTGTAGACAATAGCATTGGCACAGTGATTGCTTGAACTTATTTACAAATGTTGGTAGATAATTAAAGGAATCATAATATGATTGCATATATAATTGAACTTTGAATGTTATATTTTTTGATTGGAACCTCCGTTGTGTGTGGATTTCAATTGAGTTATAAAGAGAAATAATCTTGCCTTTAATTTATTACCAAGAGTGGATCTTCTAACCCAAGCAAGTTCTTAAATTCATTTGTGAACATCTTCTATTATTTTTGGTGTTGTGACAAATCATTTCCTATCTCAATTAATTTTTCTTTATCAATTCCCTGTGGATCGACCTCAGACTCCCGAGAAATTTACTACTTGAGACAACCTGCACTTGAGTTTGCATCCTTAAATCCCGCAGTCAAGTTTTTGGCGCCGTTGCCGTGGACTTGATTTAAAGTTTTAATTTATTGAGGTTCTTTTTCTTTAATAAAATCTATTCTCTCTTCTCCCTTACCGGAGCAAAAGATCGGTTTGTCGATCCTTCGGTTTCTTTACTAACTCTCTAACTTTCTAACTATCTAACTTACTAACCTACTAATCTTGCTAACATACTAACTTTCTAACTTTTATATTTACTCATTTATTTTCTCGCCTACTAACTTTTATTTTATGTCATTTATTTTCTCGCTTACTAACTTTTAATTTTTGTTACTCTAACTTTTAATTTATGCTCTCTAACTTTTTAATTTCTCTTATTTATTATTGCTTTCTAACTATAACAAAATAATCTTTCTTTCTTCTCTTCTCTTTCTCTCTCTGTGGGGCTCTGCCTCTCTCCGGTTTTCATATTTTAAATTTATTTTCTGTAATTTACTTTCCGCACTTTATTTTCTGTATTTTATTTTTAACTTTTTATTTGTTAATAGTTATTGGGTGGATGGTTTATACCACATCCTTGTTAATATTTAATGGCGGGTTATACCACCAGCCTGTACATTATTTTTGTTTATTTATTTTAAGTTATTTATGTATTTATGCTTAATTGGTATCGTGATTTAAATTCTGATCGTTTAGTTAAAATTAATCCTGGTACTTTATATATTGATTTGTTTGAATCACAATCACACACAATTGACACAATGGCTGACAATGAAAGTGTACATGATGAACAAGAAAATCAACTGTTGCGAATCATGCGTGAATATTTACAACCACCTCGAAATTCTAGTCCATCATGTTTTATCTTTCCACTCAATGCCAATAATTTTAGATTCAAGCCAGGTATTATTTCTTTACTTCCTAATTTTCATGGTTTAGAGTCTGAAAGCCTATATTTACATCTGAAAGAATTTGAGGAAGTATGTATTGCTTTCAATGACCAAAATTGCACTGAAGAGATTGTTAAGCTTAAATTGTTTCCTTTTTCTTTAAAAGATAAAGCAAAATCTTGGCTTAACACTTTGAAACCAAGATCAATTGGCACATGGCAAGAAATGCAAAGTGAGTTCTTAAAGAAATTTTTTCTAACACATAAAACCAATGCTATGAAAAGACAAATCCAAATTTTTTCCCAAAATTCAAATGAAGCATATTTTCAATGTTGGGAACGATTTAAAGATTTGTTAAATTCTTGTCCACATCATGGTTTTGAAAAATGGCGCACTATAAGCTTCTTTTATAAAGGTTTAATACCTGAAACTAAACAATTTATGAAAACAATGTGCAATGGTGAGTTTCTTGATAAAGAACCTGATGAAACTTTAGACTATTTGAACCAGTTAGCTGAAAATTCTCAATCTTGGCATAGTACTAACACTTCTGAAAATTCAATTAGATCTAATCTTGCAAGTGCTAATAAAGGAAAATATCACCTTAGTAAAGAGGAAGATCTAAATGCTAGATTTGTCAGTTTGGCTAGAAAGGTTGAAGCCATGGAATTAAGAAAAGCAAAAGAAATCAAATCTGTGCAAAATGAAGAAATTTGTGGCATTTGTGATGACTTAGGACACTCAACCCACGAATGTCCTAACATTCCTATTTTTAAAGAAGTTGTACATGAGCAAATAAATATAATGAATAATTTTACAAAGCCATTTACTTCTTATTTTTCAGATACATACAATCCGGAATGGAGAAATCACCCAAACTTCAGCTGGAGGAATAATAATCAGTCATAATTTGTGCAACCACCACCTCTTTAGGCACAACAAGACTCTCAAAATTCTCAAGAATATGCACCTTATGTCCCACCATATAGGAAAAACCTTGAAGAAACAATGCATGCATTCATAGAAAAGCAAGAGACCATTAATAAACAAAACAATCAAACCATGAATGACATAAAAGACACTCTTGCTAAACTTTCTTCTGCACTCACCATTCACGAGAAAATAAAATTTCTTTCTCAACCTCAACCAAATCCCAAGGGTCAGTACAGTCTAAATGAGGGGAGTTCAGAAAACCAATAAATGGACTAAGTTAAGTCAGTGATAACTCTTAGGAGTGGAAAGGTTGTTGAAAAACAAATCCCCAAATCTTGTGAGAAAAAAGATGAACCAATTCCCCAAGAAAATGAAGAAGTTGACTAAAAGGCGACCAAACTCTCGCCTTCACCCCCATTTCCTCAAGCATTGAATAATCCAAAGAAATTGGACCACCACACTGAAATTTTTGAAATTTTGAAACAAGTGAAGATCAATTTTCCTCTGTTAGATGTTATCAAACAGATTCCTTCTTATGCCAAATATTTGAAGGACTTATGCACTGTTAAAAGGAAATTAAATGTGAAAAAGAAAGTATTTTTGGCTGAATAAGTAAGCTCCATTCTTCAAAATAATAATGCATTGAAATATAAAGACCTTGGTTGTCCTACAGTTTCATGCATTATTGGAGAACATAAAATTGAAAAAGCTTTACTTGATCTTGGTGCTAGTGTCAATTTGCTTCCATATTCAGTTTATCAGCAACTCAACTTGGGTGAGTTAAAACTAACTTTTGTAACTCTTTTACTTGCCGATAGATCAATTAAAATTTCAAGAGGAATAGTGGAAGATATGTTGGTTCAAGTTGATAAATTCATATATCCTGTGGATTTTATTATCTTGGATACTGAACCTATGGTTGATAGTTGCAAGTCAATTCCTGTTATTTTAGGCCGTCCATTTTTAGCAACATCAAATGCTTTGATAAATTGCAGAAATGGAGTGGTGAAGCTAACATTTAGAAACATGACACTGGAGCTCAATGTTTTTAACATGTGCAAGCAACCACAGGAAGTTCTTGATGAAAAGGAGGAAGTTGAAGGGATTGAAGCCATTATAGATGATCATCTTCAAACAAGGAGTTCTTCTGACCCATTAGAAATTTGTTTAGTCAATTCATTTGATTCAGGCATGCAATTAGAAGATGATATCTCTGAAATATGCTCTTTGCTTGATTGTACATAAGCGATGGAGTATAAGGGATGGAAGCCAAGATTTGAAGAGCTAAAACCCATGAATGATAATGCCCATGAAGAAGTACCCACATTGGAACTAAAGCCATTACCTGTTGGGTTGAAGTACACATTTTTGGGAGAAAAGCAAAACTTTCTAGTGGTAATTTCCTCGTCTCTTACTGAAGAACAAGAAGGTATGTTAACAGAAGTACTTAAAAGGCATAAAAGTGCAATTGGATGGACATTAAAGGACATAAAAGGTATTAATCCATTAATTTGTACACATAGAATACATTTAGAGGATAATGCTAAAACTTCTCAATAACCTCAAAGAAGATTAAATCCACACATGAAAGAGGTAGTTAGAGCTGAAGTCCTTAAATTACTTGATGTTGGAATTATCTATCCTATCTCTGATAGTCAATGGGTAAGCCCTACACAAGTTGTGCAAAAAAAAATCTTGAATAACAGTGGTTGAAAATGATAAGAGTGAATTAATACTTACGTGAGTCTCATCTAGTTGGCGTATATGTATTGATTTTAGAAAATTAAATGCTGCTATTAGGAAAGATCATTTTCCCTTACCATTTCTTAACCAAATTCTGGAAAGGGTAGCAGGACATCCACACTACTATTTTCTTGATAGTTATTCAGGTTATAATTAAATACCAATTGCATTGGAAGATCAAGAAAAGACCACTTTTATATGTCCCTTTGGTACTTTTGCATATAGAAGAATGTCTTTTGGCCTTTGTAATGCTCTGACAACATTTCAAAGATGCATGTTAAGCATTTTTAGTGACATGATTGAGCATTATTTAGAGGTTTTCATGGATGATCTGACAGTTTTTAGAAATTTTTTTGAAAATTATCTTGATAATTTGAAAAAAGTTCTTAAAAGATGCGAAGAAAAAAGATTTGTGCTAAACTGGGAAAAATGTCATTACATGGTTACCTCAAGAGTAGTGTTAGGTCATGTGATATCTTCTAAAGGAATTGAAGTTGATAATGCCAAAGTTGAATTAATTGCTCATTTGCCTTCCCCAAAAATAATCAGAGAAGTTCGTTCCTTTTTAGGATATGTAGGATTTTACAGAAGATTCATTAAGAACTTTAGTGCCATATCTAGATCATTATGTAATCTTCTGTTGAAAGATGCACCATTTGATTGGACTCAAGAATGTCAAAAATCTTTTGAAAAATTAATTGGTCTTCTGACATCTGCTCCTATCATGCAATCTTCTGACTGGTCTTTACCTTTTGAGTTAATGTGTGATGCTAGTGATTTTGCTGTGGGCGCTGTTTTAGGCTAAAGAAAAGAAGGTAAGCCTCATGTGATTTGTTATGCAAGTAGAACTTTAAACAGTGCACAAATGAATTACACTACTACTAAAAAAGAACTACTTGCTATAATTTTTGTACTGGACAAATTTCGATCTTACTTAATTGGTTCTTCTATTGTGATTTTCACTGATCATTCTGCTGTTAGATATTTGATGTCTAAGCAGGATGCCAAACTGAGATTGATAAGGTGGATCTTGTTGCTTCAAGAATTCAACATCACAATAAAAGATAAGAAAGGAGCCGAAAATATTGTCGCTGATCATTTGTCCAGACTTACAATAGACTCACCTTTTGATAGCACACCTATCAATGATTCTTTTCCTGATGAATTTTTATTTTCTGTCAATTCCATGCCTTGGTTTGCTAACATAGTCAACTTTCTTGTAACAGGAAAGATGCCGCCTTAATGGATGCACCAAGATAGAAGGAAATTTTTAACAGAGGTGAAAATTTTTTATTGGGATGACTCATACTTGTTCAAATATTGTGTTGACTAAATCTTTCAGAGATGTGTGCCCAACAGTGAGGTATATAGTGTCATTAAATTTTGTCACTCAGAAGCATGTGGAGGTCACTTTTCTTCAAAGAAAACAACTGCAAAAATCTTACAGTGTGGATTTTATTGGCCTACTTTATTTAAGGACTGCTATACTTTTTGCAAAAGTTATAAAAATTGTTAAAAGTTGGGCTCAATTTCAAAAAGAAACATGATGCCTCTAAACCCCATCCTTATCATTGAAATTTTTGATTGTTGGGGAATTGATTTCATTGGTCCATTTCCATCTTCATTTGGATTTGTGTATATCTTGGTTGCAGTTGATTATGTCTCAAAATGGATTGAGGCGATTCCATACCGACACAATGATCATTAAACTGTTCTAAAATTTTTAAAAGAAAATATCTTGTGTCGATTTAGCATCCCTCGAGCTATCATAAATGATGGGAGAACACATTTTTGCAATAAACCATTTGAATCTTTAATGAACAAATATGGTATTACACACAAAATTGCCAACCCTTATCACCCTCAGACAAGTGGACAAGTTGAATTGGCAAATAGGGAGATTAAACAAATTTTGGAAAAAAACGGTTAACCCAAATCGTAAAGATTGGTCTTTAAGACTAAACGATGCATTTTGGTCTTACCATACTGCTTTTAAAACATCTTTGGGCATGTCACCCTATCGGTTAGTCTATGGAAAACCTTGTCACTTGCCTGTAGAATTGGAACATAAAGCATTCTGAGCCATTAAAGCTTTCAATCTAAATCTTGATGATGCTTACAAGATACGCAAATTGTAATTAAATGAACTTGAGCAATTGAGAAATGATGCATATGAGAACTCAAAGATTTATAATGCCAGAACAAAAACTTTGCATGACAAGATAATTTTGAGAAAATCTTTTGAAATTGGTCAAAAAGTTCTGCTTTATGATTCTCATCTGCACCTATTTCCTGGAAAATTGAAATCTAGATGAAGTGGTCTTTTTATTGTCAAACATGTGTATCCTCATAGGGCTATAGATATTGAGAATCCTAGGAATGGTAATGTGTTTAAAGTCAATGGACAAAGGCTCAAACCATTTATGGAAAACTAAGTTGATAAGGTAGAATTCATCTATCTTTTTGATCCTTGTTATGAATAGAATTGACTCTAATTTGGTTGCCTTGTTTTTGTAGTTCTTTGTGTTGCCGGTTAAGTGGCGGATACGGTACTCCGTGACTCTCAAGTTAGTTTGTTTTTCAGTTTCCTAAAATAACTGAATCCTTTTTCTCCTTTAAAATGGATGCTATTCTTTCAAACTTGAGAAAACATTTTCCTTCTCTCCCTCAAAATGCTCTAAAAAAAATCTACAAAGGTCGATGTGAAAGATTAAGACTGTTAATGCACAAAGGTATCCCAGAAGATGTACGCTGGATAATTGAAGCAAAAGTCCGACTAGCAGGTGAGTCTTCAATTTCATTTGACTCATACATGCCAGGTCTTGGAAGAAGTTCGTATTCTAAAAAGAGAAAAGCAAAAAAGTTACAAGTCTGTTACAAATGTGGACGATGGAATTGTAACAAGCGATGTCGTTCTTTGGGAATGGTTTTCGCAAATAGAGAAGATAAAATTTTCTTCATTAAGAATGGACTGAGTAAGGAGTCATTAAATAATATTTTATTGACTCTTAAGACGCGTTCTTATGGATTGATGCAGCGTGAAATTCTTAATTTGTGGAATCTCTTCAAGAATGAAGAAAAATGCTACAGTCTTGGGAATCTGACTCTAAAAGACACTGTTTGCTAATTTATAAGAAAATTGGATGGGAAGCTTATCATCGACTCATAGAAGGCATTTAAGTCGTTACTGGACGTTAAACCAGAGGCAGATGTGAGCCATATCCATATATAATCTGTACTTATCATCTTCTTCTTCTTCATGTCATCTTTCAAAAAAAAAATTTAAAAAAAAAGAAAAAAAAAGAAAAAAAATGTTTGAACAAGGGCGATCCGGAAGGAGTACCATGGATTTAATTAGTTATGGAGCTCCAGCCTTTGGCTGACCCATCATTGACTCGGGTGGACCTTTGCACGCTGGTCCTTAAAAAAAAGTTCGTGTACCATGCTCTATAGAGAGCCGTACTCCATAACCCAAATGTTTACCATCTAGGCACTGTGGAGTTGATGGACAGGTAGAAGCGTCCCACTCTGGTTATTAGTGAGAAGTAATATGAGGCATCTGAGCTTGATCCTTTCTTTTATTAGAAGGGGCTCTCAGCGCCCTGGGATGGGATGTTTTGGATCTTGGACATTACGGGTTTCAGATTTTAGCATCTTTGTTGATGTTACGAGCCCAAGTGTGAGCGCTCCAAGTTCCAGACCCAGGATGGAAACCCACAATAGTTTCTTCTTTCTCCTTTCTTCGAATAAACGAACGTGAGTGTCTACTGCACTGGTGACACGCAGTATAAAGATATGCCACTATTGCACTCATGATGCGCAGTATAAAGATACGCCATGAAAGTTGTACATATAGGTATATTATCATTTGCTATTATATTTCTTTTATCTTTGTATGATTTTGCTGTATTTTGATTTTGGACAGACGATCCTTCGAGCAGGGTCCTTCAGGGGTTTCTAGACTTCTTTACCCTGATGGTTTTCTTGAAGTAAAAAAAAAAACAAAAAACAAAAACAAAACAAAAACAAAACAAAACAAAAAAAAAAAAAAAACAAAAAAAAAAAAAAAAAAAAAAAAAGATTATGTGTTTCTTATTTTCAAACTTTTCTGACAACAGCTAACCTACCCTTATAGATGCAATTATTACTCTTTCCATTCTTTTTCCTATTTAAACACTCCATTTTCTCTACTTTCCTCTAACTCAGAATCATTTAAAGGGAAGGTGAGAATAGAAATGGAAGGTGTTTCTGTTCGTCAACTTAAAAATATCTGTGTATTTTGTGGATACAAGTATGAGATGGGTTTAGAGTTTGTAAACGCAGCTACTATTCTTGGTCGATGACTTGCTGCAAGGAATATTCATCTTGTATATGATAGAGGTTGCCGTGGGTTAATGGGGGCTGTATCACTTGCTGCATATATAGGAGGTAGTCAGGTTTTAAGTATCATTCCTGAACCTTTAGCTCAACAGAACATCACTGGAAAGACAATTGGAGAGGAACTTAAGGTATCATCAATGCATGAACGAATGAAGATAATGCTTGAAAACTCTAATGCATTCATTGCCTTACTAGGTGATTTTGGTACCTTGGAAGAAGTTTTTCAAATTGTCTCTTGGGCCCAACTAAACATCCACCATAAACCCATAGGTTTGTTGAATGTAAATAATTTCTTTGATATTTTGTTAATCTTTCTTGACCATGCTATGGAACAGAAATTTATCACACCTTCGGCAAGACAACTTCTTATCTCTACTTCCACTATTGATGAGTTGATTGATAAATTAGAAGCTTTTGTTCATAAACCTCCAGTAATAGCTCAGATAGATTAGTCAGCAGGAAGCAGTGAGGGAAACAGGATGAAAAAAAAGCCAGATTTGACACTTCGTTTATAGCTTTTCTTTACTTTTGATTTTATTTATCGTACTTTGTTTTTGTTTAAATTTGTGTCAGATTTCTCCAACAGGTAATATCTTCTATCTTTTACTCATCTATATTTTAACATTGAGGACAATGTTGTGATCTAGTTGGGAGGAAGGATAATTGACCAATTTTTTTTCTTTTCTTTTTTAGGAAGTATGATATGATTGTCATGGACTTACTAAGCTAATGAATGATGGTAGAGTAAGGAGTAATTTTACTTCTGAGACGCATCTAAATTGAGAAGTATGTTTAGTGATATGTGTATCAGAAACCTATTCGTAGTAAAACCAACTAAGGATGATAGAGTAAGGAGTAAATTTTGGAAACAATTTATTACTCTTGAGACACATCTTAGTTGAGAAAATAATTATTTTGTGTAGAAGTTGCAAATGAATTCTTGGATCTTAGCATAAATTGTCTTCTTTCTTAAAAATCACAAGCTTGGATATGAATGTTGATATGATGGATTGAGAATGATAGAAATATGCCTTGTGAGATTTTGAGCCTATTGATGAATGGATTGAATATCTGTACTATTCTCTTCTTTCTTGTGTGATTTTTACTCATAGAATTGTGAGTTTGACATAGGCCTCATTTAGAACTCTTAGTAATGCTTTCCGATGCAACTCAAATTTCAAGACGAGTGACAATAAAGATATCCTTGCTGGAGTCTTCTTCAACCGTTCCATCACGTCATATTCACTTTGTTTTATGATCTTCAGAAATTCTTCATCATCTTCTTTCCCTTTCTCCTCTTCTCTTGAACTTTCCTCGTTACTCTTTTCTTTAACATTTTTCCTCTTCTCTACTTCTACTGGGCCATAACATCGCCCACTTCTTGTAATTATATTAGTCACAGACTCTTCATCCTAGTGTATTTTAGCAACTCGGGCGTTTAAAGTCTCTTCCCTAACTCCCTTCGTCTCTATCTTGGCTTCATAATTTCATGGCACTAAATGAGTATCATTATAAGCAAATGATGTGGGCTTTTTGACTGTCACAATTACTTTCCCTGGTGTCGGGGCTTGGTTGAGAGGTGTCACCTTGAACACAAAGCATTCAACCACATTAACCTCTTCAGAGGATGCTACCCTTTGTCTGGTTTGCATTACTCCCAAAGTGAGTAAACCTTGGACTCGAACTTTAAACTCCCAACAATCTTCGATATCGTGTCCTATTCCCCCACAATAATAAGCATAACTTGATTCTTCATTGTACTTTTTATCTCCTTTCATTGATGTAGCTGGTGCAGTGATATTGTAATCTACTTTCTTCAATCTCTCAAATATTTCAGTCATCGGTGTATATAGGCTCATTACCTTTCTTATTAGTTATCCTTCCATCTCTACAACATTCACTCTATTCCTTCCATCATGATTAGGAATTGGGTTGTTGACAATACTAGGTACAGCCTCTTCCCGGATGTCAAGCTTTCCATAAGTAATAAGCTTCTTTACGGCAGTCTTGAAAGACTTACAGTCTTCAATTGAGTGCCCCAGGACATCCATATGATACTTGCAAGCTAAATTTAGGTTGTACCATGCTGGAAACAGTGGTTGTAAGGGACGTACAAGATTTCCTAAGATGAAGTGAGCATCAAACAACCTTTGGAATAAATCTACGTTTGAAATGGATAGTTTTGGGAAATAGGGTAGCTTTTGGAAATGAAAATAACCTTGATTTTGGAAGTTTGGTTGAGGCTGTGGTTGATTTGGGAAATGTTATGAAGGTGGAGGTGGGTATTAGGTATAGATTGGGCGATATGGCTGAGGTACGGGAACATTATTGATTTGAAGTTACGGGATTTGAGGTGTATTCATGGGAGGAGTGGTTAGGCCAGATGGATGAGAAGGTGAAGATGTCTGATAAGGAGGGTAAGTGTTTAGGTTATACGGAGGTGGTCGGTATGTAGGGTAAGATGGTGAATGTCACGGTTGTAAAAGTTGTACATTTTGCATGTAGCTCACTTCTAGCTCCTTTTTCTTAAGGGAAAACCCTTTTTTGAAACCACTTTCATTATTACCAGTTGACAATTTTCCAACCTTTACCAGAATTTCAATCCTCTCTCCGGCAGCAATCAAATCAGCAAAGTCTCGGTACGCAGCGCTTGCCATTGTCCCAATATAGGGAGCTCCTAAAGTCCCTAAGAAGTATGAGCCCATTTCCTTCAGAGTCAATGACGGTTGCACTTGTGCTGCGAGAGCTTTCCACCTTTAGGCATACTGTTTGAATGTTTCCTCATTTCTCTTCTGCAATGTTCCTAACTGCTCTCAGGTTGGGGCTGTATCTAGGTTGAACTGATACTGCCCTATGAACAAGTTTGCCCAGTCATCCCAAGAAGAGATTTTGAAAAGGTCTTGTTGGATACACCATTCCAAGGCAAGCCCAATCAAACTTTCATGAAAGAAGCTGACGAGAAACTTCCAGTCCTTTGACCAAATTGACATTTTGGTAATGTATGTTTTCAGGTGAAAGAAAGGGTTGATGCTCCCATCATATTTGATGAATTCTAGAAATTTAAAATCTTAGGGATAATGATGTTAGCAGTAGGACACAATTCTTCTATCCCAAGGGATCCATAGGTGCTAGGACCTTTGATCGCTTTAATTTGTTCTTCTATCTTTTCCATTTATTCTTCTCTCATCTTGTCATTTTAGATGGCCATATGTCCAGTCCCAGCAGGAAATCCCATTAGCATCGAGATGGACATATGCGATGGTTCCCATGCATACTCAGCATTGCCATGAACTTCATTTCGAGTTTCTTCCAAGGAATGATATCCTTCTCCGATAAGAAGTACTAGTGATGCAGCATTTGATGTTCCTCCCACAATAGGTATCTCAGTAGTGACCACATGGTTTGTCCTCATGGAAGTGTTATGTAAATGTGCCCTAATTACTCCTGTACCTCTGGCTGCCCCCATCAAGGTGAGGGTATCCCTCATAGCTAACAACATTTCTTTTATTCTTCTCTGAGACTCTATCATCTCATTCACCATTCCTTTCACTTCTTCTACTTCTATACTTAGATTCCTTCCTTCGTTTTCGGCTTCCATTGCCGTAAGCTTTGTTCGAGCCCTTGTGTTATGAACTCAGGTTTGATTGGTGCCTTCTTTCCTTGGTCGCGCAATGGTTCTAAATTTCCTGTGAACAATTAAGGAACAATTTATTAGAAACCACCATAATTATTATTTGTTTGTTAGAAGACCATTATTAATTTGTGCTGAATGAACTTGAATGAGTATCATTAATCTTTCTTGTCATGACCAATTCTTAGAACATCTCGTTCAAAAGTATTGGTTTCAAGTAAACATGGGATCAGAAGAACAAAAAGGCATACTTTTTTCAGTTGAAAAATCATCAATCATCATTAAAAGTAGTACATAATTTTCACCATATTACATCATTGTCTAGCTATTCTCAATTGAGTACACCTTGATCATCTGCTTTATTTGTTCAATAAGACTCTTACAATAGAAATCATTAATCTTTGCTAGTGTTTTAAGAGGATCGACTATCTTATCAACCATCTTTAAATAATAAGAGATGTTTGCAATTGTCGTGTTGGTGAGGCTTACTAGTCTCGTGAAGCGGTCCATCCAAAATTGGTCTTCTTCTTTCCATTCAACCATGCCTTTGTTTTGTTGTTTAACCTGATCCATCAGCTTCCGTAAGTCTTCTTGTCCATGCTGCAACACTGCTTCATACCATGCAATCTCCTTATCAGTGTGCAACCTCTGAATTTTAAGTGTGTCTTTATATCTTGCTGACACCATCTTTATTTGTTGCCTCATACTATCCACTTGTTGAAGAGCATCATTCTGTGCTGCTTTGGCATTTACGAGCAACTCCTTAAGTTGTTGATTTTCGGCTAGAGCCCTATCCCTTTCTTGCCCTTTGAGTCCTAGTTCCTTATTTGCAGCTTCCAAACATCTTTTGATTTTTGACATACTATCCTACTCTGTCCTTTGCCTTTTGTTAGCTTGTTCAAGAGCGTAGCTTTTCTCAAAACTTTCACGTTTTAAAACTGTATATGTTTGGCAAATTTTTTCTAACTCTACTTCTAATTTCCTCTTTTCTTTATTGGCTTCTGCTAGTTTTCCATTTATTTCTTCATCTTCTATTGAAATCAGAGGTAGAGGTTTACTAATTGTAGAGGCTGCTGGACTTTTGAAAGGTAACTTGACTTCCTGAGCCCTGTTCTTGACCTACTGCCGATAACCTTCTTTGACTCCACAACTTCTAACTCCCAACTCTCTACCCTCTCTAATGACCTTCTTCCAATTTTCTCGAACGTTCCTTAGTGTCTCAGTACACTTCTTTTGCATGTCGTAAATAAAAGGAGTGGTTTCCAACTCTGAGGGTGGCCCTATCATAGGATAGCCAAGTTGTCGCAATGCTAAAGTGGGGTTGTAGTTAATGCATCCTCGAGTACCCATGAGAGGAACATTAGGAAAACTTTCACATTGATAAACCACAGTTTACCTATCTTTCCACCACGGGTACCATACAATTTTTCTCTCCTCAAGCTTGGCCAATTTCTCTGCCCATTCACAACCATTCATGGTTCTCAACTGGAGCATCTTCAGATCTATAATGGGGCATGCTTCTTCGTAGCCTCTCTTGAACATGTGTGTCGTGAACCATACAAATAGCATCGGTAGACAACATAAGATCTATTTTCCCTTCTTTTCATAGTAGAAATTCAAAGTGTAGTAAACATCAACAAGGATGGCAGGGACAGGGTTTGCGGTATCATTTCTTCAAGCTAGGAAGACATCAATTGTTGCAAAGTCTATCAAGTCTTCACTACTCGGGAAGAGGATGGTGCCATAAATGGTGAGGGCTAGCACATCTGAAAAAGTACTCCAGTCTTCAACCTTGGCAAGGCAACACATGTGCTCTTCTAAGTACTTCCTCGGATACCCCTCAGCTCATTTCCTATTTTGTTTTGCCTGCTGCAGATCTTTTACATGAATCTTCAAGGTATTTGCTATGGTTGACATAGATACATAGTGGCCTATGTATTGGTATGGTTTTTCTTTTTCCAAAGGTAAGCTCAATATCTGCTCAAACTCTTCTAAAGTGAGGGCCAACTGAAAATCTTGAAACGTGAAGCAACGTAATGGTGGATCATAGTACTAGGCTAGTGCGGTGATAGCTTCTACCTGTACTTCCGCCTCTAATAGATTCAAGATCTTTCCATATCTTGCAGTAAAGGTCAGATGTTGGGTTTTCTTCAACATTCGGCCCAAACTTGCCAAGCTCTCTGTTTCCACTTTTGGCCTTAAGTTGTAGAGTCCTTTTTGAAATTACATCCTGGTGATCTGATCCAATGACACTTTCCATTTTTAATCAAAGATACTCACTGCTAGTCTTTAGGCACTGAATTTCAAATGGTTCTCCAACAAACCTGGGAATGAAGAATTATTAATGCATTTTTTTTCAGAAAATGATTTTATAATGTAATAATGAGTGAGTTGTTGGTCCTTTAATAATGTCTCGCCTCTTCTTTTAGGAAAAAACTTTTTTTTTATCAAGAGGGACACAAGTATGGTTCATTACATTAAGAGACTAAACAACTCATGAGGCATATAGATAAGTCAAAAGATAACAAAAGGTATGCTCCCTTTATGTCCTAATGGGATTTCTTTAAACTTGAGGATTTCTATCATGAGGATCTACGAATTTTTACTAATTCGTGAGAACTTTCCTTGGGTGACTCTACTACTCCAAAGGCGTCTAGAGTTAAGTCCCATTTCAGAATATTGACCACAAACAGTGGGTAAACCACTAGGTGTAGGACATTCGTGAAAAAGACACACTCTAGATGATATTTTCATGATAACTAAACAGGATGTACATCCAAAATGGCAACCACTACACAACCTCTACTTAACTTAAGCTTCACTCAGACTTGGGTATAGGGCCTCACTCGAATGTGCGTGATAAATTTGTAAGCGCAGTGGGTGTAGGGAGCATACAAACCTTCATTATCCTAAAAATTACCCACATCCTGCAAAAACAAATACAAAAAAAAATTCAAGAGAAATTCTCTATCCTACGGTTTTCATAACAAAAGTAATTAAAATAACTAAAAATGAAAAAAAAGGTAAAACAAATATACAAAGATTACAAAATTTTGCATAATAAACTTATATGAGCTTGATTCTCAAGTGTCCCTAGTAGAGTGGCCATTTGTCGTGATCGTGATCGCGGTAGGAGCGGTGAATAGAATAGTTTGTTAGGAGTCGCCACCAATTTTATTTAAATTAGGAAAAATGGGAAAACCTTCATTAAAAAATAGTCTTTGGAACCAAATTGAATTCGGGAGTCGGTTATGCATAGGGAAGGGTAGAGACTTAACCCCACTGCACCCCTAACACATCCGTCCTAAAACGGTTACCCTAAATTAATTATGCAAAACTTAGTAATCTTATAATATAGTTATTTTACCCATTTTATTGAAAAGACTAAAAAAATAAATAATTCGTGAAAATTTAAAATTTGACTTGACGAAATAAAAATTCCGCTCCTACGTATCCTCATGTGCAATGAGGAACTCAAAGTCACGTAATTCTTTATAAAATACTTGTGGGTTGGTTGTTTTAAATTAAAAATGAATCATCAAGCTGTCGCAACTCAGATGATTACAAAAAAAATTATAGGATTAACAATCTGTCACAACTCAGTTAACCCTATTTTATTTCTAAAAAAAATTAATTATTTTATATTTTTTACTTCTTTTAATTATAGGTTAATTATTTTTAATTTTTGAAAATATTTCAATCATCAAGTTGTTACAACTCAAATGATTACAAAAGTTATAGGATCAACAAGCTGTCGCAACTCAGCTAATCCTTTTAAAAAAAATTATTATTTTATATTTTTTCCCTTTTTTTAATTTTTACATTTTTTATTTCTTCGTTTTCTTTATCCTAATGAGCCCATTACTTAAGCCAACTTTTTTTAAAAAAAAAGGTAAAAAAAATCAGAACCAAAAAAATAAAAAATAAAAACACTATAGAGGCCTTACGAAAAGCAAAACAAAGGGGGGTGTTGTTTTTTTTTAAAGTTACAAAACGGTGAAGAAGATGAAGACTGGTTGGTACAGCCGGACTCAGCGGCAAGTTGTTTTGGTGGTGTCACGTGTGGCGCGACTAGCTGCGGCGACATATGTGGTGCAGACGGCTTCGGGTGAGAACGACGTGAGTGATTGGCGTGAGCGACTGGTACGGGTTCCGGGTGGATTCGCCATGGGTCGAGTGATGCAGAATGGTCTCAGTGCGCGTTTGCATCAGATTCAGTGGGGAAGTGCGTCGGCGTCGGGTTATGTGGGAGCTTGACCGAATCCGGATCTGGGTGGTGCGCGGGTTGTCGGGTGCTGGACTGAGTCGACCCGGTGTGGTTAGTTGGGTGGCACGACGATGTGGCTGAGTGGCGAGACGACGTGAACTGGTTCTGGTTCTAAGGAATGGTGAATGTTTTATTTTGGTGGGTTGTTATTTGCAAACTTGATTTAATGGGTTGTGGTGGATGTGTTTGAAGGTGGAAGGTTAGTCACCGTTTGGGGAAATTGTGGTGGATTAGGGAGAAAGATGATGAAGTTTGTTAATGTTGGTGTCTTTTTTAATGGTGGGTGTTTGAAGAATATAGTGGAGTTTGGAGGTTAAAGATGGGTTGAAGAGGAAGATTATGGCAGAGGCAGGCTACGTGTATGAGGAAAAACTGAAAAAGAAAGTAAGCTAAAAGTGTGTGTAAGCTGAGAGTCAGATTAAAGTTAGGTCAAAAGTGTTTTTTCTATGTATGGGTTATGGATTTTATAAGAGGGGATTAGGCTGAGATGTTTGAGTTAAAGTGTGATTAGAATTAGTGTAGGATGGATGTTGGGATTTGTTTAGGATGAGTATGTTTAGGATAACTGCTGGGATTTGGATAGGATGAGTCTATTTAGTATAACTTATGGGATTTGATTAGGATAAGTTTGTTTGTGATGAGTTTGAGTTGTAGTGAAATGAGTCAATGAGTTAATAGGTTAAGTTATGGGTTGATGGATTATGGGCTGGATACTGGGTCAATGGGTTAGATAATGGGCTAATTGGTGAAAGTTGAGTTTTTTTTTTTATTATTATTATTTTCTTTTTTGCACAAAAATGACCTAGGCAAAATTAGGTGTTCACAACAAATATTAAGGTAAGTGAAATCCAAATCTAGAAGGATGTCATCCTTTACCAACCTTTCCATTCTTTCTTTGGAAATGTGACCTAAATGTTTATGCCATAAGTAAGCAGAACGTTCATTCACCAAACTATGTTTAGTGCCAATATTATGATGCAAGGTCATAAGAGTTTCAACGTATAAATTATCAAGTTTCAATTTTATATAAATCATCAGAAAGTATATCAGAACCAATCATATAGGTATGCTTATAAAAACTAAAACATCCATTACCAACCTTAAACGAGTATTCAATAATATCAAGTTTAGACAAAGAAACTAAATTCCTAGAAATACTAGATACATAAAAAGTTTCAAGTAAATCTAAATGATGCCAGAAAACTTAACAAAATATAGTTATTTGTGCCCTATATATTTGCTTTATAGATTGCTTAGTCCTTATATTTATGCATATTTGGAAGGTTTTAGGCTTATATTTATCAAATGCAATTTGGACACCTTCCTATATGATCTTGAGCAAATTGTATATATTCTTAAGTGATTAAGTGGATTTATAACTTATATTTGACTTGGTGATTTCTCTAATGTAGGATGGGATTAAAAGAGATGAATTGATACAATCCAAGACCTAATATTAGAGGAGAAAGCCAAGGAAGCATTCTAGCAGAGTGTGCTGTAGTGCAGGATATGTCACGTTGCGGCATGATTTGCATCATCTGCTATCAGTACTTACATCTGAGGCATATGCTCCGCGGCGCAAGACATGTAATATCGCAGCATGAGGCGGCAAACTGAGCCTATAAATACTATTGTATTAGATTCTTAGGAGGATGGTCGTTTAGGTTAGAGAAGCTGCATTAGGTCTTCGTTTTGAGGCTGAGAAGAGGCCTGAGGAGCCAAGGTTGGAGGTCATCTTCTTCATGAAGGATGATTCAAGTATCAAAGATTAAATCCATGAGTTTCCTTCCTTCTCCCTTTTCTTTCTTCTCTTCCATTATCTTGAATATGTATTTTGTGATTCTATTTTCATGTTAATTGAGTAGCTAAGCTATATTTAGGGAATACTTTGGATTTTTCATATAAACTCAAAGGGGTACAAGTCAATCAATATTCAAAGGAAGATTCAAAGAAAGCTCTAAACACAGCTAGCTACACAATGACTATGAAAATGTGATACAAAAATCTGTATTCAAGATAAAATGGAGAAGAAAGAGAAGAAGAAACTAAAGATGAAGCCCCAATGGGCTGAGCCTTTGAAGCTTGGATCTTGGTTCCTTCAACCCTCTTTCAACCTCACAATGCCTTCCTAGCTGCTGGATTCTCTAATAGGCAAATGCTCCAAAATGTAATATGAAAGACAGAAGAGAGAGAAAGGCAAGAAAAATAGAAAAACCTAGGAGAAAAATGAGAGAAAGAGCCCAAAATCTGTGTTCCACGTATTTATAGATGCACATATTTAGCACATGACGTTGCGGCGTGCAAAACTTAGGGCACCAGCACTGCAACATTCACTTCTTTGCACCGTGGCGTGAAAGCCTCGGGTTGACAAGGTGCACTGGCAGAGAGCAGGATGCCATGACGTGAGCATTCCAGCGCCGCAGCATGGTGTTCAGGAGCTTGCCTTGTGATTCCTCTTTCAATGTAGGGCCTTGACTTTCATCAATTTAGCTCTTTTGGGACCATCCTGCAATTAAGAAATCAACCAGTTAAATACAAATGCAATCAATCTCAATCCAATCAAAGACTAGAAAGGATTTAAACAAGATTGATAAGGAAGACCTTAACATGGATTTTACATGAAAATGAGGGTAAAGCCTTCCAACAATTCATCATAACAAGGACAAAGCCATCAATAATGCATAGAGATAGGGCACAGATAACTATATTTTATAGAGTTATCATACCCTCAAACCTAAGTTTTTGCTAGCCTCGAGCAAAACAAAGTCAAACTACACTTGCAAAGACAAGCTCAACTCAAACACTAGTGTATGATGATTGCATTAAACCTCAAAGAATATGCATGCCTCAAAATTTTGGTTCATACATACACAATCCTTATCATACCAACAATCAAAGCTTTAAATCATGCATGATTCATTTCCCAGAAACGTGTCAAACTTTTTCATTTCAAATCATACACAACCTGATAAGCTTATGAGCAAACATATGAATATCAATCAAAGAATCCACAAAATTGTAATGCAACTCTCTATCTACTAATGTAAATCACACTTGAATGAGGATCAAAAGGGGCTTCATCAGCTTGTAATGTAGGATCATGGTTATGAGGTGAAGAAGAAAGGTGAAAGGATAACAAACAAATATTAAGAAACAAAAATATGTGATTTCAAGACTTGAGAACAAGTGAAACTAGCAAGGTATTCAACAGTGGAAGATCAAAACTTGCCAGAACCATGCAATGTTTTTCATTTTTAACTTTTCTTCTTTCTTTGTTTGATTTGCTTTTCTCTATTCTCTTTTTCCTTCTTTTTACTTTTACAATTTCTTTTTATTTTATTGCATTCGTTCCTTCAGACTCATTTTTGTATTTAAAAATATTAATACCCCTAATCACTGAACTCACTTCAAGAAACAACATATCATGTGCTCAACAAACATTGATGATAGGGAGAAAATGCAATGCTTTCACATGCATTAGAATAGTTAACAGGTGAACAAACACAATGGTAATGAAAAACAAATAAGGCCAAACAATTAAAAAGCTTCAAAGGGGACCAATGGATATCATCATTTAAGGTTAAGATTTAAAGGCTCAATCGGTCCCAAGAATGCCCTAATCATTTCCTCAATCATGCACAATTTAGGATTTCACTTAAAGAGAGTTATTAATATAATTTATGAGATGCAAGATACATCCATATGTACTTGTCATAAGCATTTTTTAGAAAAGCACTCAAATCCAATCCAAGGCTAAACAAGCATAGGAATGGAAAATTCATCATGCACAAAAAGAATCTAGACTGATTGCCATGCTTCCAAGATCACATAGGGATTCACAGAAAAATTTGAGGTGAATTTGAATCCCTAATTATCATTGGGCAATCATTACACTAGCAAATGACATTATGTTATGCATTCAAATAATTTCACAAGAATCAACCATGCAAATCAACCATTATGTGCACCAAATCATATAATAAACACTAAATAATACTAAAAATATAAAAATTAAACTAATAATATTTAACAATTGATAAAAAGTCAATAATATATATATATATATATATATATATATATATATATATATATATATATATATATATATATATATATATATATATATATATATATAGATTTGGGAAACAATGTTCGTACTGTACCATACATATATAGAAAAAAATATAGTCAACAGGAAAAAAAGATGTCCTGAATATATCATATTACTCATCAACGTCAACATTTGATAGGGTCTCAGTGCCTGCACCGCTGTCATCATCACCCGGAAGCAACTCAGTATCACCACCACTATCATCATGGTAGGCCGCTGGGTCTTGATGCTGATGTGAGGGTCCGACACTATCAAAAGGTGAGTAGGGTGGTTGCTATTGGTGGGATAGGCTTGCATCATCAAAGTGTGGGTATGGAGGAATAGGGAAGTCATGGGTGGAGATCTGTAGGCACTCCGCCAGCCATCGGATGCTCTCAACAGTGTATGCCAGCATAGCGACAATTTGGAGAAGCTCTGCGCTCATGTCGACAACCTCTTGGGGAATCTGGGGATCTAGGGCCGCTCTCTGAGCTCTCCTCTGCACTCGGCAGGGGACTGCTGCTACTGGAGGAGCTACTCCAACCCTCCCAATGAAGTACTCATCAAGAGGTTGTTTAACCTCTGAAAGCTCCTCATGTGGCCTGATGGGCACACCTCTCCTCATGCATAGTCGATGAATAAGTGAGGGGAAGAAAAGGTTGTGTGGCTCTATGGCCACCCTCTGTAGCTGCATGTATAGGATGTCAGCGATATTGATGGAGCATCTTTGCAGGATGGAGTAGATGAGGATGGCCCAATCGCGCATGACCTCTGAGAGGTTGCCGGAGGGTAGGATCCTGGTACTGATAAAATGGTACCAAACATTTACCTCCGGGGCCAAGCAAAAATAGGGGAAAAATGCGAACAACCCTACCGAGACATGGTCTAGGTGACCGGCTGTGAATCGGCAGTGTAGATGCAGGTGGTGACCGTCTGTAAATCAATCCCCTCCACCGGCTTCCATTTAATGAACTCTTAGTAATCACAATGCTGTAGAGCGCGAGGCAAGGTTAGAGCCACTCGGATAGACTCTAGAGAAAAGGACACTCGACACCTCCGCACGCCAACGGTGGTGGAGTCTTGGTGCGTGAATGCGAGGTTCGCGTAAAACTCACGAAACCATAAAATTGGGGCTAACTAGGGTGTTTAGCGAACTCCCCACCGGTAGTGCCAAATGGTAGCCTCTAAGTCAGGCTGTATGGAGTTCTTGAAGCTGAAGCCCCTCTCAACAATGATCTTCTTTGAGACCAGGGTCCCAAAGCATTCCTACGTAGCCGCAGAAACAAATCTGGTGTCATCATACTGTCTAGGAGGAGATGGCTCCCTGCGTTGCCTACTGCTCTCTCCTCTAAGTTGTTTGGGTGCCATATTCCTAAAAAACGAACAAAGCAGGTTAGAATTGAGCAAGAAAATGTATAAGACAACTAAAAACACTCAATTTGCTGGAAAGACAGGGGTAACATGTCGCGGCATTGATGTCAGCATTGCAGTATTCAAGGACATTCTCACAGCGCCGCAACATTCTAACCCGTGCCACGATATTCAATCAGTTCATACCAACACCGCGACATTATGAACATACGTCACGACATTCAAAGAAATTCAAACAAACGCCACGACATTCACAAACCACACTGCGATATTCATGAATAGTCAAAACAGAACCCCGCAGCCCACAATGACCCCAACCCCAAATCTAAGTAAATAGTAGTAAGCATGAACTAACTAGGACATAATATGCGTAATTACTAGGCTAAAAACTACTAAGAAGGTCCTAAAAACAAAGATTCACTAAAAACATAAGAAAAAAAATAAAAAATTAACAAGAGAAGAGAGGAAAAATTTGCATACCTTCAAGTGAAAATGGGAATGAGATGCTCGGGATGCACAAAAAAGCACGAAACAAAAGAATTTGTGGGAGAAGGGTGAGGGAAAATATGAGCGAAAATGCAGAAGCTTGATGGGTTTGCGTTGCGGCGCAAATCTTATTCTGATCTAACTTAATTAAGCACAGAATGTCGAGACGTTCACTAAACAACGCAGCGGTGCGTGTTTGCGTGCAAACGTTTCAATTTTCAAATTATTTTTTTTATAACTAGATGCCGCAACATTATCAAACTCACATCGTGGCGTTATGGTCTCTATCTCAAAACCCTGATAGGGCAGAGACCAGAACGCCGTGGCGCAACAAAGCCAACATCACGACATGAGAAGTCTGTCAGCAAAATTCTGTAACAAACTTCACACAACACCCAAAAGTGCCTCAATGAGGCCTCAACCACTTATAAAAAATGTCTAGCAGATTTAACACATGCATGCAACAACAAAATAGCATGAATTATCAAAATCAAATACACTACACACTAGACTTTAAAACTTAAGAAATTAACGCAAAAAGGTGGATACATCCAAAAAGGTGCCTTTTTTATAGTCCAGGCAGGACTTTCTCTACATCTTCAACTTGGGGGAGCATGCTTGAGAGAGACATCCCTATCATCACTTGAGGATGACCCCGGGGGCCTATTGTTCATTGCATTGGCCAGCTGTCCCACTTGAGTTTCAAGAGCCCTGATTGAATACGTTTGAGCTCTGAAGAAGGGAATCATTTTTTTGCCAGATGAGCATCATTTTTAGTCATGTACGAATAAGTTTTCACCATGAATTGCATAAACATGTCTTCCAATGCTAGTTTCCTTTCTTGCATAGGTGGCCTTGCTTGCGATGAGAAACCAAGAGGATATGGTGGTCTCTCATTGCCAGTAGATGAAGATGTTGACCCTTGGCTATCCCTCCATGAAAAATTGGGGTGGTTTCTCCACCCAGGATTATATTGTTATGAGTAGGGATTTTTCTGAGGTGGATGATAGTTCCCTACATATTGAACACTCTCCAAAGTGGATGGATAACTATTGTTGTCATGATTATTCCCACACTGATCACACAACACGAAGGGGCTTTGATTAGGGCCTGTACCCAAGCTATCAAACTTGTTTGCTAATGCTACCACTTAAGCAGACAAAGATGTGAGTGCATCAACGTCATGAACTCCAACTACCTTCCTTTAAGTGTTTCTTACTGAAGGCCATTGGTAGCTATTGGCGGCCAGTTCTTCCAATAGTTGATATGCTTCATCGAAAGATTTACTCAACAATGAACCACCTGCAGTCGCATCCACAATTAGATAATGGTGAGGTAGTAGTCCTTTGTGGAAGGAGTAAATCTAGTGCCACAGAGGTATTTCATGACGTGGGCACCTTCTAAGCAAATACTTGTACCTCCCTCAGGCTTCGTACAAGGATTCAGGTTCTGATTACGTGAATGAAGTGATGTCATTCACTAACCTAGCAATCTTGGTTGGAGGAAAGTATTTGTTGAGGAATTTTCTGCACATATCCGCCCAAGTAGTTATAGATCCCGTAGGTAGAGACTGCAACCAGTTCTTGGCTCGATTTCTGAGAGAGAAGGGAAAGAGCTTGAGGCGAATGACATCTTCTGAGACTCCATTATGCCTGAATGTGTCACAGATCTCTAGAAAGTTTGACAAATGCACATTGGGATCTTCATTCAACAAACTGCCAAATTGTACAGATGTCTGAATCATTTGGATGATGGCCGGTTTGATCTCAAAATTGTTTACGTGGATGGGAGGCCGTCTGATACTTGATTGGAGATTTTCCATTTAAGGATTAGCAAACTCCCTTAGAGGCCTCGTATGATCATTGTTTTCTGCCATTGATGGTACCTTATTCACAAAAGAATGAAATATTAAATCAAAATGTAATTAAAGAAAAGACTTGAATTAGAACTAACAAAGCTAGATATCAATATTAGCAATACAAAAGTTAACCAAGGTCCCTGGCAACGGTGTCAAAAACTTGCTGAGTCGGAAACCAACCGCTCTTTTGCTAACCACGAGTGCACGGGTCGCTCAAGTAATAAAAATGATAAGTAAGATCGTCTCCGCAGGGACCAGGGTAACTTCCAAAGCTAAATATTAACCTACAATTTAATTAATTCTATTCAAGTAAACGTAAATTGAAAAAAAGATTGATAAATAAATTACAATGCATAAAGAAAGATAAAGATATGTTGAGAACATAGAGAATCTTTTTTTACCTCCTATTTCAACTGATAACATGAAGTCCTTTCGAGTAAACAAAGGATTAGATTAGGTTACCCTAAGAAATTAACTTAGTTAAAAGCCTATGTCTAGGACAATTAACTCTATACTATTTACCTAGTTCACTATGCGTTCATGAGAACCAGAGCAAACAACAAGCATTAAGATCGATTCTCAACTGAAACTATGCACGGCTAATAGGTATATGTCTATCCTATTAACAAATCAACACATTCTGCCATTGGAATGAAATCAAACATGCATCTACCATACAAATGATCTAAAACCTAAAGTCCTATGTCTAGGCACAATATATTTCACTAAATCACCCATTAAGCATAATATGGTAGAACAAAACCCAAATCTTTCATATAAACTCAAAGGGGTACTCAATCAATATTCAAAGGAAGACTCAAAGAAAGCTCTAAACATAGCTAGCTACAAAATGAATATGAAAATGTGATACAAAAATCTGTATTCAAGATAAATGGAGAAGAAAGAGATGAAGAAACTGAAGAAGAAGCTCGAATAGGATGAGCTTATGAAGCTTGGATCTTGGTTCCTTCAACCCTCTTTTAACCTCACAATGCCTTCCTAGCTGCTGGATTCTCCAATGGACAAAACCCCCAAAATGTAATATGAAAGATGGAAGAGAGAGAAAGAGAAGAAAAATAGAAAAACCAAGGAGAAAAATGAGAGAGAGAGCCCAAAATCTGTGTTCCACGTATTTATAGATGCACAAATTTAGCGCATCATGCCGCGACATTACATAACACGTGTACGACACGCAAAACTTAGGGCACCAGCACCGCGGCATTCACTTCCTTGCGCCGCGGCATGAAAGCCTCGGGTTGATAGGGTACACTAGCAAAGAGCAGGACGTCACGACGTGAGCATTCCAGCGCCACAACTTGGTGTTCTGGAGCTTGCCTTGTGATTCCTCTTTTAATGTAGGGCCTTGGCTTTCATGAATTTAGCTCTTTTGAGACCATCCTGCAATTGAGAAATTAACCAGTCAAATACAAATACAATCAAACTCAATCCAATCAAAGATTAGAAAAGATTTAAACAAGATTGAAAAGGAAGACCTCAACATCGATTTTACATAAAAATGAGGGTAAAGCCTTTCAACAATGCATCACAACAAGGACAAAGCCATCAATAATGCATAGAGATGGGGCACATATAACTACATTTTATGGAGTTATCAATCCTTAAATAAAATGGGCCAATAAAATCTACACTGCAAGATTTTTGCAGTGGTTTTCTTTGAAGAAGAGTGACCTTTGCATGCTTCTGAGTGACAAAATTTAATGACATTACCTACCTCACTGTCGGGCACACATCTCCGAATGATTTGATCAGGACAATACTTGAACAAATATGGGTTATCGCAATTAAAAAAATTTCACCTCAGTCAAAAATTTCCTTTTGTCTTGGTGCATCCATTGAGACGATATCTTTCATGTTACAAGAAAGCTAACTATGTTAGCAAACCAAGGCATGAAATTAATAGAAAATAAAAATTCATCGAGAAAAGAATAATTGATAGGTGTGATATCAAAAAGTGAGCTTGTCGTAAGTCTGGACAAATGATTTGCAACAATATTTTCGGCTCTTTTCTTATCTTTTATTGTGATGTTTATCAACCTAGGTTTGACATCCTGCTTAGATATTAAATATCTAATAGCAACATGATCGGTGAAAAAAATAGTAGAATAACTAATTATATAAGCTCAAAACTTATCCAATGCAAAAATTATAGCAAGTAGTTCTTTTTTAGTAGAGGTATAATTCCACTATTCAAAGTTCGACTTGTGTAATAAATTACATAAGGCTTACCTTCCTTTCTTTGGCCTAAAACAACGCCAATAGCAAAATCACTAGTATCACATAAGAACTCAAAAGGTAAAGACCAGTCAGGAGATTGCATGATAGGAGCAGATGTCAGAAGACTAATTAATTTTTTAAAAGATTTTTGACATTTTTGAGTCCAATCAAATGGTGCATCTTTTATTAGAAGATTACATAATGGTCTATATATGACACTAAAGTTTTTAATGAATCTTCTGTAATGAATCTTCTTAGGCACAACTTGTATAAGGATTACCTACTGGTTATCAAAATAGGGTAGATAATTCCAACATCAAATAATTTTAGAACTTCAACTCTAATTACCTCTTTCATATGTGGATTTAATCTTCTTTGAGGTTGTTGAAATGTTTCAGCATTATCCTCTAAATATATTTTATGTGTACAAATTAATGGATTAATATCTTTTATGTCCTTTAATGTCTATCCAATTGTAGTTTTATGTCTTTTAAGTACTTCTATTAACATACCTTCTTGTTCTCCAGTAAGGGTCGAGGAAATTACTATTGGAAAACTTTGTTCTTCTCCCAAAAATGTATACTTCAACCCAAAGGTAATGACTTTAGTTCCAGTGTGAGTACTTCTTCATAGGTATTATCATTCATGAGTTTTAGCTCTTCGAATCTTGGCTTCCATTCTTTGTATTCCATTAACTATTTATAATCAAGTAAAAAAACATATTTTAGAAATATCATCATCTAATTACATACCTGAGTCAAATGAATAAATTAAACAAATTTCTAATAGGTCAGAAGAACTTTTGGTTTGAAGATGATCATCTATAATGACCTCAATTCCATCAACTTCCTCCTTTTCATCATAAACTTCTTGTAGTTGCTTACACATGTTGAAAACATTAAGCTCCAGTGTCATATTTCCAAATGTAAGCTTCATTCCATTTTTGCAATTTATCAAAGTATTAGATGTTGCTAAAAATGGGTGACCTAAAATAACAAGAATTGACTTGTAACTATTAACCATAAGTTTAGTTTCTAAGATAATAAAATCCACAGGATATATGAATTTATCCACTTGTACCAAAACATCTTTCACTATTCCTTTTGGAATTTTAACTAACCTATCAGCAAGTAAAAGAGTTATAGAAGTTGGTTTTAACTTACCCAGGTTGATGGTTTGTGTGGATTGTGAACAAAATTAAGATCAAAATCAGTTGTCAAGTCTTGCAAAAAATTATAAAAACCTTATAACCAGTTGTAGTTAGTAAAGGTTGATCCACAGAGAACTAATTCAATTAACACTATAAATTGTTTCCTAATTTAAACTATATAGAATAATAAACAATAAAAAGGAAATTTTGTTTGTTTAAACTAAAAATAGAAATTAAATCTAAAGCAATAGCAGTAAACACGATTTGAAATACCAATTAAGAGATATTGGTTAAGAGATAGAATCTACCACTAGATTTATATGATAATGCTAACCTACATATCCTTTATACCAACATAATCAATTATGTTCTCATGCGATTGTTGAGTTTTTGAATGTAGACCATCTTTTTGGTTTTCTAATTTTTCCTAATAAAAATAAAATTGTTGACGACTTTATTTCTTTATCTTAAATAATTTTATTTTTCGCCGCTCCCGCCACTATCACGGTCACGACAGTTGGCGATCCTATTGGGGAATACTTGAGAGTCAAGCCTTTGTAAGTTGGTTGTGAAATTTTGTGACATTTGTATGTTTGTTTTACCCTTTTTGTTTTTGCTTTTTTTTTTTTTAATTTGTTTATTGATTATTTTAACTGTAATTTTTATTTGTTATGCAAACCTTAGGATATAGAACCTTTGGGAATTTGTGTTGTGTTTGCTTTGTTTTGTAGGAGGTGGATAGTTTTAGGATTATAAAGGTTTGTATACTCTCTACACACACCGCACTTACACGTTTCTCACACACATTCGAGTGGGACCCTACACCTGGGTTTGAGTGAAGCCTAAGTTAGGTAGAGGTTGCGTAGTGGTAGTCATTTTCGATGTACATCCTGTTTGATTATTGCGAAAACCTCATCTAGAGTGTGTCTTTTTCATAAATGTCTCACACCTAGTGGTTTACCCACTGTTGTGGTCAACATTCTGAAATGGGACTTAGCTCTAGATGCCTTTAGAATAGTAGAGTCACCCAATGAAAGTTATCACGAATCAGAAAAATCTATAGATCATTAGGATAGAAATCCTCAAATTTAAGGCAATCATTTAGGGCATAAAGGGAGCGTACCTTTTTCGTTATTCTTAATTTCATCTATGTCATAATCTCTATTATATGTATACATCATAAGTAGTGTGGTCCATTAATGTGATAAACTATAATCATACCCTTCTTAAAGAAAAGTTTTTTTAACTCAAGATATAAAATGTTTTTTTTAAAGGGGGCAAATCATTATTAAAGGACCAACTATTTATCCATCATTGCATTCATTCTAAAAAAAAAACTTTGCATCCTTGCACCATGTTTCTTACCACACTTTAATCTCTTTGTAGTTCCTCAGGAAAATTTGTTAGAGAATCGTTAAACTCAATTAAGGTTTGATTGTGAGTATCTTTTACGAAAAAAAAATATGGGATCAGATAACAAGGATGTTGTTAGATCATTTGTGTACCGCAAGTGCACAAGTCATTCAAGTAATACAGATACAGAGTAAAAGTTCATTCCCACGAGGATATATGGTTTCCATTACTAAGTAACAACCAATAGCTTAGCTAAATTCTATCCAAGAACATATAAAATAAAGAAATACAAATAATCTAAATCTAAACTACAAAAGCAATAAAGATAAGGGTTTAGAGATCTAGGGAATCCTTCTTCACCTCATATTTCATACTAATGATATGCAATCCTTATAAGCAATATCAATGATTAGTTAGTTAGCTTGAGAATCTGATTTAGTCAACAACCTATATCTAGGTCGATCAACCTTGGTGTCATTTACCTAATCCACTATGTTTCTTATGTTTGCATGAGGACTAGTGTAAACTCTACTAGTGAACGATATATTCTCAAACACATGCTAATACATGGCTAAAATGTATATTTCTATCCCGTTAGCGAATCAACTCATCCAAGTCAATTGAACTTGTCGAACATGCATCAACTATACCATGTCCAATCTCCACAAATCCCTATGTCTATTTCATTTGCATCAATTAAGATCATGTAATTGTTGATCAAACAGAAGCAAGCATTAAGCATAGGCATAGAAGAAATAAGCTAAACATCAATATATACTCAAAAGATAACATAAACATCAATACTCATAGAAAGATCCAAAGTATTTCCTAAATACAGCTTGGCTAATCCATGGACACGAATTTACAGATAAAAACCATGCTCAAAAGATAAGGAAGAGAAGAGAACAAAGGGAGAAGAGGAAGGAATCCATGGATGTGATCCTTAAAGTTTGAATCTCCTTCTATAAGGAAGATGACATCCAACCTAGCCTCCCTAGGCCTCCAATCAGCCCAGAAATGAGGAACAAGCCGCAACCTCTCTAAAACCTAGAAACTAAAAACGGATCCCACACGGAGCTCTCTCTAAAATTATGCTAAAAATCTTTTTATAGACTCAAAAAAATAGAGGCACGCCGTAGCATTAAATTTGCAACGCCGCGGCGCGTATCAAATTAGGTCAGAGACGTCGCAGCATTGATTTACTTGCGTCGTGGCGCTCAATTCTTTGAGCCTTCTGACTGTGATGTAGGGGAGGTGCGTGCCGCGGCGTTACATGCTGAGATACAAATTTGGCTTCCTCTTCCCATTTCAGCACAATTGCTCCATATATCATCTTGTTTGGAGCCCTTCCTGTGATAGAGAAAACACCAAATCAGGAACAAATATAAATTCACTTAATCATATATCAAATACGCACAAATTGCTCAATATCATATAGGAAAGGTATCAGAATTGGATATAACAAATATAAGCGCAAAACCTTCCAAATATGCATGAATACAAGGACTTTAGCAATTAGAGAAATACATATATGGGGCACAAATAACTACATTTTGTGGAGTTATCAGATGCGACCTTAAAAAAGACTTTGTGACTTAAGGCCAAGAAAGTTAACACTGATAGCCTAGTAAGTATGGGACGAATACTGATGAAGACCCAACATTTGACACTCGTATCAAAGTATGGGAAGATTTTGGACTTGTTAGAGGTGAATGTGCAAGTAGAAATGATCACTGCAGTGGGCCAATATTATGACCCACCTCTTTGATGTCTCGCCTTTCAAGATCCAGTTGGCCCCCACTTTGGAAGAATTCAAGCAGATTATGGGTTTTCCGTTGAAAGATAAAAAGCCATACTATTATATAGGACATTATGCATCCATCCAAACCATAACAAATGTTTTGAAAGTGCACGCGAGAGACCTACAAGGTGCGTAACAAAATAGGAATGGAACCAAAGGATTTTCAAGAGAGTACCTCGAAGGACATATGCATCACTTAGCCAAAAGTGGAGATTGGGATGTTTTCATAGATGTACTAGCCCTCACCATTTACGGCATAGTCTTGTTCCCTAATATTGATGACTGTGTGGATTATGCGACAAGTGATGTGTTCCTTACTTGCAAATTTAATACCGATAATCTGATTCCAGCCATTCTCGCGGATGTTTACTCTACCCTAAACTTTTGTCATGAAAGGAATAGTAAAAGGATTCTTTGCTACTTGCCGATGTTTTATGTTTGGTTCACAGCTCATGTTTTCAACAGGTCATGCAAAGTAGAGTGCCTTATCGCTGACTTCAATCTGTACCAGTTGAAGACCAAAGGCAGTCGTGAATGGGCAGACCATTTAGCGAAGTTGGATGAAAAGCAGATAAGATGGTATCCTCGGTGGAAGGATGTAGGAACTATCATCTACCAGTGGGGAAGGTTTCTAAATGTACCCCTCATGGGTACACGAGGGTGTATCAATTACAATCCAACCTTGGCACAACGACAACTTGGTTATCCTATGGGACCACCTGAGGAAGTCCAAATAACCCTTTTTGTTCTTTACTATACGGACACAGAAGACACTGAATCACTTCAAAAGGTCTGAAATACTTAGGACAGAGTCATCCAAAGAGGAAAAGAACTGGGAGTTAGAAGTTGTGTTGTCAAGGAAAATTACCGCCAATTGGTTAGAGACAGAGTTCGAGAAATCAAGTTACCATTCAAGATCATGACAATTCCTAGGGTTAGTGAATCTTCAACCTCAATCTTTACTGAAAATGAAGAGATGAAAGAAATGAAAGCAAGTTAACAAAAATGGAAGAGAAAAAAGAGAAAATGGAAGCTGAGTTAAAAGAGACCTGCTATGAATGTGCAGCCTTGAAACGAGAAAATACTGAAAATGACCACATTCTCAAAGGGGCTAACAAAAAGATGAAGATGGAATATGATTACCTGTTGAAGACCAAGCATTGTTTGGGGGCAACAAACAAAGAATTAAGGCTCCGAAGGCAAGAAAGAGACAGAGCTATGACTGAAAACCAACAACTTAAGGAGTAGCTCAATAATGCCAAATTAACTTAGAGTAATGCGATGCGACTGTAGAAGAAATGAGGCAGCAGATGAAAATGACATTTGAGCGATATGAAGATGTGATCAAAAACAAGAAACTCCACATGAAAGAGACAATTACAGAATATGAGGTGGCATTACAACAAGAACAAAAAAATATAAAGAAACTGATTAATCAGGTGGAACAAGACAGAGAGGATATTGATGGATGGAATAAGCAAGTCTATTTTTTGGATGAGTCGCTTTACAAAGTTAGCATGTTTAGGTAGTGGGGCAATCACAAACACTCCATATCATTTGAAGAAAGCTGATAAGATGGTCAATCCTCTTGAGACACCAGTAGAAATTGGTGACTTCATTGAGTACTGTAAGAACCTCATAGGGCAAACGAAACAAATGGCCAAGGTGTATTCAGATAGAGAATAGTCTCATGTGGTTAAGTCATGATGTATTCAATTAAGAAATGATGTAACGATGTATACCTTTGAAATGGCGGTTGCCATATGTTTTCAGTTGAAGGAATGAAATGCGCTTAGTTCAACACCCATTTTCTAATCCCATATTTCACTTGAGACTCAATGCTTTTGAACGAGACGTTCTGGGTAATAGTCACGACAAACAAAGATCAAAGATACTCACTTCAAATCTACTTGGCATAAAACCACTAACAATCCTCTAACAAATAATGAACACAGTCTCTTGAAAAAATATAATAATTTGATTTTTAAAATTTTCAGGTAAAAGTTTTGAATCATTACTCGTCCTCGGAAAATGCAGATCATACAAACCTAGACCTACAAAACAAGATTGCAAACTAGGCTAAAAGATATGTCAAGTTCAGAAAGAAATTTGAATCAAGAGATGGATGAAATGAGGGAAAAATCAATACAATGGCAGAAGGACAATCAATGGTAGAAGATTTACTGAGACAGTTAACTGAGACTCTTAGAACAACAAATGAAGCTTCTGTCGGCATTGGAGTAAATGCCAATGCAAATAACAACACGAATGAAGAAGATGATTCTATGAATAGGAATCTTGAACGGGCGAATAACAGTGTGGAAGTCACTCTTGAGTAGCCAGTAAAAATATTTTTGAACAACAATTCCGAAAAAAAAAATTAAGAGATGAATTGATGGGAAAGATGCAAGAGCAAATTAAAGCCATGCAAGGTCCTAATTTATATGGCTCAGTGGGAATCAATGACCTGTGTTCGGAGGTTGAAGTTTATATCCCCAAGGACTTCAAAATTCCATATTTCTCAAAGTACGACAGAAGTAGCAATCCAACGTTTCATCTAAAGACCTACATCACTAAGATGGCCATTTGGTCACGGGATCAAAAGTTTTTGATCAATTTTTTTCATGAAAGCCTGACTGGACCAACATTGGAATGGTACATGCAACTTGACCATTCGAGGATTTCCTACTGGGATGATCTGGCAAGCCTATTCTTGGGGCAATATCGATTTAACATTGATACTGCGCCTACTCGAGAATAGCTAGGGGCAATGCAAAAGAAGCATGGTGAAACTTTTAAGCAATACACTCAAAGATGGAGAATGTTGGCAGCTCAGGTTCAACCACCATTGACTTCGTCAGAAATGAGCTCATACTTTATGAGAACCTTAGGAGCACCATTTATTGGGCTGATGGCATGGGCAACCTACAAGGATTTTTCTGACCTGATTGTCGCTAGAGAAAGGATTGAGAATCTTGCGAAAGTCGAAAAATTACCAACTGAAAATATAGAGAACAATTTTCCTAAAAAGGTGGTGCTGGTAAAGAAGAAGGAACCAGAAGTCAGTTATGTGCAATAACAAAACTCATGCTTCCCCCGTAATCCCCAACCATACCCTTTTTATCAAGCCCCTCCACTCGCTTTTCCAGCTTACTAAACTTCATACCAAGTCAATAACGTCCCTTCACCACGTCCATGCGCCCTAACCCATCCTGTCTATACCAATCGTCCTCCCGCACCTCAAAATCCAAGAAACCAAGGGTATACTCGACCCCGGTTCCCTTTCCCCAAGCTGCCAATCTCCAATGCCGATTTGTTTCAACAGTTGTTTGATGTGTACTTGGTCGCATGTGCCCCTACTCGCCCCATGGTACCCCCATTCCCAGCTTGGTATAATCCTAATGCAACTTATAAATTCCATATGGATAACCCAGGACACTCAATTGAAGATTGCGAGGTATTTAAAACAACAATAAGGAAATTGATTGCCTGCGAAAAGCTAGACTTTGAAAAGGAGAAATGGCCTAGCATTATGATCAGAGTTGATTTTGTTAGCTTTTTATTAGTTAAATCCCTGTAATTAAGAATAATGTTAATTGGATCCTTATCAATATCTTCGTTTTTGTAGGATCAAGAGATTCAATGCAATGTGATGAAAACAAGCGAGGATACCAAGTTATGAAAGCAAAAGAGATCCATTTTAGCTCTAGCAGGGTTCCATGGCAGTTCAGGAGCTATCCGGGGCTTAAACATGACCATGTATAACTTGTATGAAGTTGTTAATAGTTCACACGGCCGTGTCTCAAAGTCACACGGCCGTGTCTACCCAATTCTGCTGAAAAATACGTTTTTACACTAGACACGGCCGTGCCTAAATGTCACACGGTCGTGCCTAAACCAAAACTTGGTCAAAACGTGCTTGTCGGTAAGCACGGCCGTGTCTGTCGGTAAGCACGGCCGTGTCTGTCGGTAAGCACGGCCGTGTCTGTCGGTAAGCACGGCTGTGTCTATCGGCAAGCACGGCTGTGCCTGTCGGTAAGCACGGCCGTGCTTGAACCAATTCAGCCTCACACGACCGTGTTTAATCATTGGAAAGCTTCTGTTTACGAGACACGACCGTGCTTTAATGAGACACGGCCGTGTCCCCTTCAAAAATTCCAAAAATCTATAAATAGCCCCCATGTGCATTTGGACGGAGCTTCCCCTTCCCCCTTCAGTTTTTCTTCCTCTTTTACATAGTTTTTCATAGTTTTATAGATTTTTGATGATTTCCTTCATTGTAATGGAGAACTAGGTTACTTTCAGTCAATTTGGAACTCTTGAAGAGATTGTGGTTTGGATTCTTGAAACCTTGGTTATGTATTGTATTTGATTTATATTTGAATTCCTCTTCTCTTCTTCTTCTTCTGTTTTCTTGATCTTGAATACATGAATGGTGATTCTGTTTATGTTTGATCTGATTTGATCTTGATTTAAGATTAAGTATTGTGATAAAATTTAGAACTGATTGATCTGAATTAATCACATAACTGAAGATTGAGATTTGTGATGAACTTTAGAACTGATTGATCTAAACTAATCACGTAATTGAAGAGGTTAGGTGACTGATTGGTGCCTAGGTTAATTGAATTCGGTGCTTAAATTGACATATATCTACATGAATGGTGCGATTGCAGATTTGTGTTTATTACTTGTCAATTGAATTCTGGACGATTGTCTAGTATGAATTCTGGATCTGATGCTGAGATCTCGATTAGATCCAAGTTAACCATTCAATTGCGCTTCAAGTGTTTTATGAAGGGTCTATGATTGAATCCACCCAATCTTGGATAGGTTTCTAAATTGACTGCTCTTTAATTATTATTTCTTCCTTTAATTTTGTTAAGTGCGATCTTAAACTGTTAAACCCCCCTTTTTGCTAACTTTCACTTGATTTGATTAAATTGCATTTACGATCCTTGAGGAGACGATCCGGTGTTGTCAACTGCTACAAGCTTAGGTAATAACTTCGGTTATAATTTTGATTGAGTTCGGCGCTCGTCAAAATTTTGGCGCCGTTGTTAGGGGATTAGCAAGTGTAATCTTTTCATTTGAAGTGTTTTTACTAACTTTTGCTTTTTATTAATTTTTCTAACATTTTTAACCATTGTCTAGTGTATTTTGCTTATTTATTTGTTTTTGTGTGATGCATGACTAGGTCTCGAGCCGATAACTTGGTTGACTTTGATCCCGAGATTGATAGAACCTTGCATAGGTTGATTAGAGCTCGTAGGCTAAGTGCAAGAACCGCTTCAATTTGATCTTAATATTGAGAGTGAACTTGAGATCTTGAATAATTCTCAAACCATGGCTAATAACATGCGAATAGAACTCTTAAGGAACTTGTTTGCTCCCGATTTAACTAACTTGCCTTTTGTATTCAATACCCGGATCCCGATGCTTTGATTTTGAGTTAAAATCTGGATTGATACATTTGTTGCCCAAGTTTCATGGTTTTGCGGGTGAGGATCCCCATAAGCATCTAAAGGAGTTCCATGTGGTTTGTTCAACCATGAAACCACATGGGATCTCGAAAAGCACATCAAGTGAGGGCATTTCCTTTCTCACTTGTCGATACACCAAGGATTGGTTATTTTATCTTTCACCAGGTTCAAGAACAAGTTGGTGACATGAAGCGGTTGTTCTTAGAGAAATTTTTCCCCGCCTCTGAGCCGCTTTGCCATTAGAAAAGATATATGTGGCATAAGACAAATGACAGGGAGAGACCTTGCATGAATATTGGGAAAGATTCAAGAAGTTGTGCTCGAGCCGTCCCCACCACCAAATCACCGATCAACTCTTAATTCAATATTTCTATGAAGGCTTGTTGCCAAATGACAGAAGCATGGTGGATGCTGCCTCTGGAGGAGCCTTAGTATACAAGACCCTGCTGCAGCGAGAGAGATTTGATAGCAAACATGGCGGCCAACACCCAACAATTTGGCACACGAATTATTACCTCAACCAGAGGAGTCAATGAAATTCAATCGTCTCATGTAGACCAACAGAGAGAATGGAACACGAGACTTGATGAATTGACTTCTTTGGTGAGGCGATTAGCAAGATGGGACAAACAAGCACCAATGCAGATGGTCGCAACTGTGTGTGGCATTTGCTCTTGTTCATCTCATCCTACCGATGCATGCCCTACACTTCGGGATGGTGGTTCTATTTTTCCGAGAACAATGCATTGCGGCGGTGGTATTTTTCCGGTAGACCCCAATATCGGAATCACAAGATGCGACCCGGATATGATCCATTTTCTAATACCTATAACCCCGGCCGGAGGGACCATCCCAACCCGAGATATGGAAATTCTCGGTCAACAACAACAACACCACACCAATAGCAAGAAGAACTACGGTTTAGATACCAAGCTACGTGCCCTAGCAACAAGTACCAACCACTGCATTTAGGCAAGCACAACTGCGCCCGCCACCCATGCGGCAGCCCCTCTCCTCCTACTGTTCCAAAGCCAGCCACTCCCGGTTGAGCCACCTTTCGAGACTTGATGAAACAGTTTCAGCAGAATGTCAATGCCACCATCCAGAATTTACAAACTCAAATTGGGCGGATGGCAACCACTCGAGTGAGCTAAAAGTCAAGGGTCGAACCAATTGCCTTCACAAACAAATCAACAACCCAAGAGGCAATGTAAGTGCCATTAGCTTGAGAAGTGGCGAGAGAAGTTGATGGTCCTACTCCACCACAACCCGAACTACAAGTGCAAAGCAACTTAAGGTGACCAGAAACGAAGAAAGTGGATAGCTCGGTCAAAAATCTATGACACGAAGAAATGTGCGAGAGAATTCAAATCTGGCCATTCCACTACCTTTTCCAAACAGAGTCACACAAATCCCAAGCATACTGCGGAAACAGAAATAGAAAGAGAAGTCATGGACACATTCAGGAAGGTGGAAATCAATATTCCCCTCCTTGATGCAATCAAGCAGATTCCCAAGTATGCCAAATTCCTCAAAGAGTTGTGTACTCACAAGAGAAGACTTAAGGGTACTGAGAAAATAAGCATAGGCAGAAATGTTTCTGCAATGATTCTACCAAGCATGCCACAAAAATGCAAAGATCCTGGAACCTTCACAATTCCTTGCACGATAGGTAACTCCAAATTTGAACATGCAATGCTAGATTTGGGTGCTTCGATTAATGTCATGCCTATGTCAATTTATCAGTCCTTGAACATTGGCACTTTGCAACCTACTGGTATAGTGATTCAATTGGCAAATAGGACCACTGCTCATCCTGCAGGAGTGCTAGAAGATGTATTAGTTCGGGTGAATGAGCTATTTTTTCCAGCGGACTTCTATGTCTTGGACATGGAAGATGAGTCTTCAAAGAAACCATGCTTCATTAATTCTAGGCGGAGACCGTTCCTCAAGACCGCCAAGACCAAGATAGATGTGCATGCTTTGGCACCCTTTCTATGGAGTTTGGCGATGATTTGGTACAGCTTTAACATTTTTGATGCCATGAGACATCCCCTAGAGAGGAGCATTCTGTTTTTCATATTGATGTGATTGAGATGTTGGTTGATGATGTTTATGTTGATTTATATCTTTGAATTCCACGATATTCTTGAGTTTCGGATTCTCGTTTCTTGTGATACATGTGTTGCTTGTGATGTTGAGCCATGTGCTTTGCATGTGCTTGAGATTTATCTTTGGTATGAGTGATGATGCAACTTGACTTAAATGATACCACATGTGAAAATAGAAGTCGAATCGTGTCTTGAATTTAATGTTCTTTGAATTAGTTGTTTCAAATAGCTTGTTTGCCTTCCATTGTACAAACCCCCATCCTTAGAGTTGAAGACTTTGCCGGACCATCTTAAATATGCATATTTAGGAGATGGTGAGAAGTCGCCGATGATTGTTGCTAAGAATCTCGCAACAAGAACAAGAAAAAAATTGCTTTGCAAGTTTTGAGGCAGAATAAGCAAGCCATCAGATGGACACTTGTAGATATTCCTGGTATTAGTCCCTCCACATGCATGCATAAGATTTTATTGGAAGAGGATACAAAACCAGTAAGGCAACCCCAAAGGAGACTGAACCCCTTGATTCTAGATGTGGTGAAAAAGGAAGTGACCAAGCTACTTCAAGCTGGCATTATTTATCCCATATCAGACAATAAATGGGTGAGCCCCGTGCAGGTTGTTCCCAAGAAATCTGGGGTCACAGTAGTTGAGAATGAGAATAATGAACTTCTACCCACAAGAGTTCAGAACAGTTGGCGGGTTTGCATTGATTATAGGCGGCTTAACCAGGCTACCAGAAAAGATCATTTTTCGCTACCTTTCATTGATCAGATGTTAGAGAGGCTAGGTGGCAAGTCACATTATTGTTTTCTCGGATGGATATTCGTGTTATTTTCATATTCATATAGCCCCAGAAGACCAAGAGAAGACTACTTTCACTTGTCCATTTGGCACATTTGCATATAGGAGGATGTCGTTTGGTCTGTGCAATGCTCCGGGCACCTTTCAAAGGTGTATGGTAAGTATCTTTTCTGACTTTTTAGAGAATTGCATGGATGTGTTTATGGATGATTTTACTTGTCTATGGTTCTTCCTTTGATGCATGCTGGATAGTCCGCTCGGGTTTTACATAGATGCATTGAAACTAACCTTGTTCGAATTTTGAGAAATGTCATTTCATGGTAGAACAAGGTATAGTTTTAGGACATGTAATATCTAGCAAGGGTATCGAGGTAGATCCTGCAAAAATAAATGTTATTTCATGCTTATCTTACCCAACATGCTTGCGGGAGGTTCGTTCTTTTCTTGGTCATGCAGGTTTCTATAGGCGGTTCATAAAGGATTTCAGCAAAATTGCTCTTCCACTATCCAACTTGCTACAAAAAGAAGTGGAGTTCCATTTTGACCAGAAATGCAAGGATGCCTTCAATCACTTGAAGCAAGCATTGACCAGTACACCTGTCATCCAGCCACCAGAATGGACACTTCCATTTGAGGTCACTAAGGTTTTTCCTTCTGGTGCTGTTCAGATTAAAAGTGAGGTCACTGCCAAAGTTTTCATCGTAAATGGACACCGCCTCAAACAGTATCATGAACTTCCAAAGAATGCAGAAATGGAGGTGATGAACCTTCTCCATCCGCATTATGAGTAAAAAATAATAATAAAAAAATAATAAAAAAAACAAAAAAAAAGAATAAAAAAAGAAAGAAAAAAATTTATGTATACATCTTAGGGTTGGCTTTGGTAACACACACCGTGAATGGGGAAATGCATGCATCCCGATCCAAATTTTCTTAATTGAAAAACAAAGAAGGTAGATTGTATCCCACATGTAAGGCAACATTCGTATTATGGCCACTTGTCCCTTTTGGGAGCCCTATGTTGCGCTGGTCTTGAATGGGTCGAATACTGGTCAACAATGCTTTGGCACAAAGCCGAAAGAGCAGACTACCTCCATCCCAATCTTAAGTCTGATGCGGAACTGACAGTGTGCTTCTTTGCTGCTTACCATTGTCTCACCCCTCATCAGGTTGTGTTGCTCTTATCTTTATGTTTATTTATCCCTTTTACATTGAGGACAATGTTTATATTAAGTGTGGGGGAGCGATAATGTAGTTGAATAAAAAAAAAGAGAGAGAGAAAAATAATTATTGGTGAAGAATAATGAAATATTGGGTTGAAAGTGAGAATTGTTTAAATCTTTGTGCATCATAATTTCAGCCTGATTCTGCTTTGTATTGATAGTTTTTTACCTTATTTACCTTTTTCCTACCTTAATCCTTGGCCCTATTACAACCAATGAAGTCCTCTTGATTCTTGCTTTGTATGTGAATTGATAAGTAGAGATGAGATTGATAGGCAAGCCTATGGTTTTGCATTTTTCATGAGAAATTTGAGTGATCTCTTTGTCCTTAAATACTTGAGTGATGGAAAGATGAGTGATCTCATGCTTTGGTATAGAGAAAAGTTGCAAGCTAGGCTAAAGCGTCTTATTGTTTTAAATTGCTGAATGATCTTGAATGATTGAATTTGATTGCTGAACCTGAACTTGATTAGTTTTTAAAATTTTTAAATTCTCCTTAATTCATGTTTCTGGATGTTAAGTTGATCTTGCTTTTAATACATACTCTTTGCTTGAGGACAAGCAAAAGCTCAAGTGTGGGGGTGTGATCAGAGTTGATTTTGTTAGCTTTTTATTAGTTAAATCCCTGTAATTAAGAATAATGTTAATTGGATCCTTATCAATATCTTCGTTTTTGTAGGATCAAGAGATTCAATGCAATGTGATGAAAACAAGCGAGGATACCAAGTTATGAAAGCAAAAGAGATCCATTTTAGCTCTAGCAGGGTTCCATGGCAGTTCAGGAGCTATCCGGGGCTTAAACATGACCATGTCTAACTTGTATGAAGTTGTTTATAGTTCACACGGCCGTGTCTCAAAGTCACACGGCCGTGTCTACCCAATTCTGCTGAAAAATACGTTTTTACACTAGACACGGCCGTGCCTAAATATAACACGGCCGTGCCTAAACTAAAACTTGGTCAAAACGTGCTTGTCGGTAAGCACGGCCGTGTCTGCCGGTAAGCACGGCCGTGCCTGTCGGTAAGCACGGCTGTGTCTGTCGGTAAGCACGGCCGTGTCTGTCGGTAAGCACGGCCGTGCCTGTCGGTAAGCACGGCCGTGCTTGAACCAATTCAGCCTCACACGACCGTGTCTAATCATTGGAAAGCTTCTGTTTACGAGACACGGCCGTGCTTTAATGAGACACGGCCGTGTCCCCTTCAAAAATTCCAAAAATCTATAAATAGCCCCCATGTGCATTTGGACGGAGCTTCCCCTTCTCCCTTCAGTTTTTCTTCCTCTTTTACATAGTTTTTTATAGTTTTGTAGATTTTTGATGATTTCCTTCATTGTAATGGAGAGCTAAGTTACTTTCAGTCAATTTGGAACTCTTGAAGAGATTGTGGTTTGGATTCTTGAAACCTTGGTTATGTATTGTATTTGATTTATATTTGAATTCCTCTTCTCTTCTTCTTCTTCTGTTTTCTTGATCTTGAATACATGAATGGTGATTCTGTTTATGTTTGATCTGATTTGATCTTGATTTAAGATTAAGTATTGTGATAAAATTTAGAACTGATTGATCTGAATTAATCACATAACTGAAGATTGAGATTTGTGATAAACTTTAGAACTGATTGATCTAAACTAATCACGTAATTGAAGAGGTTAGGTGACAGATTGGTGCCTAGGTTAATTGAATTCGGTGCTTAAATTGACATATATCTACATGAATGGTGCGATTGCAGATTTGTGTTTATTACTTGTCAATTAAATTCTGGACGATTGTCTAGTATGAATTCTGGATCTGATGCTGAGATCTCGGTTAGATCCAAGTTAACCATTCAATTGCGCTTCAAGTGTTTTATGAAGGGTCTATGATTGAATCCACCCAATCTTGGATAGGTTTCTAAATTGACTGCTCTTTAATTATTATTTCTTCCTTTAATTTTGTTAAGTGCAATCTTAAACTGTCAAACCCCCCTTTTTGCTAACTTTCACTTGATTTGATTAAATTGCATTTATGATCCTTGAGGAGACGATCCGTTGTTGTCACTGTGCTACAAGCTTAGGTAATAACTTCGGTTATAATTTTGACTGAGTTCGGCGCTCGTCACATTACTAGTAACCCAATTCTAAATCATGGGAATGGAACTATAAATGCATTAGAAAAGGACAAGGAAGGAGTTCAAAATGTAGCAAATGTTAGAACTCCTATGAAGTTAATATTCCATGGTTTGGTCCAAGCAGGCTACTGTTCTTCAGTAACCTTGGAGGATGTAGGGTTTGAGTATGATACTGAAACTTATTGTGAATACCATATGGAGATAGGGCACGATATTGAAAGTTGTCAAGAATTTAAAGCTCAAGTGCCGAGATTCATGGCTTTGGGGGTAGTGGATGTTACTCGAGGAAGGGGGTTCACAAAGGAAATAGATACTATAGAGCGTTTAGTTCTCAAACTTCCACGTACTAGTAAAGCCCCAAATTCTGAGAAAGTTGTCAGCGATAAAGAAGCTTATACATTTTTCCTATAGTGATACCCATGTTGTACCTTGGAAGTATGATGTCAAGATGGAGATGCAAGGTAATATAGGGCAAACCTTTTCAGCCCCTATTACTCAGATAGTAGAGCCCGCACAAGCAGTGACTAATGTCATAAGCATATAAGGGATTACAAGAAGCGGCAAGTGCTATGGGCAAGAAGATAAGATTGGAAAAGGAAAAGCAAGCCTCTTAGAAACAAAAGAAGATGAAGAAGAAGAATTCCTAAAAATCATTAAGCAAAGTGAGTATGATGTAATAGAACAACTCAGAAAAACTCCAGCCCTGATCTCTCTATTGTCACTTATCAAGAGTTTTGAACCTCATCGCAAAGCACTCCAGAAAGTGTTAAATGAAGCCTATGTGAAGCCAAATGTTACCCTGGAAATCTTAGTGAGCATGGTAGATCTGATAAGGCACATCAATGTGATCCCTTTCTCTGAGGAAGAAGTAGTACGTTCAACAGGGAATAACCCGCTTGCTTTGCACATCACTTTGAAATGTCGGGGATATGTAGTTGCAAAAGTGTTGATTGATAGGGGTTACGCCTTGAACGTCCTCTTGAGGACAACCTTGTCCCAACTGGCTATGAGTGTGGAAGACCTTAAACCTCAAGAAATGACAGTGTGAGCCTTCGATGGAAGAAAAAGAGGGAGTATGGGAGAAGTGACTCTTCCACTCGAGATAGGTCTGAGCTGCTTAAAAGTATTGTTTCAAGTAATGGAGATCGAGCTTACATATACTATGCTCTTAGGAAGACCATGGATCCATGTTGCCGATGTTATTCCCTTAACTTTGCAATAATGCTTGAAGTATATCAACAATGGGTGTCTGGTTACCATTCGAGGAGAAGAAGAAATCCTATTGATGACGCCTACTTCAGTGCCTTATGTTGAAAACACAAACTTAGAGGTGGAGAATTTCTTACACAGCTTCCAGTTGGTAGAAACAAAAATGAAGAAGGACGAGTCATCCTTCAAAGATGTTCACCAAGTTGTGACTCACATCATGATCAATAATGGTTATCAAGCCACGAAAGGTTTAGGAGTTCAGCTGCAAGGAATCAAGTCTATGATCACCCTATCGGAGAACAAGAATAGATTTGGTCTGGGGTATGAGGCATCTTTGGAAGGAATGATGAAGTATGGCTTGACTCTCAATGAGGGAAAAAGGGAGAATGAAGTGAAAAAGACGATTCCTCATCTGAATGAGACATTCCCCGTCCCTGTTGAAGTTATCAATAGAACCTCCAGTCGTCAGGTTCGTCTAATCATAAACAATGTGGAGGAAGACTCAGGAGAAGACCATGCTATCCAGCCCTCCAACAACTGAGGCGTTAATTGATGTGATTTCCATAAAGTAATTGTTTAGTCATGATGTTATCTTAGACTTTTGTGAGGTTGAATTCATTATTGGGAATTGCGGATCAAAAGTCATGCAGCGGAATAATAAAAATTCCCTCACAGGATCCATGCGAAAAGGCCATAATCCGAGTTTTTTAAAGGTTTACCTCTTGAAGCATGATAAACACAAGTGAGGTGAATCACCAACACTGTAATAGTGACGATGTCTCTGCAGTATCCACATGAACAGACTTTCAAAAAGGAGTCACGCCTCTATTTCGCAGTGCTAGCTGCGAAAAGATAAAAATCTTTCACTATGTCTCACTTTCTTTCTGTAGGTGCGGCTAGGGTTGTGGTATTGCATACATAGCAGTCCCTTTAGTAATACTATTTATAATAGTGGCTGCCTTAAATGAGTGTGAGCAGTAGCAAGGCAAGCTGTACAACCCTAAACTCATCTGTTATGAGTTAAGCCCACAATTGAATCCGAATCCAACTTGGATTCTTATTGCTCCAATTTAGTCTGCTCTAAGTGTGCAACCCTGTAGGTTCTCATGATGTTAGTAGTAATATTAAAATCTCATTTTAATATTACAAACAGTGAACGGTATCTAGCAACACATCGTTGTTACCCAAGTAATGAGAATGTCAGTGATTTGATATAACCTATCTGTGACCAATGTTTCCGTGTAATTTAGTCCCTTTGTCCAGATATCTAGATTGAACACAAGACATGGAACGTGTCACCCTTGTTTAGTTCAATCTCCAATTTCTTGATTCTCGAGTAGACATAGTAATAACAAATGAGATCAATATCTCATATTGACTCATTTGAGCATGGCCATGCATTTCGTAGTCTCACTCAATCAGGGGGCCCGAAGATATCACTTCTGTTATGTAGGAGGGACAAATCGCATCTAGGTCACTCACATCCCTCCACATGAATCACGGTATGTATAATAACCAACTTTATAATCATCTTGTTACATATGACGTTTGATGGCATTAAAACACACAACTTCTCATGTAGGAATCGTAGTGATTTCAGGTCAAAGGACCACATACACCATTATCACTATGAGAATCGCTTATGACACTCACGTAACGATCCACGTAGCGTTCCCATAGCGGGTCTATCCAATACGTCATTACTCTAATATGTATCCATGTGAAGACTTGATATCTCATATCTATGACCCGTGAGATGCGGTTATCAGTCTACGCACATACTAGTCTCAATGCATTATTGTTGTCCCAATTAACAATAATACTTAACTAGGGACATTTAAGAATAGTATTTTATCCAATAGGATCTCACGATCAAGTCATCCACTTAATGTCTTATGGTATCAAACTTACTATTCTGAGGACTTTATTATGTTTATTAAAAAAGAACATAATAAATGAAATGCTTTATATATTAAAAAATAGCATAATACAATGTATGTAAATACAGACAGAATGTATTGGCCTCTAGGGCATACACCAACATTGATGTTAACTCTTATCAAAGCTTTAATGTAGTGAACTTGTGTGTTTCTCTTTAGTAAGATCCATTGTTCATGTTATCTTTTTATTGAAATTTCAATGCAATGAACTTGTGTGTTTCTCAGTTGATTCAATGCTTTGTTTCTTTTCTATCATTAACTTACCCTTTTCTTAGCCTTGTCCAATTACCATATTTTCCTTCTATCAATAGTTTCCAATCTGACATAAATAAATCTTCCATGGATTTGAGCCTTGTAGAGACGTTATTCCATGAACGGATTCCTGAAAGCTCAATAGTTTCCATTGCTTGGTTTTGTTGTTAGCAAGGAAGGGATCAAAGTGGACCCGGATAAAGTCAAAGCGATACAAGAGATGCCCGCTCCCAAAACTAAAAAAAGGTAAGAAGTTTTCTAAGGAGGCTAAATTACATCGCTAGATTCATAGTCAATCTAACTAGCACCTGCGAGCCGATCTTCAACCTACTAAAGAAATAATAACTAGGAGAATGGGATAAACATTATCAGGAAGTTTTTGTGAAGATAAAAGCTTACTTGAAAAGCCTTCCTATTTTGGTGCCACCTACCCCTGGCCGTCCTTTAATATTGTACCTCACAGTATTACAAACATCCATGGGAGCAATGTTAGGGCAGCATGATGAAGCAAGAAAGAAAGAACATATCATCTACTACTTGAGCAAGAAGTTCAATGAATGCGAGTCCCGCTATATGGCAATCGAAAAGACATGTTGTGCATTAGCATGGACATCAAGAAGGTTGAGATAGTACATGTTGTACTATACAACTTGGTTGATCTCAAGAATGGACGCGATAAAGTATATATTTGAAAGTCTCCAAGTTTCCACACGAGTCTCCAAGTGGCAAGTGGTTCTTTCTAAGTTCGATATAAAGCACATGACTCGAAAATCTATCAAAGGGAGCGTAATTGCAGATCATTTAGCTGAGAACCCATTCAATCACAAGCAACCTGTGATGTCTGAATTCCCTAATGGGGATGTTTTAGCAGTTAAAGAAGAAGAGTCATATGAAGAAGACATATGGAAGATATACTTTGATGAAGCAGTCAACATATATGGGAGCGGCATAGGGGCAGTGGTCACCTCACTAAGCGGGAAACAATACCCCATCGCCATTAAGTTAGAGTTTGATTGCACCAATAATGTTACAGAGTATGAAGCGTGGGGAATGACAGACTATGGATCCAAAGTTAATTCCATACCAGAAGTACTTAATGCAGCTGGTCGAGAAGTTTGAAGGGATCACCTTTTCGCACTTGACCTGCGATAAGAACCAATTCGCAGATTGTAACACCCTAATTTTTGGTTAATTACGTTTTTGCCCTTATTGTACTATTTTCTGATTTCTGTGTGTTATAAAATTAATTTGACTGTTTCGTAACTGTATTTGATTGTTTCGTGTGATTTGCTCCGAGTCAAGAAAATAATAATTTTCGGGCCGGGGAAAATCTTGTTTGATTATTTGGAGCTGGGCGATCTTACTAAACCCAATCCGAATAATACATATATCAATCTTTTAATTTTTAGGATTTTTCTGTATAATAAAAATATTTATCATGCAGAAAAATTTGTGGGACCCACGTTTGGCTTGTGGGACCCACATTTGCTTTGTGGGACCCACGTTTGGGTTTGTGGGCCCTACTTTTAGGAAAAATTTATCAACGTAAAAGGCTTGTAAAATTCTAGACCAAAAGGTTAAAAATCCATAAAAATGGTTAGATTTAGTAGATTAGTTAATTTAAAACTTAATTTAATAGATTAGTTAATTTAAAATCTAATTAAGTTAATCTAAAGGGTTTAAGTGATAATTAAATGGAGTAAAACCTAATTAGTTTTTATCAAATTTTAGTTAGACAAATGTATTAGTATAATTAAGTAGAAGATTAAGGATTCTAAGTAAACTAATGATTAACTAAAATACAAAGGAATCTAACTAACTTTTAATTAAACCTAACTAGGAGGACTTAAATATAAATAAGCTATTAAAAATCAATCAAAAATTGATTGAGTTTCCTATAGCATTTTCAGCCATATGCTATAATTATACATCCAATTATTCAATCAAAATGCAATCATGAAGTCTAGAAGCAAGCCATCCACCATCCAAATAATCAAAGGCCATTATGAAGCAAGAATTGTCAAAAAGGTGGCTAGCTTTTTGCTTGATGCTCTACGGCCATGCATTTTGGGGGGGGGGGCAATTATTCACTTTATCATCTTCATTTCAATCATTCTAATCTATTCTCTCATTTCTCTTTGTTTCAAGACACAAAGAAAACTTCTAAGTTTTCATTTCCCACACCATTCGGCCAAGCCTCTTCAATATACTTCCATCCATCAAAAATTTCATCCAACTTCATTTCCTAAATCTAAACCATATTCTAAGAACATCTCTAGTTGTGAGTTTTTGCTAAATCATCCATTTGGAGCTTGGAAAATCACTTTGAAGTTTCTTTCCTATAAGGTGAAAATTCTTGTTTCTTGTTTCTAATTTGATTTTTGATGATCTAAGCCATGATTGATCCATGGTTTATCTTTTTCATCCATAGTTTATGACTTTATAATTTGTTTAAGGTTGTTAGGATTTTTGTTGAAGCTACACAAATTTTCTAAGGAGGAGTCCAAGGAGATCTTGCCTTCCTTATAGGTAAGAGGAGATTTAATCTCATCAACCATGTGTGGTGGTGAGAAAATGGATGTAATTGTGGTGAAGAATCCATAAGGATTCATTCACTTGGTTGTTTGTTGTGTGATTAATTTTGTGTGCATGTTTATTGTCTTTTCTAGTTGTGATTAATTTTGTGTGCATGTTTATTGTCTTTTCTATTTGTGATTTATTATGTATGCAAGCATGTTTATAGCTTTGATATTTGGTATGTGTTTTATTATTGCTTTAATATATGGTATGTGTTCATAAATATATGTATATGTTCATGGATCTATGATAATTATTGTTGGATGTGCAAATATGTTGAGATTTGCAAAAGTGTTCCAAAGAACACATGATGAAGAGCTTATGGTTTTTACTATGAATAGAGAACCAATATGTTCTCAACCATTTTCTAAAAGGATAACTTAGTTGATCTAATTAAGTTAAAGGATTTTTCAATGATTTAATGGATGAAAAATAATTTTAAACATGGTTTGTATAAAAATGGTGATTTTCGGCCAAAATATATTTTAATGTTTAATTGATCCAAAATTTATTTTCTAAGTGTAAACTAGTTTTATTGACCTAAAAAGAATTTATTTACAATGGATTTTCAAGAACCAAATAAGTAAACAGATTTTTATTAGAAGTCTAGTGTATAAAAGAAATAAATTTTTGACACTTGAAAATACTTACCTTTGAGTTTTAAAGTATGTTAGCAATTTTTAAAGTGTATTTTATGGTTATAATTAAATAAAGGAATTTTTAAAGGAAAACGTAGAAAATATCATTTAGTGGATTTTCTAAACTAAATGCTGTCAAAATTGATTAAAAATGAGCAAGTAATGAAGAACGTTTCAAAATGATATTTAGAAAGCAAGAAAATATTTTACGTAGTTAAAGAATAAAATTAACTGTAGAAGAATTTATTAAAATCAAATTTTTGAGGAAAACGTCAAAAATTATGACTTAGAGTATTTTGTGTAAAGAAAAATGGAAAATAATGTCTAAATAATATTTGTAGTTTTGGAAAGTTTCAAAATTTAATTTGAAACATCAAGAAATATTTTATACAGTGAAAAATAGTAGAAATAGCTTACGTGTATTTAAAATGATGAATTTTAAACTACGCGATTGAGAAAATGATTTAAAAATGTTACGCGATTGAGAAAACGTTGAAAAATATTTACGTGACTTATGGAAACAGTAAGTTTTTACTGTCGGGCCAAAGTGGTGGACCTGGACACGCTGGGAAATAAATCTTGTCAAGTGGAGACATACTGTTTTTGGAATTATTGATACTAAGGGTATTTCTGTAATTATGGTGACAATGAGGATATTTATGTAATTATGATTCATGGTGATACTGAGGGTATTTTTGTAATTATGGATCATTACATACATAGAGTGATATATCAATTTGGTTGAAATTGACGATTGACTGACGAGATGAATTACACCGTGTTGCGGGTGTGATAGGCATAGTGTGTTCATATGGAGAACTTGGAGGCGTTAGTGTGCAGTAAATTCCACATGTGGACAGTTGGTAGCTCCTCTGGGCCGTGGTAACTGAAAACACACACTAGCGATCTCGACAAATACTATTCTTAATCAGGATCTATTGGGACTTGTTTGGTACTATGCTGAGACGCATACCACGATGTATTTGGTCGTGAACTATTTACACGACGTATTTGACTGTGTACCATTCACACGACGTATTTGACTGTGTACTATTTACACGACGTATTTGACTGTGTAATAGTTGGTTGAGGCAACCTGATGTGTACGGACATGTCTACCTGGATCATTCTCTCGATGTTTGTGTTTAGCTCCAATGGAGTAGGAGCAGTCTGAGTACATGGCATATTTAATCTGCATTATTGTGTGAATAGTTATAATTTGATTTATGATATTTTGCATGTGTGATAATGTGAATAGTTATAATTGGATATTTTGCATGTGTGATAATATGAATTGTTATATTAACTGTTATATTTGTTTGTATTGTCGTTTTCTTACTTCTATGCTGGTAATGATGTAGATTGTCTCACCTCTTTATATATATTTTCTGTATTATTATTTATGTTCCGTAAAGTCGTTGAGGAAGTAGAAGAGGAGCAACTATTGGATTGTCAATACAACGAGGAGCAGCAACCGAGTGACCAGTTCGAGGAAGGTGAACCTCGAGATCATCCATATCATATGGATTGATTTCAGCGTGGTATGGTGTTATCAGAGTATTTTTGTCTTCCGACAATCTTCCTGAGGAGGATTCTTCGGAGGATCAGAACTTTTAGTGTTATGCTTGGGCTAGTTTATGGTTTGCTTTAAACCAGACAGTTTACTGTTTTTAATTAACGAGTTTGTAATATGTAAATTATTTGTACCTATTAAAAACAAAATCATATGTATAATTATGGTGTGTATGTAATAGTTTGTTTTATTTTATGTTCTGTTTATTTTATTTTACGATATAATGTTAAAAAATATATATATTTTTACAACCTATATTATTATATATTACGTAATAATTTATAACTTGGGTAGAGGTTATTATTATTGTTCGAAAATGTGACATCCCTATTAGGGTGTGACATTTTAGTTGGTATCGAGAGAGTCTTTTGGGGTTGTGGTTGGAGTCATTTTTTTGCTTGTGTTGTGTGATTCTCTGTGATTGGTGTCCGAAAGGATACATCTGACTTTGTTTTGTCTTGTTTGATTGAAGAAAAAGATGTCTGGCGTAAGAGGAACGCGTGCAAACATGAACCGTAATGTTCACCCAATGATTGCAGCTGCTGAAGCTATGCAGCGTATGGCAGAGGTGATTACACAACAAAATGAACGAGCAGCTCAACAGCAAGATGCGACTGCTGATGCTCTAAACTTGTCTGAGTTTAGGCGCAATAACCCGCCGTAGTTCAGAGGTGAATTTAATCCAGAGAAGGCGAGTCTTTGGATCCAAGATCTCGAAAAGATATTTGAAGGAATGGGGTGCGCCGATGATCAAAAGGTGACGTATGCTACATTTATGCTGAGAGGGGATGGTGAGAACTGGTGGAGAGGAACCCGATGCTTACTACAAGCTGAGGGAACTGAAATTACCTGGGAGGTATTCTGTGAAGTATTTTTGGAAAATTACTTTCCTGCCAGTGCTCAGCATGCCAAGGAGATGGAATTTCTTGGTTTACGTCAGGGCAACATGACTGTCAATGAATATGCTTCTAAATTTGAGAGCTTGTCTCAGTTCTCAGACTATGCTCAAACTCGACGAGAATGATATGTGGAAATCTTGTAAGTTTTGAGGAAGGGTGAGGGGTAGAGTTGAAGCGAGGAGTGCTACCCTTAAGGATGAACCAGTTTCATGCTTTGGTGGACACATGTGTACGACTCGAGGAGTTGGAGCCGTCACGTGATCCAAGAAATCGCAACTTTGGATCGACTAGGTTCCAAAGAGGAGGCAACAACAACAACAATAACAGCCGATTTCAACGCAAGCCGTATTCGAGACCACCAGGGAGTCAGCCTCAACGTCCATCTAACGGGGGAAGTTCTAGTGGCAACAAAGCTGGTACAAATGTGGCGTTTACGCCAATATGTTTTAAATGTGGAAAGAGTGGCCACATATCTAGAGACTGTTCAATCAAAGGGCCAATCTGTTTCAAGTGTGGAAGGCCTGGGCATGTTTCTAGGGAATGTAACCAGTCAGAAAAGAAGCCAGTTGTGAGCAATGTTCGTGCTACTCAGCCGGGATCTGGAGGGCGAGTGTACACGATGAGCGGGGCTGAGGCTTCTCAGTCTGAAGATCTTATTCAGGGGGAAGGTGTCATAGCAGGTAATCTTTTGACTGTACTATATGATTCAGGTGCGACGCATTCATTTATTGCGTATGACTGTGTGGATCGATTGAAATTGCCTGTGTCTTCTTTGAGTTTTCAATTGATTGTTTCTACACCAACTGCCAAGCCTGTTGTTACATCTAAAGTATGTTTGAACTGCCTTATTACCATAAATGATCGAGTCTTTTCGGTCAATTTAATTTGCTTACCTCTTGTTGAAATAGATATAATATTAGGAATGGATTGGTTATCTTCTAACCATATCCTATTAGATTGTGCCAATAAAACCTTAGTTTTTCCTAAGGATGAGGATTCTGGATTTTTAACTGCCGTTAAAGTCAAATCTTTGTTGAGGGACGGAGCTCAAGGATACATGCTGCTGTCTTCTTTGGAGGTCAAGAGTGAAAAAGATGTGAATGCTATTCCAATCGTGAATGAGTTTCCGGAAGTTTTTCCTGATGATGTACCTGGCTTACCACCGGAAAGAGAAATTGAGTTTGCTATTGATTTAGTACCAGGAGCAGGTCCTATTTCGATTACACCATATAGGATGTCGCCATCAGAATTGGTGGAGTTGAAGAAGCAATTGGAGGAATTGTTGGAAAAGCAGTTTGTGCGACTGAGTGTTTCACCGTGGGGAGCGCCAGTACTACTAGTCAAGAAGAAGGATGGAACTTCTCGTCTTTGCGTAGATTATCGTCAGCTGAACAAGGTCACAATAAAGAACAAATATCCACTTCCAAGGATCGATGATTTGATGGACCAGCTGAAAGGAGTAGCTATTTTCTCTAAAATAGATCTGCGATCAGGTTATCATCAGATTCGTGTCAAGTTAGAGGATATACCTAAGACCGCTTTTCGAACTCGTTACGGGCATTATGAGTATCAGGTGATGCCGTTTGGAGTGACGAATGCTCCTGCAATATTCATGGACTATATGAATAGGATTTTTCGTCCATACCTAGACAGATTTGTCGTTGTTTTTATCGATGACATTCTGATCTATTCCCAAAATAAGGAAGAGCATGCTGAACATCTCAGTATAGTTCTCCCAATTTTGAAGGACAAGAAGCTGTATGCAAAATTGGCAAAGTGTGAGTTTTGGTTAGAAGAAGTTCATTTTCTGGGTCACGTAATTTCCAAGGAAGGTATTACGGTGGACCCATCGAAAATAGAAACTATTTTGCAATGGGAGAGGCCGAAGACGGTAACCGAGATTCGGAGTTTTGTTGGATTGGCCGGATATTATCGGAGGTTCATTGAAGGTTTTTCTAAGATAGCTGGACCTCTTACGCAACTCACAAGGAAGAGTCAAGTTTTTGATTGGATGAAAGAATGTGAGGCAAGTTTTCAAGAGTTGAAGAAGAGATTGACGACTGCACCAGTACTGATTTTGCCAGATCCTAACGAGGCTTTTGAGGTGTATTGTGACACTTTTTACCAAGGGTTAGGATGCGTGTTGATGCAGAACAGAAATGTGGTAGCCTATGCTTCCAGACAACTGAAGGTTCATGAGAGGAACTATCCAACGCACGATTTGGAACTCGTGCAGTGGTTTTTGCGTTGAAAGTGTGGAGACATTTTATGTATGGAGTGTGTTCAATGTCTTCGGTGATCACAAGAGTTTAAAATACCTGTTCGGTCAAAAAGGAATTGAACATGAGGCGGGCGATGGTTGGAGTTCTTGAAGGACTATGATTTCCAACTTCAATACCATCCGGGAAAGCGAATGTGGTGGCGGATGCTTTAAGTAGAAAGGTGATCAGTGTTTCTACCATGATGATAAAGGAGGAAGAATTGATCAATCAGTTTAGAGATTTACAGTTGTCAGTGGAATTGGCACCAGGAAGAATTCGTCTAAGTAGAGTTACTGTTTCAATGACTTGCTGGAAGAAATCAAGGAAAAATAGGATAAGGATCCATATTTGTTGAATGAGAAAGAATTTTTAAAGCAAGGTCATAAGGCAACGGTTGAGGAAGGATCTGATGGAATCTTAAGATTTAAAGGAAGGATTTGTATACCTAATGATCCCGAGCTAAAGCATGCGATTCTGGACGAAGCTCATACTAATAGGTTGAGTATGCATCCGGGGATGACAAATATGTATCAAGATTTAAAGCAGATGTTTTGGTGGCCAATGATGAAGAGAGATGTTGCGGAACATGTGGCGTCTTGTCTGGTTTGTCAAAAAGCAAAAGTGGAACATCAAAGATCAGCCGATATGTTACAACCTTTGACTATTCCAAAATGGAAATAGGATAGTATCTCAATGGATTTTGTTACCGAATTACCAAGAACGAAGAAGGGTCATGATTCTATATGAGTTATAGTTGATAGGCTTACGAAGTCAGCGCACTTCTTGCCGATCAATATCAAGTATTCGTTGGACCGATTAACCCAGGTGTACATTAGTGAAATTGTTAGACTTCACGGTGTACCCTCAAGTATAGTTTCTGATAGAGACCTGACGAGCGCCGAACTCAGTCAAAATTATAACCGAAGTTATTACCTAAGCTTGTAGCACAGTGACAACACCGGATCATCTCCACGAGGATTATAGATGCAATTTAATCAAATCAAGTGAATGTTAGCAAAGGGGGGTTTGATAGTTTAAGATCGTACTTAACAAAATTAACGGAAGAAATGACAATTAAAGAGTAGTCAATTTAGAAACCTATCCAAGATTGGGTGGATTCAATCATAGACCCTTCATAAAACACTTGAGCGCAATTGAATTGTTAATTTGGATCTAACCGAGATCTCTCGCATCAAATCCAAAATTCATACTAGACGATCGTCTAGAATTCAATTAACAAGTGATAAACACAAATCCGCAATCGCATCATTCATGAAAATCTATGTTAATTTCAAGTACCAAATTCAATTAACTTAGGCACAAATCAATAACCTAACCTCTTCAATTAAGTGATTAATTTAGATCAATCAGTTCTATGTTTCATCACAAATCTCAATCTTCATTTATGTGATTAGTTTAGATCAATTAGTTCTAAGTTTCATCACAAATCTCAATCTTAAACCAAGATCAAATCAGATCAACATAAATAGAATCACCATTCATGCATTCAAGATCAAGAAGAAGAAGAAAGAAGAAGAAAAGAGGAATTCAATTACAAATCAAATACAATGCATAACCAAGGTCTCAAGAATCCAAACCACAATCTCTTCAAGAGTTCTAAATTGACCCAAAGTAGCTTAGCCTTCCATTACCATGAAGGGGAGCATCAAAATATACAAAACTATGAGAAACTATGAAGAAGTAAGAAGAAACTTAGAGAGAAATGAAGGAGAATACATGAAAGAAATGATAACCAATGGTGCCTTTTATAGAAGTCTAGGGTAACAAAATGACAAAGGGGAGTGAGTGGATGAGTGGGTGAGTGAGTGCGTGTTTGAGTGGAATGGTTTAGTGGGTTGGTTTAGTGGATTGGTTTAGTGGATGAGTGAGTGGAATGGTTAAGTGGGTTGGTTGAGTGGAAAATGCCAAAAGACTTTTGGTGAGTGGGAAATTATAGACATGAATGGGTGAGTGGATGGATGAGTGGGTGGATTAGTGGATGAGTGGATGGAGTGGTTAAGTGGTTGGATTAGTGTATGAGTGGATGAGTGGGTGGATTAGTGGATGAGTGGATGAGTGGATGAGTGGATTAGTGGATGGATGAGTGGATTAGTGGATGGATGAGTGGGTGGTTGAGGACGAAAATTTAGTGTCTGACTTGGAAGCTAAAAATGACCAACTATACTTCAGATCCATGACGAGCGTCGAACTCAGTCAAAATTATAACCGAAGTTATTACCTAAACTTGTAGTATAGTGAACAACACCGGATCGTCTCCTCAAGGATCGTAGATGCAATTTGATCAAATCAAGTGAAAGTTAGAAAAAGGGGGGTTTTGATGGTTCAAGGATCGCAGTGACAAGATTTAAAGAGAAATAACAATTAGAAGAACAGTCAATTCAGAAATCTATCCGAGATTAGGTGGATTCAATCATAGACCTTTCAACAAACATTTGAAGCACATTTGAATGGTTAACTTGGATCTAATGCTGAGATCTCGCATCGATCCGAAATTCATACTAGACAATCGTCTTAATTCAATTGACAAGTAATAAACATAAATCTGCAATCGCACCATTCATGTAGATATATGTCAATTTAAGCACCGAATTCAATTAACCTAGGCACCAATCAATAACCTAACCTCTTCAATTATGTGATTAATTTAGATCAATCAGTTCTAAGTTTCATCACAAATCTTCAATCTTCATTTACGTGATTAATTCAGATCAATCAGTTCTAAGTTTAATCACAATACTTAATCTTAAAATAAACATAAACAGAATCACCATTCATGCATTCAAGATCAAGAAAACAGAAGAAGAAGAAGAGAAGAAGAATCCAAATATAAATTAAATACATTACATAAACCAAGGTCTCAAGAATCCAAACCACAATCTCTTCAAGAGTCCCAAATTGACTAGAAGTGACTTAGCTCTCCATTACAATGAAGGAAAAATATACAAGAACTATGAAAAGCTATCTCCAACACCAAGTGTGTGTTGTGTTAGAGCTCTCCACATGCTTCCTTTTATAGAGGATTCAGAGTAGTAGTAGATGGGTAGATGGGATTAGTAGGTGGATGAGTAGGTGGATGAGTAGGTGGGTGAGTAGGTGGGTGAGTAGGTGAGCTACCTTGTCTCCGAAATTCTTTATTGCTGAACTCATTGATTTCGTCATTTCTGAGCCAAGTGGTCTTCATGAAAGTTCTAGGAAATTGTCTAAGCTTTCCAATGGCTCTGGAAACACCCAAAAATTCATCCTACAGCCCAAGATATGACTCAATTACTACAGACTGTTCAGGACCAGTTTCAGCACCTCTGTTTTGACTTTCAGACCCAATATCTCCATCAAGGAGCCCGAATCAAGTTTTGTGCTTGACATGAAAGTTGTACATCTGGGTCTTAACTTTCAGATTACAAATTTTCAGCCCATTTTATATGCCCAAACTCGAATTATGTTCTGGTTACTACACACTGTTCGGGTTCCAGTCACAAATCCCGTATTCTGATTTCCATGCCCAATTAGCTCCACTAGATGTCTGAAATTGACTTTGAGCTCTCATCAAAGTTGTAGAGCTCTCTCTTATCTTTTCTACAAGGTAAAATTCATAATTATCAGACATTTAGAACTCAAGATATGACTAAAATACAGAAACAGTGTAAGACCCGAATAATGCTGAAAAAAAATCAATTAAGTCCGATTCGAGTTCAAACTTACAAAACATAATCAAATTCAGTCAATTAAGTACATGAAGAGTGTAAATAACTAAACATAAGGGTTTCTTAATGAATAAAATATGTGATTATCAAATTCCCCCACACTTAGTTTTTTGCACACCTGGGCAAAACATATAAAACTAAAGTTTGAAGACAAAGACAAACGACACAAACTTAAAAGCTAAAAACTCTAAAGGACTCAATGAAGCAAGAAGAGCAACAAGAAATTCAAGGGATCAAAGCATAAATGAGGTAACATTTCTTCATATCTCAAACCAACAAGCAAGGAAACTTCCGTTGAAAAGAATGAATTAAGAATGATGGATCTTCACAAGATTCCCTCTCAATCTCTCAAGTGTTTAAAAGGTAGGTATTTCACTCAATTCAACCCATGAAAATTGCACTACCATAAGCTTGCTTATCTTCTACTTCTCTACTACTCAAAACACATGCACACACAAATCATGAGGACTTTATTCAAGGTTGTAGTGAGGTCAAGGTAACAGAAAAGGATAAAATGGATATGAGAAGATAAATACCAAAGAGAATAAAAGCAAATGAGTGAGTTCAAATAACAAGCATAAAAATTCATCTCAACTCTAATGTATATCCCTTTACATATTCATTTCCCAATCCTTTTCTCTCTTTTATATATATATATATATATATATATATATATATATATATATATATATATATATATATAAACATAACTATATACATACATTTTTCCTTTTTTTTTTTTTTTAGGCACTCTTTCCTTTTTCAACAACCATTTTGTACACACACCCCCACACTTGTTCAAAAACCCATCCATTAACCAGGCTAATGTTCTTTTATTCCCTAAGGTAAAGTAAGAACACGATTTGTCATTTAAGGCACATAATGAGCTAGAAACAAGGAATGGTCAAATAAGCTCAAAGGGGTTAAGCAAAGGAAAATATACAAGGTTGGCAGGAATCAGAGAATTTTCAAAAAGTCAAAAGAGTGCTTGATATCATATTGAAAGGAAGGTTGGCTATTTGGTTAAACTAGCTAATTAAGAAAGAGGGCCTCAATCATGTTTATGCATGCAAGTGAAATGTAGCTTCAAAAAGAATCATAGCAAGTTCTAGAGTGGTTATTAACATGAGTGAAAATCACACAAGAAAGAAGAGAATGGCATAAATGTTGAATCCATCCATTAGGCTCAAAATCTCACAAGGTATGCATCCATCAAACTCAATTCATCAGTTCAATCATCCATCACCAAGCATATCAGATCAAGAAGGGAGAAAAGTTATTCAATCATGCAATGAACCCTTTTTTTTTTTCTTTTTCTTTTTTTGATTTACAAAAAGAACATGTTGAAATCTCTCCCCCACGCTTAATATAACTTTGCCTTCAATGTGAAAGAGAGATATAGAAAAGAGCAACACAACCTGATAAGAAGTGAATCAACGTTAAGCAGAAAAGACACACACTATCAGTACTGCATCAGACCCTGAAAAGAAATCAAACAATAAAACTTTAGTACTAATTAGTTACTGCCTAAAAAAACTCCTTACTCTGCCACCAATTAAGATGCGTCTCAAGAGTAAAATTACTCTTTACTCTGCCATTACTAATTGGTTTAATAAGTACATGACAATCATATCATACTTTTCAAACAAAACAACAAATTTATTTTTTTACTTTTTTTTTATTTTTTTTTTATTTTTTTTAGGTCAACTATCCTTCCCCCCCAACTAGATCACAACATTGTCCTCAATGTTAAAATATAGATGAGTAAAGGATAGAAGATATTACCTGTTGGAGAAAGCTGACACAAATTTAAACAGAAACAAAGCACAATAAAATCAAACCCATTAAAGATGAAGTCGCAGATCTGGCTTTTGTTTCTTGTTACTTCCTTCCCTGCTTCCTGTTGACCAATCTATCTGAGCTAATACCTGATCAGGTACATACTCAAAAGCTTCTAATTTATCAATGAGCTCATCAATAGTAGAGGCAGAGATAAGAAGTTGTCTTGCCGAAGGAGTGATAAATTTCTGTTCCACAGCTTTGTCAAGAAAAGATAACAAAAGATCAAAGAAATTATTAACATTCAACAAACTAATGGGTCTATGGTGGATGTTCAGTTCGGCCCAAGAGACAATTTGAAAAATGTCTTCTAAAGTACCAAAACCACCAGGTAAGACAAGAAATGCATCAGAATTGTCAACCATTGTTTTCATTCGTCCATCCATAGATGTTACCTGAATTTCTTCTCCAACTGTCCTTCTAGTGATGTTATTTTCAACTAAAGGTTTTGGAATAACACCTAAAACCTGACTGCCTCCTAAAAAGGCAGCAAGTGATACATCCCCCATTAACCCACGACAACCTCCCCCATATACAAGATGAATATTCCTCGCAGCAAGTGATCGACTAAGAGTGCTAGCTGCGTTTACAAATTCTAATCCCTTCCCATAACTCGACCCACAAAAAACACAAATATTTTTGAGGTTACGAATAGAAGGTCCCATTCTATACTCTTCCTCTCTTTGAGTGTTTCTGAGTTTGAAGGAAAATGGAGAAAATGGAGTGTTTAAATAAGAAAAAGAATGGAAAGGGAAATAATTGCACCTATAAGGGTAGGTTGGCTGTTGTCAGAAAAGGTTGAAATTAAGAGACACAAAATCTTTTTTTTTTTTTTTTTTTTGACTTCAAGAAAACCATCAAGGTAAAGAAGTCTAGAAACCCCGAAGGACCCCGCTCAAAGGATCGTCTGTACAAAAATCAAAATACAACAAAATGATACAAAGATAAAAGAAATAGAAAATGATGACATACCTGTATGTACAGCTTTCCATGGCGTATCTTTATACTTTAAGCGTCATGAGTGCAGTAGACATCACGTCCGTTTTTTTTTTGGTGAAATTGTTAGAAAAACTTGATGAAAGATGAGTGTATACTTACTTAAGATTGGGATGGAGGTAGTCTGCTCTTTCGGCTTTGTGCCAAAGTATTGTTGACCAGTATTCAACCCATTCAAGACCAGCGCAACATTGGGCTCCCAAAAGGGACAAGTGGCCATAATACGACTGGCTGCCTCACATGTGGGATACAATCTACCTTCTTTGTTTTTCAATTAAGAAGGCTGGATCAGGATGCATGCATTTCCCCATTCACGGTTTGTGTTACCAAAGCCAACCCTAAGACGTATACATAATTTTTTTTTTGTTTTTTTTTTGAAAGATGACATGAAGAAGAAGAAGAGGATGATATGTACAGATTGTTTGTGGATGTGGCTCACATCTGCCTCTGGTTTAACGTCCAGTAACGGCTTAAACGTCTTCTATGAGTCGAGGATAAGCTTCCCATCCAATTTTCTTATAAATTGGCAAACAGGGTCTTTTAGAGTCGATTCCCAAGACTGTAGCGTTTTACTTCATCCTTGAAGAGATTCCGCAATTTAAGAATTTCACGATGCACCGATCCACAAGAATGCGTCTCAAGAGTCAATAAGATATTATCTAATGACTCCTTACTCAGTCCATTCTTAATGAAGAAAATTTTATCTTCTCTATTTGCGGAAACCATCCCCAAAGAATGACATTGCATGTTACAATTCCATCGTCCACATTTGTAACAGACTTGTAACCTTTTTGTTCTTCTCCTTTTAGAATATGAACTTCTTCCAAGACCGGGCATATATGAGTCAAATGAAATTGAGGACTCACCTGCTAATCGAACCTTTGCTTCAATTATCCAGCGTACATCTTCTGGCATACCTTTGTGCATTAACAGTCTCAATCTTTCACATCGAACTTTGTAGATCTTTCTCAGAGCATTTTGAGGAAGAGAAGGAAAATGTTTTCTCAGGTTTGAAAGAATGACATCCATTTTGAAGGAGAAGAAGGGTTCAGTTATTTTGGGAAACTGAAAAATAAACCGACTTGAGAGTCACAGAGTACCGTATCCGCCACTTAACCGGCAACACAAAGAACTCAAGAACTTGGTTTTCCAGGAATGGTTGAGTCTTTGTCCATTAACTTTAAGCGCATTACCATTCCTAGGATCCTCAATATCTACGGCCCCAGAGGATACACGTGTTTGACAGCAAAAGAACCGCACCACCTAGATCTCAATTTTTCAAGGAGTAGGTGCAGATGATAATCTTAAAGCAGAACCTTTTTGATCAATTTCCGCAACTTTTGCAAAAGGTGTAACAGACCTTGAATAAAGTGGGCCAATAAAATCCATACTTCAAGATTTTCGCAGTTGTTGTCGTTGAAGAAAAAGTGACCTCCACTTGCTTCCGAGTGACAAAATTTAATGGCACTACCTACCTCATTGTCGGGCACACAGCTATTTTTTTTTTCTTTTCTTTTCTTTTTTTTCTATTTTTTTTTATATTTTTTTCTATTTTTTTTTCTTTTTTTTTATTCGTAATGCGGATGGAGAAGGTTCATTACCTCCACTTCTGCATTCTCTGGAAGTTCATGATACAGTTTGAGGCGGTGTCCATTGGTCTTATTAAGTGAGGTTGGTGAAAAGACTCCACCAGGATCCCATTGGTTGAAACGTGATGACCAGGTTATGGTTGACACAACATGATAGCTTCCACTACGGTCCCATTGGTTGAAGTGTAACGACCAAGTAAAGCTTGAAGCATGAGGGTTCACATTAGGGTCCCATTGGTCTTCCTTGACTTCACCAATGGCATGCAATACGTTTAATTTTGCAATCCCGCTTTCATTGATAATGCTTTGGACCATGGCCTAAAAACAAAATCCACTTCAGTAGTTACTAGCATCTGCTGACTTTCCTCTTTCTTTGAAAATTCCTCAATGGCCTTCAGCTCCACCTCCCTATATATTTCAGATTCTGCAACTACATTGTTGATAGACCCTTCTATATCATTAGATTCTGCGTAAACAGAATCATTAGTTTTCAAATATGCAGAAATTTCAGCACACACAACACATTTTATATCACCATCATGATCAGCACATGAGTTGCAATTGATAGAATCATCAAAACCAATTAAATCAGGAAATTCAGCACACAACTCATCATGAGTTTCCTCAACTAAGTCTGCATATAAATCAATATGACAATTAGAATGCAGGGAGTTGGGAATAGTTTGGGAAGAGAGTTGGTCTGACTCTTGACTTCTCAATTCATTAACAGTGGTTGTCAACTGGTTAATTTGGGTTGTTAAATCCTGAATAGTGGCAGTGAAATTCTGCTAGAACTCAATTTGGGTTTTCATCAAGTCCTCCCATGAAGGCTCAAGTTTTGTGGTTGATGGACTTGTTATCTCTTGGAATGGTCGCATATTGAAATGATTGTTGCTATAGTGATGCCGTATTGCCATATCCCAGATCCGGATAGTATTCCCAGCTAGGGTTGTATGTGTTGAAGAAGGGGTCATAACTCTGTTGCTGCTGCTGGAACTATGGTTCATCAGGAAAATAACCAGCTACTGCAACAAATTGATCTGGAAAAACAGAACTACCATACTGAAGTGTAGGGCATGCATATGTGGGGTGAGATGAACAAAAACAAATGTTACACACAAGTGTAGCTTCTGCGCATGAGTAATTGTTGTCTCACTACTATATGTCTTACCAAAGAAGTCAATTCCTCAAGTTTTGACTCCATTATGCATGGTCCATTGTATCCTTAAAATGCAACAGAATGCAACAAAATGATAATGAAAGAAAAAGAAAAAGAAAGAGTTAGATGATAACTTAAAAAGATCATATCACACTTACGGATCCCCGACAACGGCCAAAATTTTGACGAGCGCCGAACTCAGTCAAAATTATAACCGAAGTTATTACCTAAGCTTGTAGCACAGTGACAACACCGGATCATCTCCACGAGAATTATAGATGCAATTTAATCAAATCAAGTGAAAGTTAGCAAAGGGGGCTTTGACAGTTTAAGATCATACTTAACAAAATTAACGGAAGAAATGACAATTAAAGAGTAGTCAATTTAGAAACCTATCCAAGATTGGGTGGATTCAATCATAGACCCTTCATAAAACACTTGAAGCGCAATTGAATTGTTAATTTGGATCTAACCGAGATCTCTGCATCAAATCCAAAATTCATACTAGACGATCGTCTAGAATTCAATTAACAAGTGATAAACACAAATCCATGAATCGCATCATTCATGAAAATCTATGTTAATTTCAAGTATCGAATTCAATTAACTTAGGCACAAATCAGTAACCTAACCTCTTCAATTCTGTGATTAATTTAGATCAATCAGTTCTATGTTTCATCACAAATCTCAATCTTCATTTATGTGATTAGTTTAGATCAATTAGTTCTAAGTTTCATCACAAATCTCAATATTAAACTAAGATCAAATCAGATCAACATAAATAGAATCACCATTCATGCATTCAAGATCAAGAAGAAGAAGAAAGAAGAAGAAAAGAGGAATTCAATTACAAATCAAATACAATGCATAACCAAGGTCTCAAGAATCCAAACCACAATCTCTTCAAGAGTTCTAAATTGACCCAAAGTAGCTTAGCCTTCCATTACCATGAAGGGGAGCATCAAAATATACAAAACTATGAGAAACTATGAAGAAGCAAGAAGAAACTTAGAGAGAAATGAAGGAGAATACATAAAAGAAATGATAACCAATGGTGCCTTTTATAGAAGTCTAGGGTAACAAAATGACAAAGGGGAGTGAGTGGATGAGTGGGTGAGTGAGTGGAGTGTTTGAGTGGAATGGTTGAGTGGGTTGGTTTAGTGGATTGGTTTAGTGGATGAGTGAGCGGAATGGTTAAGTGGGTTGGTTGAGTGGAAAATGCCAAAGGACTTTTGGTGAGTGGGAAATTATGGACATGAATGGGTGAGTGGATGGATGAGTGGGTGGATTAGTAGATGAGTGGGTGGAGTGGTTAAGTGATTGGATTAGTGTATGAGTGGATGAGTGGGTGGATTAGTGGATGAGTGGATGAGTGGATTAGTGGATGGATGAGTTGGTAGTTGAGGACGAAAATTTCGTGTCTGACTTGGAAGCCAAAAATGACCAACTATACTTCAGATCCACAAAAGTGCTCTTCATGAAAGTTGTAGATCCTTGTATCCCCATATACAAGATGAATATTCCTCGCAGCAAGTGATCGACTAAGAGTGCTAGCTGCGTTTACAAATTCTAATCCCTTCCCATAACTCGACCCACAAAAAACACAAATATTTTTGAGGTTACGAATAGAAGGTCCCATTCTATACTCTTCCTCTCTTTGAGTGTTTCTGAGTTTGAAGGAAAATGGAGAAAATGGAGTGTTTAAATAAGAAAAAGAATGGAAAGGGAAATAATTGCACCTATAAGGGTAGGTTGGCTGTTGTCAGAAAAGGTTGAAATTAAGAGACACAAAATCTTTTTTTTTTTTTTTGACTTCAAGAAAACCATCAAGGTAAAGAAGTCTAGAAACCCCCAAGGACCATGCTCAAAGGATCGTCTCGTACAAAAATCAAAATACAACAAAATGATACAAAGATAAAAGAAATAGAAAATGATGACATACCTGTATGTACAGTTTCCATGGCGTATCTTTATACTGCACGTCATGAGTGCAGTAGACATCACGTCCGTTTTTTTTATTGGTGAAATTGTTAGAAAAACTTGATGAAAGATGAGTGTATACTTACTTAAGATTGGGATGGAGGTAGTCTGCTCTTTCGGCTTTGTGCCAAAGTATTGTTGACCAGTATTCAACCCATTCAAGACCAGATAACAACATTGGGCTCCCAAAAGGGACAAGTGGCCATAATACGACCGTTGCCTCACATGTGGATACAATCTACCTTCTTTGTTTTTCAATTAAGAAGGCTGGATCAGGATGCATGCATTTCCCCATTCACGGTTTGTGTTACCAAAGCCAACCCTAAGACGTATACATAATTTTTTTTTTTTTTTTTTTTTTTGAAAGATGACATGAAGAAGAAGAAGAGGATGATATGTACAGATTGTTTGTGGATGTGGCTCACATCTGCCTCTGGTTTAACGTCCAGTAACGGCTTAAACGTCTTCTATGAGTCGAGGATAAGCTTCCCATCCAATTTTCTTATAAATTGGCAAACAGGGTCTTTTAGAGTCAGATTCCCAAGACTGTAGCGTTTTACTTCATCCTTGAAGAGATTCCGCAATTTAAGAATTTCACGATGCACCGATCCACAAGAATGCGTCTCAAGAGTCAATAAGATATTATCTAATGACTCCTTACTCAGTCCATTCTTAATGAAGAAAATTTTATCTTCTCTATTTGCGGAAACCATCCCCAAAGAATGACATTGCATGTTACAATTCCATCGTCCACATTTGTAACAGACTTGTAACCTTTTTGTTCTTCTCCTTTTAGAATATGAACTTCTTCCAAGACCGGGCATATATGAGTCAAATGAAATTGAGGACTCACCTGCTAATCGAACCTTTGCTTCAATTATCCAAACAGTACATCTTCTCGGCATACCTTTGTGCATTAACGGTCTCAATCTTTCACATCGAACTTTGTAGATCTTTCTCAGAGCATTTTGAGGAAGAGAAGGAAAATGTTTTCTCAGGTTTGAAAGAATGACATCCATTTTGAAGGAGAAGAAGGGTTCAGTTATTTTGGGAAACTGAAAAATAAACCGACTTGAGAGTCACAGAGTACCGTATCCGCCACTTAACCTAAGAACACAAAGAACTCAAGAACTTGGTTTTCCAGGAATGGTTGAGTCTTTGTCCATTAACTTTAAGCGCATTACCATTCCTAGGATCCTCAATATCTACGGCCCCGAGAGGATACACGTGTTTGACAAAGAAAAAGAACCGCACCACCTAGATCTCAATTTTTCAAGGAGTAGGTGCAGATGATAATCTTAAAGCAGAACCTTTTTGATCAATTTCCGCAACTTTTGCAAAAGGTGTAACAGACCTTGAATAAAGTGGGCCAATAAAATCCATACTTCAAGATTTTCGCAGTTGTTGTCGTTGAAGAAAAAGTGACCTCCACTTGCTTCCGAGTGACAAAATTTAATGGCACTACCTACCTCATTGTCGGGCACACACTATTTTTTTTTTTTTCTTTTCTTTTTTTTCTATTTTTTTATATTTTTTTCTATTTTTTTTTTTTTTTTTTTTATTCGTAATGCGGATGGAGAAGGTTCATTACCTCCACTTCTGCATTCTCTGGAAGTTCATGATACAGTTTGAGGCGGTGTCCATTGGTCTTATTAAGTGAGGTTGGTGAAAAGACTCCACCAGGATCCCATTGGTTGAAACGTGATGACCAGGTTATGGTTGACACAACATGATAGCTTCCACTACGGTCCCATTGGTTGAAGTGTAACGACCAAGTAAAGCTTGAAGCATGAGGGTTCACATTGGGGTCCCATTGGTCTTCCTTGACTTCACCAATGGCATGCAATACGTTTAATTTTGCAATCCTGCTTTCATTGATAATGCTGGACCATGGCCTAAAAACAAAATCCACTTCAGTAGTTACTAGCATCTGCTGACTTTCCTCTTTCTTTGAAAATTCCTCAATGGCCTTCAGCTCCACCTCCCTATATATTTCAGATTCTGCAACTACATTGTTGATAGACCCTTCTATATCATTAGATTCTGCGTAAACAGAATCATTAGTTTTCAAATATGCAGAAATTTCAGCACACACAACACATTTTATATCACCATCATGATCAGCACATGAGTTGCAATTGATAGAATCATCAAAACCAATTAAATCAGGAAATTCAGCACACAACTCATCATGAGTTTCCTCAACTAAGTCTGCATATAAATCAATATGACAATTAGAATGCAGGGAGTTGGGAATAGTTTGGGAAGAGAGTTGGTCTGACTCTTGACTTCTCAATTCATTAACAGTGGTTGTCAACTGGTTAATTTGGGTTGTTAAATCCTGAATAGTGGCAGTGAAATTCTGCTAGAACTCAATTTGGGTTTTCATCAAGTCCTCCCATGAAGGCTCAAGTTTTGTGGTTGATGGACTTGTTATCTGCTTGGAATGGCTGCGCATATTGAAATGATTGTTGCTATAGTGATGCCGGTATTGCCATATCCCAGATCCTGGATAGTATTCCCACTAGGGTTGTATGTGTTGAAGAAGGGTCATAACTCTGTTCTTCTTCTTTGGAACTATGGTTCATCGGAAAATAACCAGCATCGCAACAAATTGATCTGGAAAAACAGAACTACCATATCAAGTGTAGGGCATGCATATGTGGGGTGAGATGAACAAAAACAAATGTTACACACAAGTGTAGCTTCTGCACGGTAATTGTTGTCTCACTACTACTATATGTCTTACCAAAGAAGTCAATTCCTCAAGTTTTGACTCCATTATGCATGGTCCATTGTATCCTTAAAATGCAACGATGAATGCAACAAAATGATAATGAAAGAAAAAGAAAAAGAAAGAGTTAGATGATAACTTAAAAAGATCATATCACACTTACGGATCCCCGGCAACGGCGCCAAAATTTTGACGAGCGCCGAACTCAGTCAAAATTATAACCGAAGTTATTACCTAAGCTTGTAGCACAGTGACAACACCGGATCATCTCCACGAGAATTATAGATGCAATTTAATCAAATCAAGTGAAAGTTAGCAAAGGGGGCTTTGACAGTTTAAGATCATACTTAACAAAATTAACGGAAGAAATGACAATTAAAGAGTAGTCAATTTAGAAACCTATCCAAGATTGGGTGGATTCAATCATAGACCCTTCATAAAACACTTGAAGCGCAATTGAATTGTTAATTTGGATCTAACCGAGATCTCTGCATCAAATCCAAAATTCATACTAGACGATCGTCTAGAATTCAATTAACAAGTGATAAACACAAATCCGCAATCGCATCATTCATGAAAATCTATGTTAATTTCAAGTATCGAATTCAATTAACTTAGGCACAAATCAGTAACCTAACCTCTTCAATTCTGTGATTAATTTAGATCAATCAGTTCTATGTTTCATCACAAATCTCAATCTTCATTTATGTGATTAGTTTAGATCAATTAGTTCTAAGTTTCATCACAAATCTCAATATTAAACTAAGATCAAATCAGATCAACATAAATAGAATCACCATTCATGCATTCAAGATCAAGAAGAAGAAGAAAGAAGAAGAAAAGAGGAATTCAATTACAAATCAAATACAATGCATAACCAAGGTCTCAAGAATCCAAACCACAATCTCTTCAAGAGTTCTAAATTGACCCAAAGTAGCTTAGCCTTCCATTACCATGAAGGGAGCATCAAAATATACAAAACTATGAGAAACTATGAAGAAGCAAGAAGAAACTTAGAGAGAAATGAAGGAGAATACATAAAAGAAATGATAACCAATGGTGCCTTTTATAGAAGTCTAGGGTAACAAAATGACAAAGGGAGTGAGTGGATGAGTGGGTGAGTGAGTGGAGTGTTTGAGTGGAATGGTTGAGTGGGTTGGTTTAGTGGATTGGTTTAGTGGATGAGTGAGCGGAATGGTTAAGTGGGTTGGTTGAGTGGAAAATGCCAAAGGACTTTTGGTGAGTGGGAAATTATGGACATGAATGGGTGAGTGGATGGATGAGTGGGTGGATTAGTAGATGAGTGGGTGGAGTGGTTAAGTGATTGGATTAGTGTATGAGTGGATGAGTGGGTGGATTAGTGGATGAGTGGATGAGTGGATTAGTGGATGGATGAGTTGGTAGTTGAGGACGAAAATTTCGTGTCTGACTTGGAAGCCAAAAATGACCAACTATACTTCAGATCCACAAAAAGTGCTCTTCATGAAAGTTGTAGATCCTTGTATCCCCATATACAAGATGAATATTCCTCGCAGCAAGTGATCGACTAAGAGTGCTAGCTGCGTTTACAAATTCTAATCCCTTCCCATAACTCGACCCACAAAAAACACAAATATTTTTGAGGTTACGAATAGAAGGTCCCATTCTATACTCTTCCTCTCTTTGAGTGTTTCTGAGTTTGAAGGAAAATGGAGAAAATGGAGTGTTTAAATAAGAAAAAGAATGGAAAGGGAAATAATTGCACCTATAAGGGTAGGTTGGTCATTTGTCAAAAAAGGTTGAAATTAAGAGACACAAAATCTTTTTTTTTTTTTTTTTACTTCAAGAAAACCATCAAGGTAAAGAAGTCTAGAAACCCCCTGAAGGACCCCCGCTCAAAGGATCGTCTGTACAAAAATCAAAATACAACAAAATGATACAAAGATAAAAGAAATAGAAAATGATGACATACCTGTATGTACAGTTTCCATGGCGTATCTTTATACTGCACGTCATGAGTGCAGTAGACATCACGTCCGTTTTTTTTATTGGTGAAATTGTTAGAAAAACTTGATGAAAGATGAGTGTATACTTACTTAAGATTGGGATGGAGGTAGTCTGCTCTTTCGGCTTTGTGCCAAAGTATTGTTGACCAGTATTCAACCCATTCAAGACCAGCGCAACATTGGGCTCCCAAAAGGGACAAGTGACCATAATACGACTGGCTGCCTCACATGTGGGATACAATCTACCTTCTTTGTTTTTCAATTAAGAAGGCTGGATCAGGATGCATGCATTTCCCCATTCACGGTTTGTGTTACCAAAGCCAACCCTAAGACGTATACATAATTTTTGTTTTGTTTTTTTTTTTGAAAGATGACATGAAGAAGAAGAAGAGGATGATATGTACAGATTGTTTGTGGATGTGGCTCACATCTCGCCTCAGTTTAACGTCCGAACGGCTTAAACGTCTTCTATGAGTCGAGGATAAGCTTCCCATCCAATTTTCTTATAAATTGGCAAACAGGGTCTTTAGAGTCGATTCCCAAGATCGTAGCGTTTTTTACTTCATCCTTGAAGAGATTCCGCAATTTAAGAATTTCACGATGCACCGATCCACAAGAATGCGTCTCAAGAGTCAATAAGATATTATCTAATGACTCCTTACTCATCCATTCTTAATGAAGAAAATTTTATCTTCTCTATTTGCGGAAACCATCCCCAAAGAATGACATTGCATGTTACAATTCCATCGTCCACATTTGTAACGGACTTGTAACCTTTTTGTTCTTCTCCTTTTAGAATATGAACTTCTTCCAAGACCGGGCATATATGAGTCAAATGAAATTGAGGACTCACCGCTAATCGAACCTTTGCTTCAATTATCCAGCCGTACATCTTCTCGGCATACCTTTGTGCATTAACAAATCTCAATCTTTCACATCGAACTTTGTAGATCTTTCTCGAGCATTTTGAGGAAGAGAAGGAAAATGTTTTCTCGGGTTTGAAAGAATGACATCCATTTTGAAGGAGAGAAGGGTTCGAGTTATTTTGGGAAACTGAAAAATAAACCGACTTGAGAGTCACAGAGTACCGTATCCGCCACTTAACCGGCAACACAAAGAACTCAAGAACTTGGTTTTCCAGGAATGGTTGAGTCTTTGTCCATTAACTTTAAGCGCATTACCATTCCTAGGATCCTCAATATCTACGGCCCCAGAGGATACACGTGTTTGACAGCAAAAGAACCGCACCACCTAGATCTCAATTTTTCAAGGAGTAGGTGCAGATGATAATCTTAAAGCAGAACCTTTTTGATCAATTTCCGCAACTTTTGCAAAAGGTGTAACAGACCTTGAATAAAGTGGGCCAATAAAATCCATACTTCAAGATTTTCGCAGTTGTTGTCGTTGAAGAAAAAGTGACCTCCACTTGCTTCCGAGTGACAAAATTTAATGGCACTACCTACCTCATTGTCGGGCACACAATATTTTTTTTTTTTCTTTTCTTTTTTTTCTATTTTTTTTATATTTTTTTCTATTTTTTTTCTTTTTTTTTTATTCGTAATGCGGATGGAGAAGGTTCATTACCTCCACTTCGCATTCTCTGGAAGTTCATGATACAGTTTGAGGCGGTGTCCATTGGTCTTATTAAGTGAGGTTGGTGAAAAGACTCCACCAGGATCCCATTGGTTGAAACGTGATGACCAGGTTATGGTTGACACAACATGATAGCTTCCACTACGGTCCCATTGGTTGAAGTGTAACGACCAAGTAAAGCTTGAAGCATGAGGGTTCACATTAGGGTCCCATTGGTCTTCCTTGACTTCACCAATGGCATGCAATACGTTTAATTTTGCAATCCTGCTTTCATTGATAATGCTGGACCATGGCCTAAAAACAAAATCCACTTCAGTAGTTACTAGCATCTGCTGACTTTCCTCTTTCTTTGAAAATTCCTCAATGGCCTTCAGCTCCACCTCCCTATATATTTTAGATTCTCGCAACTACATTGTTGATAGACCCTTCTATATCATTAGATTCTCAAGCGTAAACAGAATCATTAGTTTTCAAATATGCAGAAATTTCAGCACACACAACACATTTTATATCACCATCATGATCGGCAAAGACATGAGTTGCAATTGATAGAATCATCAAAACCAATTAAATCAGGAAATTCAGCACACAACTCATCATGAGTTTCCTCAACTAAGTCTGCATATAAATCAATATGACAATTAGAATGCAGGGAGTTGGGAATAGTTTGGGAAGAGAGTTGGTCTGACTCTTGACTTCTCAATTCATTAACAGTGGTTGTCAACTGGTTAATTTGGGTTGTTAAATCCTGAATAGTGGCAGTGAAATTCTGCTAGAACTCAATTTGGGTTTTCATCAAGTCCTCCCATGAAGGCTCAAGTTTTGTGGTTGATGGACTTGTTATCTGCTGGAATGGCTGCGCATATTGAAATGATTGTTGCTATAGTGATGCCGTATTGCCATATCCCAGATCCGGATAGTATTCCCAGCTAGGGTTGTATGTGTTGAAGAAGGGGTCATAACTCTGTTGCTGCTGCTGGAACTATGGTTCATCAGGAAATTAACCTTTCATTGCAACAAATTGATCTGGAAAAACAGAACTACCATACTGAAGTGTAGGGCATGCATATGTGGGGTGAGATGAACAAAAACAAATGTTACACACAAGTGTAGCTTCTGCATGAGTAATTGTTGTCTCACTACTATATGTCTTACCAAAGAAGTCAATTCCTCAAGTTTTGACTCCATTATGCATGGTCCATTGTATCCTTAAAATGCAACAGAATGCAACAAAATGATAATGAAAGAAAAAGAAAAAGAAAGAGTTAGATGATAACTTAAAAAGATCATATCACACTTACGGATCCCCGACAATGGCCAAAATTTTGACGAGCGCCGAACTCGAGTCAAAATTATAACCGAAGTTATTACCTAAGCTTGTAGCACAGTGACAACACCGGATCATCTCCACGAGAATTATAGATGCAATTTAATCAAATCAAGTGAAAGTTAGCAAAGGGGGCTTTGACAGTTTAAGATCATACTTAACAAAATTAACGGAAGAAATGACAATTAAAGAGTAGTCAATTTAGAAACCTATCCAAGATTGGGTGGATTCAATCATAGACCCTTCATAAAACACTTGAAGCGCAATTGAATTGTTAATTTGGATCTAACCGAGATCTCTCGCATCAAATCCAAAATTCATACTAGACGATCGTCTAGAATTCAATTAACAAGTGATAAACACAAATCCGAATCGCATCATTCATGAAAATCTATGTTAATTTCAAGTATCGAATTCAATTAACTTAGGCACAAATCAAGAATCTAACCTCTTCAATTTTGTGATTAATTTAGATCAATCAGTTCTATGTTTCATCACAAATCTCAATCTTCATTTATGTGATTAGTTTAGATCAATTAGTTCTAAGTTTCATCACAAATCTCAATATTAAACTAAGATCAAATCAGATCAACATAAATAGAATCACCATTCATGCATTCAAGATCAAGAAGAAGAAGAAAGAAGAAGAAAAGAGGAATTCAATTACAAATCAAATACAATGCATAACCAAGGTCTCAAGAATCCAAACCACAATCTCTTCAAGAGTTCTAAATTGACCCAAAGTAGCTTAGCCTTCCATTACCATGAAGGGGAGCATCAAAATATACAAAACTATGAGAAACTATGAAGAAGCAAGAAGAAACTTAGAGAGAAATGAAGGAGAATACATAAAAGAAATGATAACCAATGGTGCCTTTTATAGAAGTCTAGGGTAACAAAATGACAAATGGGAGTGAGTGGATGAGTGGGTGAGTGAGTGGAGTGTTTGAGTGGAATGGTTGAGTGGGTTGGTTTAGTGGATTGGTTTAGTGGATGAGTGAGCGGAATGGTTAAGTGGGTTGGTTGAGTGGAAAATGCCAAAGGACTTTTGGTGAGTGGGAAATTATGGACATGAATGGGTGAGTGGATGGATGAGTGGGTGGATTAGTAGATGAGTGGGTGGAGTGGTTAAGTGATTGGATTAGTGTATGAGTGGATGAGTGGGTGGATTAGTGGATGAGTGGATGAGTGGATTAGTGGATGGATGAGTTGGTAGTTGAGGACGAAAATTTCGTGTCTGACTTGGAAGCCAAAAATGACCAACTATACTTCAGATCCATAAAAAGTGCTCTTCATGAAAGTTGTAGATCCTTGTATTGGATATAAAATGGATAGCTGGTTCGTCCAATTTGGCTTCTTTCAGCCTAAGATATGTCCCAAATACCGTAGGTTGCTCAAACTCAACTTCAGCTCCTCTGTTCCAACTTGCAAGCTCAAAATGACCTACTAGACTTCCTTTTTTCAAAAAGTGTTCTTCATGAAAGTTGTTTATTTGGATCTTGACTATCCACTGTCCAAATTTGAGCCCATCTTCATTATTACATCTTGAGATATGATTTTATGAGTGCTAACTGTTCGGATTCTACTGACAGAACCCGTATTCTGACTTCCATGTAAACTTAGGTCCTTTAGACATCTTTTTGGGACTTCGAGCTCTTCATTAAAGTTGTAGAGCTTCCTCTTAGCTTTCCTACAAGGTAAAATTCATGTTCATCAGATATTAAGAACTCAAGTTATGGCCAAAATACAGAAACAGTGTCAAATCTCAATAATGCTGAAAATATTCAATTAGGACCAATTTGAGCTCAAACTCACAAAATCATACCAAACTCAATCAATTAAGAATATCGAGAGTGTAAATGACTAAACATAAGGGTTTCTTAATGAATAAAATATGTGATTATCAAGACCCGAGGTTTACGTCAAGGTTTTGGCGAAGCCTACAAGAAGCCATGGGGACGAAGTTACGTCTAAGTTCTGCTTATCATCCGCAGACTGATGGCCAAACGGAGAGAACTATTCAATCACTGGAAGATCTATTGCGTGCTTGTGTGTTGGAACAACAAGGGAGTTGGGATGAATTTCTGTCTTTGATAGAATTCACCTACAACAATAGTTTTCACTCAAGTATAGGGATGGCACCCTATGAAGCACTTTATGGACGACGATGCCGAACACCTTTGTGTTGGTATCAAGATAGGAAAAGTATGACCATTGGACCTGATCTTGTGCAACAAACTACGGAGAAGGTGAAGATGATTCAGGAGAAAATGAGAATGACTCAGAGCCGATAGAAAAGCTATGCTGACAAGCGTAGGAGACCTCTTGAATTCGAAGAAGGTGAGCATATGTTTTTGTGAGTAACACCTACGATTGATGTCGGAAGGGTTATCAAATCTAGAAAACTCACTCCTAAATTCATTGGTATCAAATCATTCGTCGAATAGGTCCTGTAGCCTACCAGATAGCTTTACCACCTTTTCTATCCAATCTTTATAATGTATTCCATGTGTCTCAACTGAGGAAATATATTCCTGATCCAACACATGTCATTCAACCTGATGAAGTACAACTGAAAGATAATTTGACGTATGAGACACTTCCTGTTAAGATTGAGGACAGGAGAGTGAAGCAGCTTCGAGGGAAGATGATTGTTTTGGTAAAGGTAATATGGAATGAGGTAACGAGAGATGCTACTTGGGAGCTAGAAGACAAAATGAGGGAGCAGATTCACATCTTTTTCTAAGGTACGATAAATTTCGGGGACAAAATTTCGTTAGTGGGGAGAGTTGTAACACCCCATTTTTGGTTAATTACGTTTTTGCCCTTATTGTACTGTTTTCTGATTTCTGTGTGTTATAAAATTAATTTGACTATTTCGTAACTGTATTTGATTGTTTCGTGTGATTTGCTCTGAGTCAAGAAAATAATAATTTTCGGGCCGGAGAAAATCTTGTTTGATTATTTGGAGCTGGGCGATCTTACTAAACCCAATCCGAATAATACATATATCAATCTTTTAATTTTTAGGATTTTTCTGTATAATAAAAATATTTATCATGCAGAAAAATCTGTGGGACCCACGTTTGGCTTGTGGGACCCACATTTGCTTTGTGGGACCCACGTTTGGGTTTGTGGGCCCCACTTTTAGGAAAAATTTACCAACGTAAAAGGCTTGTAAAATTCTAGACCAAAAGGTTAAAAATCCATAAAAATGGTTAGATTTAGTAGATTAGTTAATTTAAAACTTAATTTAATAGATTAGTTAATTTAAAATCTAATTAAGTTAATCTAAAGGGGTTTAAGTGATAATTAAATGGAGTAAAACCTAATTAGTTTTTATCAAAATTTAGTTAGACAAATGTATTAGTATAATTAAGTAGAAGATTAAGGATTCTAAGTAAACTAATGATTAACTAAAATACAAAGGAATCTAACTAACTTTTAATTAAACCTAACTAGGAGGACTTAAATATAAATAAGCTATTAAAAATCAATCAACAATTGATTGAGTTTCCTATAGCATTTTCAGCCATATGCTATAATTATGCATCCAATTATTCAATCAAAATGCAATCATGAAGTCTAGAAGCAAGCCATCCACCATCCAAATAATCAAAGGCCATTATGAAGCAAGAATTGTCAAAAAGGTGGCTAGCTTTTTGCTTGATGCTCTACGGCCATGCATTTTGGGGGGGGGCAATTATTCACTTTATCATCTTCATTTCAATCATTCTAATTTATTCTCTCATTTCTCTTTGTTTCAAGACACAAAGAAAACTTCTAAGTTTTCATTTCCCACACCATTCGGCCAAGCCTCTTCAATATACTTTCATCCATCTAAAATTTCATCCAACTTCATTTCCTAAATCTAAACCATATTCTAAGAACATCTCTAGTTGTGAGTTTTTGCTAAATCATCCATTTGGAACTTGGAAAATCACTTTGAAGTTTCTTTCCTATAAGGTGAAAATTCTTGTTTCTTGTTTCTAATTTGATTTTTGATGATCTAAGCCATGATTGATCCATGGTTTATCTTTTTCATCCATAGTTTATGACTTTATAATTTGTTTAAGGTTGTTAGGATTTTTGTTGAAGCTACACAAATTTTCTAAGGAGGAGTCCAAGGAGATCTTGCCTTCCTTATAGGTAAGAGGGAGATTTAATCTCATCAACCATGTGTGGTGGTGAGAAAATGGATGTAATTGTGGTGAAGAATCCATAAGGATTCATTCACTTGGTTGTTTGTTGTGTGATTAATTTTGTGTGCATGTTTATTGTCTTTTCTAGTTGTGATTAATTTTGTGTGCATGTTTATTATCTTTTCTATTTGTGATTTATTATATATGCAAGCATGTTTATAGCTTTGATATTTGGTATGTGTTTTATTATTGCTTTAATATATGGTATGTGTTCATAAATATATGTATATGTTCATGGATCTATGATAATTATTGTTGGATGTGCAAATATGTTGAGATTTGTAAAAGTGTTCCAAAGAACACATGATGAAGAGCTTATGGTTTTTACTATGAATAGAGAACCAATATGTTCTCAACCATTTTCTAAAAGGATAACTTAGTTGATCTAATTAAGTTAAAGGATTTTTCAATGATTTAATGGATGAAAAATAATTTTAAACATGGTTTGTATAAAAATGGTGATTTTCGGCCAAAATATATTTTAATGTTTAATTGATCCAAAATTTATTTTCTAAGTGTAAACTAGTTTTATTGACCTAAAAGGAATTTATTTACAATGAATTTTCAAGAACCAAATAAGTAAACAAATTTTTATTAGAAGTCTAATGTATAAAAGAAATAAATTTTTGACACTTGAAAATACTTACCTTTGAGTTTTAAAGTATGTTAGCAATTTTTAAAGTGTATTTTATGGTTATAATTAAATAAAGAAATTTTTAAAGGAAAACGTAGAAAATATCATTTAGTGGATTTTCTAAACTAAATGCTGTCAAAATTGATTAAAAATGAGCAAGTAATGAAGAACGTTTCAAAATGATATTTAGAAAGCAAGAAAATATTTTACGTAGTTAAAGAATAAAATTAATCGTAGAAGAATTTATTAAAATCAATTTTTGAGGAAAACGTCAAAAATTATGACTTAGAGTATTTTGTGTAAAGAAAAATGGAAAATAATGTCTAAATAATATTTGTAGTTTTGGAAAGTTTCAAAATTTAATTTGAAACATCAAGAAATATTTTATACAAGTGAAAAATAGTAGAAATAGCTTACGTGTATTTAAAATGATGAATTTTAAACTACGCGATTGAAAAAATGATTTAAAAATGTTACGCGATTGAGAAAACGTTGAAAAATATTTACGCGACTTATGGAAACAGTAAGTTTTTACTGTCGGGCCAAAGTGGTGGACCTGGACACGTTGGGAAATAGTACTGTCAAGTAGAGACATACTGTTTTTGGAATTATTGATACTAAGGGTATTTCGTAATTATGGTGACAATGAGGATATTTATGTAATTATGATTCATGGTGATACTGAGGGTATTTTTGTAATTATGGATCATTACATACATAGAGTGATATGTCAATTTGGTTGAAATTGACGATTGACTGACGAGATGAATTACACCGTGTTGCGGGTGTGATAGGCATAGTGTGTTCATATGGAGAACTTGGAGGCGTTAGTGTGCAGTAAATTCCACATGTAGACAGTTGGTAGCTCCTCTGGGCCGTGATAACTGAAAACACACACTAGCGATCTCGACAAATACTATTCTTAATCAGGATCTATTGGGGACTGTCTGGTACTATGCCTAGACGTACACGACGTATTTGACTGTGTACTATTTACACGACGTATTTGACTGTGTACCATTCACACGACGTATTTGACTGTGTACTATTTACACGACGTATTTGACTGTGTAATAGTTGGTTGAGGCAGCCTGATGTACGGACATGTCTACCGGATCATTCTCTCTGATGTTTGTGTTTAGCTCCATGGAGTAGGAGCAGTCTCGAGTACATGGCATATTTAATCTGCATTATTGTGTGAATAGTTATAATTTGATTTATGATATTTTGCATGTGTGATAATGTGAATAGTTATAATTGGATATTTTGCATGTGTGATAATATGAATTGTTATATTAACTGTTATATTTGTTTGTATTGTCGTTTTCTTACTGCTATGCTGGTAATGATGTAGATTGTCTCACCTCTTTATATATATTTTCTGTATTATTATTTATGTTCCGTAAAGTCGTTGAGGAAGTAGAAGAGGAGCAACTATTGGATTGTCAATACAACGAGGAGCAACAACTGAGTGACCAGTTCGAGGAAGGTGAACCTCGAGATCATCCATATCATATGGATTGATTTCAGCGTGGTATGGTGTTATCAGAGTATTTTTGTCTTCCGACAATCTTCCTGAGGAGGATTCTTCGGAGGATCAGAACTTTTAGTGTTATGCTTGGGCTAGTTTATGGTTTGCTTTAAACCAGACAGTTTACTGTTTTTAATTAACGAGTTTGTAATATGTAAATTATTTGTACCTATTAAAAACAAAATCATATGTATAATTATGGTGTGTATGTAATAGTTTGTTTTATTTTATGTTCTGTTTATTTTATTTTACGATATAATGTTAAAAAAAAATATATATATTTTTACAACCTATATTATTATATATTACGTAATAATTTATAACTTGGGTAGAGGTTATTATTATTGTTCGAAAATGTGACATCCCTATTAGGGTGTGACATTTTAGTTGGTATCAGAGAGTCTTTTGGGGTTGTGGTTGGGTCTATTTTTGCTTGTGTTGTGTGATTCTCTGTGATTGGTGTCCGAAAGGATACATCTGACTTTGTTTTGTCTTGTTTGATTGAAGAAAAAGATGTCTAGCGTAAGAGGAACGCGTGCAAACATGAACCGTAATGTTCACCCAATGATTGCAGCTGCTGAAGCTATGCAGCGTATGGCAGAGGTGATTACACAACAAAATGAACGAGCAGCTCAACAGCAAGATGCGACTGCTGATGCTCTAAACTTGTCTGAGTTTAGGCGCAATAACCCGCCGTAGTTCAGAGGTGAATTTAATCCAGAGAAGTCGAGTCTTTGGATCCAAGATCTCGAAAAGATATTTGAAGGAATGGGGTGCGCCGATGATCGAAAGGTGACGTATGCTACATTTATGCTGAGAGGGGATGGTGAGAACTGGTGGAGAGGAACCCGATGCTTACTACAAGCTGAGGGAACTGAAATTACCTGGGAGGTATTCTGTGAAGTATTTTTGGAAAAGTACTTTCCTGCCAGTGCTCAGCATGCCAAGGAGATGGAATTTCTTGGTTTACGTCAGGGCAACATGACTGTCAATGAATATGCTTCTAAATTTGAGAGCTTGTCTCAGTTCTCAGACTATGCTCAAACTCGACAGAATGATATGTGGAAATGCTGTAAGTTTGAGGAAGGGCTGAGGGTAGAGTTGAAGCGAGGAGTGCTACCCTTAAGGATGAACCAGTTTCATGCTTTGGTGGACACATGTGTACGACTCGAGGAGTTGGAGCCGTCACGTGATCCAAGAAATCGCAACTTTGGATCGACTAGGTTCCAAAGAGGAGGCAACAACAACAACAATAACAGCCGATTTCAACGCAAGCCGTATTCGAGACCACCAGGGAGTCAGCCTCAACGTCCATCTAACGGGGGAAGTTCTAGTGGTAACAAAGCTGGTACAAATGTGGCGTTTACGCCAATATGTTTTAAATGTGGAAAGAGTGGCCACATATCTAGAGACTGTTCAATCAAAGGGCCAATCTGTTTCAAGTGTGGAAGGCCTGGGCATGTTTCTAGGGAATGTAACCAGTCAGAAAAGAAGCCAGTTGTGAGCAATGTTCGTGCTACTCAGCCGGGATCTGGAGGGCTAGTGTACACGATGAGCGGGGCTGAGGCTTCTCAGTCTGAAGATCTTATTCAGGGGGAAGGTGTCATAGCAGGTAATCTTTTGACTGTACTATATGATTCAGGTGCGACGCATTCATTTATTGCGTATGACTGTGTGGATCGGTTGAAATTGCTTGTGTCTTCTTTGAGTTTTCAATTGATTGTTTCTACACCAACTGCTAAGCCTGTTGTTACATCTAAAGTATGTTTGAACTGCCTTATTACCATAAATGATCGAGTCTTTTCGGTCAATTTAATTTGCTTACCTCTTGTTGAAATAGATATAATATTAGGAATGGATTGGTTATCTTCTAACCATATCCTATTAGATTATGCCAATAAAACCTTAGTTTTTCCTAAGGATGAGGATTCTCGGATTTTTAACTGCCGTCAAAGTCAAATCTTTGTTGAGGGACGAGCTCAAGGATACATGTTGCTGTCTTCTTTGGAGGTCAAGAGTGAAAAAGATGTGAATGCTATTCCAATCGTGAATGAGTTTCCCAAGTTTTTCCTGATGATGTACCTGGCTTACCACCGGAAAGAGAAATTGAGTTTGCTATTGATTTAGTACCAGGAGCAGGTCCTATTTCGATTACACCATATAGGATGTCGCCATCAGAATTGGTGGAGTTGAAGAAGCAATTGGAGGAATTGTTGGAAAAGCAGTTTGTGCGACCGAGTGTTTCACCGTGGGGAGCGCCAGTACTACTAGTCAAGAAGAAGGATGGAACTTCTCGTCTTTGCGTAGACTATCGTCAACTGAACAAGGTCACAATAAAGAACAAATATCCACTTCCAAGGATCGATGATTTGATGGACCAGCTGAAAGGAGCAGCTATTTTCTCTAAAATAGATCTGCGATCAGGTTATCATCAGATTCGTGTCAAGGTAGAGGATATACCTAAGACCGCTTTTCGAACTCGTTACGGGCATTATGAGTATCAGGTGATGCCGTTTGGAGTGACGAATGCTCCTGCAATATTCATGGACTATATGAATAGGATTTTTCGTCCATACCTAGACAGATTTGTCGTTGTTTTTATCGATGACATTCTGATCTATTCCCAAAATAAGGAAGAGCATGCTGAACATCTCAGTATAGTTCTCCCAATTTTGAAGGACAAGAAGCTGTATGCAAAATTGGCAAAGTGTGAGTTTTGGTTAGAAGAAGTTCATTTTCTGGGTCACGTAATTTCCAAGGAAGGTATTGCGGTGGACCCATCGAAAATAGAAACTATTTTGCAATGGGAGAGGCCGAAGACGGTAACCGAGATCCGGAGTTTTGTTGGATTGGCCGGATATTATCGGAGGTTCATTGAAGGTTTTTCTAAGATAGCTGGACCTCTTACGCAACTCACAAGGAAGAGTCAAGTTTTTAATTGGATGAAAGAATGTGAGGCAAGTTTTCAAGAGTTGAAGAAGAGATTGACGACTGCACCAGTACTAATTTTGCCAGATCCTAACGAGGCTTTTGAGGTGTATTGTGACGCTTCTTACCAAGGGTTAGGATGCGTGTTGATGCAGAATAGAAATGTGGTAGCCTATGCTTCCAGACAACTGAAGGTTCATGAGAGGAACTATCCAACGCACGATTTGGAACTCGCTGCAGTGGTTTTTGCGTTGAAAGTGTGGAGACATTTTCTGTATGGAGCTGTGTTCAATGTCTTCAGTGATCACAAGAGTTTAAAATACCCTGTTCACCAAAAGGAATTGAACATGAGGCAGAGGCGATGGTTGGAGTTCTTGAAGGACTATGATTTCCAACTTCAATACCATCCGGGAAAGGCGAATGTGGTGGCGGATGCTTTAAGTAGAAAGGTGATCAATGTTTCTACCATGATGATAAAGGAGGAAGAATTGATCAATCAGTTTAGAGATTTACAGTTGTCAGTGGAATTGGCACCAGGAAGAATTCGTCTAAGTAGAGTTACTGTTTCAATGACTTGCTGGAAGAAATCAAGGAAAAATAGGATAAGGATCCATATTTGTTGAATGAGAAAGAATTTTTAAAGCAAGGTCATAAGGCAACGGTTGAGGAAGGATCTGATGGAATCTTAAGATTTAAAGGAAGGATTTGTATACCTAATGATCCCGAGCTAAAGCATGCGATTCTGGACGAAGCTCATACTAATAGGTTGAGTATGCATCCGGGGATGACAAAGATGTATCAAGATTTAAAGCAGATGTTTTGGTGGCCAAGGATGAAGAGAGATGTTGCGGAACGTGTGGCGTCTTGTCTGGTTTGTCAAAAAGCAAAAGTGGAACATCAAAGACCAGCCGGTATGTTACAACCTTTGACTATTCCAAAATGAAAATAGGATAGTATCTCAATGGATTTTGTTACCGAATTACCAAGAACGAAGAAGGGTCATGATTCTATATGAGTTATAGTTGATAGGCTTACGAAGTCAGCGCACTTCTTGCCGATCAATATCAAGTATTCGTTGGACCGATTAACCCAGGTGTACATTAGTGAAATTGTTAGACTTCACGGTGTACCCTCAAGTATAGTTTCTGATAGAGACCTGACGAGCGCCGAACTCAGTCAAAATTATAACCGAAGTTATTACCTAAGCTTGTAGCACAGTGACAACACCGGATCATCTCCACGAGGATTATAGATGCAATTTAATCAAATCAAGTGAATGTTAGCAAAGGGGGGTTTGATAGTTTAAGATCGTACTTAACAAAATTAACGGAAGAAATGATAATTAAAGAGTAGTCAATTTAGAAACCTATCCAAGATTGGGTGGATTCAATCATAGACCCTTCATAAAACACTTGAAGCGCAATTGAATTGTTAATTTGGATCTAACCGAGATCTCTGCATCAAATCCAAAATTCATACTAGACGATCGTCTAGAATTCAATTAACAAGTGATAAACACAAATCCGCAATCGCATCATTCATGAAAATCTATGTTAATTTCAAGTACCAAATTCAATTAACTTAGGCACAAATCAGTAACCTAACCTCTTCAATTCTGTGATTAATTTAGATCAATCAGTTCTATGTTTCATCACAAATCTCAATCTTCATTTATGTGATTAGTTTAGATCAATTAGTTCTAAGTTTCATCACAAATCTCAATCTTAAACCAAGATCAAATCAGATCAACATAAATAGAATCACCATTCATGCATTCAAGATCAAGAAGAAGAAAAAGAAAAGAAAAGAGGAATTCAATTACAAATCAAATACAATGCATAACCAAGGTCTCAAGAATCCAAACCACAATCTCTTCAAGAGTTCTAAATTGACCCAAAGTAGCTTAGCCCTCCATTACCATGAAGGGGAGCATCAAAATATACAAAACTATGAGAAACTATGAAGAAGTAAGAAGAAACTTAGAGAGAAATGAAGGAGAATACATGAAAGAAATGATAACCAATGGTGCCTTTTATAGAAGTCTAGGGTAACAAAATGACAAAGGGAGTGAGTGGATGAGTGGGTGAGTGAGTGGAGTGTTTGAGTGGAATGGTTTAGTGGGTTAGTTTAGTGGATTGGTTTAGTGGATGAGTGAGTGGAATGGTTAAGTGGGTTGGTTGAGCGGAAAATGCCAAAAGACTTTTGGTGAGTGGGAAATTATAGACATGAATGGGTGAGTGGATGGATGAGTGGGTGGATTAGTGGATGAGTGGATGGAGTGGTTAAGTGGTTGGATTAGTGTATGAGTGGATGAGTGGGTGGATTAGTGGATGAGTGGATGAGTGGATTAGTGGATGGATTAGTGGATTAGTGGATGGATGAGTGGATTAGTGGATGGATGAGTGGGTGGATGAGTGGAAAATGTCCCATTGCATAATATGGTGGGACCCTAGCCTTTTTCAATGTGGAGAATCGATGTCATTGGGCCAATAAATCCAAAAGCTTCCAATGGCCATAGGTTTATCTTGGTTGCGATTGATTACTTCACCAAGTGGGTAGAGGCCACTTCCTATGCCAAGGTCACTCAAAAATTCGTCCTTAAGTTTTTGAGGGCGAACATTATTTGTCGATATGGAATTCCGGAAAGGATTATCACATATAATGCCCCTAATCCCAATAGCGCCAAAATTAAGAATCTGTGTGAAAGGTTTAAGATCAAGCATCATAATTATGCTCCTTATAGACCCTAGATGAATGGTGCGGTAGAAGTAGCAAACAAGAATATCAAGAAGATAGTATCCAAAATAGTGGTTAATGACAGAGAATGGCATGAGATGCTCCCCTATGCTTTCCACGCATATCGCACTAATATCCGATCTAGTACTGGGGTAAATCATTTTCCTTGGTATATGGCACAGAAGTAGTTTCCCCTATAGAGGTCGAAATCTCATCCTTAAGAGTGTTGATGGAAGCTGAGCTAGAAGAGGCAGAATGGGTAAAAACTCGGTATTGAAGAAAAGTGATTAAAAGTCATTTGTCATGGGCAACTATACCAAAGAAGAATGGCAAGAGCTTTCAACAAGAAAGTACGCCTTAGGGAGTTTTAAGCAGGTGACTTGGTTTTTGTTAGACCATTTGTGTACCACAAGTGCACGGGTCGTTCAAGTAATACAGATACAGAGTAAAAGTTCGTTCCCACGAGGATATATAGTTTCCATTACTAAGTAACAACCAATAGCTTAGCTAAATTCTATCCAAGAACATATAAAATAAAGAAATGCAAATAATCTAAATCTAAACTACGAAAGCAATAAAGATAATGGTTCAGAGATCTAGGAAATCATTCTTCACCTTCTATTTCATACTAATGATATACAATCCTTATAAGCAACATCAACAAATAGTTAGTTAGCTTGAGAATCTGATTTAGTCAAAAGCCTATGTCTAGGTCGATCAACCCTGGTATCATTTACCTAATCCACTACGTTTCTTATGTTTTCATAAGGACTAGTACAAACTCCATTAATGAACGATCTATTCTCAAACACACACTAATACATGGCTAAAAGGTATATTTCTATCCCGTTAGCGAATCAACTCATCCAAGCCAATTGAACTCGTCGAACATGCATCAACCATACCATGTCCATCTCCACAAATCCCTATGTCTAGTTCATTTGCATCAATTAAGATCATGCAATTATTGATCAAACAGAAGCAAGCATTAAGTATAGGTATGGAAGAACAAAACCAAATATCAAAATATACTCAAAAGATAACATAAACAAATACTCAGAAAAATCCAAAGTATTTCCTAAATACAACTGCTAATCCATTGAACACGAAATTACAATCAAAAACCATGCTCAAAAGATAGGGAAGAGAAGAGAAACAAAGGGAGAAGAGGAAGGAATCCATGGATAGCATCCTTGAAGCTTGAATCTCCTTCCATGAGGAAGATGGCATCCAACCTAGCCTCCCTAGGTCTCTAATCAGCCCAGAAATGAAGAACAGGCAGCAGCCTCTCTAAAACCTAGAAACTAAAAACGGAGCTCTCCAAAACTCCCTTCTAAAAATCTATTAAAATTTATTTATAGACTCAGAAAAACAGAGGCACGCTGCGACATTAACATGCCTACGCTGCGGCGCGTGTCAATTTAGGTCATGGACGCCGCAACATTCACATGCCACGCTGCGGCGTTAAGGTTTGAAATGCAAATTTGGCTTCCTCTTCCCATTCTAGCTCAATTGCTCCATATATCATCTTGTTTAAAGTCCTTCCTATGATAGAGAAAACACCAAATCAGTAAGAGTTACACATTCACTTAATCAATAACATAATACGCGCAGTTTGCTCAATATCATATAGGAGAGGTATCAGAATTGGATATAACAAATATAAGTACAAAACCTTCCAAATATGCATCACAACAAGGACTTTAGCAATATGAGAAATACATATATGGGGCACAAATAACTACATTTTGTGGAGTTATCACACCCCCAAACTTAACCTTTTGCTTGTCCTCGAGCAAAACAAAGCATGACCAAGTAAATTCACTTAACAATTTAAACTCAATATGCATTCAACAATTAGCAAGTTTTAATTTTTATTTTCTTCAATTAAACCAAAGCTACTAGTATGTAATGATTACTTCAATCCATAAAAAGTACAAATGCCCCAAACTAGCTTCACACATACACAATCCTTCACATGCTAACAATCTAGAGTCCTTCCATGCAATTCACATTATCCATGAACATGTAAGATAAACTTCTCCTATTTAAATCATATACAACTAGATAGGTTTATAAGCATACCTGCATATGAATCATAAAATCCGTAAAATTAATCCTAAACTCTTTCTCTACTAATGTAAGCCACACACAACTGAGGATCAAGAGGGTCTTTACAGCTTGTAATGTTAGGCCATGGTATGGGTGTAAGAAAAGAAGGAAAAGGATACATACAAACATTGAGACACATACACATATTATTTCAAGACTTGAGCCACTAACTGAGATTAGAAGGGTATTCAATAATGAAGGATCAAAACTTGCCAGAACCATGCAATGCTTTTCATTTTTAGCTTTTCTTCTTTCATTATTTGCTTTGCTTTTCTCTCTTTTCATTTTCATTTTTTTTCTTTTTACTTTTATAAAGCAATTTATTTTTCTTTGTTGATTGCATTTGGTTCCTTCAGGCTCATTTTTCTCAAACATACATACCCCTACTCACTGGACTCACGTCAAGAAATAACACATCATATACTCAACAGAAACTAAGGTAGGAAGAAAATGCAATGCTTTCACATACATTAGAACGGTTAACAGGGTAAGGAATACGTGGGTGATGAAAAATATATAAGGCCAAACAATTATCAGGCTTCAAAAAGGACCTAAGGATATAATCATTCAGGGTAGGCTTGAAAAGCTCAATCGGTCCAAAGAATGCTCTAATCATTTCCTCAATCATGCACAATCTAGGATTTTGCCTCAAGGGAGTTTAAAAACAACTTCTAAGATAATCGAAACTCTACATGTACATCCATAAACTTTCTCTAGACATGCACTCTTATCATTTTCAAAGTTACATTTGCATCTAAGTGGAATGTAGATCATGCATCAATAGCAACTGAACTATTTCACATGCTTCAAGATCACATAAGGTTTCACTCATAAGTGGGCAAATAGCAACCTTTCATATTTTAAATAACCAAAACAACTCTAGCAGTCTTTTGCAATAAAGCATGCATTCAAATAGATTAAACTTTTCAATTTAACATGCATACATCATTTGCATAAGAGTAAAAATTGAAACTTCTTTGCAAACCCATTAGTAATAACCAAAACAAATAAAAACTCATAGAAACATGGTGTCTATCACAACTGCATATAGAAAATATCATCACATGCATTACATAATACATCATACTCATCCAAAGCATGTAATGACACTCCCCCGAACTTAAGTGAGACAAAGTCCTCACTTTCCATGGTGTCCAGGGTATTGAGTCTATAAACATCTTGAAATGTGAGAGCTGAGTATACTACAAATATTTAATAAACACTTGAAATAAACTAATCATGTACAATATATACACTACAACATACATACCGCAGCACACAGCATCCATGCCATGACATTTGATCAGAATGGGTGCCTTTAGTAGCACCCAAAACAAGTAACTCTTTTTTTTAACAAGTTCAGCTAATAAGTGCCGCGGCGTTTCAATTTCCATGCCGCGGCGCTTAGGTCTCTGGAATTTAGCTCTAACGCGCATAAATAATTGTCACTCCGTGGCGTTCAACTAACTCACGTTGCGGCGTGAGAAGCCAACCTGCAGAATTCTGCAACAAATTCAGTTTTGCTGTAGAATTTTACCCAAAGTGGTCCTCAACACCTCCCAAACTTGTCCAAAAGGCTAAAACACAAAATGGACAACTAAAATATATAAAAACTCAAAATCCTACTTACTAACCTATATATAACCTAAAACTAACCATAAACATACAAACTAACTAAGCTTAATACAATCAAAATACTAACTTATATATGACTTAACACTAACTAAAGATACTAAAATCAAACATACTAACTTCAAGAATACAAAAATCAAAGTTACTAACATATTTAAGACTTTGAACTAAAGAAAAGCCTAAAAACTAACTAAAGCTACAAAACTAAACTTACTAACATATTTATGACTTAAAACTTGCTAAACACATACTATATAACAAAAACATAAAAAACTTGGGTTCCCTCCCAAGACGAGCCTGAGTTATAGTCCCGGCAGGACTTTGTCACCAAAACGAATTGTGCAGATGAGTAGTCTTCTTAAACTTGATCCAAGGCTTATCCTTTTGAGGAGTCGCGAATTCCCTGAAGGACCTCATATAATTAGGATCATCCAACTTCTTTATTGAACCTAAAGCAATAACATAAAGAGACTTAAATTAACATAGATTATATACAACTTGAATTAGAACTAACTAAACGCATTGTTGATATTACCAATATGGAATTAAACCATTATCCCCTAGCAATTGCTAAGGAATAAGGCTAAACTCTTTGAAAATATACCATTATCCCTGGTAACGGCACCAAAAACTTGTTAGACCATTTGTGTACCGCAAGTGCACGGGTCGTTCAAGTAATACATATATAAAGTAAAAGTTCGTTCCCACGAGGATATATAGTTTCCATTACTAAGTAACAACCAATAGCTTAGCTAAATTCTATCCAAGAACATATAAAATAAAGAAATGCAAATAATCTAAATCTAAACTACGAAAGCAATAAATATAATGGTTTAGAGATCTAGGAAATCCTTCTTCACCTTCTATTTCATACTGATGATATGCAATCCTTATAAGCAACATCAATGAATAGTTAGTTAGCTTGACAATCTGATTTAGTCAAAAGCTTATGTCTAGGTCGATCAACCATGGTGTCATTTACCTAATCCACTATGTTTCTTATGTTTTCATGAGGACTAGTATAAACTCCACTAATGAACGATCTATTCTCAAACACACACTAATACATGGCTAAAATGTATATTTTTATCCCATTAGCGAATCAACTCATCTAAGCCAATTGAACTCGTCGAACATGCATCAACCATACCATGTCCATCTCCACAAATCCCTATGTCTAGTTCATTTGCATCAATTAAGATCATGCAATTGTTGATCATACAGAAGCAAGCATTAAGCATAGGCATGGCAGAACAAAACTAAACATCAATATATACTCAAAAGATAACATAAACATTAATACTCATAGAAAGATCTAAAGTATTTCCTAAATACAACTGCTAATCCATTGAACACGAAATTACAATAAAAAACCATGCTCAAAAGATAGGGAAGAGAAGAAAAACAAAAGGAGAAGAGGAAGGAATCCATGGATAGCATCCTTGAAGCTTGAATCTCCTTCCATGAGGAAGATGGCATCCAACCTAGCCTCCCTAGGCCTCCAATCAGCCCAGAAATGAAGAACAGGCAGCAACCTCTCTAAAACCTAGAAACTAAAAATGGAGCTCTCCAAAACTCCCTTCTAAAAATCTATTAAAATCTATTTATAGACTCAGAAAAATAGAGGCACGCCGTGGCATTAACATTCCTACGGCGCGGCGCGTGTCAATTTAGGTCAGGGACACCGCAACATTAATATGTCACGCCGCGATGCTCAATTCTTCGTGCCCTCTGACTTTTGATGCAGGGGACGTTCACGCCTCGACATTCATATGCCACGCCGTGGCGTTGAGGTCTGAAATGCAAATTTGGCTTTCTCTTCCCATTCTATCTCAATTGCTTCATATCTCAAGTTGTTTGGAGTCCTTCCTATGATAGAGAAAACATCAAATCAATAAGAGTTACAAATTCACTTAATCAATAACATAATACGCGCAGTTTGCTTAATATCATATAGGAAAGGTATTAGAATTGGATATAACAAATATAAGCGCAACACCTTCCAAATATGCATGATAACAAGGACTTTAGCAATCTGAGAAATATAGATATGGAGCACAAATAACTACATTTTGTGGAGTTATCACACCCCCAAACTTAACCTTTTGCTTGTCCTCGAGCAAAACAAAGCATGACCAATTAAACTCACTTAACAATTTAAACTCAATATGCATTCAACAATTAGCAAGTTTTAATTTTTATTTTCTTCAATTAAACTAAAGCTACTAGTATGTAATGATTACTTCAATCCATAAAAAGTACAAATGCCCCAAACTAGCTTCACACATACACAATCCTTCACATGCTAACAATCTAGCGTCCTTCCATGCAATTCACATTATCCACGAACATGTAAGATAAACTTCTCCTATTTAAATCATACACAACCGGATAGGTTTATAAGCATACCTGCATATGAATCATAAAATCCGCAAAATTAATCCTAAACTCTTTCTCCACTAATGTAAGCCACACACAACTGAGGATCAAGAGGGTCTTTACAGCTTGTAATGTTAGGCCATGGTATGGGTGTAAGAAAAGAAGGAAAATGATACATACAAACATTGAGACACATACACATATTATTTCAAGACTTGAGCCACTAACTGAGATTAGAAGGGTATTCAACAATGAAGGATCAAAACTTGCCAGAACCATGCAATGCTTTTCATTTTTAGCTTTTCTTCTTTCATTATTTGCTTTGCTTTTCTCTCTTTTCATTTTCATTTTTTTTCTTTTTACTTTTATAAAGCAATTTCTTTTTCTTTGTTGATTGCATTTGGTTCCTTCAGGCTCATTTTTCTCAAACATACATACCCCTACTCACTGGACTCACGTCAAGAAATAACACATCATATACTCAACAGAAACTAAGGTAGGAAGAAAATGCAATGCTTTCACATACATTAGAATGGTTAACATGGTAAGGAATACGTGGGTGATGAAAAATATATAAGGCCAAACAATTATCAGGCTTCAAATAGGACCTAAGGATATAATCATTCAGGGTAGGCTTGAAAAGCTCAATCGGTCCAAAGAATGCTCTAATCATTTCCTCAATCATGCACAATCTAGGATTTTGCCTCAAGGGAGTTTAAAAACAACTTCTAAGATAATCGAAACTCTACATGTACATCCATAAACTTTCTCTAGACATGCACTCTTATCATTTTCAAAGTTACACTTGCATCTAAGTGGAATGTAGATCATGCATCAATAGCAACTGAACTATTTCACATGCTTCAAGATCATATAAGGTTTCACTCATAAAGGGGAAAATAGCAACCTTTCATATTATAAACAACCAAAACAACTCTAGCAGTCTTTTGCAATAAAGCATGCATTCAAATAGATTAAACTTTTGAATTTAACATGCATACATCATTTGCATAAGGGTAAAAATTGAAACTTCTTTGCAAACCCATTAGTAATAACCAAAACAAATAAAAACTCATAGAAACATGGTGGCTATCACAACTGCATCTAGAAAATACCATCACATGCATTACATAATGCATCATACTCATCCAAAGCATGTAATGACACTCCCCCGAACTTAAGTGAGACAAAGTCCTCACTTTCCATGGTGTCTAGGGTACTTGAGTCTATAAACATCTTGAAATGTGAGAGCTGAGTATATTACAAATATTTAATAAACACTTGAAATAAACTAATCATGTACAATATATACACTACAACATACATACCGCAACACACAATATTCATGCTACGACATTTGATCAGAATGGATTCCTTCAGTAGCACCCAAAGCAAGTAACTCTTTTTCTTTACACAAGTTCAGCGGATGAGCGCCGCGGCATTTCAATTTCCACGCCGCGGTGCTTAGGTCTCTGGAATTTGGCTCTAACGCACATAAGTAACTGTCACACCGCGGCGTGAGAAGCCAACCTGTAAAATTCTGCAGCAATTTCAGTTTTGCTGCAGAAGTTTACCCAAAGAAGTCCTCAACTCCTCCCAAACTTGGCCAAAAGGTTAAAACACAAAATGGACAACTAAAATATATAAAAACTCAAAATCCTACTTACTAACCTATATATAACCTAAAACTAACCATAAACATACAAACTAACTAAGCTTAATACAATCAAAATACTAACTTACATATGACTTAAAAATAACTAAAGATACTAAAATCAAACATACTAACTTCAAGAATACAAAAATCAAAGTTACTAACATATTTAAGACTTTGAACTAAAGAAAAGCCTAAAAACTAACTAAAGCTACAAAACTAAACTTACTAACATATTTGGCTTAAAACTTACTAAACATATAATATTTAACAAAAACTTAAAAAACCTGGGTTCCCTCCTAAGAAGGGCCTGAGTTATAGTCCCGGCAGGACTTTGTCACCAAAATGAATTGTACAGATGAGTAGTCTTCTTAAACTTGATCCAAGGCTTATCCTTTTGAGGAGTCACGAATTCCCTGAAGGACCTCATATGATTAGGATCATCCGACTTCTTTATTGAACCTAAAGCAATAACAGAAAGAGACTTAAATTAACATAGATTATATATAACTTGAATTAGAACTAACTAAACTCATTGTTGATATTAGCAATATGAAATTAAACCGTTATCCCCCAGCAATTGCTAAGGAATAAGGCTAAACTCTTTGGAAATACACCATTATCCTCGGCAACGGCGCCAAAAACTTGTTAGACCATTTGTGTACCGCAAGTGCACGGGTCGTTCAAGTAATATAGATACAGAGTAAAAGTTCGTTTCCACGAGGATATATGATTTCCATTACTAAGTAAAAATCAATAGCTTAGCTAAATTCTATCCAAGAACATATAAAATAAAGAAATGTAAATAATCTAAATCTAAACTACGAAAGCAATAAAGATAATAGTTTAGAGATCTAGGAAATCCTTCTTCACCTTCTATTTCATACTAATGATATGCAATCCTTATAAGCAACATCAATGAATTGTTAGTTAGCTTGAGAATCTGATTTAGTCAAAAGCCTATGTCTAGGTCAATCAACCCTGGTGTCATTTACCTAATCCACTATGTTTCTTATGTTTTCACGAGGACTAGTATAAACTCCACTATTTATTCTCAAACACACACTAATACATGGCTAAAAGGTATATTTCTATCCTGTTAGCGAATCAACTCATCCAAGCTAATTGAACTCGTCGAACATGCATTAATCATACCATGTCCATCTCCACAAATCCCTATGTCTAGTTCATTTGCATCAATTAAGATCATGCAATTGTTGATCAAACAGAAGCAAGCATTAAGCATAGGCATGGAAGAACAAAACCAAACATCAATATATACTCAAAAGATAACATAAACATCAATACTCATAGAAAGATCCAAAGTATTTCCTAAATACAGCTGCTAATCCATTGAACACGAAATTACAATAAAAAACCATGCTCAAAAGATAGGGAAAAGAAGAAAAACAAAGGGAGAAGAGGAAAGAATCCATGGACAGCATCCTTGAAGCTTGAATCTCCTTCCATGAGGAAGATGGCATCCAACCTAGCCTCCCTAGGCCTCCAATCAGCCCAGAAATGAAGAACTGGTAGCAACCTCTCTAAAACCTAGAAACTAAAAATGGAGCTCTCCAAAACTCCCTTCTAAAAATTATTAAAATTTATTTATAGACTCAAAAAAATAGAGGCACATCGCTGCATTAACATGCCTACGCCGCGGCGCGTGTCAATTTAGGTCAGGGACGCTGCAACATTAATATGCCACACCGCGGTGCTCAATTCTTCGTGCCCTTTGACTTTTGATGCAGGGGAGGCTCACGCCGCAACATTCACATGTCACGCCGCAACATTCACATGCCACGCCGCGGCGTTGAGGTCTAAAATGTAAATTTGGCTTCCTCTTCCCATTCTAGCTCAATTGCTTCATATATTATCTTGTTTGGAGTCCTTCTTATGATAGAGAAAACACCAAATCAGTAAGAGTTATAAATTCACTTAATCAATAACATAATACGCGTAATTTGCTCAATATCATATAGGAAAGGTATCAGAATTGGATATAATAAATATAAGCGCAAAACCTTCCAAATATGCATGATAACAAGGACTTTAGCAATCTGAGAAATACAGATATGGGGCACAAATAACTACATTTTATGGAGTTATCTGTTTTAAAAAAAAACTTCCAAACTAAGTAGATGCCCAAGGCAAATGGGCACCGAGTTATGAGGGGCCTTATATCGTTAAACAGACATTCTCTGGAGGAGGTTTAGTTTTGGTTGATATGGATGGAAATGAATTGCCAAGACCGATGAATGTTGATGCAGTCAAAAAGTTCTACGCCTAAAAAAAAGGAAAGAAGAGTAAAGAAAAGAAAAGAAAAAAAATGGGCTCGTTACATCGAAAACCTGCAAACGGCAGCCTAAGCAAAAGTTAGGGCATTTAAATTGGGTAAAAGTTTAAAATCGACAAAAGCTCTCCTAGGAGATGTCACTTGAAGGGCTCACTAGGACAACACAAAGGAAACAAGAAAAAACCTGAGGCAATTTTGAGCAGTGACGGAAAAGAAAAAATTAGGGCAATTTTGAGCAGTAATGGAAGAGAAAAAACTAGGGCAATTTTGAGCAGTGATGGAAAAGAAAAAACTGGGGTAATTTTGAGTAGTAATGGAAGAAAAAAGTTGGGGCAAATTTGAACGGTGATCAATGGAAGAAGATTTGTATCATTGGCAGTCAATGGTTGTAATGTTCATCTGAGAATTAGGACCTATCTAATGAGAACGAAGGAATCCTAATTGGGGCAATTACCTTTCGCTTTGTCTTTGTGTCATCCTTTGTACTCTGTCATTTTTAAATGAAAATATCTTTCTATGTCTTTTCTTCTCTCTTATTCTTCTTCTTTCTTTATCCTGTTTCTTTCTTTCATAGTTGTGAAATCACACAGTTTATTACAAAATGCTTCAATAAAAAGGAATATAAATTCAGTATAATTAATTTAACAATTTAATAGCAATCCTCCAATTAACAAGTTAGGTCAAGAATGAGTTAGAAGTTTCAATTGAGGGATGAAAACTAGGTCTACCCCATATACAATTCACAATGCTAGGAAGGAGAGAAGAATTGTGTGCCTGATGAGCAAACTTGAAAAGAAAGATACTCAATGTTTGAAGATCCCAAGAAATTTTAAACAAGTTGATAAGCCCTAGTTTACGAGAGCCTGCACCTGGGTTTGATGGATCAAATTTTTCCAAGGAAGCAATTAGCATCGAGTATGCAAGTGAAATGTTTTTGACCAGATGTTTTTAATCTATTGACATGATTTTTAGATTTTGAGTTACAGGGATGAACAGTGCAATATCTTCCCGTGATCGAAAGACAATGAGCTGCAACAGCTTTGAAAGTGACATCTTTGGCTTTCACGCCAAGCTTCACTATAGAACAATAGACAAAAGCTTTAAAAATAAATAAATAAATAAATTTCAAGTCCATGACTTGATGAAGTGTCAAAAAAATAAAAATAAAAATTTTCAAGTCTTTGGCTTGGTGGCTTTCACAAAAAATTAGGTCCATAGCCTAATGATCTCTCTTAAAAAAGAAGAAAAAACCAAAAAAATAATAATCTCAAGTCCTTGACTTGATGACCATGTTTTTTTTACAAAATTTAAGTCCATGACCTAATGATCTTTTCTAAAAAATAAAAAAATAAAAAAAGAAGAAAAAAAGAAAGAGAAGAAAAAAGAAGAAAAAAATATTTTGGGCCAAGCCCATTGTCTTTTAAATTATGGGTCAAGCCCATTGTCTTTTAAATTCGGGGTCAAGTCCACTGTCTTTTAAATTTTGGGTCAAGCTCATTGCTTTTTAAATTTCGAGACACCAGATACCCACTACTTTTTATATTTCGAAACACTAGATACCCAATGCTTTTTAAATTTTGGGCCAAGCCCACTAGCTTTTTTAATTTCAGGATTTTAAATTTCGGGACACCAGATACCCACTGCTTTTTAAATTCTGGGCCAGGCCATTGTCTTTTAAATTTCGAGACACCAGATACCCAATGCTTTTAAATTTTGGGTCAAACTCATTATCTTTTAAATTTCGAGACACCAGATACCTAATACTTTTAAAATTTCGGGCCAAGCCCACTATCTTTTTAAATTTCGAGACACCAGATACCCATTGCTTTTTAAATTCTGGGCCAAGCTCATTGCCTTTTAAATTTCGGGACACCAGATACCCAATGTTTTTTAAATTTCGAGTCAAACTCACTGTCTTTTTAAATTTTGGGACACTAGATACCCAGTGCTTTTAAATTTCGTGTCAAGCTTACTGTCTTTTAAATTTCGGGACACCAGATACCCAACGCATTTTAAATTTCGGGCTAAGCTCATTGCCTTTTAAATTTCGGGACACCAAATGCCCAATGCTTTTAAATTTCGAGTCAAGCCCACTATTTTTTAAATTCCGAGACACCAGATACCCAATGCATTTTAAATTTTGAGCCAAGCCCACTGTCTTTTAAATTTCGGGACACCAGATACCCAATGTCCTTTAAATTTCGGCTCAAGCCCATTGTCTTTTAAATTCCGGGCCAAGTCCATTGCCCTTTACAATTCTGGGTCATGAGGTCACCCAACGTTATTAAAAAAAACTCTTTTTAGTAAATAAGCGTCAATTGAGCTGCGACAACTTATTGACAATGTGGTGACGTCCCTGACTTTATGCTAAGCTTCACCTTGGTAGGATTAGTGTTGTTGCGACAGCTCGTAAATCTGTATTTGAGCTCACAAGTTTGCAATTAGCATCATTTTATCACCGGACAAAATTTAAGTTCACGTCTTTACTCGTTTCTTACGACAATAATATGAAAAACTATGATTATTCATAATCTCTAATAAGAAACAAGTAAAGAAGGGCAATTGTGAACACCTAATTTTGACCGGACCTTTTTTTTCATTTTCTCTTTATTAAAAAAAATAAGAAATAAAAAAAATAATTAAAAAAATAAAAAAAAATTAACTTAATAACATGATGGGTGTTTCCTTTTTTCTTGGGCCATTCCTCTTTTAGCTCAAAGTTTGTGTAGCTCATTTCTTTATTGGCCCAAAAACTTTATTTAGCCCACTTTTTTTTCCCACAAATTTTGTTTAGCCCAATAAAAATTATAATTACAAATATTCTTACAAAAAAAAACAATATAAAATAAAAGATGAAGAGGTTGTCGTTGCACCCTTCATGTTTTTTTTCCTCTTTGTCTTTTCCCATTTTGAGTATAAACTCATTTTCACCTTCCTTGTCTTCTTTTTCTTTTTCCCGTTTTCCACCAGACACCATGCACAGTAGCTGCTCCACTCACTTCCACGTACACACCACCTGCACTGCCAATTCCAAAACTCAACACAGCATACACCTAGCAGCGACAACAATGTTGTTGGCTCCCCACTTCCTTTTGGCACCATGTCCACTCACCCTCTCACTTTTACGCACTGTTGCACACATACACAGCCACACATAATGCAGCTACCTGCAGAAAAGGAAAGAGCCAGACAGAGAACAAAAAAAAAAGAGGATAGGCAAAGGACCTGTATAAGCAGAGACATAAGAAAGGGGAAGAGGTTGGAAAATTTTGAAAGAAATCAAAGAAAAGTAGAAGGGAAGAAGAAACACAGAAGGGCCTTCCACGGTTAAGGTTGAAAAAAAAATTTCTAAAAAAAATAAAACGCAGAGAGTTTGGAAAAAGAAGGATAGGCACAAGCAGAGGCATAAGAGAAGAGAAGGAGAATTTCTTTGGCAAGAAATTGAGAAAGTGAAGCTGAGTGGAGAAAGAAAGCGGAGGAGTATGCACATAGAGGATAGTAGAGTTTTGGTCTAGTGCTCCATGAAGGTAAGGCCCTTCTCCCTTGTTCATCATTCTCATCTCAAAACTTCATCAATTTTCACATTCACTGGGTCCACTGTCCAAACTCATCACCACTCCACCTTTCATCTTCACCACAAAAACCTTTAACCTTCACCATCCCTGCATTCGGAACCAAGGCAACCTCACCATGTTCAACCCAAACCATCTCGCCTCAAACACAAAACTACTATGAGTCATTCCTATAAACCACCTAAATAACAAATAACACACGAATCTCATTTACTCTCTCCAACATGTTCACAAATCATACAACAAACACATCACCAAATACACAGAAAAAAAAATCTATACAGAAACCAAAAAACATAGATCAAATTCCCAAATACAAAAACCAAAAATATTCATCCTTCATCCCTAAGCACTTCCATTCTCAACCTAACACCATTCACAGAATCCACTAAATAGGCCAAACAAACCACAACTTCATGTTACCCCCTTTCCCCAGATCACCATAGAAACTGCCCAAGACCACCACAAATTCACCGCGTGGCTCCCAAACCCATGACTAGCCACAACCTCCAACCACGCCCCATCCAACTCCCAAACCTGAAACCCCATTTCTCTCCCACCATCGCAACCCAGCTCCAAGCCACCCGCCCGTTGTAACATCCCGAAAATTAATAATTTCAAGATAAATAATCATTTTATAATATTTGGAATTTTCTGGAATTTTTCTGAATTTTTCTCGAGAACCAATATATTCCTCGTTTTGCATGCGCACCAGGCTGTAACGCTCCAATTATTTCGCCGCCAATAGTCATTTTCTAATATTTGTGATTTATGCGAATTTTTCTCGGAATTTTTCTAAACCGAATATTTTAATATATTTCTTGTTTTGTGTGAAACTCGAAACAGAGTCGGAAAATGATCGTAGTGCTTCAAAAATTAGAAAATTATATGACGAATAGTCGTTTTATAATATTTGAATTTTTGGGAATTTTCTGGGAATTTTCCTGAATCGACGAATATTTTAATATATTCTTTTGCGTTTTGCGTGTGAAGCCAAACGCGATGTTTTCTCCGAGAACCTTGGACTATGGACATGTCGACGGGGATCTTACTAAACTCGAGACTTGACACGCTTACGAGGTTTCATAATTTTCGAGAAATTCTAACGATAAAAATAAATCAATACAAATGGGAAAATTCATCGCACCCAATACCGACTTCACACCAACTATTATCCATTGGATAATAGTGTGTAATAAAAATTCTATCACATTATCCTAATGTAATCTACTTTATGTCAAATCTATCTACTTTAATTCAAATTTAATGGTTAAATAATCAAAGCTTCCTTAAGAAGCTTTGACCCAACCATTGACCCATGTGCTTTAGCTTCCTTTAGAAGCCAATTCCTCACCCACTCCTCTCTCTCTCTTTCACGTCTGCAGCAGCCACTAGGGAGGATGAATTGATTTCAATTATCCAAATATTACACTTAATTCATTTATCACCAAAAACACCTTTTTCTCTCCATTTACGTTATTCTTCTTCTTCTTCCTTCTTCAACATTTCTTTTCTCCTCTCTTGCACACTCAACGTCCAGCAGCCCTCCTCCACTCAAACTTCTCAAAATCTTCATCTAAATACATATTCTTAATCTCCTCACCATTCCAAACACCTTTCCCTCTTGGAGCTTCTTGAGATTCCATCATCTCCACCATTTTCTTCAAGCTCCAACTTTGAACATTTTTGGGTAAGTTCAAGACCACTTTTCTTTCCCTCTCATTTTCGTGCTCATGGTCTCTTCTATGACCACTCATGCTTCATTTTTCCAAGCCTTGGTATTTATTCTAACAAGTTACCATTTTTAGGGATTTTGGAGGCCAAATCCGAAAATTCCAAGGAGGATTCTTGGAGTTCTTCTTGATTTCTTCACTTAGGTAAGAGGGAGACTACTCACTTCAACCACTTATGGTGGTGAGAAGGCTTTGTATGTGTGTTGATGGAGAAATCCATCCTTGTATGCTCCTTGTATGCTTGCTTGAATTATAAATTTTGTATGATTTAGTATTCTTGAATTTGATTGATACTTGATTATGCTCTTGAATGTGTTTGATGTATTAATTGTGCTTGATCATGTTGGGGTTGCTAAATGGAAAATTTGGAGTTTCCTACCTCAACATGGTGCCACGGTTTTGACTAGAAGTTAGGGATGAAAATTAATTTTGTATACAAGTGAAATAAGACTCATGTAATCAAAGATTGAATGGTAGTATTAACACTAATGAATGGAAGACTTTGAGAGTTTAATATCCAAGATGGGTGCCACGGTTTTGGTCTTGGTAAAAAGACAAATGGATTGATTTTGATGATCTAAATTTAAGTGAATTAAGAGTGTAACATATATTGTGATAATTGTGACCTTAGATTGATTTGTTGTATATAATGGTATGTTGGATTGGACTATGTGATTGGAAATGGAAGAAAAACATTTGGGAACCTCTCTTGGAGGGCTACGGTTTTTAGGGTGAAAATTGGATAAATTATGGTTAATGTGTAACAAGCATAAGACTAGAATTAATCAAGTGACAAAGTGGAATTTAATGGAAGAAAAGTTTGAGATTGAAGCCTACATGATGGCTACGGTTTTGAGGCATAAAGATTAGGGTTCTTGGTGAACTAATTTGATAAGTGAACACTTAAATGAATTAAGGGAAGGACATGAAGTATGATGACTTGAGAGAATTTGGGATTGTAACCATTGTGAGGCCACGACCTCTAGGGCAAATTTTAGGTAAGTATGTGGTTTTGATAATTTGGAAGCATAAGTGATTAGGTAATTAGAAACCTATGTAATAAATGGACAACTAATAAATTGGAAGAATTTAGTGTAGTCAAGACTTCATAAATTTTAGAAGACTAAGAATGGGACCATTGTAAAACTTAAGGTGATTTTAAATGAGTGAAGAACAAGAGAGTGTGAGGCTTAATAGCTTAATTAATTTACAAGTTATAGGAAATCAGATTGCCTTGGAATATTAAATTGATTTCAAGTATTGATTTTGAACATGAACCTTGAAAAGGGAAACAAATTCTAAGATAGGATTCATAATGAACCTAAGGATGCATCAATTGACTTAATCCTTGTATTATGATGTTATGGGTCCATGTGAGTGACCATTTGTATATTGATGCTTATATTGGCCCATTGTGGCATATTATGAGATTGTATGAGATTTTGGATCATACATGTACATGCATAGTGTCTTATGCATTGTGATTGTCCGTGTGGACTGTTGTAAGGCCTAGTTGCCTAGGAGATTGAACACACCTTAGTACGGGTGCGAATAGACAAGTGTAGGTCATTGGTTGACCTTGGGGGCGTCAGGGTGCGGGTTCCTCATCAATGGGAGGTTGGTAGCTCTCTTGCCCGTGGGGTAGACCGATGCAAACGCACCGACGATCCGGACCGAGACACTGTCCTATATCGTGATCTAATGTAGAATGTTTGTGCAATGCCATGATTGTGCACGAGAAAATTTATTGATAGCACTGGCCTCGACAGCCGAGTCACAAACATGTCTCCTGATCTTTCTCTCCGACTGTTTGGGTTTAGCTCCATGGAGTAGGAATTTGGGAAAGCATGCATGTGAGTCATGATATACCCTGTCATTGTTAATATTTATTTCTCCATAACTATGACTGATTTAATTATTACTGTGATAATTATCTGTTCGTTGTGTTAAATTCTAGAATTATTATTATTGTGATTTGTCTAATATTGTCAAATCTTGCTATTGCCTGCTGCTGTTCTGCTTCACTATAAATATCATTGTTATTATTTATTCTTATCATTGCTTAGAATTGGATTACTTTTATTAAAAATTCCGCTGTTACCATTGATAAATATATGAACTGTATTGCTTTATGGGCGCTCTGCGCCGTGTCGTTTTCTTACTGCCGTAATGGTAATGAAGGATGGGTGTCTCACCTCTTTCCTATATTTTTGTATTTCTGTTTTATATTTATATTGATAAAAGATCGTGAGGAAGATGAAGAGGGACCACACTTTGGTTGATTGGATTGGGCGTTTGGACAAGGTTTCTTCGGCTACGTACGAGTGCAGTTGCGTGGAGGCATTGATGCCTGACTTGTTGACTGGGACTCCGAGTGTCGTGTGTGTATATGGGGTTGCAGCTTTGTCTGCTAGTAGTACCTATCCCTGGGTCACTACTTTTTTCCCTTCTTGTGTTTTATTCCCGCTGTATTTTATTGGACTCGTAATTATTATATTCTATGTCATCAAGTGATTTGTGTAAATTGACTATATATATATATATATATATATATATATATATATATATATATATATATATATATAAGAGATATGATTTTATTTCGAAATTGTATCATGGCTTGAATATATTTATATTTCATTCGAGGCTCATATTTTCTACCTATGCAAATTGTCAAAAAAAAAAATAGACTCTTGAGAATTTAAATTACTGTTATCATGACTCATGCGACACACTTGGATTTAGTAACTATGGTGTAATGACGATTATGCTCTGGTTGCTACATTAAGGGGGTGTTACACCCGTCCTACCCACGGTGCCACCAGCCACAACCTCCAACTGACCATCCAAACACCCCCCCACCGCAAACGAAACAATCCACCCCGCCAGCCGTGAACGAAAGCCACCGCACCCAATCACTGCCCAGCCACCGGAAAATCTGCACCCATAAGCCACACCACCGGATCTCGTTACCGGCCAAACCTACGACCCAAACCCGTGGCTTGTCTTTCGTGCGAACCCCATCTATGTCATCGGCCACCTACTCCGCCCTTTTCCTCTTCAACCCAATTCTGCTCGCCAACCGTGAGCCTTAAAGGCATGACCATGGCTGCCGTCTGTTTTGCTGGCAGTGGGGGGGAGGCAACTTTCCCCTTTTCATTTTCACCTCTTGCTCCAAAACCAAAGGCTTTCATTTATTTTCTTTTTTTTCTTCAGTTTTTATTTGTTTAAAGAGTGACTTTTTTTATTTATTTTGGTTGGAATAGTAAAAAATAAATAAAGAAGCTGATGGGCCTGAGTTTTGTTTACTTAGTGAAATGGACCTATTTTAATTAGAGGTTTTTTTAAAAAAAATCATTGGGCTTTACTTTGTATTAGGCCGGCTACTTTTTAATGTTTTTTTTACTTGAGTTTCTAGTTGCTGATGCAAAAAAAAAATATTGACATTTGACCATTTATTAAAAAAAAATGTATTTTGTTTTCTTTTGTTGATTTATTGATTTTGTTTTTATTTTTATTGGTGTGTTCATCATATTATTGATTTTTGTTTTAAAAGGTAATCATGTACTAATTTTGTTTTCTTTAAGAGGAAAAGGAAAAAGAATTAACTGAGTTGTGATAATTTATTAATCTCGAACCTTTTAGAATCATCTGAGTTGTGACAACTTGATGATTCGTTTCTTTTTCTGTAAAAAAAAAATCCTTTATAAAAAAAAAAGAAAATGAAAAGAGGTTATCTGAGTTGTGACAACTTGTTAATATCGAAACTTTTAAAATCATCTAAGTTGCGACAGCTTGATGATTCGTTTTGTTAAAATCAAAATGGTATTTTTTTTAAAAAAAACAAATTAATAAACAACCAACCCACAACTGTTTTTCTAAAGAACGACGTGACTTTGAATTCCTCATTGCACCCGATGATACGTAGGAGCAGGATTTTTATTATGTCGATCCAAAATTAAATTTTCATAATTCATTTGTTTATTTAGTCTATTTTTTAATAAATGGATAAAATAAATATTTTTAAGAGTTATAAAAATTAGCACAACTGATATAAGACAACTGTTTTAGGGCGGATGTATTAGGAGTGCTGTGGGGTTAAGTCACCACCCTTCCCTGTGCATAATTAGACTCTCGAACATAAGTTTTTAAATGTAGACTATCTTTTTGATTTTTCAATTTTTCCTAATAAAAATAAAATTGGTGGTGACTCAATTTATTTTTCTTAAATAATTTTATTTTTCGTCGCTCTCGCTGCGATCACGGTTACGACATCGGGTTTGCAGTTCGAACTGAACCCATGAACACCCCTACATATTGTCACGTTTTCAATGGAAACCGTTTAGCAAAGATCTGGAAACTTGTCGTAGGTTTTCTTGTCTTCATCTTCCACATGTTGACTTTGAAAGGTGATGAAAATTCACAATGTGGTAAAATTATGAATAAATACACAAATTGGTCCTTAAATTATACAAATTGTGTGCATTTGGTCCCTGAAAAACATGTGTGCACAATTAAGCCACCGAATTTGTAAAGTGACTTACATGTTAATCATTCTCAGTTCATGTTGCAGAACTCTAACGGGTGTACTGATGTGACACGTTAAGTGCACACATGGCACATTAGTCTCCATTAGTGACGCTAAGATGACATGTTAACGGTGAGAAAGTGATGAGAGAGCAAAACAATGCCTCTAAAACCCCAAAACACTGTCATTTGGCTATTAACCAAATTGTGTGCATTGAACCTGAAATTCCCTACCCCCAAAACGTAGTTGTTTTCGCCCATAACCCTAACTACATAAGACTTCCTCCCATTTTCCCTCAAAAGCCTTCCTTGGTTCCTTCTAAAACACAGTCATAATGGTGGGATCTAGTGCAGGGCAAAGCTCACGAGATTCATACGACAAGGCTCGGATTAGGGCAACAGCGAGGATGCATTCAGGGTAGAGGCAGTGGGTTGTGATACTATGGTGATGGTTCTGAGTAACAGGTTTAGTGGTGAAGGTGGTGTGCAGTGGTTGTGAGGCCGCCGACTGTAGGTGGTGACTATTGGAGTTTGCGGGTCTGGGTTCTGGGTTGGTGGTGTTTTAGGTTGGGGAGTTACGAGTTCTCCTTGTTCTTTCTCTATCTTTTTTTTTTTTTTTTTGACTTGAAGATTTGCAGGACATTGTGTTTCTAAGTTTATGATGGAGCTTGTATTGTGTCTACTGAGTTCCTGCTTGCTTAAACCTATGGTGGTTTGGTGTGTTGTTGGGTGAATTAAGAGTATATATAGGGTATTATACATGTGTTTGTGTGCAATTCAATAGAATGTAAGTCAACCATGATCAAATGAAAGATAACCCCATTCCATATTAAAGCTAATATATATATATATATATATATATATATATATATATATATATATATATATATATATATATATAATAGGCATATCTTATAGTGATAGTGTGAGGAGTAAATCTTGACAATACAATCATACATGGATGGTCAAGATTAAAAGTTACTTAAAAGTCATATGACCACTTAAAAATATCACATGTATTTATGTTCTAATCTTGATCATTCATGTAAGATCTAATAGTCAAAATTTACTCTTCTCACATCTTACAATAAACACTTCTCTCCCTATATACCTATATACATATATATATATATATACAATGATTATTACATTTGAAGCTTCAATACAGAAATGATAGAGTAATATCTGATTTTTGTTTCAACTCAACTTCGATATCTCTCTCACTCTCAACATTATTTTAATTCTCAAGGAAGAACCCAAAACTGAAAACCAGAAAAAGCCTCCCTCCCCCTTCATTCTCTGTCTTCTTTTTATAAACCTATGAAACCTAAGGTGATTGAGATCTACTAGTGGGAAACATAATTGAATCGAAATTGTCTTCTTAATGAGGAAGAAGATAATTGAGCTCTACTACTTCATTTCAATGACTATCTTCTTCAATGGGAGACAACACCTTGAAAAGGGAGGAAGTTGGAAGGAAATGATGAAGACTTTTGGGGGAAGATGGGGGGAAGTTTTAGGTAGTTAAGGTTATTGGCGAAAATGACTGTGTTTTGGTGGTGGAAAATTTCAAGTTCAATACACACAATTTGGTCTCTAACCAAATGGCTGTGTTTTGGGGTTTTAGAGGGGAAAACGACATCGCTTTGCTCCCTCATCACTCTCTCACTGTTAACATGTCATCTTAGTGTCACTAATAGAGACTAACGCGTCACATGTGTAGTTGACGTGACATATCAGCATGTCCGTTAAAGCTCCGTAATATGAACTGGAGAAAGGATTAACGTGTAAGTCATTTTACAAATTCGGATGCTTAATTGTGTACACACACTTTTTTAGGAACCAAATGCACACAATTTGTATAATTTAGCAACCAATTTGTGTATTTACTCTAAAATTATTATACCATAAATAGTCCTTTAAAGTAACTAGATGTGTTAGTACTCCGCTAGAGAACCTATTGACCAATGCCCTGCCACATAAGGCGTAAATCTTGGATACTTGAGAAACGATATGTTCTCTAAAATTTGTGTATTCCTGAGTCTTGAGGCTTGGGAACCTTCATGACTCACGATTGCTGATAACTATGTGCGTCAGGCCTCCAACTTGTTCAAGACATCATATTAAAGACCATAAAAGTATGGATTTAGTATCTCACACTTGTTAAGGAAGTTAAAATAAAAACTTTTAAATAGAAACAAGACAAATAGTAATTTTTTTTTTTTAATTTTCAATACATTCAATGTCTTATTTTTATCTAAAAATTTTTATTTTGCTTTTCTTAATAAGTTCACTGTTAAGTGCACTAAGGGCACTTCACAGCTAAATTCTAAAAGTATAAGACAGCCTATTCATTTTGATCAGGGAAAGTATAAGAAAGCATATTCAATTTCAAGGTCATGGTATACATCGCCTATGGCAATTATTTGTGGGGATCACTAAGACATTACTAAAAAATATAAATAAATTAAAGTGAAAGAAAGAGAATGACTTCGCTAGCTGTTATATCTTCACAATGTGATCAGTGAAATTATACTCATTCAATGGTGCCATTTTGACAAAACTTACATCAGGGGAGGGCGGAGGAAGAAATCATAGTTGATTAACCGAAAATCCACCGTAGTAATAGTAGCATGGCGCCAGACAGCATTGTGACCAATGCCGAAAGCATAACAGCATGTTAAAAATTGTAAAATATGCTAAAAAGAGCTGCAGATTTTTTTTTTTTTTTAAAGGATAACATTACTTTGTAGCTTGTATTTATAAATAACGAGTTTTTAATTATGATATTTCATCATCTTTTTTTTTTTTTTTGCAAAAAACACATGCCTGTTTATTGCTAAAAAATCAAAGTAACTTTAAAATGATTTTATTTTACAATATTTAAATAAATTCAATATTTTAAAATTAGTTCTTTTACAAGCAACAAAACTATACGATAATATTATGAGAAAATTTAAAATAAAAGTTGTGCATAATATTGCTAAGTAAATTAGAATTAGTAATTATGTAGACAAACTCTAAAGTGGACCCGTTTTTTTGTGTAAATCGAAAGGAAAATGTTCATACGATAATATCAAGAATTTTTTAACATCATTATTGTTCATATGGGTCCACTACGGTGAACGATCAACTCAAATCGCCTTTCTGTTTTTTTTTTTTTAAGTATATGTCCATTAATCAAAACTTCCACGCGCTGGTTACACTTTTGTGTTCTTCGTTAATCAATTTCACGAACATAAAAATCTAAAATCTTGTGTCATTAACCAACTTGAAATACATCGTAATTAAACTTTTTTTCGTTTTCATTAACCAACTTTGTTTATGTAAAAAATCGAAAGGTTAATTACGCTAAAAGGACACAAGATTTTATCACATAATTTTTATGCTCGTGAAATAAGTTGGTTAACAAAGAAAAAAAAAGTTAACCACGTTAGGTGTTTGGTTAATGACATATATCTTAAAAAAAAAAGTGTTCTGGTGAGATCACATGTAATCCTGATCCTCGCGAACAATAACCGATGTTAAAAAAAGACCTAAGGAGTAAGAACTTGTACTGTATCGGAAAAGTGGGAGTGAGGGGCACTCCTAAGGCTATGTTTAGATAGGAGATTTGAGAGAAAATGAGAGAATAAAGTTTTAAGCACACAACCTTGTCTGGATATAATTAAGATTACCAGAGAAAAATTATTCGTACTTTGAAGTGTGTCTGCTGATGGGAATGAATTTTCTTATCTAATTTTTTACAGATTGACACAAAAGTTATAAAAAGAATTTCATATATTTTGACTAAACCCCAATAATAAAATCTTTGTAACTATCCCTCATCTCCACGTGACATTATCATGTAAAAAATTACATGAAAAAATTCATTCCCGTCCCTGAAATTTCAGACTGTTCCTTCTTTTTTACATGGTACGTAGGAACAAGAAAACCATATAAAATTTGGTACCTATAAGTTGGAGGCCAAGGATCATCTGCCTCACCACTTTTACTCAGGTGGCCGCCATAGCCACAAAAGCTACGCTCCAACAGAGCAAAAATGCAAGGCCTTGAATAAGCTTTAGAAAATATAATTTTAAGATAGCAAAAAATATTATTCTTTTCTCTCTTCTATTTTTCTAATTTTTTTCAGAAACAATTCATCTTAACTTATCACAAAAAGCAAATAAATTGATTATTTTTAGATTTTTTCTGTTTATTTTAATAATCTTATCCAAACAATTTAAAAATACTTGAAAATTGAGTATTTATTTTTTTTTAAAAAAAGTACTTTAATTGTCCAAAAAACAAACAAATGCACCCATTTTTGGGGTGATTCCCTAGGAACCCCGCAACCAACACAGCACTATAAGCCAGGCAGCCATTTGGCAACACTGCTTCCTACTTATACATCAAAAGATTTGAACTCCAAAAAGTGCATCTACCATGGAGAGAATATGTAATATGATATAGCTCAAACTCAAAATAATTAGCTTCCCACTAACTTAAAACAAGCTAATCTAAAACTCTCTATTCTAGCAGCATTAAGATGACGGATGCACTTCTGGCTTATCTTCTTCCATCTCATCTGCAACGTACCTGCAGCATAGAGAGTATATTTCTTAGCTTTTGACGAAAGGAACCAAACGGTAATCAAATTCATTTGCAAATGATCATATGATCTATTCAACATCATTTTCTCTTAATATCAAATAAACAATGAACTTAAAATTAAGGGTTATATGGACTTTTCCACCTTAATTTATTAGTCTAGTTGCACCTTCCACCCTGATGTATGTAATCAAGTATATTACACCCTCATCTACATTTTCTATTGCAATCTTATCTTTTTATTAAAATTAAATTTTATTTAACAATAATTAATATAAATTGTCAAAAGAACCCTTCTCCTATCTTCTATTTCTCCCTTCCTGTTGTGTTACTATCTTTCTAGAACTTCCTCCAGCTTGGAGCATTTGCTTAATCTTAATTCAACCTCATACAACACACAACTCTTAAGAATAAAAGAATTTGATTTGAGTTTATTTTATTTAGCTTCGTTCATCTAATCTATAACTTTTCAAACTCTTTCAACCTCAGAAGATTTTAATCAATGTGAATGTCCAAGTTCGCATTTTAATATCCAAGCATAGTTTATTGTGAAGAGCACTGTACTTTTTCACTACAAACAATATTTCATTTATTCACGAACTTAATCTTAATATTAAAAAACCGTGTGAATTTCACATTTAAAATTCAATTAACTACAGGTTGTTTACTCCCACTTTAGAAAATTCAATAAACAATATCTCATTTATTCATGTATTTATCTCATTTATCATACAGGAAGGTGACAACTGACTGACGAATCAAAGAGAAACTCCATATTAAAATGCAAACTTGGCATCTTCTAGGTTCACACAGAAATGTTGAAGCGGTTTGAAGAGTTATAGATTAGACCAACAAAGCAAAATAAAATAAACTTAAATCAAATTCTTTTTTTGCTAAGAGAGCTCTGTGTTATATGAGGTTAATTTACGACTATAAGCAAGCACTGCAAGCCGCAGGAAGATCTAGAAAGATAGTGTAGTAACATGAAGAGAGAAAGAGAAAATCAGATAAGGATACTGATAGGAACCCATGAATGACTAAGGTTTATTCTAGAAGGAGGCGTCAAAATGCAAGGGAGTTGGGCCTTGGGATTGTGGAAACAAACAGGGCCTTAATTGTAACTAACTTGCTGAGCTGGCAGGGAGTAGTGGTGTGAGGATTCTGTTGTGAGAGGGTATATCTTGTGGGGGGTAGCAGACATGAGTAGGCAAGATTTGGGCATGGAATTTGGGAGGGCCTAGACACCCTTTACCCGTCTAGAACTTTTCTTTCTTCTTGTAATACGTTTTTCTGCATTCTAAGAATACAAACCAGAGAGATATCATACTGATATTTGCTTATCATACTGATATTTGCTCATTATTCAGTACATTCTGAATTTCTGGGTTCTATCAAATTGGTATCAAAGCTCTACGATCTTGGAGCAGAGTTGAATGGTTCATACTCAATCAGTCATGGAGTCTCAATTTGGATACGGTAGAGAGGAGTTTGCAGGAGTGGAAACGAGAGAGTCTTTCAAAGCAGGAGCGAATCGAGGCGCGATTCGATGAGATCGTCCGCTTGCTCAAGGCGCGAAACAATAGAGGTGCAAGAGGACGAGCGCGGTACAAGAGATGATCCTCATTGCGCAATGGTGAAGGGGACGACGACGGAGACTATCACGCTGAGGCAGAGGGCAGTAATGACAACGGTGTACAGGGAAGGAACGGAGGAGGTAGAGTAGATGATTGGTTTAGGAGGCTAGAGGTCCTGTATTTTCACAGCAACTGAATACCGGAAATGGAGAGAGTAACTGCAGCTGCGATCTACTTGGAAAGAAGGGCTCACAATTGGTTCTAGTGGTGGGTAGCCAGAACGGAGAACATTTCGTGGGGGACTTTCCAAGTTGCTCTATTACAAAGTTTCCAAGCCAGAGCATCCACCAAACCGTATGAGATCCTCACGAGTCTCCAGCAACTGAGAAGCATGGGTGAGTACTGTGAAAGCTTCGAGCTGCTGTCCATGCCATTACGTCACGCGGATGAAGAGGTTCTAAAGGTAGTGTTCATGAACGGCCTTCGAGATGAGATCAAGGCAGAGGTAAGACTGCACCAAACGGTCGAGCTAGGCGAAGTGATGTCGCTAGCACAGAGAATCGAAGAAAGAGATCGTATGTTGGGCCGGGTGGTGGAGCTAGCGTTGTGTCGGGTCGGGTCAGGCCCAGTGTTGGATGGCAGCCCAACATTGAAGGCACCTGGAGCTTCTGTCTCTTCAACAACAATCGCGAACGGGGGAACATCTCAGCCTTTAGCCATGGGTTCACGAGCAAAGTCAGTCAGAATGCATAATGGAATGGGGGCGAGGGGGAATGGTCGGCGAGGGGCTGGGTTTCGCTGCCTAACCGACGACGAAATTGAAGATAGACGCCAGCGAGGACTGCTTCCGCTGCGATGAGCACTTCGGACTAGGACATGTTTGTCGAAACCCTCAACTTAATTTACTCATACCGAGACTTGACGGGGGAAAAAAGGATGAGAAGGAGAGGTGGAAACAGGGATGATGAATCTGAAAATGCTATTATGCAGCCAAGCGTGGGGAGTATGGTGGGGGTGACTTCTAAGAAGTCGTTGAAGCTGTGGGGACTGATTTAACGGTAAGAGAGTCATTGTGTTAATTTATTCTGGAGCTTCTCACAATTTTATCGGCTGAGATTTGGTAGGAAAATTGCAGTTACAGTCAGAGGAGACCAAGGATATTCCGTCGAAGTTGGGAATGACCAACACATTAGAAGCCACGGGGTGTGTCGAGGGGTTCAACTGAACTTGCCAGAAGTGGTGATAATACAAGACTTCTTCCGATTTGATTTAGCAAGAGTAGATGTGGTGCTAGGATTTGAATGGCTTGAAGGGTTAAGAGAAATCAAGGCCAACTTCAAGGAATTAGTCATCAAGGCAACGATGGATGGACGTCCAATTGAAATTAGAGGAGACCCTGACATCACTTGGTCCTCGTGCTTCAAACAATGGGACCTTGGTGGTAGTTTTTTTCAGCTGCTACAAGACCCCTACCCGAACCTTCACCTTAAGAACCAGTTCCTATCAGAATACCAACCATTGCCATCCTTTCTAGCTGAAGACTGGGAATTGAAAGTGTAGCCAACTAATGACATAGACCACCGGAAGAATGAAGGAGGAGAAATAGAGGCAGCATCTCTAGTGATCAAAGAATCTGTTGAACCACTACTAGAAGAGTACAGATTTCCTGGAATTTCATATATGATTGATGATACAGTGAACTCAATTGTTACTAATATGCTCCAATGACCTCATAGAATTGTCGTTCCACTTGGCGGTATACCTGTTGATACTAGTGAACTAGAGCTTAAACCCCAAGGAAGGCTTACAGTGACTGTAGTGAAAGCGAATGATTTAAAGAATATGGAAATGATTGGAAAATCAGATCCTGTTGTAGTTGTGCATATTCGACCACTATTTAGGATTAAAACCAAGGTTATTGATGACAACTTGAATCCTATTTAGAATGAGACATTTGACTTGATTGCAGAAGACAAGGAGACCCAATCACTCATTCTTGAGGTTTTTGATAAAGACATTGGGCAAGATAAGCGATTGGGAATAGTAAAATTACCCCTTATTGACCTGGAAGCAAAAACTGAAAAGGAGCTCGCATTGAGGCTGCCACTTGATACGCTGAAGGTGAAAGATAAGAAGGATCGAGGAACCTTGACAGTAAAGGTCTTGTATCATCAATTTAACAATCGGAACCAATGACCTCTGTCCAAGAGCATTTTCCTGAATTCCACCTTGAGGACAAGGTGAGTTTTTGGAGGGGAAGTGTTGATAGGAACCCAAGAATGACTAAGGTTTATTCTAGAAGGAGGCGTCAAAATGCAAGGGAGTTGGGCCTTGGGATTGAGGAAACAGAGCCTTAATTGTAACTAACTTGCTGAGCTGGCAGGGAGTAGTGGTGTGAGGATTCTGTTGTGAGAGGGTATATCTTGTAGGGGGTAGCAGACATGAGTAGGCAAGATTTGGGAGAGCCTAGACCCTTTACCCGTCTAGAACTTTTCTTTCTTGTAATTTGTTTTTCTGCATTCTAAGAATACAAACCAGAGAGATATCATACTGATATCTGCTCATTATTAAGTACATTCATCTTTTATCAATTCTGAATTTCTGGGTTCTATCAGATACTTTTGACAATTTATGTAGATAATTGTTAATAAAATCAGGGTTAATGATGTCTCTCTATCTATAAGTCTATAACCAGGCTCATGGCCTTAGCCCACACAGGCCTAACTACTAAATTAATCCTAAAGTTGATGGGGCAACTCAATCTCTCATTGAATCATGCTTTACCACGCCAACCATTGGTACATCATTTGCCTTTGGAAAGAGAAAGTTGCATGACAATACAGCTTGACTTGTGACAAATGGCTAAGCAGACAGTTGAAAAAAAAAATTAAAGAGTATCTAGACAAAACTTCCATTAAAACTGAGGCTAGAGTCTTTACCAGGCTACATGGGGCACTAAGGTTACAATAGGGACAAACCCACAATATACCTACCCTAAAAGGGGTCTGATAAGATAAATGCATTTACTATTCAGCTTTAAAACAAAATACAACCCTTACCTCATATTGGCGGTTAAGTTTGAGCTTTTTGAACTAGGATTCTCATCTTCATCATAATCAGAATCAGAATCAGAATCAAAATCTTCACCACCCCATATGCGACGCTTTGGTCTTAATTCCATGTCCTCTTCTTCCTGGATCCGTTTACCGAATAGAATCAAACAAAAAGAAGAAAATGGCAGAGGGACAATATCTGCAACTAGTTTGTGAAGTACCAACCTCTTCTGGAACTTGTATGGTTGATGGTGTTGTCTGAAAAGGGGCACTGGGTGCATGGGGAAGTCTGGAAAGCAGTTCAAGTAGTGTGTTCCTGGAAATTTAATTAAAAATCCATTTAAATCACTGTTTGTTCCATGCAAGTCATAGCAATTATCCATAGAAGCAAAAGTAACACATGATGACTTGAGAAAGAACAGAAAATCCCTCATAAAAACATTCAGCTGTTACAACATATATCAAGCTCCATGTTAGACATAAAAGAATAGCATTCGTTTTTTTTTTTTGGGGGGAGGGGGGCGCATTTACTAGCAAGGAGAGGGGACGGGGTTTGGAGCTGGTCCCCCACCTTTGATGGGGAGTCAGGTTACCACCCGAGCTGTTGCTCAAGTGGCAGTGAACTACCTTTATATATAACATGATTTGTGTATATATTGTAATGAAAAGTGGGAAAGCTCCATGTTAGCTCTGGTAGTTTGGGTGAATGGGCATTTGGGTGTATATCATAATCTAAAGTTGTTAGTTGTAATCACTTCCCTGTGTAACCCACCCCCCAATACACACAAATAAAAAAGGTTAATATGGGCACTATACACGTGAGAAAATGGAAGCTTTAATTCTGCCAATGTTCATTCCCTGGATTCTGTCACACAGTGAGAAACAACTTGCCATGGTGGCTTTAAATATTTTAAAGATCAATACTATATGTCTTCACAACCAACACAAACATAACAAAGGAAGGGGCCATCTTCCAGGTGTAACCTATAGCTTGTTCATTCCTATGCAACTATTCATAAGATTTTGAAAAGCAATGATTTTAGAACCAAACTGGTCTATGAACCGGTAAATGGAGAGATTCAAGGTTTAGAGGTCGAGCCGAGGTTGAACCAGAGTTGAACCAGGATTTTGTACATATGAGGAAAAAGTATTAAAAAATATATATATCTTAATACAAATAATTCTTGACACATGTAATAAGTCAATAATTAAAGAAATACATGTTATACTATATATCAATATATTTAAATATATACTATGATAAATATAATTTCATTAAATAAAACTATATTTAAATATAATTATGTAAAAAAAATAGTAAATAATTATGAAATTATTAATCAACATGTTTCAGCATTATAATATATATAATACTTGGATATATTGAACTAGCATAAAGCATTGGCATAGTGGTAAATGACAGGAGGTGCAACATCTGAATAGCAGGCTCAATCCTCATGGCTGGAATTTTTGAAAATTTTGCAAGTCGCTGTGTGCCCGCCCATCAGGTCTGACTGGTCAACCTGCAACCTGTTTATCTAGTTTCACCAGTTTACTACCGGTTCAGCAGTTTCAAGACCGGTTTTCGAATTTGCAGTTCTAGAGGTTTGATCGGACCGGCCAGTGGACCGGTTCCTGATTAATCCAGCCGAACCGGCTGGTCCGATCTGGTTTTAAGACTGCTGAAAAGTGAAAACATCATATTTGTAGAAAAGATGTGACTTAACTGCAGAAAAATTAATGCATCTGAGTAATTAGATTCATAATTATTTATGACCAGTATTATTTTCCATAATTATGATTTAAAAAATTGAAATCAGAATCACCAATTGTAATTCACCCAAAAAGCAATTAATACTAAAATCACCTAATTTTTTCCATATCCTCGGGTGTGTTTTGGTTCTCCATTTTGACTGGCTCGACATGAAGAGTATAGTCTGGGCCAAAATACTCATAATATTCATTGTAAGGCAACTTATTATTAGGCTCCACCCCTACTGCCACCGCTGTCTAAAAAAACAAAAAAGAGAAAATAGTAATCAATAAGTAACATTAGACAATCACCAAAATGGATTATTCATAATCCTGCCCAAGTAGAGAAAGAAATGGACCTCATAACACCAACAACGAGCAACATTCCGAATCGTATATCCTCCCCCACCCAAGACCATTAGAGGAACATTGAAAGATCTAAGGAAACGAAGGCAATCTGCATGACCCTTCACAGTCAAGTTGAAGCAGCCCAACCTGTCACCAGACAATGAATCAGCTCCGCATTGAAGAACAACTGCATCAGGTTGATAAACCTCCATGACTTTTTGGATGATGGGACGAAACAGACGACGGAAATTCTCATCATCCATTCCATCATTTAGTGGGACATTTAGAGCATAATCCTTTCCAGGGCCCAACCCAGTGTCTTTAATGTGCCCAGTGCCTGGGAAAAAATCCCCAAACTTATGAAAAGACACTGTCATCACCCTATCAGTAGTGTAAAATGCCTCCTCAACGCCATCTCCATGGTGAACATCAATATCAACATACAGCACACGCTGGCCAATAACATAGAACAGATAGTGCAAATAATAAAATCAGCAAAGGAAGAAAAGGCATATTATAAAAATAACAAAACAAGTACTCATATAACACAACAGAGAAACATTTTTGTACAAGTAGAAACGTAATTTTGATTTTTACGCACAGAAGAACTATGAAAAAATCAAATGTATACTTCCAAAGAATTTGAAACCAAAAAACAAAAAGGAAAAAATATGCCAGGAGTAATCCAAGTCATAACTCTAATAACAAGCTAAACAGGCATGAAACTATAGTATCCAATAAATCAGGTCATCAGACTCTTGTTCATTCATTAAAAAAGTGATATTTTGTGGGACATGGGAATGGTAAAGGAATGGTCACATTCATTCCAATTCCACTCTTTGGTTGGGTTAAGAAAAGAATGGGATTTTATTCAATTCCATTTTGCTTGTATACTTGGCATATGAAATCAAATATTAAAAAAGAATCATGACCATGACAAAGAGCAAATTGATTAGCCAATGCGATTTTGGGCACCAACACTGGCCATGACATGAATGGGAAAAAGACTATGAATATAAACTAGAAAACAAAACAAAACAAGGAGCAAAGGTAATTTTAAGACAAAATGAAGACAGAAAACAAAATTGTTAATTCCCAATGCCACAAAATTTTTTACAACAACATTCAGGTATAATGTTTGAACATAGAAAGAGAAGCACATAAAAGCATAGTAAAACAGAGTCTAGGGCTACAGCAACAGTACTATAAATTAAACATCACATATATACTTCAACAAATACCCCAAGAAAAGAGAGCATTGATAAGAGAAAAGAAAATGGAAAATACCCTGTGAACTTTGAGAAGCTCGAGAATACCGAGAACAATGTCATTGACGTAGCAAAAGCCAGAAGCCTCAGCCTTCTTAGCGTGGTGCAAGCCACCAGCCCAATTGATGGCGATATCAGCGTCGCCACGGTTGAGCATGACGGCAGCGCCGATGGAGCCGCCGGCGGAGGCCTGGCAGAAATCGAAGAGGCCATCGAAGACGGGGCAGTCCTCGCCGACATTGAAGCGCTTGAGCTGGCGGTAGTGAGAGTGGGTGTTCTCGGCGAGGATCTCCGGGGTGATGGAGGCGAGGAAGTCGACGTAGTCGGGGGAATGGAAGCGGCGGATGTCGGCGGGTCCGGCGGGGAAGGGGCGGATGATCTGCATGCGGCGGTGGAGGGAGTAGTGGACGATGAGGTTGTGGGCCATACGGATGCGGTGGGGCTTCATTGGGTGACCTTGGCCATAGTAGTAGTCACCGATGGTGGGTTCGAAGAAGTAGGTCACCCTGCGGTTCTTTGCGTCTGGGCAAGAGGAGGGTAGCGAAGCACCACCGCCCTCTGTTGTGGAGTCTGCAGTCGCACCCATACTCTATGGTTCAATTCAAATTCAATATGGAATATGCCCTAACTCCCGTTTGTTCTCCTTCCCTCTCTCCCTCTCTATAAAATTAGGTGTGAAGGAGGCATGTACACCACACAGGACTTATATATGACATAGACAAATTCTACAACCTAATCATTACGACACGGATGTAAAATTAATAATATAGTTATAAAAAAACTTAATATAATATTTATATTTTTTTTTTTGGTACATAGACATCGCAGTTTTAAAAATTTGCATCAGTTGTTATATGTTAATAGAGGTGTACATTAGTTAAATTATTTGTAAATTATTTAAATTTCATTCGTTAAATATTTTAGTAAACTTGCATTTTAAATTAAATAAATAAATTTAAATTTAAATTTAAGTTCAATTATATAAATAAGTCAAATTTAAATTTTATAAATTTGATATTAAAAATTCATAAATAATTCATATATGTATGTATATATTATTTATTCATTTTCATTGTAAAAAAATTCTATGGATCACACATATTACCACTAGTTTCTTGTTTCTTGAAAAATTTAACAATGAAGTCAATGATTATAATAATCTATATGCAACGGTGAACATCAAAGGTAAGGGAGGAGCTAATAATTATAAAAATATATAATATAAATCTATTAAGCACATCATATCATTTATATATAAAAGTAACCAATTATGCAGTTGCCAAAAGTTTCACTTTCTTCTTAAATATAGGGTATTTTAAGTAATTTATTTTTAAGTGTTTTTAATTTAATTATTTTAGTGCTACAAATTTAATTCCCACAATCTTATTAATAATTTTTTTCCCATTCCTATTCCACTAATCTAATTAGGTTAAATATCTTATATTACTCATTTAATTTTTTATTAATTAGTTTTTAAGTTTATTCTATTTTCTATGCATAGCTTTTAATTATTTTTCTTAGACTTTCTCCCCTCATTGAAAAGTAGAGACTTTTGGGTTTAGGTTTCTTCTTCCTTTTTCATTTTTACTCATTCCTGAAAGCTCTCAAACCCTTTTTATTTCACTTTTTCCTCATAGTAGGATTCAAAAAAAAATTTCTCTCCTTCAAAGCCGATCTTTCTATCTCTACCACAGTAGTCTGTGGAACCTAGGACTTTGTTCTTCTCTCATTCCTACAACATCACCTAGTGCCTTTCCTTTTCAATCTTGATCACTTCAACACTGTCGTCGCTCTTTTCAACTTGCCTGCAACTATGTTCTACCATCATTCCTACGAGGCATGTTGCTACCACTTGCTTCCATTACTACAATACTAGAACTCACGTATGCTTTTTGATAATTTTCAATGAAGTTGGGGTTTTGTTCTTCATGCACCATTGTTGATCAATTGCCCCATTTAGTAGGTCTATGGAGTTAATATGGTAATCCTATAAAGCAAGAAACCCAACTAACTTCTTTGTCTTTTGCACATCCTATTCAATTAGGATTGAAATCGAATCTCTAATGACATTTAGACCTAACTACTTTGGGCAATAATACTACCAAACAAACATGATTGAAATATGTTATCCAAATCAACATTATTAGATCACGTGAATAGGGTTCTTATTGGTGGTTTGTCATTTTAAAAGCATTATGCTATGAATATTTACAAAGGCATATTTCAATGTCAATTTAAAAGCATTTGCAAACATCAAATAAGTTTGCAATTCTTTGCTAAAATGAATATTTACAAAGACATATTTCAATGTCAATTAACTTTGAACTTTTTAAATGAGTTTACATATGCCTGATTTTCATTTCTTGCTTCAATTAATGAAGCAAGTTCTTTTAAAGCTTAATTTATATTTAAGTACTTTTAATTTAATTATTTTAGTGCTTCAAATTTAATTCCCACTTTCTTACTGATAAATTTTCCCCATTCCTATTCCACTAACCAAATTAGGTTTAAATATCTGATATTGCTGATTTAATTTTTCAATAATTAGTTTTTAAGTTTATTCTATTTCCTATGCGTATCTTTTAATTGTTTTACTTAGACTTTCTCTCTTTTGAAAGGTAGAGATTTTTTGGATTAAGTTTCTTCTCCCCTTCATATTTTTACACATTCCTGAAAGCTCACAAACCCTTTTTATTTCACTTTCTCCTCGAAGTAGGATTCAAAAAAAAAATCTCTCTTTTAAAGTCGTTCTCTCTATCTCTGCCACAATGGTCTGTGGAACTTGGGACTTTGTTCTTCTCCTATTCCTACAACATCACCCAGTATCTTTCCTTTTCAATCTCGATAATTCCATCTTTGTCGTCGTTCTCTTAAGCTTACCTGTAACTATGTTCTTCCATCATTCCTGCAAGGCATGTTACTACCACTTGCTTCCATCACTACAATACTAGAAGTCACATATGCTTTTTGATAATTTTGAATGCAGTTGGAGTTTTGTTTTTCATGCACCATTGTTGATTAATTGCCCCATTTAGTAGGTCTATGGAGTTAATATAGTAATCCTATAAAGCAAGATACTCAGCTGACTTCTTTGTCTTTTGCACGTCCTATTCAATTAGAATTGAAATCGAATCTCTAATGACATTTAGAGCTAACTACTTTGGCAATAATACTACCAAACAAACATGATTGAAATATATGATCCAAATTGATATTATTAGATCATGTGAATAGGGTTCTTATTAGTGATTTATCATTTTAAAACATTATGCTATGAATATTTACAAAGGCATATTACAATGTCAATTTAAAAGCATTTGCAAACATCAAATAAGCTTGCAATTATTTGCTAAAATGAATATTTACAAAGGCATATTTTCAATGTCAATTGACAAAGCAAGTTCTTTTAAAGCCTAATTTATAATTAAGTGCTTTTAATTTAATTATTTTAGTGCTTCAACTTTAATTCCCACTTTCTTACTGATAAATTTTCCCCATTCCTATTCCACTAACCAAATTAGGTTTAAATATTTGATATTGCTAATTTAATTTTTCAATAATTAGTTTTTAAGTTTATTCTATTTCCTATGCATAGCTTTTAATTGTTTTTTTTTTAAACTCTCTCTCTTTTGAAAGGTAGAGTTTTTGGGTTTAAGATTCTTCTCCCCTTCATATTTTTACACATTCCTGAAAGCTCACAAACCCTTTTTATTTCACTTTCTCCTCGAAATAGGATTCAAAAAAAATTCTCTCTTTCAAAGTCGATCTCTCTGTCTCTGTTGCAGTGGTTTGTGGAACCTGAGACTTTGTTCTTCTCCTATTCCTACAACATCACCCAGCGTATTTCCTTTTCAATCTCGATCACTCCATCTCTGTCGTCGTTCTCTTCAACTTGCTTACAACTATGTTCTTCCATCATTCCTGCAAGGCATGTTGCTACCACTTGCTTCCATCACTATAGTACTAGGCCTCACACATGCTTTTTGATAATTTTGGATGCAATTGGGATTTTGTTCTTCATGCACCATTCTTGATCAATTGCCCCATTTAGTAGGTCTATGGAGTTAATATGGTAATTCTATAAAGCAAGATACCCAGCTGACTTCTTTGTCTTTTGCACGTCCTATTCAATTAAGATTGAAATCGAATCTCTAATTACATTTAGAGCTAACTACTTTGGGCAATAATACTACCAAACAAACATGATTGAAATATGTTATCCAAATCGACATTATTAGATCACGTGAATAGGGTTCTTATTAGTGGTTTATCATTTTAAAAGCATTATGCTATGAATATTTACAAAGGCATATTTCAATGTCAATTTAAAAGCATTTGCAAAGATCAAATAAGTTTGTAATTCTTTGCTAAAATGAATATTTACAAAGGCATATTTTCAATGTCAATTAACTTTGAACTTTTTAAACGGGTTTACATATGCCTAATTTTCATTTCTTACTTTAGTTGACGAAGCAAGTTCTTTTAAAGCCTAATTTATATTTAAGTGCTTCAAATTTAATTCCCACTTTCTTATTGATAAATTTTCCCCATTCATATTCCACTAATCAAATTAGGTTTAAATATCAGATATTGCTGATTTGATTTTTCATTAATTAGTTTTTAAGTTTATTCTATTTCCCATGCATAGCTTTTACTTGTTTTTCTTAGACTCTCTCTCTTTTGAAAGGTAGAGATTTTTGGGTTTAAGTTTCTTCTCCTCTTCGTATTTTTACACATTCATAAAAGCTCACAAACCTTTTTTATTTCACTTTCTCTTTGAAATAGGATTCAAAAAAAATTCTCTTTTTCAAAGTTGATCTCTCTATCTCTGCCGCAGTGGTCTGTGGAACCTGGGACTTTGTTCTTCTCCTATTCTTGCAACATCACCCAGCATCTTTCCTTTTTAATCTCGATCACTCCATCTCTGTTGTTGTTCTTTTCAACTTGCCTGCAAGTATGTTCTTCCATCATTCATGCAAGGCATGTTGCTACCACTTGCTTCCATCATTACAATACTAAAACTCACGTACGCTTTTTTTATATTTTTGGATGTAGTTGGGGTTTTGTTCTTCATGCATCATTGTTGATCAATTGCCCTATTTAGTAGGTCTATGGAGTTAATATGTTAATCCTATAAAGCAAGATACCCAATTGACTTCTTTGTTTTTTGCACGTCCTATTCAATTAGGATTGAAATCAAATCTCTAATGATATTTAGAGCTAACTACTTTGGGCAATAATACTACCAAACTAACATTATTGAAATATTTGATCCAAACTAACATTGTCAGATCACATGAATATGATTCTTATTGGTGGTTTATCAATTTAAAAGCATTATGCTATGAATATTTATTTCACACTACTTTTCTAATATCTTTTTGATTTTGGCCTTAATGTAAAGGAGTTTTCTTCAATTATATGTTGTTCAAATAAGTTTGTTGTCATTTGCTGAAATGAATATTTAGGAAGGTATATTTCAAAGTCAATTAACTTTGAACTTTTTAAGTCGGTTTAGATATGCCTGATTTTTATTTCTTCAATTGATGAAGTAATTTCTTTTCAAAACTAATTTTTATTTAAGTGTTTCACATTTAAATTTATGTTTAAATATTTCCTACGCATAGCTTTTAACCGTTTTTCTTAGACTCTCTCTCCCCATTGAAAGGTCAAGACTTTTGGGTTTTGGTTTCTTCTCACCTTTATAAATTTGTTCATCCTTGAAAGCTTATAACCTCATTTATTTCACTCTCTCCTCGAAATATGATTCAAAAAAAATTTCTCTTTCAAAGTCAATCTCTTTGTCTTTGCCATATTGGTATGTGGAACTTGGGACTTTATTTCTCATCCATTCCTACAACTTCACCTGGTGTTTTTCCTTTTCAATCTTGATCACTTCACCTTTCTCGTTGTTTTCTTCTACTTGGTTGTAGCTGTGCTCTTCCACCATTCCTGCAAGGCATGTTGCTGCCACTTAGTCTCCATGTTTTCTTTCAATTTCATGTGTTCAAAACATTTTTCTTTTCATTCATATGTTCTTTGTTTTTATTGGGTTGATGTTGCATGTGATTTGTCGTATAAATTTATGTTTTTTTGTTTCTTGGATTTTTCTTATTTTTTGTTTATCATAATAAGCTTTTTGATTGGTTGATTTATCTTCTCTTGGTTCATTTTTTCATGGCGACAAGGCTATCACCTAGGTATTGCCTCCTCTCAATGGAAAATGAAGAGTTGATTAAATTTTTTATCTCTTCCAATGGGCTTCATCCCATCCTTTTCTCTACCTCTCTACAGATTGAGTAAAAAACCATTTATTATCTATTTCATCTATAGTGTTTTTCTTCCTTGAGTTGGGAATATTACGGGTAAGGCTATTTTTTTCATTCATTTTTTTATTTTAATTTTTACTATAAATGGCTAAATTGTTTCTCTTTTCTAATCATTTCATTTTCTCTAATTTCTGTTGAACTTGGAATTTATTATTCAATCACACTTTCAAACTGAAGGTGAGTAAAGCAATTGAAAAATACTACAAAAGGTAAGTTACCAAAGTAAAGCAACTAAAAATACTCCAAAAGGTAAGTAAGACAAAAAAAACTCTCAACAACCATACTTTCTTGAAGGTGAATTTTTTAATTATTATTTTGGATTTAGTTGAATTTTTGTTCTTCATTTAGGTGTTGTGTTTTTTGAATTACTATACTAGAACTCATATATGCTTTTTGATAATTTTGGATGCAATTGGGGTTTTGTTCTTCATGCACCATTGTTGATCAATTGCCCCCGTTTAGTAAGTCTGTGGATCTCATGGCAATCTCATAAAGGAAGGTACCCAACTAATTTCTTTGTCTTTTTGTATGTCTTATTCAATTAGGATTGAAACTGATTCTCTAGTAACATTTAGAGCTAACTACTTTGGGCTATAATGCTACCATACAAACATTATTGAAATATATGATCCAAACTGACATTATTAGATCACGTGAATAGGGCTCTTATTGGTGGTTTATCGATTTAAAAGCATTATGCTATGAATGTTTATTTTAGGGCTCTTATTGGTGGTTTATCGATTTAAAAGCATTATGCTATGAATATTTATTTCACACTTCTTTTTTGAGATCTCTATGATTCTTGCTTAAATGTAAAGGAGTTTTCTTTTATTATATATTGTTAAAATAAGTTTGCAATTCTTTGCTAAAAAATATATTTAGAAAGACATGTTTCAATGTTAATTAACTTTGAACTTTTTAAGTGGGTTTACATATGCCTGATTTTCATTTCTTGCTTCAATTGATGAAGCAAGTTCATTTAAAGCCTAATTTATATTTAAGTGCTTTTAATTTAATTATTTTAGTGCTTCAAATTTAATTCTCAGTTTCTTACAGATAAATTTTTCACATCCTATTCCATTAACCAAATTAGGTTTAAGTATCTGATATTGCTAATTTAATCTTTCAAAAATTAGTTTTCAAGTTTATTCTATTTCCTAAGCATAACTTTTAATTGTTTTTCTTAGACTCTCTTTCCCCATTGAAAAGTCAAGACTTTTGGGTTTAGGTTACTTCTCACTTTTTATTTTTTCTCATTCTTGAAAGCTTATAAACACCTTTTATTTCACTCTTTCCTTGAAATAGCATTCAAAAAGATTTTATATCTTTCAAAGTCGATCTCTCTATCTCTATCATATGGGTTTGTGGAACTTAGGACTCTATTCTTTGCCCATTCCTACAACATCACCCGACGTCTTTCCTTTTCAATCTTAGTCTCTCCATCTTTGTCGTCGTTCTCTTCAACTTGGCTGTAATTGTATTCTTCCACCATTCCTGCAAGGCTTGTTGTTGTCACTTGGTCTCCTTGATTTCTTTCCATTTCATATGTTCAAAACATTTTTCTTTTCATTCATATGTTCTTTGATTTTTTTGGATCGATGTTGCATTTGATTTTTCTTCTAAATTTATGTTTTTTGTTTCTAGGATTTTTCTTAATTTTGGTTTATCATAATAAGCTTTTTGAGTGGTTGATTTATCTTTTATAAGTTCATTTTTTTCATGTCGACAAGGCTTGGTATTGCCTCTTCTCAATGGAAAATGAAAAGTTGATTAATTTTTTATCTCTTCTAGTGGGTTTCTTCCATTCATTTTCTGTGCCTCTCTAAAGATTGAGGAAAGAACCATTTATTCTCTATTTCATCTATAGTGTTTTTCTTGCTTGAGTTAGGAATCTTACAAGCAAGGCTATTTTTCCATTCAATTTTTTTTTTAATTTTTACCATAAATGGCTAAATTGATTCTCTTTTCTATTGATTTCATTTTCTCTAATTTGTGTTTAAGCCAAAATTTTATATTCAATCATGCTTTCAAGTTGAAGGTGAGTAAAGCAATTGAAAAATACTCCAAAAGGTAAGTTACTAAACTAAAGCAATTGAAAATACTCCAAAAGGTGAGTAAAACAAAAAATTCTCAACTGCCATACTTTCTTGAAGGTGAATTTTTTAGTTATTATTTTGGCTATAGTTGATTTTTTATTCTTCAATTAGGTGTTGTACTTTTTGAATTACTATAATGGAACTCACATATATGCATTTGATAATTTTGGATGTAGTTGGGTTTTTGTTCTTCATGCACGATTGTTGATCAACAACCCCTGTTTAATGGGTCTTTGGAGTTCTTGCAATCTCAAAAAGGAAGGTACTTATAACACCATTGATAACATGTTATACTTGTAGATAATTACAAAAGTAACATAATACTTACTTAGCATGCTTATGTTGTTTTGTGACAAGCTGAATTAGTTTAGGTACTTTGCTGCAACACAAAAAGTGAAAAGTAACATAAAATGATTCAGATAATAGTATAAATTACTTAGATGAAAGAAATAAATATGGATAATTTATTTCTATGTCACAAATAGGTGGATGAACATATAGTTAAAGTTTAAGGGTAAATTGAGTTAGTTTGGTATTTTTAAGCACACTGAGTGGATGTTTTAATACCAGATTGATTTAGTAGATATATGAAAGTTTATGAAATTGATGAGCTAGGAATTGGATGAATCTTAGGATTTATTCTAATTCCTAAGGAAGTTAGGAAACTTGATTTTGTCAGATCAAACTATTCCTAAGAGGTATAAAGTTTCAGCAAAACTTTAATCTTTAAGAAGTCATATTTGACTTCTTCTCTCCTTTTTCTCATGGTTAGAGACAGAAAACAGAGGGAAAAGAAGAGAGAAAGAAAGGGAAAGAAAGAAGAGAAAGATGAGAAGAAAGAAAGGAAAAAGGGAAAAGACAATGATCAAGCTTGAAGATCATCATCCATACAAGAGGTAGGGGTAGTTGTTCCTTCATTTTCTTCACTCTTTTCTTCATGTTGATGCATGGAAGCTAGGTTAAAAAAATGGGTTTTGAGATGTTTCCAAAGGCTTTTGAGTTGGTAAAATTCATTAGGAACTTAAGATGGGATAAGTAATGAGTTGAAACATGCTTGTCAGTGTTGTAGGGCATATGAGCATCCATCGAAATCTATGACTTTGAGTTAGTGAAAAATGGGTTTATAGGATGAAAGGTTAGGATACATGTAATTTGATCATGCTGATGAGTGATTAGAGAATGTGTATGAAGGTTCTTTTATAGTTAAAGAGCATGACTATGGTTGGAAACCATTTAGAAAATGAGTTTTGGAGTGTTGAAGCTGGTTTGGAAAACCAGAAAAACAGAGATAAGATTCTAGTACACTGGTGCCTAGGCGCCAAGTGCTGGGCGCCCAGACTCCCAATGACCAGAAGATGTGCAGCAACATGTTGCGCGAAGACCGCTTGAGCGCCCATGTTGGAGCACCTGATAACTCCGTGAAATGCAGTTATTTATGCCCCGTATCTATGCTTTCATTGATTGCTTAAGTCCTCATTGTATGTACATTTGGAAGGTTTTGTGCTTATATTTGTTATATTCAATTCTGATACCTTTCTTATATGATATTGAGCAATTTTGTGTTTATTTTGTAATTCATTAAGTGGATTTGCAATTGTTAATGATTTGGTGATTTTTCTATTATAGGAAAGGCTCTAAACAAGCTAATATAAGGAGCATTTGAGCTAAAAATAGAAGAGGAAGCCAAAGAAGCATTCTGGCAGTTGATGCCGTGGTGTGGGTGACCTAAATTGAAATGCGTTGCAGTGTACGCATGTTAATGTTGCGGCGTGATTCTATTTTCCTGAGCCTATAAATACGATTTTAGCAGAGTTTTTCTTGGAGAGAGACATTTTGGGTTTAGAAAAGTTGCGGGTAGAACTTCATTTCTGGGCAGATTTGAGACCTAGAGAGCCAAGGTTGGAGGTCATCTTCTTTATGGAGGATGATTCAAGCATAGAAGATCACATCCATGAGCTTCCTTCATTCTCCCTTAGTTTTCTTCTCTTCTCTTATCCTTTGAGCACTGATTTTTTGTATATTTTCATGTTCAATGATTAACTGAGTTGTATTTAGGGATTACTTTGAATCTTTGTATGGATATTGATGATTTTGTATTACTTTGAGTATATATTGATGTTTGGTTTTGTTCTTCCGTACCTATGCTTAATGCTTATTCTTGATTGGCCATCAATAGTATGATCTTAGTATTTCAAATGAATTAGACATAGGAATTTGTGAATATGGATATGGTATGGTTGATGCATGTTTGATGAGTTCAATTGGCTTGGATAAGTTGATTCGCTAATGGGATAGAAATATACCTCTTAGCCATGCATAGCGGGTGTTTGAGAATAAATCTTAATGAGTAGAGTTTACACTAGTTCTCATGGAAACATAGTGAATTAGGTAAATAAAGTATGGTTGATTGCGCTAGACATAGGCTTTTAACTAAAGTAGATTCTCAAGCTAACTTAACTATTCATTAGTGTTGCTTATAAGGATTACATATCATTAATTGAAGTATGAGGTGAAAAAGGATTCCCTAAATCCCTAAACCATTATGTTCACTTTCATTTATCGTTTTTCTGTCTGTAAATTAGCTTTATTGCATTCTTCTCCTATTTTATATGTTCTTGAATAGAATTTAGATAAGTTATTAGTTGATACTTAGCATTGGAAGCCAACATCCTCGTGGGAACGATGTAACATCCCGAAAAATACCTATTTGGTCATAATTCATCATTTTATAATATTCTTGATTTTTAGAAATTTTTTTAGAATTTTTCGGAAACGACGAATATTTTAATATATTCTTCGTTTTGCGTGCACATTGGGCTGAGAATTGCTGAGACCAGTGTAACACTCCGGAAATTGATTATTTCACCATGAATAGTCATTTTCCAATATTTGTGATTTATGTGAATTTTTCTGGAATTTTTCGGAAACGACGAATATTTTAATATATTCCTCGTTTTACGTGAAACTCGTTAGAGTCGTGAAAACGATCATAGCGCTTCAAAAATTGGGAAATTATATGACGAGTGGTCGTTTTATAATATTTGCAATTTTTGAGAATTTTCTGGGAATTTTCCTAATCGTCGAATATTTTAATATATTCCTCGCTTTTGTGTCTTGATCGAGTAGAATCGAGAAACGCGATGTTTTCTCCGAGAACCTTGGACTATGGATAAGTCAACGGGGATCTTACTAAACCCGAGGCTTGACACGCTTTACGAGGTTTCACAATTTTCGAGAAATCTTAACAGCTTTTTAAATCAATACAAAAAAATTCATCCGTCGATTAATTAAATACCGACTCTGTCGATCGTAACTATTATCCATTGGATAATAGTGTGTAATAAAAATACTATCACATTATCCTAATGTAATCTACCTTATGTCTAATCAAATCACTTTAATTCAAATTTAATAGTTAAATATTCAAGCTTAGTAGTAAGAAGCTTTGACCCCAAGCTTTGACCACATGTGTAGCTTCCAAAGGAAGCCAATTTTTGTCACCCATTTCTCTCTCTCATGTACGTGATCTGCAGCCCAAAAAGGTGAATGAATTGATTTGAATTATCCAAATAATTCATTTAACTCATTTACACCCCAAAAGCACCATTTCTCCTTCCTTTTACGTTTCTTCTTCTTCTTTCTCTTCAACCATTTCTTTCTTCCTCTTCCAGCCACCACACGTCCAGCCACCCTCCAAAGACTCCAACATTCATAAAAATTCACACCAACCATATTTTCTTAATCTCCTACTCCTTCTCATCATCTTTTGTGCTTGGAGTTTTCAAGAAAGCTTCCATCTTCAACCATTTCTCAAGCTTTGAAGGTGAGCTCCCATGGCTGAAAATTTTTAGATTTACCTTCCCATTTTCGTTTCTGGTTTTCTCTTGATTTAATGGTCATTTTCTTCTTCTTTTTCACATCATTACATTGTTCTAACTTGGACCACATTTTCTAGGGTTTTTGAGCTTCAAATCCGAAAATCAAGAGTGCTCTTGGAATTTTTCTTGGTTCTTCATCTTGGTAAGAGGAAGACTAATCCTCCTCAACCTCTTTAGCAACTAGGAACCTTGTGTTTGATTTTTGGAAGAAAAACCACATGGTGGTTGTTCTTGAAATTGCTTGAAATTGATTTCTTGAATGTCATTTTAATTTAGCTTTGAGTAGTTGATTGAGTGGTTAATTATTCATGTAATTTTGTGATTGAAATCCATGTTTGCTTGCTGGAAATTCTGGTTGCTGGACCCCCTGAGTGTGCCACGGTTTTGGGGCTGTTTTTGGGCTGGAAAACGAATGGAAATGATGCTTAAATTTTGACCAATGCATGGCAAATTAAATCAAGTAGTTAAGGTTGATTCAAGTGGACAAAATTCTGGTTGTTGGACCTTGGTGAGTGCCACGGTTTTGGGCTTTCTTAAGAGCGAGAATTTTGGTTAACATTGTGTCAAGAGTAATGCTAGGCAAATTAGGTAAAGGAAGACTAAACTAGTGAGAAGAAAATTGGTAACCTAGGACCCTATGGGGTGCCACGATTTTGAGGCTAGCAATTAAGGGAAATTGTGATAAATTGTAACAAGCATTTGATTTGAAGTAATCAATGTATAAATATGGAATGTAATGGAAGAAGAATTTGAAATTGAAACTCAAGTGATGCCACGGTTTTGGGTGGAAAAATGGGGTAATTTATGGTTGATGTGCAATAAGTATGAGACTAGAATTAATTAAGTAACAAGATGGGATTTAATGGAAGAACAATTGGGAGTTGAGACTTCTATGGTGGCTACGGTTTTGGAGCCAAGAACCTAGGGTTTTTGGTGAGTTAATTGAACAAGTGAACACTTTAAATAATTAAGGGAGTGGTGTACAAGATTATGGCTTGAAAGGAATTGGAATTGAATTCATTAGGAGGCCACGACCTCTAGTACATAATTTGGGAAAATGTAATTTGGTAAATTGGAAGTATAAGTAATTAGATACTTAGAGAACTAGGTAATGAAATGGACAATTATTAAATTAGAAGGATTATTAGGATTAAGACTTCATAAGCCTTAAAGGACTAAGAATGAATTCATCATAAGACTTAAGGTGATCATAAGTGGGTGAACAACATGAGAATGTGAGACTTGAGGGCTTAAATAAAATGTAAGTTATTGGAGATCGAATTGCCTTAGTATGTTAAGCTGATTTTTGAACATGAACCTTGAAATAAGGAATAAATTCTAAGTTAGGATTCATAATGAACCTAATGACGTATTGATTGATTTGACATTGATATTATGTGATTATGGAATTGTATGAAATTATGAATCATACATGTGCATGCATAGTATCTTATGCATTGTGATTGTCCTTGTGGACCGTTGTAAGGCCTAGTTGCCTAGGAGATTGAACACACCTTAGTACGGGTGCGAATAGACAAGTGTGGGTCGTGTTATGACCTCGGGGGCGTCGGGGTGCGGGTCCCTCACATGGACAGTTTAGAGCTCCTCTGTGCCGTGGGGCAAACCGATGCAAACATACCGACGATCCGGACTTGACACTTGTCCTATATCGTGATCTAGTGTAGAATGTCTGTACAATGCCATGATTTGCGCATGAGAAAATTTATTGATAAGACTCGGCCTCGGCGTAGAGTTACCATAACATGTCTCCCCGATCTTTCTCTCCACTTGATTGAGTCTAGCTCCATGGAGTAGGAATTTGGGAAAGCATGCATATGAGTCATGATATACCCTGTCATTGTTAATATTTATTTTTCCATAACCATGACTGATTTAATAATTACTGTGATGATTATCTGCCTGGAACTGTTTATTTGCTTACTGTTGGAATTTCTGCTCATTAAATTGAATATGATATTCTCGAGTTGCTAATTGGGCGCGTGGCGCCGTTCTCATTTCTAGTCATTGCTATGATTGGTAATGATGGTAGGATGTCTTACCTCTTTCTTGTATTCTTGTGCTTCATATGTATATATATATGTACGTTTGATAAAAGATCGTGAGGGAGATGAAGAAGAATCTTGGTTGATTTGGATTGGATGTGTGGATGAGATTTCTTCAATTACGTGAGAGCACAACTGTGTGGAGGCATTGATGCCTGTCTCGTCAACTGGGACTTCGAGCGTCGTATATGTGCATGGGGTTGCGGATTTGTCTCACGGTGGTACCCATCCCTCGGGTTACTACTTTTCCCCTTTAGTGTTTTTAGTTCCCGCTGTATTTTATTTGATTCTGTAATTATTATATCCTATGATATCAATGATTTACGTTAATTAACTATAAAATATATATAGAAGGCATAGGATTTTATTTTGGTGGTTGTGTATAAGATGATATTGCATTTGGATATGGGTTAATACAAATACATTTCATTCGAGGCTCGTATGTTCTACTTACGTATAAACCAAAAAAAAAAAAACTTCTAAATTTTGAAACGTATGTTATCATGGCTGTGACACACCTGGATTTAGTGACCGTGATGTAATGACGATTGTGTTGCGGTCGCTATATCAAGGGGTGTTACAAACGATATCTGACTCATAGCTCTACTACAAGTGCGATCTATGCACTTGCGGTAAGCAAAAAAGCAAACAATGCCTGAGCACTAGACGAGCGCCTAGGAGCTGAGGATGAGCATCTGAGCGCCAGCAAGGAGAGAAACATGGCATAGTTTTTGCCCAGCCAGTGCCCAAGTGCTGGGTAGAGGGCACTTAGTCCTGGTTTTTTCAGGATTATTTTTATGGGAAATTGGACTTCCCTACTTGCTGGATTCCCCATATACGCCTTTTTAAGAGTGTTGAAACACTAATAGAAGTATTTCCTTAAGAGGATTACCATGTTGCATATATGGGAAAGTAATAAGCTTTATGCAATCCATTAGGCATGGATTGCATTTGGTGGGTATCTAGTCCCTTAAGCAACATAATGTTGCAATAGAGATCAGTTGAGAAGTGATGAGGAGGTAGGATACTAGATTCAAGTATACTGAGTTTGTTTGGCAATAGCTGAGTGTCATAGTGCATGAAGTGCTCTCATAGAAATGAGGTAGAGCTAGTAATGCAAAGGTAAACTTAGTATATAGTTCATATGGTGTTTATGTAAGAGTTAGACATAACTCCGCATTCTTCACACACACTTGCTATTTTCCATGTATTGTAACCTCATATGATGTGCACAATCATTTGGCCAGAGAATTAGGACTAGTAAATTCTCGTAGCGAGGGCTATTATGGTTAGGGTTATGTAGGGTAGTGTAGTGGACCAGTCCACTCATTACAAGGTAGGTTAAGGAGGTAACAAAACTTCTCCCTACCTAGAAAAATACAAGGAGTTGGGTTTTTGGAAATAGTCATGTTTCATGACATTGTATACACACTATCATACACAATTTCTTAAACATAATCATACATCATTGCATAAACATTGCATTTGCCATTCGATGACAATTGTGTGAGCGATTGTCTTATCTGTGGAACATTGTTGTTTTGGTAATGAGTAGAGAGACTTATATACATGTTTCAAACATGTTTATTTTATGATAGGGTTGTTTATTCTTTATGAATTTTACAACTGCTAGTATTGGAATGCTTTTACTGAGAAATGTAATTTCTCATCCAGTGTGTTGCCATGTAAATCTAGGTAGAAACCCTTTAAAAGGGAACAAGAAGGTGTATGACGACTAGTTTAGTTATAATGTTTTTAGTAGATAAATCTTGTATAATTATTTTATATATGCTTTGAGTTTTTGAAAGGAGCTGTATGTATAACACCTTGCCCAGTGAGGCTTTTAATGTATATATATGTATAACTTGTATTACTCATAGCGCTCCATAATGATTTGTATAAATGTTATGAATTAGTTGATGCTTTAAGTTGGTAGTAGCATAACTAATACTGCCTATCCAGGTATATGTCAGATATACTAGATTACTAGTATTAGGATGTTACAATACCCAACTGACTTCTATGTTTGTTCGCACATCCTATTCAAGTAGGATTATAACTGAATCTCTAATTACATTTAGAGCTAAATACTTTGGGCTATAATGCTACCAAACAAACATTATTGAAATATGAGATCCAAATTGACATTATCAGATCACATGAATATGGTTCTTATTGGTGGTTTATCAATTTAAAAACAGTATGCTATGAATATTTATATCATACTAATTTTTGAAATCTCTTTGATTATGGCTTTAATGTAAAGAAGTTTTCTCTTAATATGTTAAGCAAATAAGTTTACAGTTCTTTGCTGAAATGAATATTTAGAAAGACATATTTCAATGTTAATTAACTTTTAACTTTATAAGTGGGTTTACATATACCTGATTTTCATTTCTTGCTTTAATTATTGAATCAAGTTCTTTTAAAGCCTAATTTATATTTAAGTGCCTTTAATTTAATTATTTTAGTGCTTCAAATTTAATTCTCACTTTCTTACTAATTTTAATTTTCACCACTCCAATTCCACTAATCTAATTAGTTTTAAATATTTGGAATTGCTCATTTAATTTTTAAATAATTAGTTTTTAAGTTTATTCTATTTCCTAAGCATAGCTTTTTATTGTTTTTCTTAGACTCTTTTTCCTCGTTGAATGGTAGTGACTTTTGGGTTTAGGTTTCTTTTTACCATTTTAATTTTTCTCATTCTTGAGAGTTTATAAACCCTTTTTTTTCACTCTCTCCTCAAAATAGGATTCAAAACTATTTTCTCTTTCAAACTTGATCTCTTTGTCTCTGTCGTACTGCTTTGTGGAACCTAGGACTCTGTTCTTTTCCTATTCCTACAACATCATTTATCATCTTTCCTTTTCAATCTCAGTCTCTACATCTTTATCATCATTCTCTTCAAGTGATCTAACATTCTCAACTACCATACTTTCTTGAAGGTGAATTTTTCAATTATTATCAAACATTATCAATAAGAACTTTATTCAAGTGATCTGACATTATCAAATCACATGAATAAGGTTCTTATTAGTGGTTTATCAATTTAAAAGCAGTATGCTATGAATCTTTATTTTACCCTACGTTTCTAAGATCTCTTTGATTCTGGCTTTAATTTAAAAGAGTTTTCTCTTGTTATATGTTGTTCAAATAAGTTTGTAATTCTTTGTTGAAATGAATGTTTAGAAAGGCATATTTTAATGTCAATTAACTTTGAACTTTTTAAGCAGGTTTACATAAGCCATATTTTCATTTCTTGCTTCAATTGATGAAGCAAGTTCCTTAAAGACCCAAATTTGGGGTGATATCTTTCCCTTTTATATGCTTGAATTACCTTTCGAGATTTCTTTGTAACAAAATACCTAGTTGAAGAAACTTGAAAGCTCCAAATTTCATGGCTAGGATGACGCCTTATTAAGCAGGGAAATGTTAGATTCTTCTATTGTCTTAAATGATTCTTCATTAAACTCCTCCACTTTGAATGGCTTTGCTTGCAATGCAAATGAATTGGCATGAAATTATATTGTTCCAATCTTGTTGGATTTATTGTAAGCTCCAAAGTCCTTCAGAAGTATTCACTTGCTAAAGTTCTTTAGTAACTTCTAAGTTTTGATGATTAACAAACTTAACCTTAGAATCTTTTCCTTTAACTTTTTGTCTTAAGTGTTTGAAAGAACAAATTGAGAAGACCCTCAGACTCATTTATTATAAATCGAGATATCCAAATTCCATCTAAAGAGAGTCTTGTTGAAATCAAAAGTTGTCTTCAAAGGTTTTCTAAAAAGACTAAGTATAAAACTAAATTCATGAGGAAGTCGCGAAAAACTCTTCAAAGGTAAAGGTTTTAAAAGAAAAGTTCATCAGAAGACAAGCTTCTGAAACCAAATTCATTATAAGGCAAGTCTTAAGAAGCAAAGTCAATCAAAAGACTACAATAAGAAAGGAACACCATATGAAGATAGTCCTATTACGAACATCAAGCATAAGAAGAATCAATCTTTTCAGAAGCATCTAAGTTCAGAATATGAATTATGTACAAAAATGGCAAAGTCCAAGTCAAAAAGACTCAGAAGTTCAAAACTTCTGTTTATCGCTAGAAAAAGACAAAAGTAATTAAAGAAAAGTTGACTAGTCACTACAAGACAAGAAAATGGTAGCTGTACTCTAAACAGTAACAATTAGGACTTTAAACGGCTAGTTTCTGAAGGACTATAAATTGAAGAAGCCTTGAAGTTCGAAGACATGAAGTGAACTGTTATTCTGCTAAACTTCTGATCAAACTTCTGAATGACTAAATCAAACTTTTGATCAAGTTTCTCTACTAAAACCTACTTCTGATCAATCTTCTGAAAAGAGAAACCCAATCTCTCAAGTTTGTATTTGTATATAACCACTTTTTAAGTGTTAGAGAGTTTAGAATCTCATTATTATCTCTATACATATTTGCTTAAATTCACTCTTTGAGTGTTGAAACGTGCACAAACTCAATCTTTTCTTCGTATCCTAATCTGTTAGTGATCTTAGTGAGCATCTAGCTTGAAGAGGTTAGGGTGGAACAAATTGTAATGTCCTAATACTACTACTAATGACATATCCGGAATTATGCATTAGGAATCATATTAGAGCACGTCACTTAGATCAATAACAAATTTTTCAAAAGTATAATTTTGAATATACAAATTATGAGCCTGAAACAGAAGAACATAATACATAACAGTAGAACTATGTTGTATACAAAAAGTACATCAAAATATGTAAAACACATTATATGCCTCCAAGGCATAAAAATAGTATACAACTATATACAAAAGTCAAAACTAAAAAAGAATAAAAGATCTACGAGATCAGATTCTTCTTCGCCTCTGTGTACGAGGACATCTTGAAATCATTATGAAAATTAAAGAAATAAGGTAAGAATCTTATAATTCCCAGTAATCATTTTAAAATCGTGTCATCATAATCATTTCAGCTGTTTCACAGAAAAATCATCTCAAATCATTATAATATAATTAGTGGAAAGGTGGCTAAGGCCAAATCAAGTCATTTTCCTTCCCAAAACAGGGGTTCATTTTATATCATTTATCAAAAATCCTTTTAGTAATCAAATCAATCATCGAATCTTATCAAAATCTCAAAATCATATTCAGAAAATCCATTCAAGATAAACTTATGCATTAAGTTATCTCATAATGGTCGTCTATCAATCATTATCATCATTCATCAATAAATCATCAATTATCTTTCTATCAAAGTGGCATAGAGGGAATTATTTGTCCTCATAATATCGTTCACTTGGCAGTAGCTTGCTTTTAGGTTAGTGCACTTCAACCTATTTATGATGATCTATTTGTCACACAGAGTTACTCTGAGTAACACACATCAAGTCACAACAAATGAGGGAGTTATTCATCCTCATATAGATTTGTGAGTAGAGAGAGAATTATTCGTCCTCAACTACTTTGATAGAGAGGGTATCATCCTTCCTCACACTATCTCTAATTTAGGAATACCTCATGTAGAGAAGGAATTATCCATCTTCAACTACATTTCATCTAAGGAAAGCTCAAGTAAAGAAAGAGGGAATTATCTGTCCTCAACCTCAATAACTTAGGTGGTAAGGGAATATCCATCCTCAACCACCATTTCTAAGTCTCCCCATAGGACCAAGGATATCCTAAATAATAGGTTACTCATGTAAATCAAATATCATTTTGAGTCATTCATCTCATCCATTAATTCATCTCATCCATTAATTCATCTCATCCATTAATTCATCTCATCCATTAATTCATCAAACATGCAATAATATACATATGAAGATTTTCCTTATCATTGATAATCAAATCCATCATTCAATCTCATTTGATGCAATAACATCATAAAAATCATTTCTCAAATTTGTTTAGATGAATATTCATATCATAGTTAATTAAATCATAATATTTCAATCTAAGGTTAAGCGTTTATATTTAGGTTACATGGGGTAAATAACTTTGTTTCCATCATTTTTAAACCAAAAACCTCAATAGGGCATGGTAATCGATTACCTGACCTTGATAATCGATTACCAGCTTAGTAGAACCTTGGTAATCGATAACCAGGATATGGTAATTGATTACCACTTATCCAAAAGCCTAGTAATCAATTACCAAAGCTATGTAATCGATTACCGGCTGCCCAAAAACTCATTTCGTAACTCCAGAAGCTTGGTAATTGATTACCAACTTGTGGTAATCGATTACCACAATCGATTATCACGTAATCGATTATCACTTCAAATTTTTGTAGAAAATAGAGCTTTTAAGTCATTCCAACCCAAACTAAACCTATATTCATCAACATCAACATCAAAATAGCATAAATATGCATCCAAATCACTCATAAAATAACAAATCTCAATGTAGGTATGAAACCCATTAAAACTCATCATGAATCAAACCAAGGAATCGAGTTTCCAAATCATAATCAACACACATTCAAAAAAAAAATTGTGAGTTTCCTTGATTGTTTATTACTATAACTCAATCTTCTAATCAAGGTGATTTGTAATGTGATCCAGAAATAGAGAGAACTTTGCACAGGCTAAGGAGGGAAGCTCAGAGAAATTATAAAAAGAACGATTTATCTCTTGATTCCCTATTTGCTAGCGATGCTGATTTAGAGAGGAGGAAGCCATGGCTGGAAATTGAACATCGAAAGAGCTTGTTGCCCCTAATTTGAATAAAATATGCTTATGCATAACGTTCTTTACTTTAGATGCTACTGCTACTTTTGAATTAAAATATGGACTAATACATCTCTTGCCCACTTTTCATGACCTTGTAGGTGAAGATCTCGACAAGCATCCAAAGGAGTTTCATGTGATATGCATGAATATAAAACCCATAAGGGAGACTAAAGCACAAATTAAATGAAGAGACTTTCTGTTTTCTTTGAAGGATTCGACTAAGGATTGGCTATATTATCTACCTTCCAGGAGTATTACCACATGGAATGAGATGAAGAAGTTATTTTTGGAGAGATATTTCACAGCTTTAAGGTCGGCCAACATTCGAAAAGAAATTTGTGGTGTAAAACAACACAATGGAGAGTCCCTACACGAATACTAGGAACGTTTTGAGAAATTAAGCGCAAGCTGTCCCCATTTCCAAATTAGTGAGTAACTACTTATCTAGTATTTCTATGAGGGCTTTCTACCCACTGATAGGAGCATGATTGATGCTGCTAGTGGAAGAGCTTTGGTGGATAAAACTCTCGAGACCGCGAGAAACTTGATTACAAATATGGCAGCCAATTCTCAACAATTTGGCATTAGGCTTGACCCTTTATTTAAACATGTTAATAAGGTGAATACTTCCTCCCTTCAATAACAAATTGAGAGCCTAACTTCTCTTATTCATCAAATGGTTGTAGGTAATACGCAAGCGGTGAAGGCTTGTGGGATTTGTTCAGTAGTAAGGCATCCAACCGATATGTGTCTAACTCTTGAAGAGGAGCCTATTGAGCAATTAAATGCGGCGGGCGGTTTTCCTGGACAACCATAAAGGAAATATGATCCTTATTCGAGCACATATAATCCAAGATGGAGGGATCATCCCAATCTTAACTATGGGAATCCACAAGTAAATCAGTTTGCGACTCAAAACTGCCCAAGTTTCCAGCAAGATAAATAACCATACCCCCCAGACAATAATCGAGCCAGACTTCTAATTCTGCTATGTCTTTAGAGGATGTTGTTAAGTCTCTTGCCACTAATACTTTTCAATTTCAATAGGAAACAAAATAATTTCAACAAGAGGGAAGGGTCAGTATTCAAAATTTGGACAATTATATAGGTCAGATGGAAACCACAATTAATTGGCTAGGGGCATAAAGTTCAGGGAAATTACCATATCAAATGATATTAAATCCAAGAGAAAATACAAGTGCAATTATTTTTAGAAGTGATAAAGAGGTTGAGATTTCAATAAAGGCAGACGTTGCATCGTCGAAGCAAGAAAAAGAGAAAAACTTTGTTGCAGACAGGAATGTTCCTAATAATGATGATGATGTACCTAAGCGTAAGTTTTCGCCTCTTTTTGATTATAAACCAGTACCTCCTTTTTATCAGGCTTTAGTAGAATTTAGAAAAGATGAGCAAAATAAAGATTTTTGAGACTTTTCATAGACGTGAGGTAAATATTCCACTTTTTGATGTTATTAAACAAGTACCTCGTTATGCTAAATTCCTGAAAAAAATTGTTTACAATAATTAAGAGGAAATATAAACTAAAAGGATGTGAGAAGATGAGAGTTGGGGAGAATGTTTCTGTAGTTATTAAAAGAAAACTCTCTACAAAGTGCAAAGATCCAAGTATGTTTACTATCCATTATAAGATAGGTAACACTAGATTTGAGAAGGCCATGATAGATTTAGGAGTTTCTATCAATGTCATGCCAAATTCTATATATGCTTCTTTGAAACTTGGATCTTTGAATAAAACTGGTGTTGTGATTCAATTGGTTGATAGATCTAATGTTTATCCTAAGGGTGTAGTTGAGGATGTTCTTATGTAAGTTAATAATTTGGTTTTCCCTGTTGATTTATATGTGCTTGATATGGAGAATGATGATCAAGCTGCTCTTATTTTGTTAGGAAGACCATTCTTAAAGACAACCAAGACTAAGATAGATGCTCATAGTGGCACACTTACCATGGAATTTAATGATGAAATTGTTAAGTTTACTATTTATGATGCCATGAAACATCCTGGTGATGATAATATTGTTTATTCTATTGATATGATTGATTCTTTAGCATAGGAAGTTTTTGAACTTGATGGAAAAGATGGATTAGAAGCTTCCATTACGAAGCCTCTTGAAAAAGAGAATGATGAGTTAGCCTTGAGTATTGATTTGTAGGAAACTATTGCAACATTAAATGATTTTTCGAAGTTACAGTAATCAGATAACGTTCCTTATATTGCATTATCAGTTTCTAACGAGAGGCCTTTACCTTTTGTTTTATAGGCTCCCATTCCATATTTGAAGCCTCTCCCGTGTCACTTCAAGTACGTGTTCCTTAGAGACAGAGGAACATTACCAGTGATAATCTCCAATAAACTTAGTGTGTAATACCCTTGTGGGGATGTCACATATATAAAGAGAAATAAAAGAAAGATAAATAAAATCTACTCAAGTTATAAAACATTTATTACGTACTAATACGGGTCGTAAAATAGTTCCTGTTAAACAGAATTAAATAAAATAATGTGGAAACATAAAGTAAACAGAACAACATCACTCATAATATACATATGGTCTAAGTTATAAGTTATACAAATAATTTACAACTATAACTACAAATATTTAAACATAAACAGTAAACCAAAAACAATAAAGAGTCAATATATACATACGCAGACGCGCCCAAAAATACATCATAAATATTTAATCCTCTGATGGATCACTCTCAGGAAACTCATCAGAAGATAAATATCCAGGATGCCTCGACACTCGGCGATAACGAGATCGCGCAGTCGATACGATACTAATCTCACTAGGCTCAGTGGTCACACCACCCCAATGATGCCTAATGAATAAAGGTAACTCTAGGTGCAGAAACATAGTAGTCGTCATCACTGGCTCTTCATCAAACCTATGACGTAGGGACACAGTCAGCCGTCCCACATACGTCACGGAGTCTCTGTCTCCTCGCATATGCCAAGCTAACGATCCACCGTGAAACTCGAGTGTCACAAACCCCAAAAATCCAGGCATCGTCATACCCAAACCAATCAATCCAATGGCTATGGATGATCAGATGGTTCTTGATCGTCGAACTGATCTTCGGCTTGCTGATCTTCCTCTTCCTCGGGATACAGAATCTCAAGAGGCTGTTCCTCTTCCTCAAACTCTTTACTGCGCGTAAAATAAATATACGTAAAAACACATATAATAAAGAAAGAGGTAAGACAATCTAAAATCATCACAAACATGGTAAATAAGAAAACGACAAACAGCTTATACAATTCATGCAATATGAAAAGCTATAACAAAGAATCGATGTGAGAATAGAGAAAAGATTTAAATATCACAACAACACATAATATCACAGATAAAATAAAATATCCCGGATGAAATAATATCACGTATAAAATAATAGAAACGTATAAACAATCATCATAATACTAACCAGATAAAAATAGACAGATAAAATAAAATAATATTCAAGATATACTCATATGAAATATGACACGATCCTACTCCATGGAGCTAAACACAAACAGATATCAGAGAGAGAATGACTCGCAAAATCCATTAGTACCACGGCTGCCCAACCAAACTATTGCGCTGTCACACTTTGCGTCTATAGCCCCATGTCATATGGAATCCATCATCCAAAGCATGGTGTAGTTCACGGTCTCACATTGTGGCACTACAGGCAATGTACTATTAGATTTTACGAAATCTCGATTAAAAATAGTGCGTGTCGAGTCCATTAGTGTGCTATCGGTTACCACGGCCCAGCGGAGCGACCGACTGTCCATATATGGGATCCCGTACACTAACGTCTCCAAGTTCATAAAGACAATGAACCACACTACGTTTATCGCATCGACAACACGATGTGATTCACCTCGTCAACCAATCCACCAAAAATTGGCATATCCTCAAGTTACCAGGATATTCTCAAGATAAAAAGATACAATAAGTCCCACCGGACAAATACTGTTCCAAAGCCTGTACGGGTTCACCTCATAGCCCGACAGCAGAAAAATACAGAAAATCCAGAAAGAATATAGAAAATACCGTTTCGGTCAATCGCGTAGAAATTTTATCGCATTTTCACAATCTCGTTATTTTTACAAACGTTTTTAAATCGCATAAATATATTTTTCTGTTTTCAAAATCGCGTAGAGTTTTTAATATATTTTCTCAATCGCGTAAGATTTTTAAATCATCTTCTTGTCCAAACTCCTTAAAATTACTGTTTAAATAAACAGAAATAATATTTAGTACATTTAAACTACGTAAAATATTTTTCATACTGTATACTGTCTTTTGGACATCTTTTCTATCTTATTTGTCCATTTTTACTAAAAATTGATAGTATTTTATTTAGAAAATTTATATAAATGATTTCCTAATTTTTCCGTAAAAATTCTGTTTATTTAATTTTTAAATCATATAATTAATCCTTTTGAAAACTACTAACATGCTTCAAAATACAGCATGAGCCATATGTTAGAAAATTCTCAAAAGTTACTGTATTTCATTTCTAACAATAAAATCAATAGTTTTAGTTCAAGACACTTAATTCTAATCAATTAATTTCTTTAAAACTCCTTTAAAAAAAATTCCTTTTTAACATATATTGCATTATTTTGATTGAAAAAGGTTTGGAATTGATCTTAGAAATCATATATAAGTGGTTTGGCATGTTGGCCTAAACATAAAATTATGTCATTTGATTTCTAAATTCATTTTCCTTAATCTAAACAATGTGATACCTTGTTAATGTTCCTAGGTTAATTAAATCTCATTTTAGGAAAATTAAGAGAACATTTTGGTTCTCCATTTTGGTCATGGCCGTAAGCCTCAAGGTTTGTGTTCTTTGGAACACTCATGCAATCCTTGACATATTATTCACATCCTATAAATTATCATACATTTCTAACACATGCAATATATTTCTAACACATATAACCTAAATCAAAGCTTGTAGACATGCAATCAAAGCTTGTAGACATGCAAATTATTACAAACATCAAATAGGAAAGCTACTAACAAATACACAAACACATAAACAAGCTACTAACAATCACACAAATGAATCCTTATGAATTCTACAATCACAAAAATCACACTTCATCTTCTTACCACCATCCTTAGATGATAAGATTAGTCTTTCTCTTACCTTAAATGAAGACAAAAACTATTCTTTCACTCCTCCTAGGGTTTCGGTTTCACTCCACCAAGTCACCTAGCAAGCTTATACAAAACTAACAATTACTAACCATAAAAAGAGAGCTTAAACCATGGAGAAATCATGGCTTAGAACTTTGAAAAAGAGTTTAGAAAAGAAAAACTAGAAATTTCACCTTCTAGGTAAAATTTTCCAAGTTAGTTTCCAAGCTTCAAATGGAAGATTTTGCAAGAACTCTCAACTAGAGATGTTCTTAGGATTGTGTTTAGGTTTAGAAAACTTGGTTAGATAGAATTTTGGGTGATTGGATAGTATGGAAATGTGTTTGGCCGAATGGAGCTTCAAGAAAACATCAATGGTGTTTAGGGTTTTTGGAAGAGAGAGAAGAGAGAAAATGCTTGAAGACAAAGTGATTTTTTGGTCTTCCAAAGTGGCTTGGCCGTAGCCTTCAATGCCATGCAAGGTGTCATGGATTTGGCTTCATCCAAGCCTTAGAATGCATCAAAGGTTAAGATCAAAACTTGGTTAGCAAGCTTAGCTCTCATTGGTTGGTTCAAGCATAGTCACCATGCTTAGTCACTAAGCTCCATTAACTCTTAAGCCTAGTCATTAGCTTAGTCACACACTTAGTCATCATGTTCTAGAGAATTCCTTCACTAATGATGCTTAATTAAGCTACTAAGTTAACTGTTTTAACTAAACGTGAGTCCCGCAAAAAATATTTACTGTCCGTCATTTATCTAATTATACCGACTAATAAAATAATACACAAAATTATTTTATTGGACAGTTAAATCCTAAAAATTAAAAGATTAATTATCATCTCATTCAAAATTGGGTTTAGTAAGATCCCTCAGTCTGAATAATTAAAACAAGATTTCCCCGGCCCGGAAAAATATTATTTTCCGTCCTGAGCAAATCGCACAAAAAGTCTAAATAAAATCACAGACAGTAATATTAAGTAATCAGTAACATATAGAAAAATTAAAAACAATACAATCGGGACATAACGGTCATTTTTCTATTTTTCCCCACGACGAAGCAAATCATCCAAAACGTTCAAATAAAATTACAGACAGTATTAATTGTCTGTATATCACCCAAAAAAATTAAAACAGTAGCTTGAGAAAATTTTTATTTTACCGTCTCGAAGCAAAATACGTAAAACAATTAAATAAAATTTTAGCCTGTAAAACATATTTGTATTTCATACAGAAAAATAAGAAACAGTAAAACAGGGACATAACAGTCATTTACACGAAAGCTTGAAAAACAGCAAACAGAACATTCGGGACATTTTCTAAAAATTGGGGTGTTACATAGTGCACCGCAAGAAGAAAAGTTTGTGTAGGTCCTTAAGGAGCATAAGACATCTATTGGTTAGACAATTTCAAATATTAAAGGAATTAACCCGCCTATATGCATGCATCATATCTTGCTTGAAGAGGAAGCAAAACCTTCCCGTCAACCGCAAAGAAGATTGAACCCACCCATTGGTATGTTACCTTATTGGTTAATGTTTGGGAGACCATGCCACCTTCCAGTTGAGTTAGAATACAAGGCTTATTGGGCTATCAAAAGTTTCACCATGAAGATGGATAAAAGTGGAGAACACAAGAAGTTGCAACTACAAGAGCTAGAGGAAATTCACAATGATGCCTATGAGAGTGTAAGGATTTACAAGGAAAAGACGAAGACTTTTCATGACAAAATGATATCTAGAAAGGAGTTTAAAGTTGGTCAAAATGTCCTTTTATACCATTCACGACTTTGTTTGTTTCTGGGTAAGTTGTGTTCCCATTGGATTGGACCTTTTGTTGTTCCTAATGTTTTTCCTCATGGTGCACTTAAATTTCAAAGTTTAGCAACTCCCAAAGTGTTCAAGGTGAATGGTCATAGAATTAAGCTCTTCTATGAAGGTTTCCAAGTAGAGAATGTGGCAGAACTGGACCTTGAGGATCCAATTTATACTGATTAAAGAAGGAAGCATTGAGTCGAGCTAACGACAATAAACAAAGGTGCTACTTGGGAGGCAACCCAAGGGGAGTTCGTTCCTTTTCTTATTTTCGCATTTATATTTTGGTTATTTTTGTCTTTTCTTTATATTTAACCTTACATTGAGGACAATGTAAGGATTAAGTGTGGGGGAAGGATAGAGTAGTTTTGGTTTGTTTTATTTTCTTTTTGTTATTTTTGAGTCAGCTTAAGTGCCTTCCCGAGTTCAGAGCCTTTGTAAGGAGATGTAAATAGTGTCGGCTAACAAAAAAAATAAAAAATAAAAAAAATTAGTTAGTTTCTTTTTTTCTTTTTCAAAATTCACACCCTTTTGAGAAAATTTTGCATTGATAAATGATTGAAAAGAGCTAATAGAGGTTTGATGTATTAATATCTTTGAGAAGTGAAAGTGGAACAATCATGATTGTTATTTGTGTTCACTTCATGCATTTTATCAACTTAAGCTTGTGATTATAAAACTTGTTTCATTAGATTTATGAGCTCTTAATTTGACATATGTATATGATGTGATGTGATTTCCTTTTTGCTTCCCTAGTCTTTAGACAATTTTTCAATTCTTTTCAAAGGAAAGTTTTAAGAAGCATTGAGTTAAGGAGATTTAGGCAATTGAAAAAAAAGGAGAGAAATTATATGATCCAACCAAGTCGATAAAAGAAAATAAGTTTGGAGGTGGTGAAAATTGAAATGTGAATGAAATAAAAAATAAAAATAAGGATTAGGCATGGATTAGAGTGTTAGGCAGACGATTAAGAATTTGACTCTTTAGCTAGAGTTCGTAATGTGTGGAGGAGGCACACTGTCATAAGTTCGAGCATTGCCAAGTTTATTTCTTTATATGAAAAAAAAGAGAAAAATAGAAAAATGATAAAAAGTACCTAAAGAAATCCTAATGATCCTTGATAAGGTGTAAACTTGAATTAGTAGAGAATTGAGTAGCGATTTTGTCTATTTGACTTATGGGAAGTGTTTATGAGTTGCTAAGTATACATGTATTCATCAAGAGAGTAATTGAGTTCATGAGATTTGATTTTGAAAGCTTGGTTTGATGACTTGCATTTAAGTTGAATATAAATGCATGATTGAAAGATTGACCTTTTTAAGCTTTGATAGGTTATTGGCATGTCAAATTTCTTGTAGTTTTCTTTTAAAAAGAAATTTTATGTGCATTTGGTGTGTTTTCTCTTATTTGTGCTTATATTTTTCTAGCCCCAAGACGAGTAAAAGTTAAGTATGGGGGAATTTGATGAGAATGAAAATGTCATATTTTTCTCCCTTAATGTTTAGTCTTTTACACTTATTTGGTACCTAAATGAACTCAATTTTCTTATATTTTTATTTAGGACACAAATGGAGGCGTTAAGTGCAAAACGAAGCTAATTGGACGATTTTGGACAATTTTGATATCGCTTCGTAATCTGGGCATAACTCTCTCATCCAAGCTTCGATTGAGATGATTCAAGATGCTACGAAAAATTAAGAAAATGCTTTACAACTTTCATTTTTGAGTTTTGAGAGATAGCTGCATCTAGGTCGAAATTGGGCTTGAAGTTACTACACCTGCACTATTGACATTCTGGGACGTACACGAGATTTGGTGCACAAAAATTCTAATTGAAACACCACTTTCCTAGTTATATTAGAACCCTATTTTATTTTTAATATTTTTCTTAATTAGTTAGATTTGGATATTATTATCTTAGGATAATATTTAGAATATTTATAGATGATTTGATAGGAGATTTTATAGAAGATTTTATAGAAGATTTGGTAGGAGATTTTATAGAAGATTTTATAGGAGATTTGATAGAAGATTTTACATGAGATTTGATAGGAGATTTGATAAGAGATTTTTTTTTTAAAAAAAATGGCATGCAAGAGCATCATATGATAGAGAAAGAAATCCTAACTAGGTTAGCACCTCAAACCCTACCAATCATTTGCAGCACACCAAAAATATATATATTAATAACAAAAAATAAAGAAAACAAAAGCATGGGGGGACAAAAACCAAAACCCAAGCTGGGAGAAAACCTATCTAAACCTATAATTAGGAAGACAAAATCTATTTCGATTAAAGTCTTCACTAATGAATCTAGGAATTAAGTCCCACTAAGTATAACACTTGGAATCCACCCCAAAATTTGCCAATTTATCAGCACAAGAATTTCCTTCCTTATAATATGAGAAACTACAAATTGCATACTCTTAGTAAGGTGAATACAATTTCTCCATCTTGTCCTCAATTTCCAAGGGATCAATTTATAATCAGAAAATGCAGAAACCACTAATTGAGAATCACATTCTAATCATAACATATGCCAGCCTTTTTTTGTAAGCAACTTCAATGGCAATCATGATTGCAATAACCTCAGCATGAAGAGAGTAAGATAAGCTAATGAAGGAGGCAAAGCAACCATGAACAGCAACATTACTATCTCTAAAGATACCACTAACAGCTGCAATGCCCGGAGAACCTTTAGCAGCTCCATCAAAGTTACATTTAACCTAACCACAAACTGGAGGAAACCAATTCACCTGCTTGATTATAGGAGCTTTGGAAGAATGCCTTGTAATTCGAAGCAGCTTTAAAATAGAAAATTCCCTAATGGAAGATGACATGACACCCTTTGATAAATTACCAGACATAGAAATAGAGGCAGACACCATATTTACAGTTGTATTCATAGAGATGGATATATTATCAAATTTATTTTTGTTCCTGCATTACCAAATGATCCAAATTATGTTAGTAAGCCCTAATAAGATCACATCTTTTAATTGAGAGCTCCAACTATGCTGACAGATTGAGAAAATTGATTGAAATGGAGATAAGTCAATAGGATAATTTATAACAGAACTAAACCAATACCATATTGCTCTAGCAAACTTGCAATTAAGAAAGAGATGAGTAGAAGATTCATCAGATAAACCACATTGACTGCAAATAGAGATAGTGATACAACCTCTCTTCCTTAAATTATCATCTGTGGGCATTTTATTGTGAATGAGTCTCCAAGCAAGAAATGACCTAGAAGGGGGAATAAAATCAGACCAAATCAATTTACTCCAAAGAACAGAAGACTTTGGAGGCTGCAAATGCAGGAAGGCATCTTTAAAACAAAGAGCTCCAGAATCAGTGCCATTCCAAACCGGTTGATCCACATCATAATAAAGAGGGATAGGGACCTGAACAATATCAGCAACTAAAGAGGGCAAATTATTAGCTAAAAAAGGAGGAATTAGCCAACAATTATCTTTAATGAAATCAGATACTAAAGCCTGTAGAGAGTTATGAAGATGTGCAGGAGCATGAATAAGATCAACAATTGGCTCATTAAGCCATTTATCCCTCCAGAAATTAATAGACTTGACATCACCAAGCTGCCAAGAACTATTAGATAAAACAGACTAAATATAAGTCCTTAATGCTAGCCAAATAGATGACTTGACATAATCTGAGTTCTTTGCTTAAAAAATCTAGCTCTAATTAAACCTGCCCACTGCAAGTTAGTAGACAACAATTCCCAAGAAAGTTTCAACATAGTAGCTTCATTTATAGATCTTAGAGATCTTAAACCAAGACCACCTTCATTAAAAGGGGAGCAAACTGTTTTCCAAGCAACCGTAACTACCTTTTTAACCGAAATATCTCCAGACCAAATGAAGTTTCTGATATATTTGTCCAGCAATTTCAACATACCAATGGGCCAAGCATACACATGGAATCTATAAAGAAGTATTCCATGAATAATAGACTTAACAAGCTGAACCTTGCCCATGATTGATAGTAAAGATCCCTTCCAAGAAGCAAGTTTAGCTATAATTCTATCTGCAATAGGCTGTAAAAAAATCCTCCTAGGCTTTCCTTTAGAAAGAGGCACACCAAGATAGTTTAAAGGCAGCTTTCCCATTGAAAAACCAAGAGCATTGGAAATTCTATCAATTCTATTAAGAGAAAGTTTTCCTGCAAAGAATTGACATTTATCATGACTTAAAATATGATTAGAAGCCTGACCATAAGAGTGAAAGAGAGACATTAAAGTATCCAAATTTCTCTTAGTTCCCTTGTAAAAAATCATAATATCATATGCATAAAGAATATAACTTGGAGGAGGGGTACCTCTAGGACCTGACATTGTCACCAAAAGGCCAGAAGAAACCAAATATATAATGCCTCTACTAAGAACCTTTTCAGCAAGGCAGAAAAGAAGAGGTGATAAAGGATCGTCTTGCCTCACCCTTCTCTTGCAAGAGAAGAAACCAACAGAGTTACCATTAACTGAAAATGAAAGTTTGGTAGAGTTAAGAATTGTCTTAACCCAGCTACAAAATTTTCCATCAAAACCAAAAGCCACCAGTACTTTGAGTAAGAAATTCCAATCCATAGTATCAAAAGCTTTGTTTATGTCAAATTTCAATGCAAGATTACCACCAAAAGTTTTAGAATCAAGCATATTAATTGCCTCTGAAGCAGAACAAATGCAGTCAGAGATCTGCCTGCCCTTTAAAAACCTTTTTTTGCTGATCTGTAATCACCTTGGGAGCAACAATTGCCAATTTGTTAGCTAGAATTTTCGTAATGACTTTAAATTGATAATTAGCTAAAGCTATAGACCTAAGATTTTCAATCATATCTGCACCAGGGAATTTAGGGATAAGCACCACAAGACTGGAGTTAAGATTAGGGAGCAGCCAATTCTGAAAAAAAAATTAAAGAACTAATTGACAAACATCAGAACCAACTATATCCCAGTATTTTTAATAGAAACATCCTTCAAATCCATCAGAACCTGGAGCATTACTCCCACACATCAAGAAAACAACAGTCTTGATTTCGTCAATGGAAGGTAAATCAGTCAACATCAGATTGTCTTGATCAGAAAGCAAAGAGGGAATTACTCGATCAATAATACCATTATCAACACAATTATTATCTGATGCATATAAGCTGCTGTAAAATTGAAGGACATGTTGCTCAATGGCCTCCTCATCATCCAAAACAAAATCTCCACTTTTTAGAATAGATATTCTTTTAGAAGCATTCTTGATCTTAGTCACTCTATGAAAATAAGAAGTATTTCTGTCTCCATGAGTAAACCAATTAATCCTAACTTTATCTTTCCAAAATTGCTCTTGATAAGACAAGGCTTGTTGTAATTCAATCTGAGCTCTTTGCTCTTGAGCATGCAAATCATTAGAGAAACTAGAAATTGAAATTTGCTCCTAGATTCTATCAACCTCAACAATAGCATTCTCCACATTTAGATGAACATCCCCAAAAATTGATTTATTCCAAATTCTCAATTCAGACTCTAAAGCCTTAAGCTTTTGTGTAAGAACAAACATTGGGCAGCCAACCACAGGCCTACTCTAAACCTCAACAATTAATCTATAACAGTCAGGATGATCCATTCATATTTGCTGGAATTTAAAAGAAGAAGGAATAGATATTGTACCTCTTTTAAGAAACAACAACAGGAGGTGATGATCAAATTGACTTTTAGTCAAGGTACAACAGGAAGAAGAATTCCAAAAGGAAAGCCATTCATTATTACAAATAACTCTATCCAAACTTTTTTCAGTATTAGCCCTGCCTTTTCTATTATTAGTCCAGGTGAATTCCACTCCTCTAGTAAGCAGATGAATTAAATGGCAGCTGTCAGCCCAAGCCTTAAACTCATCACAAGAAATTTGCAATGGTATGATAAGTGATAATTACATATTTTATACATTAATAAACCCTTATTTTTAGTCATTTACACTCTTCATATACTTAATTGATTAAGCCTGGTTATGTTTTGTAAGATTGGACTCAAATTGTACTTAATTGATTTTTTCAGTATTATTTTGGTCTTATACTGTTTCTGCATTTTAGTCATATATTGAGTTCTAAATATCTAGAAATTATGAATTTTACCTTGTAGGAAAGCTGAGAGAAAGCTCTACAACTTTGATGAAGAGCTCAAAGTCTCAATCAGATATCTAGTAGAGCTGATTGGGCTTAGAAGTCAGAACACGAGTTTTGTGACTGGAACCTGAACATTGTACAGTAATCAGAGCATAACTCGAGCTATAAGAACTTTCTTGGGCTGAAATTTGAAGAGTTGAAAGTTAAGACCCATATCTACAACTTTCATGAAGAACATAAGAGCTCATTCGGGCAGCTTGAAGGTGATATTGGGTCTGGAAGTCAAAACAGAGATGCTGAAACTGGGCCTGAATAGTCTGCAGTAATTGGGTCATATCTTGAGCTGTAGGATGAATTTTTGGATCATTTCAGTGCCATAGGAAAGCTGAGACAAAATGTTACAACTTTCATGAAGACCATGTTGCTTCATTCTGATGGCATCCATGAGATCAACACTGAATAATTTCAGAGATAAGGAATCTCAATAATTTTCCACTCACCAACTCACCATTTGACATTGTCTACTCATTCATCCACTCATCCACCTACTCTTAACTAGCCCCCTTGTCATTTGTATCCCTAATCCTCTATAAAAGGCACCATTGGCTGATCATTTGGTGCTCTAGGTGTTAGGCTTAGTTTTTACAAGTTATGGTTATGCTTGTTTATTGTTTTCTTTTGTTGTAATTTTCTCTTATTCTAAATTGAAGCTATGTTCATCTTTCTTTTCTTCTCTATTTCTTTCTTCTTATCTATGAGTAACTAAATTTTCATCTTGCTTGGGTGAAAGAGTGAAGCTCTTGATAATGAAATAATGTTAGATTATTCTATTTCTTGTGCTTAAATGATATATTATCAAATGGACATTATATGTGTTGTATTTTGTTTCCAATCAATTTATAAACCTTCTTTGTATAATGGAGATCTTGATTTATTATAGACAATAGGATTGGCACAATGAATGCTTGAACTCATTTACATATGTTGGTAGATAATTAAAGAAATCATAATATGATTGCATATATAATTGAACTTTGAATGTTATATTTTCCGATTGGAACCTCCGTTGTGTGTGGATTTCAATTGAGTTATAAAGAGAAATAATTTTACCTTTAATTTATTACCAAGAGTGGATCTCCTAACCCAATCAAGTTCTTAAATTCATTTGTGAACATCTTTTATTACTTTTAGTGTTGTGACAAATCATTTTCTTACCTCAATTAATTTTTCTTCATCAATTCCCTATGGATCGACCTCGGACTCCCGAGAATTTTGTTACTTGAGACAATAAGAGATTTGGTAGGCTTGAAAAGTTGATAAATAATGGGTAAAGGGGGGAGTAATGATCAGATTTCTCACACATCGCTCCCCCCTCTTCTCTTTCTTCTTCTTCAAGTTTTCATCTATGGCCTTGCGTGGCTAAGTTTTTAATTGGTTGAAGGAAATGGAAGCCTCAAAATCAATAAAACTGAGATCTAATTTATTTTTATTGTTCAATTTATGTTCTGAGTATCGAATGTTCTTCTGTGACTATTATCATAATTGTTTCTTTTAATTACTAGGAGGCCTACTAGTTTATTATTCGTTGTAATCTACTACTAGATTAGATATCAAATCCATAATTGTTTGATCCTTCTAATTTGTGAAGCAACTAAAATTTAATGATTTGCTGCATCAGAAATTATTAGATCTTAGGAAGAACGCTTGACTAAATTAAATACAACCGCTTGTGCCTGTGTTTTTAGTTTCATCGATCTCTCTAAATCTTAAAGTTGTTACTAGATTAAACCTTTAGCGCTTGTCTTGGGATATTTAGTAATTAGGGTTATTTAGATCGTTTGTTTTATAATTAACTACGACTAAGGAGAGATAGGAAAATAGTTCTAACGGTGAATATTCAGAGTGTGAATTGATATATACTGGCATTGATGATCAACTATAAAATTCTGATAGTGGATGTTGACTTAAATTAATGTTTGTTCTTTTGATTAATTTCAATAATTTAATTTGAATTGTTCTTTAGTTGGTTTTCTTAAAATTATTTTCATTATATTTAAAATTCCCATCCACGTTCACATAGTATAAAATTAGGCTAAATACTCTTAGTAGAAACAATCTTTACTCGTACTACTATATATATTTTTAAGAGTATATATTTTATTTTTAGTTACCTAGAACAGTACATCAGTTTCTGAGCATTAATTTTCAAGTCTTTTACATTTGTGGTTTTACAGTGTATTGGACATACAATATAGTCCTCTAAAACCAATCTTTGTGTTTGTAGTAGCATTTGAAGGGTATTTATCTTTTTTTAAATATTGAATTCGTTGTTAAAGTCGTAAATGAATTGTATTTGGCGATTAGATCCCTTGTTTAAACACTTATGTTAGTCCAATTATGAATTGTTCTTTTTTCTGTTTTGATTTTGGACTTACGGATCAATTTATTAGTTAAATACCATTGCACAGGGGTCTCTGCTTTTTATTGTGCTTTCAATGCCCACCTTTTCTGAAGTTCTCTCAGCTTGACATGTCAACTAAGAATGGCAAAAAACATAATGATATTTGTCATTAGTCTATTTGGCCATCTAAGACAAGAGACTCATATTTCAGAGAATCAATTTGGTTTTATGCCTGGGAGGTCAACCATGGAAGCAATCTATCTTCTACGAAGATTGACGGAGCGGTATCGGAGGAAGCAAAAAGATCTACACATGGTTTTCATTGATCTGGAAAAAGCCTACGATAGGGTACCGAGAGAGGTCTTGTGGAAGGCTTTGGAGAAGAAAGGAGTTCGTATCGCCTATATTCGAGCAATCCAAGATATGTATGATGAGGCTACAACTAGTGTGAGAACACCGAGTGGGGTCACAGAAGAGTTTCCTATAACTATAGGACTGCACCAAGGGTCAACTTTGAGTCCTTATCTTTTTACCTTGGTCTTGGATGTGCTTACTGCGCATATCCAAGAGCCAGTGCCACAATGCATGCTTTTTGCAGATGATATAGTCTTAGTTGGAGAGTCGAGAGAGGAAATAAATGGGAAGCTAGAGTTATGGAGACGGACTTTGGAAGAACATGGATTTTGTTTAAGCAGGAGTAAGACGGAGTATATGGAATGTAAGTTCAGTAAGAAACATGTTAATGCTAGCTTAGCGGTAAAAATTGGAGATTATATTATACCACAAGTCACACAGTTTAGGTATCTTGGATCTATCATACAAGATGACAGAGAGATAGAAAGAGATGTAAACCATAGGATTCAAGCTGGATGGATGAAATGGAGGAGTGCTTCAGGAGTTATTTGTGATAAAAAAGTGCCTCTCAAGCTTAAGGGTAAATTTATCGCACAGCTATAAGGCCCGCAATGTTGTATGGTACTGAATGTTGGGCGGTAAAAAGCCAACAAGAGCACAAGATCAGTGTTGCGGAGATGAGGATGTTGCGTTAGATGTGTGGCCATACTAGACAAGATAGGATTATGAATGAATGCATTAGAGAGAAAGTAGGGGTAGTATCTATTGTGGAAAAGATGAGAGAATCTCGCCTTAGGTGGTTTGGACATATAAGGAGAAGACCCTTAGAAGCCCCTATAAGAAGAGTAGATCTGGTAGAAAATAGTCCAACACCTAGAGGTAGAGGAAGACCAAGAAAGACTATAGGTGAAACAGTTAAAAAAGATCTAGATTTGAATGACATTTCTGAAGACTTGGTTCAGGATAGGACACAATGGCGTCGTTTGATCCATGTAGCCGACCCCACCTAGTGGGAAAAGGTTTGATTGTTGTTGTTGTTGTTGTTGTAATCTTCTCTATTATGACTAAATTCTGCAAGTTGTGAAGTTGTAGATAAAATCTAAGTACCTTTTTCCACTGAACAAGATAGGAACATATCTAAGGTTAGATATCCTAATATTTTTCATTCCATTGTATTTGGAGGCTGCCATTAGTGAGTAATAATTTCAATTCTCAGATAGAAATGCATTTGATTATTGTCCTAGGCGGTGGTGCTGAAAGGATTTTAATTGCTAGGTTGTAACTATTTTTTAGATAAATTGTATAATCCTAGGGTGCTAAAATGTGGATAAAATTTGAGTAAATTTGAACATATGTTTCAAGTTCTATATTTGATTTTTAAGTACTTTTTATATTTATTTCCTTTTTGTTAGAATTAGTGTTTTTTTAAATATAGGTGCAGCTTCTTTGGGAGAAATGGGAAACTGTAATCATTATGATCAAAATGAATTGGTGACAGACAAAACTTAGTGATTAGCCAAGAAACAAAAATTAGATGACAATGAACTCAATAAGAAGGGACAAACTTCTCAAAGTTTGTAAATAACATATAGATATCTATTTACTCATATTTGAATAATTTTGCAATGTAGGGTTTGATTTTCATATTTAAACCTTTCTTACATTTTTTGATTATTTTATCCGTGAATGTGAAGATTATCTTATTATGATATATATTTTTTTGTGTACTTGAATGTGGACATTTAGATGTATATTTCAAAACACTTTATCTTTTTAGTATTATCAATTTTTTTTAGTCTATAGCTCATTAGGCTCACATAAATTGTTTCTTTTGAATTACTGTAATTAACATAATTTTTATATATATATTTTTAAAAATATTTAGGCTTTTGATCTTTAGGCTAAAAAAAAAATTGTTGATTTTTAAAACAATAAAGATATTGCTATTTATAACTTTTTTTTTAATGAAAGATCACATTGTCTTACATACTACTTTAGTATAGTGCATCATTAAGTAGCATATTGTTACATATGATAGTTGATAAATTGTTTCAGATATAAGCTGTAAGTTATGACTTGAACTAGTGTTACACCCGTGCGATGCACAGGTTATATAAAACATGCTATAATATATTGAATAAATGATAAGTATATTACATAAATTTGAATGTTAATATTAAAATACAATATATAATTAAACAAAATTTAAGACAACTATTACGATATGATAATTTAATAACATATAATATTTACAATAATATATTGATACTACATAACATAGTCTAAGAAGGGAAAACAAACTGTATTTAAAAAGTATAAATATGTTATTGGTCATATAAAATTTGTAACATAGTTCTAATTAATGCAAGTTCAATTGGAAATAAATGTACGTAATGGTCCCAACTTGGACAAGAATAACAACTTCATCAAGGGTTAATTTGCTAATTCCATCCTTTAAAAGCTTTAGGTTGAATTTAAAGCTTCTGAAAGCAATCGCTTTGATCCTGGATAGGATAATCAACTAAATGAGTAATAAGGCATGTAAATGAAACACAAAATAATGAACCAAAATGTTAGAATATCACAAATACCTAAAATGATATAAAGGAGAAAGTTTACTGCCAAGATTAATTGATATTGAGTGGTTGCCTTTTTATAAGAGTTAATATACAAGTGCATCTAAAATTGCCTTTAAAATATATCCCACGTTGACATATATATTTCTAATCCATTATTTAAAATTTACTTGTTTCGGAATAAGCCAGAAAAAATGCAGCCATTAAGCAACTAAAATACAACTATATTTTTTATATAGAGAAATTCTTTAATGCCTTTAGAGCAAGAAATTTCTTTTACTCTATACACTTAAAAAAAATATTATAAAAGAAAGAATATGTATTACACTTAAAATTATATTGTGATACACAATCTTATTCATGCACAAATTTATTAAATACTAAAAGTAGTCTTGCTAACCTTTCTTTCTATATCACTTAAATCTACTATCTAACGATTTTTTTTTTTAAAAAAAAAACTTACACCACCATTTTAAATAAGCCTCCAAGTTAATGCAAAAAAAAAAAAAAGAATAAGAAATAATAAATGCCACATCATGTGAGTTCATTAATCTCATTTGAAACACATATATAAGTTTGTACAACATTTGGTATTAAAATATTAAAGAATAAGATATATAGACTTACCTATTTCAATTTATGAAAGACTTCTTTATACACAATGTTATAAGTTGTGTTAGATGATTCTCCATCAGAAGACATCAAAATCTTTATATCGTCTGGACTTCTAACTCTTGATAATGCCACATATAGCTGCCCATGACTAAAAATTGGTTTTGGAAGATATAACCCAACATGAGAAAGAGTTTGGCCTTGACTTTTATTTATGATCATGGCAAAGCAAACAAGGAATCGTCTTCTTTGAAATTTAATTGGCAACTTGGAATTGGTAGGGACCAAAGTCATCCGAGATACGAAAACAATGTCACCAGGATTGTTGCTAGAGAGCACCTTTGCCTCGATGATATGATTGCCCATTTTAATAATTTGTAGCCTTGTCCCATTGCATAATCCTCTAGATTGATCAATGTTTCTCATAAACATAACTGGGACACCAACTTCAAGTTTCAATCTATGAGTAGGAAGGCCAGAGCAAGAAATTGTATTAAGAAATTCAATTCTATAAATTTCAGCATTGATATTAGAATTTGCATCCTCTTTGCACATGGAGTCAGAACTCAGATATTCTTTATCCTTACTAGGAATTAATGACATCAAGCAGTTGTTAACAAAATCCACACTTTTGACAGCCAGAGCAAGTATGGCTCTATCTTGAAAAAAGTCTTTTGTTGACATGTTGTTTAACAAATTTGGATATGCAAATCCCACAAGTTCAGCAAATGCGTCTGTCGAATTCTTAATCAATATATCATCAGGAATTTCAGTTATCCCTTCACCATCATTGGGTTCTCCTTCCTTGCCATCTCCAATATTTAGAATCCAATCAAAGAATTCCCTCATCTTTTGTATCCCTAACGAAGATGACCCTGATTGTAATCTCATGTTCTTTGTTAAGTATAAAACCTTACAAAAATCCCACAAAGGAGAAGAGTTGATTGTTGCATGAACAATGTCCTATCTACTCCTTTTTGTAATAATCGGCAAAATTTGCCTAAAATCCCCACCAAAAATAATTACCTTCCCTCCAAAAGGTTCATTACGGTCGTTATCGGATTTTGTATGCTAAGTATATCCTTCAAAGTTCTATGATTCTATCTAATGCTTCAAAATAATGTCTATGCACCACTGGCGCCTCATCCCAAATTATTAGCCTTGCCTTAGTTAATAATTCAGCTTGTGGACTTCCTTGCTTTATATTGCAAGTTGAATTCTCATTGATTACCATTGGAAGTGAAAATCTCGAGTGAGCTGTTCTGCCACCGGGAAGTAATAAAGAAACTATTCCATTTGATGTAACATTGATGACAATTTCTCCTCTTGAACGAATTGTCGCTGACAAAGTTTTCTAAATGAATGTATTTCCTATGCCACTATGTCCATAAAGGAAAAAACATTCAACCATGATTATTTGTCACAGCATCCATGATGCAATTAAAAACCTCTTCTGCTCAAATGTGATAATGGCTAGTGTTTTGAACCAGGTTTTGGGTCTATGAGTCTGGAGCAACCCGGTCCGCTAGAATAGTTACCATACATTGTTGCACATTGATAACTGCCTATTTGCTAGGCGTGACTCCCTCGAATGATATAAATGCTAATCATATCCAATAAAAATAGGGATGTGAGCATAAGGAATAACAGTTCTCTGGATCTTAGTCAACATCATTCAATTCGCATTGAATGCTCAGATTCTGAATGTCCTAACACACTCATACATATACCTTGCAAGGTCTCAAAGGTATGGATTCAATCTCCAATCATACACTACCCTCCTTGCACATAAATTGACTTGAGGGTCAGAGTGTCTTTTTGAGATACCCACCCTCGCACCATTGCTGTTACTGCTATGCTATGAAGGAATCCACCATCACCTACCTTTTCAGGTAACCATCAGAACTTAGTTTTGAACATTGGCGTCATATGTGGGAAGAGATAAACTTCTACTCCCATCACCACCATCAATACTTCTATTGCCACCGTCATCATGGTTAACACAAGGAGGAGACAAACCTCAACTAACCAGAATTGCGCTTCTGCTGTGCGCAATGACTGTGGGATTTAAAGGATGTAAACCCAAGTGCAGGTTGTCTCAAGTAATAAATTTCTCGGGAGTCCGAGGTCGATACATAGGGAATTGATGAAGAGAAATTATTTGAGGTAAGAAAAGGATTTGTCACAATAATAAGAATAATAAAACTTGTTCACAATTAAATTTAAGAACTTGCTTGGGTTAGGAGATTCACTCTTGGTAATAAATTAAAGGCAAGATTATTTCTTTTTATAACTCAATTGAAATCCACACACAATGGAGGTTCTAATCAGAACATATAACATTCAAAGTTCAATTATATATGCAATCATATTTATGATTACTTTAATTATCTACCAACATTTGTAAATGAGTTCAAGCATTCACTGTGCCAATCCTATTGTCTACAATAAATCAAGATCTCCATTATACAAAGAAGGTTTCTAAATTGATTGGAAACAAAATACAACACATATAATATCCATTTGATAATATATCATTTAAGCATAAGAAATAGAATAATCTAACTTTATTTCATTACCAAGAGCTTCACTCTTTCACCCAAGCAAGATGAAGATTTAGTTACTCATAGATAAGAAGAAAGAAAGAGAGAAGAAGAGAAAGATGAACATAGCTTCAATTCAGAGCAAGAGAAAATTACAACAAAGGAAAACAATAAACAAGCATAACCATAACTTCTAAAAACTAAGCCTAATACCAAGAGCACTAAATGATTAGCCAATGGTGCCTTTTATAGAGGATTAGTGATACAAAATGACAAGGAGACTGATTAAGAGTAGGTATGGAGTAGGTGGATGAGTGGGTGGAGTGGTTGGATGAGTGGTTGAGTGGTTGGATTATTGAGATTCTTTGTCTCCGAAATCATTCATTGCTTAACTCATGGATGCCATCATCAAATGGAAAAGTCATCTTCATAAAAGTTGTAGATCTGGGTCTTAACTTTCAAGTGTCCAAATTTCAACCCAAATAAGTTCCTACGGCCCGAGTTATGCTCTGATTACTGTATACTGTTCAGGTTCCAGTCACAAAACTCATGTTCTGACTTTCAAGCCTAATTAGCTCCACTAGATGTCTGAATGAGACTTTGAGCTCTTCATCAAAGTTGTAAAGCTTTCTTTCAGCTTTCCTACAAGGTAAAATTCATAATTTTTAGACATTTAGAACTCAAGATATGACCAAAATACAGAAATAGTATAATACCCAAATAATGCTGAAAAAATCAATTAAGTCCAATTTAAGTCCAAACTTACAAAACATAACCAAACTCAATCAATTAAGTACCTAGAGAGTGTAAATGACTAAAAATGAGAGTTTATTAATGTATAAAATATGTGATCATCACGCAACCCACCGTCTGCAAATTGCAGTACAACATCTATCTATGCTACTCATTGATAACTCCATGAAATTGTGTTATTGTGGCCCTATATCTATGTTGTATTGACTTCTTAGTCTTTGTTATTGAGCATAATTGGAAGATTTTAAGCTAAATTCATTGATTTCAATTGTGATATCTTTCTATATGTTTTCTGAGCAAATTGGTATAATTTTTCCTATGATTATGTGAACTTACTATTGTCATTAATCTGATGACTTCTTAATTGCAGGAAAGGCTCAAAAAGAGAATAATGATCAAGGACTTAAAGTTGCATTGGAAGAGAAAGCACTAGATGAAGTTCAGCATTCAGTGCCGCGGCGTGGGTAAGTTAGCACCGTGGCATGTGTCAGTCCCCTATTCAGGCAGAGAGCTACGCATTTTGAGTGTCGCGATGTGAAGAATGAGCTCCGTGGCGTGCTTGACCTAATTTCAACATGCACCGCGACGTAACATGTTGAGTGTCGCGACATGAAACAGATTTCTGAAGCATATAAATACTGTTCTATCAGATTTCAAAGGGAGAACATTTTTGTTTTTAAAAACACAGCTGCTAGGGTTTATTTGTGACACTGAAAGGAAGCTAAAAAGACCAAAGTTGGAGGCCAAATCCTTCCACAAGGAGGATTCAAGCACCAAGGACTACCATTATTGAGCTTGCAACTTCCTCTCCTTTAACTTCCTCTCTATTCTGATCATGACAATGAATATTTTTGATATATTTTTGTTTGTCATGAGTGGCTAGTCTGTGTATGGGGATTTCTTTGGATCCTTATATGAATATTGATGATTTTGTAAACCTTTAAGTTAATATATGTGATTTACGATTGTTCAATCATATTGTTCCTAATGCTTTTGAATATTTGGTCAATATTTAATATGTTTTGATTAAATCTAATGAACCTAGACATAGGAAGTTAGATTTAAGGTCATATGTATGATTGATGTATGTTTAATTTCATTCAATTGGCTTGAATAAATTAATTAGCTAATAGGATAGAAATATACCAATTAGTCATGCATGACTATTGTTGAGACTTATTCTTAATGAGTGGAATTTAATCTAGATCTCATGGACACATAGTGACTAGGTAAATGACACATGATTAAATGACCTAGACATAGGCTTTTAACTGAATAAGATTCTCAAGCCAACAAATTCCTTATCATATATGTTAATAAAGAGGTTTGCATATCATCAATTGAAGTAGAAGGTGAAGAAGGATTCCTTATTCTTTAATCAACAATTATAATTCCAATTAGCTAGCATTTAAATTTTTCCATTAGTTTACACACAACTTTCTCAATTTGAATGTTCTTAGATAGAAATTATTAAGCTATTGGTTAACAATTAGTTCTGAATTAGCAACAGTCCTTGTGGGAACAATATCTAACTCTTAGCTATATTGTAAAGTGCGATCTGTGCACTTGAGGTAAGCAAAAGAGCGACAAGTTTTTGGCATCGTTGTCGGGGACTACAACATAATTTCAGTAGAACTAATATTAACAACGAGTTTAATTAGTTCTAGTGTAAGTTTCTGTTATACATATTAATTTAAGTTTCAATTCTTTATTTGTATCAGATAAGTTTTAAGATGATGGAAGAAGCCGCTACGCACGAGGTGGAGGACGATAGTTGCACAAGGCCACTAAGGGAGTTTGCTACTCCTCAGATGGATAATTTGCAATCCAGCATCAGACATCTTGCCATCCGAGCAAACAACTTCGAGATTAAGCCGATCATTATCCAAATGATCTAAACTTCTGTACAGTTTGGCGGCTTATCTAATGAAGATCCCAATGCGCATCTCTCCAACTTCCCTAAAATTTGTGATACTTTTAAGCACAACGAAGTGTCTGAGGATGCTATTCGCCTAAGGCTTTTTCCTTTCTCTTTAAGGGATAGAGCCAAAAGCTGGTTGCACTCTCTTCCAGTGGGATCAATGATAACTTGGGCGAAGGTATGTACCAAATTTCTAAATAAATACTTCCCTTTGGCCAAGACTGTGGAGATGGTGAATGATATTACATCATTCACTCAGACTGAATCGGAATCCCTGTATGAAGCCTGAGAAAGGTACAAGGATCTTTTGAGAAGGTGCCTACATCATGAGATACCACCTTGGCACTAAATCTACTCATTTCACAAGGGCCTGCTACCACACCACTGCCTGATAGTTGATGCTGCAGCCGGAGGCTCTTTGTTGAGCAAATCTTTCAATGAAGCCTTCAAAATTTTGGAGGAATTAGCTGCTAATAGCTATCAGTGGCCTGCTACAACAAACACTCCATGAAGGGTCGTTGGACTTCATGAAGTAGATGCATTAACCTTGCTATCTGCACAGGTTGTAGCTCTAGCAACTAAGATGGCAGTATGGGACATCATGCTCCCCAGAGCCCGTTCGTGTTGTGCGACAAATGTGGTGATATCCATTTAAGTGATAGATGCCCTACCACTTCTGAAAGTGCACATTATGTGGGGAACTACCGATTATCATATAATAACCCATACACCAATCAGTATAATCCTGGATGGAGGAACCATCCAAACTTTTCTTGGAGGGATAATCAAGGAGCCTCTTCCTCAGCACCTATAGCTGAGCGACCTTATAATCCTCCTGAATTCCCCTCACAACCCAGACAACCGAATCAAGAAAAGAAACCATCTTAAAGATATGTTCATGCAGTTGATGGTGAAAACTGATACCTTCATGACAAAGACAAAAGCTTACTTAGCAAAGAATGACTCAATGATACAGAGCCAGTCGGCTTCTATGAGGGCTTTGGAAACTCAGGTGGGGCAATTAGCAATTGTAATCAATAACAGGCCCCCAGACACTTTCCCGAGTGATACAGTCAATAATCCAAAAGGCACCTCAACTGATCATTGCAAGGTGATCTCTCTGAGAAGTGTGAAGGATATTGAAGGTAATCCGAAAACAAAGTTGTTGGAAGAAGAGATTGAAGTTGATAAAGACCAGGAGATGGTGGGTAAAGAAAGCCAATTGAATGAAGAAGTTGTCCACAAAATAGTGGAAGATAAGAAAGGTGAAGAGAAGCCTGATAACAATAAGGTAGAAAACAAGCCTTATATTCATCCTTTACCTTTTCTAAGCAAGTAAATTAAGCACAAAATGGATGAACAGCTCAAGAAATTTTTAGAAGTTTTCAAGAAACTTCACATCAACATCCTTTTTGCTGAAGCTTTAAAGCAGATGACCAGTTACGTCAAGTTCATGAAGGACATCCTTTCAAAGAAATGTAAGCTGGATGAGTTTGAAACGGTAGCATTATTTGAAGAATGCAGTGTCATCTTGCAATAGAAGCTTCCCCATAAGTTGAAAGATCCGGGGAGCTTTACTATTCCTTGTGCCATAGGAGAGAACTTCCTTGGCCAAGCATTGTGCGATATGGGGGCAAGTATTAATCTCATACCCCTATCCATATTCCAGAGGTTATGTTTGGGGAAATGCAAGCCCACATCCGTAATCCGTCAGCTAGCCGATCATTCTTATACTTATCTAAAGGGAATAATGGAAGATGTCCTAGTAAAAGTGGACAAGTTCACTTTCCCTGTGGACTTCGTGATTCTGGATTTGGAAGAAGATCATAGGGTCCCTTTGATCCTAGGCAGACCGTTCCTGGCCACAGGGAGAACACTCATAGATGTGAAAAAAGGAGAATTGACTATGAGAGTTCAAGATCAAGAGGTACTTTCAACATTTTTAAAGCAATTAAGTTTCCTCAAGATCAGGAAGAGTGTTCTTATGTTGGAATATTGGATAACATCATTGATGACGTATTCCAAGCTAATATTCCTAAAGATTATCTTGCTTTGGCTTTGACTTCTTCAACTGATAATGATGAAGATGCTAGGGATGATGTGTTGGATTACATCAAGCACCTTGATGCCATCCCTAAGCAATATCGATCGCCCAAGTTTGAAGCCTTGGAGTCCAATGCAACAAAGGAGGCTTCTAAGCCTTCCATTGAGGAACCTCCAAGGCTAGAGCTAAAGCCTCTTCATAACCATCTACATTATGCTTATTTGGGAGCAACCTTCACCCTGCCAGTAATCATATCATCTGCCCTCTTAGAAGATCAAACGAAAAAACTTCTTCGTGTGCTTAGAAAATACAAGCATATTATTGGATGGACTATTGCCGATATTCAAGGCATTAGCCCTTCCATATGTGTGCACAAGATCTTGCTAGAGGACAATCAGAGAGGTGTTGTGGAACACCAAAGGAGGCTGAATCCAATAATGAAAGGAGTGGTGAGGAAGGAAATAATCAAGTGGCTAGATGCAGGGATAATTTACCCTATTTCTGACAGCCCCTAAGTATCCCCAATTCAGTACATGCCAAAGAAAAATGGCATGACAGTAGTCACGAATGAAAATAATGAGTTTATTCCCTCTCGGAAAGTCACTGGATGGAGGGTATGCATGGACTACCATAAACTGAACAAGGCCACACGAAAAGACCACTTCTCGCTTCCTTTCATTGACTAGATGTTGGATCGTCTGGCAGGAAAGGCCTATTACTGCTTTTTGGATGGTTATTCTGGATATAACCAAATTGCCATAGCGCCGGAGGACCAAGAAAAGACAACATTTACTTGTCCTTATGGTACATTTGTGTTTAGAAGGATGCCATTTGGGCTATGCAATGCTCTCGTAACTTTTCAACGTTGTATGATGTCCATCTTCGCGGATATGATTGAGCATGGCCTAGAAATGTTTATGGATAACTTTTTAGTATTCAGAGATTCATATGAGAGCTGTTTACAGACCTTATCATCTGTGCTGAAAAGATGTGAAGAAACTAACCTTGTCCTCAATTGGGAAAAATGCCACTTTATGGTCCAAGAAAGCATAGTTCTTAGCCATAAGGTTTCTATCAAGGGGATGGAAGTGGATAAGGCAAAAATAGATGTGATTGAGAGGCTTCCTCCGCCTAACTCTGTAAAAGGAATCCATAGTTTTCTTGGCCATGCAGATTTCTATAGGAGGTTTATAAAAGACTTTTCGAAGATAGCCAAGCCTCTCTGCAACCTGCTGGAGAAAGACATCCAATTTATCTTTGATGATTTGTGCCAGGTTGCATTTGAGGAGCTGAAGAAGAAACTGGTCTCAACACTAGTAATCATCACTCCAGATTAGGACTTACTATTCAAGCTCATGTGCAATGCCAGTGACTATATTATGGGTGCAGTGTTGGGTCAGAGAAAAACAAGGTGTTTTGCTCTATTTATAATGCAAGCAAAACACTTAACGATGCCCAACTAAACTACACCACAACAGAAAAAGAGTTATTGGTCGTGGTCTTTGCATTCGATAAGTTTCGAGCTTACTTAATGGGGACTAAGGTGATTGTTTATACTGATCACTCCGCCATTAAGTATTTGATCAGCAAGAAAGATGTAAAACCACGTTTGATCAGGGGTATTGCTATTACAAGAATTTGATCTGGAGATTTGTGACAAGAAAGGTGCAGAGAATCAAGTTGCATATCACCTTTCTAGACTTGAAAATGAGGACCATCAAGTTGAACTGCTCACGATTAGAGAGACATTTTTAGATGAGTAGCTTTTTGCAACCACTGCTCAGTCATGTCTATGGTATGCAGACATGGTCAACTGCATAGTGTGTGGTGTGTTGCCTCATGATTTGACTTCTCACCAGAAGAAGAAATTCTTGCATGATGTCAGGTACTATATCTGGGACGAGCCATTTTTGTTCAAACAGTGCTCTGACCAGATGTTGAGGAGGTGTGTACCTATGGAAGAAATGGAGTATATCCTGAACCAATGTCATGCTTCTCCATATGGTGGACACTATAATGGTGAGAGGACATCTGCAAAGGTGCTCCAATCTAGCTTTTATTGGCCATCTCTCTTTAAGGATGCACATTTCTTTGTGACAAGGTGTGAGCAATGTCAATTTGGGGAATATCTCAAGAAGGAATGAGATGCCCCTAAATTTTATTCTGGAAGTTGAGATCTTTGACGTCTGGGGCATAGATTTCATGGGCCCCTTCATTCCCTCCTATGGGAACCTATATATTCTTGTGGCTGTGGACTACGTGTCCAAATGGGTGGAGGCATGTGTTTTTCCTACCAATGATGCTAAGGTAGTGATAGGCTTCATGAAGAAATACATATGCACCGATTTCGGAACACCTAGGGCCATTATAAGTGATGGAGGGTTCTACTTTTGCAACAAGTCCTTTGAAGCTCTTCTTACTAAGTATGGGGTAACCCATAGGATTGCCACTGCCTATCACCCACAGACAAGTGGGCAGACAGATGTGTCCAATCGCGAGATTAAGTGAATTTTGGAGAAAGCAATGTGTCCTTCTAGAAAGCATTGGTCAAAAAGACTAGATGATGCACTGTGGGCTTATAGGACTGCCTATAAGAGCCCCATTGGTATGTCTCCATATAAGTTGATATTTGGGAAGGCATGTCATTTGCCGGTTGAGCTTGAACATAATGCATACTGGGTAATCAAGCAACTGAACTTCAACTTACGAGCTGCTGGGGAGAAAAGATTATTGCAACTCAATTAGCTTGATGAATTTAGGCATCAAGCATATGAGAATGCAAAGTTGTATAAGGAGAAGGTGAAATTCTGGCATGACAAGAAGATCGTGCAAAAGAAATTCAAAGCAAGTCAGCAAGTTCTCCTTTACAACTCTAGGCTTAAATTGTTTCCCGGGAAGCTTAAATCTAGGTGGTCGGGACCCTTTGAGGTATGGAGAGTGTTCCCTCATGGAGCAGTGGAGATAGCTCCCCTGGATGGTTCATCGAGCTTTAAGGTTAATGACCAGCGCCTAAAACTTTACTATGGAGGAGAGATTCAAAGAAGGAAGACCTCCCTCACTTTGACAACTCCAACATGATGTCTGTATAGTCCTGTCGGAACTATAAATAAGGCCCTTTTTGGAAGGGAACCCAATCGTGTAATATTAGGTGTTTTAAGTCTTAAATATGTTAATATGTTGATTTTGTAGTTTGATTAAGTTTTTGTTGTACAAACTGTGTTTTAACCCTTTGAGCAAGTTTTGCAAGTGTTGGAGGCTGGAAATGTGCAAAAAGAGCAGCAGAATGCGAAATTCTATAGAATTCTGCAGGTTGGCCTCTCACGCTGCGGCGTGGTACTTGTCATGCCGCGGCACCCGTAGTGCATCAGCCAAAATCCAGAGAGCAAGGCACCGCGGCGCAACACACTCACCGCCACGACGTGAAAAAAAAAATAAATAATAAATAATAAAATAATAATAATAATAATAATAATAATAACAATAATAATAATAATTATAAATTCTGTGGTAATTAATGCACGCCGTGGCGTCACAAAGCAAATGCCGCGGTGCGCTGCGGCCTTTGGGTTTAAGGGTCGCGGTGTTTGGTTATCCTTTTTACTTTTCAGTTAAAATTCTCTATTTCTCTGCGATTCCCTGCCTTCTTCTTCCTGATTTCTTGCCTCCCCAAGCTTTATTTCTTCTTTATGCAATCCTTAATCAGGTATATATAAGTTTACTTGTTTTATTTTGATTTATTTATAGTGTTTTCTGTGTTCTGTGCATCTCTGTTAATTTTTGAACTCACGTCGCGATGTTTCCTGTTAATGCCGCGGCGTCGTGCTTAAATTATGTTGAATGCCGTGACGTGTCAATGCAGTGCTGCGGTGTAAGGTTGTATTATGTTGAATGCCGCAACATTTCTTGTTTACACCACGACGTTGTACTTAAATTTTGATGGATGCCGCGGCGTGGCCATGAAACGTCGTGGCGTGTATTCTAATTAGCTTGAATGCCGCATTGTAGGGTTGAACGCCGCGGCATGTGGTTTCAATTTTTACAGAATTGACTATTTTCACTACTTCTTTTATCTTATTGATTCAATTCTAACAGAGTGTCTTTTGACAAGTACCATAGGTCCTAAACGTCAAAGAGGAGAGAGCAGTCGTCAGCGCAGGGAGCCTTCTCCCGCGCCTCTATATTTTGACAGGAGGATTTTTGTCTCAGCTGTTGCGGCTCAAACGTACATGGTCACGATCACCCAGACCATTATAGCAGAGCGTGGATTCTCCTTCTCTAGGGCTATCCACCCTGAGGTTGAGGGTCTGCTCAACGAGCTCAACTAGAGCTAATTTACTCGGCATCCAGAGGATTCAGCTGTTCTCCCTATCGTTTGCGAATTCTATGCGAACGCCCTCCATGCTGTAGAGGGAACTTCTATTGTGCGTATTCGGGGACGCAATGTACCCTACACCGCAGTCGCCGTCAAAGCTGCTTTGGGATTGCTTGAGCCCCCGCCCTTGTGCTACTATGCTGCCTTCTGCAAGTAGGAGCCAGTTGAGGGCATCGATCTTGCTATTGTCATAGCCCGGATCTGTCGGCCTGAATCCCAGTCGGTGCAATGGGTCATGAGTATCCAGACCAACAGGCCTCGGTACTTTCGCCGATCATGTTTGACATCGGAGGCACGGGTTTGGTATCATTTTATTAACACTTGTATCCTCCTGTCTACTAACCTATCTAAGGTAACATGTGATTGGGCCATTCTTATTTACTCCATCCTGGAGTGCCGTCGCATTGACGTTGCTCAGATCATCCATGATCAGATCTGGTAGTGTATATGAGAGCTGACCAGCCTCTTCTTTCCATGCTAGATTCACACTCTTTGCATCCGGTAGCAGGTGCAATGGGGGCCGCATGAGGAGCTTGCAGATGATAAACAGCCTCTCAATGACTCATTTATGGAGCGTAATAAGCCTATATTTTATATCATTTAATTGAACAAATTGTGGTGATTTTCTTGTATTTTCGGACGAGTTTTAGTTGGATCCTTTTCTTTATCTTTGTTTTTGCAGATTTAGAAAGGTGTAATACATTTGGAGTAAAAGCAAGCGAAGATATTGAGTTTTCAAGGCAAAAGAGGACCATTCTAGCTTTGGTAGGATTCTGTGTCAGTTCAAGAGCGATTAAGGACTTAGACGTGGCCATGTCTAACTTGAATGAAACTTCTGACTTGAGACACGGCCGTGTCTCCCACTCACACAATCGTACCATCCAAAAGGCGTGCACAAAAGCTATTTTTACAAGAGACACGGCCGTGTCTCTCACTCACACGATCATGTCTCCCAAAACTTAGTGATTAAGGAACCTGCGTAAGCCATGATGTCATGAGACACGACCGTGTTTCTCACTCACACGGCCGTGTCTCATGACACACGACTGTGTCTCCACTGTTCAAGCAAATCACATGACCGTGTCTAAAGGATAGGAAGCTTCTGATTTCATATTTTAATGAGACACGACCGTGTCTCCAAATGACAAGGTCGTGTGAGTACTGTTCACTCAGATTTCTATAAATTGGAGGCTGCCCTGCTGAAGGAAAACGGTTCGAATTTTGAAATTCTCTTTTAAGTTAGTTATTAGTTTTTCATTTTCTCTCAATTTCTCTAAGGTAGGAAGGCTTCAGATGGAGAATTTCTTGTAGGTTTGAAGTTCTTAATCTCTGCAAAGGGATTTTGATCTTTCTTTCTCTCTTGTTTTTCTCCTTTCTTTAATTTTCTTTTCATGGAATTGCATCTTATTTTGAGTTTGTTTGTAGTTAATATGTGTGGCTAAACTCATAACTAGAGCTATGAGGGATCTTGAGTTCTTAATTATGTGGATCTGATTTCTAATTTAATGATGGTAATTTCTTTGTGGGTTTATTATATTGCTTGCATTCTTATCATAACTTGATCACTTGTGGCATATGTTAATTCATTGTTTGATCTGTGACCATCCTCACTCAATGAGTGGATCTATATTATAAGCCTAGGATTATATTGGTGAATGACCAAACATCAATTTTTTTTACTAATAGAAATGACGGGATGTTGGTTCATCTCTTGAATTGAAGCTTAACACATTCTTAATTAATTCAACTAAATGACCAAATAGGTAGGTTAAATTAAGAATAGAATATTGTTTCATCCATGACCATTGGGATTCAATGGCAAATAAGAGAATAATGGCAAAAGAATTACCTGTATCATAATTGAAAGAAGATCTAAATAATGAAACTCAAGTGAACCTTGTGCTCTAGTACCTCTCTATCTTTATTTATCTTTTTTTTATTTAGTTGATCTTTATTTTCTTTATTAGTTTTCTAGATTTAATTTAGATCTTGCATATCTTTTCGGCTGCCAAAATAAGAATTTTTTTTTACAATTTTAGTAATTATCACTTATTCCTAGTGGGATCGATATTGGACTCAAAGTCCTATATTACTTGGTGATAGAGTGCACTTGTTCTTAGTGTATCTTTTGCACATGTCAAGTTTTTGGCGTTGTTACCGGGAAATAAGTTTGGTAATATTATAGGGGTAAAGTTCTAGTTAATTTAGACAAACTTTTCTTTTAATTTTATTTTATTTGCTTTATTTACTTTTATTATTGTGTTATGTTTTTGTTTATCTTTATTTTTTATTATTTGTTTTATTATTATTATTATTATTATTTTGTTTTTATTTTGTCACTTTTATTTTATTTTTGTTTTTGTTTATTTATTTTTAAGTTTTATTTATTTATGCATTCTAACTTTTTATTTATGTCATTTATTTATGCTTTTTAATTTTTTTAATTTTTATTTTATTTTTTTTACGCTTTCTATTTTTATTTTTATTTATTTATGCTTTATGTTTCTATTTTTTTTATTTTCAATTTGTTATTTCATTATCTTTTTTCGCTAACTATCTAACTTTCTAACTTATTAACCTTCTAACATTTTAATTTACCTTTATTAACTACTTATTAATATATATTTGGTGGTTAGTTCTTACCACATCTAAGTTAATATATATTTAGTGGTTGATTTTTACCATATCTTTGTTAATATTTTATTTTCGTTTTTATTATTTAATTTGATTTGATTTAATTTTTTTTTTTTTTTTAGTTAATTTTAATTTTTTTTTATTTTTTATTTTTGTTAATCTCTTATTTTTTTGTTTATTTTACTTGTATTTTTTTATCTTTTAATTACTTTGTTACTTTTAATTAAAAAAAATTAAAAAAAGAGAGAAATTGAGTTTCTCGATCTAACATTTGTCACTTGTCACTTGCTCATTTTTTTTATTTATGCTCACTCGCTCTCAGTTTCTTGATCTAACATTTGATCCAGAAAATAAGAAAACAACTCGCAGGTTAAGGAAGCAAACTCATATTGCAGCTGTGACGGAAAACATAAAAAGGATGGAAGGACCAGTAATTGAGGTGAATCGTGACGAACGAGTTGCCCTAGCAGAAAGAACCATGCTTAAGTACTCCATGCCTACTGCTGAAGGGTATGGATAGAGTATTATAAGACCAGTTGTGGTAGCTAACAATTTTGAGATTAAACCAACATTGATCTCCATGATTCAAAATTTTGTTCAGTTTGGTGGATTGCCTTCAGACGATCCAAATCATCATTTGGCCAGGTTCTTGCAGTTATGTAACACTATAAAATATAATGGAGTGACAAAAGATACAATTCGATTGCGACTCTTTCCTTTCTCTCTTAGGGATAGGATGAGTCAATGGTTAACGTAACTATCACGGGGTTCCATCACTACATGGGAATAATTGACACAACAATTTTTGGCAAAGTGGTTTCCTCCCTCAAAATCTGCTAAATTAAGGAATGACATATCTTTTTTTGTGCAATTTGACATAGACACTATCTACGAAGCTTGGGAGCGCTTTCAAGAGCTATTAAGGAGATGTCCACACCATGGATTTCTCGTCTGGCAGCAGGTCCAGATTTTTTATAATGTTTTGTCTTCTGCAAACCATTCACTCATTGATGTTGCTGCGGGAGGTTCACTTTGGAGGAAAACACTTACTCAAAGCCAGACATTGATTGAAGAAATGGAACTGAACAGTTATCAATGGCAAAATGAGCGCAAAATTCTTAAGAAACCAGTAAGTATGAATGCTGTAAACTCTTCCACTGACATTATGAGTCAATTGGAAGCATTGACGAAAAAGGTGGAGACTTTGATGGTAACAAACAGTGCAACCCCGCTACTCAATTATGAAGCATGTGGTGGATAGGGACATATAAGTGCAAACTATCAAATAGGTAGTCCCTTTGCACCTGAGCCTGAACAGCAAATTTTGTTGGTAATTCCAACCGGAAGTAGTATAATCCATATGCCAATACATACAATCCTGGTTGGAGGGACCACCCTAATTTTAAATGGAGAAATCAACAAGGCTATCCGCAGAATCAGCAGAGAGGCCCACAACCACCACCAGGTTTTCAAGCACTTGCAGAGAAACAAAATTTTAAAAATCTTGTAATGAAATACATGCAGAATTTAGAAGCCAGAATAAAGACCATGGAGACTCAAATCAGTCAGTTGACCACTCTGATGTCAGAAAAGGCACCAGGATCTTTGCCTAGTGCTACTGAAACTAACCCAAAGGAACAGGTGAAGACAATCACTTTGAGAAGTGGTAAAGATCTTGGGGATCTTTCTAAGAACAAAGAAGAACACGTGTAAGAACATGAAGATACTCTTGATGAGCCAAATATTGCAGAAAAGAAAAAGACCAATGAAGCACCTCCTATGGTGCATGTCTGTGAGCCACAAAAGCCATCCATTCCATTTCCTCAGAGGCTCCAGAATACCAAGTAGGACAAACAATTTGCAAAATTCTTGGAGATGTTCAAGAAATTGCAGATTAACATTCCGTTTGTAGAAGCTATTTCCCAAATGCCAAAATATGCAAAGTTCTTGAAAGAGATTCTTTCAAACAAACGCAAGCTTGAGGAATATGAGACAGTCAGACTAAATGAGGAGTGTTCTGCCATCCTATTAAAGAAACTACCACCGAAAGTAAAAGATCCAGGGAGTTTTACTATTCCTTGCTCTATTGGTAATTCTTATTTTGAGAAAACATTATGTGATTTAGGTGCCAGTATAAATTTGATGTCTTTCTCTGTATTTAAGAAATTGGGAATGTAGGAACCAAAGCCTACAAACATTTCTTTGCAATTGGCTGATAGATCAATTACTTATCCTCGTAGTGTGTTGGAGGATGTCTTGGTAAAGGTGGACATGCTCATCTTTCCAGCTAATTTTATTGTGTTAGACATGGAGGGGGATTTTAAGGTCCTAATCATACTTGGGCAACCATTCCTCGCTACTAGAAAGACTATGATTGATGTCTATCAAGGAAAGTTGATATTGCGATTAAATGATGAGGAATTTGTTTTTAATGTTTTTAATTCTGTTAAGTATCTTAGTTCTTATGAATCATGTAATTGCATTAATTCTATTGATATTGTGGATAGTATTGTGAGTTCATGTTTGCAGGATTCATCGACCGATGATGTTCTGGAAAGGGTTTTGACCATGGTCACCCATGACCTTGAGAATGATGAAGAAGTCACAGAAATGATAACGCGGTTAGAAGTTGGCATGTCTGTTAATAGACGAAGTTGGGGGTATTATGAGGATTTAGATAGGAAAGACATTCCTACCCTAAAACCCTCAATTAAGGAGCCTCCCGAACTTGAGCTCAAGCCCCTACCCTCTAATTTAAAGTATATTTTTCTAGATCCTTCATCAAATTTACCTGTGATTATCTCTATTTTACTTTCAGATCAAACAGAGGAGAACTCATGAGAGTATTAAAGGATAACAAGAAAACATTTGGGTGGATCATTCATGACATTATGGGCATCTACCCTACCATATGCACCCACAAAATTCATATAGAGGCACAGAACAAGCCGCTTGTGTAACCAAAAAGGCGCCTCAATCCAAACATGAAAGATGTTGTAAAGAAAGAGGTAATAAAGTTGTTTGACGCAGGTATCATTTACCCTATCTCTGATAGTCCTTGGGTAAGTCCAGTGCAAGTGGTACCTAAAAAGGGGGTACAACAGTTATAGAAAATGAAAAGAAAGAACTCATTACTGTTAGAAATGTGACTGGGTGGCGTATATGCATTGATTATAGGAAATTAAATTATGCCACTTGGAAAGATCACTTTCCCTTACCCTTCATTGATCAAATGTTAGAGAAACTTTCAGGTCATGCATTTTTCTGTTACTTGGATGGATATGTTGGCTATATGCAAATACCTGTGGCACTTGAGGATGAGAAAACCACTTTTACATGCCCATATGGTATATTTGCATATAGACAGATGCCCTTTGGATTGTGTAATGCACTGCTACTTTTTAGCGGTGTATGATGACCATTTTTTCTGATTTGATAGAGGATTAACGATGCAGGACCACTAGCCTTGTTTTGAACTGGGAAAAATGTCAATTTATGGTACAAAAGTGCATTATTTTAGGGCATAAAATTTCGCCCAAAGGTATGGAGGTTGATCAGGCAAAGGTGGAAGTAATCGCGAAATTACCCCCACCTAAATCTGTTAGGGCCATTCGAAGTTTTTTAGGACTTGCAGGTTTTTATAGGAGGTTTATCAAGGACTTTTCAAAAATTGCCAAACCAATGACTAACCTACTAATGAAGGATGCACCATTTAATTTTTCTGATTCTTGTTTAAATGCATTTCTTTTCTTAAAGGAAAAATTAACTAGTGCAACCATCATTGTTGCCCCTGATTGGTCCTTACCTTTTGAACTCACGTGTGATGCAAGTGATATAGCAGTTAGGGCTATTTGGGCCAAAGAAAAAGTAAAATTTTTCAAACTATTTACTATGCTAGCCGTGCTCTGAATGAGGCACAAAGAAATTATACTAGCACATAAAAAAATTGCTAGCGGTAGTATTTGCTTTTGATAAATTTCGCCCTTACCTTATTCTTTCTAAGGTTATTTATTATACTAACCATTCTGCTATTAAGTATTTGCTTGCTAAATAGGATGCTAAGTCAAGGCTGATCTGGTGGGTTCTTTTGCTATAAGAATTTGATATTGAGATACGTGATAAAAAGGGGACAAAGAATCTTATAGCTAACCACCTATCTCGATTAGATAAGGAGGTGTTAGAGCCCTCTACTGAGCGAGCCATAAATGAATTATTCTCTGATGAGCGCCTCTTTGTAGTCTCCCATTTACTATGGTATGCTGATTTTGTTAACCTCCTCGCAGGTAATATCCTTCCATCAGATCTCAATTATCAACAAAAGAAGAAATTCTTGTCTGTTGTTAAGCAATATTTGTGGGAGGATCCATACTTGTTTCAGATTTGTGTTAATAATGTTATTAGGAGATGCATTCATGGTAGTGATAGTCATTCCATTCTTGAACATTGTCATGCTAGGGAAACTGGTGGCCACTTTGGTCCTACTAGAACTACACACAAGGTGTTGCAATATGGATTTTATTGGCCAGCCTTGTTTAAGGATGCATTTGAATTTGTTCGATCTTGTGACAAATGTCAACACAGTGGTAACATCTCTAGGAAACAAGATTTGTCATTGAGTGGCATTTTGGTTTGTGAACTTTTTGATGTCTGGGGCATTGATTTCATGGGCCCTTTCCAAAGTCTTTTTCTAACAAATACATTCTTGTTGCTATGGATTATGTTTATAAATGGGTTGAGGCAGTGGCATTGCCTACTAATGATGCTCGAGTGGTGGTAATATTTTTGAAACAAAACATTTTTACTAGATTTGGTACACCCCGAGCAATCATAAGTGATAGTGACACTCATTTTTGCAATAAACAATTTGACAATCTTTTGAGCAAATATGGTGTCACGTATAAAGTCGACACTTCTTATCATCTACAAACAAGTGGCCAAGTGGAGGTTTCAAACCGTGAATTAAAAAAGATTTTAGAAAGGACTGTTAATGCATCTCATAAAGATTGGTCTTTGAAGTTGAATGATGCATTGTGGGCTTATAGAACTGCTTTCAAAACACTCATTGGCATGTCCCCTTATAAACTTGTGTTTGGTAAAACTTGTCACTTACCTGTGGAACTAGAACATAGAGCATATTGGGCACTTAAATTTTTTAATTTTGATATGAATGCTACAGGTGCACAACAATGTGACCAGCTCAATGAGCTGGATGAACTTTGTCTTGAGGCATATGAGAATGCTAAGCTCTATAAGGAGAGAACGAAAAAATAGCATGACATACGTATTCAACAACATAGGTTTAAGATTGAGGGATCAAATTCTTGTTTATAACTCATGTCTTCGTCTCTTTCCAGGAAAACTGTGGTCAAAATGGTATGGACCATATACGGTTATTGGAGTATTTCCACATGATGTGCTTGAAGTAATGAAAGAAGGCCAACAACCTTTCAAGATAAATGGGCAAAGAGAAAAACATTATCAAAAAGGAGTTGAGACTGAAAACCACTCTATTTGCCTCACTTAGGTTTAGCTTCAGCAATCGTCAAGCTAGTGACAATTAAACAAGCACTAATTGGGAGGCAACCCAATCATACATGCTTTAGTTGTTTTTATTATTTTTTTTATTTTGGTTGTTCAGGATCTGTTGCGGCATTGGCTTTTGTGCTTCTCGTCTCCCTGACATTTTCTCACTCTTCATCAAGTTGTGTTTCTCTTTTCTTTGCCCTTTCATTTCTTTCTTTTCCACAATGAGGACAATGTTTATCTTAAGTGTGGGGGGTACTGTATTTTATAAAAAAAATGCACAATTGATAAACACTTGAGTAATGCTGATATTTGAGCTGGAATTGTGTGTTAATTGCTTGATTTATTCTAAGCTGATAGAGATTTGTTGAAAAGGGAAATCCAATGATCATGAGATGATTTTGTAAAGCGATCTTTTTCAATTGAGAAAAGTGAAGTTTAGCATCTTACTTAGAAATTAGTCATGTCTGCTTGCTTTATCAACTTAGCCAAAAAGTGAGTTTTGAGCTTTAATAGTTGATTTTTTTTTTCTGGAGTAAGTTTTCTCTTGATTAACGTGTACTAGAACTTACTTTGATATCTTGTTAAAACTTTATTAATTCACATACATACTTGAATATGATTAAGGCAATTAGGCTTTATTCTTTCTTGACTTTCAGACTTGTATTGATAAAATAACCCCTTAATTGCCTAATTTGAGACTGAAATTAATTTCTTTGAATACCCAATTGAATAATCAGGTTAAATTACTTGGAGCATCTAATGTGTTGAATTAAAAGTCTTGAAAAGTTGTTATATCTTCAAGGGTATCTATATATATATATATATATATATATATATATTAAAAAATATTATATGAAAAAAAAAATTATATGAAAAAAAAGAAAAGAATTATTGGTAAATAAATGATGAAAATGCTGAGTTGAAATTGAGAATTGGTAAAATCCTTGTGCATCATGCTTTATTCATCTTTTTAGCCCGATTCTGCTTTGAATTGATTTATCCATGAACATTCTTTACCCTTAATTTTCTTTTTCCTACCTTCTTTACCCTTGGCCCTATTACAACCAAATAAAATCCTTTTGATTCTTGTTATGTATGTGAACTTGGAAGTGGAGATGAGATTGATAGGCAAGCTTATGGTTTTGCATTTTTCTCGAGAAATTTGAATGATTTCTTTGTCCTTAAACACTTGAGCGATGGAAAGATGAGTAATCTCATATGTTTGGTGAAGAGAAAAGTTGTAAGCTAGACTAAAGAATCTTATCGTTTTAAATGTTGAATGATCTTGATTGATTGGATTTGATTGCTGAACTTGGACTTTTTTAATGTGAAATTTCCCTTGATTCATGTTTCTGGATGTTGAGTTTGATCTTGCTGTTAATTCCTATTCTTTGCTTGAGGACAAGCAAAGCTCAAGTGTGGGGGAGTTGATAAGCCTATATTTTATAACATTTAATTGAACAAATTGTGGTGATTTACTTGTATTTTCAGACCAGTTTTAGTTAGATCCTTATCTTTATCTTCGTTTTTGCAGATTTAGAAAGATGTAATACATTTGGAGTTAAAACAAGCGAAGATACCAAGTTTTCAAGGCAAAAGAGGACCATTCTAGCTTTGGTAGGGTTCTGTGTCAGTTCAGGAGCGATTAAGGACTTAGACGTGGCCATGTCTAACTTGGATGAAGCTTTTGACTTGAGACATGGCCGTGTTTCCCACTCACACGGCCGTGCCATAAAAAAAACATACAAAAAAGCTCTTTTTATAAGAGACATGGTCGTGTCTCTTACTCACACGGTCGTGTCTCCCAAAACTTAGTGATTAAGGAACCTGCGTAAGCCATGATATCATGAGACACAGTCATGTCTCTCACTCACACAGCCGTGTCTCATGACACACGGCCGTGTCTCCACTGTTCAAGCAAATCACACGACCGTGTCTCCACTGTTCATGCAAATCACATGACCGTGTCTAAAGGATGGGAAGCTTCTGATTTTGTATTTTAATGAGACACGGCCGTGTCTCCAAATGACACGACCATGTGAGTATTGTTCACTCAGATTTCTATAAATTGGAGGCTGCGCTGTTGAAGGAAAACAGTCCAAATTCTGAAATTCTCTTTTAAGTTAGTTTTAGTTTTTTATTTTCTCTCAGTTTCTCTAAGGTAGGAAGGCTTCAGATGGAGAATTTCTTGTAGGTTTGAAGTTCTTAATCTCTGCAAAGGGATTTTGATCTTTCTTTCTCTCTTGTTTTTCTTTTCATGGAATTATATCTTATTTTGAGTTTGTTTGTAGTTAACATGTGTAGCTAAACTCATAGCTAGAGCTATGGGGGATCTTGAGTTCTTAATTATGTGGATCTAATTTCTAATTTAATGATAGTAATTTCTTTGTGGGTTTATTATATTGTTTACATTCTTTTCATAACTTGATCACTTGTGATATTTGTTAATTCATTGCTTGACCTATGACCATCCACACTCAATGAGTGGATCTATATTATAAGCCTAAGATTATATTGGTGAATGACCAAACATCAATTTTTCCTACCAATGGAAATGACGGGAAGTTGGTTCATATCTTGAATTGAAGCTTAATACATTCTTGATTAATTCAACTAAATGACCAAATATGTAGGTTAAATTAAGAATAAAATATTATTTCATCCATGACAATTGGGATTCAAAAGCAAATAAGAGAATAATGGCAAAAGAATTACGTGTATCATAATTGAAAGAAGATCTAAATAATGAAACTCAAGTGAACCTTGTGCTCTAGTACATCTCTATCTTTATTTATCTTTTCTTTATTTAGTTGATCTTTATTTTCTTTATTAGTTTTCTAGATTTTAATTTAGATCTTGTATATCTTTTTGGCTATCTAAATAACAAAAGAGTTTTCTAATTTTAGTAATTATCACGTATTCTTTGTGGGATCGATAACTGGACTCAAAGTCCTATATTACTTGGTGATAGAGTGCACTTGCTCTTAGTGTATCTTTTACATGTGTCAGAGCGCGTGGGAGGAGCTGCAGCCTAAGCCAGGCAGAGGCAGGCCCACAGGCAGCCCAGAGTCACTGCCCCAACTGATGAAGGATGTCTACTCACTCAGATTGTGTATCTTACTGCCATGCTATCCTATAACTTGCAGACTCAGCGATGGATGGCAGAGCGCCTCCAGCTCCCCATGGACGACTATCCTGTGCCATAGTTCCTACCCCAGGCAGTAGCTGACCCACCCCAGCCACAACAGGATGCCCCTGATGATGCTGATGATGACGACGAGGACACTGATGACTAGCCAGATTTCATACAGGGCACTTTTTTTCGTTGTCGTTCATTATATTTTTTGTATAGTGGGACACTGTTTCCCATAGGTTTGGGGGTGGGCATTATAAACATGTATGAGTGTATGTTTTTAATGTTTCAAAGCATATTATAATGTTAGATTTTTTGTTTTGATAATTAGTGATTATCATGTTATATTATTGTGTTTATATTTACTATTTTGAGTAAATATATTGTGAGTATTTAGTTTTTTGTTTTAATGGCCATCGTACCAAATGAATGCATGTTTTGAATATGTGAACTTGAATCTGTTGAAATGCATTACTCTGGGCCAACTAAATACTAGTTAGTAATATATCATTTGAAGGAGAATGTAAATTTGAAAATCCTATTCAAGATACAATTGTCGTTCCCTTTCACAGTATGTATTTGATGTATATCACTATGGTGCATGATGGTTTACACGTATGTTTGAAAATGTTGAAATACTTTAATGTACACCATGTACCAATTGCTAGTGTAGTGTTGATTGTCCCATGATATTATTGCTTGCGAAGTGCCATCTTTTGAGCAAAACCATTTGTAATCAAGAAGCATGTTTAACAATCTAGTTGCTTCTCAAATGCATGATTTAGATCCCACTTGTATGCTTGTGCAACTTTGATCATGATTTGAGTGTTGTCTAGAGAGGGTTTATAAATAAGTGCATGTTGAAGTTTTGATTATCTTGAAATTATGTTTAAACTCTCTTGAGGTGAAATCCTAGATTGTGCATAATTGAGGAAATGATTAGGGTGTTGTTTGGACCGATTGAGCCTTAAAAAGCTTACCCTAATATGAGTATATCCATAGGTCCCCTTTAAAGCTTGATGTATGATTGACCTTACATGTTTTTCATTACCTATATATTCCCTACCCATGTAACTAACCTAAATGCATGTGAAAACACTGCAATTCCATCATACCATCATAGTTTGTTAAGTGCATAATAGGTTATTTCTTGACTTGAGTCATGTGTTTAAAGGGTATGGGTGAATGTTCAATATCAAATGAGCTTGAAAGAACCATCTACTGTGAAAGAAAAAGAAAAGCTTTGTGTAACTATAAAAGAAAAGAAAAGAGTCAAGCAAAGCAAAAGAAAAGAATAAGAAAAGTTAAATCCCAAACACATTGAATGGTTCTTAAGAGTTCTATTTTTTCAATTTTGTTGAACACCCAAATATTGTCACTTGGAGGCTCAAGTCTTGAAATAGCATGTTTATGTGTCTTAATGTTTGTATTATATCCATTCCATGTTATTCTTTATCCCATTACCATTGGCCTATCATTACAAGCTGTTGAAGTCCCTTTTGATCCTCAATTATGTGCAGTTTACATTAGTGGAAAGAGAGTTTGCATACAATTTTGTGGATTATGTGATTCTTCTGCATGTATGTTCATAAACTTATCTGGATGAATGTGATTTGATTAGGATAAGTTTAACTTGCATGCTAGTGGGATATGTGTTCTACATGAGAAAAGATTTTAGATGTTTGCATGCTGATGAGTACATATGTGTGAATTTGATAGAGTGACATTAATAGTCTCTGAGGATTTAATCAATCTTGATACACTAGTTGTGGTTTCAGTAATACTGGGAATTTTTGATAAATGCTGAGTGAATGTGGTGCATGTGTTGATTAGTTGGTTTGCTTAATCAGACTTTGTGTTGCTCGAGGACTAGCAAAATCCTAGGTTTGGGGGTGTGATAACTCTATAAAATGGTGTATTGTGGCTCTATATCCGTGCTGTATTGACTTCTTAGTCTTTGTTATTGAGCATAATTGGAAGATTTTAAGCTAAATTCATTGATTTCAATTGTGATATCTTCCTATATGTTTTCTGAGCAAATTGGTATAATTCTTCCTATGATTATGTGAACTTACTATTGTCATTAATCTGGTGACTTCTTAATTGCAAGAAGGGCTCAAAATGAGAATAATGATCAAGGACTTAGAGCTGCATTGGAAGAGAAAGCATTAGATGAAATTCAGTATTCAGCCCCGCGGCGTGGGCAAGTTAGCGTCGTGGCGTGTGTCAGTCCCCTGTTCAGGCAGAGAGCTATGCATTTTGAGCACCGCGACGTGAAGAATGAGCACCGCGGTGTGCTTGACCTAATTTCAACACGCGTCACGTCGTGACATGTGGAGCGCCATAGCGTGAAACAGATTTCTGAAGCCTATAAATACTGTTCTATCATATTTCAAAGGGAGAACATTTTTGTTTTAAAAACACAGCTGCTATGGTTTATTTGTGACACTGAAAGGAAGCAAAAAGGACTAAAGTTGGAGGCCAAATCCTTCCATAAGGAGGATTCAAGCACCAAGGACTGCCATTATTGAGCTTGCAACTTTGTCTCCTTCAACTTCCTTTCTATTCTGATCATGACACTAAGTATTTTTGATATATTTTCGTTTATGATGAGTGGCTAGTCTGTGTATAGGGATTTCTTCGGATCTTTCTATGAATATTGATGATTTTGTAAACCTTTAAGTTAATATATGTGATTTGGGATTGTTCAATCATATTGTTCCTAGTGCTTTTGAATATTTGGCCAATATTTAATGTGTTTTGATTAAATCTAATGAACCTAGACATAGGAAGTTGAATTTAAGGTCCATATGTATGATTGATGCATGTTTGATTTCATTCAATTGGCTTGAATAAATTGATTAGCTAATAGGATAGAAATATACCAATTAGTCATGCATGGCTATTGTTGAGACTTGCTCTTAATGAGTGGAATTTAATCTAGATCTCATGGACACATAGTGACTAGGAAAATGACGCATGATTAAATGACCTAGACATAGGCTTTTAACTAAATAAGATTCTCAAGCCAATAAATTTCATATCATATATGTTGATAAAGAGGTTTTCATATCATCAATTGAAGTAGAAGGTGAAGAAAGATTCTCTATTCTTTAATTAACAACTATAATTCCAATTAGCTAGCATTTAAATCTTTCCATTAGTTTACACACAACTTTCTCAATTTGAATGTTCTTAGATAGAAATTATTAAGCTATTGATTAATAATTAGTTCTGAATTAGTAATAGTTCTCATGGGAACGATATCTGACTCCTACCTATATTGCAAAGTGCGATCCATGCACTTGCTGTAAGCAAAAGAGCGAACACTCATGAACCAGTCCTAGAATCATTCGTAGCTTAATCGGAAGCCAGGCAGGATGGGTAGGAGACTTCTTTCACTGGAGAGAATCTCCTCCCTCCTCCCTTGAGAGTTTTAGAGAGGCAACGTCTTGGTCCACAAAGAACACCTTATGGAGATGCTGGATAGCAAGTGTCAGCATTGCAATACCTTAGAGATTGTGTGGAAATTGAAGCTCAGTCTCGTTGTGCTGAAACTGATCATCAGGAGCTACCCAGAGCAGAACTACTCTTTCTGGTTAGACTTCAAGATGAGAAAATTCAGTGTTAGGTTGAAAGAATTCATAACCTGGAGAGACATTGTTCTGAAGGATACTTTGATCCCAGCGCTGGCACATTTTGGGATGCCCAAAATAGTGACAGATCACAACCATGTAATAATAATCATGAAGACAACTGTCATTACGCTGAAGTAACTCGGATAATATTTTATACACTAGTGGGCGTCGCAGGCCACGGTGATTTTGGAAACACTAGTGATAATCACATATTTTATACATTAATAAAACCTCATTTTTAGTTAGTTACACTCTCTATGTACTTAATTGATTGAGTTTGGTTATGTTTTGTAAGTTTGGACTCAAATTAGACTTAATTGATTTTTTCAACATTATTTAGGTCTTACATTATTTCTATATTTCCACCATATCTTGAGTTCTAGATGTCTTATAATTATATATTTTACCTTGTAGGAAAGATAAAAGAGAGCTCTACAACTTTCATGAAGAGTTTCAGGTAAAATATAGACATCTAGAGGAGCTAATTGGGCTTAGAAGTCAGAACACGGGTTTTTTGAATGGAACCTAAATAGTGTGCAGTAATCAGAGCATAACTCAGGCTGTAGAAACTTTCCTATGCTGAAATTTGGGTATTTAAAAGTTAAGACTCATATCTACAACTTTCATGAAGAACATAAAACCTATATCGAACTCCTTGAAAGTGATATTGGGTCTGGAATTCAAAATAGAGATGCTGAAACTGGGCCTGAACAGTCTGCAGAATTAGGTCATATCTTAGGCTGTATGACGAATTTTTGGATGATTTTGGTACCATTGGAAAGCTGAGACAAAATGCTACAACTTTTATAAACACGTTGCTTCATTCTGATGGCATCTATGAGATCAGCACTGAATGATTTTGGAGACAATGAATCCCAATAATTTTTCACTCACCAACTCACCATTTGGCATTTTCCATTCATCCACCCACTCCTCACCTACTCCTAATCAGCCCCCTTGTCATTTTGTATCTCTAATCCTCTATAAAATGCTCCATTAGCTGATCATCTAGGGGACTTTGGTTTTAGGCTTGGTTTGGAGAAATTATGTTCATGCATGTTTATTATTTTTCTTTGTTGTAATTTTCTCTTGCTCTAAATTGAAGCTATGTCTATCTTTCTCTTCTTCTCTCTTTCTTTCTTCTTGTCTATGAGTAACTAAATTTCATTTTGCTTAGGTGAAAGAGTGAAGCTCTTGGAAATGAAATAAGGTAAGATTATTCTATTTCTTGTGCTTAAATGATATATTATAAAGTGAATATTATATGTGTTGTATTTTGTTTCCAATCAATTTAGAAGCCTTCCTTATATAGTGGAGATCTTGATTTATTATAGACAAGAGGATTAGCACAGTAAATGCTTGAGCTCACTTACAATTGTTAGTAGATAATTGAAGGAATCATAATATGATTGCATATATAATTGAACTTTAAATGTTATATTTTTCAATTGGAACCTCCGTTGTGCGTGGATTTCAATTGAGTTATAAAGAGAAATAATCTTGCCTCTAATTTATTACCAAGAGTGGATCTCCTAACTCAAGCAAATTCTTTTTTCATTTGTGAATAACTTTTATTACTTTTGGTGTTGTGACAAATCCTTTTCTTACTTCAATTAATTTTTCTTCATCAATTTCCTGTGAATCGACCTTAGACTCCCGAGAATTTATTACTTGAGACAACCTGCACTTGGGTTTGCATCCTTTAATCCCGCATCAAGTTTTTGACGCCGTTGCCGAGGACTTGATTTAAAGTTTTAATCTATTGAGGTTCTTTTTCTTTAATAAAATCTATTCTCTCTTCTCCCTCATTGGAGCAAAAGATTGGCTTGCCGATCATTCGGTTTCTTTACTAACTCTCTAACTTTCTAACTATCTAACTTACTAACTTACTAACTTGCTAACCTACTAACTTGCTAACATACTAACTTTTTAATTTTTATATTTATGTCATTTATATTGTTTATTAACTTTTATTTTCTGTTATCTAACTTTTAATTTACGTCATTTATTTTTTGCTCTCTAACTTTTAAATTTATGTTATTTATTATTGCTTTCTAACGTAATGAAATAATCTTTCTTCTTTTCTTCTCTTTCATCGGCTCTGGTGGGGCTCTGTCTCTCTTCGGTTTTTATATTTTAAATTTATTTTCTGCAATTTACTTTCTACACTTTATTTTATGTATTTTACTTTCTGCACTTCCTAACTTACTAATTATTAACTTTCTAATTATTTAACTTTTTACTTTATCAGTTATTTAACTATTTACTTGTTAATATTTATTGGGTGGTTGGTTTATACCACATCTTTATTAATATTTAATGGCTAGTGTAAACCGCTTACTTGTACATAATTTTTTCTATTTTAAGTCATTTATTTATACTTAATTGATATCGTAATTTAAATTCTAGTCGTTTAATTAAAATTAATCATGGTACTTTATATATTGATTTGTTTGAATCACAATCACACACAATTGATACAATGACTGAAAATGAAAGTATACATGATGAACATGAAAATCAACCGTTGCGAACCATGCGTGAATATTTGCAACCATCTCGAAATTCTAGTCCATCATGCTTTATCTTTCCACTCAATGCCAATAATTTTAGATTCAAGCCAGGTATGATTTCTTTACTTCTTAATTTTCATGGTTTAGAATCTGAAAGCCTATATTTACATCTGAAAGAATTTGACGAAGTATGTATTGCTTTCAATGACCAAAATTGCACTGAAGAGATTGTTAAGCTTAAATTGTTTTCTTTTTCTTTAAAAGATAAAGTAAAATATTGGCTTAACACTTTGACACTAAGATCAATTGACACATGGCAAGAAATGCAAGGTGAGTTTTTAAAGAAATTTTTTCCAACACATAAAACCAATGCTATGAAAAAACAAATCCAAAATTTTTTCTAAAATTCAAATGAAACATATTTTCAATATTGGGAACGGTTTAAAGATTTGTTAAATTCTTGCCCACATCATGATTTTGAAAAATGACGCACTATAAGCTTCTTTTATGAAGGTTTAACACTTGAAACTAAACAATTTGTTGAAACAATATGCAATGGTGAGTTTCTTGATAGAGAATCTGATGAAACTTTAGACTATTTAAACCAGCTGGCAGAAAATTCTTAATCTTGGTATAGTACTAACCCTTCTGAAAATTCAATTAGATCTAACCTTGCAAGTGCTAATAAAGGAAAATATCACCTTAGTCAAGAGGAAGATCTAAATGTAAGGTTTGCCAATTTGGCTAGAAAGGTTGAAGCCATGGAATTAAGAAAAGCAAAAGAAATCAAATCTGTGCAAAATAAAAAAATTTGTAGCATTTATGATGATTTAGGACACTCAACACATGAATGTCCTAAGATTCCTATTTTTAAAGAAGTTGTACATGAGTAAGTAAATGCAATGAATAATTTTAAAAAGCCATTTACTTCTTCTTTTTCAGATACATACAATCTGAGATGGAGAAATCACCAGAACTTCAGCTGGAGGAATAATAATCAGTCACAATTCGTGCAACCACCACCTCCTCAGGCACAACAGGACTCTAAAAATTCTCAAGGATATGAACCTTATGTCCCACCATATATGAAAAACCTTGATGAAACAGTGCATGCATTCATAGAAAAGTAAGAGGCCATTAATAAACAAAACAATCAAACTATGATTGACATAAAAGAAATTCTTGCTAAACTTTCTTCTGCACTCACCATTCACGAGAAAGGAAAATTTCCTTCTCAACCTCAACCAAATCCCAAGGGTTAGTACAGTCTAAATGAGGAGAGTTCAGAAAACCAACAAATAGATCAAGTCAAGTCAGTGATAACTCTTAGGAGTAGAAAGATTGTTGAAAAACAAATTTTTGAACCTTGTGAGAAAGAAGATGAACTAATTTCCCAAGAAAATGAAGAAGTTGACCCAAAGGAGACCAAACTCTCGCCTTCACGCCCATTTCCTCAAGCATTGAATAATCTAAAGAAATTGGACCACTACACTGAAATTTTGAAATTTTGAAACAAATGAAGATTAATATTCCTCTGTTTGATGCTATCAAACAGATTCCTTGTTATGCCAAATATTTGAAGGACTTGTGCACTGTTAAAAGGAAACTAAATATGAAAAAGAAAGCATTTTTGGCTGAAGAGGTAAGCTCCATTCTTCAGAATAATAATGCGTTGAAATATAAAGACCCTGATTGTCCTACAATTTCATGCATTATTGGAGAACATAAAATTGAAAAAGCTTTACATGATCTTGGTGCTAGTGTCAATTTGCTTCCATATTTAGTTTATCAGCAACTCAACTTGGGTGAGTTAAAACTAACTTCTGTAACTCTTCTACTTGCCGATAGATCAATTAAAATTCTAAGAGGAATAGTGGAAGATGTATTAGTACAAGTTGATAAATTCATATATCCCGTGAATTTCATTGTCTTGGATACTGAACCTATGGTTGATAGTTGTAAGTCAATTCTTGTTATTTTAGGCCGTCTATTTTTAGTAACAACTAATGCTTTGATAAATTGCAGAAATGGAGTGGTGAAGCTAACATTTGGAAACATGACACTGGAGCTCAATGTTTTTAACATGTGCAAGCAACCACAGGAAGTCTTTAATGAAAATGAGGAAGTTGAAGGAATTGAAGCCATTATAGATGATCATCTTCAAACAAGGAGTTCTTTTGATCCATTAGAAATTTGTTTAGTCAGTTCATTTGAGTCAGGCATGCAATTAGAAGATGATATCTCTGAAATATGCTCTTTGCTTGATTGTACACAGGTAATGGAGTACAAGGGATGGAAGCCAAGATTTGAAGAGCTAAAACTCATGAATGATAATGCTCATGAAGAAGTACCCACACCGGAACTAAAGTCATTACCTGCTGAGTTGAAGTACACATTTTTGGGAGAAAAGCAAAACTTTCGAGTGGTAATTTCCTCGTCTCTTACTGAAAAACAAGAAGGTATGTTAGCAGAAGTACTTAAAGGCATAAAAGTACAATTGGATGGACATTAAAGGACATAAAAGACATTAATCCATTAATTTGTACACATAGAATACATTTAGAGGATAATGCTAAAACTTCTCAACAACCTCAAAGAAGATTAAATCCACACATGAAAGAGGTAGTTAGAGCTGAAGTCCTTAAATTGCTAGATATTGGAATTATTTATCCTATCTCTAATAGCCAATGGGTAAGCCCTACCCAAGTTGTGCCTAAGAATGATCATACTTGTTCAATGGATGCCTCAATGGATGCACCAAGATAGAAGGAAATTTTTGACAGAGGTGAACAAATTTTATTGGGATGACCCATACTTGTTTAAATATTATCCTGACTAAATCTTTCGGAGATGTGTGCCCGATAGCGAGGTAGGTAGTGCCATTAAATTTTGTCACTCAGAAGCATGTGGAGGTCACCTTTCTTCAAAGAAAATAGCTGTGAAAATCTTGCAGTGCAAATTTTATTGGCCCACTTTATTTAAGGACTGCTATACTTTTTGCAAAAATTGTGAAAATTGTCAAAAAATAGGCTCAATTTCAAAAAGAAACATGATACCTCAGAATCCCATCCTTGTCTTTGAAATTTTTGATTGTTGGGGAATTGATTTCATAGGCCCATTTCCATCTTCATTTGGATTTGTGTATATTTTGGTTACAGTTGATTATGTCTCAAAATGGATTAAGGCAATTCCATGCCGATATAATGATCATAAAACTGTTCTCAAATTTTTAAAAGAAAATATCTTGTGTCGATTTGGAATTCCTCGAGCTATCATCAGTGATAGGGAACACATTTTTGTAATAAACCATTTGAATCTTTAATGAAGAAATATGATATTACACATAAAATTTTTACCCCTTATCACCCTCAGACAAGTGGACAAGTTGAATTGGCAAGTAGGGAGATTAAACAAATTTTGGAAAAAACGGTTAACCCAAATTGTAAAGATTAGTCTTTAAGACTAAACGATGCACTTTGGGCTTACCGTACTGCTTTCAAAACATCTTTGGACATGTCACCCTATCGGTTAGTTTATGGAAAACCTTGTCACTTGCCTGTAGAATTGGAACATAAAGCATTTTGTACCATTAAAGCTTTCAATCTAAATCTTGATGATGCTTACAAGATACGCAAATTACAATTAAATGAATTAGAGGAATTGAGAAATGATGCATATGAAAACTCGAAGATTTATAAAGATAGAACAAAAGCTTTTCATGATAAGACAATTTTGAGAAAAACTTTTGAAATTAGTCAAAAAGTTATGCTTTATAATTCTCGTCTGCACCTATTCCCTGAAAAATTGAGATCTAGGTGGAGTGGTCCTTTTGTTGTCAAACATGTGTATCCTTATGGGGCTATAGATATTGAGAATCCTAGGAATGATAATGTGTTTAAAGTCAATGGACAAAGACTCAAACCATTTCTGGAAAACTAAGTTGATGAGGTAGAATTCATCTCTCTTTCTGATTCTTGTTATGAATAGAATTTATTCTAATTTTGTTGCTTTGTTTTTGCAGTTCTTTGTGTTGCCGGTTAAGTGGCGGATAACGGTACTCCATGGCTCTCGAGTCGATTTATTTTTCAGTTTTTCAAAAATAACTGAATCATTCTCCTTTAAAATGGATGTCATTCTTTCAAACTTGAGAAAACATTTTCCTCCATCCCTCAAAATGTTCCGACAAAAATCTGCAAAGCTAGATGTGAAAGACTGAGACTGTTAATGCATAAGAGTATGCCAGAAGATGTACACTGGATAATTGAAGCAAAGGTCCGACTAGCAGATGAGTCTTCAATTTTATTTGACTCATACATGCCAGGTCTTGGAAGAAGTTCATATTCTAAAAGGAGAAGAGCAAAAAAGTTAAAAGTCTATCATAAATGTGTACGATGGAATTGTAACAAGCGATGTCGTTCTGTGGGGATGGTTTCCGCAAATAGAGAAGATAAAATTTTCTTCATTAAGAATGGACTGAGTAAGGAGTCATTAGATGATATCTTATTGACTCTTGAGACGCATTCTTGTGGATTTGTGCATCGTGAACTGCTTAATTTATAGAATCACTTCAAAGATGAAGAAAAATACTACAGTCTTAGGAATCTGACTCTAAAAGGCCTTGTTTGCCAATTTATAAGAAAATTGGATGGGAAGCTTATCCTCAACTCATAGTAGGCATTTAAGTTGTTACTGGACGTGAAACCAGAGGCAGATGTGAGCCATATCCACAACAATTTGTACATATTATCTTCTTCTTCTTCATGTTTTCTTAAAAAAAAAAAGAAAAGAAAAAAGAAAAAAATGTTTGAACAAGGGCGATCTGGAAGGAGTACCATGACTTTAATTAGTTGTGAAGCCCCAGCCTTTGGCTAACCCATCATTGACTTGGGTGGACCTTTGCATGCTGGTCCTTAAAAAAAGGTTCATGTATCATACTCTATAGAGAGTCATACTTCATAACCCAATGTCTACCATCTAGGCACCGTGGAGTTAATGGACAGGCAGAAGTGTCCCACTCTAGTTATTAGTGAGAAGTAACCCACGACTGCCAAAGCATATAAGACATCTGATCTTGATCCTCTCTTTTATTAGAAGGGGCTCTCAGTGCCCTGGGATGGGACGTTCTGGATCTTAGACATTATGGGTTTCAGATTTTAGCATCTTTGTTGATGTTACGAGCCCAAGTGTGAGCTCTCTAGGTTCCAGACCCAGGATGGAAACCCACGATGGTTTCTTCTTTCTCTTTTCTTCGAATAAACGGACGTGAGTGTCTACTACATTGGTGACATGCAGTATAAAGATATGCCATTATTGCACTCATGACGCGCAGTATAAAATACGCCATTAAAACTGTACATAAAGGTATGCCATCATTTGTTATTATATTTCTTTTATCTTTGTATGATTTTGCTGTATTTTGATTTTGGACAGACGATCCTTTAAGCAGGGTCCTTCAGGAGTTTCTAAACTTCTTTACCCTGATTGTAACACCCCTAGATCTAATAACTATGGCACAATCTTCATTATACCACAGTCACTAAATCTAGGGGTGTCACAGTCCCATTAACTATCTTTTCAATAGAAATGTATGCATTATGCATAAATAGAAAATATGAGCCCCGAATGAAGCATATTTAGTATTTAACCATTAAAATACAACCACTGAAGGAAAACATATTTCATATATAATATATTCGTCCTTAACACAAAGCACTGATAACACAAAACATAATACTTACATATTCAAATAAAAGATGACAGGTACAAGAGCACAAAAGGGGAAAGTAGTAACCCTGGGATAGGTACTACTGGCAGACAAAGCCGCAACCCCATATGTATATGTGACGCTCGGAGTCTTAGTCGGCACGTCAGGCACCAATGTGTTGGTGTATGCCCTAGTGGCCAATACATTTTGTTTGTATTTACATACATTATATTATGTTATTTTATATGAGGCATTTCATTTATTGTGTTCTTTTTAGTAGACATAATAAAGTCCTTAGAATAGTAAGTTTGATACCATAGGACATCAAGTGGATGACTTGATCGTGAGATCCTATTGGATAAAACTTACTATTCTTAAATGTCCCTAGTCAAGTATTATTGTTAATTAGGACAACAATAATGCATTGAGACTAGTATGTGCGTAGACTGATGACCACATCTCACGGGTCATGGATATGAGATATCAAGTCTACACATGGATACATATTAGAGTAATGATGTATTGGACAGACCCGCCATGAGAACGTTACGTGAGTGTCATAAGCGATTCTCATAGTGATAATGGTGTATGTGGTCCTTTGACCTGAAATCACTACGATTCCTACATGAGGAGTTGTGTGTTTTAATGCCATCAAACGTCATCTGTAACAAGATGATTATAAAGTTAGTTATTAGACATACCGCGATACATGTGGAGGGATGTGAGTGACCTAGATGGGATTTGTCCCTCCTACATAACAGGAGTGATATCTTCGGGGCCCCTGATTGAGTGAGACTACGAAATGCATGGCCATGCTCAAATGAGTCAATATGAGATATTGATCTCATTCGTTATTACTATGTCTACTCGGGAATCAGGAAACTAAAGATTGAACTAAACAAGGGTGACACATTCCATGCCTTGTGTTCAATCTGGATATCTGGACAAAGGGACTAAACTACACGGAAACATTGGTCACGGATAGGTTATGTCAAATCACTGACATTCTCATTACTTGGGTAGCAGTGATGTGTTGCTAGATACTGCTCATTGTTTGTAATATTAAAATGAGATTTTAATATTACTACCAACATCATGAGAACCTGCAGGGTCGCACACTTAGAACAGATTAAATTGGAGTAATCAGAATCCAAGTTAGATTCGGATTCAATTGTGGGCCTAACTCATGACAGATGGGTTTAGGGTTGCATCACTTACCTTGCTACTACTCACACTCACTTAAGGCAGCCACTGTTATAAATAATACTGCTAAATGGGGCTGCTACTAGGTTACATCACAACCCTAGCCGCACCTACAGAAAGTGAGTGAGAGATAGTGAGGTTTTCTTCTCCTCTCTTCGCAGCTAGCACTACGAAACAGAGGCGTGACTCCATTTTGCAAGTTTGTTCGTGTGGATACTGTAGAGACATCGTCATTATTACGGTGTTGGTGATTCACCATGCTTGTGATTATCACGCTTCAAGAGGTAAATTTTTAAAAAACTCGGATTATGGACTTTTTCGCATGGATCCTGTGAGGGAATTCTATTATTCCGCTGCGAGACTTTTGATCCGCAATTCCCAACAGTGGTATTAGAGCCACTTGCGAAACCATGATTTAGTTTTCTGCTTCTCTTGTTATATGCGATAACATGATTCGTTGCTTTCTTTTGATAAAAGATATGATCTTTATATGTTATTTCTGAAATTGAAATAATGATGTATGAAACCGTGTTCTGTTTTATTTGTTGTTTACGAAACATGTTGATGTTTTTGAAACCATGAAGATGTTCATATGTTTTTGTGAAAATCGTTTTGAATGCTTTCTATTTTTGCGTTTTTCTGGTATATACATATGTGATATGTATGATTCTGCGAAAACTGTTTTGAATGCTTTCTGTTTCTGCATATTTTCTGTATGAATGCGATATACACAAAGAAATAAGCAACACAAGGTTTTGGAAACCTTGTTTCCGTTTTGTGGCAGCTATGAAGCTTCCTCATGACATGAAGTGTTCATGTCTTCACGCATTCTGGAAACCTTGTTTCTGGATAGGTGATGACGGCTGTGAGGAACCCCTGCGGCACATGAAGCGTTCATGTGTTTGCGGGCCTTAGGGTTCAAGTGTTGTTGCCCTAGCCGTCATAGAGGCAGAAGGGGTCCGACTCGAATTTTTGTTCAAGTAACCAGTGGTGGTATATGAATGAAAAATTTTGAACTGGGTCTTTGCCCCACACCCCGTCGGTCTTGCCCCCCGAACCCCGTTTCGTGGTGTGTGATATTCGAAAGTGCAATATTCAAAACTGTTTTCATAATTCACAAAATAATAATGTGTTATTGCTTTGTGTTTATGTATTCTTAGAGATGCATGGTGCATGGTTATGGCCTTAGTCTTTATTTTATGCTATTTTGGTTATTTTAAATACGACCTACGTGTCGTGCCTCTCTCTCTACATTCTGATTGTACATTCTCTTCTCATCTAACTCCCCTCGAATGTAAAAGAGGTTTCTATAATGTAATCTTCATGTGGAGACAAGAAGATGACATCAAGTGAGGACGTTGGTGGGAGACGCTTGGTGAAGCTGGCATTAATTAATGCTACTCTCTTAGAGGCCATAACCATGTCACGTTTATTATATGCTTTATATGTATAAGATGCATGGATGATATTTATGGTATGTCAAACAAGTTTAATAAATGGTGAGATCTAATAATAAAATTCCCTCAAAGAAAATATTAAGTCATTATGTGATGCCTTCCAATGCGTGGCACTCGTCAAGACTAATATCGATTAAGCGTAGGTCTGCCAAAGCAGGGTGCCTTTATCTATATTAGTAAGATGCGATGGGATAAGAGTAATATCCAAATGCCAACCATTGGGTCTGACTTAACTAGGCCATTTCAATAGGATTGAAGGCTTAGAGGCATGAAGTTGGGCTTTAGTCCATTAGATGGATTAGAATAAGTGTTATTCACCCAACTATCCAAGAATTGCATGTGATGTAATTGGAAAGAGTTTCCTACCTAAATAACTAAATTTTGGGTGATCAACCAAAGCTGACTCAAAACTAGGTGAAATATGGATCTTGGCCCACTAGGAAATCTTTTAATGGGATTTTTCGAGTCAATGTTGAGGGTCATTGATTTGAATAAAATAGTGGGAGGCGTATTTAATTAAAAGACCTTGTTAAATATGTTTATAGCATAATACTTATATTTTGCATATTTCTGTTGATCGATTACCATGGCAACAAACACATCAAGTAACTTATCATTGCGATCGGTCCTTGAGAAGGACAAGTTGTCTGGACAAATTTCCTAGATCTGGTACAGAACTTGAGGATTGTCCTCAAGCAAGAGAAAAAGCTGTATGTTTTAGAACAACCTATTCCTGAGCCACCTGCTACTAATGTCCCTAGAGCTGAAAGAGATGCTTATAAGAAGCATCAAGATGATGCCTTGGACATTGGATGTCTAATGCTAGCCACCATGAACTTTGAGCTCCAAAAGCAACACGAGAACATGGAAGCTTACGATATGATCGTACACCTCAAAAAGCTTTATCAAGAGCATGTTAGACATGAGAGATATGAGGTCTCCAAAGCACTCTTTCAGTGTAAGCTGGTAGAGGGAAGCCCTGTTGGTGCTCATGTACTCAAGATGATTGGGTACATTGAAAACCTTGAGAGACTCGGTTTTCCTATGGGCCAAGAGTTGGCCACTGACTTAGTCCTGCAATCGTTGCCGGAGAGTTTTAGTCAATTTGTCATGAACTACAACATGAATGAAATTGACAAATCACTACCAGAGTTGCTAAGCAGGTTGAGAACTGCTAAGCAGAATATAAACAAAGGCAAAGGAAAGGCCATAATGATGGTCCATAAGAATAAGGGCAAGAAACAGCAGAAAAAGCCCCAGGACAAGTGGAAGGGTAAGGGCAAGGAAAAGTCCAAGCCTAGCACTTCTAGCTTGAAACCAGTGGGTGGAGTGGCTAAGGAAGGTACATGCTTCCACCGCGTCGGACCGGACATTGGAAGAGGAACTGTGCCAAGTACCTAGAGGAGCTCAAGAAGAAGAAGGAAGTGAGACTTCCACTTCGGGTATTTTGTTATAGAAGTTAGTTTATCTACTTCGCATCATGGGTATTAGATACTTGGATGTGGATCTCACATTTGTGTAAATGTGCGGGATCTAAAGAGCGATGAGACCATTGACTAAGGGCGAAGTCGACCTACGAGTGGGAAATGGAGCAAAGGTTGCTTTGCACTAGCTGTAGGGACTTATTTATTAGCTTTGCCAACTGGGCTTATAATTGAATTGGATAATTGTTATTTTGTGCCTGCTATTAGTAGGAATATCATTTCTGTTTCTTGTTTGGACAAGAAGGGTTTTACTTTTATAATTAAGAACAAAAGTTGTTCTCTTTATTTGAATGATATTTTCGATGGTAGTGCACATTTGAGTAATGGACTTTATGTCCTTGATCTCGAAACGCCCATTTATAACGTAAATGCAAAGAAGTTCAAGTCAAATGATATGAACCCGACTTATCTCTGGCATTGTCGTTTGGGCCATATAAATGAGAAACGCATTTCCAAACTCCATAAAGATGGAGTCTTGGACTCGTTTGATTACGAATCATATGAGACATGTGAATCTTGTTTATTGGGAAAGATGACTAAGGTCCCATTCACTGGACAAGGTGAAAGGGCTAGTGATCTTTTAGGCCTCATACATAGTGATGTATGTGGGCCACTAAACACACTAGCTAGAGGCGGTTTTTAGTATTTCATTACATTTACTGATGATTTTAGTAGATATGGATTTGTATATCTTATGAAGCACAAATCCGAATCCTTTGAAAAGTTCAAAGAGTTCAAGAATAAAGTACAAAACCAACTTGGCAAGAGTATTAAAATCCTTCGATCAGATCGAGGAGGTGAATACTTAAGCCAACAGCTTGATGATCATCTGAAAGAGTGTGGGATAATATCTCAACTCACTCTCCCTGGAACACCACAATGGAATGGTGTTTCTGAAAGGAGGAACCGGACCTTGTTGGACATGGTCTGATCTATGATGAGTCATGCAGACCTTCCAGGCTCCTTCTGGGGACATGCTCTGTTAACAGCAGCTTTCACACTTAATTGTGTTCCATCTAAGACGGTTCAACAGACACCATATGAGATATGGACTGGGAGACGACCCAATATATCTTTTATAAAGATTTGGGGTTGCGAAGCTTATGTGAAACATCAAGTTTCTGACAAGCTTGGCCCAAAATCAGATAAATGCTTCTTTGTGGGGTATCCCAAGGAAACCAAGGGATACTATTTCTATAATCCTACCGAGGGCAAAGTGTTTGTCGCACGGACTGCTGTATTCTTAGAAAAGGAGTTTATCTCCAAAGGAATCAGTGGGAGGAAAGTAGAACTTGAAGAAATTCAAAGTTCACAAAGTAGCAGCGAACCAATGGTGGAAATAGAGCAGCCTCAACAAGTCATTGTGGAACCACAATCTGCTCTAGTAGCACAAGACCCGCGTAGGTCTAACAGGATATGTCATCAACCAGAGAGATATGGATTTCTCATGACTCAGCAAGGTGACGTATTGCTCATGGATCAAGATGAGCCTGTGACTTACCAGAAGCCATTATTGGCCCGAGACCGAAAAATGGCTTGAGGCCATGAGATCTGAAATGGAATCCATGTATGCCAACCAGGTATGGACCTTGGTTGACCTACCTGAAGAGGTAAAACCCATTGGGTGCAAGTGGGTTTTTAAGAAGAAAACCGACATGGATGGTAATGTGCATACCTTTAAGGCGCGATTGGTGGCTAAAAGTTTCAAGCAAATTCATGGTGTAGACTATGATGAGACTTTTTCCCCAGTTACGATGCTTAAATCTGTTCGGATCTTGCTTGCTATTGCAGCATACCATGATTATGAAATCTGGCAAATGGATGTCAAAACTGCTTTCCTTAATGGAAATCTTCTCGAGGATGTGTACATGACACAACCTGAGGGTTTTGCCACTCCACAGGATGCTACAAAGGTATGCAAGTTACAACGATCTATTTATGGATTGAAGCAAGCTTCCAGAAGCTGGAATCTTCGTTTTGATGATACAATCAAACAGTTTGGTTTCATAAAAAATGGAGAAGAATCTTGTGTCTACAAGAAGGTTAGTGGGAGCACAGTTGTCTTTCTAGTATTGTATGTAGATGACATACTACTAATTGGAAATGACATCCCTACCCTACAGTCTGTAAAGACTTGGTTAGGGAAGTGCTTTTCTATGAAGGACTTAGGTGAAGCCACCTATGTATTAGGTATCAGGATCTATAGAGATAGGTCGCAGAGATTGCTTGGCCTAAGTCAGAGTACATACATAGACAAAGTGTTAAGACAATTTAACATGTATGAATCCAAGAAAGGACTCTTGCCTATGTCGCATGGTATAAGCCTATCTAAGGCTCAATCCCCTTCCACCCAGGATGAGAGGGATCACATGAGTAAGATTCCATATGTATCTGCAATTGGATCTATCATGTATACCATGTTATGTACTCAACCAAACATCTCGTATGCTTTGAGCATGACGAGCAGGTACCAGTCTGATCCCGGTGAGAGTCACTGGAGTGCTGTCAAGAACATCCTTAAGTACTTGAGAAGAACTAAGGATTCGTTTTTGGTATATGGAGCCGAGGAGGAACTAGTAGTAAAAGGTTACACTGATGCTAGTTTCCAAACCAATAAGGACGACTCCAGATCGCAATCGGGTTTTGTTTATTGCTTGAATGGTGGGGCTGTGAGCTGGAAGAGTTCAAAGCAAGAGACAGTCGCTGATTCTACTATAGAGGTTGAGTATATTGCTGCCTCCAATGCAGCAAAGGAGGCCGTTTGGATTAGAAAGTTCATTATTGAGCTTGGGGTAGTTCCTAGCATTGTGGACCCAGTGGACCTCTATTGTGATAATAATGGAGCCATTGCACAAGCTAAGGAGCCCAGATCTCACCAGCGATCCAAACATATACTTAGGCGCTTCCATCTCATTCGAGAAATCATCGATAGAGGAGATGTGAAGATATGCGAGTACCAACGGATTGATAACATTGCTTGATCCACGACGAAGCCTCTTGCACACGAAGCATGAGGGTCACACTAGGTCTTTAGGCATTAGAAATATGCCGATTGGCTCTAGTGCAAGTGGGAGATTGTTGGTGTATGCCTAGTGGCCAATACATTTTGTTTATATTTACATACATTATATTATATTATTTTATATGAGGCATTTCATTTATTGTGTTCTTTTTAGTAGACATAATAAAGTCCTTAGAATAGTAAGTTTGATACCATAGGACATCAAGTGGATGACTTGATCGTGAGATCCTATTGGATAAAACACTATTCTTAAATGTCCCTAGTCAAGTATTATTGTTAATTAGGACAACAATAATGCATTGAGACTAGTATGTGCGTAGACTGATGACCACATCTCACGGGTCATGGATATGAGATATCAAGTCTACACATGGATACATATTAGAGTAATGATGTATTGGACAGACCCGCCATGAGAACGTTACGTGAGTGTCATAAGCGATTCTCATAGTGATAATGGTGTATGTGGTCTTTTGACCTGAAATCACTACGATTCCTATATGAGGAGTTATGTGTTTTAATGCCATCAAACGTCATCTGTAACAAGATAATTATAAAGTTAGTTATTAGATATACCGCGATACATGTGGAGGGATGTGAGTGACCTAGATGGGATTTGTCCCTCCTACATAACAGGAGTGATATCTTCGGGGGCCCTGATTAAGTGAGACTACGAAATGCATGGCAATGCTCAAATGAGTCAATATGAGATATTGATCTCATTTGTTATTACTATGTCTACTCGGGAATCAGGAAACTAAAGATTGAACTAAACAAGGGTGACACATTCCATGCCTTGTGTTCAATCTGGATATCTGGACAAAGGGACTAAACTACACGGAAACATTGGTCACGGATAGGTTATGTCAAATCACTGACATTCTCATTACTTGGGTAGCAGTGATGTGTTGCTAGATACCACTCATTGTTTATAATATTAAAATGAGATTTTAATATTACTACCAACATCATGAGAACCTGCAGGGTCGCACACTTAGAACAGATTAAATTGGAGTAATCAGAATCCAAGTTGGATTCAGATTCAATTATGGGCCTAACTCATGACAGATGGGTTTAGGGTTGCACCACTTACCTTGCTACTGCTCACACTCACTTAAGGCAGCCACTGTTATAAATAATACTGCTAAAGGGGGCTGCTACTAGGTTACATCACAACCCTAGCCGCACCTACAGAAAGTGAGTGAGAGATAGTGAGGTTTTCTTCTCCTCTCTTCGCAGCCAGCACTACGAAACAGAGGCGTGACTCCTTTTTGCAAGTCTGTTCGTGTGGATACTGCAAAGACATCGTCACTATTACGGTGTTGGTGATTCACCACGCTTGTGATTATCACGCTACAAGAGGTAAATTTTTAAAAAAACTCGGATTATAGACTTTTCGCATGGATCCTGTGAGGGAATTCTGTTATTCCGCTGCGAGACTTTTGATCCGCAATTCTCAACACAATGCCCCCATGAAGTTGCACCCGTACGTAACCAAAGAAATCTCGTCCAGACGCCATATCGAAAATAATGAATCGACCCAGTCAAATCAGCAAGGGTATAGTCCCTTTTTATCTTCCTCACGATCTTTTATCGAATATAAATATAAAACAAAAATACATGGATGCAGGAAAAAGGTGAGACACCCAGCATTCAATACTAATACGGTAGTAAGAAAACAGAATAGCGCAGGACGCCCACATAACATTACAACACATATATTCATTAACAGTAATAAATAGATTAACAGTAAGAGAAGAACAACAATAAACAGTAATAAGAATCAACAATAAAAGATAAACAATAATAGTATCTTAAGCAATCAACAGTTCAATCATCAGAAAATTATTGCAGTATCAAAAGTAAATTGTTTAACAGTCATAAGTACTCATGCTCAATGAAATATGAGACTGACAATGCACAATGCATATGGTACCAAATTCCTACTCCATGGAGCTAGACATTAACATTTCGGAGAGAATGATCAAGGAGTCATGTCAGTATCTTGTTAGCCTTAAAAATAGTGTGCTTCATCTTATAAAAATATTTGCGCAATATAGCTTATACATGACACCTCAACAGTTGATCGCGACATAGGACAACGTCTTGGTTTGGATCGTCGGTGTGTTTGCATCGGCCTGTCCCACAGCCCCAGTAGAGCTACCACTGTCTATTATGAGACACTCGCACCCCGACGCCCTCAGGGTCAACCACTATGACCCTACGCTTAGTATACTCGCACTCGCACTAAGGTGTTATTCAATCTCTTAGGCATACATCGCCTTTCTCAATAAAGTCCAACGGACATCATATATGCATGACGACTCAATTTATATCATGTATGTGTATCGATGATATATTCCTCATAGACAATGCATCACATGCATATTCATCAACAACGTATTTCTCATGGAACATATTATAATGGCATATAGACAATTCTCAACAATATCATGCCACAATTTCATCAAGTACAAATCAACAAGTAATTAGTCCCACCTATGGACTCAAAATAGCATGAAAAACCAATTTTCGATATCAACATATATATATGTTTCAACATATACCATAATTTCACATTATGAATACAACATTCTTAATGCACTAAGTCTTGATCAATTATGAGAATTTCAAGCTAAGGAGCCCCTCAAAACCGTGGCCCTCTTAATGTTCATTACTCAATCCATTTCTTCCATCTCATTATGAATTACTAATGTCTAAGTTCTTAATTCCCAAAAATGCATCAAAGCATCACTTGAACTCCAAAAATTCCTTTAGAGGTCGTGAGCCTCCCTAAGGCATTAAGTTCTCAAAAGTGATAAAACACTCCTCACGATTCATTATGAAATTTCACTTTAGCTTGACGATTCTTATACAATCTCTTTCTAGAGGAATTTTCTCAATAACTCAAGTTATTTACTTTAGTTTAATTATAACGTAACAATTATTGAATTCATGGTATTCTTCTCACACTATTTTAATCAATTCTGCCTTAGGCGCCTGAGCACTCAACACGCAGTGCCTGAGCGCTAGTTGAGCGCCTGAGCACTCAACACGCAATGCCTGAGCGCTCACTGAGCTTCGTTTCTGGAACCATTCTGGATGTTGGGCGCTTAAGCTTTCAAGCTCCAGCGCTTGGGCATTGGCTGAGCACTTGAGCACTCACTGCACAACGCCTGAGCGCTAATGCACCAGAAAGGACTCTGCAAAATTTATTTCTGCAGAACCTTGGCCCAACCATTTTCAAAGCTTATCATTCCTTTTTCAAGCAATCTAAAACATGATTCCTGGTCATCAAGATACAAAATAATAATCAATAGGTTCATAATCATCAAAACACACAATGCAAATCCACATATTCATACAAATCAAACAACCACAAAATTATGAAAATAATATAATATAACAAAGAGAGTAATCCCACATGGATTCCCTCATCAACAACAACACACAAGTAATCTCCTTACTACCAAGATTAGTTGAAGAGAATTATCTCTCTCTTGCCTATTGAAGACAACACAAGGATACAAGCCCCTATTGTTCTTGATTTTTGTTTCCCACCTTCAAGAAAATCCTAGGATGAGCAACTTTCAAAAAGGTTCAATCAAACCATGGAAAGATGAGTTCTTGGTCACATAAGTGGCCAAGAAAAACAAAAATGATTAGAAAAGAGAAGAAAGTTGAAGACTTTACCTCTAAAGCTTCAAGCTTTAGGTTTAATAGTGGATAATGAAAGAAGAAGAACGTGAGGATGACCACCAAAGAGAAGAGCCTTGGAATGATGGAAGAAAACAAGAAATGTGATTGGTTTAGCAAACAATGGAGATGGTCTCCAATGGGTGGCGTTGCCGTGGAGAAGGAAGAAGAGAAGAAGAGAGAAATGCTTGAAGAAAATGAGAAGAGAGAAAAGAAAGGAAGAGAAAGGTGTTAGGTGTTTTTGTGTTTTGAAATAGGAATAAAGTGGTAAATGTGAGAAAACAAATTTGACTCTCCCAAGAGTGCATCTGCCGTGGAGAGAGTGGGGAGGGAAGAGAGAGAGAAATGTGTTATTTGGGAAAATTTCTTGGAAGCTTCCCTTAACAAGCTTGGATTAAATTAATCTTTCTTTTGAAATAAAGCTAATAGATGTGACACAGAGTAGATTTTAGATATGGTGATAAGGATTTTTACTACAACTATTATCCAATGGACAACTGCTACAGATAGCAAAGTCAGTATTAATTATCCAACAGATAATAAAATACACAACGATTTATTATTTTATCTGATAAAATTTTTCAAAAAACGTGAAACCTCGTAAATTATGTCCAACCTCGAGTTTAGTAAGATCCCCCATCAACATTTCCACAGTTCAAGATTCTCGGAAAAAATATGTCATTTCCCCGGCTCTGCTCAGCTCGAACGCAAAATGAGAAATAATATTAAAATATTTCACGTTCTTAGAAAAATCCAAAAAAATTCACAAAATTCACAAATATTATAAAATGACTATTTATAATAACATTATTAATTTTTGGGGTGTTACAACTCTCCCCTTCAAATAGAAATTTCGTCCTTGAAATTTTCATTCCTTAGAATAAATATTGATATTGTTTCTTCATCTTATCTTCTAACTTTCACGTCGCGTCTCTAGTCACGTCAATGCAGATTACCCTTACCAATGAAATCTCTTTGTCTCCGTGTTGCTTTGCTCTCCTACCTTCGACCTTCACAGGAAGCATTTCAGAGATCATACTTTTAATTATACTGTGTCCAGTTTGATGACATGGCTAGATCGGGGATATACTTTCGCAATTATGACATATGGAAGACAACATGAAAATTAGAAAGAAAGGATGATAAAATCAGTTGATAGGCTACCGAACCAATCTGAAGAGGAATTTGATATGGCCCAAAGAATTTAGGAGTGAATTTGTTGGTCACTTAGACAAGATGACACACATTTAGCAACGTCTCTCTTCATTCCGTGTTACGAATACTTCTGTTTTAAATCTTGATATATCTTGGTCGCTCCGTGTGTATATACTCAACTTACTCGTGCAAGCTTCATTGAAAGTTAACTCCTTAAGTTTTGACCCATTGGGTATAAAGACCTTACTCGTGAACATCAAGATTCCGTCGAATTCCTTCCTCACACTCTGATGTCATGCCTTGTTTCAATAGCTCCTTCTCGTCTTGTAGAAATTAGTCACTTCTCTACTTCTCTTGAATCTTTCCCAACAGATCATTCAAAATAGTAACTATATTTAGACATACCTCATTCGGTGTCATTTCCAATGACAACCACCCGTCTTTGAATTACTCTATTAATTCATTCTTCTTAACCATCATAACAAAGGTATTAAGTAGTTTACGATTCAAAGCGTCTGCCATGACATTTGTTTCTCCAAGATGACACTAAAGCTAGAAGTCATACTTCTTCAAAATTTCTAGTCACCTTCTCTGTCTCATGTTCCACTCCTTTTCATCAAATAGATACTTTAGGCTCTTGTGTTTTCCAGAGGCGTTGATCGTAGCAAGTGTCTCCATATTCTCTGAGCAAATACAATTGCGGTTAACACCAAGTCATGAGTTGGGTAATTCTCCTCATGCACCCTCAACTACCTCGAGGAGTAAGTCACACTTTCCTAACTGTGCATGAATACACATCCTAGACCTTAATGTGTAGCATCACAAAATACTTCAAACGGTTCCTTCGGATTAGGTTGAACTAAAACTAGCGAGTATTCGAATATCTCCTCAATCCTTTGAAAACTTTCTTTACATGTGTTAGTCCATAAAAAAATTTGATTCTCTTCTTGTAAGCTGAGTAAGATATTCTACTGTCTTGGAGAATCCATCGATGCTCCTTCGATAAAAGCCAACTAACCTTGCAAGTTACTTGGGTATTATGGTCTCTAGTCTTTCCCATTGTAAAACTGCTTCAACTTTTGATGGACTCACTGCAATTCCCTTCCTTCGTAATTTCATGACCCAAAGTTTAACCTCCTCAACTAGCATTTGTACTTTGATAGTTGGCGTATACTTCTTTTCCTTTAAGGTCTGGCAAAACTATATCAAGATGTTCAGCATGTTTCTCCATATCTTCGAGAATAGATCAGAATGTCATTGATAAAGACAACGACATATCTGTCTAGTTAGGGATGAAAGATCCAATTCATGCAATCTATGAATATGACAGGAGCATTTGTCACCCCAAACGGCATCACGAGATACCCATAATGTCCGAAGCGCGTTCAAACAATCGTTTTGGGAACATTCTAAACTTCCCACGAATTTAATGATGACCAATACGTACATCTATCTTGGAGAAAACAAAGACTCTTTTCTTGCTGATCCATCGAATCTTTTATCTTCTTCCGAGGATACTCATCATTGATCGTAATCTTGTTTAATTGACGTCAGTCCATATCTCACCGAGAAGTTCCATTCTTCTCCTTAACTGACAGCACTGTAGCTCATCGTGAGAAACTCATTGATTACAATAGTGACAATTATATTTTCCTTATTTTTGTCTTCCACAAAAAATAACATGTATCTTTGGATTTCTTTTCCTCACAAAGCTTCAACTTTGTTGGCCGTTACGAATTCAAACGTCTTAGTTTTTAGGAACACTAGGGTTTTCATTGAAATGATGTAGTAGAATATAACTAAAAAATAACCAATCTATCCCTAAAATCAGGAACTCTAAATGATGTGATTTTAGGTAAGCAAGATAAATCAACAAAAAATTTGATCTTTAGCAGAAATAGGATAGGTTAAACAAATTCAAGTATCATCGATAAGTCTTAGTAACAGAAATAGAAATAACAAGGTCAAAGGTAATTGAAGACATAGATGAATCCAAATGATCCATACGGTCATACATTATAAAGAAATGGGTTGCCCCCAGAATTATACAGCACAGTTACGGGATCATCTTCTGTGGCACAATCTCCATTATTTAGATCTTCAGATTTAGAGGCCTCAGCTCCACTCAAGGTATAAACTCTGCCTCCTGCCTGCAGTTTTGCAGCTCTTGCAGCATTGACTAAAGGCTCTGCCTTGGCTTAATTGCAGTCGCGGGAAATATGTCCTGGCTTCCCACATCTAAAGCAAATAATTTCGTCAATTGTGCAATCCCTCGTTAGGTGCTCTTTTCCACACTTGAAATTGACTACCCTCTTGATCTTACACTCCCTCGTTAAGTGGTTCTTTCCACATTTCTTACATCTTGGTAAAGATGTCACAGTCCGGCTGGAACTATGGTCGCTAACACTTTCTCCATAAGTTGGATATCGTTGTTGCTTCCTTGATAATCGTGAATATGGTTTCCGCTTAAACTGATTAACCTTTCTATTATTCCTCCTTTGGAATCTAGGCAGTCCAAGGTCACCCCAAAGCTGACTTTCCTCCAATAGATTCCAAACTTCAACTTCCAATTCTCGCTGCTGTGCGGCCCTCTGATCCTGGTGAGTTATCATGTCAGCTATCCTTTGCATTCCTTTTGCAGTCGTAGTCATACTTCTATCATCTCGTCCTACGCTTACATGCGTACATCCACCACGAGCCATTGCCCTTGCATGTCTACCGCGAGCCAATGACTTTCTTCGAAGACGGACAAAACATGACACAACAAAGTAAACATAATCATTTCAAACAATGTTGTCTCCTTCCAGAAACCAAACACAAAGAATCACACATTTCAAACAAGATAAGTCTAATCCACGAATCTTGACAATCTCCAACTCGAGCTTCTTCATTCTGCCCACTATGGCGTAACCTCTTACAAGTCTCCAACTTCCAAACAACTTCTCAACCCAAACTTACACCAGTCATTCCTTTTCTCCAGAAGATCGGTTTTCCAAAACCTCTTGATCTCCTTACTAAAAGAATTCCTATTCTCTTAATACAGTACGCCTAGATGAAGTCATAGTTTCCTATACACACAGAACATTACATATTGAGTAGGCTAATCCTCAATATCATGCAATTGTATAACAGTAGCTACTAATATTCAACCTACGACAAGCCATGCATTCCTTTCCCATCATCTCAATCAAGAGATAAGGAAGTGCACAACATACAAAAATTCTAATATGCCTAAACATAGCAAGTCCATACCCTGACTCAACAGGATGAACTGCTCTAATACCACCTAGTGTAACACCCCTAGATCTAATAACTACGGCATAATCGTCACTACACCACAATCACTAAATCCAAGTATGTCATAATCCCATCAACTATCTTTTCATAGAAATGTTTGCATTATGCATAAATAAAAAATATGAGCCCCAAATGAAGCATATTTAGTATCCAACCATTAAAATATAACCACTAAAGGAAAACATATTTTATATATAATATATTCGTCCTTAACACAAAGCACTGATAACACGAAATATAATACTTACATATTCAAATAAAAGATGACAAGTACAAAAGCACAAAAGGGGAAAGTTGTAACCCTGAGATAGGTACTACTAGCAGACAAAGCCGCAACCCCATATGTATATGTGACACTCAGAGTCTTAGTCGGCACGTCAGGCATTAATGCCCCCATGAAGTTGCACCCGTACGTAACTGAAGAAATCTCATCCAGACGCCATATTGAAAATAATGAATTGACCCAATGAAATCAGCAAGGGTGTGGTCCCTTTTTATCTTCCTCACAATCTTTTATCAAATATAAATATAAAACAGAAATACAGGGATGCAGGAAAGAGGTGAGACATCCAGTATTCAATACCAATACGGTAGTAAGAAAACAAAATGGCGCAAGACGCCCACATAACATTACAATATATATATTCATCAACAGTAATAAATAGATTAATAGTGAGAGAAGAACAATAATAAATTGTAATAAGAATTAACAATAAAAGATAAACAATAATAGTATCTTAAGCAATTAACAGTTCAATCGTCAGACAATTATTGCAGCATCAAAAGCAAATTGTTTAACAGTCAGAAGTACTTATGCTCAATGAAATATGAGACTGACAATGCACAATGCATGTGGTACCAAATTCCTACTTCATGGAGCTAGACATCAACATTTTGGAGAGAATGATGAGTCATGCCAGTATCTCGTTAGCCTTAAAAATAATGTGCTTCATCTCATAAAAATATTTGCGCAATATGACTTATACATGGCACCTCAATAGTTGATCGCAATATAGGACAGCATCTCGGTCCAGATCGTCAGTGTGTCTGCATCGGTCTGCCCCAAAGCCCTAGTGGAGCTACCACTGTCTATTGTGAGACACCCGCACCCCGACGCCCTCAAGGTCAACCACTATGATCCTACGCTTAGTCTACTCGCACTAAGGTGTTATTCAATGTCCTAGGCATACATCGCCTTTCTCAATAAAGTCCAACAGACATCATATATGCATGACGACTCAATTTACATCATATATGTATATCGATGATATGTTCCTTATAGACAATGCATCACATGCATATTCATCAACAATGCATTTCTCATGGAACATATTATAATGGCATATAGACAATTCTCAACAATATCATACCACAATTTCATCAAGTACAAATCAACAAGTAATTAGTCCCATCTATGGACTCACAATAGCATGAAAAACTAATTTTTGATATCAAGATATATATATATATATATATATATATATATATATATATATATATATATAACACATACCACAATTTCACATTATGAATCCAACATTCTCAATGTACTAAGTCTTGATCAATTATGAGAATTTCGGGCTAACGAGCCCTTCAAAACCGTGGCCCTCTTAATGTTCATTACTCAATCAATTTCTTCCATCTCATTATGAATTACTAATGTCTATGTTCTTAATTCCCAAAGATGCATCAAAGCATCACTTGAACTCCAAAAATTTCTTTAGAGGCCGTGAGCCTCCCTAAGGCATCAAGTTCTCAAAAGTGATAAAACACTTCTCACGGTTCATTATGAAATCTCACTTTAGCTTGACGATTCTTATACAATCTCTTTCTAGAGGAATTTTCTTAATAACTCAAGTTATTTACTTTAGTTTAATTATAACATAACAATTATTGAATTCATGGTATTCTTCTCACATTATTATAATCAATTATGCCCTGGGCGCTTGAGCACCAGGTTTCCAGCACCTGAGCTGTAACATCCCAACTTTTGGGTAAAAGACCGTTGTGTCCCTATTTTACTGTTTCTTGTTTTTCTGTATGAAATACAGAAAAACAATACTGTTTGTTATTTTATTTGATAGTTTTACATAATTTGTTTCGATACAGTAAAATAAAAATTTTATCAAATTACTGTTTTAAATTTTTCTGTATCAAAAACAGATGTATAATACTGTCTAGTATTTTATATAATCGTTTTACGTATTTTTCTTCTAGACAGTGAAATAAAATTTTTTTTGAGCTACTGTTTTAATTTTTCTGAAAGATATACAGCTATATAATACTGCTGGATATTTTATTTGAACGTTTTGGACGATTACCTACGTTGTGGGAAAAAAAAAAATGACCGTTACGTCCCGAACGTCTTCGTTTTTTCTTTTTTTCTTTGTTTTTAATTGTTTTCTTCTTGATTTAATGTCCGATAATACTGTCTGTGATTTTATATGGACTTTTTGTGTGATTTGCTCGGGTAGGAAAATAATATTTTCCTGGCCGGGGAAAATCTTATTTTATTATTTAGAATTGGGGAATCTTACTTAACCCGATTCTCGAATGAGACTAAAAATAATCTTTTAATTTTTAGGATTTAATCAAAATAAAACAATTTTATATTATTATAATATTATTTTGTTAGTCGGTATAAATAAGTGACGGACGGACCCGAAAATATTTTGCGGGACCCACGTTTAGTCCTTAAGTCTTGTACACGTGGACCAATGAGGAGGGGTCAAAATTGGTGGCTATGACTCATCGCAACGGGCCAATAGGACGATGACACGTGGCGTGACACCTCGATCATGACTCGCTGAGCTTCTAGAAGGTTCCGAAGTGCGACTTCGGCTGTGACTCACCGCAGCTGACTCGCCGATTCAGAAGTTTCTCACGATGACTCGGCCGTGACTCACCATTGATGACGCAGCCAATGATGCAGTTGTGATGCAGTCAGTGACTCAGCATGCTGACTCGCCATGCTGACTCACCTGTTTTGGAAAATATCTATGCTGACTCATCTGCTCTAGAAAATATCTACGCTGACTCGCCATGCTGACTCACCCGTTCTAGAAAATTCCTCGATGACTCATCATACTGACTCATCGTAGTGAGTCACATGTTCTAAAAAATTTCTCTTTGATGACTCGTTTTATGACTCATCAAGGGTAATCAGTAGAAGAAATAATAATTTCTACTCTGTTAGTATAAAATAAAAACCTATGTGTATTTTATTATCCATTGGATAATAGATACTGACTTTATAAATAATAAATATTGTTCATTGGTTAAAGTATACTATAAAATATAATGTGCACCAATAGGAAATTGGTCAACAAAAATAGCAACCAATAAGAATTAAGTTAGTAAATATTTAACCAATAGAAAGTGGTCAAAATTAATGGCTTGAATTTTTTTAGAACCAATAGGAAACAAGCTATTAAATCAATTTAGGCTTCTTGAATTTGCAATGGTTCTACGGTGAAGGAATTGGCTCTAATAGCCAAATTCACAAAGTAAGTTACGTAGAAGGCTTTGTGAAATGCATGTAGGATGCCAAATTGAATAAAAGGAAGACTAGTCAAATTTAGTGGCTTTTCTTGGTTGCTTTCTACGGTGAAGTAAGCCTTTGGTGAAACAAATATTACAATCAATTCTTACTATCTTTCAACTAATTAACCAAGTCAACATTGGTGGCTTTTCTTTGTTGCTTCCACGGCAAAGCCAAATCCATGCAAGGCAAAATATTACAATTGATTTCTTTCTATCTTTTATTAATTAACCAAGTATGAAAAAGTCAATATTGATGGCTTCTTGCCATAATGCATTTACTGACAATTGAATGCCTTTAGGAAGGCAATTCCAACACTTTAATATATCCTTGCTCTCCAAGTTTGTCACAAAGGAAATAAAGCTAATTTCCATTTCCTAAAATTAGATAATTTTAGTGGCTCTTGTTGTTGGCTTCTACGGCAATTCACCTTGGGTGAATTCTTCAATTTGCTATTATTCAAAGAAGCAAAACAACACATGTTCTCATTTTCTCTCAAAGTGTCCTACGGCCAAAGCTTAGAAAAGCCAAAGGAGACTTGTTTTTATTTCTCAAAGTCTTCATCTTTCTCCAAACACATCAAATAAGCCAAAAGCTCTCAACTTTTCTTCTCTTTTTCTTCTCCAACTCTACGGCCAAAGCTTCCCAAATGGAGACAATCTTCATCAATTTATTTCATTTGTTCTCTTCTATATCTTTTTCTTCAAAGAACCAAGATCAAGCAACCAAATTTCTTTCCTTTTTCTCTTCCTCTTGAATTCGCCAACTACCAAAAATCCTCTTCCAAGCTTCTAAAAATTTAAATGACCATAGATCTTGAATCTCCATGCATTTCTAAAGAACTTTCATGTTGGGAGTTTTTCCTAAATCTTCCATTTTCTACCTTGTTCTTCAAAGCTCAAGTTTGAAACCATGAAGGTGAAATTCTTTAATCTTCATGTTTCTATCCATTCTAAAGTTTTAATCATGATTTTAATCCATGATTATTCTAGTTTAGAGCCTTAGGTATTAATATTGTATGTTTTCTTTGTTTTCAAGGAGCTCTTGGAGGAGGAAGCTTGCTTGAAGGAGACATACAAAGGACTTGGAGGTTCTTCAAGAGGTAAGAGGGAGATTACCCTCATCAACCAAGTGTTGGTGGTGAGGAATATATGTGGTTGTGCTTGTAGAATCCATAAGGATTCGGTGGTGTGCTTGTTTTGATGTGTTAATTATTTGTGTGTTTGTTATTTGTGTGTTTGATAATTTGGTGCTTACTAGTAGGTTGTTGTGTATTTGTTAGTAGTCTTCTTATGTGATATTTGTAATAAATTGCATGTCTACAAGCTTTAATTTGCATGTCTACAAGCTTTGATAATATGGCATGTGTTAGAAATGCATGATAATATATAGGATGCAAATAATATGTCAAGGATTGCATGAGTGTTCCAAAGAACACATTAACAAGGCTCACGGCCATGATTTAAATGGGGAACCAAAATGTTCTCTTAATTTTCTTAAAAGGTGACCTAAATAACCTAAGAGAATTGGTAAGATATCCATTTGTTTAGATTAAGAAAAATGAATTTGGAAATTAAATGGCATAACCTTACATTTTCATCCAACATGTCTAACTTCAACACTTTGATTTCTAAAACTATTTTCTAGGGTAAGGATTAAATCAATGTAGACAATACAAGAGATTAAACATGTATTTAAAAGGTGAAAAATAATTCGGAAATCAAATGCAAAGTTTTTTTATCAAATTCGCCAACATGCCAAATTATACATTCATGATTTCTAAAAATTAATTCCAAGCTATTTTCAATCAAGAAGAAGCAATACAAGTTAAAGTAAATTTTCTACAATGAGTTTAAAAGAAATAAAATAGTTAGAATTAAGTTTAAGAGGTTAATACTAATGGTTTTTACTGTAAGAAGAAATACAGTAGCTTTATAAAATTTCTAACGTATAGCTCATCGTGTGTTTTGAAGCACGTTAGGAATTTTCAAAAGTATAATTATTTGGTATTAATAAAAATGAAAAGAACTTTTAAATGGTAAATTTAGGAAACCATTATTATAATTTATTAAACAAAATATCATTGTCAATTTTTAGTAAAAACGGATAAATAAGATAGAAAAGATGTCCAAAAGACAGTATACGCTATGAAAAATATTCTACGTAATTTGAAAGTACTAAATATTATTTCTGTCTGTTTTAAACAGTTATTTAAGGAAGTTGGACAAGAAAACGATTTAAAAATCCTACGCGATTGAGAAAACGTATTAAAATTTAAAAACAGAAAAATATCTTTACGCGATTTTTAAACGTTTGTAAAAACGACGAGATTTCAAAAACGCGATAAAATTTCTACGCGATTGACCGTTACTATATTTATTTTTCGGGCATTGTGTCGGGAAAATGTGAACCCGCACAAAGGCTTTTGAGGTTATTTCGCTGTCGGGAAAAAGTGAACCCGTCTGTGCTTTTGCCATTGAGGGCATATTTTTATCTTGAGGGCATTTTCGTAATTTCATATATTTGGAATTATGTTTTGTCTTTATACCAATTTTTGGTGTTTTGGTTGACGAGACGAATCACATCGTGTTGTCGATGCGATAAATGTAGTGTGGTTCATTGTTCTAATGAACTTGGAGACTTTAGTGTACGGGATCCCACATGTGACGATTGGTAGCTCCATTTGGGCAGTGGTAAACCGATAGCACACTAATGTACTCGACATTCACTATATTTAATCGAGGTTTGTAAAGTCTAGTAGTACATTGCCTATAGTGCCACAACGGAGACCGTGAACTATACTACGCCCGGATGGTGGATTCCCGTGTCGTAGGCTATTGACGCAACGTGTGATCGCGTAATAGTTGGTTGGGCAGCCGTGGTACTAATAGATTTTGCAAGTCATTCTCTCTGATATCTGTTTGGGTTTAGCTCCATGGAGTAGGGTTGTGTTTTGGTGTATTTGATTATATCTTGGATAATATTCCCTTTTTCTCTATTTATCTTTATCTGGTAATATCTTGGATGTTTTTACATTTTCTCTATTTATATTTATCTGATAATTTTTATGTTAGTTGTCCATTTCTTATCTTATTTTATCTGTGAGATTGATTTATCTTTGTGGTTTTCTTTATTTGTGTTATATCCGTGATATTTTTATTTGTGATCTTTCATATCCGATATTAATTGTTTATATGTTGTATTTTGTCTGTGCATTATTGTATTTTTGTTCTGCTATGAAATTTGTTGTTATTGAATTTAATCTTTATTTTTATTGTAATCTTGTTATGATATTTTATATGGTATGAATTGTTATATCTATCCCGATAATGTTATTACTTGTTTATTTTATTAGGTTGTATGCATATTAGAAATATTTGATAACATGACTATAATTGTGATTATCTGTGTGTATGGAATGACTTTGTCATTCGTATTATTCTTTACTACCGTCTTGGTGCTTGGTGAAAGGGATCTCACCTCTTTCCTGTGTTGTTTTTGTTTGGTTTGTATTCTTCGAATTCGTATAGTAGGCGGAGCATATTCTTAACCCTAGGGGAGACAATATTCTCAAAGATGGTGGCGACGTCATTGAGTGGTCTTACAAGTTTCAACAAGATGCAGTTGGTGAAGAAACAGACTATGTAGGTTGAATTTTTCTCGTTAGTGTTGTTAGTGCTATTAGTAGTACCCGTCTTTGGGTTTACTACTCAAGTTTCTCTGAGTCTCAGTAAATATTACGTTTTAACTTATATGAAATGATTGGTGATGTGTATGTTAATCATTAAATTTAATTTCCATTTTACTTAAAATTTCCGGTAAGTTTGTATTTCCGCAATAAGAAATTTTAAAATCCATATTTTAAAACTCAAAGCTTTTATAAAATGATTTTAATTAGTTTTAAGATTTATTTATTATTTTAAAATGTGACGCCTTACGGAGGGTGTTACATTAGTTGGTATCAGAGCACGGTTAGAGTCTTTTTGGGGTTTGTGGTTGGGTTTGTCTTGTTTTTGTTGTGTGACTCTCTGTGCTTGGACTCCGAAAGGAGACAATGTTTCTTTGGAATGGTTACTTTGGTATCCATTGTATTATGATTCGTCTGTCTTTGAAGAAAGACGATGATTCGTGGTAAACGTGCACGTGAGGAAGCAAGATGCGATAGTGGTGATATGACTACAACTATGAAAGCAAGGTAAAGAATAATTGAAGAAACAGTACAATATGACTTGAGGATTACTCAGCAGCGAGGAACGATAGCCGAGGATTAGAAGCAGACCAAGTCGAAATAAATCTTAGAATACGCAATTTCGTAACGTTAGACCGTATTAATTCAAGAAGGCGAAGTCGTAAGGCCAAGCAAGTCCAGTGGAAAACGTATTCGTGATCATCGGGAAGTCAACAACAACAACAATCTTGTGGAGGAAAAGCTAGCGGTAGCAAGTTTGGTTAGACGTGACATTTGCACCAACGTGTTGAAAGTGTGAGGAAGATCATCTAACGAGGAGTTGTGCAATCAAAGGAAAATCATCTGTTTTCAAGTGTAGGATGCCTGGACGTTTTGCTTTTGAACAGTGTATCTTGCTAAAAACGAAGTCATCTGTTAGTAACGTACGTGCTTCGACATCTTAAGTAGAGTGGAACATCGATTCTTCAAGTGGAGCAAAAGCATCTTAGGTTGCAGACCTAAACAAAGGAGATTGTGTCACAAAAAGGTGATTCTTTAACTATACTGTATAATTCCGAGAGTAGCCTATTTCTCTATGGCATATATTGTGTGAGTCAATTAGAATTATTTGTGTCTTCATTATTCTTTTGGCCTGATTGTTTCTACTTCTGTTATTAGAACATGTAGTTGAGAACTTGAGTTACTTAAACCATCCTAAGTCTATTAAATAATTGAATCTTTTCTGTTGATTCAATTTGTATGCTTCGTTCTTAAAACGGATGCAATTTAAAAATATGGATTGGGTATTTTTCCAACCATCCATACTCTGTTAGACTTATCAGTTGAATTGTTCAAGTTAAAAAGTTCACTTTTAAATTCATCGTACCATATCAATTTCTTTATTAGATAGGTTCGGTGGTATGGATGATTCTATCATCTCTTTCTATCATCTCTTATTTCTATGCTTCCATGATATCTTTCATATACCGCAATTACGAAAAATGTACTTTTGGTCTAACTCCTTCTTTTATGACTAATTAACTATTTGAGTTGATTAGAACTATCAATACCTTTGTTACCTTTTGATTTATTTATTTCTGCTTTTATTACCAAATCCATTGTTATTATCTAGTTCCTTAAATAATCTTTTCTGTTAATCTAAACTGTCTACCTCTTTTCGCGAGATAGATGTGATCTTATACATGGATTGGTTATCTTTAATCATATCCTCATAAATTATTTCAAGAAAATTTTGATGTCCCAGAAATCTTATTCTTAAAATCAGGCAATGTCAAATTCTTTGTTGGACAAGTCTGATAACAATTCAGATAATTTCTCTACCTTTTCTTCTAAATTTTTATAATGTCCTTTTGTGTGTTGCAATTGTAAAGAAAGGATGTTTTTAGTCAAAATTATGTCATAAGTATCAAATACAGTATTGTTAAAAAAAAAAAAAAACTTGGATTGTGAGGCACTTCCAGTTAAAAGTAAAGGCAGAAGAGTGAAGCGGTACAAAGTCAGGGATAATTTCAGATGGTACTGATCAGAGTGACGCAGCGGAAGCGTAGTAGATAGTATCTTTCGTCCTTATTTAGACAGAATTGTCATTATCTTTATTAACGACATTCTGATCTATTCACGAAATCATGAAGAATCACACTAAAATGATAAACTGAAGTGGCGTAAACAGATGTGCAACGTGAAAACTAAAAGACAAGACGGAGGGACTGTTCAGAGACTACTACGAATTTCGAGGGCGAAATTCCTTTTTGGTGGGGAGTGTTGTAACATCCCAACTTTTGGGTAAAAGACCGTTGTGTCCCTATTTTACTGTTTCTTGTTTTTCTGTATGAAATACAGAAAAACAATACTGTTTGTTATTTTATTTGATAGTTTTACATAATTTGTTTCGATACAGTAAAATAAAAATTTTATCAAATTACTGTTTTAAATTTTTCTGTATCAAAAACAGATGTATAATACTGTCTAGTATTTTATATAATCGTTTTACGTATTTTTCTTCTAGGCAAAGTTGAAATAAAATTTTTTTTTTGAAATTTCTTGTTTTAATTTTTCTGAAAGATATACAGCTATATAATACTGCTGGATATTTTATTTGAACGTTTTGGACGATTACCTACGTTGTGGGAAAAAACGGAAAAATGACCGTTACGTCCCGAACGTCTGTTTTTGCTGTTTTTGCTGTTTTTAATTGTTTTCTTCTTGATTTAATGTCCGATAATACTGTCTGTGATTTTATATGGACTTTTTGTGTGATTTGCTCCGGGGTAGGAAAATAATATTTTCCGGGCCGGGGAAAATCTTATTTTATTATTTAGAATTGGGGAATCTTACTTAACCCGATTCTGAATGAGACTAAAAATAATCTTTTAATTTTTAGGATTTAATCACAAATAAAACAATTTTATATTATTATAATATTATTTTGTTAGTCAAGATAAATAAGTGACGGACCCGAAAATATTTTGCGGGACCCACGTTTAGTCCTTAAGTCTTTGTACACGTGGACCAATGAGGAGCCTCGTCAAAATTGGTGGCTATGACTCATCGCAACGGGCCAATAGGACGATGACACGTGGCGTGACACCTCGAGATCATGACTCGCCAGCCTTCTAGAAGGTTCCGTAAAGTGCGACTCGGCCGTGACTCACCGCAGTGACTCGCCAGTTCCAGAAGTTTCTCTGATGACTCAGCGCTGTGACTCACCATTGATGACGCAGCCAATGATGCAATGATGCGATTGTGATGCGATCGGTGACTCGAATGATGCCGACTCGCCATGCTGACTCACCTGTTTTGGAAAATATCTATGCTGACTCATCTGCTCTAGAAAATATCTACGCTGACTCGCCATGCTGACTCACCCGTTCTAGAAAATTCCTCGATGACTCATCATACTGACTCATCGTAGTGAGTCACATGTTCTAAAAAATTTCTCTTTGATGACTCGTTTTATGACTCATCAAGGGTAATCAGTAGAAGAAATAATAATTTCTACTCTGTTAGTATAAAATAAAAACCTATGTGTATTTTATTATCCATTGGATAATAGATACTGACTTTATAAATAATAAATATTGTTCATTGGTTAAAGTATACTATAAAATATAATGTGCACCAATAGGAAATTGGTCAACAAAAATAGCAACCAATAAGAATTAAGTTAGTAAATATTTAACCAATAGAAAGTGGTCAAAATTAATGGCTTGAATTTTTTTAGAACCAATAGGAAACAAGCTATTAAATCAATTTAGGCTTCTTGAATTTGCAATGGTTCTACGGTGAAGGAATTGGCTCTAATAGCCAAATTCACAAAGTAAGTTACGTAGAAGGCTTTGTGAAATGCATGTAGGATGCCAAATTGAATAAAAGGAAGACTAGTCAAATTTAGTGGCTTTTCTTGGTTGCTTTCTACGGTGAAGTAAGCCTTTGGTGAAACAAATATTACAATCAATTCTTACTATCTTTCAACTAATTAACCAAGTCAACATTGGTGGCTTTTCTTTGTTGCTTCCACGGCAAAGCCAAATCCATGCAAGGCAAAATATTACAATTGATTTCTTTCTATCTTTTATTAATTAACCAAGTATGAAAAAGTCAATATTGATGGCTTCTTGCCATAATGCATTTACTGGCAATTGAATGCCTTTAGGAAGGCAATTCCAACACTTTAATATATCCTTGCTCTCCAAGTTTGTCACAAAGGAAATAAAGCTAATTTCCATTTCCTAAAATTAGATAATTTTAGTGGCTCTTGTTGTTGGCTTCTACGGCAATTCACCTTGGGTGAATTCTTCAATTTGCTATTATTCAAAGAAGCAAAACAACACATGTTCTCATTTTCTCTCAAAGTGTCCTACGGCCAAAGCTTAGAAAAGCCAAAGGAGACTTGTTTTTATTTCTCAAAGTCTTCATCTTTCTCCAAACACATCAAATAAGCCAAAAGCTCTCAACTTTTCTTCTCTTTTTCTTCTCCAACTCTACGGCCAAAGCTTCCCAAATGGAGACAATCTTCATCAATTTATTTCATTTGTTCTCTTCTATATCTTTTTCTTCAAAGAACCAAGATCAAGCAACCAAATTTCTTTCCTTTTTCTCTTCCTCTTGAATTCGGCCAACTACCAAAAATCCTCTTCCAAGCTTCTAAAAATTTAAATGACCATAGATCTTGAATCTCCATGCATTTCTAAAGAACTTTCATGTTGGGAGTTTTTCCTAAATCTTCCATTTTCTACCTTGTTCTTCAAAGCTCAAGTTTGAAACCATGAAGGTGAAATTCTTTAATCTTCATGTTTCTATCCATTCTAAAGTTTTAATCATGATTTTAATCCATGATTATTCTAGTTTAGAGCCTTAGGTATTAATATTGTATGTTTTCTTTGTTTTCAAGGAGCTCTTGGAGGAGGAAGCTTGCTTGAAGGAGACATACAAAGGACTTGGAGGTTCTTCAAGAGGTAAGAGGGAGATTACCCTCATCAACCAAGTGTTGGTGGTGAGGAATATATGTGGTTGTGCTTGTAGAATCCATAAGGATTCGGTGGTGTGCTTGTTTTGATGTGTTAATTATTTGTGTGTTTGTTATTTGTGTGTTTGATAATTTGGTGCTTACTAGTAGGTTGTTGTGTATTTGTTAGTAGTCTTCTTATGTGATATTTGTAATAAATTGCATGTCTACAAGCTTTAATTTGCATGTCTACAAGCTTTGATAATATGGCATGTGTTAGAAATGCATGATAATATATAGGATGCAAATAATATGTCAAGGATTGCATGAGTGTTCCAAAGAACACATTAACAAGGCTCACGGCCATGATTTAAATGGGGAACCAAAATGTTCTCTTAATTTTCTTAAAAGGTGACCTAAATAACCTAAGAGAATTGGTAAGATATCCATTTGTTTAGATTAAGAAAAATGAATTTGGAAATTAAATGGCATAACCTTACATTTTCATCCAACATGTCTAACTTCAACACTTTGATTTCTAAAACTATTTTCTAGGGTAAGGATTAAATCAATGTAGACAATACAAGAGATTAAACATGTATTTAAAAGGTGAAAAATAATTCGAAATCAAATGCAAAGTTTTTTATCAAATTCGCCAACATGCCAAATTATACATTCATGATTTCTAAAAATTAATTCCAAGCTATTTTCAATCAAGAAGAAGCAATACAAGTTAAAGTAAATTTTCTACAATGAGTTTAAAAGAAATAAAATAGTTAGAATTAAGTTTAAGAGGTTAATACTAATGGTTTTTACTGTAAGAAGAAATACAAGAGTTTTTTATAAAATTTCTAACGTATAGCTCATCGTGTGTTTTGAAGCACGTTAGGAATTTTCAAAAGTATAATTATTTGGTATTAATAAAAATGAAAAGAACTTTTAAATGGTAAATTTAGGAAACCATTATTATAATTTATTAAACAAAATACTGTCAATTTTTAGTAAAAACGGATAAATAAGATAGAAAAGATGTCCAAAAGACAGTATACGCTATGAAAAATATTCTACGTAATTTGAAAGTACTAAATATTATTTCTGTCTGTTTTAAACAGTTATTTAAGGAAGTTGGACAAGAAAACGATTTAAAAATCCTACGCGATTGAGAAAACGTATTAAAAATGCTACGCGATTTTAAAAACAGAAAAATATCTTTACGCGATTTTTAAACGTTTGTAAAAACGACGAGATTTCAAAAACGCGATAAAATTTCTACGCGATTGACCGTTACTATATTTATTTTTCGCTGTCGGGAAAATGTGAACCCGTCATGTGCTTTTGAGGTTATTTCGCTGTCGGGAAAAAGTGAACCCGTACAGGCTTTTGCCATTGAGGGCATATTTTTATCTTGAGGGCATTTTCGTAATTTCATATATTTGGAATTATGTTTTGTCTTTATACCAATTTTTGGTGTTTTGGTTGACGAGACGAATCACATCGTGTTGTCGATGCGATAAATGTAGTGTGGTTCATTGTTCTAATGAACTTGGAGACTTTAGTGTACGGATCCCACATGGACGGTTGGTAGCTCCGGGCCGTGGTAAACCGATAGCACACTAATGTACTCGACATTCACTATATTTAATCGAGGTTTGTAAAGTCTAGTAGTACATTGCCTATAGTGCCACAACGGAGACCGTGAACTATACTACGCCCGGATGGTGGATTCCCGTGTCGTAGGCTATTGACGCAACGTGTGATCGCGTAATAGTTGGTTGGGCGCCGTGGTACTAATAGATTTTGCAAGTCATTCTCTCTGATATCTGTTTGGGTTTAGCTCCATGGAGTAGGGTTGTGTTTTGGTGTATTTGATTATATCTTGGATAATATTCCCTTTTTCTCTATTTATCTTTATCTGGTAATATCTTGGATGTTTTTACATTTTCTCTATTTATATTTATCTGATAATTTTTATGTTAGTTGTCCATTTCTTATCTTATTTTATCTGTGAGATTGATTTATCTTTGTGGTTTTCTTTATTTGTGTTATATCTGTGATATTTTTATTTGTGATCTTTCATATCTGATATTAATTGTTTATATGTTGTATTTTGTCTGTGCATTATTGTATTTTTGTTCTGCTATGAAATTTGTTGTTATTGAATTTAATCTTTATTTTTATTGTCTTGTTATGATATTTTATATGGTATGAATTGTTATATCTATCCCGATAATGTTATTACTTGTTTATTTTATTAGGTTGTATGCATATTAGAAATATTTGATAACATGACTATAATTGTGATTATCTCAGTGTGTATGGAATGACTTTGTCATTCGTATTATTCTTTACTACCGTCTTGATGCTTGGTGAAAGGGGATCTCACCTCTTTCCTGTGTTGTTTTTGTTTGGTTTGTATTCTTCGAATCGTATAGTAGGCGGAGCATATTCTTAACCCTAGGGGAGACAATATTCTGAAGATGGTGGCGACGTCATTGAGTGGTCTTACAAGTTTCAACAAGATGCAGTTGGTGAAGAAACAGACTATGTAGGTTGAATTTTTCTCGTTAGTGTTGTTACCGTGCTATTAGTAGTACCCGTCTTTGGGTTTACTATTGTTTCTCGAGTCTCAGTAAATATTACGTTTTAACTTATATGAAATGATTGGTGATGTGTATGTTAATCATTAAATTTAATTTCCATTTTACTTAAAATTTCCGGTAAGTTTGTATTTCCGCAATAAGAAATTTTAAAATCCATATTTTAAAACTCAAAGCTTTTATAAAATGATTTTAATTAGTTTTAAGATTTATTTATTATTTTAAAATGTGACGCCTTACGGAGGGTGTTACATGAGCGCTGGTTGAGCACCTGAGCGCTCACTGAGCTTCGTTTCTGGAACCATTCTGGAGGTTGGACACTTAAGCGTTCGAGCTCCAGCGCCTGGGTGTTGGCTGAGCACTTGGACACTCACTGCACAGCTCTTGAGCGCTAGTGCACTAGAAAGGACTCTGCAGAATTCGTTTCTGCAGAACCTTGGCCCAACCATTTTCAAAGCTTATCATTCCTATTTCAAGCAATCTAAAACATGATTCCTAGTCATCAAGATACAAAATAACAATCAATAGGTTCATAATCATCAAAACACATAACGCAAATCCATATATTCATACAAATCAAACAACCACAAAATCATGAAAATAATACAATATAACAAAGAGAGTAATCCCACATGGATTCCCTCATCAACAACAACACATAAGACATCTCCTTACTACTAAGATTGGTTGAAGAGGATTATCTCCCTCTTACCTATTGAAGACAACACAAGGATACAAGCCCCTCTTGTTCTTGATTTTTGTTTCCCACCTTTAAGAAAATCCTAGGGTGAGCAACTTTCAAAAAGGTTCACTCAAACCATGGAAAGATGAGTTCTTGGTCACATAAGTGGCCAAGAAAAATGAAAATGATTAGAAAAGAGAAGAAAGTTAAAGACTTTACCTCTAAAGCTTCAAGCTTTAGGTTTAATAGTGGATAATGAAAGAAGAACTTGAGGATGACCACCAAAGAGAAGAGCCTTGGAATGATGGAAGAAAACAAGAAATGTGATTGGTTTAGCAACCAATGGAGATGGTCTCCAATAGGTGGGTGTGCCATGGAGAAGGAAGAAGAGAAGAAGAGAGAAATGCTTGAAGAAAATGAGAAGAGAGAAAAGAAAGGAAGAGAAAGGTGTTAGGTGTTTTTGTGTTTTGAAATAGGAATAAAGTGGTAAATGTGAGAAAACAAATTTGACTCTCCCAAGGAGTGCATCTGCCATGGAGAGAGTGGGGAAGGAAGAGAGAGAGAAATATGTTATTTGGGGAAATTTCTTGGAAGCTTCCTTTAACATGCTAGGATTAAATTAATCTTTCTTTTGAAATAAAGCTAATAGATGTGACACAGAGTAGATTTTAGATATGGTGATAAGGATTTTTACTACAACTATTATCCAATGGACAACTGCTATAGATAGCAAAGTCAGTATTAATTATCCAACAGATAATATGTAACACCCTCCCTAGGGTATCACATGTCTGACTCCCGACTCATAATCTGAAAAGAAATTTGCACAAAGTTTGAGTTATAAAAAGTGAGTTTTAAAATTTCTTCTTTATTGAAACATAAATTTACTGAAAATATTAAGTAATATTGAAAATCATATTTCAACTATTCATTATGCAATATTGACACTAATTAATATTTCATAATTTAAAGAGAAATATAAAACTAATAGACTCTTCTTCTTTTTTTTAACAGTAGCAAACCCCATGACAGGTCCTACTTAATAGCACGATACAACACTAGTGTTAAAACTTAACATACTTATTCTGTTGTGTATCTATCTTGTTGCATCAGACATCTGTTCTACATCTATTCTTTGTCAACACTGCACACCTTCGAGTCCTGAATGTCCACTCCTTATTGTTGTCACCAATCTCAGAGTATCCATTGCCCGTTATGTCTAAGACAACTCGATCCTTCTATTATTTTGTTTTAACAGTACAGACACAGAAAACCACATAACAAAGAGGTGAGATCACCTACGCCAATACCAACATGGTAGCATAGAGATAACACAAACAGCAATATCATACAGGGATATCATACTAAACTTCTAATAATATATTCAATATTAATCAACTATCATCATCCAATCATATATCAAACCAAGTATTCAAAACAGATGTCATAGCCAATATTCCTCAATTAATATACCACACAGATATAAATGTCAGATTATGCATGTGCACAAAGACTCAGTTTTTCAAAAACAACTCCATGGAGGTTTTCACAATTTCGAGGAGAATGCTCTGTCAATTGTCAGCCTTAGCCCAAAGACAATCTTCCAGTTGTTGAAAAGAATCGTGTTCTTGTCGGGTATCGTCAATGCGTTGCAACGGACTGCATCGCCAAGTGACACAGGGTACTCGCCAGCTGTCCACTAAGTCGACCGCCGCGCCTCGACGCCCCTAAGATCCATCATAGACCTCACTATCAATTCTCATTCCCTCTTCAACCACTAGGGCCATATACAATTCACGAATATATCCGTGCAAGTCCAACCCCAAAGGGCCAAATCTTTTCAATTTCATTTGTTCAATGTATCATATGCCTCAACGCATATTTTTTTCTAATGCATGTATAATGCACCAAATCCAATCACAGGCATCTCTTTCCAATGCATATAAAATGCACCAAAATTATACTGTATTTTCAACAGCAAAAATCATGTTATCATATTTTCATAGTTATAAAACACTTTCGTCGTGTTTTCAAAATTGCATAATATTTCCGTTTCATTTTCACAATTCCAAAACGTTTCTGTTACGTTTTCACAATTCCAAAATGTTTATATTACGTTTTCAAAATATCGTAACATACTTATGTTACGTTTTCAAAATTCTGAAATGTTTTTGTTATATTTTCATAATACTGCGCGACACTTCATTACGTTTTCACAATACAAGAATATTTTAATTACGTTTTCAAAATATTTAACTCTTCATTGCACTTTTAAAACACGTACTAATTTTTTTAACGTTTTTCTTAATCGCGTAAAAGTATACGTTTCTCAAAATCGTATAGTATTTTTTCACTGTTTCAAAATCGCGTAACTTAAAAATCATTCTTTTAAGTCGCATAAATCATTTTCCGTCATTCTCAAAATATTTAAAACACTTTTCAAATCACATAACGATTTTTCGCTATTTTCACAATCACGTAAAAATAATTCATTACTTTTCCATCACGTAGTTATTTTTCAATAGTAATTCAGATTACGTAAAATATTTAAACGTAATTCAAATCGTGTAAAAATATTTTAACGTATTTAAAATCGCGTAGAAATATTTTACGGTATGTCCAAACACTTAAAAATATTTTACTGTATTTCAAACCACTTACTTTAAAATTACGTTTTTAAGATACGTAAATAATTTTTTTTCACCATAATTTCAGTACAGAAAATATTTCTTGACCTTTAAAAAATTCTTTTTTAACTTTTCTCAAAATAATATAACTTTATACTTCATTTAATATATTTTCTTACTCAAGAAAATATTTTCCCACAGTTCTTTACTCAAGAAATTCTTTTTCAAAATATAATTCACAAAATCACTTTTTCATTGATGTAAATCACCGTTTCAAAACTTAACATTTTCTAACGTATTTCAAAACTTGAAAATAAGTTATACGTTAGTAAATTTTCAAAACACCATTATATTCTCTATTTTTTTCCAAATCAATTCTAAAATTAATTCTCTTCAAAACAAATTAAGATTCAAACCCTTGCAACTTTTCTTTTTCATTTTCATATGAAAGTTCATTTCTCAAGTGATAAAATACTTTGATTTCCCTTTCCAAAATCCTTATACTAAAACATTTTGTTCAAACATTTTGTTTCCACTTTAAAATTACTTTGTTTCATAAAAACCAAAATTATTCCAACCTCCAAAAATCGTAGAGTCTTTGGCTATTGAAGCCATCAAATATTTTCCTCTTAAATTGATATCGTTTTACACAAACAAAACCATTAAAAAATTTTTATTTTCAAAACCAAAATACCGATGGTCATAAAAACCAAACCCATTTGTTCAAATTCATTTTTACTTTCCTTACAAATCCTTTTTCACTTTCTTTGCAAATCCTTAAAATTATCATTGCTATTTTCATTTAAATCTCATGTTTAGTAAAACACTTAGAAACTTTTTACACAAAATAAATCAATAAAAATCCTTTTAAAACCGTATTCATGTACTCTTTGAAAAATAAATTCTTTGTTTATTTTCCTTACTTTTCTAAACATCCATTTTCATCATTCAAGAAAATATTAATTTTGTGAACACCTATCTTGAGGTGTCTTGTTCGAAATCCACCATGTTCTAAGTACTCAAAAATCAATTCTTTTGTTCTTGAAAATTTTCAACATGAACCCTAATTAAGGGCATCAAAACTGTAGCTCTTCCTTGGCTATTGGAGCCAAAAATCAATTTCCTTTCCACCATCAAGTCATGACATATACATATATATTTCATCATAAATAATATAAGCATACCATCAAAGCCATAAAAGCATGTATAGCATATCAAGCATATCATCAAAGCTATAAAATCATGCAAAGCATATCAATCATAGAAAATTAATCAAAGCTCATAAACACCCACAAATTAATTACATGACCATGGATATGAATCCTCACATGGATTCCACATCCATCAAATAAAATACCATCTCTCACCACCATGCTTGGTTGGTGAGATGGATCTCCCTCTTACCTCTTGAAGATCCTCCAAAGCTTCTTGATTTGTTTCTTTTTCCAAGTCCTTCACCACCAAGGGCTTCTCAAATACAAAACAAAACATAAGTTAATTAACATATCAAGCTTGATTAAGAGGAACCATAGATCAAACATGGTTTAGATCATGAAAAAGAGAGAAGAAAATGAAGTTTCCTTATACTTCACCTCAAAAACCCAATAACTTTGATCTTGAAGAAACTCCTTGAAGATGAATGATTTAGAAGAAGTCTTCAACATGAAAAAGCTTAGAATATCATGGAGATTCAAGATCTAAGGTTGGATGAAATTAAAATAGCTTGGATGGTGATTTTAGGGGTCTTGACCGAATGGTTTCTCTTGAAGCACAAAGATGGAATTTTTGATTTTTGATAGAAACTTGAAGCTTGAATTTGAAGATCAAGATGAATGATTTTGGAAAAACTCATAACTAGAGATGTTCTTAGAATGATGTTTAGGTTTAGAAAATCAAGTTGGATGAAATTTTTGAGTGATGGAAGGTGCTCTTGGAGTGCTTGGCCAAAACATGAAGAAGGAAAGAAATGGAGAGAAAACTTGGTAACTTAGCTTCTTGAAAATGTCTAATGATGACCAAGGATGGCAATAATGGTCTTCAAACTTTTTCCTATGTCCTAAAGCTTCTCAATTTCGTGGCTCCCCTCCAATGCATTTTCCTTGAGTGCAAATTGATTAATAATGATCAATTATGATGAAACATTGACCAAGACCACTTAACAATGACATAAAGCAATTAATAATGGTCATAAAGCCTCTTTTTCTTTGTCTTCTAAACAATCCAAAACCATCCCCCTCCATGCATGCTTCTCCTTGTGCATTTAATAAATGACCATAATAATTAGCCACCATTTGGAACATTTCTAGCCATTGATTAATTCAATGGTTAGGATTAATGTAGATTTTTTTATTTAGAAGACTTAATCTAGGCCATTGGATCTTTCTCCTTTAAATTCTAGTCATTGGATGTGTCTCCAAAATTAAGGGTCAAGATTGCTCCTTCTTACTTTTAATCCAAGGGTCATAATTAGTCTTTATCACTTTTTAAGACTAAATCTTCACCATTGATTAAATCTAAATCCAATGGTCATAAATGGTCTTTGTCATTTTTCAAGATCAATTCTACACCTTTGATTACATCTATGGTTGATATCAAAGCCTTCCTAACTAAGCTTATTCTCACACCATTGATTAAATCAATGGTTATTATCCAAGGCTTCTTTATTAAGTTTGTTTCTTAACCTTTGATTAAATCAATGGTTAATATTCAAACTAAGTATTCTCATCCAAGGGTATAAATCAAGTCAAGCTCTCTTTATTGACTACGCAGTATAATATTTATTCTTGTATCCTACAAATAATATTTTTACTGTATTTTTATCATCCGATGATTAAATACAGTATAAAATACAGTACAATAAAATTTTAAAAACTGTTTCCGGATTCAGGTTTAGTAAGATCCCATGTCTCCGTCTAAACAGTACAAATTTTTCTATGCGTAGAAAATTTTTTGCTTTGCGAGACCTTCCTGGGCCCACGTATGGCCACCTAGACCCACATAGGACCACCTGAGCCCACATATAGTCAAAAAAAATCATAATCATCCATAAAAATCACAAAAATTAGAAAATGCACAAATATCAAATTAGATTACGTAAAATAATTACCTAACGGTAAAAATTAAATTACGTAAAGTTTTCTCTGGCCCAAAAATTTTTATTTTCCAGACACGGAGTAAATCACTCAAAAAGATCAAATATACTGACGGAATAAACAAAATAATTTTACAGTGCACAGAAATTACTAAATAGTAAAATTTCGTTAACTGTCAAAATTATTGTTTAAGAGATACAGAAATTTAGGGTCTTACATAATAAAATACACAGTAATTTATTATTTTATCTGATAAAATTTCTCGAAAAACATAAAATCTCGTAAACCGTGTCCAACCTCAGGTTTTGTAAGATCTCCCAGTGACGTTTCCACAGTTCAAGGTTCTTGGGGAAAAAAAGTCATTTCCCTGGCTCTGCTCAGCGCGCACGTAAAATGAGAAATAATATTAAAATATTTTGTATTCTCAAAAAAATCTAAAAAAATTCACAAAAATCATAAATCTTATAAAATGACTATTTATAATAAAAATATTAATTTTCGGGGTGTTACACTGATGGTTTTCTTGAAGTAAAAACAAAACAAAACAAAAAAACAAAAAAAATAAAAGCAAAAACAAAAAAAAATTAAAAAAAATTATGTGTTTCTTAATTTCAAACTTTTCTGACAACAGCCAACCAGCCCTTATAGGTGCTATTATTACCCTTTCCATTCTTTTTCCTATTTAAACACTCCATTTTCTCCACTTTCCTCCAACTCAGAATCATTCAGAGAGAAATGTGAGTTTAGGGATGGAAGGTGTTTCTGTTCGTCAACTTAAAAATATCTGTGTATTTTGTGGGTCTAAGTATGGGAAGGGTTTAGAGTTTGTAAACGTAGTTACCACTCTTGGTCGATCACTTGCTGCGATGAAAATTCATCTTGTATATGGGGGAGGTTGCTGTGGGTTAATGGGGGTTATATCACTTGCTGCCTATATAAGAGGCAGTCATGTTTTAGGTATTATTCTTGATCCTTTAGCTCAACAGAACATCACTGGAAAGACAATTGGGGAAGAACTTACTAAACCAATGGGGGGAAGGATAGTTGACCAAAAAAAAAATTTCTTTTTTGGGAAGTGTGATATGATTGTCATGGACTTACTAAACCAATGAATGGTGACAGAGTAAGGAGTAATTTTACTCCTGAGACGCATCTAAATTGGGAAGTATGTTTAGTGATATAATTGTCAAAAACCTATTCGTAGTAAAACTAATTAAGGATGACAGAGTAAGGAGTAAATTTTGCCTTGGAGGTAAGTTTACTCTTGAGATGCATCTTACTTGAGGAGATAATTATTTTGTGCAGAAGTCGCAAATGGATTCTTGGATCTTAGCATAAATTGTCTTCTTTCTTAAAAATCACAAGCTTGGATATGAATGTTGATATGGTGGATTAAGAATGATAGAAATATGCCTTGTGAGATTCTGAGCCTATTGATGAATGAATTGAATATCTGTACCATTCTTTTCTTTCTTGTGTGATTTTCACTCATGGAATTATTACTCTAGAACTTGCTTTGATTCTTTTTTAGGCTACATTTTCACATGCAAACATAAATATGATTGAGGCATTTTGAAATAGTTACTTTGACCAAATAGTCATCTTTGTATATTTTCCCTTGTGTAACCCCTTTGAACTTATTTGACCATTCCTTATTTTTAACTCATTACGAGCCTTCAAAAAAAAAGAAAAAAAACATGTTTTACCCAATCTTAGGGAATAAGAGAGCATTAACCTTATTCTTGAACAAGTGTGGGTGTGTGTGTGTAAAATGATAAAAAAAACAAAAATAAAAATAAAAATTGACCACCGTTGCAATCAAAGGATTATCAGAGTCTAGAATAAAAGTGGATGCTTGGAAACAATAGGAAGAAAAAGAGAAAGTTCAGGTCTAACAATGAATTCAATTCACAAATTTGGGATTGATCTTCAACAAAACATTAGTCAAATATTAGTGATTGTCCTTTATGATGAATGTTCTCAAATATTTTCTCCACTCTAACTGTACCATAATGCTTTTTTATTCTCTTTAGTATTTATCTTCTCATATCTATATTATCCTCTCTCCTTTACCATGACCCCATTACAATCTTGAATAAAGTCTTCTTGATTTTTGTATGCATGCGTTTTGAATAGCAGAGAAGTAGAAGATAGGCAAGCTTATGGTAGTGCAATTATTCATGGGTTGAATAGAGTGAAATACTTACCTTTTAAACACTTGAGAGATTGAGAGTGAATTCTGTGAGGATCTATTATTCTTGATTTATTCTTTTCAACTGAAGTTTCATTGCTTGTTGACTTGAGATGTGAAGAAATATTGCCTCATTAATGCTTTGATCCCTTGAATTTTTGGTTGCTCTTCTTGCTCAATCGAGAGATTGAGAGTGAATTCTGTGAGGATCTATTATTCTTGATTCATTCTTTTCAATTAAAGTTTCCTTACTTGTTGGTTTGAGATGTGAAAAAATGTTGCCTCATTAATGCTTTGATCCCTTGAATTTCTAGTTGCTCTTCTTGCTTCATCGAGTCTTTTAGAGTTTTTAGCTTTTGAATCTATGTCGTTTTTCTTTGCTTCCTAGCTTTTGTCTTATGTGTTTTGCCCAGGAGTGCAAAAAGCTAAGTGTGAAAAAATTTGATAATCACATATTTTATACATTAATAAACCCTCATTTTTAGTTATTTACACTCTCTATGTACTCAATTGATTGAGTTTGGTTATGTTTTGTAAATTTGGACTCAAATTGAACTTAATTGATTTTTTTAGCATTATTTGGGTCTTACACTATTTCTGTATTTCCGCCATATCTTGAGTTCTAGATGTCTTATAATTATATATCTTACCTTGTAGGAAAGATAAGAGAGAGCTCTACAACTTTTATGAAGAGCTCCAGGTAAAATATGGACATCTAGAGGAGCTAATTGGGCTTGGAAGTCAAAACATAGGTTTTGTGATTGGAACCTGAACAATGTATAGTAATTAGAGCATAACTCGGGCTGTCGGAACTTTCTTGGGATGAAATTTGGAAACTTGAAAGTTAAGACTTATATCTACAACTTTTATGATGAACACAAAACCCAAATCGAACTCCTTGAAGGTGATATTGGGTCTGGAAGTCAAAATAGAGATGCTGAAATTGGGTCGGAATAGTCTGCAGTAATTGGGTCATATCTTAGGCTTTAGGACGAATTTTTAGATGATTTTGGTACCATTAGAAAGCTGAGACAAAATGCTACAATTTTCATGAGGACTACATTGCTTCATTCTGATGGCATCTATAAGATCAGCACTGAATGATTTCAGAGACAAATAATCTCAATAATTTTTCACTCACCATTTGGCATTTTCCACTCATCCACCCACTCCTCACCTACTCTTAATCAGCTCCCTTGTCATTTTGTATCTCTAATCCTCTATAAAATGCTCCATTTGCTGATCATTTAGGGGACTTTGGTTTTAGGCTTGGTTAGGAGAAATTATATTCATGCTTGTTTATTATTTTCCTTTGTTGTATCTTTCTATAAAATCCTCTATAAATTGAAGCTATGTCCATCTTTCTCTTCTTCTCTCTTTCTTTCTTCTTGTCTATGAGTAACTAAATTTTATTTTGCTTGGGTGAAAGAGTGAAGCTCTTGGTAATGAAATAAGGTAAGATTATTCTATTTCTTGTGCTTAAATAATATATTATAAAGTGAACATTATATGTGTTGTATTTTGTTTCCAATCAATTTAGAAACCTTCCTTATATAGTGGAGATCTTGATTTATTATAGACAAGAGGATTGGCATAGTGAATGCTTGTGCTCACTTACAATTATTGGTAGATAATTGAAGGAATCATAATATGATTGCATATATAATTAAACTTTGAATGTTATATTTTTCGATTGGAACCTCCGTTGTGCGTGGATTTCAATTGAGTTATAAAGAAAAATAATTTTGCCTCTAATTTATTACTAAGAGTGGATCTCCTAACCCAAGCAAATTCTTTTTCATTTGTGAACACCTTTTATTACTTTTAGTGTTGTGACAAATCCTTTTCTTACCTCAATTAATTTTTCTTCATCAATTTCCTGTGGATCGACCTTGGACACCCGAGAATTTATTACTTAAGACAACCTGCACTTGGATTTGCATCCTTTCATCTTGCATCAATTAGAAAGAAGGCTCTCCGAGTAGTACTAAGCGTAGCATCCCTCACAAAAACCAAGTTGGGCAGGGGCTCAAGAAAAAAGCCCACCAATCTCATTCTCTGATGAAGATTATGGAAATATTACCCTAAATCACGATAACCCATTGTCATTACCGGAATAATCACAAACACCAAGGTTCGTAGAATATTTGTGGATCAAGGGAGCTCAGGTGACATTATATTCCTGGACTTGTTCAACAAGCTAGGATTGTCAAAAGAAGAACTAATGTCATACACTAGCGAGTTGATTGGGTTCATAGGTGATAAGATCACCCCAGTTGGGTATATTGAAACCTACTTGACTTTAGGGAAGGACTCCCTCTTCAAAATTGTTAAGGTTAGGTTTTTGGTGGTTGACTATCCTTCGGCCTATAATGTTATACTAGGTTGTCCTTCTCTCAACGCCTTTGGGGTTGTGATCTCCATACCCCACTTGGCTATGAAATTTTTGGACCAATAGGACAAAATTATGACCATTAAAGGAGATCAAGTTACGGCGAGGAAGTGCTACAATGAGAGCCTAAGAATCACCAAAAAACCTCGGATTATGGACTGGCGCGACGATCCGACCCCAGTAACTATAGACATTGCTAATGTCCTCTTGACTAAGTTGGATGTTCATGAAGAGATTCACAGTATTTGCCCCTAACCAGATGGAGAACTTCAGCTTCTTCAACTTGGTGCCAAGCTAGACCAGGTGACTAAGGTTAGAGGGCAACTCAGTCGAGAGGAGAGATTCCAATTAATCGAGCTCTTACAAAAAAAATAAGGATCTGTTTTCCTAAATTAGTAGACGTTCGGGGCTTAGGCCCAAACTTTATTTGTCACTGACTTTCTATTATGAAGAATACAAAACCAGTGGCCCAACGCAAAAGGAAAATAGACCCCGAAAGGCAAGATGTGATCCAGAAACAAGTGAATAAGCTCTTAGATGCTAGGTTCATCAGAGAGGTCTCCTATACCATATGGTTCTCTAATGTGGTCTTAGTCAATAAGGCCAGTGGAAAGTCGCATATGTGTGTTGATTACACTGATTTGAACAAGGCGTGTTCAAAAGACCACTACTCACTTCCCAACATTGACAAGATGGTGGACAACTTATCCGATTTCAAGCTATTCTCCTTCATGGATGCCTATTCTGGATACAACCAGATCTCTATTAATCTAGAAGATGAAGAAAAGACTACCTTCATATCCGAGATGGGGAGCTACTGTTATCGTACTATGCCCTTCGGGCTCAAGAATGTTGGGGTAACTTACCAACGAATAATAAACAAAGTCTTTGAAGGACAGATTGGTAAGATGCTGGAAGTATACATTGATGATATGATAGTCAAGACGACAGATATCAGTGACCACATTAATGATTTGGAAGAAGTATTTACCGAGGTTCGAAAGCACAACATGCGACTGAATTCGAAGAAGTGTGCCTTCGGAGCACAGGTCAGCAAGTTTCTGGGGTTCTTATTGACAAACCAAGGTGTTGAAGCTAACCTAGAAAACTGCTAAGCTATGCTTGACATATGTAGTCCCCAGTCCATAAAAAAAGTGCAGCAGTTGACAGGCTGAATTACAGCCATCACATGTTTCTTAGCCAAGGCTGCTCAAAAGTCTTTTCCCCTCTTCAAAACTCTAAAACAGGGAAAAAACTTCGAGTGAACCCCAGAATGTGAGGCCGCCTTTCATGAGCTAAAGAGGATGTTGTCCACGTCACCAATTCTAATGAGACCGGACCCTAGTAAGACACTCTACACCTACCTCTCTATCAGCAACGAGACAGTTAGCTCAGTTCTAATAAAAGAGACAAACGAGGGTCAGAGATTGGTTTACTTCGTCAGTAAAGTCCTAACAAGGCCCCAGGGTTCCACTACTAGAAATTTGAATTTTAGAGACAGAAAAATCGGTCTCTAAATCAAGAAAATCGGTCTCTAAAATAATTAGAGACCGATTTAAAGACCGGTTTAAATCGGTCTCGAAAATCCTCGTCGCTAAATAGTATAGACCAATTTTAAAGAGACCGATTTTTTCGGTATCTAAATCGGTCACTAATTTTCAGTCAAATATTGGTCAATTATATTTCAAAAAAGTCCATTAGAGACTAATTTTTTAGAGACCAATTTTTTAGTCCCTAAATTAGTCTCTAAATCGGTCTCTAAAAGCATGAATATATTAACGTAGCCTCTAAACTAGAGACTAATTTATCAGTCTCTAAATCAGTCTCTAAATTTATCTCTAAAACTCTGAATATATTATATATTTTATAAAATCGGTCACTAAATTAGTCTCTAAACTAGAGATTGATTTATCAGTCTCTAAATCGGTTTTTAAAGTTTTAAAAGTCTTTTTTATATATATATATTTGATCCCTAATTCAGTCTCTAATTTGTGATATGAATTTTAATTATTTTTTATATATTTGAGCAAACAATTTTGTATTGCGGAAATTTTTAGGGAGGCAGTTGCTATTGATTATTCGGTGGTCCCAAAGTCAGGGACATTACCATATACGAGGAAGGAAAGATAAATAATCAAATCTATAAATGATTACATGTACTAGAAGTTAAGGTGCCACTAATAGCAGGTGTAAGACCATGATCTGTCAATTATTTCCATATCTTGAGTGTCATATGTTTGATCTAATTAGACTTCATATGTGTTTAGTTGTTAACTTTTAGTTTTTGGATATGAAATTTAATCGAATCTTTATTATGAAACTGTGCTTAAGTGTGTTTAGAAGCACTCATGATTACATTGTGTTTTTCACGAGATTAATATTATCCCTAGGAGCGAAGAAATAAAAGTATCTGTGAAAAATCAGGGCAGAATTTGAAGAAAGCAAGTAACAAGGCCGGTGTCATCTGACAAGGGGTAGGCCATGTCATACGACAAGGCTCGTGTTATCTGACAGGGGGTAGGCCGTGTCCTCCTTTGACTTGCAATTCACTTGAATTTTTGTTGACAAAGCCTGACAGGGGGTCATATGACACGGATAGGCCGTGTCATCGAATCAAAAAGCCAAATACGAATTTTGATGCAAAATTAGGTCTCCAAAGTTATAAATAGGATTTCCTAGGGTCCTAAAAAAGAGTCTGGACTAGGGGAACTACTAGGAGGCCGAGGAGAAGACCAAGAACAAGGGAGAAGAAAATTGGATCGAAGATTGGAGTCTCGGGTTCGAGCAATCGGAGATCAATCATCCCTAACCTTTGGAAACTAGTTTGATCTTTAGTTTTCTTCTGCACTTCTATTCTTGACAATGTTTTTCTTCTATTATTCTTTTGGTTTTGAATTTGCCATGTGTGACTAGTTTTCTTATATGGTTAAGGGAAGATGAAACCCTAGTTTTGATTATGTGATTCTTGTATATTTCTTTATATCAATACAATTGTGTTTTTATTCATATGTTTCTATTCTTAATTTGGTATAAAGGTTTTTATACTCTTTGCCAATTTCGAAAGTGTTAAAACTAGGATTGCTATGCGCGGTTGCGGTGGTAGGACTAGTGAGGTATATGATCTAAGTAATTTAATCCCAGTGTATTATTGGATCTTAGAATGATTGGTTTTCTAAATCTTAATGCAATCAAAGGTAGGTGTAAGAGCAGTTACTTTACAAATAACTATTGATTAGGGATTGATTTGAGCGATTGCTGATTAACCAAAACTTAAGGAAAACAGAGAATTAATCTCACAATCACATAAAAACATATATAAAGGATATGTGGGCTAGCATAATCATATAAATCTAGTGGTGGATTTCATCTCTTAACCATTGTCTTTTAATTGATTTTCCAAATTGTATTCACTATTTTTGTTTTGGATTCAATTTCTATTTTTAATTTTGACAAACAAAACCCCTGTTTTATTGTTTACTTTTTTTTTTGAGTGTTTAAATTAGGAACCCATTTATAGTGTTAATTGAATTAGTTCTCTGTGGATTGACCCTTACTAGCTACAATGGTTGCAAGGTTTTTATATTTTTGGTGGAATTTGACAACTGATTTTCATTCTAAATTTTAATCACAATCCACACCATACCAAATTTTGGCGTCGTTGCCGAGGAACTAATTATCCAATTGCGCTATTAATTTATTTCCTATTTTTTAATCTGTTTTTATTTTATTTTTAATTTTTGATTTATTGTTTCTGAGTATCTTGTAGGTGCTAATGTCCTTCAATCATTGGTGACGCGATTAATGGATATGGGAAAAACACCAATACATGCTTGTGGAATTGCTTATTACCCAGACATATCACTGATATATGTCCCACTTTTCTAGTGGACACAAATGTAGAGGAAAAGGAAGTAGGAGGATATTATGAACCTTCCAACAACTATAACCCCTACTCCAACACATATAATCCAGGTTGGTGGGATCATCCTAACTTGAGCTATGGAATATAGCCCCAAAATCAACCTCCAGCTTATGGACATCCAGGATTTCAGTAGAGGCAAGCACCTTTCCCCCCAAGACCGCAGCAAGCTCAAGCACCAAGGCAACCTGAACCTTCAATGGAGGAGCTAATAAGGCAAATGGTCACTAACAACATTCAGTTTCAACAAGAAACAAAGGCCTCAGTTAACAACCTACAAAACCTAATAGGGCAATTAACCACAGAATTAAGCAAGGTACAAAACTTATTTTCTGAAGGACTTCCCTCACCACCGAAAGTGAATGTGGAGGAAAATGCTAGTGATATCATATTGCAAAGTGAGAAGTTGTTAGGTGAACTTACTTCTCCTCCACAAGCCACTGAAGAGAAAGACCAAGAGACTAAAGAGGTAAATGAGGAAGGGCAAAACTTTAAGGCCCCCAAGGTAAGTATTCTTGAATCTCTTCCTATTGTAGTGGAGGAAAGTTATGATGAGTTGTGTGATGAATTTTCTAGTTTTATTAGTTTCAATAATTCTATTTATTGCCACTCATGTACTGATTATGACGGTGATATAAAATGTGCTATTTGTATTGAGATTTCTGCATACTTGAAAGTTAATGATTCTGTTTACGCAGCAGCTAAGAGTTTTAAAGGATCCATCAACAATGTTCTTCACGCAGTTGAAGAATCTAAGACCCAAAGGGAGGTGGAATTGCAGGCCACTGAAGAATTTTCAAAGGGAGGAGAAGAGCACAGGATGATAGTCACTACTGTGGATTTTGTTTTTGGACCTCGGTCCAACATAAACAATGATGCAAATGAATTTGATAAAGTACACATATGGCATTCCAGTGGTGAAGTAAAGGGAATTAAGGAGGGTCAATAGGACCCCAATGGAAGCTCTCATGCAACTTCAAGCATAAGTTGGTCATTATGCTATCGCCAATGGGACCCTGGTGGAAGCCTCCTCATTTGATAAGGATGTTTCTTTTCTTTCTCTCTCTTTTATTTTACTTGTCCTGGATTAATTGATGATTATTTGTTTTTTTGAGCTTTATATTGAGGACAATGTAGAATTTAAGTGTGGAGGAGGAGTTTACATTCTATTTTCTATTTTAATTTTTGTTTAATTCTATTTTTGAAAAAAAAGTGTGTTTTTGATTGATTTCCAATGATGTTTTGGGATTTGTGAAGCTTATGAGTTTAAAGCAATTGAAATTCAATGGTATGTTTTATAAATTTTCTTCCATCTTGAATTTGATATGCTTAGTTTTGGATGTTTGATTAATGTATTGAGATTGATAGATGCATACCTTGTGAGAGTTTAAGCCTATTGATGGATGAATTTAACATTTATGTCATTCTTATTTTTCTTGTGTGATTTTCACTCATTTCATTTAATCACTCTAGAACTTGCTTTGATTCTTTTTTAGGTTACATTTTCACTTGCATGCATGAATATGATTGAGACCTTCTTTCTTGATTAACTACTTTGGCCAAATAGCCCATTATTTTCCTTTGATTAACCCCTTGAGCCTATTTGCCTATTCTTTGTCTTAGCTCATTATATGCCTTATGTGAAAAACCCTGATTTTACCTTACCTTAGGGAATGAGAGAATATTAGTTCATTTTCATTAAAGGAGCTCTTTTACTTGTGGATAATGCATAGTACAAGTGTAGGGGTTGTATCCTTGATATGCAAAATGCAAAGTGTTAGTGGAAGAAAAGAAAAAAAATGCAAAGAAAAAGAATAAATGCAAGAAAAGTTGTAAAAGGAAAGAAAGAAAAAGGAAAGTAAAGAGAATGTGCATTATATAGAATTAGACAAAAAAGTTCATGCTTGTTACTTGTCAATTGAGTTCCTCCCCAATCTTCTTTTATTCTCTTGGGTACTTATCTTGCCATATCCATACTATTCCTTTCCCTTGTCTTGGCCCAATTACAACTTTGAATAAAGTCTTCTTAATTTCTGTATGCATGTGTTTGAGTAGTGGAGAAGTAGAAGATAAGCAAGCTTATGACAGTGTATTTTTCATAGGCTGAATTAAGTGAAATACTTACCTTGTAAACACTTGAGAGATTGAGAGTGTATCTTGTGAGGATCTATCATTCTTGATTCATGCTTTTCAAATTAAAGATACCTTGCTTGTTGGTTTGAGATGTGAAGATTTGTTATCTCTTGAATGTTTTGACCCCTTGAATTTTTTCTTGCTCTTCTTGCTTACAAATTTTTGCCTTTCTTGAATATCATTGGAAATTGAGTCTTTTAAAGATTTTAGTTTTGTTTTTGTTTTTCTTTGTTCCCTGGTTCGGTCTTATGTTTTGCCCAGGAGTGCAAAAGGCTAAGTATGAAGGTATTTGATCTGTCAATTATTTCCATTGTAACACCCTCCTTAGGGCATCACATTTCTGACTACCAACTCCCAATCTGAAAATGATTTCATAAAAGGTTTGAGTTATAAAAAGGTGAGTTTTAAAATTTCTTTTTATAGAGACGGAAACATAAACTTACTTAGATCTGTAAGTATTACTGAAAATATATTTAATATACAATATTGACACCAATTAATATTTAACAATATAAAGAGAAATATAAAACTAACAGAAAACTCTCTCTTTTTAACAGTAGCAAACCCTTATGACGAGTCCTACTTAATAGCACGGTACAACACTAACGGTAAAACTTAATATACTTATTTCTTCTTGTATCCATCTTGATGCATCAGACATCTGTTCCTTGTCAACACTGCACGCTATCAAATCCGGAATGGTCATTCTCTGATGTTGTCTCCGATCTCAGAGTATTTATCACCCGTATGTCTAAGGGAACTCGTTCCATCTATTATATAATTTTTACTAATACAAACACAACAACACAATATAATAAAGAGGTGAGATCACCTACGCCAATACCAACATGGTAGCACAGAGATAACACAACAACATATCTTACAAATATATCATACCATCAACATTAATCAACTATCATCATCATGCCATTAACATTATTATCATCATCATCATCCAATATTCCTCAATTATTATATCATGCAGATATAGATACTCAAATTTATGCATATGTTATGCATGTAGACTCAATGTCTTACTCCATGGAGGTTTTCACAATTTCAATAAGAATGCTCTGTTAATTGTCAGCCTTAGCCCAAAGACAATCTTCCAAATTAGCCCACAGACAATTGCCTAGCCTTAGCCCACAGACAAATGTCTAGCTTTTGAAGAGAATCGTGTTCTTCTCGGGTATCGTTAATTCGTTGCAACAGACTGCATCGCCAAGTGGCATATGGTCCAGCCGTAGCCCACAGACAGATATCCACTGGTCGACCGTCGCGCCTTGACGCACCCTAAGATCCATCATCGACCTCACTATCAATTCACATTCCCTCTTCAACTACAAGGGTCCCAATAGCATCAGCTATCAATTTTTATTCAATTCAAAATCATCATATGCCTCAATGCATATCTTTTTAATGCATGTTCAATGCACCAATACCAATCACAGGCAAAATTTACACGTTGGCCCATTCTCAGTTTAATTTCATTATCTCATAATCAGGGTCCACACACTGGCCCAATAGTAATAATGCTGTATTTTCAACAACAAAATCATATTATTGCGTTTTTATAGTCATAAAATACTTTCATCGTATTTTCACAATTGTGCAACATTTCTGTTACGTTTTCAAAATTTTACAACATTTCCGTTGTATTTTCAAATCACGTAGTGATTTTTCAACGTTTTCTCAATCACGTAAAAATATTCCACCATTTTTAAATCGCGTAGCGATTTTTCAACAATATCTCAAACATGTAAAAATATTTAAATGCTTTCCAAATTGCGTAGAAATATTTCAACGTTTTTCAAATCGCGTGAAAATATTTAAACGTTTTTCAAATCGTGTAGCTTAAAAATCACGTTTTTAAGTTACGTAAATCATTTTTCACCATAATTCCATTACGAAAAATATTTCTCAACCTTCAAAAAATTCCATTTCAACCTTTCTCAAAATAATATGACTACTCACATTATTTCCCACATTTTCTTACTCAAGAAAATCCTTTTTGCAACAAATTCCACAAATTCACAATTCCATTGAATTAAATCAATGTTTTCAAACTTTAAAAATTACTAACGCTCTCCAAAACCCAAAGGATGAGTTACACGTTAGAAAATATCAAATCACTATTATATTCTCCATTTTTCTCAAATCAATTCGAAAATCAATTCTCTTTAAAATAAATTGAGGTGTGTTTGAACCTTTCTTTTCCATTTACATACTAAAATTTCATTTCTCAAGTGATAAAATACTCTGATTCCCTTTCTAAATTTCTTATACCAAATCAATTATATTTCCACTTGAAAATTACTTTGTTTCATAAAATCAAGGCATTCATAAGCCTTCAAAACCATGGTACTTGATTATTTAAACCATCAAATATTTTTCCTTCTAAGTCAATATGGTTTTACACAAACAAAACCATTAAAAATTCCTCAACATAAACTGTGAGCACTTGGTCTTTGAAATCAAATCATTTGTTCATTTTCATTTTTCACTTTCTTTACAAATCCTTAAAAAATCATCAACTCATTGCTCTTTTCATTTAAAACTCATGTTAGTAAAATGCTTAGAAACTTTTTACACAAAATAAATCCATAAAAATCCTTCTCAAAACTATGAACACTACTTCTTAAAAAACAAACCGTTTGTTTATTTTCCTTGCTTTTCTAATCATCCAATTTTATCATTCATGAAAATATTAATTTGTGAACACCTATTTTGAGGTGTCTTGGCCGAAATCCTCTTGGTCTTTGGAACCAAAAATCAATTTCCTTTCCATCACCAAATCATGGCATACACATACATATTCAAATATATATCACAAGCATGCCATAATCAAAACAATAAATCATGCAAATCATACCAACCATAAGCAAATAATCAAAGCATATAAACACCCACAAATTATTACATGACCATGGATATGAATCCTGATGGATATGAATCCTTTCACCATCCATCAAATACACAAACCATCTCTCACCACCATACTTGGTTGGTGAGATGAATCTCCCTCTTACCTCTTGAAGATCCTCAAAAGCTCCTTTTTTTGCTTCTCTTTCCAAGTCCTTCACCACCAAGGGCTTCTCAAATACAAAACAAAACATTTATTTATTAGTAAATCAAGCTTGAACAAGATAAACCATGGATCAAACATGACTTAGAAACTTGAAAATCAAAAGAAAAGTGAAGATTAACAAACTTCACCAATAAAACTCCAATCTTTAGCTTGAAGAACAAGGTTGAAGATGAATGATTTAGAGAAAGTCTCCAACATGAAAGTTGCTTAGAATATCATGTATATTCAAGATCTTTGGTTGGATAAAATTAAAAGAGATTGGATGGTAATTTTGAGTGGTATGGCCGAATGGTTCCTCTTGAAGAATAAAGATGGAATTTTTTATTTTTGTGAGGGAAAGGTTTCTTAAACTCGGTTAAGGTAAAGAATGAAGTGAAAACACTTGGTTTCCCTTCCTCTCAATTTCGTGGAGCTTCTTGGAAAATTCCTAAAAATCATAAACAAATCTTAAAATCAATAACAAGTAAAAGAATAGGTAAACCATGATTCAAGCATGGCTTAGAAAATCAAAACTAAAAGATTGGGTAAAGAAATATGAACTTTACCATTTTTGGTAGAAACTTGAAGCTTGGATTTGAAGCTCAAAATGAATGATTTAGTGAAAACTCATAACTAGAGATGTTCTTAGAATAAGGTAAAGATTAAAGAAATAAGGTTGGATAAAATTTTTGAGTGATGGAAGGTGGTTCTAGGGTGCTTGGCCGAAATTAGCTTGGAGAAGAGATTGAGAGAAATTTTTGAAGAGTTAGCTTCTTGAAAATGATCAATAATGATCAAGATAGAGTAATAATGGTCTTGAAACCATTCTATGCCCTTAAGCATGCACAAAACCGTCCCCCCTCCAAGCATTCTCCTAAGAGTGCTAAATGATCAATAATGATGCATAATTGACCAAGGCATCTAATAATGGTCATAAAGCTTTTCTTTAGCTCCAAAATAAAGCACAAAACCGTCCCCCCCATGCATTATGCATTCAATAAGTTGTCATCTTTTCTAGCCACCATTTAGAGCTATTTAAGCCATTGATTAGATCAATGGTTAGGATTAAGGTAGACTTTTGATTAGAAGACTTAATCTAGGCCATTAGATTTTTCCTCCTTGAAATTCTAGCCATTAGATGCATCTCCAAAATGAAGGGTCAAGATTACTCCTTCTTACTTTTAATCCAAGAGTCATAATTAGTCATAGCCATTTTAGAAGACCAAATCTCCACCATTGATTAAATCCACATCCAATGGTCATAAATGATCCATCTCCACCATTGATTTAATCTGAATCCAACAGTCACAAATGGTCCTAGCCACTTTGTAAGACCAAATCTCCACCCTTGATTTAAATCTAAATCCAACGGTTATAAATGGACATAGTCATTTTATTAGACTAATCTTACACCGTTGATTAAATCGACGGTTGATATCAAAGTCTTCAATATTAGACTTGCTTCCTATTGGTCCGTCAAAAGAATTAAACTTGTTTCCTATTGGTCCGTCAAAAGTTGTCATAACCACTATTGTTGACTTAAGCAGTATAATTTCTATTTTTATCTGCTAAAACCTCACGAAAGAATATATTTACTGTATTTTTATCGCCCGATAATTAAATACAGTACAAAACACAGTACAAGAAATTTTCTAAAACTGTTTCCGGATTCAGGTTTAGTAAGATCCCATGTCTTCGTCTCAACAGTATAATTTTTTTTATACATAAAATTTTTTTCACTTTGTGAGACCCACTTGGGCCCACGTAAGGTCACCTGGGCCCACAAACAGCCCAAAAACAATTCAATAAATATAAAAATTTATAATCATCCACAAAAATCACAAATATTAAAAAACGTATGAAAATCAAATCAGATTGTTAAAAATAATTAACAATCAAGAGAAATAAATACATAAAGATTTTCCCCGGCCTGAAAATTATAACTTTTCTGACACGGAGTAAATCACTCAAAACGATCAAATACGCTAATGGAATACTCAAAATAATTTTACAGTACACAGAAATCACTAAACAGTAGAATTCTATTAACTGTCAAAATTACTGTCAACTATTTAGAAAATTTGGGGTGTTACATCCATATCTTGAGTGTCATATGTTTGATCTAATTGGATTTCATGTGTGTTTAATTGTTAACTTTTAGCTAAGTTTCTGGATATGAAATTTAATCGAATCTTTATTATAAAATTGTGTTTAAGTGTGTTTATAAGCACTCATGATTACATTATGTTTTTCAGGAGATCAATATTATCCCGCTTCAAATTTCTTAGTAGTAAGGAAACTCTTATACCACTTTTGCTTAGATGATGTCTTGTAACCCAAGCTAACTTTGTCAAAGGCACGTTTTTTACTCCTTAGAAATCTATCAAGGTTCTTGGTGCCATTAACAAACTTGGCTAAGTCTTTTGCTACCTTTTCAACTTTCTTCCTCAATATATTTATAATCATTCACTTGAGAAGAGTGTTGGGAAGAGAGTTGAGCAAAGTTAACAAACTTAAGCTTAGTTAATGTTGTCAGATCAGCATTCAACTTAAGTAGACTCTCATTTTCCTGACTTAAGGCACTTTTCTCAGATTTCAAAATTGTGTTTTCTTTTTAAAGCTTCTAAAAGTTTTGCTCTTTAAACAACACATTTATGAGCTAGAGATTTTGAGTCATTCAAGAGATTATCAAAAGAATTTTCTAACCCATCATGTGAAAGTTGAGAAGGTTCATAATCTAATACCCCATCTTCATTGTTAGATTCCTTTCCAACTAGACAAAGGTTGTTATTTCTTCCTGCTTATCATCATTTGAAAAGTCTTCTTCAAGATCTTCACATGTAGCTAACATCTCTTTCTTGTTCTTTCCTTTCCTCTTCCACATCCTTTGAACATTTTGGTGCATGAATGCAAGCTCATCTTCATCAGAGGTTGGGGTGCACACGAGTCGGGTTAGGTCGGGTTTAGGAGAAATAAAAATCCAAACATATTTGTTGAGGTTGGGTTGAGTTGGATCAGGTTTGATTTTCTTTTTTAAGTAACCCAAACCGAACTAACTCGATTACAATCGGATTGGTTTGAGTCAGATAGTAGAGTTGTTCAAATTTGCAAACAGAGAGGGGATAGAGGATTATATTGATGAGAATGAAACTCACAAATCAAACTGTGAAATGAAACTCAAGCATCTCAACAACAAATATATTGACGAGATTCATAATTAAAAATCAAACCAATGTATCCACAATATACAAATCATCACTCACAAATCAACATGATTCATGTTTCCAGTGAACAACAAGGAAAACTTGTTTGTATCATAGAGATTCAAAAATTAAACAAGGAAAATTATACCAGAAATTGAACTAATGATAATCACAAATTTTATTCATTAAGAAACCCTTATGTTTAGTCATTTACACTCTTCATATTCTTAATTGATTGAGTTTGGTATGATTGTGTGAGTTTGAGCTCAAATTGGTCCTAATTGAATATTTTCAGCATTATTGAGATTTGATACTATTTCTGTATTTTGGCCATAACTTGAGTTCCTAATATCTGATGAACATGAATTTTACCTTGTAGAAAAGCTAAGAGGAAGCTCTACAACTTTGATGAAGAGCTCGAAGTCCCAAAAAGATGTCTAAAGGACCTAAGTTTACATGGAAGTCAGAATACGGGTTCTGTCAGTAGAATCCGAACAGTGTGCACTCATAAAATCATATCTCAAGATGTAATAATGAAGATGGGCTCAAATTTGGACAGTGGATAGTCAAGATCCAAATAAACAACTTTCATGAAGAACACTTTTTGAAAAAGGAAGTCTAGTAGGTCATTTTGAGCTTGCAAGTCGGAACAGAGGAGCTGAAGTTGGGTTTGAGCAACCTACGGTATTTGGGACATATCTTGGGCTGAAGGAAGCCAAATTGGACGAACCAGCTATCCATTTTATAGCCAAGACAAGGATATACAACTTTCATGAAGAGCACTTTTTGTGGATCTGAAGTATAGTTGGTCATTTTTGGCTTCCAAGTCAAATACGAAATTTTCGTCCTCAACCACCCACTCATCCATCCACTAATCCACTCATCCACTCATCCACTCATCCACTCATCCACTAATCCACCCACTCATCCACTCATACACTAATCCAACCACTTAACCACTCCACCCACTCATCCACTAATCCACCCACTCATCCATCCACTCACTCATTCATGTCCATAATTTCCACTCACCAAAAGTCCTTTGGCATTTTCCACTCAACCAACCCACTTAACCATTCCACTCACTCATCGACTAAACCAATCCACTAAACCAACTCACTCAACCATTCCACTCAAACACTCCACTCACTCACCCACTCATCCACTTACTCTCCTTTGTCATTTTGTTACCTTAGACTTCTATAAAAGGCACCATTGGTTATCATTTCTTTCATGTATTCTCCTTCATTTCTGTCTAAGTTTCTTCTTGCTTCTTCATAGTTTCTCATAGTTTTGTATATTTTGATGCTCCCCTTCATGGTAATGGAGGGCTAAGCTACTTTGGGTCAATTTAGAACTCTTTAAGAGATTGTGGTTTGGATTCTTGAGACCTTGGTTATGCATTGTATTTGATTTGTAATTGAATTCCTCTTTTCTTCTTCTTTCTTCTTCTTCTTGATCTTGAATGCATGAATGGTGATTCTATTTATGTTGATCTGATTTGATCTTGGTTTAAGATTGAGATTTGTGATGAAACTTAGAACTAATTGATCTAAACTAATCACATAAATGAAGATTGAGATTTGTGATGAAACTTAGAACTAATTGATCTAAACTAATCACATAAATGAAGATTGAGATTTGTGATGAAACTTAGAACTGATTGATCTAAATTAATCACAGAATTGAAGAGGTTAGGTTACTGATTTGTGCCTAAGTTAATTGAATTTGGTACTTGAAATTAACATAGATTTTCATAAATGGTGCGATTGCAGATTTGTGTTTATCACTTGTTAATTGAATTCTAGACGATCGTCTAGTATGAATTTTGGATTTGATGCAGAGATCTCGGTTAGATCCAAATTAACAATTCAATTGTGCTTCAAGTGTTTTATGAAGGGTCTATGATTGAATCCACCCAATCTTGGATAGGTTTCTAAATTGACTACTCTTTAATTGTCATTTCTTCCGTTAATTTTGTTAAGTACGATCTTAAACTGTCAAACCCCCATTTGCTAACTTTCACTTGATTTGATTAAATTACATCTGTAATCCTCGTGGAGATGATCCGGTGTTGTCACTGTGCTACAAGCTTAGGTAATAACTTCGGTTATAATTTTGACTGAGTTCGGCGCTCGTCAAAATTTTGGCACCGTTGCCGGGGATTTGTTACCAAGTGGCTTCCAGTACTCAAGAGGGGGGTGAATTGAGTAACAAAAACTTTTGCAAAAGCTTTAAACAAATAAACTTTGCTCAATATAAATATTAAAGAACGTGGAAGAGATGAGAAAAAGGAAGAACAATTAATAAATAAATTGCAGGAATCAATAAATAAAGTGCATAAAATAAAGAGAATAAGGGAAGGAAAACGAGCCATGAGAATTTATCTTGGTTCGACCACCAACCACTTGTGGCCTACGTCCGATCCCAAAACACGGTTCGAGATTTTTCACTATTCAAGACAAGCTTAAACAACAGGTGCTTGCAACCTTTACAATACGGAGCACTTTTCACACACATGGAAACTCTACCCTTGTGCTCAAGCCTCAATCAAACAAAAGGGATACCTCACCCTTATACAATCCTTGGGGATACCTCACCCTCAATATACAAAAACAGATAAAGAGATGAAATGAAACTCTCACTAAGAGTAGATAAATACAAATTGAAGTACTAAAGAGTTGTTTCTCAAATATCTCAAGAGTTAAACAATTATAAGTTCAGAAAAAGAGAGAATAAAGCAGAGCACGTTTTCAAGCAAGCAAAAATTGATCTCAATGTTCAGGGGGTTATCAGAGAAGTCCCAGGCCTCTATTTATAGAGCTCATAGAAGAAAATGGCCGTTGGGAGCAATTAATTACGTTTAAACTTTCTGATTCTCGTATGGAATTTGAAAACTTAACTCTGATTCTCGTGGGGTATTCGAATGCCTGAAGGAGGTATTCGAATACCTCTGTCAAAAACTCTTTGGCAAAAGCCTGATTAAGTTGGGGTTATTCGAATACCAGTCAAGGGTATTCGAATACCTCATTAAAACAAGGCATGTTTCGAAAACAGGGTATTCGAATACCATATGGGGTATTCGAATGCCTCATTTAAAAAGGTTCATTCTGAAACTAGGGTATTCGAATACCATATGGGGTATTCGAATGCCTCTGTTTTAGCACATGCAGAAAATATCGATTCTGAAAACAGTTATTCGAATACCATATTGAGGTATTCGAATACCTCAGTTAAAAATAGTTATAAAACCTTTCTAAAAAGCTTCGAAATGCTTGTTTTTAACCTTTAAAACATTTGATCTTTTAAAAACTTCAGTTTAGGTTATCCTTAACCATTTGAGATATTTAATTGACAATGTCCATACATGATAGATCCTAAGTCCTAAGGCTAATCTTGAAGCGCATGGACTTGATCTTCTTATTTGATCTTCTTATCATCTTCATGTTTGTTATCATCAAAAATACATCTTCATTGTTGCGTAGTAAACACATTCTCCCCCTTTTTGATGATGACAAACTATCATAGAGAAAAAAAGCATTAGTACGAAAATAATTGGAATTCACAAAGTAAGAGGCTTACATTCATATCTAATATGTGCGTGGCGTAGCTCCCCACTTAATGTTGGAATCCAATAATAGTTATTTTAAACCATGTCTTTTCTCATAGTTATATTTTTCTCCCCCTTTGGCATAATAAAAAAAAACAACAATAATATATAATGCAGAAAAGGAGGCAATAAGCATAAAGAGAAGTTGATTGTATTAATAATGTTGCCAATATACATAAGATAATGAAAAGGATAAACAGCCAATACAAGCAAGAACCAAAGAAAACATAAAGCCTAGAAATAGGCGTCGGCGGAGGAGGAGGGAATCGGAACCTGTGAAGATAGCAAAGCACGCAAAATCTTGCTCACGCTCAACACCATCAAGTCCTCTCAAACGAACGAGAGAAGGTGTGTTCCAAATAAGCTCGGTTATCCTCCATATAAGCACGGTTGGCACCAGTAAGGTGGCCATGACTTGATCCGAGTATCATCAAACCGAAGATAGCGAGGCGGCGGGGGCACGGTGTACGAGGCGGCAGGGGGCTGCGGAGCACATTGAAACGAATTGGGCGGGCGGCGGATCGGCTAGGTCGTCCTCATCATCGTCAACTTCAACCCAGGAATACCCAGCCTTCATCGATCTTTATCATCTTCATTCGGTTCGGCGTATAAGAGCCAAACACATTGTGATGGGTCGGTGAGTTTTTCGCTCGGTCTCTATATCTGGGATACTTGCCTAGAAAGGCAATGGTGATGATCACCCCATAAGGTAGTTCTAAGCGTTCTTTTCCTTAGCTCTCATCATATGCTTCATAATGAAGACGGGCCGGTTTATCCGGTATCCTTTCTTCAGATCCACAAAGATAAACACATCATCTTCACTCGGGTAGGCGTAGTTCCCACCTCTAGGAGCTAAGATGTGGGCATAAGCATAATGTAAGAGCACGTCACGGCTCTTCATCATGCCCCTTTGACTCCTTTTGAGTCGGAGGTAATGCCAACCAGTCGAAGAACATCTTCAATGGCTCGAATCTTGTCGAACCGCTGGACAAACTCTTCACGGTCTTCATTGTTACGGCCGATTCTAATCTGAAGAAGCGAACCCGGTCTGAGGAGTGATCACAATGTGCGATCACCGACGTCGAGTGGAGCTCCGGACCTTCAATCCTCAAGTTGCGGTAGAACATTTTGACCAGATCGGGATAGAGGACCGCCTTATAGGAGCAAAAACGAAGCACGCCCTGGATGTCCACATGTAGGAAATCAAAGCCACCTTCTTTTTCAAAGAAAGCCAAGTCTAGATACTTGGGCTGCACAAGGTTTCGTTCTCTGAAATGAGAAATGAAGCGTCCAAGGGTTTCTGGGTGAGAGGAGAGCCTTCGCATCCAATGGGTTGTTGCAAGGCGCGGTTTTTGTACGGGCAGGCTTGGAGGAGGAAGCCATGGATGAAGGTTGAAGATGAGAGGAATGGGTTTGAAAAGAGAGGGAGTAACGGTTGGGTCAGACGTAGGAGAGGTATTCGAATAAGAGGAAATGAAAAACGGGAGAGAAGAAATGAGGGAGATGAGATGAGTGAACGGGTGTACGAAGGGGTTTATATAAAATAGACCCAAGGTATTCGAATGCCTCAATTGGTATTCGAATACTGCTGTTTGGAAACGCAAAAGGTCGAGGGTCTTCTTGAGAGGGTATTCGAATACGATGTAGGTATTCGAATAGACTATCTAAAAAGCATTGGCCCGATTAAGCGGTGTATTCGAATCTTTGCTTAGGGTATTCGAATACTTGAGACAGAGATAAAAGCCCGATAGCAAGAGGCTTGGGTTATTCGAATAACCACTAAGGTATTCGAATACACACGTTAATAAACCATGAAAGCATGCGAGGAAATGATGGTATTCGAATACCGGATAAAGGTATTCGAATAACTTAGATAGAAAAACATAAAAATTACGTCCGAATGCAATTTTGAAGAAGAAAACTTACCCATTAAATGAGTACACAAAAACAGAATGGAGGATATCTTCGACGCTCAAGTCAGTAACAATTAAAGATCAATAAAACAATAAATGAGTATTAAATTTAACAGATTAAATACACGATTGATCCAAAATGCCAAGTTCTCTTCTTAAATGAAAGAACGAATCTTTAGGTAAAGGTTTTGTGAAAATATCAGCAAGTTGATTATTGGTTTCAACAAATTCTAACACACAATCACCTTTTTGAACATGATCTCGTATAAAATGGTGCCTTATTTCAATGTGCTTAGTCCTAGAGTGCATAATGGGATTCTTTGTCAGATTGATTGCACTAGTATTATCACATCTTATAGGGATGTGATTAAGTTTGAAGACCAAAGTCTAGAAGTTGTTGCTTCATCCATAGAATTTGAGCACAACAACTTCCTTTGCCACATATTCAAATCGGCGGTGGATAAAGCCACGCTATTTTGTTTCTTGCTATGCCAAGAAACTAAGGAATTGCTCAAGGTGTGACATGTTCCACTAGTGCTTTTCCGATCCAATTTGCATCCAGCAAAATCGGAGTCGAATAACCAATAAGACTACAAGTGGTACCTTTGGGGTACCACAAGCCCACTCCTGTGTAATGCCACCTAGATATTTCATAATTCGTTTCTGAGACTTAAATGAGACTCTTTAGGATTAGCTTGATATCTAGCACACATGCATACGCTAAACATGATATCGTGCCTACTAGCGATGAGATAGAGAAGAGATCCAATCATACCTCGATATTTAGTAATTTCTACAGAATTACATGTCGTCTTTATCCAAGTAACACGAAGTACTCATTGGTGTAGCCATGTGCTTTGAGTTGTCCATTCCAAACCTCTTGAGAAGTTCTTTGCAATACTTTGTTTGGCTAATGAACGTTCCACTCTTTGTTTGTTTGATTTGAAGTCCAAGGAAGAAATTGAGTTCTCCCATCATGGACATTTCGAATTTGTCTTTGCATGATTTTGGCAAATTCCTTGCACGATTTTCGTTAGTAGCACCAAATATGATATCGTCTACATATACTTGTACAAGGAGTATATCATGGTTTTTATTTTTAATAAAAAGAGTCATGTCAACCTTACCTCTTGTAAAATCGTGTTCTAAAAGGAACTTACTTAACCTTTCATACCAAGCTCGTGGAGCTTGTTTTAAGCCATACAAAGCTTCAATTTGAAAACATGGTTAGGTAGATCATAATTTTCAAAACTTGGAGGTTGGTCAACATATACTTCCTCTTGAATAAAGCCATTTAAAAAAGCACTTTTAACATCCATTTGATATAATTTAAAATCCATGATGCAAGCAAAAGCAAGTAACATCCTAATAGCTTCTAATCTAGCTAATGGTAAACTAATTGTGCATAGGTTTCTTCATAGTCTATACCTTCTTCTTGATTATATCCTTTTGCTACAAGTCTAGCTTTATTTCTTGTTATTATGCCACTTCATCAAGTTTGTTTCTAAACACCCATTTAGTTGACCGATAATAGGATGATTATTAGGTCTAGGAACTAGTTCCCAAACTTGGTTTCGTTCAAATTGATTTAATTCTTCTTGCATAGCTAGAAACCAATGTTCATCATTAAAGGCTTCATTGATGTCTTTAGGTTCGATTTGAGAAACAAAGGCTAAATGGTTACATGCATTTCTAATGGAGTTTCGAGTACTTACACCTTTGGATACATCACCTATTACTTGATCAAGCGGATGATATTTTGAGGTACGCCATTCTTTGGGAAGTTCCAAAGCTTGTGAATCCTCTTGTCTTTGTTTATCTTCTTGCTCCTTGATTTCTTTTTCCTTGCTATCCAAATGTGTTTCTGCTAAGGCTTCTGCAACATCATCAATAACAAGATCCTTTCTCGATCTATTTGGGTCAGTTTCATCAAATGCAACATGTATAGATTCTTCAATAGTCATAATTCTTTTATTATATATACGAAAAGCCTTACTATGATTTGAATAACCAAGAAATATACCTTCATCAGACTTAGCATCAAACTTGCCTAAGTTATCTTTTCCATTATTTAAAACAAAACATTTGCATCCAAAAACATGAAAATGTACGACATTTGGCTTTCTTCCCTTGTATAATTCATATGGAGTTTTCTTTAAAATAGGCCTTATAAGGGCCCTGTTCATAACATAACAAGTTGTATTTACAGCATCCGCCCAAAAATACTTAGGAAGAGCAGCCTCATTAAGCATAGTTCTCGCCATTTCTTCTCAAGAACGATTTTTCCTTTCTACAACTCCATTTTGTTGTGGAGTTCTAGGGGCAGAGAAATTATGATTAATGCCATGTTCATCACAATAATTTTCAAAAATATTGTTTTCAAATTCGCCACCATGATCACTTCTTATAGAAGAAATTTGAAAACTTTTTTCGTTTTGAATAACTTTGGCAAGTCTTTTAAATGCTAGAAATGCATCATTTTTATTTGCAAGAAATAAAGTCCATGTAAACCTAGAAAAATCATCCACAATCACTAAAGCATAGTAATTCCCACCAAAGCTCATAGTTCTAGAGGGTCCAAATAAATTCATGTGCAAAAGTTGTAAATGTCTAGTAGTTGAAACTATATTTTTTGATTTAAAAGAGACCTTTATTTGTTTACCCTTTTGACATGCATCACATAATTTATCTTTAACAAAATTAAGCTTTGGTAGTCCAATTACTAGCTCTTTAGAGACTAACTTCCTTAGGTGATCCATGTGAATGTGTGCAATTCTCCTATGCCATAACCATGAATCATCATTCTTACTTAAAAGGCATTTCGCATCATTTGAAGATATATCATCAAGACTAATCATATAAATGTTATTTATTCTATGACCAATGAATTTAACATGTTTATCATTTTTATCTTCAATTATGCAACAATTTGAATAAAAAATTACCTTATTTCCTTTGTCACATAATTGGCTAATACTAAGAAAGTTATGTTTTAAGCCTTCAACAAGCAACACATTTTCAATAGAGGAATTTGGATTCTTGCCAACTTTTCCGATTCCAAGAATTTTTCCCTTGTTGTTGTCTCCATAAGTAACATGTCCATGATTCTTGGGAATAAACATGGTGAATTTTGAGTCGTCTCCAGGTCATGTGCTTGGAACAATGCATTTGTCGAGATACCAATTTGAGCTCCTGGCTTTCAAGCACACCTACAACACAATTTTAATTTTTAACCTTTGGTACCCAAATTTTCTTGGGTCCTTGAGTGTCAGTTTTAGGCAATGTACCCTTTGGAACCCAAACCATTTTTGTCCCAATTTTTGTGTTAACATTCTTTCTAGCATTGCATGTTGAAGTACTATGACCCTTCTTTCCACAATAAAAACATTTAATAAATGGACTACTGGAAGTGCTTGAATAAACAAAGAAATTTTTATAAGATTTATGTTGATTTTTCGGGTTATAACCAATTCCAGCTTTTTCAAAGACAACCCTTTGTTTCCCTAATATAATATTTAGATTATCTCTCCCAGAAGTGAATTTAGCAAGGGTGTTCTTTAAGTCTTCAATTTCTTTCTCAAGTGTATGACATGAAGAACAAGAATACGAAGTAGAAGCATGTGAGGGATGAGATGAGCATGCATCAAGAATTCCCAAAGTTTCATTTTCAATTTTTAATTCTTCAATCTCTTTATTTAAAATAAGAATTTTATTTTCTAAAGAAGATTTTTTCTTAGAAGAAGAAATTTGTTTTGTGAGTTTTAAAGATTCATCATGCAGTTCTTCAAAGGCATCTTGTAACTCATCATAAGAAGGCAGTAAAGTAGAGTTAGAACTTACCTCATTTTCGCTTTCTTCTTCTTCTCCTTTGGCCATGAGACAAAGTTGAGCTTCTTCGCTATCCGAGTCATTTGTCAATTGAATCCATGTCGTTTTCATCCCATGCTATATAGGCTTTTCTTCCTTTTCTTTCTTTGAAGGGCTTCTTCTCAAGTCTCTCTTTCTTCTTTTGGTAAACTGGGCATTCCATTTTCATGTGACCAGGCTTGCCACATTCATAGCAAGTAGGAGTTGATGAAGCTCCTTCGCCTTTGTAATGAGTCTTCTTCGGAGGGAAGGGAGGTCTTCTTTGCATTCCCTTTTTCTTGAGAAATTTACCAAATTTTTTAACTAACGACTAAGATTTTCTTCGTTTACCTCAATGTTTTCTCGAGCTTTCTTCATCTTCTTCATCATCATTGTCAATTGTTGAGGAAGTGGCTTTGAGCGCTATCCCCTTTTCTTTTTATCGTTTTCTTCGCTTTGACTTAATCGCTCAATTCTAGTTCATGCTCATGAAGTTTTCCAAAAAGGGTAGTTAATGACATGGTTGTCAAGTCCCTTGATTCTCAAATTGTTGTGTCACCTTGGGCTGCCAAATCCTGCTTAAACACCTTAACACTTTATTAATCAAATCTTCGTTAGTAAAACTTTTTCCTAAAGATGCAAGATGATTAACAATGTGGGTGAACCTCTTTTGCATTTCTTGAATGCTTTCTCCTTGGTTCATTCTAAACAGGTTCATATTCGCGAGTTAGAAATTGATTCTCGACCTCTTAACTTCACTAGTACCCTCATGGGTAACTTGTAAAGTGTCCCACATTTCTTTAGCGGTTTTGCAATTAGAAATTCTAAAAAATCATCATACCCCAAAGCAAAGGTAATGATGTTTTTGGCTTTTAAATTATATTGGACTTTTCTTTTATCCTCATCAGACCAATCACTTCTAGGTGTCTCGGTTTTTACACCATCGACAATGCGTGTAGGTATAAATGCGCCGTTTTCGACAGCATCCCACACATCTAGATCAATAGCTTCGATGAAGATTTTCATTCTTTCCTTCCAATATGCGTAACTATCCCCATTGAAAAAGGGTGGTCGGTTTATGGAAGATCCCTCTGAAAAACCATTTAAGGAAGCCATGTTCTCTTGAAGCGGCTAAGCTCTTTATACAAGAGTCTAGCTCTGATATCACTTGTTACCAAGTGGCTTCCAGTACTCAAAAGGGGGGGTGAATTGAGTAACAAAAACTTTTGCAAAAGCTTTAAACAAATAAACTTTGCTCAATATAAATATTAAAGAACGTGGAAGAGATGAGAAAAAGGAAGAACAATTAATAAATAAATTGCAGGAATCAATAAATAAAGTGCATAAAATAAAGAGAATAAGGGAAGGAAAACAGCACGAATTTATCCTAGTTCGACCACCAACCACTTGTGGCCTACGTCCAGTCCCCAACGAAACACGGTTCGAGATTTTTCACTATTCAAGACAAGCTTAAACAACGGTGCTTGCAACCTTTACAATCACGAGCACTTTTCACACACAGGAAACTCAACCCTTGTGCTCAAGCCTCAATCAAACAAAAGGGATACCTCACCCTTATACAATCCTTGGGGATACCTCACCCTCAATATACCACTAAATTCAGATAAAGAGATGAAATGAAACTCTCACTAAGAGTAGATAAATACAAATTGAAGTACTAAAAGAGCACTTTCTCAAATATCTCAAGAGTTAAACAATTATAAGTTCGAGAAAAGAGAGAATAAAGCGAGCACGTTTTCAAGCAAGCAAAAATTGATCTCAATGTTCAGGGGGTTATCAGAGAAGTCCCAGGCCTCTATTTATAGAGCTCGTAGAAGAAAATGGCCATTGGGAGCAATTAATTACGTTTAAACTTTCTGATTCTCGTATGGAATTTGAAAACTTAACTCTGATTCTCGTGGGGTATTTGAATGCCTGAAGGAGGTATTCGAATACCTCTCATCAAAAACTCTTTCGAAAAAGCGATTAAGTTGGGGTTATTCGAATACCAGTCAAGGGTATTCGAATACCTCATTAAAACAAGGCATGTTTCGAAAACAGGGTATTCGAATACCATATGGGGTATTCGAATGCCTCATTTAAAAAGGTTCATTCTGAAACTAGGGTATTCGAATACCATATGGGGTATTCGAATGCCTCTGTTTTAGCACAGCAGAAAATATCAGTTACGAAACAGGTTATTCGAATACCATATTGAGGTATTCGAATACCTCAGTTAAAAACAGTTATAAAACCTTTCTAAAAAGCTTCGAAATGCTTGTTTTTAACCTTTAAAACATTTGATCTTTTAAAAACTTCAGTTTAGGTTATCCTTAATCATTTGAGATATTTAATTGACAGCTCCATACATGATAGATCCTAAGTCCTAAGGCTAATCTTGAAGCGCATGGACTTGATCTTCTTATTTGATCTTCTTATCATCTTCATGTTTGTTATCATCAAAAATACATTTTCATTGTTGCGTAGTAAACACAGGATTAGTAAGTGTAATCTTTTCATTTGAAGTGTTTTTACTAACTTTTGCTTTTTATTAATTTTTCTAACATTTTTAACCATTGTCTAGTGTATTTTGCTTATTTATTTGTTTTTGTGTGATGCATGACTAGGTCTGAGCCTGATAACTTGGTTGACTTTGATCCTGAGATTGATAGAACCTTGCATAGGTTGATTAGAACTCGTAGGCTAAGTGCAAGAATTGCTTCTGAATTTGATCTTAATATTGAGAGTGAACTTGAGATCTTGAATAATTCTCGAAACCATGGTGATAACATGCAAAATAGAACTCTTAAGGAACTTGTTTGTTCTGATATAACTAACCGAGTCTTTGTGCATTCAATACCCGGATCTTGATGCTTTGATTTTGAGTTAAAATCTGGATTGATACATTTGTTGCCCAAGTTTCACGGTTTTGCGGTGAGGATCCCCATAAGCATCTAAAGGAGTTCCATGTGGTTTGTTCAACCATGAAACCACATGGGATCTCAGAAGAGCACATCAAGTTGAGGGCATTTCCTTTCTCACTTGCTTGTCTGACCAAGGATTGGTTATTTTATCTTTCACCAGGTTCAAGTAACAAGTTAGACTGACATGAAGCGGTTATTCTTAGAGAAATTTTTCCCTCCTCTAGAGTCTGCTTTGCCATTAGAAAAGATATATGTGGCATAAGACAAATGACAGGAGAGACCTTGCATGAATATTGGGAAAGATTCAAGAAGTTGTGCTCGAGCTGTCCCCCACCACCAAATCACCGATCAACTCTTAATTCAATATTTCTATGAAGGCTTGCTTTGCCAAATGACGAAGCATGGTGGATGCTTTGCATCCGGAGGAGCCTTAGTAGACAAGACCCTGCAGCGGCGAGAGATTTGATAGCAAACATGGCAGCCAACACCCAACAATTTGGCACACGAATTATTACCTCAACCAGGAGGAGTCAATGAAATTCAATTGTCTCATGTAGACCAACAGAGAATGGAACACGGACTTGATGAATTGACTTCTTTGGTGAGGCGGTTAGCGATGGGACAACAAGCACCAATGCGGATGGCTGCAACCGTGTGTGGCATTTGCTCTTGTTCATCTCATCCCTACCGATGCATGCCCTACACTTCGGGATGGTGGTTCTATTTTTCCCGAAACAATCATTGCGAAATGGTATTTTTCCCGGTAGACCCCAATATCGCAATCACAAAGCGACGGCCCGGATATGATCCATTTTCTAATACCTATAACCCCGGGCCGGAGGGACCATCCTAACCCGAGATATGGAAATTCGGTCAACAACAACAACACCCTACCAACAAAGAAGGCAACCACGGTTTAGATACCAAGCTACGTGCCCTAGCAACAAGTACCAACCACTGCATTTAGGCAAGCAACAACTCGCACCGCCACCCATGCAAGAGCCCCCCTCCAACTACTGTTCCAAGCCCCACTCCACCGAGCCACCTTTCGAAGACTTGATGAAACAGTTTCAGCAGAATGTCAATGCCACCATCCAGAATTTATAAACTCAAATTGGGCAGATGGCAACCACTCTGAGTGAGCTGAAAAGTCAAGGGTCGAATCAATTGCCTTCACAAACAGTCAACAACCCAAGAGGTAATGTAAGTGCCATTAGCTTGAGAAGTGGCAGAGAAGTTGACGGTCCTACTCCACCATAACCTGAACTACAAGTGCAAAGAACCGAAGGTGACCAGAAACGAGAAGAAAGTGGATAGCTCGGTCAAAAATCTATGACACGAAGAAATGTGCGAGAGAATTCAAATATGGCTATTCCACTACCTTTTCCAAACAGAGTCACACAAATTCAAGCATCTTTGCATGTAAACGAAATAGAAAGAGAAGTCATGGACACATTCAGGAAGGTGGAAATCAATATTCCCCTCCTTGATGCAATCAAGCAGATTCCCAAGTATGTCAAATTCCTCAAAGAGTTGTGTACTCACAAGAGAAGACTTAAGGGTACTGAGAAAATAAGCATGGGCAGAAATGTTTCTGTAATGATTCTACCAAGCATGCCACAAAAATGCAAAGATCCTGGAACTTTCACAATTCCTTGCACGATAGGTAACTCCAAATTTGAACATGCAATGCTAGATTTGGGTGCTTCGATTAATGTCATGCCTATGTCAATTTATCAGTCCTTGAACATTGGCACTTTGCAACCTAGTGGTATAGTGATTCAATTGGCAAATAGGACCACTGCTTATCCTGCAGGAGTACTAGAAGATATGTTAGTTCGGGTGAATGAGCTAATTTTTCCAGCGGACTTCTATGTCTTGGACATGGAAGATGAGTCTTCAAAGAAACCATGCTCCATTAATTCTAGGCAGACCGTTCCTCAAGACCGCCAAGACCAAGATAGATGTGCATGCTTTGGCACCTTTCTATGGAGTTTGGCGATGATTTGGTACAGATTTAACATTTTTGATGCCATGAGACATCCCCTAGAGGAGCATTCTGTTTTTCATATTGATGTGATTGAGATGCTGGTTGATGATGTTTATGCTGATTTATATGCTGAATTCCCTGATATTGCTGACTTTCTGGATTCTGTTTCTTGTGATACATGTGTTGCTTGTGATGTTGAGCCATGTGCTGCATGTGCTGAGATTTATGCTGGTATGAGTGATGATGCAACTGCTGACTTAAATGATACCGCATGTGAAAATAGAAGTCAGAACTGTGCTGAATTTAATGTTGCTGAATTAGTTGTTTCAAATAGCTTGCTGCCTTCCATTGTACAGCCCCTATCCTTAGAGTTGAAGACTTTGCCAGACCATCTTAAATATGCATATTTAGGAGATGGTGAGAAGCTGCCAGTGATTGTTGCTAAGAATCTGCAACCTGAACAAGAAGAAAAATTACTGCAGGTTTTGAGGCAGAATAAGCAAGCCATCGGATGGACACTTGCAGATATTCCTGGTATTAGTCCCTCCACATGTATGCATAGGATTTTATTGGAAGAGGATACGAAACCAGTAAGGCAACCCCAAAGGAGACTGAACCCCTTGATTCTAGATGTGGTGAAGAAGGAAGTGACCAAGCTACTTCAAGCTGGCATTATTTATCCCATATCGAGACAGTAAATGGGTGAGCCCGTGCAAGTTGTTCCCAAGAAATCTGGGGTCACAGTAGTTGAGAATGAGAATAATGAACTTCTACCCACAAGAGTTTAGAACAGTTGGCGGGTTTGCATTGATTATAGGCGGCTTAACTAAGCTACCAGAAAAGATTATTTTCCGCTACCTTTCATTGATCAGATGTTGGAGAGGCTAGCTGGCAAGTCACATTATTGTTTTCTGGATGGATATTCAGGTTATTTTCAGATTCATATAGCCCCAGAAGACCAAGAGAAGACTACTTTCACTTGTCCATTTGGCACATTTGCATATAGGAGGATGCCGTTTGGTCTGTGCAATGCTTCGGGCACCTTTCAAAAGTGTATAGTAAGTATCTTTTCTGACTTTTTAGAAAATTGCATGGATATGTTTATGGATGATTTTACTGTCTATGGTTCTTCCTTTGATGCATGCCTGGATAGTCTGGCTCAGGTTTTACATAGATGCATTGAAACTAAACTTGTTCTGAATTTTGAGAAATGTCATTTCATGGTAGAACAAGGTATAGTTTTAGGACATGTAATATCTAGCAAGGGTATCGAGGTAGATCCTGCAAAAATAAATGTTATTTCATGCTTATCTTACCCCACATGCGTGCGGGAGGTTCGTTCTTTCCTTGGTCATGCAAGTTTCTATAGGCGGTTCATAAAGGATTTCAAAGAAAATTGCTCTTCCACTATCCAACTTGCTACAAAAAGAAGTGGAGTTCCATTTTGACCAGAAATGCAAGGATGCCTTCAATCACTTGAAGCAAGCATTGACCAGTACACCTATCATCCAGCCACCAGATTGGACACTCCCATTTGAGCTCATGTGTGATGCCTCTAATTATGCTTTGGGAGCTGTTCTTGCACAAAGGGTCGGCAAAATATCTCATGTCATCTCCTATGCTTCAAGAACTTTAGATCCTGCACAAGTCAACTACACCACCACTGAAAAGGAACTTTTAGCAATTATTTTTGCTTTAGACAAATTTCGATCATATTTGCTTGGTTCTAGAGTGGTTGTGTTTTCGATCATACAACTCCCAAGTTTCTCCTGAAGAAGCTTGATGCAAAGCCTAGGTTGATTAGGTGGATTTTGCTCCTCCAAGAGTTCGATATTGAAATCCGTGATAAAAGTGGAGTAGAGAATTTAGTGGCTGATCACCTAAGCCGAATTGAAAAGGAGGCAGATACTTTTCCTATCCATGATGTCTTCCATGATGAGCGCTTTTTCAAGCTGCAAGGTAACACTCCTTGGTTTGTTGATTTGATAAATTTCTTAGTTGCTGGTGTTTTCCCCGCACATTTTATTAGGGCTCAGATTGATAAATTGAAGAGTGAGTCAAAATATTATGTGTGGGATGACCCTTATCTGTGGAAATTTTGTAGTGACCAAGTCATTAGGAGATGTGTGCCTGATAATGAATTTCATTCTATTCTTAGCTTTTGTCATACACTTGCATGTGGCGGTCATTTTGGTCCCCAAAGGACTGCTAGGAAAGTTTTGGAATTTGGATTATATTGGCCCACTCTATTTCATGATGCATATGTGTTTTGTAAATCTTGTGATCAATGCCAAAAAACAGGAAACACTTCTCGAAGGAATGAGATGTCCCAGAAATCCTTATTATTCTGTGAGATTTTTTATGTATGGGATATTGATTTTATGGGACCCTTTCTTGTTTCTTTTGGTTTTGTTTACATTTTGCTAGCTGTTGATTATGTATCCAAGTGGGTGGAGGCGAAAGCTACTCGGACTGATGATTCCAAAGTTGTTGTGGATTTTGTTAGATCACAGATTTTCTGCAGGTTTGGAGTTCCGAAGGCCATCATCAGTGATCAGGGTTCACATTTTTGTAATCGAAGCATGGAAGCTTTGATGAAAAAGTATGGGGTCTTGCACAGAGTTTCTACACCTTACCATCCCCAAACTAATGGGCAAGCCGAGATTTCCAACAGGGAGATCAAGCAGATACTCCAGAAGACAGTTCAACCTAACAGAAAGGACTGGAGCAAGAGGCTTGAGGATGCTTTATGGGCTTACCGGACTGCTTATAAGACACCAATTGGGATGTTTCTATATCGGATTATTTTTGGAAAAGCCTGCCACCTGCCGGTGGAAATTGAGCATCATGCATTCTGGGCAGTAAAAAGGTGCAACTTAGACCTAGATCAAGCGGTATGGAGAGGAAGGCTGCATTGCAAAGCAATTGGAGGAGATCCGCTTGGAGGCTTATGAAAGTTCCAAACTCTATAAGGAGAAGACCAAAGCCTTCCATGATAAGTTCATTCGAGGAAAACATTTGAGATTGGTCAAAAAGTTCTCCTCTATAACTCCCGCCTCGACTAATGCACGGCAAATTAAGGTCTAGATGGATGGACCATTTATTGTTACTAAGGTTTTTCCTTACGGTGTTTTCGGATTAAAAGTGAGGTCACCGCCAAAGCTTTCATCGTAAATGGACACCGCCTCAAATAGTATCATGAACTTCCAGAGAATGAAGAAGTGGAGGTGATGAACCTTCTCCATCCGCATTATGAATGAAAAAAAAAAAAAAAAAAAAAAAAAAAAAAAAAAAAAAAGTTGTGTGTGCCGACAATGAGGTAGGTAGTGCCATTAAATTTTGTCACTCGGAAGCAAGTGGAGGTCACTTTTTCTTCAACGACAACAACTGCGAAAATCTTGCAGTATGGATTTTATTGGCCCACTTTATTCAAGGTCTGTTACACCTTTTGCAAAAGTTACAGAAATTGGTCAAAAAGGTTCTGCTTTGAGATTATCATCTGCACCTACTCCTTGAAAAATTGAGATCCAGGTGGCGCGGTTCTTTTGCTGTCAAACACGTGTATCCTCTGGGGCCGTAGATATTGAGGATCCTAGGAATGGTAATGCGCTTAAAGTTAATGGACAAAGACTCAACCATTCCTGGAAAACCAAGTTCTTGAGTTCTTTGTGTTGCCGGTTAAGTGGCGGATACGGTACTCCGTGACTCTCAAGTCGGTTTATTTTTCAGTTTCCCAAAATAACTGAACCCTTCTTCTCCTTCAAAATGGATGTCATTCTTTCAAACCTGAGAAAACATTTTCCTTCTCTTCCTCAAAATGCTCTGAGAAAAATCTACAAAGTTCGATGTGAAAGATTGAGACTGTTAATGCACAAAGGTATGCCAGAAGATGTACGCTGGATAATTGAAGCAAAGGTCCGATTAGCAGGTGAGTCCTCAATTTCATTTGACTCATATATGCCCGGTCTTGGAAGAAGTTCATATTCTAAAAGGAGAAGAGCAAAAAGGTTACAAGTCTGTCACAAATGTGGACGATGGAACTGTAACAAGCGATGTCATACTTTGGGGATGGTTTCCGCAAATAGAGAAGATAAAATTTTCTTCATTAAGAATGGACTGAGTAAGGAGTCATTAGATGATATCTTATTGACTCTTGAGACGTATTCTTGTGGATTGGTGCATCGTGAAATTCTTAAATTGTGGAATCTCTTCAAGGATGAAGAAAAACGCTACAGTCTTGGGAATCTGATTCTAAAAGACCTTGTTTGCCAATTTATAAGAAAATTAGATAGGAAGCTTATCCTCGACTCATAGAAGACGTTTAAGTTGTTACTGGACGTTAAACCAGAGGCAGATGTGAGCCATATCCATAAACAATCTGTATATATCATCATCTTCTTCTTCTTCATGTCATCTCTCAAAAAAAAAAAAAAAAAAAACAAAAAAAACAAAAAAAAAAAAAAAATTATGTATACGTCTTAGGGTTGGCTTTGGTAACACACACCGTGAATGGGGAAATGCATGCATCCTGATCCAGCCTTCTTAATTGAAAAACAAAGAAGGTAGATTGTATCCCACATGTGAGGCAGCCAGTCGTATTATGGCCACTTGTCCCTTTTGGGAGCCTTATGTTCTTATTTGGTCTTGAATGGGTCGAATACTGGTCAACAATGCTTTGGCACAAAGCCGAAAGAGCAGACTACCTCCATCCCAATCTTAAGTAAGTATGCACTCATCTTTCATCAAGTTTTTCTAACAATTTCAAAAAAAAAAAAAAGGACGTGATGTCTACTGCACTCATGACGCTGCATATAAAAATACGCCATGGAAACTGTACATACAGTATGTCATCATTTTCTATTTCTTTTATCTTTGTATCATTTTGTTGTATTTTGATTTTTGTACAGACGATCCTTTGAGCAGGGTCCTTCAGGGGTTTCTAGACTTCTTTACCTTGATGGTTTTCTTGAAGTCAAAAAAAAAAAAAAGATTCTGTGTTTCTTAATTTCAACCTTTTCTGACAACAGCCAACCTACCCTTATAGGTGCAATTATTCCCCTTTCCATTCTTTTTCTTATTTAAACACTCCATTTTCCTTCAACTCAGAGACACTCAAAGGGAGGAAGAGTATAGAATGGGGGCTTCTATTCGTAACCTCAAAAATGTCTGTGTTTTTTGTGGGTCGAGTTATGGGAAGGGATTAGAGTTTGTAAACGCAGCTAGCACTCTTGGTCGATCACTTGCTGCGAGGAATATTCATCTTGTATATGGGGGAGGTTGTCGTGGGTTAATGGGGGCTATATCACTTGCTGCATATGTAAGAGACAAATGGTTTTAGGTGTCATTCCTGAACCTTTAGCTCAACGAACATCAATGGAAAGACAATTGGAGAGGAACTTAAAGTATCATCAATGTATGAACGAATGAAGATAATGCTTGAAAACTCTGATGCATTCATTGTCTTACCAGGTGGTTTTGGTACTTTGGAAGAGATTTTTCAAATTGTCTCTTGGGCTGAACTGAACATCCACCATAAACCCATTGGTTTGTTGAATGTTAATAATTTCTTTGATCTTTTGTTATTTTTTCTTGACAAAGCTGTGGAACAGAAATTTATCACTCCTTCGGCAAGATAACTTCTTATCTCTGCCTCCACTATTGATGAGCTCATTGATAAATTAGAAGCTTTTGAGTATGTACCTGATAAGGTATTAGCTCAGATAGATTGGTCAACAGGAAGCAGCGAAGGAAGTAACAAGAAAAAAAAGCCAGATCTGACACTTTCTCTTTAATGGGTTTGATTTTATTAAAAAAAAATTGTTGTTTTGTTTGAAAAGTATGATATGATTGTCATGGACTTATTAAACTAATTAGTGATGGCAGAGTAAGGAGAATTTTACTCTTGAGACGCATCTTAATTGGTGGCAGAGGTCTGATGCGTAACTGACAGTGTGCTTCTTTTCTGCTTGGCATTGATTCACTTCTTATCAGGTTGTGTTGCTCTTTTCTATATCTCTCTTTCACATTGAGGGCAATGTTATATTAAGTGTGGGGGGAGATTTTAGCATGTTTCTTTTGGTTGTTAAAAAAAAGAAAAAAAACACAAAAAAGGGATCATTGCATGATTGAATAACTTTTCTCCCTTCTTGAACTGATATGCTTGGAGATGGATGATTGAATTGATGAATTGAGTTTGATGGATGCATACCTTGTGAGATTTTGAGCCTAATGGATGGATTTAACATTTATGTCATTCTCTTCTTTCTTGTGTGATTTTCACTCATGTTAATGACCACTCTAGAACTTGCTTTGATTCTTTTTGAGGCTACATTTCACTTGCATGCATGAACATGATTGAGGCCTTCTTTCTTAATTAGCTAGTTTAACCAAATAGCCAACCTTGTTTTCAATATGATATCAAGCACTCTTTTGACTTCTTGAAAATTCTCTGATTCCCGCCAACCTTGTATTTTTCCTTTGCTTAACCCCTTTGAGCTTATTTGACCATTCCTTGTTTCTAGCTCATTATGTGCCTTAAATGAGAAATCGTGTTCTTACTTTACCTTAGGGAATAAAAGAACATTAGCTTGGTTAATGGATGAGTTTTTGAACAAGTGTGGGGTGTGTGTGTACAAAATGGTTGTTGAAAAAGAAAAGAGTGCCCAAAAAGAAAAAAAAAAATGTATGTATATAGTTATGTTCATATATATAAAAAAAAAGAAAAAAAAAAAAAAAAAAAAAACCAAGTGTTTAAAAAAAGAAAAGGATTGGGAAATGAATATGTAAAGGGATATACACTAGAGTTGGGATGAACTTTTATGCTTGTTATTTGAACTCAAATTTCTCATTTGCTTTTATTCTCTTTGGTATTTATCTTCTCATATCCATTTTATCCTCTCTTGTTACCTTGACCTCACTACAACCTTGAATAAAGTCCTCATGATTTGTGTGTGCATGTGTTTTGAGTAGTGGAGAAGTAGAATATAAGCAAGCTTATGGTAGTGCAATTTTCATGGGTTGAATTGAGTGAAATACCTACCTTTTAAACACTTAAGAGATTGAGAGGGGATCTTGTGAAGATCTATCATTCTCGATTCATGTTGAAGATACCTTGCTTGTTGGTTTGAGATGTGGAGAATTGTTAACTCATGAATGTTTTGATCCCTTGAACCTTTGGTTGTTCTTCTTGATTGTAAAATTTTGGGTTCTTGAATGTCGTTGGAATTTAAATTTTTGTTAATCTCTTATGTCCTTGTTTTGGTCTTGAGTCTTGCCCGGGAGTGCAAAAAGCTAAGTGTGGGGGAATTTGATAATCACATATTTTATTCATTAAGAAACCCTTATGTTTAGTCATTTACACTCTCCATATTCTTAATTGATTGAGTTTGGTATGATTTTGTGAGTTTGAGCTCAAATTGGTCTTAATTGAATATTTTCAGCATTATTGAGATTTGACACTGTTTCTGTATTTTAGCCATAACTTGAGTTCCTAATATCTGATGAACATGAATTTTACCTTGTAGAAAAGCTAAGAGGAAGCTCTACAACTTTGATGAAGAGCTCGAAGTCCCAAAAAGATGTCTAAAGGACCTAAGTTTACATGGAAGTCAGAATACGGGTTCTGGCAGTAGAATCCGAACAGTGTGCACTCATAAAATCATATCTCAAGATGTAATAATGAAGATGGGCTCAAATTTTGACAGTGGATAGTCAAGATCCAAATAAACAACTTTCATGAAGAACACTTTTTGAAAAAAGGAAGTCTAGTAGGTAATTTTGAGCTTGCAAGTCGGAACAGAGGAGCTGAAGTTGGGTTTGAGCAACCTACGGTATTTGGGACATATCTTGGGCTGAAGGAAGCCAAATTGGACGAACCAGCTATCCATTTTATAGCCAAGACAAGGATCTACAACTTTCATGAAGAGCACTTTTGGTGGATCTGAAGTATAGTTGGTTGTTTTTGGCTTCCAAGTCAGACACGAAATTTTCGTCCTCAACCACCCACTCATCCATCCACTAATCCACTCATCCATCCACTCATCCACTCATCCACTCATCCAATAATCCACCCACTCATCCACTCATACACTAATCCAACCACTTAACCACTCCACATACTCATCCATCCACCCACTCACCCCATTTCATGTCCATAATTTCCCACTCACCAAAAGTCCTTTGGCATTTTCCACTCAACCAACCCACTTAACCATTCCACTCACTCATCCACTAAACCAATCCACTAAACCAACCCACTCAACCATTCCACTCAAACACTCCACTCACTCACCCACTCATCCACTCACTCCCCTTTGTCATTTTGTTACCCTAGACTTCTATAAAAGGCACCATTGGTTATCATTTCTTTCATGTATTCTCCTTCATTTCTCTCTAAGTTTCTTCTTGCTTCTTCATAGTTTCTCATAGTTTTGTATATTTTGATGCTCCCCTTCATGGTAATGGAGGGCTAAGCTACTTTGGGTCAATTTAGAACTCTTGAAGAGATTGTGGTTTGGATTCTTGAGACCTTGGTTATGCATTGTATTTGATTTGTAATTGAATTCCTCTTTTCTTCTTCTTTCTTCTTCTTCTTGATCTTGAATGCATGAATGGTGATTCTATTTATGTTGATCTAATTTGTTCTTGGTTTAAGATTGAGATTTGTGATGAAACTTAGAACTAATTGATCTAAACTAATCACATAAATGAAGATTGAGATTTGTGATGAAACTTAGAACTAATTGATCTAAACTAATCACATAAATGAAGATTGAGATTTGTGATAAAACTTAGAACTGATTGATCTAAATTAATCACAGAATTGAAGAGGTTAGGTTACTTGATTTGTGCCTAAGTTAATTGAAATCGGTACTTGAAATTAACATAGATTTTCATGAATGGTGCGATTGCGGATTTGTGTTTATCACTTGTTAATTGAATTCTAGACGATCGTCTAGTATGAATTGTGGATTTGATGCAGAGATCTCGGTTAGATCCAAATTAACAATTCAATTGCACTTCAAGTGTTTTATGAAGGGTCTATGATTGAATCCACCCAATCTTGGATAGGTTTCTAAATTGACTACTCTTTAATTGTCATTTCTTCCGTTAATTTTGTTAAGTACGATCTTAAATTGTCAAACCCCCCTTTGCTACCTTTCAATTGATTTGATTAAATTGCATCTATAATCCTCGTGGAGATGATCCGGTGTTGTCACTGTGCTACAAGCTTAGGTAATAACTTCGGTTATAATTTTAACTGAGTTCAGCGCTCGTCAACTAACTTGGCTTTAAATAAGGAAAGTTTTTTTTTTTACCATATTTCAAACCCAAATAAGTTAACTTAAGCTATCAACAAACTAAAATCATAACTAATAAAAATAAAAAGGATAAAACAAAATACAATCGAAAAAAAAGAAACCGAGGGGAGGGGTTTTGCAGATCTGGCGGCGCGATGCAGAGGCTACGGCTAGAGGGGTGGATGTATGGTGCCACAGTGCAGTGGCTATTGAGGGGAAGACGATGATGGTGACGTGCAGCGACTCAAGTAACTGAGGGGTTTGGTTGCAGATTTAATCACGATGCTCTGGTACGGCAACATAATAGCCATATCTGGGTTGGTTGGCTCATGGATCTAGTGGTTAGGTCACGGATCTGGGTGAGAGAAGTGGCAGATCTAGGCTGTGGCGCAACTAGAGTTGAAGCTCGTGATGGCTGGGTTGCGGGCATAGGTGGTGGTTTGCGTGTAGAGGCATTGGTGTGGATATGGCTTGTGGCAGAAGGGGGTTCGTCCAACGGCGGCAGAGGTCTAATGGTTTGGTGGGTTACAATGGTGGCAAAGGAAGGTGGTGACGTGGTGGCCGGAGTTATTGGTAGCATGGTGGCGTAAACGAAGGTGGCAAGGCAAGGAGGGGGGCTAGGGTTCAGGAACATGGAAGAGGAATTAGGAAATCAGAAATGAAAGTGAAGGAAGAGGAATCAGGATATCAGAAATAAAAGTGAACTAAAGTTTCTATGTAAAATGTTAGTACAAAACGACAATGTTTAATTTTAGGTCATCGGGAAGTCGGGTCAAGTTCACGGGTTGCATTTGTGAACCTGTCACTCGAACCAACCATTGATCGAGTTGATTAGATTTGACCCGACTGACCTGATGACCTGAACTAACCCAGAAAATACAAAGTTGGATTAGGTCGGGTTGGGTTGACTCATATGCAGCCCTAATCAGAGGTGTCATCATCTTCATCACTCTCTTCATTTGGCTCCAAAGTGGAGTTCAATGCTGATGGTTAAGTAAGGTGATAAGAATAATGATGAGTAAGGCATTTGGAACAACTCTACTAAACTGATCTTAGAGCAATAGTTTTCCCTTTCCTAAGAATATCTTCATTCACCTCAACTAGCTCTTGCTCATGAACCTTGAGGGATCCAAGTAAATCTTCTAGCTTCAAAGTTGATAGATGTTTGGCTTTTTTTAATCTGGGTGGTTCCTTCATAAGCAACCATCAATGTATCTCATATCTCCTTAGCTATCCCACACCCTACTATCTTGTCATATTCACTTTTGCTCATTGCACAAGTTAGGTAGACCTTAGCTTTGGGGTTTAGGAGGTACTTTCTCTTGTCATCTTTAGTCCAGGTGTCTCTTGGTTTTTCAATAATCCGTCCATCATTAAACCGAGTCATAGGGATGTAAGGACCATTTTCCATGATCCCCCACAGATCTACATTTTGTGACTCTATAAAAAGCCTCATAAAATTCTTTCAATAGTAATAATCATGTCCATCAAACACAGGTGGTCTGCTTATGGAAGAACCTTCAGCAAATAATGCATTTCCTTCTTGATTTGTCATTCTCCCTTTCAGATTTTTTTCTCGTATGTTGTTAGGCATGCTCAACCAAGTGGCTGAGCTCTAATACCAACTGAAGTTAGAAAATGCACAAGAATAGGGGTTGAATTGTCCACCCTAAATTTTGGTGTTTCTTACAAAATACAACTTCTATTTTCAAACCTTTCTTAAGTCAGTTGTCTTGGAGTTGAGAAGTATTGCAATAAACACAGAATGTAGTTGAGAAGGGTCATTGAGCACTCTTCTTAACTTAGTTAAATATAACCAACAGAAAATACTAATCAAAGCTTTCAATGGGTATATTCTAGGAACACTTTTTGAAACCTATAATCTTGATATTACACTAGAAACAATTGTTTGAACATGTTTTGATTGGAGGAAGCTTATATACCAAAAATCTTAGTTTCAAGATGTCGTTGAGTTAAAACTTAGTTTTCAATTTGTAAAAATAAATAGTTATACAAAACTGAAACTAAGCAATGGGTAGTTTCCAAAACTAATTTTGAAACTTATAAACTCAAACCAACACCTCATAGGTGTTTTTAAACAAAATTAAACTTGTGGAAGCTTAAGTTCCAAAACACTTAGTTAAGTTGTTATTAGTGAAAACGTATTTTTAACTTGTAAAAACCAAATGGGCATAAACGAAATACTTTCAAAACAACATAAACAAGAAAGATAATGAAAGATAAAGCTCAATACCAAGGATTAAGTTAAGTTTCAAAACTTTCAGCTGTTTGGATGAAAACTTAAGCAAGGTTATGTGATGATTTGCAGAAACTTGTTTGTTAGATATGCAAATATATAAAAGCAAGTAATATAAACAAGATAAGGGATGAGATACATCCAGTCCCTGCTCATCACCAAGATTTTCAACTAAAACAGAGTATTATTTGAACCCCAGCTGCTCTTGGCCAAATTACACGAGCAATATTTGAACCTAGCCACTCCCAGCCAAACGAACGATTTGTCTTTGCTCATAGCCATTCCCATCTAAACTCGAGTAGTCTTTGGACACAGCCACTAAACACAAGTATTCTTTGAATATAGTCGCTCCCAACTAAACACAAGTATTCTTTGAAATCTAGCCACTACTGGCTATAGACTCTAAGTCTCACAATGGCTAGAACAATCCTCTAGCTCACCAACATTCACCTCTTAAGGTTCAAGTGTTTAGAATACAAGGAAATATGAGTTGCTCTTGAAAATCACTCAAAGAATGGATGCACACAGTTTAGGTACAAGAGAAAGTGGATAGCTCTTGATAATCACTCAAAGAGTGCATATTTACAGTTTGCACATCAATAAAAGCACCTACAACAAGATATTTGCTTATATAGCAATGGTAGATAACAAAAAGCAGAGTTGAGAAGGGTGTAATCCGTGAAAGGCACTATTAGATCAAGTTCAACTCTTCCAACCTCTAATATTTCAAGTTTGGATCCTTAAATAGGCATTAGAAACCAACTGTTGGAGTTCTGTAGCTTCTAATGCATTATGGACATTTACTATAACTATTACTAGTTGTTAGTTTGTCCTTTCTAATGTGTCCTAAAGTGTATACTTGAGAAAGGTGCTTCATTCTTCTCAACTTTGACTGTGCTCGAACTGTCAACTCTTCCCAACTATCTCCAACTCTTATTGACTTGATTTCTCATATATAGATGATCTTTCCTTGTTGCTTTTTATGAGAATATATGTTCTTTTGGTGTTCTTCATCAATTGATTAGGTCTTGTGAATTACTAAAATTTCATATCTTGAGATGACCTTGCTCCACTTACAACTTTGAATCCTTGGAAGTCGTGGTTCCTCTCTAGTTGATTTTTTTATGCAAAGATGATTTTATCTTGTTGCCCCTCATGATAAAAACATGCTCTTATAATGTTCTTCACTTATTCAATCTATTCTTGTGAGTTTTTAAGACCATATAGTTTGAATTGACCTTACTCAACTTGTGGGTTTACATATTGAGGTATTGGTTACTTTTCTCATGTTTGCTTTGACTTTTTTCAACTATCTCCATGCTTTTTTTGCTGGATTTCTTCAACATTGATGATTTATACTTGATACCTGTTGATTAAAAATAATAATTTGAAGTTAATAGAATTTTGGTGGTTATGAGACCTTTGATGTGGATGTGAGTTATGGAAATTTTGAAAATTATTGTATGAGTAATGAAGAATTATGGTGTGTCATTAGGGAGAATTATTTCATGAATTAAAAGAAAATTACTATTGTTAATTAGAGAGACTTATAGAATATGTAAGGTTGTGTCTTTCACTTCTATAAGTATCCTATGTTTTTTGAAGTTGATTGTGAAGAAGAAATAAAAATTTTTTAAGTGTCTCTTCTATTATTCTTCCACTCTAACAAAGTGGTATCAAAGCTAGTGAGATTTGAGTGATGACAAATAATGGAATGGTTCCATTTCAATTCCCTTGTCTTACAAAAAATAACTATGAAACTTGGTCTCGTCGCATGAAGGCATTGCTTGGATCACAAGATGCTTGGGAGATTGTAGAGAATGGCTACACTAAGCCACAAAATGAGGCCACTTTGTCTCAAAATGAGAAGGAAGTATTGGCAAAGTCAAAGAAAAAGGACCAACAAGCCTTGTCCCTTATCCATCAAGGTTTGGATGATATGATGTTCGAGAAGGTGAGCAATGTGTCTACCGCGAAAGAAGCTTGGGGAATTTTACAAAAGTCTCTCCAAGGTGCAGATAAGGTGAAGAAGGTGCAACTTCAAATTTTACGACGTGAGTTTGAAGCTTTGCACATGACGGAATCTGAAAGTTTTTCGGATTATAGCTGAAAGTTGTTGGCCAATGTTAATCAAATGAAAAGGTATGGTGAAAACATTGAAGATGATCATGTGAAAGATAAGATCCTTCGCTCTTTGACTCTAAAGTTTGATTATGTGACTTGTGTTTTTGAGAATTCAAATGATTTAGAGACCATGACAATTGATGAATTGTTTGGGGCTATATTAGCCGAAGAAGAAAAATTGTTAAAAAGGCAAAATAAGCCTTTGGAGTAAGCCCTCAAAGCCAAGGTTTCATTGCAAGATGATGGAGGAGACAAAAGTCAAAGAGGACGTGGACGTGGACGTGGACGAGGAAGATGGCGTGGTCGTGGCCAAGGTGGAAGAAGAAGAGGCAATCGTGACAATTCCAATAATCAAAAGACAAGCCATCATTCAACTAGGGGTCGTGGAAGAGGAGTGACTAGAGGAAGAGGCAACTATCCTAGAACAAATGAGAGGAGGTATGACAAGTCCAATAATGAATGTTTCAATTGTCATAAATTTGGACATTATGCATCAGAATGTCATTATGGTACTAATGGTATTGAAGAAAAAGCCAACCTTATTGACAAAGAAGAAGTTGAAGAGCCAACCTTATTGTTAGCACTCAAAGATGATGAAAAGGATGACAAGAGCTCATGGTATCTTGACAATGGTGCAAGCAATCATATGTGTGCCTACAAAGAAAAAATTGTGGAGCTTGATGAGAAGGTGAAAGGCAATGTTTCATTTGGAGACACCTCAAAAGTTCATATTCAAGGCAAAGGTACAATTTTAATTTCTCTTAAAAATGGTGGTCACAAGTTAGTTACTAATATTTACTATGTACCCAAATTAAAAAGTAATATTTTGAGTTTGAGACAACTTGTTGAGAGGGATATGAAATTCATATGAAAGATTGTTATCTTTGGCTTAGAGATTACAATGCTAACTTGGTGGCTAAGGTGTCTATGACAAAAAATAGAATGTTCATGTTGAATCTCAATACAATTGAAGCAAAGTGCTTGAAGGCCAAAGTTGAAGATGAAGCATGGTGTTGGCATATACGATTTGGTCACTTGAATTTTGAAGCACTTAAAGCCTTGGGAGAAAAGATGATGGTGAAAGGGATGCCCTCAATTAACCATCCCAATCAATTATGTGAAGCATGTCTCCTTGGCAAACATGCAAGAGAAAGCTTTCCAAAGGAGGCAACTACAAAAGCAATCAAGTCATTGCAACTTGTTCACATTGATGTGTGTGGCCCAATCAATCCTTCCTCATTTGGTAAAAATAAATATTTTTTACTTTTTATTGATAATTATAGTAGGAAGACTTGGGTTTATTTTATAAAGCAAAAATTTGAAGTATTTGTAGCCTTTAAAAATTTCAAAGCTCTTGTAGAAAAAGAGAGTGGTTATGTAATCAAATCTCTAAGATCCGATAGAGGAGGCGAATTTACATCTAAAGAATTTAATGAATTTTGTGAACAAATGGAATTCGTCGCCTTCTAACAGTTCCTAGATCACCACAATAAAATGGTTTAGCAGAGAGAAAAAATAGAACTGTTCTTAATATGGCTAGATGTATGTTGAAAGCCAAAAATATGCCTAAAGAATTTTGGGCCGAAGCTGTTTCTTGTGCAGTTTATTTGCTCAACCACTCTCCAACAAAAAATGTGAAGGATCTAACACCACAAGAAGCATGGAGTGGGACCAAACCCAGTGTCAATCATTTGCAGGTTTTTGGAAGTGTTGCTTATATTCATGTGCCCGATCAAGGGAGATCTAAGCTAGATGATCGAAGTATGAAGCATGTTTTTATTGGCTACGATCCAAATTCCAAAGGCTACAAGTTGTACAACCCAAGCAATGGCAAGATAGTTGTGAGTCGAGATGTGAAGTTTGATGAAAAAGCCACTTGGAGATAGGCAATACAAGAAGAAGGAAGTTATGATTTCTTTCCATACTTTGAAGATGAAGAGCAACAGACCATGACACCTCTCCAAGAAGAGACTCCACCACCATCTCCCATTCATGAAGCATTGACGAGCGCCGAACTCAGTCAAAATTATAACCGAAGTTATTAACTAAGTTTGCAGTATAGTGAACAACACCGGATCGTCTCCTCAAGGATCGTAAATGCAATTTTATCAAATTAAGTTAAGTTAGAAAGGGGGGTTTTGATTGTTCAAGAATTACAATGACAAGATTTGAAGAAAAATAACAATTAAAAGAACATTCAATTCAGAAATCTATCCGAGATTGGGTGGATTCAATCATAGACCTTTCAACAAACATTTGAAGCACATTTGAATGGTTAACTTGGATCTAACCGAGATCTCAAAGATCGATCCGAATTCATACTAGACAATCGTCTGAATTCAATTGACAAGTAATAAACATAAATCTGCAATCGCACCATTTATGTAGATATATGTCAATTTAAGCACCGAATTCAATTAACTTAGGCACCAATCAGTAACCTAACCTCTTCAATTACGTGATTAATTTAGATCAATCAGTTCTAAGTTTCATCACAAATCTTCAATCTTCATTTACGTGATTAATTCAGATCAATCAGTTCTAAGTTTAATCACAATACTTAATCTTAAAATAAACATAAACAGAATCACCATTCGTGCATTCAAGATCAAGAAAACAGAAGAAGAAGAAGAGAAGAAGAATCCAAATATAAATCAAATACATTACATAAACCAAGGTCTCAAGAATCCAAACCACAATCTCTTCAAGAGTCTCAAATTGACTAGAAGTGACTTAGCTCTCCATTACAATGAAAGAAAAATATACAAGAACTATAAAAAGCTATCTCTAACACCAAGTGTCTTCTTAGAGCTCTCCACATCCAGCCTTTTATAGAAGATTAGGAGTAGTAGGTGGATGAGTAGGTGAGATTAGTAGGTGGAATTAGTAGGTGGAATTAGTAGGTGGATGAGTAGGTGAGATTAGTAAGTGAGATTAGTAGGTGAGCTTCCTTGTCTCCGAAATTATTTATTGCTGAACTCATTAATTTCGTCATTTCCAAGCCAAGTGGTCTTCATGAAAGTTCTAGTAAATTGTCTAAGCTTTCCAATGGCTGTGGAAGCACCCAAAAAATCGTCCTACAGCCCAAGATATGACTCAATTACTACAGACTGTTCAGGACCAGTTTCAGCACCTCTGTTTTGAATTTCAGACCCAATATCACCATCAAGGAGCCCGAATCAAGTTTTGTGTTTGTCATGAAAGTTGTACATATGGGTCTTAACTTTCAGATTACAAATTTTCAGCCCATTTTATAAACCCAAACTCGAATTATGTTTTGGTTACTACACACTGTTCGGGTTCCAGTCACAAAACCCGTATTCTGATTTCCATACCCAATTAGCTCCACTAGATGACTGAAATTGTCTTTGAGCTCTGCATCAAAGTTGTAGAGCTCTCTCTTATCTTTCCTACAAGGTAAAATTCATAATTATCAGACATTTAGAACTCAAGATATGACCAAAATACAGAAACAGTGTAAGACCCAAATAATGCTAAAAAAATCAATTAAGTCCGATTCGAGTTCAAACTTACAAAACATAATCAAATTCAATCAATTAAGTACATGAAGAGTGTAAATGACTAATAATGAGGGTTTATTAATGTATAAAATATATGATTATCAAGCATCCTCATCTTTCGAAGAAAGTTCTAGTGAAAGGTCAAGAAAAATGAGAAGTATTGAAGAATTATATGATGTAACTGAGCCTTTTGATTTGTTTTGTCTTCTTGTTGACAGTGAACCTTTAGACTTTGATGAAGCTTTCAAATACAAAAGGTGGAGGCAAGCCATGCAAAAGGAAATTGATGCCATTGAAAAGAATAATACTTGGGAGTTATCATCTCTTCCCAAGGGTCATGAGGCAATTGAAGTCAAATGGGTGTTCAAGATAAAGAAGAATGCCAAAGGAGATGTAGAGAGATATAAAGGAAGACTCGTGGTAAAAGGCTACAAGCAAAAGCATGGAATTGACTATGAAGAAGTGTTTGCACCCGTTGCCCACATGGAGACAATTCGTTTGATCATTGCTTTAGCGGTTCAAATGAGGTGGAGGATTTATCAACTTGATGTAAAGTCTGCTTTCCTTAATGGCTATCTAGAAGGGAAGGTATATGTTGACCAACCAATTGGCTTTGTGGTAGAAGGGCATGAAGATAAAGTCTTGAGATTGAAGAAGACATTATATAGGTTAAAGCAAGCACCAAGAGCATGAAATAGCCGTATCGACAAGTATTTTCAAGATAATGGCTTTGTTCGATGTGTTCATGAATATGCTCTTTATGTTAAAGCATATGACAATGGAGATATTTTGCTTCTTTGTCTTTATGTTGATGATCTTATTTTCACTAGAACTAATCCTACTTTGTTTGAAGGATTCAAGAAGGCTTTGGCACATGAATTTGAGATGACCGATATTGGGCTCATGTCATATTATTTAGGCCTAGAGGTGAAGCAAATGGAGGATGAGATTTTTATTTCTCAAGAAGCCTATGCAAAGGAGATTTTGAAGAAGTTCAACATGTTTGATTATAATTCTGTGAACACACCCATGGAATGTGGAGTTAAATTGTCAAAGTTTGATGATGGAGTGAAAGAAGATCCCACCATTTTCGAAAGCTTTGTGGGAAGCTTGAGATACTTGAGTTCGACAAGACCCGACATTCTTTTTGTAGTTGGAGTAGTGAGTCGCTACATGGAATCACCTACTTCGACCCACATAAAAGTTGCTCGGAGGATTCTTTGTTACCTAAAAGGTACAATTAATTTTGGGCTATTTTATTCATTCTCTAATAATTTCAAGTTTGTGGGATATTGTGATAGTGATTTTGCGGGAGATGTTGATGATAGAAAGAGCATTACCGGTTTTGTATTCTTCATGGGAGATTGTGCTATTTCATGGAGTTCTAAGAAACAATCAATTGTCACACTTTCAACTTGTGAGTCCTAGTATATGGCGGCAAATTCTTGCACTTGCCATGCTATATGGCTTAGAAGGTTGTTGAAAGAAATTTCTTTTCCACAAGAGGAAGCAACAAAGATTTGTATTGATAACAAATCTGTACTATCACTTGCTAAAAATTCGGTGTACCATGATCGAAGCAAGTACATAGACACAAGGTTCCATTTTATTAGAGAGTATGTTGACAACAAGGTGATTGAGCCCATATATGTGAAGACACAAGATCAAATTGCTGATATTTTTACTAAGCCTCTCAAGTTTGAAGAATTTCAAAAATTGCGAGTAAGACTTGGAATAAAGAAGAAGACTTCAAATTAAGGGGGAGTGTTGATTAAAAATAAAAATTTGAAGTTAATAAAATTTTGGTGGTTATGAGACCTTTGATGTGGATGTGAGTTATGGAAATTATGAAAATTATTGTATGAGTAATGAAGAATTATGATGTGTCATTAGGGAGAATTATTTCATGAATAAAAAAAAAATTACTATTGTTAATTAGATAGAGTTATAGAATATGTAAGGTTGTGTCTTTCACTTTTATAAATATCCTATGTATTTTAAAGTTGATTGTGAAGAAAAAATAAAAATTTTTAAGTGTCTCTTCTATTATTCTTCCACTCTAACAACACTTTCATGAGAAAACTTCTTCTTGCAAAGTCTTTGAGACTTCTAATCTTGTTATTGTAAGTAACATTTATGAGTAACACAGTTATTTGTTATATTTTATACCAATGTATGGTACAATTTCGGCCCATGTCGTTCCCAGTATTTTCATATGTTGCTGTTCCCAGATGGGTCCTTAAGATCCAAATTGCACAACCTAGTTCTTTAGCTGTTTGGACTTTGGAAGTCTAACACGAGCCCAGGTACATTTGTTTGGCCTTACTATTGCTAAAAGATCTACGAGCCGGGCTTTCATAGAAGATGCGAAACGGATAGAGAAGAAAATGGAAACATAGCAAATTAACAATGCCCTGAGATGTGGCTGTTGGGCATTGACCTCGTTTCCCATATTCGATTCTGGGTGGGTGAGAGCTAAATCTCCCCTCTCCCTAAGACAAAAGAAAATGACAACCCCATTACTAGGATGCCTAAAAATATTTTATAGGCCATTAAAAAATGTGTAATCATTTTGTTAATATATATATAATAGAAAAACTCTTATGAATTCTTACTTAAACACATTAGAAAAAGTTCTGATTCTGGTCATCATCATTGACAAAACCAAAATAAAACTGTTTAGTCTTTGGGAAGTTGTCTTAGTTAGAACTCACTTTAAAATTGGAGGCATGTTTGGATAGACACAAATTAAATACGTTAAATTTGTATATATTTATAAAAAATTATTTTTTTAATTTTTTATAAATATATATAAATATAACGTGTTAGATTTTTACTAACTCAATAATATTTGTGTGTATGCACACTGCAGAGACTTACAGGATATGATGAAACGAGTTGTCAAGGGTTGAGGGGAACTTAGACTTGGTCCCACTACCCAATTAACAAAGTAAAGACAAGGCAGTATTTGTGGACTTTTCCCCGAACTTTACGTCTGAAATCAAAAGAAAGAGATTGACATGTTGTCGTGATCAAGCCATATCTGCCCCCTACATTGCATCTAGCCATAATAGAAAGAAATATGAATGGGACAACACAAGGCCAAACTGCACCAAGCTTCTAGGTTGGCCTCGTGTGAGATACTAAATGCTGTGGGTCCATATTTCTCATTGGTCCCCTTCCCTAACCATATGTTGCTTATCATTTTCTTTCTTCACCCCACCGGCTCCATGTGTAGTTACATTCTTGAAGGCGACCCATGCATGCATGAATAGTAAGTCGGTGTGAAAGCAAGGCATTGGGCATCTTTTTCACCCAGATACTCACTAAGATTGTCATTTGCAGTTGCAGAGATCTTGGCCATCTGTATTATTAGTCTGCTCCCCCTCCCTCCCTTTCCCCCTTTAGCTTCATGGTTGGTGGGACGCGTTTAACATGCTCCACAAACTGTCTGGAGCATCGATGTTCCACGATTTATTCAGGTGATAGCCGGCTTCACCCATATATTAGTTTTTCATTTTTTTTAAAAAAAAAATCTAGGTCGGCTCTTCTTCAACACGTGGGTCAACTGCAAATTTCGCGGGTTCTACCATTGTTGGCCGCTGGCGAGCTTCTAGAGCTCGATTTCTTCACGTTTTTACGTGTTTCTCCATGGGAATCAGATCACAACCTGGCTCTAACCAATCCTCATGATAAAACGCAAGAAAACAATGTAAGAAAAAAAAAAAAGATTAATGAACCGAAATGGTTTCTGCCATAAGGAAGCCAACCAACTCCTTCAAGCTCTCGTTTTCTGTAACCAAGCGAACTGGTTCCCAAGGGAGTGAATCGAATCAGGTGAGGCTGTGCGTGCACATGAGATGCAGCAAGGTTTTTGGTTTGCGGCAAGGTGAACTATTACTCGCTCTGCATCAAGCGTTGGTGGAACTGTGGGTTGAGGAAAACGATGGTGGTGCTGATGGTGGAGGTGCGGCTATTAGAGGAGGTAACGATGGCTGCTTTCAGATGCACCTGCAGAAAATACTTTGGAATTTATCAGAAAACCTATTCAATAAATTCTAGGTGATTAATCTTTATCAGAAAACTGGTTGGTGGGCTGGTAGCATCCACCTCCTTTGTTCCCTCTTCACCCATCAGGCCCCAACTTCGGATCTTTCTAGCATAAAAAAGCAAATTCATCCTTACTCTCCTTTTTCTCATGTTTCTCTTCCTTCAGAAGTGAAAAGCAAGAAAACAATAATAATAATAATAATAATAATAATAATAATAATAACAAATGTCACATGCATATCTGTGTGGCCAATTGAGCATCCACGTTGCACATCACATTAATAACCACGTAGGAAATTGCAATCAAATCCCGGAAGACTCTACAAAACGGAATAAAGACAACGAAGAACAGATGATTTTGGGATTTTACATTTATATTACAAATTCAAGTAATATCTACTGTTGTAATTTTAGTCCCACATTGGTGGGTTGTTAGCATTTGTGGAGGAGGTTCTCTTATAAATAAAGACCTCCTCCATTGGTTTTATCCATCCCAAAATACTCTCCTTCATATATACTTCAGTAATTACAAGAGAAGTTGTAATTCTTCCTCACAAGAAAAACTTTTTTCTACTCTCGTCCGTGGTTTTTCCCTCATCATTAAAGGGGTTTTCCACGTTAAATATCATGTGTCGATTCCTTTTCCAACTCTATTTTAGTTGCGTGATATTGTTTTCTATAACTTCCCAAATGGTATCGTAGCTACCGATTCTTACGGTCTGAGGGTCGAAGAAATTCTTAGTATCTTTCTGTGGTTGCATGATTGATGATCTTCCACATCGAGAAAAGAATTATTCTTTCTTTGGAATTAAAGTGTGGTAGTGTGGGAGTGTATGTCTAGAAAAGTTAGCTTGGTATTTAAGCGTGTCCAATGGCCCTCACTCTCTTTCCCGGGAACTCGCCTCAACACTATTCACGGTCTACGGTCCATATTCCGGAATCACTATTCATATTCATATATTCATACGTGTAGTTGATACTTTTACGGTGATTGTTAACGCATACTGGATTTGTTCTATATACGGTAATACGTAAATCACGTATACTGCATCTTATTCACGGTGAAATAGTAAAAAACCGGTTTAGTTGAAAATTATTTGGTGTAAAACCATGACGACAAAATATGAGATTGAGAGGTTCAATAGGAGTAATTTCTCCTTATGGAAACTGAAGATAAAGGCAATCTTGAGGAAGGACAATTGCTTAGCAGACATTGAAGCGAGACCCACTTATCCTGGATGACAATACTGCATTTAGCTTTAGCGGATTCTGTTTTGTCAAGTGTTGCGAAAAAAAGGGACGGCAAAAGAGATTTGGGATACCAAATCAGACGAGTCAAGTCACTTCACAACCGAATATTCTTAAAAAGGAGGCTTTATACACTTCGAATGAGTGAATCCATGACAGTACTGGATCACATCAACAATCTGAACACGTTATTTTCTCACTCGAATCAACATGGTGGAAAATGAACGTGCGAGCTTCTACTTCAAAGTCTACGACTCTTATGATCAACTCATCATCAACATAACAAATAATAATGTTGCTGATAATCTTCGATTTGATGACGTTCTTGCTTCTATTCTTGAAGAAGAATCCAGGCGGAAGAACAAGGAAGACAGATTGGAAAGCTCACAGCAAGCAGAGGCTTTGTCGATGATGAGAGGAAGATCAACGGAACGTGGCTCTAGTGGGAACCGAAATCAGAGTAGATCAAAATCACGAAGAAGGAAGAACTTCAAATGCTACCTTTGTGGCATGAGAGGACACTTGAAGAAAGATTGTTGGCACAACAAGAAAAAATTCAGATAAAGCTCCTGAAGCAACAACATCTCAAGGATGTGTTGCGAGTACCTCTGATGATGGAGAAATCCTTTTTGGTTCCAAAGGCGGAAAACAGGTCAATGATGTTTGGATTATGGATTCGGGAGCAACATGGCACATGACTTCACAACGAGATTGGTTTAGTACTTATGAACCTATCTCGAAGGATCTGTATTCATGGAAAATGATCATGCCTTGGAGATTCTTTGGAGTTGGTACTTGTCAAAATAAAATTACACGATGGTACTGTTCGCACAATTCAATGGGTACGACATGTGAAAGGTTTAAAGAAGAATTTATTGTCTATTGGGCAATTGGATGACCTCGGGTGCAAGACTCATATTGAAGGTGGGATCTTGAAGGTTGTTAAAGGTGCTCTAGTGGTGATGAAAGCGAGAAAAAATTGCGAAATCTATACATGCTTGTGGGAGATACACTACAAAAGGCGGATGCATCGGTTGCATTAGCGCCAAGAAGAATCAACGATAATGTGGCATCGCAAATTAGGCCATATGTCGGAACGTGGTTTGAAGATTCTCACGGAACGTGATCTCCTTCCCGGCTCAAATCGGTAAACTTACCTCTTTGTGAGCATGTTACAAGCAAGCAAAGATAGATTAAAGTTTGATAGATCAACTGCTAGAAGCAAGCGCATACTAGACTTGATTCATTCTGATGTGTGGGAGTCACCAGAAATGTCCCTAGGAGGAGCAAAATACTTTGTATCATTCATTGATAATTTCTCTAGGAGATTATGGGTGTACCCAATCAAGAAGAAGTCAGATGTGCTTCCAATCTTCAAAGACTTTAAAGCAAGGGTAGAACTTGAATCCGGAAAGAGGATCAAGTGCTTGAGGACAAACAATGGAGGAGAATATACAGATGACAATTTTCTCACATTTTGCAAGCAAGAGGGTATTAAAAGGCGCTTATCGTTGCATACACACCTCGGCAAAATGGTGTAGCAGCGGATGAATAGAACTCTCCTAGAAAGAACAAGAGCTATGTTGCGAGCTAATGCCAAGTCTTTCTTTCGGCGTAAGCTAAAAACCGCCTACGTGATAAATCGGTCGCCATCATCTGCAATTGGTTTAAAGACACCAATGGAGATGTGGAATGGAAAACCAGCAGATTATTCTTATCTTCATGTGTTCGGATGTCCTGCGCATATGTGATGTACAATTCCCAAGAAAGAACGAAGCTTGGATCCAAAATCCGGAAATGCATATTCTTGGGTTATGCTTGACGGTGTTAAGGGGTATCGCTTGTGGGATCCCACTTGCCCACAAGGTTATTATCGCCAGAGATGTGATATTTGCGAGAAAATGAACGCAAAGAAAACAAGAAGATGACAAGATACTTGAAAGAGACTACTACGGTACGAGATAGATAGAAAAGCCGGAGAAGAAGATTCCTTTGAAGCGTAACAAGAACCGAGCACGAAGAACAAGAACCAAATGAGGCCAATGATACGAAGTTCGGCGATCAACTCGTCGAGATACGAGCACCTTCATGGCACTCGGACTATGTTATGGCAAGCCACGATGCATATTGTCTTCTAACGAAGAAGGAGAGCGTCAACCTTTCAGGAGGGTGTGAGTAGCTCAGAAACTTCTCTATGGATGGCAGCAATGCAAGAAGAAATGGAAGCCCTACATAGAAACAAGACATGGGAACTTGTTGAACTTCCAAAGGGACGGAAAGCCATTGGTAACAAATGGGTCTATAAGATCAAAAGAGATGGCAACGATCAAGTGGAACGATATCGTGCAAGACTGGTGGTCAAAGGGTATGCTCGAAAGAAGGAATTGATTTCAATGAGATATTCTCTCCGGTTGTCGACTTACTACTATCGAGTAGTCCTAGCTATATGTCTTTTTTGATTTACATCTTGAACAATTAGATGTGAAAACAAACTTTTCTTCATGGAGAACTTGAAGAGGAGATATATATGCTCCAACCGTAAGGTTTTAAAGAACAAGGAAAAGAAAACTTGGTTTGCGGAGTTAACCAAATCTCTCAGACGGTCTAAAGCGGCGCCAAGGTGTTGGTACAAGAGATTTGATTCCTTCATTATTAGCCTCAAATACAACAGATGAGTTCAGACCATTGTACATATTACAAGAGGTTTGGTGATGATGATTTTATCATCTTGTTGTTGTACGTGGATGACATGTTGGTGGTAGGCCCCAACAAAGTTCGAGTCCAAGAATTGAAGGCACAGTTGGCTAGGGAGTTTGATATGAAGGACTTGGGACCAAAGAAACAAGATTTTAGGGATGCAAATTCACCGAGACGAGAAAAGATAGGAAGATCTGGCTTTCTCAAAAGAACTATTTGAAGAAAATCTTGCGGCGCTTCAATATGCAAGATTGTAAGCCGTCTCTACCCCACTTCCCGTCAATTACAAATTATCCTCAAGTATGAGTCCTAGCAATGAAGCGAGAGGGATGGAAATGTCTCGAGTATGCATCGTAAGCCTTATGTATGCTATGATATGTACAAGACCGGACATTGCACAAGCGTGGGAGAGCGGTCGGTCGTTTTATGGCGATCCCGGTAAAGAGCATTGGAATACTTTGTTAAGAGGATCCTAAGATACATTAAAGGGACCTCGGTGTCTTTGCATTATGTTTTGGAGGATTAGAGTTTGTTGTCAAGGAATATGTTGATTCAGATTTTGCAGGTGATCTTGATAAAAGAAAATCTACTACCGGTTATGTGTTCACACTTACAGAGGAGCGGTCACCGGTTATCCAAGTTACAGTCTGTTGTAGCTCATTGCACTACGTCAGCTACCCAAGCTTGCAAGGAAGCTATTTGGATTAAAAGGTTAATGGAAGAACTCGGGCACAAGCGGCAATAATTACTGTGTATTGTGACGGTAGGTGCCTTGCATATTGCAAGAAATCTAGCTTTTCATTCAAGGACAAAGCACATAGGTATCCAAGATCACTTTGTTCGAGTAGTAGAAGAAGGGAGTGTGGATATGCAGAAGATTCACACCAAAGACAACCTAGCGATGTTATGACAAAGTCGGCTTAACACCGACAAGTTTATTTGGTGTCGATCCTCCTATGGCTATCGAAACGTAAGCAACATGGAATGACAAGATAGAAAGAGTGGTGTGAAGATATGATTGACTCAATCAAATCTTCAAGTGGGAGAATTGTTGTAATTTTAGTCCCACATTGGTGGGTTGTTAGCATTTGTGGAGGAGGTTCTCTTATAAATAAAGACCTCCTCCATTGGTTTTATCCATCCCAAAAATACTCTCCTTCTATGTAGCTTCCTTGTAATTACAAGAGAAGTTGTAATTTCTTCCTCATAGTAAAAATTTTTTTCTACTCTTGTCCGTGGTTTTTCCCTCATCATTAAAGGGGGTTTTCCACGTTAAATATTGTGTGTCAGTTCCTCTTTTCTCAACTCTATTTTAGTTGCGTGATATTATTTTCTATAACTCTGGTACCCAACATCTACCACCTTCCCCCAAACTTTTCCAAGCTTCCATTATTATGTACAGTCAATTTTGGGGTCTAAGTTTCTCAAGATCTTAGCTCTCCAATCCTCTCTATAAGTAACTGGTCCATTCCATCATATTATATATATGGAGGAATACCATATATATAATACCACTATATGGAGTAGGGGAAGACCATTAAAGGAATTGTCCTTCTCCTTCCCCTCTCTTATCCTCGCCTAGTTGCCCTTGCGTGTATTTGGATACAATTTGACCCTTATTTATGGGAGTCTTCAAGTCCATTCAAGCAGTTTGAAGCTAGAAAGTCAGTTGAGTGAGTTGTTGTCCCTTACAACATCAACATGATCCTTTACACTTTTTTTTGGTGACTTGATTGTTTTTTTTGGGGGGTAAAGGTGACTTGATCCTTGATTACACTTTGTTTGGGAATTTGGGAGAAAAGAAATGAAGGAATTGCCAAAAAAAGAAAAAATAAAAATGAAAGAGTGTATCAAAATGAAATGCAAATAACGACATAATTAACGTAATATGAAGTAACTTGCATTTCTCTTAGCATGTATTTGGTACAATTATATGGGATTGGGAATGAAAGATACTGCAATATCATGTGTGTAAGGGAACTCAATATTCCTATAAATTAATTCCAAATTGTACATATAATCTTTGAACGCAAAAAACTAATTACACTTCCAGAAGTCTTATTTCCCCAATTTATAAGATGACGTCGAAATAGTGTAGTATCACTCCGAATAAAATTTGATTCTAAACTTTGACTCTGATCTTTGTTTCTAATCTCATTTAATTTTTTTACGTATTTATTAACTTAATTAAATAGAATTAAAAGTAATAAATAAATAAAAATGAGATTAGAGACAAATGTTGGAGGCTAAATTTTTTTCTACTACTCATACAACTATGTTGGTTACTAAGTATGTAAGTTTTTGAAACGGGATTAGGTTTCATGTTGGACGGCTAACTGTTTATGAGATCAATGACTTGCACGTATAAGATAAAATTTGACTCTAATTTCGAGAGTAATTATTTTTTTCTAATTTTTTTAATTTTTTATTATATTTTTATTTTATTATTTATTTATATTATTAAATAATTGAATTAAGAGACATATGACAATAAATTAAAAGATGTTAAAAAGAGATAATTTGTCCTGAGATTAAAACCAAGTTCTGTCAGCACATATATTACACTTATTACAGAAATTAAAATAGGACTCTACATTTAAACACTCGAGCGCATATGCACTCGAGGTGTACAGGCGTTGGATGCTATTTTGAAATCTTGATATATGTAATTTTAATTTTAACATCAAAATTAAAAAAATAAAACAAAACAAAACGAAACGTATGAGACACAGAAGCACGAGCGTATACATTTTATAAAATTGTGACTAGGTCCCTAAGTTTTCGGTTTTTTTTTTATAGCTTTTTTGAACGAATCAATTAAATTTAGGTGATTCGAAAGAATCATTCATTCAAGTTGGTCTGATTGATTTGATTTTATCTCTTTTAATTAAAATTTAAAAAATATAATTTATAAGATTTGAATATAATTATTTTTTATTTATGAAATACATTTTATCATTATATTACATGTTCTTATTAAATAAAATATTTATTTTTTTAATATATATTATTATTTAACTAATAAATTATTATCATTATTAGTTTAAAAATTTTTTATAAAATATTTTTATATATAATTTTTTTTATAAAACTATATTCTTCTTTATTCAAATTTTTTAGTTCAACTATTTAACGTATAGTCAAATCGCTGATCCAACAAATTGACCTTCTAACTGGTTGAACTTACTATCTGAATTATGGGAGCGTACGGGGAGGGAAATTGTCAGATATATTATTTACTAAAGCCTTCGATTGTCAGAGTACTCAAGAAAATTATAGTAGAGAAATCTGGGGGTTAATTGCAGTTCTTTAATGATTTTATTGTTCCCTTCAAAAAAAAATTCCAACAATAAATAGTAAATAAGTTTGTTTCCTTCTTCCTTTCGCTTGGTCCCTTGATCCAAACAAATCCTAATCTCCACTGTACATGCTTTGACAATTTTTCTGTGTTAATATATTAGCGACGAGAATTTATTAATGAATATGTCCGGATTAGTTACGGATTAGTTTTGGATTAGCTCCATAACTAATTCGTTAATTTCTTATAGTGATATGAAATGAGTTAGTTGTCTTCATAGATGCGATTATATTGCTTGCTCTGCTATTATAAATTGCTACAAGCAAGCTTTATTTGCCCCAACTGCAAAGCGTATCCTAATTCAATTACTTTGCAAATAGGACTGTCTTAATATGACACAAGTTAACTCATCTCTAACCGGTACACGAATGGATCTAAAGTTTAAGTACCACTGACAGCAGAGTGATGGATAACGGCAGGCAAATCTCTCTAGCAACAGCCATTTTGTTAATTTCAATAAATAGTAGATCCAAAGTTTATGGAGGTGGTGGTTGACCAATTGACCTTGTAGTCTTGTACTACAAAACACACATGACCTAGTATATGATTGGAAACCAATTAGAAAATTCGTTTGGGTTACAACGTACGTTTCCAATTTTTGAATGACGTAAACTTTTGTTTGGATACTTGTTAGATCATACTGTTTCAACAGATTTTTTGTCATACGTACGTTTCATCAAAAATACGAATTTTGTGTGTTAAAATTTATTTTTTATTATTATTTATTTTGTCAAATTTACTTTTCAGGTAAAAGTTTTTAAACATAAATTATATTATTCTAAATTTACTTTCAACTAAACTTAAGTTTGTAAACATACTTTTAACCAAACTTAAATTTATTAACTCTAATCCAAACACACACCTAATATTATAAGCTTAACATCAAATTTTTGAACTATATATATAATGGTCCAACCAGTAGGGCTGCACACGAGTTGGATTGGTTCAGATTTAGGAGGAAAAAAATTCAAACCAATTAGTTGAAGTTGAGTTGGATTAGATCGGTTTGAAATTTTTTTTTTCAGATAATCCGAACCAAACCAACCCGATATATAGATGGATTGGTCCGGGTCAGGTAATCACGTTGTTTCTTCTTCTCTTTCAGAAGCCATGGATCTCGTCAGCGCAGACAGCATCCCATGACAGTAAAAAGCCAAACTCATATCAGAAAAATACAAAGCAAATCAGCAAATACATGGAACAAAAAATAGATCTTGCCAAACCCAGATCTCTATCAGTGTCAACTTTGAGTTCTTGGTCTTCTCCTTCACCACTCCATCAATGCAGAAACCTACCTCCATTCCTTCACCGTCTTCGATCTCGATCTAAGTCTTTGCAAGATTTGTTATCTTTGGCAAAATTAATCACGCACCTCGAGGGATAACGATGCAGATCCGTGCACCTTGCCCAACGACGCACCTCGCAGAAGCACCCATCGACTAGATCAGCACATCTTGCCCAACAACGCACCTCGCAGAAGCACCCATCGACTAAATTTGTGCCTCCTTTCACTATCGGTGGCCATGTGAGCACAAAATAAGAGCAGCAAGTTTAGCCAGCAACCATGGTGGCAGGGCCTGGGAGGAAACGGTAGTGGTTGTCGCTGTGTAGACTGAGCACAACATGAGACTGAGTGTGAGATGCCAGTGGTGTCACAGAGGAGGAGCAAACGACCAGTGAGAGAGGGCTGAGATCTTGAGAGAGCTTGAGTTTGAGTGCTGCTTAGGGTTAGGGTAGGGGATTTGGGAATTTTGCAGACAGAATCAGAGAAAGGAAGGGACTAGGGAGAGTGAAATTGAGAAATGAGTGAGCTCATTTGTCAATATATAGCGATCGTTATTTTACTAACGTCTTCAAGTTCATAAAGACAATCCACACTAGGGTTTTTGCATCGAAACACGTATGATTCTTTCGTCAAACAATCCAAAATTATGGCATTAAATATGATCCAAAAAATAAGAAATTACAAATGTCAAAGGTGGGGAGAGAAAAGCAGAAACAAATGTAAGTAAAAACCCCAAAATGACGTCATTTGCTCGAGTGGTCGGGTCATCGGGTGGTCGAGTTGGTTTATTGAATCTGTCACCCAAATCGATAATTGGACGGGTTATTCAGATTTTACCTGACCCGACCCGACCCGATGACCCGAACTAAACTGAATATTTTATATTGAGTTGGGTCGGGTTAATCGGGTTGATCAGGTTGGGTTAGGCTTTGTGCAGCCCTACCAACCAGTCCACCAAACCCATGGGTTCACCATTAATTAAAACCTTCTCATTTTTTGGGGTATGTGTCCATATGTTAGGAGCCAAAAACCATCCCCTCTTCGAAAGAAATTATTATATGTTTCTAGATTGTATGTATGTTTTAAGATAGATTTTTATCATTAATTTAAAATTTATAACTTAAAATTTATATGAGATTGTTTATAAGCAATGATAAAAAAAAATTTAGAGCATGCATTTATTATGCTCCAATAGCATGCTAGAATTTGGGGTGTTGTTGCCAAACATTGAATTTATTTGGGCAAGGGTTCTATGGAGAAATTCTTACAGAACACTAAAATTAGATACATTAGACTAATCACATAATTAATTAATAAATAACTATTATAATTAATCAATAATTAACTGTCATAATCTATTATAATTAATAATGTGATTGCTCTAATATTTATATAACTAATTTAAATGCACTAAATTTATAAAAAAAAATCTCAATAGCATGACCAAGTGGAGTTAGTAGTTAATCTATGAGTAATTTATTTAAAGCTAGTTGGGAAGTTACAACCAAATTACATTGACTGTTTGCAGTTCTATTGAACGCCCGGTGAGACGCAGAGGAAAACAAGGGTTGGAGAGAAATTTCGTGAAGTTGAATATTACTATTACCTAACTATTCTTTTGCTTACTTTAAAACAAATTGGTGCCCCAAAGTTTTGAAATCAGTTTGAAATTATTGAAGTATCTAAGAATTTGTTTGGGTGGCTCTCTCATAATAAGCATTCAAAGCTAAGTTGTTCACTTTATTAATGATTACATTCACTTAAGTTAATGATTTGAGTTTTGTTAAAAATACTTGCTAAGGAATTAAAAAAGTTAATACAATAAAAAAGCTGAGTGCATAAGTAGTCAAATCAATTTGTGTATGTCTGTATTTTTTTTTTTTATTTAACTTATTTAACATATCTCAATAATGAAATCTTCATCTAATGGTTAATAGTTTTGAGCAAACTTACATTCGCATTTACAAGCGTCACCTAATTCAAAATAAGAAATTTTTAATAATTTTTTAAAATTTTTAATATATTAAATATTTTCTTTTTATATAAAATAGTTTCCTATGTTAAATTCTCAACGAAAGTATCCTTATTTTTCTCAAAACTCCAAAGAGTTGAGTGCCAAAAAAACAACAGCACAGGGTCATTGGTCATGTCCAAAATCTAGGGATGTCAAAATAAAGCTGCTGAAGTGCCTAAACCCGAAATAGCAGACAAAAATAGACGTCTTGCTGAAAAAACGTCACCGAACTTATATGCCCCGAAATGGGACACGAATGGGCCGAGTCCGAATGGGTCGGGCCAGCCTGCTCTTTTAACACTATATAAAGCTAAATGAGTTAGGCTGAGCTAGCAAAATACCAGTTCGAAACTTACATGACCCGAATGGGTCAGCCAGAAAATGGTCTGATTCCGAATGGGCCAGACCGGCCCGTTTTGACACCCCTACCAGAATCTTCTAAACCAAAACCATGTTATTTTTTATTATACTCTATTTTTTACCAAGTTATTTCTATTTATTCTCATGGCCAAACGACAAAACATTATTCTTTTGTTAGGAATCATAGAATCATAAAATCCATTTATATACACGAAAAAAATAATTCGAACCAACATTCTCTCTCCATCCAAGTACAATGAATGAAATTTTCAATTTATCATTTTCTTCAAACTCAACTTTTAGTCTTTAGAAAGACATAAGTAATGACTAATGATAGTTTCACAATCGAACGTAAAAAAAAAAGATTATATCTATGCGAAATCCCTTTTATAGCCAACTAAATTGTACCTCTATTTTTTCAATTCATTAATTTTTATTTCTTTCTTTCCTCTTTTCATTTTTCATTTTAGAGATAACAAATAGATCTAGTTTTACGTTTTGATAAAAATTTCAAGATTTATTTCAATAACAAAAATATTTAAAATTGTTTAAAAAGTTAAAAGTATTTTTGCAACAAAAATGATAAAAAAAGTTAAAATATGATATTCTTTGTAGATTTAAACACTTTTGGTTCACAAATTATCACATCTAAACTCTTACGCGAGCAATTGAATCTCGCATCAGAGTTTAGGAGTGATAATTTACACTTTAAGAATTTTATGATTTAGCAACGGAATTTTATGAGAGATTAGCAAAGAAAAAATGAGTCCTCGCTAAATTTCAAAAATATTTTCAAGGGAAAAACAACAAGTGAATTACAAGGAAAAAATTCCCTCACTAAAAATAATGAGGGAACTGCGAGGGAAAATTTGCCTTTAGTGAGGGAATTGCAAGTGAATAATTTTTCTCACTAAAATTTGCGAGGGATTGATTTCCCTTTCTAAAATTAGTGAGAAAATTGCGAAGGATTACTTCCCTCGCAAAAAAAATAGTAAGTGCCTTTGGTGAAAAGGAGCCCACTTAGTAAATAAAGAGCCAAAACAAACTTTAGGTTAGAATCAAATCCCCTCCACAGCTCTTTCCTACCCATAGCACCCAACCACTACGACCTTCCCCTACACCACCTATGCCCTTCCCCTCCTTTTGAGCACAGCAGCCACGCGAAGACGCCTGTAGCCGCTCCCCTATACTATTCTCCTGCGAACGTCCTATTTTTCCCTTAACATTTTCACTTTCCCTCACTTTCCCCTAACATTCTCACTCATGCAGAAGTAAGAGAGCAGTGCGCGAATGTAGGCTTTGGTGGCTGGGTTCGATCTAGATGATGGCGTCGCTCACAGAGGGGTGCAGCGAAGTGAAGCGAGGACAGTGGTTCACGAATCTGGACATTTTGGGGTTCTGATTATGGCGGATCAGGGTTTGGAGGTGGGTTGCAGGTGTTTACGGGTCCAGGATTGACGGTATGATGACATTGGGAGTAGTGGCCGATGGTTGGTCGTTGCTGCTGCTCGCGAATCTGGGCAGAGCAAGGCGAAGATGGAGGCGGAGGTGTGATAGTGTACGATGCCTTAGGGGGTGACGAAACTAGTGGCCCGTGGGTGTTTTCCAGCGACATGGCTCGACCACTCGCGGATCTGGGCGGAGGGCTCACAACAGGGGTGCAGTAGCTTGTTTGTTGGACGGAAGGTGGTTGTTGGCGAGGTCTAACGGTGGCTGGAGGGGCTGAGGGTGCAACGACAGTTTAGGACGCAGTGGTGGTACCCTGCTGGCAGCAGTGATACCATCTCTCTGTCTCTGATGGTAAACATGTTCAAATTTCAAAACTTTTTTTGCTTGTTGTGGTTGAATGCTTCAATTTATGCATAAAATAAATCCCTCGGTTAGTGCTTCTATTTCAATTCTGAAATGGGTATTTTTTTTGTTTGTTTTTTTTCCCCAAAGGTGCATTATGTGGCTTAGAATTACATTAGCACAAAGCTTGCTTCTGGCTCTGTAGATCAATCTGCTTGAATCTGACATATTGAGCCATATGACCATGTAAGTTTACTCTTAATTGCTCTTTTTTCCTTTTTTTTTCTTTTGTATAAATTTTCTATTAATATACTTTCTCATAATAACTCTTAGAAGAACAAGAGCTCAACAAATTCATATCTCTTTTTTTTTTTTTTTTACTTTCTGCCTGTTATAAATAATTGACTCATTTTTCAATGGGAATTATCTTACTGTTTCATTTCATGGAATAGAAGGAGAAAAAGGCCATTAGGCCATTTACATTAGCATAGGCTTAGGCTAAACCTGAATATGGCTTCAAGGCTAATGGAGTAAAAAAGACATCTTAGAATATGGATGGTGTCTTTGAAGGCTAATTGAGTAAAAAAATGACATCTTAAAAATTGCTTCCATTGAGATGGTATCTTTGATTGGAGAAAGCATAAGTTGATGTTTACAAAGAAATGTTAAAAAATAAGAAATGATTTGATTTTTAAAATCACATGGATTTCATTCCTGATGTTTGATAAAAATAGACTTGAAGTTGTCCTTAAAATAATTGATAACTAGTTTAAGATTCACCACTTTTGAATTACAGCAGGATCTTTTAATGAATTTTAGTGATCTCATTTTTTTACTTTAGGTGGATAAGATAACATGACCTCCAAAAGGATTTGGCTATTATTAAATGTGTCCTTTCACATATGATATTAATACTTTTTTGAATATGACTTAACCAAGGTTTATTCCTTAAAAGCTATTAGCTAAAAAGAATAAAAGTATAAAACTTAATGTAGAGGTGTAGCTAGAGTAGGGGAAGGACTAGAGGTCAGTTGAGATTGAAGGGAGAGAGGTATCTAAGAGTCACCACCCTTGGTTACCTTCCCTCATACTAAATGCAAGTAATATCGGAGAGGATGTTTCTATTAGAATTAGGACTTGTTGGATTAAGTCATGAAATGCATTGTGAATTATGTATGATAAGAGAGGAAATGGTAGGTGAAAGATATTGAATTGAAGGGTCACACTGATAGTGTGAATCAACTATGCTAGGACCCCAAACATGTTGATCTGATTGCAACTGCATCAGGTGACAAGACTGTTCGTTTGTGGGATGCTCGTAGTAAGTGATCATTCAGTTGTATAATTTATTTTAGTTTGTCATATCAAAAGGGAGGATAATTATTATGGCCTTATATAATTTGGGAGACTTGTAATGTATGGTTATATTCTCTTAATCCCCGGAATTATTTCTGCACAATTAACCATATATAAATATTGGAATAAGCAAACAAGTGGTTTCTTTATTTGAAAATATCTCTATAGGAAAGATAAATGCTTTTGTTGATGTATAATTGGAAAAGAAAAGCTCAAATTTTCTTCTTTTGAGTTAGCTTAAAGGAAGTCTAAAGTATTTTAGCAGAGAATATTTATTTATTATTTTTTTGAGGGCCAGAGAGGGTTTTGAAGAAAAGTTGCTCATATTTGGTTTCTGCAGGTGGAAAATGCTCACAACAGGCAGAACTTAATGGGGAGAATATCAATATCACCTACAAACGTGATGGGACTCATGTAGCTATGGTAACAGGGCATGTCTACGCAATCCCTTTTGTTTGCTTAAGCTCTGAAGTGAAGATGTTGTGACTGGATATGCTAATATCAACTATATATCTTGAGTGTGTTTGAATTGTTTCTTGCTCTTGAATCATTGAGCTTTGGTAGTTACTAAATAGACTATGGTTGTGATTCTCTCACTGTTTTTCAGCTTGTAAAGTCTTACCTTGTTGTTTTGTGTTTCGTAGGATGATGAATTAACAATACTGAATGTTCGGAAGTTCAAACCAATTCACAAGTGCAAGTTCAATTATAAGGTAGTACCTAGTTTATACTTCATTCTTGCTGTCTGTTTTATTTCTGACATTGTGTTAGGCTTATTTTGAGGGTAAGAAAATGAAACTAAACCTTGAAAATTATGAGCAACTTATCTTTATACCACATTCTTATAATTTTACTTAAAATTTGAATGTGCATTAGGCTTTACCTATTTAATTGGTAAAATAACTTGTGTTAGTTTGATTTTCTTCTCTTTTAAACCACCCAGTTGTGTTTAGGAAATTGAGCTAAAATTTACAATCCAATAAAGGGTTTGTTAATTGGAGTGTGAATTACATTTCGCTTTATAAGTTGATATCAATTTGCGCTTCGCAATCATTTGGAAGAACTAAGTGCCCTAGTGTCAAACCATCAAAATTAACTGTGAATTTGCATATTTTTATTTTGTTTGACTTCCATATTGGTCGAATATGAGTGACTTGCAACTTCTATGCCTTGAAACATAATGTGTTTGTTAAAATAGAAAGAATGTTGTTTTTGCTTACAACCACACCAATGTAAGTTATAGGGATTCACCCTAGATAGAGAGGAGTACAGATTACTAAATATATGCAAACTATCAAATATTTAAGTATATAGTCTCTTTTGATTGTACGAGTTCTTTGGCATTGTCACCAAAATGCTCTTGCTCCTACTTCCCAACACTCACCCTCACTTTTGCACCACCTATGTTTTATGGTTCCTAGATCTTGTTTTCTCTTTTGGCATTCATCTCCCCTGAAGTTCCAAGTTCTTCAACGTCGTATAAAGTAGAAAAATATCTTATATTTTATTGCATGCTCACCTACTTAGGGACTGTGGAAGTACTGTCTTACCCATCTCTTCGACCTCTTGATACCCTTATGGCTCATACTTTTTTATACACTTAACACTTTGTGCAAATGTTAACATTTCCCATGTGGAAAGAATCCGTGTGTTTATCGTTGTAAATGTTAACATGGGTGCTGATTTGATTTCTGGTTTTGTTGTTTTCAAGTCATGAAATTCTTAATCATGAAACTCTTTTGATCTAAATGTTCTTTCTGCAACACCTTTTTGGTTTCTGCCTCATTCTCCTTCAAACCCAGAATATTTATTTATTTATTTTATTTTCTAGTTTTATTGTTTTCAAGTCATGAAATTCTTAATTAAGAACCCTTTTGATGATCTAAATGTGTGCTTCTCACTTGGGATCTCTTATCCATTGAATGTGGTTGTGGTTTTGAATGGTTCGGTCATATTAGTCGAATCTAATGGTTTTGTTATGCTACCTGGGAATTGATTAGCTTATAGTTAAACATGTCTTGCTGCAAATGGATACTTCACCACCCTAGGGATAACCAATTTGCAAAATCACTTTACATGTGCTTGTCTCTCATCAGTGGCTAGTACCTTATTTTGTTTTTTCTCTTGTATTTCTCTCATCACTTTTACTTTGATTGAAAAATTGAGATAGTTTACTTTTTATATCGAGATCCCAAATTGTGTTGTGATGGTGGCACAGTGTACATGCATGGGTGGAGTGGGTGTGTACAAGTTTGGTGTCTTTTGTTTTTTTTTTCTTTTATTTTTTTTCTTGCTGTCATTGGGATTAGCGAGAGATTAGATAGGGAATAACGAGGAAAATTAGCAAGGGATTAGTGATGGATATTAGATCCAAATTTTTTTCTTACTGTGACTGGGATTAGCTAGGGAATAGTGAGAGAAATTAGTGATGGGTTTGCGAGGGGAAATTAGCGAGGGATTAGCAAGGGATTAGCGATGGATATTAGATCCAATTTTTTTCTTACTGTGACTGGGATTAGCAAGGGATTCACGAGGGAATAGTGAGGGAAATTAGCGAGGGATTTGCGAAAGAATAGTGGTGGAAATTAGCGAGGGATTAGCGACGGATATTAGATAAAAAAAAAACTTTCCTTGCTGTGTCTGGGATTAGCGAAAGATTTGCGAGGGAATAGCGAGGGAAATTAACATAAGATTTGCGAGGGATTAGCGACGGATTTTAGATCATAAATTTCCAAACCATAGGAACAGAATAGCAACGAAATTTCTCTCTCTGATTTACAAGGGAACACAAGCGTCATTTTTTTAAAAATTTGCGAGGGATTAGCAACAGCTTAGCGTGGAATTAGTGACGGATTAGCTAGAGAATTATTCCGTCGCTACTTAACGATGAAAAAAAATCGACAGACGTTTCTCTCACTAATCCCTCGCAAAAATGTTTGTAAGGGTAGCTAATTTCCTGATTTCTTATAGTGTTATGAACGAAAGATGTTTAAATATATAAAGAATCTCATATCTTAAATATTTGTTTATTAATTTTTATAGTTTTTGTTGTAGATACAATTAAATTTTTAACTTTTTAAACAATTTTAAATATTTTTGTTACTAAAATAAATCTTGAAAATTATATAGTTATGTGTGATGCCACAAACATTAAATAGTATAAAAACTTTTACAATATATAACTTATATTATATTATTAAATCTTATACTATCAAATATTAAATTATCAGGTTATGTACAATGTATCAAACAGGGACAATAGTGCTAAGTTGTTAACGATCAGCCATTTTAAAAGTACAAATATTATATATAACCCAAAAATAAAAGATATTAGACAAGAAAAACTTAAGTGAATCACAAGTCAACAATTTGCTTTCCTCTTTAATTTTGGGTGTTTCTTTTGGAAGAAGGGATGAAGTGTAGGAGGCGAAAGAAAGATTCCATATTGTCTGTGTTTGGTCCCCATCTTTTCTCACTCTCCTGGTCAAATAATGATGCTATAACTTCTATGAAGGACGAAGGGCTGGATGTAGGTTCCATGGTGGGAATTCCACATTATAAAGACAAGTAAATAAGATCTAAGCATTCGTCTCTTCTCCATGGTGTTTCTCCCTCTTCTTTGTAATACTTTGGTCCCCTCTCTTCAGTGTTTATTTAATATGGATTGCCGCTCCAATCTTTTAATGGCAACCCTATTTATTTTCTCTCTTTTTTTAATATTTTTTTTAATAAAATTATCCTGATTTTTTAGATCTATTACTTTTGAAAAAGACATAAAGAATTTGGTTTTAAATTCTCAGATCTGTTTTATATTATGATAGATATGAAGTTTCTAGTTTTAGTTTTCTTAAGTTAAACTCATGCTTTGATTTTATATAATAGTAAAATATTTAAATTTATTAAGATAAAAGATGTGATATTTTCTTTATATGATAATACATTATATATTAATTTTTATTTTTATAAAAAAATGCATCGTCATAGATAATTTACTTAACTAAGAATAAAATTACAAATTATGAGTTAATTTTGTGTGAATATTTATCTATTTTTTTCTTAATAGATTTATTAATTTTATTAAAATTATAAGTATCCCTCGATTTTAATTGAATAAATCTATAATTTATGGTAAAAAAATACTAAGCATTCACCAAAATAATTAAGAACTGAGCCAAAAAAAAAAAACACAAAATTGACATAGTAATTGAAAACAAAAGTGGTCAATATCCAATTTTTAAGATTCTCATCATATAAGTCTTGTTTAGAAGTGTTGGAGAGCCGTAATTGACAACTTGTGGTTATTTGCTTCAAATCCTGCAAATGAAAACTTGGGGACCGTGGAAACATGAGTGGTTGGATTGGGGACAGTTTTCTACACGGAAGGCCATGTGATTGGGACGGAGATGGCCATGAATTTTGATTATGACAGTGTTTTGATGCTCTCATCATCAATAGTAATTTCACCGTGTTGATGCAGTAGGTTCCCTCCTCACTATGCTCCAGCATAGTTTTGCTAGATATTAGACCACGTAGACACTATAATAAAAAACATGTTGATATTGGTACACGTGTCAGTAAAAAGCTGGCTCATGTTTGGGTACCACTACCACATTTTAGGTTTTATTTCTTCCCATTATTCAACCTTTTGAGTATGTTTGAAACTTAAAAAAATTAAAAATAATTTGACTTGTTAATTAAATTTAATTAAATTTTATATTTAAAATATTTAAAAATAAAAATTGATTTAATTTTTAAAATTTTATAATTTTATTCATTTTATTTTAAAAATTTTATTAATTTTGTGTGTTTAGAATAAAAAAATGAAAATGATTTGATTTGTAGAATCAAATTGAATTAAATTTTGTGTTTGAAATGTTTAAAAATGGAAAATGATTTGATTTCTAAAATTTTATGGATTTTATTCTTTTGTTTTAAAAATTTCATTAATTTTGATAAAATTTGTTAGATTTGATTTGATTTGAAATAAAAGATTATTTTACCCGTAGTAATACCTCTAATAATCTTTTATAAGGGTTAAAATGTAAAATAATAAAATCAAATCAAATTAATTCTTTTTTAATGAATTATAAACACAAAATTTATTTATAAATCAATTCAAATCTTATTTTTTTTAAAAAAAAGTTTCAAACATAAAATTTGATTTTTAAATCAAATCAAATCAAATCAAATCATTCTTATTTTTATTCATTCCAAATACAATTGGTAGATTTGTTATAATTTGATTTGAAATAAATAGTCTATTTTACCCTTAATAATTACGTATAACAATCATTCATAATGATTAAAATATAAAATAATAAAATCGAATCAAGTCAATTCTCATTTTAATAAATTTCAAATACAAAATTTGATTTCTAAATCAATCCAAATTCTATTTTTTTTTTGTAAAAAGTTCTAAACACAAAATTTAACTTTTAAATCAAATCAAATCAAATCAATTCAAATCAAATTAAATTATTTTCTATTTTTATTCATTCCAAAAACCTTTCGTCATTTGCATTGCTTGTCATGTTATGAACTCTATGGATTTGTATTTTGTAGGATACCTAGTCCCCAACTTAGCCACTATTAAAATAAGTGAACTATTGTTTAAAGAGTTAAGATAAAATCAATTAGGGATTAAATTTTTATTGTTATAAACTAAAGCTCTCAACTTCATTAAAATCTATGTTTATTAATAAAAAAGTTGAAAAAATGAACAATATCTAACTAAATAAATAAAAACTAATTTATAATATGAACAAAACACATGCATATATGTCTTAAAAACTTTTTTTTTTCAATTGATAAATATTATTAAAATATTTTTTATTAAAATTGAAGTCTTTGATTGATAATCAAAATAAAGTTGAAGTCTTTAATTAATAAGTTTTAAAGTTGAAGTCTTTGCTTAGTTATCACATTAAAGTTGAGTCATTCAACAATATTTTTCTCTTACTAAAATACTGAGGAGGTATGCAATTTTGTGTTTTGTACACAAATCACATTTGTTAGTTACTCAGTAATAACATTTGAATATAATTTAAATCTTAAGAACTCCAATGAAAAATAGAGATGCTTTTTTTAATTTTTTGAAAATTGTGATTAAATTTTAATTTTAAAAGTAGTTCAAATATAAAATAGATCACCAATATACGTAGATAAGAGTGAAAGAAGTTCAAGTCTCATAAGTATGTGACTTTGAGTTCAACCTTGAAATTCATATATATGAAAAAAAAAAATTGTTGAGAGGAGTTTCAATTAAGCATCTGACCGTATTTTAAAAGATTAATCTTCAAAAAATTAATTTATATATATATATATATATATATATATATATATATATATATAATATATATATATATATATATAATAGATCTTATTTGATTCAGTGGCATAACATAGTCGTCCAAAAGACCAAGGAATTAGAGTGATGGACGGAGGGCAGGGGGTTACAGGTGCCATGTCTCCAAATCTTAAAAACTTTGGAATGTGTAACTTTTGATTTGGTGCCTCAAAAAGAAAAATGGATACAAGGAGGGCTAAGCTCAAAAATAGACTACACTACTACACTAAGCAATAAAGAAAGGGATCTGCATGCGCTCGGGCAAATACAACTCAAGTAGTTTTTTTTCAATAAAAAATTATAATGATACACAAATCCTAGAGCATATTTTTGCATATGGATGGTGGTGAGGTGCAAGCTTATATACGCTCGAGCGGTCATAGGATAGATATGAACCAAAGAAGCAACATGATCCGCCACTCTAATACCTTCACGAAAACGGAAATTATGAGAAAGTCTGACTTTTGAATCTTAGCTTTGGTGCAAATTGATAGACCAAATAATGCGAGCACAAGGATGAGAATCCACACACCCATATAGAAACAAAGATACAACAGTTGAATAATCAGATTCAGTCCAAATCCTATTTATACCTTTATTCCATGCAAGGTCTAGAGCATATGACTTGTTATGGATCGTGATTTAGGATCCCGTCTACCGGATCAACTCGACACGCGTACAATCGAACTCTATCTTATTTGACAACTTAGCCTTGATGATAATTCGGACCCCGAAGCCATGTATGTCGAAACAACATTGGGCCATCATATCAATACTGTTAGATTTGTGCAGAGGATATATCCCTAAATATCCGCAATTGATAATCGTCATCTTACGATATTATAGGACTCATAACTATCTCAGACTGCTAAATAGCTTCCATATCTAAGTTCCTAACCTATAAGGATTTACCTCAACAATAATGGGATGGTAATCTCTACCAAGATACTAATCATAAATATTTGCTTTCAACACAAATTGCATTACGATTCTAGTCACGCTCTATAAATACTAAGCTAAGTCACCCCAATCAGGTATATGTTATCTCACTACATAAACACTACTTGTGCACCGCCTGACTTGAGCATTGAAGTCCCTTTATAGGTACCCACCTCCTGGTCCAACACGCTCAACTGTAGCTGCTCAAAGAGGAAACCACTGTAATGTACCTATCTCTAGTATCTCTCTGAATCCGCTTTAGAATATTGGCGACGTCTGTGGAAAATTAATAAACTTTTATTATCATTCAATCATGATGAGCATTAGACAACATCCTAGAAAATGAGGTGTTGCGCCCATTGCCGTCAAGGACAGGGCCCGGTTAGTTATCATCGAAACTTTTAATAAGGGGCACGAGACTTCAGTTTTTGCCGAAAGTCCTAACTTGTCACGAGGGGTCTATGTTCGAGACAGACTTGTTTTTCCTGGAGGAGAAGCCAATAACGCTGTGCAAGGGCCTAGGATCCCCATGCATTCTCTCCTAGGGCCCTCGAATAATGATGTAGACCACGCATCCCATCACGAGGGCACCATTCAGTCTGAGATGACGAGAAATCACCTTCAAGAGTTAGTACACCAACAAACAACGCTAATCAACGACCAATGACATCAGCTGGACGATAAGCGCTATCATCTGGAAGATCTATAAAGGTCCGTATATGATGAAAACTATGACGAAAGGTGAAATACAAACAACAACTGAAGAAGGGCCCTGCATGATAATGCCGAGGTCATCAGAAACAACATTCCAACCCCCGGCGGTCAGCAGCAACAATTTTTAGATGAGTTAATGGCGTACAGAGTCCCAAGAAACTTCAAGTTTCCTTCCAACTTGGAGGCCTATGATGGGACAATGGACTCTCAGGAATACTTAGATGCCTACACTCATTCTATGCAGTTCTATGGGGGATCCCAAGAGTTGCTCTGCCACACCTTCCCTCTCTTTTTAAAGAAGGGTACCCTCCATTGGTTTTCCATGCTACTAGTAAAATTTGTCACCGGATGGGAGGATCTCAGACAACGCTTCTTACTACACTACACTACCGCCAAAGAGCAGCCCAAGTCAATCGATTATATTTCTGAAATTCACCAAGGGAGCAATGAGCCCTTTCATGAATACATTAAGAGATTTAGTAATTCTTGCATTTGTGTAGAAAACCCGGATGATAGGATTGCTCTTCATTATGCCCGGAGTGGCCTCCGGACTGATTTTGACTTCTTCCGGTCCTTGGCAAAAAAGAAGCCATCGACTTTGAATAAGCTTTACTTGCACTCCCAAAAATATATTGAATTAGAGGAAGTTACTAAGGCAAAAGAGAGTCTAGAAAAATGTAAGCCCACTCACCAGAAAAATAATCAGAACTTTAACCAACCTCGAAACTCCTCTAAGGGTAAGCCTTACTGACCTAAATATTCTAGTTATACTCCTTTGAACACCTCACGAGAGACAATTCTAAGGGAGGTGCTTCAGATCGAGTTCTGGGATATTAAGAGGCCGCCTTCTTTGAAGAAACAGTCTCAAAAGGATCACGCAAAGCACTATCAACAACATAAATATTATGGCCATGAAACAGAAGATTGTTATCAGCTCCGCGATGTCATAGAATCCTTAGTCAAGGAAGGACGATTGCAAAAGTATATCAGTAATTTTTGAAACAATGAGAATCGTAGAAGACGAAAGGAGTGAAGACGTAGCCGCAGTCTGAGGCGAAGTTCGTCTCCATGGTAGAGGAGAAGAATTCACAACCCTACTAGGAAATCCTGGACTCTACCCTGCCATGATACTGAAAACTGGCAGGATCGAAACTAGGATGCTCAAAGTGGAGGCATTAGAAATGATCATCCTGTTAGTACCATCTCAGTAGGGTTTGAAGGTGGTGGGTCATCCAATAATTCTCAGAAGAAGGCACTACGAATAGCGGTATTAAGCATTTCCAGCTCTACGCGCAAACCTTGTGTAGAAGACAGGGAGGAACCACCTGTCTCCTTTTCAAACAAGGACTACGACGATATTATCTGGGATCACGATGACTCGCTGGTTATAACCAGAATAATATCAAGTACTGAGATTCGACGTATCATTGTCGATCAAGAAAGCTCGACAAATATCATGTTTATGAACGCTTTCCAAAGATTGGAGTTCCCCTTGTCTGCATTAGCCCCCTATGAAGGCAAGCTCATTGGCTTTTCTAGGGAAAATGTTACCCTTGTGGGTTACTTTGAAACATTCTTGACCCAATGCGACGACAAAGTTTACAGAACCGTCAAGGTCAGGTTTCTAGTTGTGGATTGCCTATCAGTATATGATATTATCCTAGGTCACACTACACTGAATGGTATTGCTGTTGCAGTGTCTACCATTCACTAGGCTATAAAATTTCACAACAGGAATAACGAGGTGATCACAGTTAAGGGCGATCAGATCACAACGCGTAAATGCTACAATGAGAGTCTCAAAATATGTAGAACCCTCAGGAAGACCAAAATGCACATATCTAGCCCAACTTTGGATCAAGTCAACATCCTTATGATCGAGTTAGACGTACACGAAGAGATCTGGGGTACCAAACTCTAGCTAGAAGGAGAGTTGCTTCCACTCCAGCTGGGTGATAAGTCCGACTAAGTCATCAAGATAGGTGCAAATCTAGAAGAACAGGAGAGGCACCAACTTATAGAGCTCTTATAGAAAAACAAGGACCTCTTTGCTTGGACATCCTCCGATATGCCTAGGCTTGACCTCGCTTTCATCTGTCATCGTTTATCTATTAAACGGGATACGAAGCTGGTTTCCCTGAAGAAAAAGAAAGTTAGCCCTGAGAGACAACAGATTATTGAAGAGCAAGTCAAGGAGCTACTTAGTGCTAACTTCATTAAAGAAATCTCATACACCACATAGCTCTCAAATGTGGTATTAGCAAAAAATTCAAACGGGAAGTGGAGGATGTGTGTGGACTACACGGACCTGAACAAAGCTTACCCTAAATATCCATACCCCCTCCCTAATGTTGACAATTTGGTCAACAGCTCCTCTAATTTTCGGCTATTGTCTTTCATGGATGCTTATTCTGAGTACAATCAGATTCCAATATACCCCAAAGATGAAGATAAAACTGCTTTCATCACTGAAAAGATGAGCTACTGCTACAGGGTAATGCCCTTCGAATTGAAAAATACAGGAGTCACCTATCAGCGGATGATGAATAAGGTTTTTGAGGATCAAGCAGGGAGAACGCTTGAAGTCTGTATTGATGATATGATAGTCAAAACTCCACTATTCAGATCATATGTTGCGGACCTCAAAGAAGTGTTCGCGCAACTGAGAAAGCATAACATGTTGGTGTATGCCCTAGAGGTCGATACATTTTGTCTGTATTTACATACATTGTATTATGCTATTTTTTAATATATGAGGCATTTCATTTATTGTGTTCTTTTTTATAAACATAATAAAGTCCTTAGAATAGTAAGTTTGATACCGTAGGACATCAAGTGGATGACTTGATCGTGAGATCCTATTGGATAAAATACTATTCTTAAATGTCCCTGATCAAGTATTATTGTTAATTAGGACAATGATAATGCATTGAGACAAGTATGTGCGTAGACTGATGGCCACATCTCATGAGTCATGGATATGAGATATCAAGTCTTCACATGGGTACATATTAGAGTAATAATGTACTGGACAGACCTGCTATGAGAACGCTACATGGATCGTTACATGAGTATCATAAGCGATTCTCATAGTGACAATGGTGTATGTGGTCTTTTGACTTGAAATCACTACGATTCCTATATGAGGAGTTGTATGTTTTAATGTCGTCAAACGTCATCTGTAACAAGGTGATTATAAAGTCAGTTATTAGACATACTGCGAATCATGCGGAGGGATGTGAGTGACTTAAATAGGATTTGTCCCTCCTATATAGCAGGAGCGATATCTTCGGGCCCCCTGATTGAATGAAACTGTGAAAAGCATGGCTATGCACTAATGAGTCGATATGAGATATCAATCTCATTTGTTGTTATTAAGTCTACCTGGGTATTAGGAAATGAAGGATTGAACTATACAAGGATGATGTATTCCATGCCTTGTGTTCAATCTAAATATCTGGACAAAGGGACTAAACTACACAGAAACATTGGTCATAGAAAGGTTATGTCAAATCACTGACATTCTGATTACTTGGGTGACAGTGATGTGTTGCTAGATACCGCTCACTGCTTGTAATATTAAAATAAGATTTTAATATTACTGTCAACTTTAGTCAAACCTGTAGGGTTGTACACATAAAGCAGACTAAATTGGAGTAATTAGGATCTAAGTTGGACTTGGATTCAATTTGGCCAGACTCATAACAGATGAGTCTAGCGTTGCACAACTTTCCTTGCTGCTACTCTCACTCGCATAAGGCAACAACTATTATAAATAGCATTGCTAAGGAGCTGTCAAGGTATGCATTACAGAACTCTAGCCGCACCTACACAAGGTGAGTGAGAGAGTGACAAGTTTCTTCTCTTTTTTCTCTTCGCAGCTAGCATTGTGTGAGAGAGGCGTGACTCCTATTTGTGAACGTTGGACGTTCGTGAGTCTGATCGTGTGGATGCCGTAGAGACATCGTTACTGTTACGGTATTAGTGATTCACGTCACTTGTTTTGATCACGCTTCAAGAGGTAAACATTTTTTTTAAAACTCGGATTGTGGCTTTTTCGCATGGATCCTTGGTGGGAATTCTATTTTCCGCTGCATGATGTATCCACTATTCCTAGCATAATATGAGGCTTAATCCAGAAAAGTGTGAATTCGGGGTCCAGGCTAGCAAGTTTTTAGGCTTCATGCTGATTTATCACATAATTGAGGCGAACCTAGACAAATGTCAGGCGGTGCTCAACATGCGTAGCCCTCAGAACGTAAAATAAGTACAACAAATGATAGGACGAATTGTGGCCCTCACACGGTTCCTCACTAAAACTGCTTACAAATCTCTTTCCCTCTTCAAGTTGCTAACAAAAGAGGACATGTTTTGAGTGGACTCAGGAGTGTGAGGATGCCTTCACGTCTTTGAGAAACCTCCTATCCTCTCCCACCATCCTGACACGACCAGAACCTGGTGAGACGTTGTAGGTATACTTCTCTGTTGATGAGGAGGATGTGAGTTCAGTATTGATCTAGGAAACGACTGAAGGTCAGAAGCTGGCTTATTTTGTGAGCAAGGTGCTGCAAGGTCCTGAGCTTCGGTATCAAAAAATAGAGAAGGTTGCATTCACCTTCATTATCACAGCCAGAAGGCTCAGACAATACTTCAAGTGCCATCCGATTATGATAAGGATGGATCAACCAATCTGCTAAATATTACATAAACCGGACTTAACAGGAAGAATGATTGCCTGGTTCATCGAGCTTTCCAAGTTCAAAATTGCTTATGAACCCAGGTTAGTAATCAAGGCACAGACACTCTTCTGTTAGCCATGGCAACCATTACCCAAGAGGGGAAGGTGAATTAGGTGATTATAAATTTAAAAACAACTTTGCGAAATTATTCATTTTGATACTTTCAATCAACACTTGTAGCGGAATAAGCTTGACAAAGGTATAACTAATAGAGATTTCTCAAATATTACTTGGGCTATAGGATAAGTCAAGCAAATAAACTATATATATCAAATTAAACTCAAGCATATATAATTAAGGCACAAATGTAAAGAGATAGAGTTAGAGAAAAACAAACACAAGGATTTATCCTGGTTCAGTCACCCCTTGTGACCTACGTCTAGTCCTCAAGCAAATCACTCGAGATTTTCCACTAAACTTCAAGCTTGAATGGGTGCTTGAAAACCTTTACACAATAGAGCACTCACCACACCTTGGGATACCTCACCCTTTGTGCTTGAGCCTCAAAATAGGGATACCTCACCCTTTTCACTAGAGGGATACCTCACCCCCTTTACAACCTTTGAAGGATACCTTACCTTCTTTACAACAAGGGATACCTCACCCTTTTTCACTAGAGGGATACCTCACCCGCTTTATAAGATAAACAAAGTGGTTGAATGATAGAAACTCTCTCAAAGAGTAGATAATACAAATTGAACCTCTATGGGATTTAAGGAATCACACTTTGAAACTCAAAACAGAGTTTTGGAGAAAGAGATGATGAAATACAAAATTAATGCTCAAGAATGATTTTCAGATTGTTCTCTAACTTGTAAACAATGCCCAAGTACTTCCATTTATAGCCTATGACATTTAAGAGCCGTTGGAGGCTTGTGGAGGGCATCTAATGCTCAATAGAGCCATTGGGGAAGAGTTCAGAACGTGTCCATAATCTGTTATGGCATAGCCATAATCGGTTATGGCTCTAGTGAAAGACTTCCAATGTTTCTGACCACGCAAAATAACCTGTTATAGGATTTCATAATCTGTTATGAGATGTTTCATAATCAATTATGAAGGATTTCATAATCTGTTATGAGATGTTTCATATTTGAATATGAAGGAATTCATAATCTGTTATGAAACACTCATAATCAATTATGAGTTATGCCATATTCGAATATGGCCATTTAAAAACAGGTGGTTGCATTGGGAGATTCCAAATAATCAAATATGAAGAGTCCATAATCGATTATGGAGCATTAAAACATGAAAAACATTTCCGACTTGGTGCATAATCGGTTATGGATATTCCATAATCGGTTATGGAATTCTGGTTTTGAAAGCTAACTTTAAATGGTCATAACTTCTTCATTTCTCATCCATTTTAAACGAATGACATGTCGTTGGAAATGTATTTGAGTCTATTTTCATATGAAATAAGTTTCAAAACAAAACTCAAAATATTTTGGAAGTTATGATCAAAGAGTGACCAAAGGTCAGCTTTGTAAAACACAAACTTGACTATTTTTCATGGATTTGAACTACCACCAAGACTAGCTTTTCAAAACTTGTTTGTTGAGCATTTTAGTATGTGAAAACCATTTATAAAGATCTGAAAACATATTTGAGCTTAGTGTGATTTCTATTTACCTTTACACAAGATCTAAGTCCTATAAGCTATACTTGAAGAACCTTGGGACTTGATCTTTGCACTTCATTGCTTTCTTGTTTATTGATCATCAAAACCAATACCATTTACATTCATATCTTTGACTACCTTGCTGACCATACTTCAGACCTTGGTAATCCCAAGAGAATATCATGGACTGTATTCATTGACGGCTCCTCAAACCTTAAGGAGAGTGGCGCTAGAGTAATCTTAGAAAATTCTGAAGGAGTAACCATGGAGAACTCCCTGAGGTTTGAATTCTCTATTTTAAATAATCAGGCAGAATATGAAACATGCATCGCCGAACTGGTAATGGCTAGAGAATTGGAAACAACAAATATTACACCTTGCAGTGACTCCAAGCTCGTAACCTCTCAGATTCAAGGCGACTATTAGGCTAAGAAGTCGCTCTTGCAGAAGTACCTGTCGAAGGTACAAGGGCTCCTCAAAAGCTTCCAAATAGTGAAGGTGGAGCACATACCAAGAGAACATAGTTCAAGGGCCGATCTCTTGTCCAAGTTGGCCAGCACTAGGAGCCTGAGTAACAACCGTTCAATGATTTAGGAGACCCTTTCACAACCCTTTATCATGGACACTTTTGTTTTCCAGGTAGAAGAAAAAGAACGTACTTGCATCACGCCAATAATGGAATACCTGCAGTCCAATGTCTGACCTAAGAACTTGAAGGAAGCTTCCAAGTTAGTCAAAACTACAGTCCGGTACACCATCTATGATGGACAGTTGCACTAGTGTATATTTTCTTCACCACTCCTTAAATGCCTCACGCTAAAAGGAGCAAAATATGTGCTAGATGAAGTCCACGAAGGGAGCTGTGGACATCACTTACAAGGCAAAGCTTTAGCCTTAAAGATGCTCAAGGTCAGATACTACTGGCCTACAATGGAGGCTGATTCTATGGTATATGTCTAAGTCTGCGACAAATGCTAACGACACTTAGACCATTATCATACCCCACCTGAGGAACTTTCTACAACGTTCGTACCTTGGCCATTTTACAGGCGGGGTATGGATATTTTGGGTCTGTTCCTTCAAGCACTTAGACAGTTGAAGTTCTTGGTTATAGCCGTGGACTACTTCACTAAATGGATTGAGGCAGAACCCTTGGTCACTATTACCTTTTCTCGAATCCAAAAGTTTACATGGTACCACATCATTACTAGGTTTAGAGTCTCAGAATCCATTATAACAGACAACGAGACACAATTCAAAGACAAGGGTTTTGAAGAGCTACTTGCTGATTTAAAAATCAAGCATCATTGTAGCATTGTTGAAAACTCTCGGACAAATGGACAAGTTGAAGCCACCAACCGAGTTATTGTTCGCGGACTAAAGAGAAGGCTAGACGAAGCTAAAAGAAACTGGGCTGAACAACTGGACCATGTCCTTTGGGCCTACCAGATTACGCCCCACTCCATGACAGGTGAAAATCCCTTTAAACTTACTTATGAGTGTGAGGCTATGATCCCGGTAGAGATAAGAGAACCTAGCTAGTGCCTTCAATACTTCTCACCTGACAACAACCCCAGATTAATCAGAGAAGACGTAGATCTTCTGGAAGACAGAAGACTCGTCGCTCATATGCGCGACATCACCATCAAGCAGAGGGCAACAACACGATACAACCTAAAGGTTGGTCCTAGGAGATTCCAGTCAAGCGACCTAGTCCTCCCCAGAGCTGACATCAGAGTTAGGAATGCTTCCCAAGGGAAGTTAGCTCATAACTGGGAAGGCCCCTACCATATTATGATCAGCACTGGCAAAGGAGCCTACACATTGAAGACACTAATAAGCAAGCCGATCAAGAACTTTTACAATATAGATAAACTTAGAAAGTATTATAGCTAAGTGCCTTCTAAGGCCTAGTCTCCTAGTTTACTTCATGTTTGATCTACCCCAATTACTGTGGGAACACTTTCTATAGACCTTAGTTCTTTACCAAATCAATAAAGCAAAGTGATTTTTACACATCTACTTCAATAACTACTTGCGCAATTATTGGCAGCATGGATGGAAAAATCCATGTCTAGCCATTATGGTATCCATCGTGGATCGTCTTATGTTAAATAAGTTGTGCAATAGAAAAATCCTAAGTCTTAGGAAAATTTGCACACTAAACCGTAGACATTAAAAAACCCCGACAAGGACTACTTAAAATTATACCCAAGTCAACTGGGATCCTAAATGCCAAAGCAATTGGCAAAAGACCCCAGATAAGGTTTTAATTATAAATTTTACCTAAGTTCTAAAGGGAATTCTAAGTGCTCAAAGGGCGTTGGACCCCGGACCATGATTTCTCCTATATGAAAAATCCCTACATCCACAAAATGGTTATAAAAAGAACCATAACGGGCATTAGACCCAAGATGGACCGTGGAAAATAAGCAGGCATACAACAACAAAGAATGGGAAACAAGGCATTTAAAAGTACCCCTGCAACTAGGGTAATCGTCTTTACAAAAGATAAGAGGCTCCACACAGGGGGCAATAAAAATGCAATAAGTAAAGAAGGTGAAAGGAAGGCTACTCCTTGTCCTCGTCCCCACTCGGGCTTCGGTGCTTCTCATTTGAAACCCCTTTGGTTAGATCCAGCATTCCAATTGAAGTCCTGGCGGGATGGACCTCGGTGCCCGGCTCATTAGATGGCCCCGCTGCAACCAAGTGTCCATCCTCCGCCATCTTATTGGGGCTCAGATCCCTTAAGGCCAGCTCAATCTCAGGGTTGAAGTATTGGACCTGGAAATTGCATTCCAAAATTGTTCTCCACCAACGTTGTTGCTGATGGAGAACAACTCTGCGTTCTCCCTCTCTAACTCCACATTTGCAGCTTGAAGGTCAATAATGGCTTTATCGAATTAGACTTTCTCGTTTCTCAGCAAGGACTCGGAGTCCGCAAGTTACGTTTCAAACCGAGCAATCTTGGCCTTAATCTCATCTCTTCCTTTAAGAGCCAACTCTAGTTATCGTTTTCCCTCCGCTTCAACAGTTTTCAAATTATCCTCCGCCTTCTTCTCAAACAATAGTAGAGTCTTCTCTAGAAGTGGGGCTTCGACAATAATTTAAAGGGCAAAGGTCTGAAATATTGATAAAGTATCGGGGACCCTATTTCGAGTGATGAGTTTGACAACACCATCACTTAAGAATACCTTGTCAATAAAGTTCCCCGATAGTGTATCCTCAGTTATTAGTGGCAATGGATAGAGCCAAGACCCCTCGAAATAAGTCCCTCAATAGAAGGCCTACTATGATTCTCTACCCTAGCACCCTCGACGGCTTTCCTTTTCCTCCCCTGGAGGGGCTGTGCATTGGAATCCAATCCCGATTCTCGAACAACGAGAGCTGGACCAGAGGAGGTTAGAGGACAGTAAGATCCTGCTTTGTTCTTCTTCGCCCTTAAAGATTGAAGCGCTCAAATAGAGGACATGGTTCTGCGTTAATAGCTAAGTTATCTGCAAAATGAGGAGAGAGATTAGAAAACATGCAAGTAGTTAAATAAAAAATTCACAAGAATAAGTTTGGTTAATGTCATGCATAAGGCCAAATATAGGCCATGACCTACATTACTTAGAATGGCCCAGAGAGTGTCATCATAAGTGGTTTCCAGCATGTCCCAAGAAGAGATGAGACCAACTTCTTCAACCCATGTACTAAAAAAGTCAACACATTCAATCTCATCGACTTCCAATTGGGGTCTTTTTGTTTCGATCATTCAAATAAGAATGTGTTATGCCCCTTCGTTCCAGTACATACTGAACTTGGTCTCCCCATTATTATCCAGCCAAAAAGGGCGAGTGCTGGGAGCCGCCATTAATTTAAACAACTTCTTCTTGAAGTCCTTGTAATTGTCCTGATAGATGTGGAAGACCTTCTGACCCTGTCGTGCTCATACTGAAAGCCAAGTCTTTTAAGTAGCATTACCACCCTCTAGACAGAACCGAGTGTGGAAATAGAAAAACACCCTCTCTGACAATCGCAACCCGACTAACTAGCATACTCTCTTGAAGGTGAGAATGTTCACCTAACCGTTCAGATGGATTTGGCTTGGGGCGACCTGAAGAGTCTAGAGGACAGCAAGCTAAAAGTCATTAAAGGGAAGTTAGAGCCCAAACCGGACAAAAATGTCCTCGTATATGAATGTATAATGCGTTATCGCCTGCCGTGTGGACAAAAATGTCCTCGTATATGAACGACTTCTTGCAAGGTGACTGCCTCCACATCGTCCGCTTGAGCTTGACCTCCCTCATAAAATGGCTTGTGGCGGTGGCCATTAACTGTGAAAGCTTTCACTGTAGCCTTACTTGTAATCTGCACAGCACCAAAAGGAAAAATGTTAGTGACAACAAATAGACCTAACCATCTAGATCGGAGCTTTCCGAGTATGAGCTTGAGGCGAGAATTGTAGAGAACTTTTTGGCCAATCTCAAATGTTTTCCTCAGAATCATCTTATCATGGAAGGCTTTGGTCTTCTCTTTATAAAGTTTGGAACTTTCATAAGCTTCTAAGTAGATCTCCTCCAATTGCTATAGCAGTAGCTTCCTCTCCGTGTTTGCTTGATTTAGGTTCAAGTTGCACCTCTTCACCACCCAGAATGCGTGATGCTCAATTTCCACCGGCAGGTGATAGGCTTTTCCAAAAATAATCCGATATGGAGACATCTCGATCGGTGTCTTATAAGTAGTCCGGTAAGCCCATAAAGCATCCTCAAGCCTTTTGCTCTAGTCCTTTATGTTAGGTTGAACTGTCTTCTGGAGTATTTGCTTGATCTCCCTGTTGGAAACCTCGGCTTATCCATTGGTCTGGGGGTAGTAAGGTGTAAAAACCCCGTTCAAGACCCCATACTTTTTCATCAAAGCCTTGATGAGCGCCAAACTCAGTAATATTATAACCAAGTTACGTCTACGGCTTGTAGCATAGGAAGCAACACCGGATTGTCTCTCAAGGATTATAAAACGCAATTTGATCAAGTCAAGTTAAAATGAGGGGGTTAGGCAAGATTAAGAAATAGAATTAACAAATAGAATTAAGAATCAGAATTCGAATTAATCAGAATTAAGAAAGCAACTAATCCAAGAAAATTGTCCAAACTTAATTTTAATCCATCCTTAATTACTAAAGGTCCATTCAATTATTAATCAAGTCCTTGGTCTTAGACCACATCAAGAAGCCTCTCAATGATCATGGATCTTCTACTAGAAATGCTTCTAAATTTCAATTAATTAAGATTAGACAAGTTAAGCACTCATCAAAATCGAAATCAACTTAAAAGCTAAGATCCAACCAAGTTAAATATTTCATTAAACACCTTCAATGTCTTGTTTAATTTCTGAGTTCATCTCTTTGCACATGGTAATTAAGCAATTAACATATGAAAATTTCAATTAAGCAACCAGAATTAACAAAGAGAAGAAGAAGAAGAAGAAGAAGAAGAAGAAGAAGAAGAAGAAGAAGAAGAAGAAGAAGAAGAAGAAGAAGAAGAAGAAGAAGAAGAAGAAGAAGAAGAAAGAAGAAAAAAATTTGATTAATAGATGAACTTAAACATTAAAAACAAAATCTCAAGATTAACAACCAAGCATGTTCAATCTCTTGGATTGATCTAAAGGCTCTACCCTCCATGAGAAGGGGAGAACTCAGAAAAATAAAAAAGGAAGAAGAAAACAAAAATTAGAGAGAAGGAGGAGGAAGAGAGTTCTAGAGAGAAGAAAGAAAAATGTCAAAATGAGGGGTGCCTCGGTTTCTGACTTGCCACCCCCTAAACGACCCCCTATTTTGGCTTTACATAATTAAAAACCCATTAATTACAAAGTTGGGTCAGTTATGAACATTTGGGCCCAAACTCCATGCAATTTGGAGGTCTATAACTCAAGTTATGACTAAAACAACATCAAAGGATCTCTAAACTTGTATTTTGACTTCCATGCAAAATTAGGCCTACTAGACATCTGATTGAGACTTCGACCTCTTCATCAAAGTTGTAGAGCTTCCTCTTAGCTTTCCTACAAGATAAAATTCATGATTATCAGATATTTAAAACTCAAGTTATGGCCAAAATACAGAAATAATGTCAAAGCCCAATAATGCTGAAAAAAAATTCAATTAGGCCCAAATTGAGCCCAAACTCACAAATTATGACCAAACTCAATCAATTAAGAATATGGAGAGTGCAATTGACTAAACATGAGGGTTTATTAATGAATCAAATATGTGATTATCAAATTATCACACACTTAGCTTTTTGTACTCCTAGGCAAAACATAAAAAACCAAAACAAGGGCAAAAGGGATCAACAAAAAGAACTCAAATTCCAATGACATTCAAGAATGCAAAAAGTTTATAAGCAGGAAGAACAACCAAAGGTTCAAGGGATCAAAACATTTATGAGTTAACATTTCTTCACAACTTAAACCAACAAGCAAGGTAGCTTCAAATTGAAAAACATGAATCAAGAATGATAGACCCTCACAAGATACACTCTCAACCCTCAAGTGTTTACAAGGTAAGTATTTCACTCAATTCAACCTATGAAAATTACACTACCATAAGCTTGCTTATCTTCTGCTTCTCCACTACTAAACACATGCACACAAAAATCAAGAGGACTTTATTCAAGATTGTAATGGGGCCAAGGTAAGGGAAGGAAACAATATGGATGTGGCAAGTTAAACACTTAAGAGAATAAAAGAGCAATGGGGAGGAACTCAAATGACAAGTAACAAGCATGAAATTTTGCCCCCCAAAATTCATGTAATACACATTCTCTTACATATTCCTTTCCTTTTGCTGTCATAACCTTTCTTGCATTCATTCTTTTTCTCTTCATTTTTCATTTCATTTTTTTTATTTTTTTTTTTTTCAATCACCTTGCATATTACACATCAATTAGCACAACCCCCACATTTGAACTATTAATTGCCCACAAGCAAAAGAGCTCCTCAAATGAAAATGAACCAATGCTCTCCCATTCCCTAAGGTAAGGTAAAATCATGGTTTTTCACAAAGGCATAAAATGAGCTAAGACAAAGAATAGGCAAATAGGCTCAAGGGGGTTAATCAAAGGGAAATGATGCAAGGTTAGCTATTTGGCCAAAGTAGCTAATCAAGAAAGAATGCCTCAATCATGTTCATGCATGCAAGTGAAATATAGCCTAAAAAAGAATCAAAGCAAGTTCTAGAGTGAATATTAACACGAGTTAAAATCATACAAGAAAGAAGGGAATGGTGCAATGTTAAATCCATCCATCAATAGGCTTAAAATCTCACAACGTATGCATATATCGAACTCAATCCACCAATTCAAACATCCACTACCAAGCAAATCAGTTTCAAGAAGGAAGAAAATTTATTCAATCACGCAATGACCTTGAATTTTAATTGCTTCAAACTCATAAACATCACAAATCACAAACATCATCAAATTATTTATTTATTTATTTATAGAAAACAAGAATTAAAAACAACAAAAATGTAGCAAAACAGAAACAAAGAAAACAGAAAAATAGTAGACAACATGCTAAATCTCTCCCCTACACTTAAAATTTGTATTGCCCTTAATGTAAAGCTCAAAAATCAATAGCAAACCAGCAATAGCATCAACAAATAAGAGACAAGATAATTAAGAGAAAAGGGAAAGAAACAACCTGATCAAGTAGGGTAGATGGCTTCTTGCAAGTTGACCACCTCCACATCGTCTGCTTGAGCTTGAGCTCCCTCATAAAATGGCTTAAGGCAGTGGCCGTTGACTGTGAAAGCTTTCACAGTGGCCTTACTTGTAATCTGTACAGCACCAGAAGGAAAAATGTTAGTGACAACAAATAGACCTAACCATCTAGATTGGAGCTTCCCGGGCATGAGCTTGAGGCGGGAGTTGTAGAGAACTTTTTGTCCAATTTCAAATGTTTTCCACAGAATCATCTTATCATGGAAGGCTTTAGTCTTCTCTTTATAGAGTTTGGAACTTTCATAAGCCTCTAAGCGAATCTCCTCCAATTGCTGTAACTATACCTTCCTCTTCATGCCTGCTTGATCTAGGTCCAAGTTGCACCTCTTCACGGCCCAGAATGCGTGATGCTTAATTTCCACCTGTAGATGACATGCTTTGCCAAAAACAATCTGATATGGAGACATCCCAATCGGTGTCTTATAAGCAGTCTGGTAAGCCCATAAAGCATTCTCAAGCCTATAGCTCCAATCCTTTTTGTTAGGTTGAACTGTCTTCTGAAGTATCTACTTAATCTCCCTATTAGAAACCTCGGCTTGTCCATTTGTCTAGGGGTGGTAAGGTGTAGAAACCCTGTGTAAGACCCCATACTTTTTCATCAAAGCCTCTAAGCTCCGATTACAGAAATGCGAACCCTGATCACTAATGATAGCCCTCGGTACTCCAAACCTGCAGAAAATATGTGATCTGACAAAATCGACATCAACCTTGGAGTCATCAGTCCGAGTGGCTCTCGCCTCCACCCACTTGGAGACATAATTAATAGCCAACAAAATGTTAACAATGCCAAAAGAAACAGGAAAGGGTCCCATAAAATCAATACCCGAGACATCAAAAATCTCACAAAACAGTAAAGGTTGTTGGGGCATTTCATTCCTACGAGAAATATTACCTGTTCTCTGGCACTGTTCACAAGACTTACAAAACAATATGCATCATGGAATAAGGTGGGCCAATATAAACCAGAGTCCAAAACTTTCTTAGTTGTACGAGTAGGTCCAATATGTCCACCACATGCAAATGTATGACAAAAGCTAAGAACAGAATCAAACTCATGATCAGGGATGCATCTCTTAATTAACTAGTCACTACAAAATCTCCAAAGATAAGGATCATCCCACACATAATACTTAGACTCACTCTTCAACTTATCAATCTGAGCCCTAGTAAAACATGTAGAGAAAACGCCAGCAACCAGGAAATTGACCATATCTGCAAACCAAGAAGAAATGACCTTACCTTGCAGCTGTAAAAGTTGCTCGTCAGGAAATGAATCATTAATGGGAAGAGGATCTGAGGCTCTCAGAATTCTGCTCAAGTGATCAGCCACTAGGTTCTCTGTTCCATTATTATCTCGAATCTCTACATCAAATTCTTGGAGGAGCAGCATCCACCTAATCAATCATGGCTTAGCCTCAGGCTTCTTCAGAAGAAATTTTAGAGCTGCATCGTCAGAAAATACCACAACCTTAGAACCAAGCAAATAAGATTGAAACTTGTCCAATGCAAACACAATTGCTAAAAGTTCTTTTTTTGTGGTTGTGTAATTTGCTTGAGCAACATCCAAAGTGCGTGAAGCATAGTTGATCACATGGGAAGCTTTGCCCACTCTCTGTGCCAAGACCGCTCCTGCAGCATAGTTAGATGCATCATACATAAGCTTGAACGGGAGTGTCCAATTAGGTGGCTGAATGATAGGGGGAATGGTTAAAGCTCGCTTCAAGTGACAAAAGCCTGCATACATTTCTGCTCAAATAAGAACTCCATATCTTTCTGCAATAGGTTGGATAGTGGAAGGGCTATTTGACTGAAATCTCTAATAAAGCGCCTGCAGAAACCTGCATTTCCAAGAAAAGAACGAACTTCCCACACGCAAGTGGGGTAAGATAAACAGGTAATCACATATATTTTTACGGGGTCAACAACAATACCCTCACTAGACACTACATGACCCAAAACTATATCTTGTTCTACCATGGAATGACATTTCTCAAAATTCAGGATAAGGTTAGTTTCAATGCATTGATGCAGTACTCTAGACAAACTATCCAAACAAGAATCAAAAGAAGAACCATAGACAGTGAAATCATCCCTAAACACCTCCATGTACTCCTCTAGAAAGTCAGAGAAAATACTTACCATGCACCACTGGAAGGTACCAGGGGTATTGCAGTGGTCAAAAGGCATCCGCCTATAAGCAAAGGTGCCAAAGGGGCAGGTGAATGTGGTCTTCTCCTAATCCTCAGGTGCACTGTAAATCTGGAAGTAGCCAGTGTATCCATCCAGGAAGCAGTAAGGGGATTTCCCAGCCAAACGATCCAGCATCTGATCAATGAAAAGCAAGAGGTAGTGATCTTTCCTTGTGGCCTGGTTGAGCCACCTATAATCAATGCAGACTTGCCAACTGTTCTGCACTCTGGTAGGGAGAAGCTCATTCTTCTGGTTGGCCACAACTGTCACTCCAGACTTCTTGTGGATGACCTGCAGAGGACTCACCCAAGTGCTGTCAGAGATAGGGTAAATAATACCAGCTTACAGTAGCTTAGTGACCTCTTTATTTACCACATCCAGAATCAGAGGGTTCACTCTCCTCTGGGGTTGACGAACTGATTTGGCTCCATCCTCAAGGAAAATTATGTGCATACAGGTGGAAGGGCTAATGCTAGGAATATCCACTAGTGTCCATCCAATGGCCCTCTTATTTTCTCTCAAAACTTGCAGCAATCTCTTCTCCTATTTAGCAAGGAGGTTCTTGGCTACAATCACTAGAAGCTGCTCATCATCCCCCAAATATGTATACTTTAGATACTCAGGCAAAGACTTAAGGTCAAGGGTGGGTAGTTTTTGGATTAAAGGTATCAAACTGGTTGCAGAAACTTCCCAAACAACAAGAACATGTCTCATAAGGGAAGGTAATGTAGAACATGCAGAGTTATTATTTTCAGAACAACCAGAATAACCAAATTTAGAACAACCAGAGAAAACAGAATCAGGGACAACAATAGCAGCAATAGATGATTTATCACAAACAGAAATAGAATAAGAAACAACAAGGATCTCAATTTTATCAGAACAAGCAAATGTAGAAATAATAAGATCAATATATGGATCAGAATGGACAGTAGAAGCACATACAGAAACAAATTTAACAAGATTAGAAGCAAAAATAAGAGCAGAATTATCAGGAACAATAGAATTATGAACAACAGAATTATGAACAGCAGAATTATGAACAACATAATCAAGAACAACAAAATTATGAATAGCAAAATTATGAACAACAGAATCAAGAATAGCTGAATCAAGAATAGCAAAATTATGAACAACAAAATTAAGAACAATAGAATTATGAACAACAAAATTATGAACAACAGAATTAAGAATAATAGAATCACACATTTCAGAAACAGTACATGCATATTTAGCAGAAACAACAACACCATCTAGAAATCCCACAATCCTAGGAAAATCAACAAGCATGTCAAAATGCATATCATCAACTAACATATCAAGGACATCTAAATGAAAAACAAAATGCTCTTCTAATGGATGTTTCATGGCATCAAAGATATTGAATTGAACAATGTTATCACCAAATTCCATGGAAAGGGTCCCAGCATACACATCAATCTTAGTCTTAGCAGTTTTCAAGAAAAGTCTACCTAAAATTAATTGTAGCTGGCTAGATGCAAATTCATCTTCTATATTCGGAATGTAAAAATCTATTGGAAAGATTAGCTTATTTACCCTTACCAAAACATCCTCAAGCACTTCTACCAGATGAGTTGTGCTCCGATTTGCTAGCTGAATGATGATTCCTGTGGGCTTCAACTCTCCGATGTGCAGGGATTCAAAAAAGGATTTGGGCATGACATTAATGGAGGCTCCCAAATCCAGCATTGCATGAGTGAAGTACTGGCTGCATATGATGCAAGGAATAATGAATGTTCCAAGATCCTTGTATTTCTGTGGCATACTTGGCTGAATCATTGCAAACACATTTCTGCCCATACTAATCTTCTTTGTACCCTTAAGTCTTCTCTTGTGAGTGTGCAACTCCTTGAGAAATTTGGCATACTTTGGAATCTGCTTGATTGCATCTAGGAGGGGGATATTGATTTTCACCATCCTAAATGTCTCCAGGACTTCTCTTTCCATGTCAGATTGCATTGCTTGCTTGGACTGTGTGACTCTATTTGGGAAGGGTAGTGGAATGGCTAACTCTGATTTTTCTACATAATTCTGTTGTGCCATGGATTTTTGGTCTTAGCCACTTATTTTCTGCTCAGCGTGCTGCTGCTCATGTTGTGGAACTGGATACTGAACTGGTTGTTGCTCAGATTCCATCTCGGTTTGCATCTCAGGTTGCTTAGGACCATCAACTTCTCTGCCACTTCTCAAGGTAATGGGACTTACATTACCTCTTGGGTTATTGACTGTTTGTGAAGGCAATTGGCTCGATCCTTGACTTTTCAGTTCATTAACAGTGGTTTCCAGCTGCCCAATCTGAGTTTGCAGGTTCTGAATTGTAGCATTGACATTCTGTTAGAACTAAATGTTGGTTGAGGCCATCTGTTTCATCAAGTCTTCCAAGGATGGCTCGACTGGAGTGGCTGCTAGACTAGGTAGCTGGAGGGGCTACTGCATGGGTGGCAGGACAGGTTGTGCTTGCCTGAATGCAGGTAGTTGGTACTTGTTGCTATGGCCTGTAGCTTGGTATCTAAACTATTGTTGCTGTTGCTACTGGTGGTGGTGGTGGGGCTGTTGTTGCTGCCCAGAATTCCTATATCTGAAGTTTGGATGGTCTTTCTAGCCAGGGTTATAAGTACTTGAAAATGGATCATATCTGGGTTGTTGGGGCTGCTGGTATTGGGGTCTACCAGGAAAAATGCTTGCTGTAGCAACAAGATATGCTTGGTTGCCAGAATTCTCTTCTTGAAGGGTTGGACAAGCATCAGTAGGATGGGATGGACAAGAACAAATTCCACAAGCAGTGGCTGCCATTTGCATAGGTGGTTGTTGTGCCACTACTAGCTGCCTCACCAAAGATGTCAACTTATCGAATCTATGTTCCATTCTCTGTTGGTCTACATGAGACACTTGAAGCTCATTGACTCCTCTGGTTGAGGTGATCATTCGAGTTCTAAACTACCGAGTGTTGTCTGCCATATTTGCTATCAAGTCTCTGGCAGCAGCAGGGGTCTTATCCACCAAAGTCCCTCCACTGGCAGCATTAATCATGCTTCTCTACATTGGCATCAGTCCCTCATAAAAGTATTAGATCAACAATTGATCATTGATTTGGTGATGTGGATAACTTGAACATAACTTCTTGAATCTCTCTCAGTATTCATGCAAGGTTTCACCAGAAATATGCTTGATGCCACAAATGTCCTTCCGAATTGCAGCAGCTCTAGAGGCAGGGAAAAATTTCTCTAAAAATAGCCTCTTTATATCATTCTAGGAAGTCACAAAACCAGGTGAGAGATAGTAAAGCCAGTCCTTGGCTGCATCAGTAAAGGAGAAGGGAAATGCCCTCAGCTTGATGTGTTCTTCATGGATGCCTTGAGGTCTCATGGTTGAGCACACAACATAGAATTCCTTAAGATGCTTATGAGGATCCTCCCTTTGCAAGTCCATGAAAATTAGGCAGCAAATGGGTTAGTCCAGACTTTAGCTCAAAGTCTGCATCAATCTCAGGATAGTGGATGCATAATGGTTGATAAGTGACATCAAGGGTAACAAGCTCTTTAAGAGTCATATTATGCATGTTATCAGCCATGGTTACAATATCACTTAAATTCTCAACTTCAATGACAGATTCAGTGACAAATTCAGTATCAGAATGAAATGAGGAATCAAATATTTGACTAAGCCTACGAGCTCTTATCAATGCATGCAAAGTGCTATCAATCTCAGGATTAAATCAAACAAATTATCAGAGTCAGATCTAGTCATGCAACTAATCAGGGTTAAAAAGTGTCAGAAAGCTAAAATCTAAAAACCATGCGAATCTACACTACAAAAATGGCTAGGAAAAATAAAAAAAACATATCAAATGATTTTAAAAAATATGGGAACACCACAGAATGAAAACTATGATTTTTTAGAGAATTACCATGGAAAGAAAATATTTCAAAAATTGAAAAAGTGGTCTAAACGATGGAATTTGACCTAACGAAGCATAGCTAGGCTTGCCTACTTAGCCAAGTGATTTGGATTTTTCTCTATCAACTGGCCAAAATTTAGGTGATTCTGACTTACTAAAATAATTGCTAAAATTACTGTTATATCCCTAATTTTCTCAAAACTCCTATCAGATGATGGAATTTGGCTAAAATCTGAGTAGATGATCCTTAAGAGATCACCTTACTCAGAATGGTGATTTAACTTTAGGGACCAAATTTCAGCTCAAAACTCCACAGCCAAAATTGAGCTAATCTCCCTTGCCCCAGAAAAAGTTAGAAAATGGGGAAGAGAGCTAGCAGGGTATGAAATAGTGGTAGGTAGTTAGAAACACGTCCAAAATGAGTGAATGACACTTACAATGAGGTCTTGCAATGCAATTGGCAATAAGGTCATCAAAAAGATGGTTAACAATAGCAAAAGCCAAAGTAACATTAACTAACTAGCAGAATTGCAATGCAACAGGTAATTGGATAATTATGTGAGTGTTCAGTTGTGTGATATTATGCAATGCAGCTGTACGAAATCATACCATGTAGAGGAACAGAATGCAATGCACAACAGAAAAATTTAATGCAACAGTAACCATCAAAATGCACCAGAAACCAGAAGAATGCAGCAAAATGCAAAATGCAATTAGAGTAGCAATCAATAGCAGATCAGATCAGAATAGACCAGAATGTAGCACCAGTAATGACACTCAATATGATCAGATTGCAGATCACAATCTTCGACAACAGCACCAAAATTTTGACTAGCGTCGAACTCACCAAAATTATAACCAAGTTACGCCTACGACTTGTAGCATAGGAAACAACACCAAATCATCTCTCAAGGACTATAAAACGCAATATGATACTATAAAACGCAATATGATCAAGTCAAGTTAAAATAGGGGGGATAGGAGAAATTAAGAAACAGAATTAACAAACAGAATTAAGAATCAGAATTCGAATTAATCAGAATTAAGAAAGCAACTAATCCAAGAAAATTGTCCAAACTTGATTTTAATTCATCCTTGATTACTAAAGGTCCATTAAATTATTAATCAAGTCCTTGGTCTTAGACCACATCAAGAAGCCTCTCAATGATCATGGATCTTCTACTAGAAATGCTTCTAGATTTCAATTAATTAAGATTAGACAAGTTAAGCACTCATTAAAACCGAAATCAACTTAAAAGCCAAGATCCAACCAAGTTAAACATTTCATCAAACACCTTCAATGTCTTGTTTAATTTCTGAGTTCATCTCTTTGCACATGGTAATTAAGCAATTAACATATGAAAATTCTAATTAAGCAACCAGAATTAACAAAGAGAAGAAGAAGAAGAAGAAGAAGAAGAGAAATTTGATTAATAGATGAACTTAAACATTAAAATCGAAATCTCAAGATTAACAACCATGCATGTTCAATCTCTTGGATTGATCTAAAGGCTCTACCCCTCCATGAGAAGGGGAGAACTCAGAAAAATAAAGGAAGGAAGAAGAAACAAAAATTAGAGAGAAGGAGGAGGAAGAGAGTTCTAGAAAGAAGAATGAAAAATGTCAAAATGAGGGGTACCTCGGTTTCAAAATTTTCACCTCCTAAACTACCCCCTATTTTAGGTTTACATAATTAAAAACCCATTAATTACAAAGTTGGGTTAGTTATGAACATTTGAGCCCAAACCCCATGCAATTTGGAGGTCTATAACTCAAGTTATGACCAAAACAACATCAAAGGGTCTTTGAACTCGTATTCTGAATTCCATGCAAAATTTGACCCACTAGACATCTGATTGAGACTTTGAGCTCTCATCAAAGTTGTAGAGCTTCCTCTTAGCTTTCTTACAAGGTAAAATTCATGATTATCAGATATCTAGAACTCAAGTTATGGCCAAAATATAGAAATAGTGTCAAAGCCCAATAATGCTGAAAAAAATCAATTAGGCCCAAATTGAGCCCAAACTCACAAATCATGACCAAACTCAATCAATTAAGAATATAGAGAGTGCAATTGACTAAACATGATGGTTTATTAATGAGTCAAATATGTGATTATCAAGCCTCCATGCTCCGATTGTAAAAATGTGAACCCTGATCACTAATGCTAGCCCTCGGGACTCCAAACCTGCCGAAAATATGTGATCTAACAAAATCCACAACAACTTTAGAATCATCAGTCCGAGTGGCTTTCGCCTCCACCCACTTGGATACATAATCAACAACCAGCAAAATGTAAACAAAACCAAAAGAAACAGGAAAGTATATCATAAAATCAATATCTTAGACATCAAAAATCTCACAAAACAGTAAAGGTTGTTGGGGCATTTCATTCCTGCGAGAAATATTACCTGTTCTCTGGCATTGTTCACAAGACTTACAAAACATATATGCATCATGGAATAAGCTAGGCCAATATAAACCAGAGTCCAAAACTTTCCTAGCTATACGAGTAGGTCCGAAATGTCCACCACATGCAAATGCATGACAAAAGCTAAGAACAGAATCAAACTCATGATCAGGGATGCATCTCCTAATTAACTGGTCACTACAAAATCTCCAAAAATAAGGATTATCCCACACATAATACTTAGACTAACTCTTCAACTTATCAATCTGAGCCCTAGTAAAACATGCAGGGAAAACACCAGCAACTAGGCTATTAACCATATCTGCAAACCAAGGAGATGTGACCATACCTTGCAGCTATAAAAGCTGCTCATCAGGAAATGAATCATCAATGGGAAGGGGATCCGATGCTCGCTCAATTCTGCTCAAGTGATCAGCCACTAGGTTCTCTGCTCCACTCTTATCTCGAATCTCCACCTCAAATTCCTAGAGTAGCAGCATCGACCTAATCAATCGCGGCTTAGCCTCAGGCTTCTTCAGAAGAAATTTCAGAGCTGCATGATCAGAAAATACCACAACCTTAGAACAAAGTAAATAAGATCAAAACTTGTCTAATACAAACACAATTGCTAAAAGTTCTTTTTAAGTGGATGTGTAATTTGCTTGAGCCGCATCCAAAGTGCGTGAAACATAGTAGATCACATGGGAAGCTCTGCCCATTCTCTGTGCCAAGACAGCTCCCACAGCATAGTTGGAGGCATCACACATAAGCTCGAATAGGAGTGTCCAATCAGGTGGCTGAATGACAGGGGTACTGGTTAAAGCTCGCTTCAAATGATCAAAGGCCTGCATGCATTTTTGGTCAAACAAGAACTCCATATCTTTCTATAACAAGTTGGATAGCGGAAGGGCTATTTGACTGAAATCTCTGATAAAGTGCCTGTAGAAACCTGCATGTCTAAGAAAAGAACGAATTTCCCGCACGCATGTGGGGTAAGATAAACAAGTAATAACATCTACTTTTGCAGGATCAACGATAATACCCTCGCTGGACACTACATGACCCAAAACTATACCCTGTTCTATCATGAAATGACATTTCTCAAAATTCAGGACAATGTTAGTTTCAATGCATCGATGTAGTACTCTAGATAAACTATCCAAACAAGAATCAAAAGAAGAACTATATACAGTGAAATCATCCATAAACACCTCCATGCACTCCTCTAGAAAGTCAGAGAAAATACTTACCATGCACCACTGGAAGGCACCAGGGGCGTTGCAGAGGCCGAAAGGCATCCGTTTGTACGCAAAGGTGCCGAAGGGGCAGGTGAATGTGATCTTCTCCTGATCCTCAGGTGCAATGTGAATCTGAAAGTAGCCAGTGTAACCATCCAAGAAGCAATAATGGGATTTCCTAGCCAAACGATCTAATATTTGATCAATGAAAGGCAAAGGGTAGTGATCTTTCCGTGTGGCTTGGTTGAACTGCCTATAATTAATATAGACTCGCTAACTGTTCTACACTCTGGTAGAGATTAGCTCATTCTTCTGGCTGGCCACAACCGTCACTCTAGACTTCTTGGGGACGACCTGCACATGACTCACTCAAGTGCTGTCAGAGATAGGGTAAATAATACCAACTTGCAGTAGCTTGGTGACCTTTTTCTTTACCACATCTAGAATCAGAGGGTTCAGTCTCCTCTAGGGTTGGCGCACTGATTTAGCTCCATCCCCAAGTAAGATTCTGTGCATGCAAGTAGATGGGCTAATGCCAGGAATATCCGCCAGTGTCTATCCGATGGCCTTCTTATTTTCTCTCAAAACTTGCAGCAATCTCGCCTCCTGTTTAGCAAGGAGGTTCTTGGCTACAATCACTAGGAACTACTCATCATCCCCCAAATATGCATACTTCAGATGCTCAGGCAAAGGCTTAAGCTCAAGAGTAGGTGGTTTTTGGATTGAAGGTATCAAACTGGTAGTAGAAACTTCCAAAACAGGAGGATCATGTCTCATAGGGGAAGGTAATGTAGAACATGCAGAGTTATTATTTTCAGAATAACCAAAATTACCAGAGAAAACAGAATCAGGGACAATAATAGCAGTAGCAGATTTATCACAAACAGAAGCAGAATCAGAAATAATAGAATCAATGTTATCAGAATCAGAAACAGGTTTATCAGCATCAACAAAATCAGATTGATCGAAATCAGAAACAATAGAAACAACATATGCATAATCAGGAAATTGATCAGAAACAGAATATGCAGAAACAACATAATTATCACAACCAGAAATAGCAAATTTATCAGAATCAAAAGCAGAAGCAACACATGCAGATCTACCAGAATCGAGATTTTTAGCAAAATCAGAAATAGTACATGCAAAAACATATTTATCAGCACAGGTATATGCAGAATCAGAAAGAGCAAAATCAGCAGCAGTAGTGGAATCAGAAAAAGAATTAACAGCAGAATCATACTCAGAATCAGAAGCATGAAATTCAGATTTATCAGAATCAGTAAAATCAAGAACAACAAAATCATCAATTTGAGAAACAACATATGCATATTTAGTAGAAACATTAACACCATCTAGAAATTTCATAATCGCAGGAAATTCAGCTAGTATGTCAAAATGCACATCATCAACTAACATATCAAAGACATCTAAATAAAAGACATAATGTTCTTCTAATGGATGTTTCATGGCATCAAAGATATTGAATTGAACAATGTTATTACCAAATTCCATGGAAAGGGTACTAGCATGCACATCAATCTTAGTCTTAATAGTTTTCAAGAAAGGTCTACCTAAAATTAATGGAGGCTGGCTAGATGCAAATTCATCTTCTATGTTCAGAATGTAAAAATCTGCTGGAAAGATTAACTCATTTACCCTTACCAAAACATCCTCAAGCACTCCTACCAGATGAGTTTTACTCTGATTTACTAGCTGAATGATGATTTCAGTGGGCTTCAACTCTCCAATGTGCAAGGATTCAAAAACTAATTTAGGCATGACATTAATGGAGGCTCCCAAATCCATCATTGCATGAGTGAAGTGTTGGCTACCTATGATGCAAGGAATGGTGAATGTTTCAGGATCCATGCATTTCTGTGACATACTTGGCTGAATCATTGCAGGCACATTTCTGCCTATAATAATCTTCTCTGTATCCTTAAGTCTTCTCTTGTGAGTGCACATCTCCTTGAGAAATTTGGCATACTATGAAATCTGCTTGATTGCATCTAGGAGGGGGATATTGATTTCCACCTTCCTAAATGTCTCCAAGACTTCTCTTTCCATGTCAGCTTGCACTGCTTGCTTGGATTGTGTGACTCTATTTAGGAAGGGTAGTGGAATAGCCAAATCTGATTTTTCTTCACAATTCTTTTGTGCCACAAATTTTTGGTCTGAGCCACTTATTTTCTACTCAGGGTGCTACTACTTATGATGTGGAACTGGATGCTGAACTGGTTATTGCTCAGATTGCATCTCAGGTTGCATCTCAGGTTGCTTAGGACCATCAACTTCTCTGCCACTTCTCAAGGTAATGGCACTTACATTGCTTCTTGGGTTATTGACTGTTTGTGAAGGTAATTGGCTTGATCCTTGACTTTTCAGTTCATTAACAGTGGTTGCCAGCTACCCAATATGAGTTTGCAGGTTCTGAATTGTGGCATTGACATTTTGCTGGAACTGAATATTGGTTGAGGCCATCTGTTTCATCAAGTCTTCCAAGGATGGCTCGGTTAGAGTGGTTGCTGGACTAGGTAGCTGGAAGGGCTGTTGCATAGGTGGTAGCACAGGTTGTGCTTGCCTAAATGCAGGTGGTTAGTACTTGTTGTTATGGCTTGCAGCTTGGTATCTAAACTGTTGTTGCTGTTGCTACTGGTGGAACTATTGCTGCTGCCCAGAATTCCCATATCAGAGGTTAGGATGGTCTCTCCAGCCAAGGTTATAAGAACTCAAAAATGGATCATATCTTGGCTGTTAGGGTTGCTGGTATTGGGGTATACCTGGAAAAATGCCTGTTGCAGCAACAGGATAGGCTTGGTTCGCAGAATTCTCTTCTTGAAGGGTTGGACAAGCATCAGTAGGATGAGAAGGACAAGAACAAATTCCACAAATAGTAGCAACCATTTGCATAGGTGGTTGCTGTGCTACTGCTAACTGCCTCACCAAAGATGTCAACTCATCCAATCTATGCTCCATTCTCTGTTGATCTACATGAGACACTTGAACTTCATTGACTCCTCTGGTTGAGGTGATCATTTGAGTTCCAAACTACTGAGTGTTGTCTACCATGTTTGTTATCAAGTCTCTAGCAGCAACAGGGGTCTTATCCACCAAAGCTCCTCCACTAGCAACATCAATCATACTTTTCTCCATAGGCATCGACCCTTCATAAAAGTATTGGATCAACAATTGATCACTGAATTATTAGTGTGGACAACTTGAACACAACTTCTTGAACCTTTCGCAATACTCATACAAGGTTTCACCAGAAATCTGCCTGATGCTACAAATGTTTTTTTTAATTGCAGTAGCTTTGGAGGTAGGGAAAAATTTCTCTAAAAATAGCCTATTCATATCATTCGAGCAGTTCACAGAGCCAGGTGAGAGATAGTAAAGCCAGTCATTGGCTACATCAGCAAGGGAGAAGGGAAATGCCCTCAGCTTGATGTGTTCTTCATGGATGCCTTGAGGTCTTATGGTTGAGCACACAACATGGAATTCCTTGAGATGCTTATGAGGATCCTCACTTGCAAGTCCATGAAACTTAGGCAGCAAATAGATTAGTCTAAACTTTAGCTCAAAGTCAGCATCAATCTCAAGATAGTGGATGCATAATGGTTGATAAGTGACATCAGGGATAGCAAGCTCTTTAAGAGTTCTATTATGCATGTTATCAGCCATGGTTGCAGAATCACTTAAACTCTTAGATTCAATGATAGATTCAGTATCAGAATGAAATGAGGAATTAATTACTTGACTAACCCTACGAGCTCTTATCAATGCATGCAAAGTCCTATCAATCTCATGATCAAGATCAAGCAAATTAATAGAATCAGACCTAGTCATGCACTAATCAGGGCTAAAAGAGTGTCAGAAAGCCAAAAACTAAAAACCATGCAAATCTACACCACAAAAAAACTAGAAAAAAATAAAAAAACATATCAAATGATTTTTAAAAAATATGTGACCACCACAGAATGAAAACTATGATTTTTTAGAAAATTACCATGGAAAGAAAATATTTCAAAAATTGAAAAGTGGTCTAAACGATGGAATTTGGCCTAACGGAGCATAGTTAGGGTTGCCTACTTGGCTGAGTTATTTGGATTTTTCTCTATCAACTGGCCGAAATTCAGGTCATTATGACTTACCAAAATAATTACTGAAATTACTATTATATCTCTAATTTTCTCAAAACTCATATCAGATGATCGAATTTGGCTAAAATGCGAGTGGATGATCCCTAGGAGATCTCATTGCTCAAAATGGTGATTTAACTTTGGGGACGAAGTCTCAGCTCAAAACTCCACAGCCAAAATTGAACTAGTCTCTCCTGCCCTAGAAAAAATTAGAAAATAGAGAAAGAGTGCTAGTAGGGTATGAAACAGTGGTAGGCAGTTAGAAACATGTCCAAAATAAGTGAATGACACTTACAAGGAGGTCTTGCAATGCAATTAGCAATAAGGCTAGCAAAAGGATGGTTAACAACAATAAAATCCAATGAAACAGTAACTAACCAGCAGAATTGCAATGCACCAGGTAATTGGACAATTGTGTGAGTGTTGCAGCAGAATTATCACTTGTGTTATGTTATGCAATGCAATTGTAACAAAATCATGCAATATACAGGAACAGAATGCAATGCACAGTAACAAAATTCAATGGAATAGTAACCGAGCTTATGCAGCAGGATGCAGAATTATGCAATGTAGCAGTTGTGTGTGATTTGCAAGAGTTAGTAATGGACCTAAGGAAAAGTAACTAGTGCAGCAAAAATGCAATGTAATTAAAAAGCTATCACACAATGAATTCATGCAGAATAATGCAAAATGCAATTAGTACTGAGTAATGAAACACATCATTATGCAATCAGAATTATGTTAACATGCGAAAATGCAAAATGCAACAAGAAAGCAATGAAACTGTACTGAATAGAGATTATGTAGCAAAATGCACCTATCAATGCACCTATCAATGCAGCATAAATTGTGCAATCAGAGAAGCAATCAGTAGTAGAAAGCAGATCAGATCAGAATATACCAGAATACAGTAGCAATGGTCAAGAGTTGTGGATTGGTAGCTATCAGTAAAAACAAAAGTCAGTAAGTCAGTAATGGCACTAAAAATGATCAGGTTGCAGATCACAATGCTCGGCAACAGTGCCAAAATTTTGACGAGCGCCGAACTCACCAAAATTATAACCGAGTTATGCCTATGACTTGTAGCATAACATATAACACCGAATCGTCTCTCAATGATTTTGAAATGCAATTTGATCAAGTTAAGTTAAAATCAGGGGAAGGGTTTAGGCAAGATTAAGAAATAGAATTAACAATCAGAATTTGAATTAAAGGGTAAATCAGAATTAGGAAAGCAACCAATCTAAGAAACTTGTCTAAACTTGATTTTAATCCATCCTTGATTACTAAAGGTCCATTCAATTATTAATCAAGTCCTTAGTCTTAGACCACATCAAGATGCCTCTCAATGATCATGGATCTTCAACTAGAAATGCTTCTAGATTTCAATTAATTAAGGTTAGACAAAGTAAGCACTCATCCAAAACCGAAATCAACTTAAAAGCCAAGATCTAACCAAGTTAAACATTTCATCAAACACCTTCAATGTCTTGTTTAATCTTTGAGGTCATCTCTTTGTACATGATAATTAAGCAATTAACATATTAAAATTCCAATTAAGCAACCAGAATTAACAAAGAGAAGAAGAAGGAGAGACACTTGATTAATAGATGAACTTAAACATTAAAAACGAAATCTCAAGATTAACAACCAAGCATGTTCAATCTCTTGGATTGATCTAAAGGCTATACCCCTCCATAAGAAGGGGAGAACTCAGAAAATTAAAAAAAGGAAGAAGGAAGAAGAAAACGAAAATTAGAGAGAAGGAGGAGGAAGAGAGTTCTAGAGAGAAGAAAGAAAAATGACAAAATGAGAGGTGCCTCGGTTTCTGATTTACAACCCCCTAAACTAGCCCCCCATTTTGGCCTTACATAATTAAAAACTCATTAATTACAAAGTTGGGTCAGTTATAAACATTTGGGCCTAAACCCCATGCAATTTGGAGGTCAATAACTCAAGTTATGACCAAAACAACATCAAAGGGTTTCTAAACTCGTATTCTGACTTCCATGCAAAATTAGGCCCACTAGACATCTGATTGAGACTTCAAGCTCTTCATCAAAGTTGTAGAGATTCTTCTTAGCTTTCCTACAAGGTAAATTTCATATTTATCAAATATCTAGAGCTCAAGTTGTGGTCAAAATACAGAAATAATGTCAATGCTCAATAATGCTAAATAATTTAATTTGACCCAATTTGAGCCGAAACTCACAAAACATGACCAAACTCAATCAGTTAAGAATATGAAGAGTGAAAATGACTAAACATACGGGTTTATTAATGAAAAAAATATATGATTATCAAACATGTTTCTACTACATTTCATGAATATGACAAGCTTACAAGTCACAATTCATCCTATTTTGTATTTAGTAATGTACAAGATCCCACTTGCCTGGTGAACTTAGTACATAAAACATCCCCTCACTGAGGAACTAAATATACAACTTTTTCTCCACTCAAGTGAATCTAATGCAAGAGTTTGCAACACTTTGTTGCTTAAGTTCCTAGGTACCTTCCCAAGGCAATCCCTTACTCTCGGATATCCTAAGGCTTATACCTCTCACATACATACTAGATGGTCATTATCTTAATGAAAACCCCTAGTAACATCTTAAAACACACTAAAAATCATGTATAAGAGATCCTAATAAGTAGGAAACTTCATTTCAACAAGATTTATATCTTGATATTTTCTAGTTTGGTCACCTAAAAAGACTGATTTTCATGAATGCACCAAATGTACATCCTAACTTCTAAAATTTTGGATTTTTACAGGCAAATAGTCTTATCTCATATATTTCAAATGAAACAAAACATCACTTCATTTGACATAGTGTAGCTAAATGCAACAAAATGTAGAGGCTGAAACAAAGTGGCGTGGTATGGATTATGGTTAAAAATTGAGATAAAAAATTAGTTGTCAAGTTCCACAAAAAATATAAAAACTTTACAACCAATTGTAGTTAGTAAGAGCCGATCCACATAGAACCAAATCAATTGACACTATAAACCAATTCCTAATTTAAACTCTAAGAATAATAAACAGTAAAAAAAAGGGTTTTGTTTGTTAAAACTAAGAAAAGAAATTGAATTTAAAGCAACAACAGTAAACACGATTTGAATTACTAATTAAGAGATATTGGTTAACAGATAGAATCCACTACTAGATTTATATGATAATGCTAACCTGCATATCCTTTATACAAACATGATCAGTTATGTTCTCATGTGATTGTGAGATTAATTCTCTATTTTCCTTAAGTTTTGGTTAATTTAGCAACCGCTCAAATCAAACCATAATAATTAGTTAATTATAAAGCAACCACTCTTACACCTACCTAAACCAATCACACTAAGGTCTAATCACACATCGGGATTGAATTACTTAAATTATATGTTTCAATAGTCCTACTACCACAACAACGCATAACAATCTTAGTTTTACTAAGATGCGTCTCAAGAGTAAACTTACCTCTAAGGCAAAATTTACTCCTTACTCTGCCATCCTTAATTGGTTTCACTATGAGTAGGTTTCTGACAGTCATATCACTAAACATACTTCCTAATTTAGATGCGTTTCAAGAGTAAAATTACTCCTTACTCTGCCATCATTCATTCGTTTAGTAAGTCCATGACAATCATGTCATACTTCCCAAAAAAAAAAACTTTTTTTTTCCTTTTTTTCTGATTTTTTTGGTCAACTATCTTTCCCCTCAGTCAGATCACAACATTATCCTCAATGTTAAAATATAGATGAGTAAAGGATAGAAGATATTAGCTGTTGAAGAAATCTGACGCAAAGTACGGTAAATAAAATCAAAGGTAAAGAAAAGTTATAAACAAAGTATCAGATCAAACTTTCATTTCAAGCACCTTCGTTCACTGCTTCCTGCTGACCAATCTATCCGAGCTATTGCTGGGTTAGGTTTATAAACAAAAGCTTCTAATTTATCAATCAACTCATCAATAGTGGAAGTAAAGATAAGAAGTTGTCTTGCCAAAAGTGAGATAAATTTATGTTCAACAACATGGTCAAGAAATGATAACAAAAGATCAAGAAAATTATTTACATTCAACAAACCTATGGGTTTATGGTGGATGTTCAGTTGGGCCCAAGAGACAATTTGAAAAATTTCTTCTAAAGTACCAAAATCATCTGGTAAGGGAATGAATGCATCAGAGTTATCAAGCATTACCTTTATTCGTTCATGCATAGATGATACCTTAAGTTCCTCCCCAATTGTCTTTCCAGTGATGTTTTGTTGAGTGAAAGGTTCAGGAATGACACCTAAAACCTAACTGCCTCCCATATATGTAGCAAGTGATACAACCCCCATTAACCCACAATGACCTCCCCTATATACAAGACGAATATTTCTCGTAGCAAGTGATCGACCAAGAGTGGTAGCTACGTTTATAAACTCTAAACCCTTCCCATACTTAGACCCATAAAATATACATCTATTTTTAAGTTGACAAACATAAACATCTTCTATTTCTATACTCACATTTCTCTTTGAATGATTCTGAGTTAGAGGAAAGTAGAGAAAATGAAGTGTTTAAAATAGAAATAGAATGGAAATGGTAATAATAGCACCTATAAGGGTAGGTTGGCTGTTGTTAGAAAAGTTTGAAATTAAGAAACACAAATTTTTTTTTTTTTGTTTTTTCTTTGTTTTTGTTTTTGTTTTTTTGTTTTTGTTTTATTTTACTTCAAGAAAACCATCAGGGTAAAGAAGTCTAGAAACCCCTGAAGGACCCTGCTCAAAGGATCGTCTGTCCTAAACTAAAATACAACAAAATCATACAAAGATAAAAAGAAATAATAACAAATGATGACATACCTTTATGTATAGTTTTCATGGCTTATGTTTATACTGTGCGTCATGAGTGCAGTAGTGACATATCTTTATACTGCATGTCACCAGTGCAGTAGACACTCACGTCCATTTATTCGAAGAAAGGAGAAAGAAGAAACCATCGTGGGTTTTTATCCTAGGTCTGGTACCTAGAGAGCTCACACTTGGGCTCGTAACATCAACAAAGATGCTAAAATCTAAAATGTATAATGTTCAAGATCTAGAACATCCCATCCCAGGGCGCTGAGAGCCCCTTCTAATAAAAAAGAGGATCAAGCTCAGATGCTTGATACGCTTTACTAGTCGTGGGTTACTTCTCACTAATAACCAGAGTGGGACGCTTCTGCCTGTTCATCAATTCCATAGTGCCTAGATGGTAAACATTGGATTATGGAGTGCGGTTCTCTAAAGAGCATGGTACACGAACCTTTTCTAAGGACTAGCGTGCAAAGGTCCACTCGAGTTAATGGCAGGTTAGCCAAAGGCTGGGGCTCCACAACTAATTAAAGTTATGGTACTCCTTCTGGATCGCCCTTGTTTAATTTTTTTTCTTTTTTTTTCTTTTTTTAAAGAAAACATAAAAAGAAGAAGATAATATGTACAAATTATTGTGGATATGGCTCACATCTGCCTCTAGTTTCACATCCAGTAACAACTTAAACGCCTTCTAGTGAGTCGAGGATAAGCTTCCCATCCAATTTTCTTATAAATTAGCAAATAGGGTCTTTTGGAGTAAGATTCCCAAGACTATTATTTTTCTTCATCCTTGAAGAGCTTCTATAAATTAAGAAGTTCACGATGCACAAATCCACAAGAATGCGTCTCAAGAGTCAATAAGATATCATATAATGACTCCTTACTCAGTCCATTCTTAATGAAGAAAATTTTATCTTATCTGTTTGCAGAAACCATCCCTAAAGAACGACATTGCTTGTTACAATTCCATCGTGCACATTTATGCTAGACTTGTAACATTTTTGCTCTTCTCCTTTTAGAATATGAACTTCTTCCAAGACCTGACATGTATGAGTCAAATGAAATTGAAGACTCAGTTGCTAGTCTGACTTTTGCTTCAATTATCCAGCCTACATCTTTTGGTATATCCTTGTGCATTAACAGTCTCAATCTTTTATATCTAACTTTGTAGATTTTTGTCAGAGCATTTTGAGGGAGGGAAGAAAAATGTTTTCTCTGGTTTGAAAGAATGTCATCCATTTTAAAGGAGAAGGAATTAGTTTTTTTAGGAAACTGAAAAACAAACTGACTCGAGAGCCATGGAGTACCGTTATTTGCCACTTAATCGGCAACACAAAGAACTGCAAAAGGAAAGCAACAAAATTAGAATAAATTCTATTCATAACAAAGATCAGAAAGAGAGATGAATTCTATCTTATCAACTTGGTTTTCCAGAAATGGTTTGAGTCTTTGTCCATTTACTTTAAACACATTACCATTTCTAGGATTCTTAATGTCTATGGCCCCATGAGGATACACATGTTTAACAACAAAAGGACCACTCCACCTAGATCTCAATTTTCTAGGGAATAGGTGTAGACGAGAATTATAAAGCAGAACTTTTTGACCAATTTCAAAACATTTTCTCAAAATTGACTTGTCATGAAAAGCTTTTGTTCTAACTTTATAAATCTTTGAGTTTTCATATGCATCATTTCTTAATTCCTCAAGTTCATTTAATTGCAATTTACGTATCTTGCAAGCATCATCAAGGTTTAGGTTGAAAGCTTTAATGGCCCAAAATGCTTTATGTTCCAATTCTACAAGCAAGTGATAAGGTTTTCCATAGACTAACCGATAGGGTGACATACCCAAGGATGTTTTGAAAGCAGTACGGTATGCCCAAAGTGCATCGTTTAGTCTTAAAGACTAATCTTTACGATTTGGGTTAACCGTTTTTTTCAAAATTTGTTTAATCTCCCTATTTGTCAATTCAACTTGTCCATTTGTCTGAGGGTGATAAGAGGTGGCAATTTTGTGTATAATATCATATTTCTTCATTAAAGATTCAAATGGTTTATTGCAAAATATGTGTTCCCCCATCACTGATGCTAGCTCGAGGGATTCCAAATTGACACAAGACATTTTCTTTTAAAAATTTGAGAACAGTTTTATGATCATTGTGTCAGCATGAAATCGCCTCAATGCATTTTGAGACATAATCAACTGCAACCAAAATATATACAAATCCAAATGAGGATGAGAATGAGCCCATGAAATTAATTCCCCAACAATAAAAAATTTCAATTACAAGGATAGGGTTCAGAGGCATCATATTTCTTTTTGAAATGGAGCCTAATTTCTGACAGTTTTCACAACTTTTGCAATAAATATAGCAATCCTTAAATAAAGTGGGCCAATAAAATCAGCACCGCAAGATTTTCACAGCTATTTTCTTTGAACAAAAGTGACCTCCATATGCTTCTGAGTGACAAAATTTAATGACACTACCTACCTCACTATCGGGCACACATCTCCGAAAGATTTGGTCATGACAATATTTAAATAAGTATGGGTCATCCCAATAAAAAATTTTCACCTCTGTAAAAAATTTTCTTCTATCTTGCTGCGTCCATTAAGGCGGTATCTTTCCTGTTACAAGAAAGTTGAATATGTTAGCAAACTAAGGCATGGAATTGACAAAAAATAAAAATTCATCAGGAAAAGAATCATTGATGGGGGTGTTATCAAAAGGTGAGCCTGTTGTAAGTCTGGACAAATAATTAACGACAACATTTTCGACTCATTTCTTATCTTTTATTGTGATGTTGAATTCTTGAAGCTACAAGATCTACCGTATCAATCTTAGTTTGGCATCCTGCTTAAACATCAAATATCTAACAACAACATGATCGGTGAAAATCACAATAGAAGAACCAATTAAATAAGATCAAAATTGGTCCAGTGCAAATATTACAGCAAGTAGTTCTTTTTTAATAGTGGTGTAATTCATTCGTGCACTATTTAAAGTTCTACTTGCATAACAAATCACATGAGGCTTACCTTCCTTTCTTTGGCCTAAAACAGCGCCCATAGCAAAATCACTAGCATCACACATCAACTCAAAAGGCAAAGACCAGTCAGGAGATTGCATGATAGGAGCAAATATTAAAAGATGAATTAATTTTTCAAAAGATTTTTGACATTCTTGAGTCCAATCAAATGATGCATCTTTCAATAGAAGATTACATACTGGTCTAGATATGGTGCTAAAGTCCTTAATGAATCTTCTGTAAAACCCTGCATGTCCTAAAAAAGAACGAACTTCTCTAACTGTTTTTGGGGAAGGCAAATGGGCAATTAATTCAACTTTGGCCTTATCAACTTCAATTCCTTTAGAAGATATCACATGACCTAACACTATTCCTGAGGTAACCATGTAATGACATTTTTCTCAATTTAGCACAAATCCTTTTTCTTCACAACTTTTAAGAACTTTTTCCAAATTATCAAGACAATTTTTAAAAGAATTTCTAAAAACTATCTGATCATCCATGAAAACCTCTAAATAATGCTCAATCATATCACTAAAAATACTTAGCATGCATCTTTGGAATGTTGCTAGAGCATTACAAAGGCTAAAAGGCATCCTTCTATATACAGAAGTACCAAAGGGGCATGTAAAAGTGGTTTTTTCTTGATCTTCCAATGCTATTAGTATTTGATTATAACCTGAATCACCATCAAGAAAATAGTAGTATAGATGTCCTACTACCCTTTCTAGAATTTGATCAAGAAATGTCTAGGGAAAATGATCTTTCCTAGTAGTAGTATTAAATTTTCTAAAATCAATACATATACGCCAGCTAGAAGAGACTTGCATAGGTATTAATCCACCTTCATCATTTTCAACCATTGTTATTCTAGATTTCTTAGGCACAACTTGTGTAGGGCTTACCCACTTGCTATCAGAGATAGGATAGATAATTCCAACATCAAGCAATTTAAGGACTTCAGCTCTAACTACCTCTTTCATATGTGGATTTAATCTTCTTTGAGATTGTTGAGATGTTTTAGCATTATCCTCTAAATGTATTCTATGTGTACATATTAATGGATTAATGCCTTTTATGTCCTTTAATGTCCATCCAATTGCACTTTTATGCCTTTTAAGTACTTCTGTTAACATACCTTCTTGTTCTTTAGTAAGAGACGAGGAAATTACCACTGGAAAGCTTTACTCTTTTCCCAAAAATATGTACTTCAACCTAGCAGGTAATGACTTTAGTTCGGGTGTGGGTACTTCTTCATGGGCATTATCATTTATGGGTTTTAGCTCTTCAAATCTCGGCTTCCATCCCTTGTACTCCATTACCTATGTACAATCAAGAAAAGAGCATATTTCAGGGATATCATCATTTAATTGCATGCCTGAATCAAATGAATTGACTAAACAAATTTCTAATGGGTCAGAAGAACTCCTTGTTTGAAGATGATCATCTACGATGGCGTCAATTCCTTCAACTTCCTCTTTTTCATCAAGGACTTCCCGTGGTTGCTCGCACATGTTAAAAACATTGAGCTCTAGTGTCATGTTTCCAAATGTTAGCTTCACCACTCCATTTCTGCAATTTATTAAAGCATTAGATGTAGCTAAAAATGGACAGCCTAAAATAACAAGAATTGACTTGCAACTATCAACCGTAGGTTCAGTATCCAAGACAATAAAATCAACAGGATATATGAATTTATCAACTTGCACCAACACATCTTCCATTATTCCTCTTAGAATTTTAATTGATCTATCAACAAGTAGAATAGTTATAGAAGTTAGTTTTAACTCACCCAAGTTGAGTTGCTGATAAACTGAATATGGAAGCAAATTGACACTAGCACCAAGATCAAGTAAAGCTTTTTCAATTTTATGTTCTTCAATAATGAATGAAACTGTAGGACAACCGGGGTCTTTATATTTCAACGCATTATTATTTTGAAGAATGGACCTTACTTGTTTAGCCAAAAAGGCTTTCTTTTTCATATTTAGTTTTCTTTTAATAGTGCACAAGTCCATCAAATATTTGGCATAAGAGGAATATTGACCTTCACTTATTTCAAAAGTTCAAAAATTTTAGTGTTATGGTTCAATTTCCTTGAATTGTTTAATGCTTGAGGAAATGGGGGTGAAAGTGAGAGTTTGGTCTCCTTTTGGTCAACTTCTTCATTTTCTTGGGGAATTGGTTCATCATTTTTCTCACAAGGTTTGAGAATTTGTTTTTCAACAACCTTTCCACTCCAAAGAGTTATCATTGACTTGACTTAATCCATTTGTTGGTTTTCTGAACTCCTCTCACTTAGACTGTACTAACCCTTGGGATTTGGTTGAGGTTGAGAAGGAAATTTTCCTTTCTCGTGAATAGTGAGTTCAGAAGAAAGTTTAGGAAAAGTTTCATTTATATCAGTCATGGTATGATTGTTTTGTTTATTAACGGCATCTTGCTTTTCTATGAATGCATGCAGTGTTTCTTCAAGATTTTTCCTATATGGTGGGACATAAGGTGTATATCCTTGAGAACTTTGAGAGTCTTGTTGTTCCTGAGGAGGTGGTGGTTGCACAAATTGTGACTGATTATTATTCCTCCAGCTGAAGTTCGGGTGATTTCTCTATCCCGGATTGTATGTATCTGAAAAAGAAGAAGTAAATGACTTTTTAAAATTATTCATTGCGCATTTACTTGCGCATGTACAACTTCTTTAAAAACAGGAATCTTAGGATATTCATATGTTGAGTGTCCTAAGTCATCACAAATGCCACACATTTCTTCATTTTGCACAGATTTGATTTCTTTTGCTTTTCTTAATTCCATGGCTTCAACCTTTCTAGCCAAACTGGCAAACCTAGCAATTAGATCTTCCTCTTGACAAAGGTAATGTTTTCCTTTATTAGCACTTACAAGGTTAGATCTAATTGAATTTTCAGAAGGGTCAGTACTATGCCAAGATTGAGAATTTTCAGCCAATTGGTTTAAATAGTCTAAAGCTTCATCAGGTTCTTTATCAAGAAACTCACCATTGCACATTCTTTCCACAAATTGTTTAGTTTCAGGTATTAAACCTTCATAAAAGAAGCTTATAGTGTGCCATATTTTAAAACCATGATGTGGGCAAGAATTCAACAAATCTTTAAACTGTTCCCAACATTGAAAATATGCGTTTAGAGTTTGTAAGCGCAACTATCACTCTTGGTCGATGACTTGCTGCGAGAAATATTCATCTTGTATATGGGGGAGGCTGCCGTGGGTTAATGGGAGTTGTATCACTTGCTGCATATATGGGAGGCAGTCAGGTTTTAGGTGTCATTTCAGGACCTTTCACTCAACAGAACATCACTGAAAAGACAATTGGGAAGGAACTTAAGGTATAATCTATGCATAAATGAATGAAGATAATGTTTGACAGTTCTGTTGCATTCATTGTCTTACCAGGTGATTTTGGTACTTTGAAAGAATTTTTTCAAATTGTCTCTTGGGCCCAGCTAAACATCTACCATAAACCCATAGGTTTGTTGAATGTAAATAATTTCTTTGATCTTTTGATATCTTTTCTTGACTATGCTGTGGAATAGAAATTCATCACACCTTCGATAAGACAACTTCTTATCTTTGCTTCCACTATTGATGAGTTGATTGATAAATTAGAAGCTATTGTTTATAAACCTGATCCAGCAATAGCTCAGATAGATTGGTCAACAGGAAGCAGTGAGGGAAACAACTTGAAACGAAAGTTTGATCTGACACTTCGTTTATAACTTTTCTTTACCTTTGATTTTATTTATTGTACTTTGTGTCAGATTTCTCCAACAGGTAATATCATCTATCCTTTACTCATCTATATTTTAACATTAAGCACAATGTTGTGATTTGGTTAGGGGGAAGGATAGTTGACCAAAAAATAAAAATAAAAGAATTTTTTTTTGAAGTAAGATATGATTGTCATGGACTTACTAAACCAATGAATGATGGCAGAATAAAGAGGAATTTTACTCCTGAGATGCATCTAAATTGAGAAGTATGTTTAGTGATATGATTGTCAGAAACCTATTCGTAGTAAAACCAATTAAGGATGGCAGGGTAAGGAGTAAATTTTACCTTGGAGGTAAGTTTACTCTTGAGACGCATCTTAGTGGAGGAAATAATTTTTTTTGTAGAAGTAGCAAATAGATTCTTGGATCTTAGCATAAATTGTCTTCTTTCTTAAAAATCACAAGCTTGGATATGAATGTTGATATGGTGGATTGAGAATGATAGAAATATGCCTTATGAGATTTTGAGCCGATTGATGAATGGATTGAATATATATACCATTGACGAGTGCCGAACTCAGTCAAAATTATAACCGAAGTTATTAACTAAGTTTGCAGTATAGTGAACAACACCGGATTGTCTCCTCAAGGATCGTAAATGCAATTTTATCAAATTAAGTTAAGTTAGAAAGGGGGGGTTTTGATTGTTCAAGGATTACAATGACAAGATCTGAAGAAAAATAACAATTAAAAGAACAGTCAATTCCGAAATCTATCCGAGATTGAGTGGATTCAATCATAGACCTTTCAACAAACACCTGAAATACATTTGAATGGTTAACTTGGATCTAACCGAGATCTCTGCATCAGATCCAGAATTCATACTAGACAATCGTCCAGAATTCAATTGACAAGTGATAAACACAAATCTACAATCGCACCATTCATGTAAATATATGTCAATTTAAGCACCGAATTCAATTAACCTAGACACAAATCAGTAACCTAACCTCTTCAATTACGTGATTAGTTTAGATCAATCAGTTCTAAGTTTCATCACAAATCTCAATCTTCGTTATGTGATTAATTCAGATCAATCGCTTCTAAATTTCATCACAATACTTAATCTTAAACCAAGATCAAATCAGATCAAACATAAACAGAATCACCATTCATGCATTCAAGATCAAGAGAACAGAAGAAGAAGAGAAGAGGAATTCAAATATAAATCAAATACATTACATAACCAAGGTCTCAAGAATCTAAGCCACAATCTCTTCAAGAGTCCCGAATTGACTAGAAGTGACTTAGCTCTCCATTATAATGAAGGAAAAATATACAAGAACTATGAAAAGCTATCTCTAACACCAAGTGTCTTCCTAGAGCTCTCCATACCCAGCCTTTTATAGAGGATTAGGAGTAGTAGGTGGATGAGTAGGTGAGATTAGTAGGTGGAATTAGTAGGTGGATGCGTAGGTGAGATTAGTAGGTGAGATTAGTAGGTGAGCTTCCTTGTCTCCGAAATTATTTATTGCTGAACTCATTGATTTCGTCATTTCCAAGCCAAGTGGTCTTCATGAAAGTTCTATAAAATTCTCTAAGCTTTCCAATGGCTTTGGAAGCACCCAAAAAATCGTCCTACATCCCAAGATATGACTCAATTACTACAGACTGTTCAGGACTAGTTTCAGCACCTCTGTTTTGACTTTCAGACCCAATATCACCATCAAGGATCCTGAATCAAGTTTTGTGTTTGTCATGAAAGTTGTACATATGGGTCTTAACTTTCAGATTACAAATTTTCATCCCATTTTATAAACCCAAACTCGAATTATGTTCTGGTTACTACACACTGTTCGGGTTCCAGTCACAAAACCCGTATTCTGACTTCCATGCCCAATTAGCTCCACTAGATGTCTGAAATTGTCTTTGAGCTCTTCATCAAAGTTGTAGAGCTCTCTCTTATCTTTCCTACAAGGTAAAATTCATAATTATCAGACATTTAGAACTCAAGATATGGCCAAAATACAGAAATAGTGAAAGACCCAAATAATGCTGAAAAAATCGATTAAGTCCGATTCGAGTTCAAACTTACAAAACATAATCAAATTCAATCAATTAAGTACATGAAGAGTGTAAATGACTAATAATGAGAGTTTATTAATGTATAAAATATATGATTATCAGATTCTCCCACACTTAGCTTTTTGCACTCCTGGGCAAAACATAAAAAACTAAAGTTAGAAGACAAAGACAAACGACACAAACTTAAAAGCTAAAAACTTTAAAGGACTCAATGAAGCAAGAAGAGCAACAAGAAATTCACGGGATCAAAGCATAAATGAGGTAACATTTCTTTACATCACAAACCAACAAGCAAGGAAACTTCCGTTAAAAAGAATGAATTAAGAATGATAGATCCTCACAAGATTCCCTCTTAATCTCTCAAGTGTTTAAAAGGTAGGTATTTCACTCAATTCAACCCATGAAAATTGTACTACCATAAGCTTGCTTATCTTCTACTTCTCCACTACTCAAAACACATGCACACACAAATCATGAGGACTTTATTTAAGGTTGTAGTGAGGTCAAGGAAACAGAAGAGGATAAAATGGATATGAGAGGATAAATACCAAAGAGAATAAAAGCAAATGAGAGCTGAGTTCAAATAACAAGCATAAAAGTTCATCCCAACTCTAATGTATATCCCTTTACATATTCATTTCCCAATCCTTTTCTTTTTTTTTCTATTTTTTTTTTTGCACTCTTTCCTTTTTCAACAACTATTTTGCACACACACCCCCACACTTGTTCAAAAACTCATCCATTAACCAAGATAATGTTCTTTTATTCCCTAAGGTAAAGTAGGAACACGATTTTTCATTTAAGGCACATAATGAGATAGAAACAAGGAATAGTCAAATAAGCTCAAAGTGGTTAAGCAAAAGAAAATATACAAGGTTGTCAGGAATCAGAGAATTTTCAAGAAGTCAAAAGAGTGCTTGATATCATATTGAAAACAAGGTTGGCTATTTGGTTAAACTAGCTAATTAAGAAAGAGGGCCTCAATCATGTTCATGCATGCAAGTGAAATATAACCTCAAAAAGAATCAAAGCAAGTTCTAGAGTGGTCATTAACATGAGTGAAAATCACACAAGAAAGAAGAGAATGACATAAATGTTGAATCCATCCATTAGGCTCAAAATCTCACAAGGTATGCATCCATCAAACTCAATTCATCAATTCAATCATCCATCACCAAGCATATCAGTTCAAGAAGGGAGAAAAGTTATTCAATCATGCAATGAACCCCTTTTTTTTTTCTTTTTTTTTTTATTTACAAAAAGAACATGTTGAAATCTCTCCCCCACGCTTAATATAACATTGCCTTCAATGTGAAAGAGAGATATAGAAAAGAGCAACACAACCTGATAAGAAGTGAATCAACGCCAAGCGTAAAAGAAACACACCGTCGATCTGCATCGACCACGAAAAGAAATCAAACAATAAAACTTTAGTACTAATTAGTTACTACCTAAAAACTCCTTACTCGCCACCAATTAAGATGCGTCTCAAGAGTAAAATTACTCCTTACTCTGCCATTACTAATTGGTTTAATAAGTACATGACAATCATATCATACTTTTCAAACAAAACAACAAATTTTTTTTTTATTTTTTTTATTTTTTTTTATTTTTTATTTTTTTTTATTTTTTTTTATTTTTTTTTTTTTTTTTTTTGGGTCAACTATCCTTCCCCCCAACTGGATCACAACATTGTCCTCAATGTTAAAATATAGATGAGTAAATGATAGAAGACATTACCTATTGGAGAAAGCTGACACAAATTTAAACAGAAACAAAGCACAATAAAATCAAACCCATTAAAGATGAAGTCGCAGATCTGGCTTTTGTTTCTTGTTACTTCCTTCGCTGCTTCCTGTTGACCAATCAATCTGAGCTAATACCTGATCAGGTACATACTCAAAAGTTTCTAATTTATCAATGAGCTCATCAATAGTGGAGGCAGAGATAAGAAGTTGTCTTGCCGAAGGAGTGATAAATTTCTGTTCCACAGCTTTGTCAAGAAAAGATAACAAAAGATCAAAGAAATTATTAACATTCAACAAACCAATGGGTCTATGGTGGATGTTCAATTCGGCCCAAGAGACAATTTGAAAAATATCTTCCAAAGTACCAAAACCACCAGGTAAGACAAGAAATGCATCAGAATTGTCAACCATTGTTTTCATTCGTCTATGCATAGATGTTACCTGAATTTCTTCTCCAACTGTCCTTCTAGTGATGTTATTTTCAGTTAAAGGTTTAGGAATAACACCTAAAACCTGACTGCCTCCTAAAAAGGCAGCAAGTGATACAGCCCCCATTAATCCACGACAACCTCCCCCATATACAAGATGAATATTCCTCGCAGCAAGTGATCGACCAAGAGTGCTAGCTGCGTTTACAAACTCTAATCCCTTCCCATAGCTCGACCCACAAAAAACAAGACATTTTTGAGGTTTCGAATAGAAGGCCCCATTCTATACTCTTCCTCCCTTTGAGTGTTTCTGAGTTTGAAGGAAAATGAAGAAAATGGAGTGTTTAAATAAGAAAAAGAATGGAAAGAGAAATAATTGCACCTATAAGGGTAGGTTGGCTGTTGTCAGAAAAGGTTGAAATTAAGAGACATAGAATCTTTTTTTTTTTACTTCAAGAAAACCATCAAGGTAAAGAAGTCTAGAAACCCCGAAGGATCCTGCTCAAAGGATCGTCTGTACAAAAATCAAAATACAACAAAATGATACAAAGATAAAAGAAATAGAAAATGATGACATACCTGTATATACAGTTTCCATGGCGTATCTTTATACGGCGCGTCATGAGTGCAGTAGACATCACGTCCGTTTTTTTTTGTTTTGGTTTTTTTTTTTTGGTGAAATTGTTAGAAAAACTTGATGAAAGATGAGTGTATACTTACTTAAGATTGGGATGGAGGTAGTCTGCTCTTTCGGCTTTGTGCTAAAGCATTGTTGACCAGTATTCGACCCATTCAAGACAAGCGCAACATAGGGCTCCCAAAAGGGACAAGTGGCCATAATACGACTGGCTGCCTCACATGTGGGATGCAATCTACCTTCTTTGTTTTTCAATTAAGAAGGCTGGATCAGGATGCATGCATTTCCCCATTCACGGTTTGTGTTACCAAAGCCAACCTTAAGACGTATACATAAATATTTTTTTTTTGTTTTTGTTTTTTGTTTTTATTTTTTTTTGAAAGATGACATGAAGGAGAAGAAGAGGATGATATGTACAGATTGTTTGTGGATGTGGCTCACATCCGCTCTCAGTTTAACGTCCAAGAACGACTTAAACGTCTTCTATGAGTCGAGGATAAGCTTCCCATCCAATTTTCTTATAAATTGGCAAACAGGGTCTTTTAGAGTCGATTCCCAAGTCTCGTAGCGTTTTACTTCATCCTTGAAGAGATTCCACAATTTAAGAATTTCACGATGCACCAATCCACAAGAATGCGTCTCAAGAGTCAATAAGATATTATCTAATGACTCCTTACTCGATCCATTCTTAATGAAGAAAATTTTGTCTTCTCTATTTGCGAAACCATCCCCAAAGTACGACATCGCTTGTTACAGCTCCATCGTCCACATTTGTGACAGACTTGTAACTTTTTTGCTCTTCTCCTTTTAGAATATGAACTTCTTCCAAGACCGGGCATATATGAGTCAAATGAAATTGAGGACTCACCAAGCTAATCGGACATTTGCTTCAATTATCCAAATACATCTTCTGCATACCCTTGTGCATTAACAAATCTCAATCTCTCACATCGAACTTTGTAGATTTTTCTCGAGCATTTTGAGGAAGAGAAGGAAAATATTTTTTCGTGTTTGAAAGAATGACATCCATTTTGAAGGAGAAGAAGGGTTCGGTTATTTTGGAAAATCGAAGAATAAACCGACTCAAGAGTCACGGAGTACCGTATCCGCCACTTAACCTAAGCAACACAAAGAACTCAAGAACTTGGTTTTCCAGGAATGGTTGAGTCTTTGTCCATTAACTTAAGCGCAGTACCATTCCTAGGATCCTCAATATCTATGTCCCCAGAGGATACACGTGTCTGACAACAAAAGAACCGCGCCACCTAGATCTCAATTTTCCAAGGAGTAGGTGCAGATGATAATCTCAAAGCAGAACTTTTTTTGACCAATTTCTGCAGCTTTTGCAAAAGGTGTAACAGACCTTTAATAAAGTAGGCCAATAAAATCCATACTGCAAGATTTTTGCAGTTGTTGTCGCTGAAGAAAAAATGACCTCCACATACTTCTGAGTGATACTACCTACCTCATTGTCGAGCACACAACTGTTTTTTTTTTCTTTTTTCTTTTATTCATAATGCGGATGGAGAAGGTTCATCACCTCCACTTCTGCATGCTCTGGAAGTTCATGATACTGTTTGAGGCGGTGTCCATTTACGATGAAAGCTTTGGCAGTGACCTCACTTTTAATCTGAACAGCACCAGAAGGAAAAACATTAGTAACAATAAATGGTCCATCCCATCTAGACCTTAATTTTCCAGGCATGAGTCGGAGGCGGGAGTTATAGAGGAGAACTTTTTGACCAATCTCAAATGTTTTCCTCAGAATCAACTTATCATGGAAGGCTTTGGTCTTCTCCTTATAAAGTTTGGAACTTTCATAAGCCTCCAAGCGGATCTCCTCCAATTGCTGCAGCTGCAGCTTCCTCTCCATACTTGCTTGATCTAGGTCCAAGTTGCACCTTTTCACCACCCAGAATGCTCGATGCTCAATTTCCACCGGCAGCTGGCATGCTTTTCCAAAAACAATTCGATACGGAGACATCCCGATTGGTGTCTTATAAGCAGTCCGGTAAGCCCATAAAGCATCCTCAAGCCTCTTGCTCTAGTCCTTTCTGTTAGGTTGAACTGTCTTCTGGAGTATCTGCTTAATTTCTCTGTTGGAGACCTCGGCTTGCCCATTGGTTTGGGGGTGGTAGGGTGTAGAAACCTTGTGTTGGACTCCATACTTCTTCATCAAAGCCTCCATGCTTCGATTGCAAAAATGTGAACCTTGATCACTAATGATGGCTCTCGACTTCAAACCTACGTAAAATCAGTGATCTAATAAAATCCACAACAACTTTAGAATCATCAGTCCAAGTGGCCTTAGCCTCCACCCATTTAGATACATAATCCACAGCAAGCAGAATGTAAACAAAACCAAATGATACATGGAAAGGACCCATAAAGTCAATACCCCAAACATCAAAAATCTCACAGAATAATAAGTTTTCTGGGGCATTTCATTCCTACGAGAAGTATTCCCTGTTCTCTGGCATTGATCACAAGATTTGTAAAACATATATGCATCATGAAATAGATTGGGCCAATATAATCCAGAGTCTAAAACTTTCCTAGCAGTCCGTTGAGGACCGAAGTGGCCGCCACATGCAAGTTTATGACAAAAGCTAAGAATGGAATGGAATTCATCATCAGGCACACATCTCCTAATTACTTGGTCACTGCAAAATCTCCATAAGTAAGGATCATCCCACACATAATACTTTGACTCACTTTTCAATTTATCAATCTTAGCCTTAGTGAAATGTGCAGGTATTGCGTTAGCAACCAAGAAATTAATCAAATCAAAGAAACCAAGGGATGTTGCCTTGCAGCCTTGAAAAGCCGCTCATCATGGAAAACATCATGGATGGGAAAAACATCCGCCTCCCTTTCAATTCGACTCAAGTGATCGGCCACCAAATTCTCCGCTCCACTCTTGTCACGGATCTCAATATCAAACTCCTGGAGGAGCAACATCCACCTAATCAACCGGGGCTTGGCATTGGGCTTCTTCAGGAGAAACTTTAATGCTGCATGATTTGAAAACACAACCACTCTAGAACCAAGCAAATATGATCGAAATTTATCTAAAGCAAAAACAATTGCTAAAAGTTCCTTTTCAGTTGTGGTGTAGTTGATTTGTGCAGGATCTAAAGTTCTCGAAGCATAGGAAATGACATGAGATACTTTACCGACCCTTTGTGCAAGAACAGCTCCCAATGCATAATTAGAGGCATCACACATCACTCAAATGGAAGTGTCCAATCCGGTGGTTGGATGATAGGTGTACCGTCAATGCCTGCTTCAATTGATTAAAGGCATCCTGGCACTTCTTGTCAAAGTGGAACTCCACATCTTTTTGCAGAAGTTGGATAGCGGAAGTGCAATTTTGCTGAAATCCTTTATTAACCGCCGGTAGAAACCCTGCATGACCAAGGAAAGAACGAATCTCCCGCACGCATGTGGGGTAAGATAGTCATGAAATAACATCTATTTTTGCAGGATCTACCTCAATACCCTCACGAGATATCACATGCCCTAAGACTATACCTTGTTCTATCATGAAATGACATTTCTCAAAATTTAGAACGAGGTTAGTCTCAATGCATCTATGCAAGACCTGAGCCAGACTATCTAAACAGGAATCAAAGGAAGATCCATAGACAGTAAAATCATCCATAAATACGTCCATGCAATTTTCTAAAAATCGAGAAAAGATACTTACCATACACCTCGAAAGGTGCCCGGAGCATTGCACGCACCAAAGGGCATCCTCCTCGTATGCAAATGTGCCAAATGGACAAGTGAAAGTAGTCTTCTCTTGGTCTTCTGGGGCTATATGAATCTAAAAATAGTCCGAATATCCATCCAGGAAACAATAATGTGACTTGCCAGCTAACCGCTCTAACACCTGATCAATGAAGGGCAGCGGGAAATGATCCTTTCTGGTAGCCTGGTTAAGCCGCCTATAATCAATGCAAACTCGCCAACTATTTTGAACTCGTGTGGGCACAAGCTCATTGTTCGATTCGCAACCACCGTGACCCCGCATTTTCTTGGAACCACTTGCACCTGGCTCACCCATTGACCGTCGGATATGGGATAAATAATGCCACTAGAAGCGACTTTGTAACTTCCTTTTTCACCACATCTAGAATCGGGGGATTTAGTCTCCTTTGGGGCTCATCTAACTGGTTTGATCCCTTCTTCCAATAAAATCTTATGCATGCATGTAGAGGGACTAATACCAGAATATCTGCAAGAGTCCATCCGATGGCTTGCCTATTCGCCTCAAAATCTGCAGTAATTTTTCTTCTTGATCGTGTTGTAGGTTTTTAGCAATGATCACTAGAAGTGTCTCACCATCTCCCAAATATGCATATTTAAGATGGTCTCGGTAAAGTCTTCAACTCCAAAGATGGAGGTTGCACAAATGGAAGGTAACAAGTGATCTGAAACAACTATCTCAAAGAACATTAATTTCAGCATGGTACTGACTCTCATTCTCAATTGTTGTATCATCAGCAGCTATATCATTACTCATAACAGAACAAATCTCAGCACATGCAGCACATGTTTCAACATCACAAGTAGCACATGTATCACAAGAAACAGAACCAAGATAGTCAACAATATCAGGGAATTCAACATATAAATCAGTATAGACATCATCAACTAGTATCTCAATCACATCAACATGAAAAACAAAATGCTCCTCTAGGGGTGTTTCATGGAATCAAAAATGTTAAATTGTACCAAATCGTCGCCAAACTCCATAGAAAGGGTGCCAGCATGCACGTCTATCTTGGTCTTGGCGGTCTTGAGGAATGGTCTGCCTAGAATCAATGGAGCATGGTTTGTTGAAGACTCATCTTCTATGTCCAGAATGTAGAAATCTGCTGGAAAAATCAACTCATTCACCCGAACTAACACATCTTCCAGCACACCTGCAAGATGAGCAATGGCTCTATTTGCTAACTGAATCACGATACTAGTGGGTTGCAAAGTACCAAGGTTTAAACACTTATAAACTGACATAGGCATGACATTGATCGAAGCACCCAAATCTAGCATTGCATGCTCAAATCTAGAGTTACCAATTGTGCAAGAAATTGCGAAAGTTCCAGGATCTTTGCATTTCTGTAGCATGCTTGGCAGAATCATTTTAGAAACATTTCTACCCATGCTGATCTTCTCATTCCCTTTCAACCTTCTCTTATGAGTGCACAACTCCTTGAGAAATTGAGCATATTTTGGAATTTGCTTGATTGCATCTAGGAGGGGAATATTGATTTCCACTTTCCTGAATGTCTCCATGACTTCTTTTTCCATTTCTGCTTGCATTGTTCTCTTGGATTGTGTGATCCTATTTGGAAAAGGTAATGGAATGGTAACATCTGAATTCTCTCGCAATTTTCTTCAAGGACAGATTCTCGACCGAATTATCCATTTCCTGCAGTTTTTGGTCAATTTCTGATTGTTGTAAAGTTAGAACATCAACTTCTTTGCCACTTCTCAAGGTAATTGCACTTACGTTGCCTCTTGGATTGTTGACTGTTTGTGAAGGCAATTGGCTAAAACCTTGACTCTTTAGCTCACTCACAGTGGTTGCCAACTGCCCGATTTGAGTTTGTAAATTCTGAATGTTGGCACTGACGTTCTGCTGGAACTGAATGTTATTTGTGGCCATTTGTTTCATCAGGTCTTCCAATGATGGCTCAGCTGGAGTGGATTGGACAGACTGCTGAACAGGTTACTGTTGTCTGAATGCAGGGGGTATTTGTTGCTTGGACCTGCAGCTTGGTATCTAAATTGTTGTTGCTGTTGGAGGGGCTGTTGTTGCTGGCTAGAATTCCCATATCTCAAATTGGGATGGTCTTGCCAACTAGGGTTATAAGTACTAGAAAATGGATCATATCTAGATTGTTGCTGTTGTTGCTGATATTGGGATCTACCAGGAAAAATACCAGCTGCAGCAACACATTGATATGGAAAAGCGGAACCATCTTCCTGAAGTGTAGGGCATGAATCAGTAGGATGAGATGAATTAGAGCAATTTCCACACACAGATGCAGTCATCTGCATGGGTGGTTATTGACCCACTGCTATTTGTCTTACCAAAGAAGTCAATTCATCTAGTCTCGTGTTCCATTCTTTGTTGGTCCATATGAGATGCTTGAATTTCATTAACTCCTCCGGTTACGGTGATGATCCGTGAGCCAAACCGTTGGATATTGGCTGCCGCCATGTTTGCTATCGATCTTTTGCGGCGGTAGGAGTTTTGTCTACTAAGGCTCCTCCAGAGGCAAAGATCGATCATGCTTCTATTATTTGGCAAAGAAGCCCTCATAAAAGTATTGAATCAAGAGCTGTTCACTAATTTGGTGATGAGGGCAGCTCGAACACAACTTCTTGAATCTCTCCCAGTATTCATGCAAAGTTTCACCAGACATCTGTCTGATGCCACATATATCCTTCCTAATTGTAGCAGCTCTAGAGGCAGGGAAGAATCTCTCCAGGAACAACCTCTTCATGTCATTCCAACTTCTGACTGAACCTGGTGAAAGATAAAACAACCAATCTTTGGCTGCATCGACAAGTGAGAAGGGAAATGCCCTTAACTTGATGTGTTCCTCAGAGATGCCTTGTGGCTTCATGGTTGAACACACAACATGGAACTCTTTCAGGTGCTTATGAGGATCTTCACCCACAAGACCATGAAACTTTGGTAACAAGTGTATCAAACCAGATTTCAATTCAAAATCTGCATCAAGATTAGGATATTGAATGCACAAAGATTGGTAAGATACATCAGGAGCAGCAAGTTCCTTAAGGGTTCTATTAGCCATGATTTCAGAATTACTTAAGTTATCAGGTTCACTCCCAAAATCAAAGTTAGGTTCAAAATTAACTCTTGAATTTATCACACGAGCTCTAATTAATCTATGCAAGGTCCTATCAATCTCAGGATCTAGATCAAGCAAGATATTAGGATTGGACCTAGTCATGCATCAACTAAAGCACAAAAACACAAAAACTACAACTAAGCAAAATACACTAAACAACACTCAAAATATGTAAAAATAAATCTAGTTAATATGTCTAAACATTTTTAAAAATTATGGAATCAACACAGAACAAAATCTACATAAAAATGAAACTAGAAAATGCAATAAAAAATAATAAAAAATTAAAAAAGTGGTCTAAATGATAGAATTTTGAAAAACCAGGGGTTTACTGTGAGTCTTGTTTATCAGGCTGTTTTCCTTCAGCCAACCAAGTTTTAGCTCATTCTGGGCATGTTTCAGTTTGAAAATTGCAATAGTTACCCGTAATCACCTGTTTTCTGTCTTTCCTAAATCAGAAAAATTCAAAAGCTAAGATAAAAACGTTAGTATGGTATGAACAATGTTAGTAAATGAAAAATAACTGTTAGAATAGGTAAGAAAGAACAAAAATTAGTAAGGTTACTCAAAATGAAAAGATTACACCTTCGAGATCCCCAATCTACGGCGCCAAAATTTTGACGAGCGCTACCAACTCGATCAAAATTATAACCGAAGTTATTAACTAAGTTTGCAAAAGATAGTGAACAACACCGGATCGTCTCCTCAAGGATCGTAAATGCAATTTTATCAAATTAAGTTAAGTTAGAAATGGGGGTTTTGATTGTTCAAGGATTACATTGATAAGATCCGAAGAAAAATAACAATTAAAAGAACAAATAATTCAAATCTATCCGAGATTGGGTGGATTCAATCATAGACCTTTCAACAAACACCGAAATACATTTGAATGGTTAACTTGGATCTAACCGAGATCTCTCGCATCGATCCGAAATTCATACTAGACAATCGTCCGTAATTCAATTGACAAGTGATAAACACAAATCTAATCGCACCATTCATGTAAATATATGTCAATTTAAGTACCGAATTCAATTAACCTAGGCACAAATCAGTAACCTAACCTCTTCAATTACGTGATTAGTTTAGATCAATCAGTTCTAAGTTTCATCACAAATCTCAATCTTCAGTTATGTGATTAATTCAGATCAATCAGTTCTAAATTTCATCACAATACTTAATCTTAAACTAAGATCAAATCAGATCAAACATAAACAGAATCACCATTCATGCATTCAAGATCAAGAGAACAGAAGAAGAAGAGAAGAGGAATTCAAATATAAATCAAATACATTACATAACCAAGGTCTCAAGAATCCAAGCCACAATCTCTTCAAGAGTCCCGAATTGACTAGAAGTGACTTAGCTCTCCATTACAATGAAGGAAAAATATACAAGAACTATGAAAAGCTATCTCTAACACCAAGTGTCTTCTTAGAGCTCTCCATACCCAGCCTTTTATAGAGGATTAGGAGTAGTAGGTGGATGAGTAGGTGAGATTAGTAGGTGGAATTAGTAGGTGGATGGGTAGGTGAGATTAGTAGGTGAGATTAGTAGGTGAGCTTCCTTGTCTCCGAAATTATTTATTGCTGAACTCATTGATTTTGTCATTTCCAAGCCAAGTGGTCGTTATGAAAGTTATAGGAAATTGTCTAAGCTTTCCAATGGCTTTAGAAGCACCTAAAAAATCATCCTACAGCCCAAGATATGACTCAATTACTACAGACTGTTCAGGACCAGTTTCAGCACCTCTGTTTTGACTTTCAGACCCAATATCACCATCAAGGAGCCTGAATCAAATTTTGTGTTTGTCATGAAAGTTGTACATATGGGTCTTAACGTTCAGATTACAAATTTGCAGCCCATTTTATAAACCCAAACTCGAATTATGTTCTGGTTACTACACACTGTTCGAGTTCCAGTCACAAAACCCGTATTCTGATTTCCATGCCCAATTAGCTCCACTAGATGTCTGAAATTGTCTTTGAGCTCTCATCAAAGTTGTAGAGCTCTCTCTTATCTTTCCTACAAGATAAAATTCATAATTATCAGACATTTAGAACTCAAGATATGGCCAAAATACAGAAATAGTGAAAGACCCAAATAATGCTGAAAAAATCAATTAAGTCCGATTCGAGTTCAAACTTACAAAACATAATCAAATTCAATCAATTAAGTACATGAAGAGTGTAAATGACTAATAATGAGGGTTTATTAATGTATAAAATATATGATTATCAGATTCTCCCACACTTAGCTTTTTGCACTCCTGGGCAAAACATATAAAACTAAAGTTAGAAGACAAAGACAAAACGACGCAAACTTAAAAGCTAAAAACTTTAAAGGACTCAATGAAGCAAGAAGAGCAACAAGAAATTCAAGGGATCAAAGCATAAATGAGGTAACATTTCTTTACATCACAAACCAACAAGCAAGGAAACTTCCGTTGAAAAGAATGAATTAAGAATGATAGATCCTCACAAGATTCCCTTTTAATCTCTCAAGTGTTTAAAAGGTAGGTATTTCACTCAATTCAACCCATGAAAATTGCACTACCATAAGCTTGCTTATCTTCTACTTCTCCACTACTCAAAACACATGCACACACAAATCATGAGGACTTTATTTAAGGTTGTAGTGAGGTCAAGGAAACAAGAGGATAAAATAGATATGAGAGGATAAATACCAAAGAGAATAAAAGCAAATGAGAGCTGAGTTCAAATAACAAGCATAAAAGTTCATCCCAACTCTAATGTATATCCCTTTACATATTCATTTCCCAATCCTTTTCTTTTTTTCTATTTTTTTTTTTTTACTCTTTCCTTTTTCAACAACCATTTTGTACACACACCCCCACACTTGTTCAAAAACTCATCCATTAACCAAGCTAATGTTCTTTTATTCCCTAAGGTAAAGTAGGAACACGATTTTTCATTTAAGGCACATAATGAGATAGAAACAAGGAATGGTCAAATAAGCTCAAAGGGGTTAAGCAAAGGAAAATATACAAGGTTGGCAGGAATCAGAGAATTTTCAAGAAGTCAAAAGAGTGCTTGATATCATATTGAAAACAAGGTTGGCTATTTGGTTAAACTAGCTAATTAAGAAAGAGGGCCTCAATCATGTTCATGCATGCAAGTGAAATATAACCTCAAAAAGAATCAAAGCAAGTTCTAGAGTGGTCATTAACATGAGTGAAAATCACACAAGAAAGAAGAGAATGACATAAATGTTGAATCCATCCAGTAGGCTCAAAATCTCACAAGGTATGCATCCATCAAACTCAATTCATCAATTCAATCATCCATCACGAAGCATATCAGTTCAAGAAGGGAGAAAAGTTATTCAATCATGCAATGAACCCCTTTTTTTTTCTTTTTTTTTTCTTTTTTTTTTGATTTACAAAAAGAACATGTTGAAATCTCTCCCCCACACTTAATATAACATTGCCTTCAATATGAAAGAGAGATATAGAAAAGAGCAACATAACCTGATAAGAAGTGAATCAACGCCAAGCAGAAAAGAAACACACTGTCAGTACCGCATCAGACCCTGAAAAGAAATCAAACAATAAAACTTTAGTACTAATTAGTTACTACCTAAAAGACTCCTTACTCTGCCACCAATTAAGATGCGTCTCAAGAGTAAAATTACTCCTTACTCTGCCATTACTAATTGGTTTAATAAGTACATGACAATCATATCATACTTTTCAAACAAAACAACAAATTTATTTTTTTATTTTTTTTTTTTTTTATTTTTTTTTTTTAGGTCAACTATCCTTCCCCCCAACTAGATCACAACATTGTCCTCAATGTTAAAATATAGATGAGTAAAGGATAGAAGATATTACCTGTTGGATAAAGCTGACACAAATTTAAACAGAAACAAAGCACAATAAAATCAAACCCATTAAAGATGAAGTCGCAGATCTGGCTTTTGTTTCTTGTTACTTCCTTCGCTGCTTCCTGTTGACCAATCTATCTGAGCTAATACGATCAGTACATACTCAAAAGCTTCTAATTTATCAATGAGCTCATCAATAGTGGAGGCAGAGATAAGAAGTTATCTTGCCGAAGGAGTGATAAATTTCTGTTCCACAGCTTTGTCAAGAAAAGATAACAAAAGATCAAAGAAATTATTAACATTCAACAAACCAATGGGTCTATGGTGGATGTTCGGTTCGACCAAGAGACAATTTGAAAAATTTCTTCCAAAGTACCAAAACCACCAGTAAGACAAGAAATGCATCGAATTGTCAACCATTGTTTTCATTCGTCCATGCATAGATGTTACCTGAATTTCTTCTCCAACTGTCCTTCCAAAGTGATGTTATTTTCAGCTAAAGGTTTAGGAATAACACCTAAAACCTGACTGCCTCCTAAAAAGGCAGCAAGTGATACAGCCCCCATTAACCGACGACAACCTCCCCCATATACAAGATGAATATTCCTCGCAACAAGTGATCGACCAAGAGTGCTAGCTGCGTTTACAAACTCTAATCCCTTCCCATAACTCGACCCACAAAAAACACATACATTTTTGAGGTTACGAATAGAAGGCCCCATTCTATACTCTTCCTCCCTTTGAGTGTTTCTGAGTTTGAAGGAAAATGGAGAAAATAGAGTGTTTAAATAAGAAAAAGAATGGAAAGGGAAATAATTGCACCTATAAGGGTAGGTTAGCTGTTGTCAGAAAAGGTTGAAATTAAGAGACACATAATCTTTTTTTTTTTTTTTTTTGACTTCAAGAAAACCATCAAGGTAAAGAAGTCTAGAAACCCCTGAAGGATCCTGCTCAAAGGATCGTCTGTACAAAAATCAAAATATAACAAAATGATACAAAGATAAAAGAAATAGAAAATGATGACATACCTATATGTACAGTTTCCATGGCGTATCTTTATACTGCGCGTCATGAGTGCAGTAGACATCACGTCCATTTTTTTTTTGTTTTGGTTTTTTTTTTGGTGAAATTGTTAGAAAAACTTGATGAAAGATGAGTGTATACTTACTTAAGATTGGGATGGAGGTAGTCTGCTCTTTCGGCTTTGTGCCAAAGCATTGTTGACCAGTATTCGACCCATTCAAGACCAAATATGAACATAGGGCTCCCAAAAGGGACAAGTGGCCATAATACGATTGGCTACCTCACATGTGGATACAATCTACCTTCTTTATTTTTCAATTAAGAAGGCTGGATCGGATGCATGCATTTCCCCATTCACGGTTTGTGTTACCAAAGCCAACCCTAAGACGTATACATAAATATTTTTTTTTTTTTTTTTTTTTTTTTTTTTTTAAAGATGACATGAAGGAGAAGAAGAGGATGATATGTACAGATTGTTTGTGGATATGGCTCACATCTGCCTCTGGTTTAACGTCCAGTAATGACTTAAACGTCTTCTATGAGTCGAGGATAAGCTTCCCATCCAATTTTCTTATAAATTGGCAAACAGGGTCTTTTAGAGTCAGATTCCCAAGTCTGTAGCGTTTTACTTCATCCTTGAAGAAATTCCATAATTTAAGAATTTCACGATGCACCAATCCACAAGAATGCGTCTCAAGAGTCAATAAGATATTATCTAATGACTCCTTACTCAGTCCATTCTTAATGAAGAAAATTTTGTCTTCTCTATTTGCGGAAACCATCCCCAAAGTACGACATCGCTTGTTACAGTTCCATCGTCCACATTTGTGATAAACTTGTAACTTTTTTGCTCTTCTCCTTTTAGAATATGAACTTCTTCCAAGACCGGGCATATATGAGTCAAATGAAATTAAGGACTCACCTGCTAATCGGACATTTGCTTCAATTATCCAGCGTACATCTTCTGGCATACCCTTGTGCATTAACAGTCTCAATCTCTCACATCGAACTTTGTAGATTTTTCTCAGAGCATTTTGAGGAAGAGAAGGAAAATGTTTTTTCAGGTTTGAAAGAATGACATCCATTTTGAAGGAGAAGAAGGGTTCAGTTATTTTGGAAAACTGAAGAATAAACCGACTCAAGAGTCACGGAGTACCGTATCCGCCACTTAACCGGCAACACAAAGAACTCAAGAACTTGGTTTTCCAGGAATGGTTGAGTCTTTGTCCATTAACTTAAGCGTAGTACCATTCCTAGGATCCTCAATATCTATGTCCCCAGAGGATACACGTGTCTGACAACAAAAGAACTGCGCCACCTAGATCTCAATTTTCCAAGGAGTAGGTGCAGATGATAATCTCAAAGCATAACTTTTTTTGACCAATTTCCGCAGCTTTTGCAAAAGGTGTAACAGACCTTTAATAAAGTAGACCAATAAAATCCATACTGCAAGATTTTCGCAGTTGTTGTCGCTGAAGAAAAAATGACCTCCACATGCTTCTGAGTGACACTACCTACCTCATTGTCGGGCACACAACTGTTTTTTTTTTTTCTTTTTTTTCTTTTTTTTTCTTTTTTTTTTATTCATAATGCGGATGGAGAAGGTTCATCACCTCCACTTCTGCATGCTCTGGAAGTTCATGATACTGTTTGAGGCGGTGTCCATTTACGATGAAAGCTTTGGCGGTGACCTCACTTTTAATCCGAACGACACACCGAGGAAGGAAAAACATTAGTAACAATAAATGGTCCATCCCATCTAGACCTTAATTTTCCGGGCATGAGTCGGAGCGGGAGTTATAGAGGAGAACTTTTTGACCAATCTCAAATGTTTTCCTCGAGAATCAACTTATGATGGAAGGCTTTGGTCTTCTCCTTATAAAGTTTGGAACTTTCATAAGCCTCCAAGCGGATCTCCTCCAATTCTTTGCAGTACTGCACTTCCTCTCCATACTTGCTTGATCTAGGTCCAAGTTGCACCTTTTCACCACCCGAATGCTCGATGCTCAATTTCCACCGGCGGTGGCATGCTTTTCAAAAACAATTCGATACGGAGACATCCCGATTGGTGTCTTATAAGCAGTCCGGTAAGCCCATAAAGCATCCTCAAGCCTCTTGCTCTAGTCCTTTCTGTTAGGTTGAACTGTCTTACCGGAGTATACGCTTAATTTCTCTGTTGGAGACCTCGGCTTGCCCATTGGTTTGGGGGTGGTAGGGTGTAGAAACCTTGTGTTGGACTCCATACTTCTTCATCAAAGCCTCCATGCTTCGATTGCAAAAATGTGAACCTTGATCACTAATGATGGCTCTCGGGACTTCAAACCTACGAGAAAATCGTGATCTAATAAAATCCACAACAACTTTAGAATCATCAGTCAAGTGGCCTTAGCCTCCACCCATTTAGATACATAATCCACAAGAAGCAGAATGTAAACAAAACCAAATGATACATGGAAAGGACCCATAAAGTCAATACCCCAAACATCAAAAATCTCACAGAATAATAAGGGTTTACGGGGCATTTCATTCCTACGAGAAGTATTCCTGTTCTCTCGGCATTGATCACAAGATTTGTAAAACATATATGCATCATGAAATAGAGTGGGCCAATATAATCCGAGTCTAAAACTTTCCTAGCAGTCCGTTGAGGACCGAAGTAGGCCGCCACATGCAAGTTTATGACAAAAGCTAAGAATGGAATGGAATTCATCATCGAGCACACATCTCCTAATTACTTGGTCACTTTGCAAAATCTCCATAAGTAAGGATCATCCTACACATAATACTTTGACTCACTTTTCAATTTATCAATCTTAGCCTTAGTGAAATGTGCGGTATTGCGTTAGCAACCAAGAAATTAATCAAATCGACAAACCAAGGGATGTTGCCTTGCGGCTTGAAAAGCTTGCTCATCGAGAAAACATCATGGATGGGAAAAACATCTGCCTCCCTTTCAATTCGACTCAAGTGATCGGCCACCAAATTCTCCGCTCCACTCTTGTCACGGATCTCAATATCAAACTCATGGAGGAGCAACATCCACCTAATCAACCGGGGCTTGGCATTGGGCTTCTTCGGAGAAACTTTAATCTTGCATGATTTGAAAACACAACCACTCTAGAACCAAGCAAATATGATCGAAATTTATCTAAAGCAAAAACAATTGCTAAAAGTTCCTTTTCGGTTGTGGTGTAGTTGATTTGTGCGAGGATCTAAAGTTCTCGAAGCATAGGAAATGACATGAGATACTTTACCGACCCTTTGTGCAAGAATAGCTCCCAATGCATAATTAGAGGCATCACACATCAGCTCAATGGAAGTGTCCAATCCGGTGGTTGGATGATAGGTGTCTTGGTCAATGCTGCTTCAATTGATTAAAGGCATCCCGGCACTTCTTGTCAAAGTGGAACTCCACATCTTTTTGCGATAAGTTGGATAGCGGAAGTGCAATTTTGCTTTGAAAATCCTTTATGAACCGCCGATAGAAACCTGCGCATGACCAAGGAAAGAACGAATCTCCCGCACGCATGTGGGGTAAGATAGGCATGAAATAACATCTATTTTTGCGGGATCTACCTCAATACCCTCACGAGATATCACATGCCCTAAGACTATACCTTGTTCTACCATGAAATGACATTTCTCAAAATTTAGAACGAGGTTAGTCTCAATGCATCTATGCAAGACACCGAGCCGGACTATCTAAACATGCATCAAAGGAAGATCCATAGACAGGTAAAATCATCCATAAATACGTCCATGCAATTTTCTAAAAAATCGAGAAAAGATACTTACCATACACCTACGAAAGGTGCACGGAGCATTGCACGGACCAAAGGGCATCCTCCCGTATGCAAATGTGCCAAATGGACAAGTGAAAGTAGTCTTCTCTTGGTCTTACGGGGCTATATGAATCTGAAAATAGCCCGAATATCCATCCGAGGAAACAATAATGTGACTTGCCGCCTAACCGCTCTAACACCGATCAATGAAGGGCGCGTGGGAAATGATCCTTTCTCGGTAGCCTGGTTAAGCCGCCTATAATCAATGCAAACTCGCCAACTTGTTTTGAACTCGTGTGGGCACAAGCTCATTGTTCGATTCGCAACCACTTTGTGACCCCGCATTTCTTGGGAACCACTTGCACGGGCTCACCCATTGGTATCGTCGATATGGGATAAATAATGCCGACTTGAAGCGACTTTGTAACTTCCTTTTTCACCACATCTAGAATCGGGGGATTTAGTCTCCTTTGGGGCCGTTTGTCTAACTGGTTTGATCCCTTCTTCCAATAAAATCTTATGCATGCATGTAGAGGGACTAATACCGGGAAATATCTGCAAGAGTCCATCCGATGGCTTGCCTATTACGCCTCAAAATCTGCGGTAATTTTTCTTCTTGATCGGGTTGTAGGTTTTTAGCAATGATCACCTGGGAAGTGTCTCACCATCTCCCAAATATGCATATTTAAGATGGTCTCAGTAAAGTCTTCAACTCCAAAGATGGAGGTTGCACAATGGAAGGTAACAAGTGATCTGAAACAACTATCTCGGCAACATTAATTTCAAAGACATGGTACTTGACTCTCATTCTCAATTGTTGTATCATCGCGGTATTGTATCATTACTCATAATAGAACAAATCTCAGCACATGCAGCACATGGTTCAACATCACAAGTAGCACATGTATCACAAGAAACAGAACCAAGATAGTCAACAATATCAGGGAATTCAACATATAAATCAGTATAGACATCATCAACCAAAGATCTCAATCACATCAACATGGAAAATGAATGCTCCTCTAGGGGGTGTTTTATGGAATCAAAAATGTTAAATTGTACCAAATCGTCGCCAAACTCCATAGAAAGGGTGCCAGCATGCACGTCTATCTTGGTCTTGGCGGTCTTGAGGAATGGTCTGCCTAGAATCAATGGAGCATGGTTTGTTGAAGACTCATCTTCCATGTCCAGAACGTAGAAATCTGCTGGAAAAATCAACTCATTCACCCGAACTAACACATCTTCCAGCACACCTGCAAGATGAGCAGTGGCTCTATTTGCCAACTGAATCACGATACTAGTGGGTTGCAAAGTACCAATGTTTAAACACTTATAAACTGACATAGGCATGACATTGATCGAAGCACCCAAATCTAGCATTGCATGCTCAAATCTAGAGTTGCAATTGTGCAAGAAATTGCGAAAGTTCCAGGATCTTTGCATTTTTGTGGCATGCTTGCGAATCATTGCGAAACATTTCTACCCATGCTGATCTTCTCATTCCCTTTCAACCTTCTCTTATGAGTGCACAACTCCTTGAGAAATTTAGCATATTTTGGAATTTTCTTGATTGCATCTAGGAGGGGAATATTGATTTCCACTTTCCTGAATGTCGCCATGACTTCTTTTTCCATTTCTGCTTGCATTGTTCTCTTGGATTGTGTGATCCTATTTGGAAAAGGTAATGGAATGGTAACATCTGAATTCTCTGCAATTTTCTTCAGTGGCACATATTTCTGGACTGAATTATCCATTTCCTGCCGTTTTTGGTCAATTTCTAATTGCTGTAAAGTTGGAACATCAACTTCTTTGCCACTTCCCAAGGTAATTGCACTTACGTTGCCTCTTGGATTGTTGACTGTTTGTGAAGGCAATTGGCTAGAACCTTGACTCTTTAGCTCGCTCACAGTGGTTGCCAGCTGCCCGATTTGAGTTTGTAAATTCTGAATGTTGGCACCGACGTTCTGCTTGGAACTGAATGTTATTTGTGGCCATTTGTTTCATCGGTCTTCCAATGATGGCTCACCGGAGTGGATTGACAGACTTGCTAAACGGAGTTCTTTGTTGTACGAATCGAATGGGGTTATTTGTTGGTATTTGTTGCTTGGACCTGCACTTGGTATCTAAATTGTTGTTCTTCTTGGTGGGGGTTGTTGTTCTTGGCTAGAATTCCCATATCTCAAATTGGGATGGTCTCGCCAACCAGGGTTATAAGTACTAGAAAATGGATCATATCTAGATTGTTGTTGTTGTTCTTTGATATTGGGATCTACCAGGAAAAATACCACCGCTGAAGAACACATTGATCTGGAAAAGCGAAACCATCTTCCTGAAGTGTAGGGCATGAATCAGTAGGATGAGATGAATTAGAGCAAATTTCACACACTGATGCAGTCATCTGCATGGGTGGTTGTTGACCCACTGCTATTTGTCTTACCAAAGAAGTCAATTCATCTAGTCTGTGTTCCATTCTTTGTTGGTCCATATGAGATGCTTGAATTTCATTAACTCCTCTGGTTACGGTGATGATCCGTGAGTCAAACTGTTGGGTATTGGCTGCCATGTTTGCTATCAGATCTCTTGCGGCGGTAGGAGTTTTGTCTGCTAAGGCTCCTCCAGAGGCAGCATCGATCATGCTTCTATCATTTGGCAGCAAGCCCTCATAAAAGTATTGAATCAAGAGCTGTTCACTAATTTGGTGATGAGGGCAGCTCGAACACAACTTCTTGAATCTCTCCCAGTATTCATGCAAAGTTTCACCAGACATATGTATGATGCCACATATATCCTTCCTAATTGTAGCAGCTCTAGAGGCAGGGAAGAATCTCTCCAGGAACAACCTCTTCATGTCATTCGAACTTCTGACTGAACCTGGTGAAAGATAAAACAACCAATCTTTGGCTGCATCGACAAGTGAGAAGGGAAATGCCCTTAACTTGATGTGTTCCTCAGAGATGCCTTGTGGCTTCATGGTTGAACACACAACATGGAACTCTTTCAGGTGCTTATGAGGATCTTCACCCACAAGACCATGAAACTTTGGTAACAAGTATATCAAACCAGATTTCAATTCAAAATCTGCATCAAGATTAGGATATTGAATGCACAAAGATTGGTAAGATACATCAGGAGCAGCAAGTTCCTTAAGGGTTCTATTAGCCATGATTTCGAATTACTTAAGTTATCGGGTTCACTCCCAAAATCAAAGTTAGGTTCAAATTAACTCTTGAATTTATCACACGAGCTCTAATTAATCTATGCAAGGTCCTATCAATCTCGGGATCAAGATCAAGCAAGATATCGATTGGACCTAGTCATGCATCAACTAAAGCACAAAAACACAAAAACTACAACTAAGCAAAATACACTAAACAACACTCAAAATATGTAAAAATAAATCTAGTTAATATGTCTAAACATTTTTAAAAATTATGGAATCAACACAGAACAAAATCTACATAAAAATGAAACTAGAAAATGCAATAAAAAATAATAAAAAATTGAAAAAGTGGTCTAAATGATAGAATTTCGAAAAACCAGGGGTGACCTCACAGTTTACTGTGAGTCTTGTTTATCAGGCTGTTTTCCTTTAGCCGACCAAGCTTTAGCTCATTCTGGGCATGTTTTAGTTCGAAAATTGTAATAGTTACCCGTAATCACCTGTTTTCCATCTTTCCTAAATCAGAAAAATTCAAAAGCTAAGATAAAAACGTTAGTATGGTATGAACAATATTAGTAAATGAAAAATAACTGTTAGAATAGGTAAGAAAGAACAAAAATTAGTAAGGTTACTCAAAATGAAAAGATTACACCTTCGAGATCCCCGGCAACGGCGCCAAAATTTTGACGAGCGCCGAACTCAGTCAAAATTATAACCGAAGTTATTAACTAAGTTTGCAGTATAGTGAACAACACCGGATCGTCTCCTCAAGGATCGTAAATGCAATTTTATCAAATTAAGTTAAGTTAGAAAGGGGGGTTTTGATTGTTCAAGGATTACAATGACAAGATCTGAAGAAAAATAACAATTAAAAGAACAGTCAATTCAGAAATCTATCCGAGATTGGGTGGATTCAATCATAGACCTTTCAACAAACACCTGAAATACATTTGAATGGTTAACTTGGATCTAACCGAGATCTCTGCATCAATCCGAAATTCATACTAGACAATCGTCCAGAATTCAATTGACAAGTGATAAACACAAATCTGCAATCGCACTATTCATGTAAATATATGTCAATTTAAGCACCGAATTCAATTAACCTAGGCACAAATCAGTAACCTAACCTCTTCAATTACGTGATTAGTTTAGATCAATCAGTTCTAAGTTTCATCACAAATCTCAATCTTCGCTATGTGATTAATTCAGATCAATCAGTTCTAAATTTCATCACAATACTTAATCTTAAACTAAGATCAAATCAGATCAAACATAAACAGAATCACCATTCATGCATTCAAGATCAAGAGAACAGAAGAAGAAGAGAAGAGGAATTCAAATATAAATCAAATACATTACATAACCAAGGTCTCAAGAATCCAAGCCACAATCTCTTCAAGAGTCCCGAATTGACTAGAAGTGACTTAGCTCTCCATTACAATGAAGGAAAAATATACAAGAACTATGAAAAGTTATCTCTAACACCAAGTGTCTTCCTAGAGCTCTTCATACCCAGCCTTTTATAGAGGATTAAGAGTAGTAGGTGGATGAGTAGGTGAGATTAGTAGGTGGAATTAGTAGGTGGATGGGTAGGTGAGATTAGTAGGTGAGATTAGTAGGTGAGCTTCCTTGTCTCCGAAATTATTTATTGCTGAACTCATTGATTTCGTCATTTCCAAGCCAAGTGGTCTTCATGAAAGTTCTAGGAAATTGTCTACGCTTTCCAATGGCTTTGGAAGCACCCAAAAAATCATCCTACAGCCCAAGATATGACTCAATTACTACAGACTGTTCAGGACCAGTTTCAGCACCTCTGTTTTGACTTTCAGACCCAATATCACCATCAAGGAGCCTGAATCAAATTTTGTGTTTGTCATGAAAGTTGTACATATGGGTCTTAACTTTCAGATCACAAATTTGCAGCCCATTTTATAAACCCAAACTCGAATTATGTTCTAGTTACTACACACTGTTCGAGTTCCAGTCACAAAACCCGTATTCTGATTTTCATGCCCAATTAGCTCCACTAGATGTCTGAAATTGTCTTTGAGCTCTTCATCAAAGTTGTAGAGCTCTCTCTTATCTTTCCTACAAGTAAAATTCATAATTATCAGACATTTAGAACTCAAGATATGGCCAAAATACAGAAACAGTGTAAGACCCAAATAATGCTGAAAAAATCAATTAAGTCCGATTCGAGTTCAAACTTACAAAACATAATCAAATTCAATCAATTAAGTACATGAAGAGTGTAAATGACTAATAATGAGGGTTTATTAATGTATAAAATATATGATTATCAACCATTCTCTTCTTTCTTGTGTGATTTTTTTTTCACTCATGCAATTATTATTCTAGAACTTGCTTTGATTCTTTTTGAGGCTACATTTTCACATGCATACATAAATATGATTGAGACATTTTGAAATAGCTACTTTGACCAAATAGCCATCCTTGCATATTTTCCCTTGTGTAACCCCTTTAAGTTTATTTGATCATTCCTTGTTTTTAGCTCATTACGTGCATTTAAAAAAAAACATCTTTTTACCTAACCTTAGGGAATAAGAGAGCATTGGCCTTATTCCTGAACAAGTATGGGGGTGTGTGTGCAAAATGTTAAAAAAATAACAAAAAAAAAAGAGAGAAAGAGCTGACCACCGCTGTAATCAAAGGATTATCAGAGTCCCCTGATACACCATGTGACATATCCATACCTAGAATAAAGATGGATGCTTGGAAACAACAGGAGGAGAAGAAGAAGGCTCAGACTTAACAATGAATTCAATTCACTAATTTGGGATTGATCTTCAACAAAACATTAGTCAAATATTGGTCACATGTATAACAAATCACATGAGGCTTACCTTCCTTTCTTTGGCCTAAAACAGCGCCCACAGCAAAATCACTAGCATCACACGTCAACTCAAAAGATTAAGGAACAAGTTTTTGTTTCCGAAATCATTCAGTGATGAACTCATGGATAACATTAGAACAAAGCAAAGTAGTCTTCTTGAAAGTTTTAGGAAATTGTCTCAGCTTTCCAATGCCACTAGAATCATCCAAAAATTCATCATACAGCCCAAGATATGACCTAATTACTACAGACTGCTCAGGCCCAGTTTCAGCACCTCTGTTTTGACTTCCAGACCCAATATGACACCCAAGCTATCCAAATGAGCTCTTATATTCTTCATGAAAGTTGTAGATATGGGTCTTAGCTTTCAGATGCCAAATTTTCAGCCTATCTCAGTTCCTTCAACTTGAATTGGATGAAGAAAAACGTTCAAAGTCCATGATATTAATAAACCCTCTTTTGATTCTTACTATTCTTCCTCCCTAACATAATATATGAATAGAAACACAACTGTATTGAAATAAATGAATATGCAAGATTCACAAAATCAACACTAAAGTTTCATCCTCTCTTAACCAAATGAAAACTTAGCCACATATAATAAATTCAAAAACAAAAGAAAAACATAAGAAAGACATTGTATGAAATAAAGTTACAGAGAAAACTAAAAATCAAACTAGTTTCCAAGGATAAAGGATGATTAATCTCCAGTTGCTCAAACCCGAGACTCCAATCTTTGATTAGATCTCCCTCCTTCTTGTTCTTCTTCTTCTCTTTAGCTTCCAAAACTCAAATTACAAACTAAATATGAAAGGAAATGATAAACTACCTAAGAAACTGAAAGAAAACCCTAAGAAATCTGGAATAACAGTGGTTGAAAATGATAAAGGTGAATTAATACCTACGCGAGTCTCATCCAGTTGGTGTATGTGTATTAATTTTAGAAAATTAAATGCTACTACTAGGAAAGATCATTTCCCTTTGCCATTTCTTGATCAAATTCTGGAAAGGGAAGCATGACATCCATACTACTGTTTTCTTGATGGCTATTCAGGTTATAATCAAATATCAATTGCATTGGAAGATCAAGAAACAACCACTTTTACATGTCCCTTTGGTATTTTTGCATATAGAAGGATGCCTTTTGGCCTTTGTAATGCTCCAGCAATATTCCAAAGATGCATGCTAAGTATTTTTAGTGACATGATTGAGCATTATTTAGAGGTTTTCATGGATGATCTGATAGTTTTGGAAATTCTTTTGAAAATTGTCTTGATAATTTGGAAAAAGTTCTTAAAAGATGCGAAGAAAAAATATTTGTGCTAAACTGGAAAAAATGTCATTACATGGTACCTCAGGAATAGTTGTTAGACCATTTGTGTTCGCAAGTGCACGGGACATTCAAGTAATACATATACAGAGTATAAGTTCGTTCCCATGAGGATATATGGTTTCCATTACTAAGTAACAACCAATAGCTTAGCTAAATTCTATTCAAGAACATATAAAATAGAGAAATACAAATAAACTAAATCTAAACTACAAAAGCAATAAAGATAATGGTTTAGAGATCTAGGGAATTCTTCTTCACCTCCTATTTCATACTAATGATATGCAATCCTTATAAGCAACATCAATGAGTTATTAAGTTAGCTTGAGAATCTGATTTAGTCAAAAGTCTATGTCTAGGTCAATCAACCCTGGTGTCATTTACCTAATCCACTATATTTCTTATGTTTTCAGGAGGACTAGTGTAAACTCCACTAATGAACGATCTATTCTCAAACACACGCTAATACATGGCTAAAAGGTATATTTCTATCCAATTAGCGAATCAACTCATCCAAACTAATTGAACTCGTCGAACATGCATCCACCATACCATATCCATCTCCACAAATCCCTATGTCTAGTTCATTTGCATCAATCAAGATCATGCAATTATTGGCCAAACAAGAGTAAGCATTAAGCATAGGCATGGAAAAACAAAACCAAATATCAATAGATACTCAAAAGATAATATAAACATCAATATTCATATAAAAATCCAAAGCATTTCCTAAATACAACTGCTAATCCATTGAACACGAATTTACAGACAAAAACCATGCTCAAAAGATAGAGAAGAGAAGAAAAACAAAGGGAGAAGAGGAATGAATCCATAGATATCATCCTTGAAGCTTGAATCTCCTTCCGTGAAGAAGATGACCTCCAACCTAGCCTCCCTAGGCCTCTAATCTGCCCCAAAATGAAGAACAGACCGTAGCCTCTCTACACCTAAAAAGCTCTAAAAAAACTTTTCTACAAAATCTGTTAAAAACGTATATATAGACTCAGAAAAACAGAGGCGGCGCGTGTCAATTTAGGTCAGGGATGCCACAACATTCACATGCCACGCCGCGACGCTTAATTTGCGAAGCTCTCTGACTTTTGATGTAGGGGAGGCATACGCCGCGGCATTCACATGCTATACTGCGGCGTTGAGGTCTGAGATGCAGATTTGACTTCCTCTTCCCATTCTAACTCAATTGCTCCATATATCATCTTGTTTGGAGCTCTTCCTTTGATAGAGAAAACACCAAATCGGTAACAAATACAAATTCACTTAATCACATATCAAATATGCACAGTTTGCTCAATATCATATAGGGAATGTATCAGAATTGGATATAACAAATAGAAACATAAAACCTTCCAAATATGCATAAATACAAGGACTTGAGCAATCAGTAAAGTACAGATATGGGGTACAAATAACTTCACCATGTAGAGTTATTACACCTCCAAACTTAAACTTTTACTTGTCCTCGAGCAAAACAAAGTATGACCTAGTAAACTTTCTTGAACAATCTATACACAACATGCATTTAGCAACCTTTAATTTCAATTTTTATTTTAATATTTACCAGTGTAGAATGATTGCATCGGTCCTCAATGAATACAAAAATCTCACAATCAACTCCACATATACACAATCCTAAACTTGTAACAATTCAACATCCTTTCATGCAAATTACATTTTCTATAAACATGTAAGATAAACTTCTCCTATTCAAGTCATACACATTCAGATAAGTTTATAAGCATACATGTATATGAATCATATAATCCACAAAATTTAATTTAAACTCTCTCTCCACTATTGTAAACCACACACAACTGAGGATCAAGAGGGTCTTTACAGCTTGTAATGTAAGACTAATGGTAATAGGCATAAGAAAAGAAGGGAAATGATACATACAAACATCGAGAAACATACACATATGATTTCAAGACTTGAGCCCAAGTGAGAGTCTTAGGGTATTCCAAAAAGACTTTGAAAGATTAGAACTCATCAGAACCATTCAATACTTTTTATTTTTAACTTTTCTTCTTTTATTGTTTGTTTTACTTTTCTCTCTTCTCATTTTCTCTTTTTTTTTCTTTCTTTTTACTTTTACAAAGCAATTTCTTTTTCTTTTGATTGCATATGGTTCCTTCAGGCTCATTTTTCTTAAACATACATACCCCTACTTACTTGACTTAATTCAAGAAATAACACATCATGTACTCAACAAATATTGAAGGTAGGAAGAAAATGCAATGCTTTCACATGCATTAGAATGGTTAACAGGGTAAGGAATACGTGGGTGAATGAAAAACATATAAGGCCAAACAATTATCAGGCTTCAAAATGGGACTTAGAGATATCATCATATCAGGGTAGGCTTAAACAGCTCAATCGGTCCAAACAATGCCCTAATCATTTCCTCAGTCATGCACAATCTAGGATTTCATCTTAAGAGAGTTTGGAAACAACTTCTAGGATAATCGAAACTGTACATGCACATCCATACACTTTCTCTAGACATGAACTCTTATCATACTCAAAGTTACACTTGCATCTAAGTGAGATATAAATCAAAGATGAAAAGCAACTAAACTGTTTCACATGCTTCTGATCACATATGGTTTCGCTGAAAGTTATCAAATTATAGCTATTTCTGTCATTGAACAACCAAATCCACACCAGCATTTTTTTGCAACAAAGCATGCATTCAAATAGATTCAACTTTTCAATTTAACATGCATAACATCATTTGCTTAATGGTAAAAATTGAAACTTCTTGGCAAACCCATCAGTAATAACCAAAACAAATCGAAACTCATGGAAACATGGTGGCTATCACAACTGCATCAAGAAAATATCATCACATGCATCTCTAATATATCATACTCATCCAAAGTGTGATTGACCATTGACTAATGAAGAACTTAGTTTTGATGATAACAAACATGAAGATGTGTCATGACCTTATCCAAAACCTTCAAGACTAGTTATAGGCCTTAGATCATTATGTAAAGGTATAAATGATTCACCTAAAGCTCAATTAATAACCTTTTCAAAGAACTCAAATAGCTCACATATTCTTGAGACTTCAAATTGGTTTTTGGTTTTCAAAGAAACAAACACAAGTGCCCAAAAGCTTACTAGACCATTTTCTAAAGGCTTATTCGAATAACAACTTTTGTTAATCGAATAACCAATGTTAGAGAAGTCCAATAATCTCATCTGCGTAAGAGTTATTCGAATAATGCCCTGTGTTATTCGAATAACAGTTCAAAAGTATCAAGTCGCTTAATGTATTAACATAAGTGTTATTCAAATAACACACTTATTCAGAAGCATTTCAAAAATAGCTTATTCGAATAACCACAATGTTATTCGAATAGCAAAGTTTTTCCAGAAACCAATCTATAAGTTGTTATTCGAATAACACGTTCCAGAGGGAACTTGCCCCTGAGCTATTTGAAGCCTTATTCGAATAACAAAGTTGTTATTCGAATAAGAACACGAACTAGAAGAGGAAATAATGGATAGTAAGCTGCCATTAATGCTCCTAACCACCCTCCAACGGCTCTAAACTTAAATGGGCTATAAATATAAGTTGTTGGACATTTATAGGGGTTGTTCAATCAAGCTGAAAAATTGAGTTGAGCATTAATACGAGTTTCACTATCATTGTTCACTATCATCAAGTGAATCATTAATACCCATAGGACTTCAAGTTGTATTATTCACTCTTGAGAGAGCTTCTGTTCATCTATATTCTTGTTCAATCTGTAAAGAGAGGGTGAGGCATCTCTCAAAGTTGTAAGGGTGAAGTATCCCTTGGAATTAGAGACTCAAGCACAAGGGTGAGGCATCCCAAGGTGTGTTGAGTGCTCCATCTTGTAAAGGTTATCAAGCACATGTTTGAAGCTTGAAGATATAGTGGAAATCTCAGGTGTTTACTTAAGGACTAGACGTAGACCACAAGTGGATTAGTGGTTGAACCAGGATAAAGCTTTGTGTTTGTCTTCCTAAACTCATCTCATTTACTTTGTGTATTGTTTTATTAGTTATCTTGCATTCTATCTTGCTTGATTGATTCACTTGTATGTGTAAACCCTCTAATCTCTCTATTCAATCATTTCTATCAGACAATATCTTCAACGAAAATTGGTAATCAAGCTTTTTACAAGAGATTTGCGAAAAGTTTTTATAAACTCAATTCACTGCTCTGCTTGAATATTGAAGCCACTTGGTAACAAGTAGTATCAGAGCTGGACTCTTGTATAAAGAGTTTAGCCACTTCAAGAGTAAAAATGGCTTCAAATGGTTTTTCTAATGAAGGTTCTTCTATAAATAGGCCTCCCTTTTTCAATGAGGATGGTTATGCATATTGGAAAGAAAGGATGAAGATTTTTATTGAAGCTATTGATATTGATGTGTAAGATGCCATTGAAAATGGTCCTTTTATCCCCACACATCTTGTTGATGGTGTTAGAACAAATACTCAAGAAATGAATGGACCGATGATGACAAAAAGAAGGTTCAATATAACTTGAGAGCCAAAAATATCATCACTACTTCATTAGGGTATGATGAATTTTTTAGTGTCAAATTGTAAGACCGCTCAAGAAATGTGGGATACATTGCAAGTAACTCATGAAGGTACAAGTGAGGTAAAAAGGTCTAGAATTAACACACTCACTCATGAATATGAATTATTTAGAATGAATCAAGGGGAAAGTATTCTAGATATGCAAAAATGATTTACTCATATAGTTAATCATCTTGCTTCATTGGGAAAAACTTTTGCCAATGAAGATCTTATTAACAAAGTCTTGAGATGCTTGAGCAGGAGTTGGCAACCCAAAGTGACGGCCATATCGGAGTCAAGAAATCTTGCCACAATGACCTTGGCCACCCTCTTTGGAAAGCTTCAAGAGCATGAGTTGGAGCTAAATCGACTAAATCAAAATGAGGAGCAAGATAAGAAGAAAAAGGGGATTGCTCTCAAAGCCACTTCTTCCTCAATTGAATATGAAGATGAAGATGATGGAAATGATCTAGACAATATTGAGATGAATGAAGAAAATTTCAGCCTCCTTGTGAAGAAATTTGGAAGATTTCTCAAGAAGAAAGGAAATCAAAGAAGAGCTTTGTTTCCTCATAAGAAGTCATATCAAAAGGGAGAAGGAACTTCATCCACTCCAACTTGCTATGAATACAGAAAACCAGGGCACATGAAGATGGAATGTCTAGTTTATCAAAAGAAGATAGAGAAATTTGAAAAGAAGCCTTTCAAGGAATAAAAAGGAAGAAGAGCATACATTGCGTGGGATGACAACAATATGGATTGCACCGATGATTCAGGGGATGAGGAAGCCCATCTTTGCCTTATGGCAAATGGAGAAGAAGAAGAAGAAAGTGAAACTGAGGTAACCTCAACTAATCTTGAACTTTCTCCTTCATATAGTGAATTACAAGATGCCTTTCAAGAATTGCATGATGAATCCATGAGACTCACTAAAATAGTTTTGACTTCCAACAAAACAATTTCCTTAATGACAAACAAAATTTCTATTTTAACCAAGAAGATTGAAGAACTTAAAGTTTAAAATGAGACTCTTGGGCTTATTAATGCTAACTCATCATGCATGATTTGTTCTTCACATGATAATGCACCCACACCCTTAACTTGTTCTTCATGTAAAGCACTTGAAAATAAAATTGAGGACTTGAAAAATACTCTTGCAAAATTTACTTTGGAAAGGGATAATTTGAATATGTTACTAGGGAAACAAAGGTGTGTTTTTCAAAAAGCCAGTTTGGGATACAATCCAAATAACTATAAAAAATCATACAATGATTTCTTTGTTCCATCTAGAACATCAAGTACCCCCTTTATCAAATGCTTTCATTGTGGAAAGAAAGGACATAATGCATCCATATGTAATGCTAGAAAGAAAAGAAACACCAACGTAGGAACTAAAATGGTTTGGGTTCCTAAGGGCACCGTGCCTATTTCTAACACACAAGGACCCAAGACAATTTAGAGACTAAACGTTAAAACTTGAATGTGTGTTGTAGGTGTGCTTGAAGTCCAAAAACTCAAGTTGGTATCTTGATAGTGGATGCTCCAAGCACATGACCAGTAATGGCTCCAAGTTTTCCTTCATTGTACCCAAGAAGAGTGGTCATGTGACTTATGGTGACAACAATAAAAGAAAGATTCTTATAGTTAGTAAAGTTGGTAAGATTCCTTCCTCATCTATTGATAATGTTTTACTTGTTGAGGGACTTAAACATAACTTGCTTAGCATTAGTCAATTGTGTGATAAGGGAAATAGAGTAATATTTGATTCAAATTGCTGCATAATTGAAGGTAAGGATGATAAGCATGTTAAATTTGTTGGTCATAGGGTCAATAACATATATATGATTAGCCTTGATGACATTTCCTCAAATGATGCTAAATGCTTTATGACTAAAGAAAATGATTCATGGTTATGGTATAGAAGAATTGCTCACATTCACATGGATCACTTAAACAAATTGGTTTCTAAAGAACTAGTAATTGGTCTTCCAAAGCTCAAATTTGAAAAAAATAAATTTTATGATGCATGTCAAAAGGGAAAACAAGTAAAGGTCTCTTTTAAAGCTAAACATGTGGTTTCAACTTTTAGACCTCTACAATTTTTGCACATGGATCTTTTTGGTGCCTCTAGAACTATGAGCTTTGGTGGGAATTACTATGCCTTAGTGATTGTGGTTGATTTTTCTAGGTTTACATGGATATTATTTTTGTCTCACAAAAATGATGCTTTTCAATCATTCAAAAAACTTGCTAAAGTTATCCAAAACAAAAAAGGTTTTTGTATTACATCCATAAGAAGTGATCATGGTGGTGAATTTGAAAACTATGAATTTGAAACCTTTTGTGATGAACATGGCATTGAGCATAATTTTTTAGCCCCTAGAACACCACAACAAAATGGTGTTGTAGAAAGAAAAAATCAATCTTTAGAAGAAATGGTAAGAACTATGCTCAATGAGGCCAACCTTCCTAAGTATTTTTGGGCGGATGCGGTTAACACCGCTTGTTATTTTATGAATAGGGCTCTAATAAGGTCAATTTTAAATAAAACCCCCTATAAATTATACAAAGGAAGGAAACCAAATGTCTCACATTTTCATATATTTGGATGTAAATGCTTTGTTTTAAATAATAGAAAGGATAACTTGGGGAAGTTTGATGCAAAATCTGATGGGAGAATATTTCTTAGTTATTCTATATATAGTAAGGCCTTTAGAGTTTATAACAAATGAACTATGACCATAGAAGAGTCTATACATGTTGCTTTTGATGAAACTAACCCAAACGAGCCAAGAAAGGAGCTTGTTGATGATGTTGCAGAAATCCTTGCAAGAACTCACCTAGAAAATCAAGAAAAAGAAGTCAAGAAGCAAGAAGAAAGCCCATATGATTTCCCTAGACAAGAGGACTCTCAAATCATGGATCTTCCCAAGGAATGGAGAACATCTAGATATCATCCTCTTAACAAAGTAATAGGTGATGTATCAAAAAGGGTAATCACTCGTAACTCTCTTAGAAATGTATGTATCCATATGACTTTTGTTTCTCAAGTTGAACCTAAAAACATAAATGAGGCCATTAATGATGAACATTGGATCTTGGCCATGCAAGATGAACTAAACTAATTTGAGAGGAATCAAGTTTGGGAATTAGTTCTAAGGCCCAATGATCATCCCATAATTGGCATCAAATGGGTCTTTAGGAACAAACTTAATGAAACGGGCTTAATAATAAGAAATAAAGCTAGGCTTGTAGCTAAAGGTTATAATCAAGAAGAAGACATAGATTATGAAGAAACTTATGCTCCCGTAGCTAGATTAGAAGCCATTAGAATGTTACTTGCATATGCTTGCATCATGGATTTTAAACTTTTTCAAATGGATGTCAAAAGTGCCTTTTTAAATGGTTTTATCCAAGAGGAAGTGTATGTGGATCAACCTCCTGGTTTTGAAAACTTTGAACTGCCCAACCATGTTTTTAAACTTAAAAAGGCATTGTATGGCTTGAAACAAGCTCCTAGAGCTTGGTATGAAAGGTTGAGCAAGTTCCTTTTAGAAAATGGCTTCTCTAGGGGAAAGGTTGACACTACTCTTTTCATCAAACTTAAAAAGCACGACATTCTACTTGTTCAAATATATGTTGATGATATTATATTTGGTGTTACTAATGACTCTCTTTGTAAAGAATTTACTAATATCATGCAAAATGAATTTGAAATGTCCATAATGGATGAGCTCAACTTCTTCCTTGGACTTCAAATCAAACAAACAAGGGATGAGACTTTCATAAGTCAATCCAAATATTGCAAGGAGTTGCTCAAGAAGTTTGGAATGGAAGAAGCCAAACAAATGGCTACACCAATGGGAACTTCTTGTTACTTGGACAAGGATGAAGGGGGTAAATCAATAGAAATTACTACGTATAGAGGTATAATTGGCTCACTCCTTTATCTTACTACAAGTAGGCCCGATATCATGTTTAGTGTATGCATGTGTGCTAGATTTCAAGCAAATCCTAAAAAATCACACCTAAGTGTTGTAAAACGAATTATGAAATATCTAATAGGCACATCACAAATGGGATTGTGGTACCCTAAGGGTGTCTCATGTAGCTTGATTGGTTATTCTTATTCTGATTTTGCTAAATGCAAAATGAATAGGAAGAGTACTAGTGGGACATGCCACTTGCTTGGAAACTCATTAGTTTCTTGGCATAACAAGAAGCAAAATAGTGTGGCATTATCAACAGCTGAAGCTGAATATGTTGTAGCTGAAAGTTATTATGCTCAAGTCCTTTGGATGAAGCAACAACTTCCAGACTATGGTCTTGAGCTGGATCACATCCCCATTAGCTGTGATAACACTAGTACAATCAACTTGTCAAAAAACCCCATTTTGCACTCAAGAACAAAACACATTGAAATTAGGCATCACTTTATTAGAGATCATGTTCAAAAGGGTGATTGCATGCTTGAATTTATAGAAACAACTAAGCAACTAGCTGATATCTTCACCAAACCTCTAGCGAAGAAGCATTCTATTTTATTAGAAGAGAATTGGGTAGAATTGATCAATCATGCATATGAATAAATGTTTGCATTGGTTTATCCTTGATTTACTTCCATTAAATCATCACTAACTTGGGCGTCGGAGGTTTCCCTGAATTTGTTTTACAGGTACTTCACAAAATCCAGAAAGAATTCTTCTCAATTTGATGCTAAAAATGTGTTTAACTATTGCCTAAATAATTGCTTTATTCGAATAAGAAGAATCTTATTCGAATAAGAAGAATCTTATTCGAATAACATGCTCCAGCATCTCTAATTTATATTTCAAACGTTTGCCTTATTTGAATAAGGCCTCCCTTATTCGAATAATGTCTTACAATATATTCCCACGTGTTTTGCTCTTTAACATGTTATTCGAATAACAATTTGGTTATTCGAATAAAATCTGTCAGGAAGCATCAAATGATTCACTATTCGAATAACACATTTTGTTATTTGAATATCATATGGCAGAATGCCATGTCCCTTGTGCTTCAACTCTGTTATTCGAATAACATAACTTGTTATTCAAATAACGTTTGGCAGAGTGGCCAAAACGTTTGATCTACCACCTTGTTATTCGAATAACACTATTGTTATTCGAATAACATGCGGGATATAAATAAGTTCCCCGCGTTTCTGAACTTCATTTCTGAAGTTTTCCCTCTTTCTCTGTTTCCTTCTCCCTGATCCTCCATCATCCCTCCTTCTAAAATCTCTTTCCCTTTCCCCCAAAATCACCCACCAATCCTTCAAACTCTCAAATGGCATCCTCATCCAAATGCCCACGCACAAAAACAACTCCTACCAATAATCCTCTAGATCTCAGAAGACTCTCATCCAACGAAGTTGATCTAATAAGGTTTAAGGAGCAATTCTGGAACCGAAATCTTGTGCAACCAAAGTATATGGACCAGAAATTCTTTGAAGATGAAGGCGGGTTCGAGTTCCTAGACTTTCTTAACCACCAAAGTGTTCTCAAGCTCTGCAGCTACTGTGACACCATCTTCCCTGACTTGGTGAAGATGTTCTATTGCAATTTGAGGTTGGATGGTCCAAATATCGTCTTAGAGGTCAAGGACCAACAAATGGTAATCACACTGGCAGACTGGATGGAGCTCTTCAACCTGAATGCAACTGGCACTGCCATTGAAGAAGACAGCTGGCCATACATACAAGAGTGCGTCAAGGAAGAAGCCATGCCTCTCATTGTTAGGCCTAGCACGCAATGGCCTAAGATTGGGTTGAAAAGTAGGACGCTGAATAGTTAGGACAGGCTACTTCATTACGCATATGCTCATATTCTTGCACCCTGATGCGTGCGGATGTAGTGATTAAAATTAAGATAAAAATCAGTTGTCAGGCCCACCAGAAAATAAAAACCTTACAACTAGTTGTAGTTAGTAAGGATCGATCCACAGAGAACCAATTCAATTAACACTATTAAACAATTCCCAATTTGGACTCTGATTAACAATAAATAGTAAAAGGGGGGTTTTGGAGTTTTGATGAACAATGAACAGCTTCAAAGATAACAATAAACAAACTGAAATCAACAATATAAGAAAATTGGTTAAGAGATTGAATCCACCACTAGATTTATATGATAATGTAAATCCACATATCCTTTTTATTCCAACATGCTCAATTATGTTTTTATGCAATTGTGATATTAAATCTCTGTTTTCCTTACGTGTTGGCCAATTTAGCAACCGCTCAAATCAACTCCTAATCACTCAGTCATAAAGCAACCGCTCTTACAACTATCCAACAATTGCATTAAGATTTAGAAAACCAATTACACTAAGGTCTAATCACACACCGGGATTAAATTACTTAGAACATATATTTCTCTAGATCTAATACCGCAACCGCGCATAATAAACCCGAGATCTACCACTTTTATAACGGCAAATAGCACAAAGATAATTATACCCACATGAACATCATACATCCCACTAGATCTACTACATGCAACACGCATAATAAACCTAGATCTACTACTTTGAAAGTAGGAACAAGTACAAAAACCTTCATACCAACAATAGATTCAGAAATATATGAATAAAAACATAACTCGTGTTGAAATAATCAAATATGCAAAGTTTACAACATTAATACTAGCGGTTTCATCACCCCCTTAACCAAATAGGTTTAGTTACACATAGCTAGAAAGAAATCACAAGAAAAACTATGAAGAAACAAGAAGAAACTATGAAGAAACAAGAAACTAAGAGAGAAAATGAAGGAGAGTTACGTATTGTTCATGATAAATGGTGCCTTTTATAGAAGTCTAAGGTAACAAAATGACAAAGGGAAGTGGGTGGATGAGTGGGTGAGTGAGTGGAGTGTTTGAGTGGATGGATTAGTGGGTTGGTTTAGTGGATTGGTTTAGTGGATGAGTGAGTGGAATGGTTGAGTGGTTGAATTAGTGAAAAATGCCAAAGGACTTTTGGTGAGTGGGAAATTATGGACATGAATGGGTGAGTGGATGGATGAGTGGATGGATTAGTGGATGAGTGGGTGGAGTGGTTAAGTGGTTGGATTAGTGTATGAGTGGATGAGTGGGTGAGTTAGTGGATGAGTGGATGAGTGGATGAGTGGATTAGTGGATGGATGAGTGGATTAGTGGATGGATGAGTGGGTGGTTGAGGACGAAAATTTCGTGTCTGACTTGTAAGCCAAAAACGACCCACTATACTTCAGAACCACGAAAAGTGTTCTTCATGAAAGTTGTAGATCCTTGTCTTGGCTATAAAATGGACAGCTGGTTCGTCCAATTTGGCTTCCTTAAGCCCAAGATATGTCCCAAATACCGTAGGTTGCTCAAACCCAACTTCAGCACCTCTGTTCCGACTTGCAAGCTCAAAATGACCTACTAGACTTCTTTTTCTGAAAATGTGTTCTTCATGAAAGTTGTTTATTTGGATCTTGACTATCCACTGTCCAAATTTCATCCCATCTCCATTATTACATCTTGAGATATGATTTTATGAGTGCACACTGTTCGGATTCTACTGACAGAACCCATATTCTGACTTCCATGTAAACTTAGGTCCCTTAGACATCTGAATCGGACTTCGAGCTCTTCATCAAAGTTGTAGAGATTCCTCTTAGATTTCCTACAAGATAAAATTTATGATTTTCAAATATCAGAAACTCAAGTTATGACCAAAATACAGAAACAGTGTAAAATCTCAATAATGCTGAAAATATTCAATTAGGACCAATTTGAGCTCAAACTCATAAAATCATGTCAAACTCAATCAATTAAGAATATGGAGAGTGTAAATGACTAAATATAAGGGTTTCTTAATGAATAAAATATGTGTTTATCAAATTCCCCCACACTTAGCTTTTTGCACTCGGACGTATGAAAACAATTACGATAATAAACTCAAGACTAAAATTTTACAATCAAGAAGAACAACCAAAGGTTCAAGGGATCAAAACATTCATGAGTTAACAATTCTCCACATCTCAAACCATCAAGCAAGGTATCTTCAACATGAATCGATAATGATAGATCTTCACAAGATTCCCTCTCAATCTCTCAAGTGTTTAAAGGGTAGGTATTTCACTCAATTCAACCCATGAAAATTGCACTACCATAAGCTTGCTTATCTTTTACTTCTCTACTACACAAAACACATGCACACACAAATCATGAGGACTTTATTCAAGGTTGTAGTGAGGTCAAGGTAACAGGAGAGGATAAAATGGATATGAGAAGATAAATACCAAAGAGAATAAAAGCAAATGAGAGCTGAGTTCAAATATTTAAAAGTTCATCCCAACTCTAGTGTATATCCCTTTACATATTCATTTCCCAATCCTTTTCTTTTTTTAAACACTTGGTTTTTTTTTTTTTTTTTTCTTTCTTTTTATATTTTATATGAACATAACTATATACATACATTTTTTTTTTTTTTGGGCACTCTTTTCTTTTTCAACAACCATTTTGTACACACACCCCCACACTTGTTCAAAAACTCATCCATTAACCAAGCTAATGTTCTTTTATTCCCTAAGGTAAAGTAAGAACACGATTTCTCATTTAAGGCACATGATGAGCTAGAAACAAGGAATGGTCAAATAAGCTCAAAGGGGTTAAGCAAAGGAAAATATACAAGGTTGGCAGAATCGAGAGAATTTTCAAGAAATCAAAAGAGTGCTTGATATCATATTGAAAACAAGGTTGGCTATTTGGTTAAACTAGCTAATTAAGAAAGAGGGCCTCAATCATGTTCATGCATGCAAGTGAAATGTAGCCTCAAAAGAATCAAAGCAAGTTCTAGAGTGGTCATTAACATGAGTGAAAATCACACAAGAAAGAAGAGAATGGCATAAATGTTGAATCCATTCATTAGGCTCAAAATCTCAAAAATCACCTTCCATCTTCATCCATCTATATCCATCAAACTCAATTCATCAATTCAATCATCCATCACTAAGCATATCAATTAAGATGCGTCTCAAGTGTAAAATTACTCCTTACTCTGCCATCACTAATTGATTTAATAAGTACATGACAATCATATCATACTTTCCAAACAGCACAACAAATTTTTTTTTATTTTTTTATTATTTTTTTTTGGGTCAACTATCCTTCCCCCCAACTAAATCACAACATTGTCCTCAATGTTAAAATATAGATGAGTAAAGGACAAGATATTACCTGTTGGAGAAAGTTCTACACAAATTTAAACAGAAATAAGGTACAATAAAATCAAACCCATTAAAGATGAAGTCGTGATTTGGCTTTTGTTTCTTGTTACTTCTTTCGCCGCTTCTGTTGACCAATCTATCCGAGCTAATACCTGGATCAGTACATACTCAAAAGCTTCTAATTTATCAATGAGCTCATCAATAGTGGAGGCAGAGATAAGAAGTTGTCTTCTTTGAAGGAGTGACAAATTTATGTTCCACACTTTGTCAAGAAAAGATAACAAAAGATCAAAGAAATTATTAACATTCAACAAACCAATGGGTCTATGGTGGATGTTTAGTTCGGCCCAAGAAACAATTTGAAAAATTTCTTCTAAAGTACCAAATCCACCTGGTAAGACAATAAATGCATCAGAATTGTCAACCATTGTTTTCATTCGTCCATGCATAGATGTTACCTGAATTTCTTCTCCAACTGTTTTCCAAAGTGATGTTATTTTCAGCCAAAGGTTTAGGAATAACACTTAAAACCCGACTGCCTCCTATAGAAGCAAAGAATCGATACAGCCCCCATTAACCCACGACAACCTCCCCCATATACAAGATGAATATTCCTCGCAGCAAGTGATCGACCAAGAGTGCTAGCTGCGTTTACAAAACTCTAATCCCTTCCCATAACTTACCCACAAAAAACACAGACATTTTTGAGGTTACGAATAGAAGGCCCCATTCTATACTCTTCCTCCTTTGAGAGTGTTTCTACGAGTTGAAGGAAAATGGAGAAAATGGAGTGTTTAAGTAGGAAAAAGAATGGAAAGGGGAATAATTGCACCTATGAGGGTAGGTTGGTCACATTTACGAGCTCAAAAGGTTGAAATTAAGAAACACAAAGAATCTTTTCTCCTCTTTTTTTTTTTTTTTTTTGTTTGACTTCAAGAAAACCATCAAGGTAAAGAAGTCTAGAAACCCCCGAAGGACCCCGCTCAAAGGATCATCTCACAAAAATTAAAATACAACAAAATGATACAAAGATAAAAGAAATAGAAAATGATGACATACAAATGTATGTACGGTGTCCATGGCGTATCTTTATATCAACGCGCGTCATGAGTGCAAGAGACATCACGTCCTCTCTTTTTTTTTTTTTTTTTTTTTTTGAATTTGTTAGAAAAACTTGATGAAAGATGAGTGTATACTTACTTAAGATTGGGATGGAGGTAGTACTGCTCTTTCGGCTTTGTGCCAAAGCATTGTTGACCAAAGATTCGACCCATTCAAGACCAAACATAGGGCTCCCAAAAGGGATAAGTGGCCATAATACGCTGGCTTGCCTCACATGTGGGATACAATCTACCTTCTTTGTTTTTCAATTAAGAAGGCTGGATCGGATGCATGCATTTCCCCATTCACGGTGTGTGTTACCAAAGCCAACCCTAAGACGTATACATAAATTTTTTTTTTTTTTTTTTTTTTTTTTTTTTTTTTTTTTTTGAGAGATGACATGAAGAAGAAGAAGAAGAAGATGATGATATGTACAATTGTTGTGATTGTGGCTCACATCTTCCTCCGGTTTTACGTCCCGAAAACCGCTTAAACGCCTTCTATGAGTCGGGATAGGCTTCCCATCCAATTTTCTTATAAACTAGCAAACAGGGTCTTTTAGAGTCAGATTCCCAAGACTGTAGCGTTTTTCTTCATCCTTGAAGAGATTCCACAATTTAAGAATTTCACGATGCACCAATCCACAAGAATGCGTCTCAAGAGTCGATAAGATATCATCTAATGACTCCTTACTCAGTCCATTCTTAATGAAGAAAATTTTATCTTCTCTATTTGCGGAAACCATCCCCAAAGTATGACATCGCTTGTTACATTCCATCGTCCACATTTGTAACAGACTTGTAACCTTTTTGCTCTTCTCCTTTTAGAATATGAACTTCTTCCAAGACCGGGCATATATGAGTCAAATGAAATTGAGGACTCACCGCTAATCGAACCTTTGCTTCAATTATCTAGTGTACATCTTCTCGGCATACCTTTGTGCATTAACGGTCTCAATCTTTCACATCGAACTTTGTAGATTTTTCTCGAGCATTTTGAGGAAAAGAAGGAAAATGTTTTCTCGTGGTTTGAAAGAATGACATCCATTTTGAAGGAGAAGAAGGATTCAATTTTGGGAAACCGAAAAATAAACCGATTTGAGAGTCACGAGTACCGTATCCGTCACTTAACCCAAGAACACAAAGAACTCAAGAACTTGATTTTCCAGGAATGGTTGAGTCTTTGTCCATTAACTTTACGCGCATTACCATTCCTAGGATCCTCAATATTTACGGTCCCCGGAGGATACACGTGTTTGACAAAGAAAAAGAACCGCGCCACCTAGATCTCAATTTTTCAAGGAGTAGGTGCAGATAATAATCTCAAAGCGAACCTTTTTGACCAATTTCCGCAACTTTTGCTAAAGGTGTAACTTGGAGACCTTGAATAAAGTAGGCCAATAAAATCCATACAAGATTTTCGCAGCTTGTTGTCGCCGAAGAAAAGTGACCTTCACATGCTTCCGAGTGACAAAATTTAATGGCACTACCTACCTTATTGTCGGGCACACACTAGTTTTTTTTTTTTTTTTTAAAAGATTCAAATGCTTACAACCAACAAACAGATAAAAACATAATCTAAGGAACTAATGAAAACACAAAATAAAAAGGGATAAAGAGAGCAAATCTGGTTGGGTTGCCTCCCAATAAGCGCTTAGTTTATTGTCCTCAGCCCGACATGATGATACTTTCACTGCTCCTCATATTGTGGAAGGATGAGGGTCATCACTTCTCTCTCTGCACTGTCAGGAAGTTCATGATATGGTTTGAGACGATGACCATTGACCTTAAATGCTTTGCCGAATTTTCACTCCCGATCTCAATCGCACTAAAAACATTAGTTACCACAAACGGCCTAATCCACTTAGAACGCAGCTTTACCTGGAAATAATTTGAGTCTTGATTGGAATAGCGGGACTTTTTGTCCTCTATGAAATTTCTTTCTGGAAATCAATTGGTCGTGGAATGCCTTAGCTTTAGTCTTATAAATCGGGGCAATCTCAAAGGCCTCATTTCTTAGTTCTTCTAATTCCTGTAATCGAACTTCCTTTGCTTTCCAAATTTTACTTCCAATTCCATATTAACTTGTTTAATGGCCCAATAAGATCGATGTTGCAACTCAACGGGCAAATGACAGGGCTTTCCATACACCAACCGAAATGGTGACATGCCGATGGGAGTCTTATAGGCAGTCCTATAAGCCCATAAAGCATCTTCAAGTCGAGTGCTCCAATCCTTTCTTGAGGGGTTCACTTTGTCTTTTCAAGGATTGACTTAATCTCCCGGTTGGACACTTCGAGTTTGCCCATTTGTCTGTGGATGGTAAGAGTGGAAATTCTGTGCATTACTCCATATCTCTTCAATAGAGCATCAAAGGTTTTGTTGCGTAAATGGGTCCCTTGGTCACCGATGATAGCCCTTGGGGTCCCGAACCTGGAGAAAATATGTGACTTAACAAAATCTCGCAGGTTTTAGAATCATCGGATCGAGTGGCTTTTGCTTCCACCCATTTAGACACATAATCAACGTATAAAAGAATGTATGTGAAACCAAATGAAGGAGGGAATGGTCCCATGAAATCAATACCCCACACATCAAAGAGTTCCACAAAAATGATCGGAGTATGAGGCATTTGATTACGAGGACCAATATTACTCTCGTTTCTTCTCGACAATGGCCACAAGACTTACGAAGTTGTAAGCGTCTTTGAAAATTGAAGGCCAATAGAAACCACTTCCAAGCACTTTATTGGCTGTCCTTTTATCAAAATGTCCTCCACATGCATAGGTGTGGCAAAAGGAGAGGATGGAGTATGTCTCGTAATCGGGAATGCACCTCCTAATGACTTGATCTCGCACAATGCTTCCATAAGTACGGGTCATCCCGTATATAGTATTTACAATCACCCTTAATTTATCTCTTTGGGCCTTGTTCAAATCCTCCGGAAAGTCCTTAGTAACCAGGTAGTTAACAATGTCAAGCATACCAAGGGATTATGGTGTTGACAACCATCAAATATTCATCCGGAAAAGTCTCCATGATAGGCATTTCTTCCTCTTCGCTTACCAATCTACTCAAGTGATCGGCCACCAAGTTTTCGCTCCCTTTCTTGTCTTTAATCTCCAAGTCAAATTCTGGAGCAATAAAATCCATCGAAGCAATCTAGGCTTTGCTTCTTTCTTTGTTAGAAGATACTTCAAGGTGCATGATCTGAAAACACAATCACTTTAGAACCAATTAGATATGATCTAAATTTTTCTAAAGCAAATACAACGACTAGAAGTTCCTTTTACTGTGGTTGAGTAATTAAGTTGAGCATCATTTAGAGTCCTTGATGCATAGTAAATGGCATAAGGAACTCTATCAACTCGTTGTCCCAAGACAGCTCCTCTTGCAAAGTCACCGGCATCACACATTAGTTCAAAAGGTAACTCCCACTTAAAGCTCCGATGATAGGCGCAGACAATCTTAACAACTTCTTGAGTTTATTGAAAGCTTCCATACATTTCTCATCAAAGTTAAAATTAACATCTTTTTGAAGAAGTCTCAAGGGGCAATGAGACTTTAGAAAAGTCTTTAATGAATCTCCTGTGAGAAACCTCATGACCAATAAAAGAACGAATCTCCCGTACACTAGTGGGTGGTGGCAAAGAATGCATGAGTTCTACCTTAGCTTTATCTACTTCAATTCCCCTAGCGTAAATTACATGACCTAACACAATACCTTCATTCACCATGAAATGACATTTTTCCCAATTCAAGTCCAGATTAGTGTCAATGCATCTTTTAAGCACCAAAGTTAAATGTTCCAAACAATTTTCAAAATCATTTCCAAAGACACTAAAGTCATCCATAAAAACCTCAATGATGTTTTCAATGTAATCGAAAATATACTCATCATGCATCTTTGGAAAGTTCCTGGTGCATTGCAGAGTCCAAAAGGCATTAGATATTAATATATGCAAAGGTACCAAATGGACAAGTGAATGTAGTCTTGTCTTGGTCTTCCTGGAGCTATGGCATGGCTTGATTGTAACCCGAAAAACCATCCAGAAAACAATAATAATGACCAGCTAATCTTTCTAACATTTGATCAATGAAAGGTAAAGGAAAGTGGTCTTTTCTCGTGGCGGCATTCAACTTCCTGTAATCAATACAAACACACCACCCTGTCATCGTAACCTAGTGGGAATAAGCTCATTTTCAGCATTTCTTACCGCAAGGATAATTCCATTTCTTTGGTACTACCTGGACTGGGCTTACCCACTTATCGTCGAAATGGGGTAGATCACCCCCACACTTAGGAGCTTCAAGTATCTCCTTTTCACAACTTCCATCATGGAGGATTCAATCTCCGTTGAGGGTCTCTCACAGTGTTTAGTATCCTCCTCCATTAATATCCATGCATACAAACGCTTTGGACTAATACCCTTGATATCGGCTATTGACCAACCAATGGTCATGTCTTATGTTCCCGCAAAACAAATACCGCTTTCTCTTCTTGCTCTTGGGTGAGTGACTTTGCAATTATTAACAAGGGTGTCCTTCTCCCCCAAGAAGATGTATTTAAGATGATCGTAGTGCTTTCGGTTCCAATTCGTGTGCACCTGCACAACGTAAGGTTGAGGTATATCGGTAGTAATGGGTAAATCAACAAAAGTTACCTCATGCTCTTCCAGGAGTGGAAGAGAGCTCTTGTAAGGCAAAGAACAATTTCATCAATGTCTTCACTCCATGGCTCTTCTTCACTCTTCTTCTTTTCCTCCCGTACATCTAAGCTATGAGTTAGAATTGTATCAAGAGCATCAAAATGGTCAAGATCAAAAGGCTGAGAAATTAAAGAATCAAAAGGATCAAAAGAATCAATTAAACAAGCTAAGTGCACATCACTTGGGTATCTCATAGCTTCAAAAATATTGAATCTAATTAATTCCTCATCAAATTCCATTGTTAGAATTCCAAGAGTGCACATCAATTTTTATCCGTGCGCTTCAAAAAATGGTCTTCCTAGCAAGATAGGAGCAACATTTGGGAGACTATCCTCTTCCATGTCCAAAACATAGAAGTCTCCAGGAAACACTAATTCATTCACCTGTACTAAAACATCTTCAACCACACCCTTAGGGTATGCATTAGATCTATCACCAATTGAATAACAACACCCGGAGGTTCCAAAGGACCCAAGTATAAAGATGCATAAATAGAATATGGCATGACATTTATAGATGCACCTAAATCAAGCATTGCCCTTTCGAACCTTGTGTTACCTATAGTGCATGGAATGGTGAATGTGCTGTGGTCCTTACATTTGGTTGGGAGTTTCTTTTTAATTACACTTTTAAACATTTTCTCCCACTTGGACCTTTTCATTTCCTTTTAACTTCCTCTTGTTAGTGCATAATTCTTTCGTAAATTTTGCATATCTAGTACCGCTTAATGGCATCTAACAAAGGGATATTAACCTCTACCTTCCTAAAAGTCTCAAGTATTTCTTTTTCTTATTCTTCTTTCTTGGTTTTAACCAACCTACTAGGAAAAGGAGCTTTAGTGACATATTTAGGAAGGGGTTCGTAAATACTTACCTTAGGGGTTTTGGAAGTTTGCCCTTATCATTTGCTTCTTTGGATGGTTCATCCTTCTCTTGAATGATTGGTGGAAGAGAGGTAGGCTCATCCATCGTCTTTCCGCTTCTCAATGTGACAAAGACTAGCATTTTCCCTCGATTCACTTTTGTGAGGGTAGTTTCCCGAAGCTTGGCTTTGAAACTTGTTGAATTCTCGTGGACAATTGTCCTATCCGATTCTCATGCAAGTTATTGATTGCGAACCTTGTTTCTTGTTTGAAACTTTGTATAGTTGCATTTGTTTCTTGTTGGAACTGCAAATTATTAGTGGCCATTTGTTTTACTAGCTCCTCTAATGAAGGCTCGATTGCTTAGGAGCTTGAACTTGTGCCTCTCGACGAGGAAAGGTACTTGCCTTTGTTGGAATCCTGAGGTCCATAAGCCGGAGGTTGATTTTGAGGTTGCTTTGCATAACCGAAATTTGGATGATCCCTCCAACCCGGATTATATGTGTTTGAGTAGGGGTTGTAATTTTTTGAAAGTCCAAAATATCCCCTACGCTCTTACCTCCTCATTTGTGTCTTCTTGGAGAGTGGGACACATATCGGTGGGATGTCCAGATGAACAACAGATCCCACAAGCATGAACTGTGCTTTACCAGAATCCATTAACCGCCATGTAACCATAGCAGTCAATTGAGTCATTTGTTTGATGTATACTTGGTTGTCTCTACTTCTTTCACGCTCTTACTCCAATGGTGTCATTTCTAGAGTAGAATTGTTGAGTATTGGCGCCATTCTTGAGATCAAGTTTCTAGCTTCTTGAGGAGTTTTATCAATCAATGCTCCTCCGCTAGCAAAGATCAATCATGTTGCGATCCATCACTTGTAAGCCTTCATAGAAATACTTGAATTAAAAGTCGCTCACTTATTTGATGATGAGGGCGGCATGAAACATAGCTTCTTAAATCTCTCCCGGTAGTCATGGAGTGATTCCCCATGCCTTTGTTGAATACCACAGATTTCTTTTCTGATTGTTGCAGCTTTTGAGGCAGGAAAGTATCTGTCTAGGAAAGTTCGGGCCATGTCCTGCCATGATTGGATGGATCCGGGTGGCAAGTAGTAAATCCACTCCTTAGCTGAGTCTTTCAATGAGAATGAAAAATCTCTCAACTTGACTTGCTCTACATGAATTCTCGCAGTTTCATGCTAGAACATACCACATGGATTTCCTTCAAGTGCTTGTTGGGGTCCTCTCCGGGTAATCCATTGAAAGATGGCAAGAGATGGATTAAACCGGATTTCAATTCAAATGCCTCTTCATTTTCAAGAATGTCTATGCAAAGAGGTCTGTTGATCTAGATCTGGAGCACCCAATGCCCTTAAAGTATTTTATTCGCCATCTTTCACTTCTTCGATATTTCAGATGGCTCAAATGTCTCCGAACTTGATAGATCAATGTAACGTATTTCAATGTCGGCAGTGTGAGTTGGAAGTTAGCCTTGAAAGGGAAATTGAGGATGTGAAGTGAGTTGATCAATATAGTTCCTCAAATTTAGCAATCCTTCGTCTACTCCTTCAAAGGACATCAACACCTACAAAACACTCGTTATTCTTGAAAGATTAAAAATAAAATAAAATAAAATAAAATAAAAACAAATAAAAATAGGAAATAAATTAATAGTGTAATTGAAAAAACTTGGTTCCCGATTCTTTACTACCGCATCTTGATGCGCCAATCTCAAATTGTTTTTGTTTGGTTTGTATTCTTGGTCGTATAGTAGGGCGGAGCACATTCGGATGTAGTGATTAAAATTAAGATAAAAATCAGTGTGTCGCCCACCAGAAAATAAAAACCTTACAACTAGTTGTAGTTAGTAAGTCGATCCACAAGAACCAATTCAATTAACACTATTAAACAATTCCCAATTTGGACTCGATTAACAATAAACAAGAAAAGGGGGTTTTGGAGTTTTGATGAACAATGAACGACTTCAAAGATAACAATAAACAAACTGAAATCAACAACATAAGAAAATTGGTTAAGAGATTGAATCCACCACTAGATTTATATGATAATGTAAATCCACATATCCTTTTTATTCCAACATGCTCAATTATGTTTTTATGCAATTGTGATATTAAATCTCTGTTTTCCTTACGTGTTGGCCAATTTAGCAACCGCTCAAATCAACTCCTAATCACCGATTAGTCATAAAGCAACCGCTTTACAACTATCCAACAATTGCATTAAGATTTAGAAAACCAATTACACTAAGGTCTAATCACACAATTAAATTACTTAGAACATATATTTCTCTTCTAATACCGCAACCAAGCATAATAAACCCAGATCTACCACTTTTATAACGGCAAATAGCACAAAGATAATTATACCCACATGAACATCATACATCCCACTAGATCTACTACCGCAACCGCGCATAATAAACCTAGATCTACTACTTTGAAAGTAGGAACAAGTACAAAAACCTTCATACCAACAATAGATTCTCTAAATATATGAATAAAAACATAATTGTGTTGAAATAATCAAATATGCAAAGTTTACAACATTAATACTAGCGGTTTCATCACCCCCTTAACTAAGGGAGGTTTAGTTACACATAGCTAGAAAGAAATCACAAGAAAAACTATGAAGAAACAAGAAGAAACTATGAAGAAACAAGAAACTAAGAGAGAAAATGAAGGAGAGTTACGTCTTGTTCATGATAAATGGTGCCTTTTATAGAAGTCTAAGGTAACAAAATGACAAAGGGAAGTGGGTGGATGAGTGGGTGAGTGAGTGGAGTGTTTGAGTGGATGGATTAGTGGGTTGGTTTAGTGGATTGGTTTAGTGGATGAGTGAGTGGAATGGTTGAGTGGTTGAATTAGTGAAAAATGCCAAAGGACTTTTGGTGAGTGGGAAATTATGGACATGAATGGGTGAGTGGATGGATGAGTGGATGGATTAGTGGATGAGTGGGTGGAGTGGTTAAGTGGTTGGATTAGTGTATGAGTGGATGAGTGGGTGAGTTAGTGGATGAGTGGATGAGTGGATTAGTGGATGGATGAGTGGATTAGTGGATGATCCATGAGTGGGTGGTTGAGGACGAAAATTTCGTGTCTGACTTGGAAGCCAAAAACGACCCACTATACTTCAGAACCACGAAAAGTGTTCTTCATGAAAGTTGTAGATCCTTGTCTTGGCTATAAAATGGATAGCTGGTTCGTCCAATTTGGCTTCCTTAAGCCCAAGATATGTCCCAAATACCGTAGGTTGCTCAAACCCAACTTCAGCACCTCTGTTCCGACTTGCAAGCTCAAAATGACCTACTAGACTTCTTTTTCTGAAAATGTGTTCTTCATGAAAGTTGTTTATTTGGATCTTGACTATCCACTGTCCAAATTTCAGCCCATCTCCATTATTACATCTTGAGATATGATTTTATGAGTGCACACTGTTCGGATTCTACTGACAGAACCCGTATTCTGACTTCCATGTAAACTTAGGTCCCTTAGACATCTGAATCGGACTTCGAGCTCTTCATCAAAGTTGTAGAGCTTCCTCTTAGCTTTCCTACAAGATAAAATGCATGATTTTCAAATATCAGGAACTCAAGTTATGACCAAAATACAGAAACAGTGTAAAATCTCAATAATGCTGAAAATATTCAATTAGGACCAATTTGAGCTCAAACTCACAAAATCATGTCAAACTCAATCAATTAAGAATATGGAGAGTGTAAATGACTAAATATAAGGGTTTCTTAATGAATAAAATATGTGTTTATCACATCCCGTGGTGGCAACTATGCCTATTTAACTGAGGATGATATTTTTATGGTCTGGGTTTTGAGGAAAAATTGGAGAATCAACTGGCTAAACTTCATTGGGAAACACATGCTAAAGGCAAAGCTTCAAGAAAATTCAAATTTGCCTTTTGCTTTGCTCATCTCAGCTTTCCTCAAGAAATACAACATACTTCGGGAAATTAAGCGACCAGTCAAGCTCATTCATTTCAACATCTTTAGAGAATACACTCTGAAGAAAATGAAGATGGTCCCAGATGATGTTGGAGGATGGGTATATCCTGATGAACTGGAAAAAGCTGTGGCTGGTGCTCCTGGTATGCCTGGAAAGGCTCTTGAAGCTGCTCCTGAAGAAGCTACTGCTGCTGATGATGATGTTCCTGCTGCTGGTCATGTGATGAATGATTAGCTTATGTCAACCATGCTCAACCTCAAAGCCTACATAGAAAACATCAACAACATCATCTTTGATAGGCTTGAGGCCATCGAGCGAGAGCAGGCTGCCCTAAGAACCTTGTTATCTGGACAAGCTCCCACCACTCCTTCTCCTCCATAGGATACTTTCTTCTAAGATCCATACCTCTTAGGATTTCTTTTTGCTTATTGATGTTTTTTTGAAATTGGCAAATCATGCCTACAAAAATCCCTAATGTAATTGGCTTATTCTCATTAAATGACTAATGATCCTTATTTGCATATTCATGATTAGTCTGATCTTCTTCTTATTGATTTAACTATTCAAATATCTATTTGATTTCATATCTATCTGTGCTTCAGTTGCCTCATCTTTTTAATAATGACAAAAGGGGAAGAATAAGTTATATTGTTATTATATTAACAATTTTTGGAGATTGTGTTGAGAAAAGACAGGTTAGAAAATCTATCCTAAAAAGGATCAAGTATTCCAAAAGAAAGGGGAGCTGCGCATAACTCTAAAACCTAATTCTCCTCTTATAAAGCAGAGGAGGTGTAAGTCTTTCTTTCAATTTTTGTGAATTCCATTTTGTTGAACTAACCCCTTTTCTCAAATGCTTGGTTTGCCATCATCAAAAAAGGAGAGAATGTGATTGGGCATTGACTAATGAAGAACTTAGTTTTGATGATAACAAACATGAAGATGTGTCAAGACCTTATCCAAGACCTTCAAGACTAGTTATAGGCCTTAGATCATTATGTAAAGGTATAAATGATTCACCTAAAGCTCAATAAATAACCTTTTCAAAGAACTCAAATAGCTCACATATTCTTGAGACTTCAAATTGGTTTTTGGTTTTCAAAGAAACAAACACAAGTGCCCAAAAGCTTACTAGACCATTTGAGATTAATTGGCAATATTCAAAAGCTATAGGAAATGATTTTTCTAAAGGCTTATTCGAATAACAACTTTTGTTATTCAAATAGCCAATGTCAGAGAAGCCAAATAATCTCATCTGCGTAAGGGTTATTCGAATAATGTCCTGTGTTATTCGAATAACAGTTCAAAATTATCAAGGCGCTTAATGTATTATTCGAATAACATAAGTATTATTTGAATAACACACTTATTAAGAAGCATTTCAAAAATGGCTTATTCGAATAACCACAATGTTATTCGAATAGCAAAGCTTTTCCAGAAACCAATCTATAAGTTGTTATTCGAATAACATAAGTGTTATTCGAATAACACGTTCCAAAGGGAACTTGTCCCTGAGCTATTTGAAGCCTTATTTGAATAACAAAGTTGTTATTCGAATAAGAACACGAACCAGAAGAGGAAATAACGGATAGTAAGCTGTTATTAATGCTCTTAACCACCCTCCAATGGCTCTAAACGTAAATAAGCTATAAATACAAGTTGTTGGACATTTATTGGGGTTGTTCAATCAAGTTGAAAAACTGAGTTGAGCATTAATACGAGTTTCACTATCATTGTTCATATATTCACTATTTTGATCATCATCAAGTGAATCATTAATACCCATAGGACTTCAAGTTGTGTTATTCACTCTTGAGAGAGCTTCTATTCATCTATATTCTTGTTCAATCTGTAAAGAGGGGATGAGGCATCCCTCAAAGTTGTAAGGGTGAGGTATCCCTTGGAATTAGAGACTCAAGCACAAGGGTGAGGCATCCCAATATGTGTTGAGTGCTTCATCTTGTAAAGGTTATCAAGCACTTGTTTGAAGCTTGAAGATATAGTGGAAATCTCGAGTATTTATTTGAGGACTGGACGTAGACCACAAGTGGATTAGTGGTTGAACCAGGATAAAGCTTTGTGTTTATCTTCCTAAACTCATCTCATTTACTTTGTGTACTGTTTTATTAGTTATCTTGTATTCTATCTTGCTGATTGATTCACTTGTATGTGTAAACCCTCTAATCTCTCTATTCAATCATTTCTATTAAACAATAGCTTCAACGAAAATTGGTAATCAAGCTTTTTACAAGAGATTTGCGAAAAGTTTTTATAAACTCAATTCACCCCCCTCTTGAGTATTGAAGCCACTTGGTAACACAAAGCATGTAATGACACTCCCCCAAACCAAAGTGAGACAAAGTTCTCACTTTGCATTTACATTTTGGGACCTAAACTTTACAAATTAAGCACACTATTAATCTGAGCATACTACAATATGAAATAACATGAAAAACAGAAGAAATATGTACAAAACAGAGCACTACTACCGCGGCATTGATTTTCCATGTCGCGGTGTCATAGCTCGTCTGTAGAATTCTGTAGAAAATACTCACTAACGTCGCGGCGTGAAACATGGCAACGCCGCTGCGTGAGAAGTCTAATTGCAAAATTTAGCAGCAAACACGATTTTGCAATTGGAATTGGTTCAAAGTGGCCTCCAGCAGCAGCAAAACTTGTCCAAAATGCTATTTTACAAAATGTACAACAAAAACTTACCAAAACAACAAAATCAACATATAAACCTATATAAACTTAAAACCTAAGAAAAGCATAAAAACAATCAACATCATAAACTACTAAATTAACAGATTAACACTATTAACATAAACATTCTAACATGTACATACTAACATATAAAGTTCAATATACTACATAGTTATGCATAAAGTAAAAACACAACTTTAACATAAACTTGGGATTTCCTCCCCAAGAAGGGCCTAGTTTACAGTCACAGCCAGACTTTGTCACCAAAATGAATTGTGCGGATGAGTAGTCTTCTTAAACTTGATCCAAGGCTTATCCTTTTGAGGAGTCGCGAATTCCCTGAAGGACCTCATGATTAGGATCATCTGACTTCTTTATTGCACCTAAAGCAATAACATAAAGAGACTTAAATTAACATAGATTATATACAACTTGAATTAGAACTAACCAAACTCATTGTTGATATTAGCAAAATAGAATTAAACCGTTATCCCTGGCAACGGTGCCAAAAACTTGTTAGACCATTTGTGTACCGCAAGTGCACGGGTCATTCAAGTAATATAGATACATAGTATAAGTTCGTTCCCACGAGGATATATGACTTCCATTACTAAGTAACCAATAGCTTAGCTAAATTCTATTCAAGAACATATAAAATAGAGAAATGCAAATAAACTAAATCTAAACTGCAAAAGCAATAAAGATAATGGTTTAGAGATTTAAGGAATCCTTCTTCACCTCCTATTTCATACTAATGATATACAATCCTTATAAGCAACATCAATGAGTTATTAAGTTAGCTTGAGAATCTTATTTAGTCAAAAGCCTATGTCTAGGTCAATCAACCCTGGTGTCATTTACCTAATCCACTATATTTCTTATGTTTTCATGAGGACTAGTGTAAACTCCACTAATGAATGATCTATTCTGAAACACACGCTAATACATGGCTAAAAGGTATATTTCTATCCAGTTAGTGAATCAACTTATCCAAGCCAATTGAACTCGTCAAACATGCATCCACTATACCATATCCCACTCCACAAATCCCTATATCTAGTTCATTTACATCAATCAAGATCATGCAATTATTGGCCAAACAAGAGTAAGCATTAAGCATAGGCATGGAAGAACAAAGCCAAACATCAATAGATACTCAAAAGATAACATAAACATCAATATTCATATAAAGATCCAAAGTATTTCCTAAATACAGCTGCTAATCCATTAAACACGAATTTACAGACAAAAACCATGCTCAAAAGATAGGGAAAAGAAGAGAAACAAAAGGAGAAGAGGAATGAATCCATAGATATCATCCTTGAAGCTTGAATCTCCTTCTATGAAGAAAATGGCCTCCAACCTAGCCTCCCTAGGTCTCCAATCTACCAAAAAAAGAAGAACAGGTCGCAGCCTCTCTAAACCTAAAAAGCTCTAAAAAAAACTCTTCTACAAAATTTGTTAAAAACGTATATATAGACTTAGAAAAACAGAGGCACGCCACGGTATTAACAAGCCTACGCCGCGACGTGTGTCAATTTAGGTCAGGGACGCCGCAGCATTCACATGCCACGCCGCGACACTCAATTTGCAAAGCTCTCTAACTTTTGATGCAGGGGAGGCACACGCCGCGACATTAACATGCCACGCCGCGGCGTTGAGGTCTGAGATGCAAATTTGGCTTCCTCTTCCCATTTTAGCTCAATTGCTTCATATATGATCTTGTTTGAACTCCTTCCTATGATAAAGAAAACACCAAATTAGTAACACATACAAATTCACTTAATCATATATCAAATATGCACAGTTTGCTCAATATCATATAGGAAAGGTATCAGAATTGGATATAACAAATAGAAGCATAAAACCTTCCAAATATGCATAAATACAAGGACTTGAGCAATCAGTAAAGTACAGATATGGGGAGCAAATAACTACACCATGTGGAGTTATCAATAGTGTTAGGTCATGTGATATCTTCTAAAGGAATTGAAGTTGATAAGGTCAAAGTTGAATTAATTGCCCATTTGCCTTCCCCAAAAACAGTCAGAGAAGTTCATTCCTTTTAGGACATGCAAGATTTTACAGAAAATTCATTAAGGATTTTAGCACCATATCTAGACCATTATGTAATCTTCTGTTGAAAGATGCACCATTTGATTAGACTTAAGAATGTCAAAAATCTTTTGAAAAATTAATGGGTCTTCTGACATCAGCTCCTATCATGCAATCCCCTTGATTGGTCTTTGCCTTTTGAGTTGATGTGTGATGCTAGTGATTTTGTTGTGGGTGCTATTTTAAGCCAAAGAAAAGAAGGTAAGTCTCATGTGATTTGTAACGCAAGTAGAACTTTAAATAGTGCATAAATGAATTACACCACTACTGAAAAGGAACTACTTGTTGTAATATTTGCACTGGACAAATTTTGATCTTATTTAAATATTTCTTCTATTGTGATTTTCACCGATCATGTTGCCGTTAGATATTTGATGTCTAAGCAGGATGCCAAACCAAGATTGATACGGTGGATCTTGTTGCTTCAAGAATTCAATATCAAAAATAAAAGATAAGAAATGAGCTGAAAATGTAGTCGCTGATCATTTGTCCAGACTTACAACAGGCTCACCTTTTGATAACACCCTCATCAATGATTTTTTTCTGATGAATTTGTTAGCCATGGCAACCATTACCCAATAGGGGGTGAATTGGGTGCTTACAAGTTTTTGAAATATCATTAAGAAATTAAACATTTTGAAGCACTCAATTATTAAATACAGCGAAACATGCATAACAAAGGTATAACTATTATACATTGAATACTTTACTCACAAATAAACAAGCCAATATATAAAGTATTCAAGCAAAGCTAAATATCAAATGTAACTCAAACATATATAATTAAAGCACAAAGGTAAAGAGATAGAGTTGAAAAAATCAAACACAAGGATTTATCCTGTTTCAACCACCCTTTGTGACCTACGCCCAGTCCTCAAGCAAACCACTCAAGATTTTCCACTCAACTTCAAGCTTGAACGAGTGCTTGAAAAGCTTTACACAATAGAGCACTCACCACACCTTAGGATACCTCACCCTTTGTACTTGAGCCTCAAAACATAGATATATCACCCTTTTCACTAGAGGGATACCTCACCCCTTTTACAACCTTTGAAGGATACCTCACCTTCTTTACAACAAGGGATACCTCACCCTTTACAACCTTTGAGGGATACCTCACCCTTTTTTACTAGAGGGATACCTCACCCTCTTTACAGAATAATCAAAGTGTTTGAATGATAGAAACTCTCTCAAAGAGTGGATAATACAAATTGAAGCACTATGGGTATCAAGGAATCACACTTTGATGCTTAAAACAAAGTTTGGGAGAAAGAGATGATGAAATACGAATTTAATACTCAAGAATGATTTTCAGATTGTTCTCTAACTTTTCTTTGATGCCTAACAACTTAGATTTATACCCAAAAGAAATTAAGAGTCATTGGTAGTAGTTGGGTGTATTAAATATTCAAATAGAGCTGTTGAAACTCATTTTCTTCAACTCCAATAACTGGTTATTGAATTCTCCTAATTGGTTAGGAGAATTGGCCTAATCGGTTATGTGATATTTAAAAGAATCATGCGAAACACTTTCACTCAATAACCAATTAGGGGAATTGGCTAACCGATTAGGAGCCTTAGAAGTTTATTTCAGATTTGTCAAATAACTAATTAAGGAATGACCCTAATCGGTTAGGAGCATTAGACTTTGGCTCCTGATGAATCAAATAACTAATTAGGAGATTGTCCTAATCAGTTAGGAGCTTTAGAAATTGACTACTGACTTGCCAAATAACCAATTAGGGGAATGGCCTAATTGGTTAGGAGCCTTAGAAAAATATAAGAATGGCTCACCAAGAAAACAAGATTTCTAAAGGATTTCATAACCAAACTTTCTCAAATCATTTTCAACCTTTCTAAAAACATTTTCCACAAACTTGATGAGTATTTTCATAAGTATAAAACATGATTTTCTTTTTATCCTTTCTAAAAACATTTTGCTCAAACTTGATCAATATAAAACATGGTTTAGTAAAGAGATTTAAGTTGAATGAAAACAACAGATGAGCTAGTGTGATTCCTCTCTACCTTAACATAAGATCTAACTCCTATGAGTTATACTTGAAGAACCTTGGGACTTGATCTTTGCATGACCATCACTTCTCTTGTTTGTTATCATCAAAACCATTGCCATTGCTAATGCTAATAACAGAATTTTTATTTTCTGTCAATTCAATACCTTGGTTTGCTAACATAGTCAACTTTCTTGTAACAGGAAAGATGCTGCCTCAATGGACGCACTAATATAGAAGGAAATTTTTGACAGAGGTGAAAAAATTTTATTGGGATGACCCATACTTGTTCAAATATTGTCCTGACCAAATCTTTCGGAGATGTGTATTCGACAGTGAGGTAGGTAGTGTCATTAAATTTTGTTACTCAGAAGCATGTAGAGGTCACTTTTCTTCAAAGAAAACAGCTGCGAAAATATTGCAGTGTGGATTTTATTGGCCTACTTTTATTTAAGGACTGCTATACTTTTTGCAAAAGTTCTGAAAATTGTCAAAAGTTGGGCTCAATTTCAAAAAGAAATATGATGCCTCTGAACCCTATCCTTGTCATTGAAATTTTTTATTGTTGGGGAATTAATTTCATGGGTCCATTTCCATCTTCATTTAGATTTGTGTATATTTTGATTGCAGTTGATTATGTCTCAAAATAGATTGAGGCGATTCCATGCCGACACAATGATCATAAAACTGTTCTCAAATTTTTAAAAGAAAATGTCTTGTGTCGATTTGGAATCCCTCGAGCTATCATCAGTGATGGGGGAACATATTTTTGCAATAAACCATTTGAATCTTTAATGAAGAAATATGGTATTACACACAAAATTGCCACCCCTTATCACCTTGGACAAATGGACAAGTTGAATTGGCAAATAGGGAGATTAAACAAATTTTGAAAAAAATGGTTAACCCAAATTGTAAAGATTGGTCTTTAAGACTAAACGATGCACTTTGGGCTTACCGTACTGCTTTCAAAACATCTTTAGGCATGTCACCCTATCAGTTAGTCTATGGAAAACCTTGTCACTTACCTGTAGAATTGGAACATAAAGCATTTTGGGCTACTAAAGCTTTCAACCTAAACCTTGATGATGCTTGCAAGATACGTAAATTGTAATTAAATGAACTTGAGGAATTGATAAATGATTCATATAAAAACTCAAAGATTTATAAAGCTAAAACAAAAGCTTTTCATGACAAGACAATTTTGAGAAAATCTTTTGAAATTAGTCAAAAAGTTCCACTTTATAATACTCGTCTGCACTTATTCCCTGGAAAATTGAGATCTAGGTGGAGTGGTCCTTTTGTTGTTAAACATATGTATCCTCATGGGACCATAGATATTGAGAATCCTAGGAATGGTAATGTGTTTAAAGTCAATGGATAAAGACTTAAACCATTTATGGAAAACCAAGCTGATGAGTTCTTCGTGTTCCCAAAATAACTGATTCATTCTCCTTTAAAATGGATGTCATTTTTTCAAACCTGAAAAAACATTTTTCTTCCCTCCCTCAAAATGCTCTGATAAAAATCTACAAAGCTAGATGTGAAAGATTGAGATTGTTAATGCACAATAGTATGTCAGAAGATGCACACTGGATAATTGAAGCAAAGGTCCAACTAGCAGGTAAGTCTTCAATTTCATTTGACTCACACATGCCAGGTCTTGGAAGAAGTTCGTATTCTAAAAGAAGAAGAGTAAAATGGTTACAAGTCTGTTACAAATGTGCACGATGGAATTGTAACAAGCGATGTCGTTCTTTGGGATGGTTTTCGTAAATAGAGATGATAAAATATTTTTCATTAAGAATCGACTGAGTAAAGAGTTATTTGATGATATCTTATTGACTCTTAACACGCATTCTTGTGGATTTGTGCATCGTGAACTTCTTAATTTGTGGAATCTCTTCAAGGATGAAGAAAAACGTTACAGTCTTGGGAATCTGAATCTAAAAGACCTTATTTGCCAATTTATAAGAAAATTGGATGAGAAGTTTATCCTCGACTTATAGAAGACATTTAAGTCGTTACTGGACGTTACACTAGAGGCAGATGTGAGTCGTATCCATAACAATATATACATATTTTCTTATTCTTCTTCATGTTTTCTTTAAAAAAAAGAAAAAGAAAAAGAAAAAAAAAAGAATTTTTTTTTATGAACAAGGGCAATCTAGAAGGAGTACCATGATTTTAATTAGTTATGGAGCCCCAGCCTTTGGCTGACCCATCATTGACTCGGGTGGACCTTTGCATGTTGGTCCTTAAAAAATGGTTCGTGTACCATACTCTATAGAGAGTTGCACTTCATAACCCAATGTTTACCATCTAGGTACTGTGGAGTTGATGGATAGGCAGAGACGTCCCACTCTGGTTATTAGTGAGAAGTAACTCACGGCTGTCAAAGCGTATGAGGCATCTGAGCTTGATCCTCTTTATTATTAGAAGGGGCTCTCAGCACCCTGGGATGGGACGTTCTGGATCTTGGACATTACGGGTTTCAGATTTTAGCATCTTTCTTAATGTTACGAGCCTGAGTGTGAACTCTCCAGGTTCCAAACCCAGGATGGAAACCCACGATGATTTTTTCTTTCTCCTTTCTTCGAATAAACGGATATGAGTGTTTTCTACACTGGTGACATGTAGTATAAAGATATTCCATTACTGCACTCATGACACGCAGTATAAAGATACGTCATGAAAACTGTACATAAAGGTATGTCATCATTTGCTATTATATTTCTTGTATTTTTGTATGATTTTGTTGTATTTTGGTTTTGGACAGATGATCCTTTGAGTAGGGTCCTTCGGGGTTTCTAGACTTCTTTATCTTGATGGTTTTCTTGAAGTAAAAAAAAAAAAAAAAAATAAAAAAAAGAGATTATATGTTTCTTAATTTTAAACTTTTCTGACAATAGCCAACCTACCCTTATAAGTGCTATTATTACCCTTTCCATTCTTTTTCCAATTTAAACACTCCATTTTCTCTACTTTCCTCTAACTCAGAATCATTCAAAGGGAATGTGAGTATAGAAATGGAAGGTGTTTCTATTTGTTGACTTAAAAATATCTGTGTATTTTGTGGGTCTAAGTATGGGAAGGGTTTAGAGTTTGTAAACGTAACTAACACTCTTGATCGATCACTTGCTGCGATAAATATTCATCTTCTATATGGGGGAGATTATCGTGGGTTAATGGGAGTTGTATCACTTGCTGCAAATATAAGAGGCAGTCAGGTTTTAGGTGTCATTCCTAGACCTTTCACTCAACAGAACATCACTTAAAAGACAATTAGGGAGAAATTTAAGGTATCATTTATGCATGAACAAATGAAGATAATGCTTGACAACTCTGACGCATTCATTGCCTTACCAGGTGATTTTGGTACTTTGAAAGAAATTTTTCAAATTGTCTCTTGGGCCCAACTAAACATCCACCATAAACCCATAGGTTTGTTGAATGTAAATAATTTCTTTGATATTTTGTTGCTTTTTCTGGACCATGCTGTGGAACAGAAATTTATCACACCTTCGGCAAGACAACTTCTTATTTCTACTTTCACTATTGATGAGTTGATTGATAAATTAGAAGCTTTTATTTATAAACCTGACCCAACAATAGCTCAGATAGATTGGTTAGCAGGAAGCAATGAGGGAAGCAGCTTGAAATGCAAGTTTGATCTGACACTTCGTTTATAACTTTTCTTTACCTTTGATTTTATTCACCGTACATTGTTTCGGTTTAAATTTGTATCAGATTTCTCCAACAGGTAATATCTTCTATCCTTTACTCATCTATATTTTAACATTGAGGACAATGTTATGATCTGGTTGGGGGGGAAGGATAGTTAACCAAAAAAAAAAATTTTTTTGAGAAGTATGATATAATTGTCATGGACTTACTAAACGAATAAATAATGACAGAGTAAAGAGTAATTTTACTCCTGAGATGCATCTAAATTGAGAAGTATATTTAGTGATATAACTGTCAGAAACCTATTCGTAGTAAAACCAATTAAGGATGGTAGAGTAAGGAGTAAATTTTGCCTTGGAGGTAAGTTTACTCTTGAGACGCATCTTAGTTGAAGAAATAATTATTTTGTGTAGAAGTAGCAAATGGATTCTTAGATCTTAGCATAAATTGTCTTCTTTCTTAAAAATCATATGCTTGGATATGAATGTTGATGTGGTGGATTGAGAATGATAAAAATATGCCTTGTGAGATTTTGAGCTTATTGATGAATGAATTGAATATTTGTACCATTCTTTTCTTTCCTGTGTGATTTGTTTTCACTCCTGGAATTGTTACTCTAGAACTTGCTTTAATTCTTTTTGAGGCTACATTTTCACATGCATACAGAAACATGATTGAGGCATTTTGAAATAGCTACTTTGACCAAATAGCCATTCTTGCATATTTTCCCTTATGTAACCCCTTTGAGCTTATTTGATCATTCTTTATTTTTAGCTCATTACGTGCCTTTTAAAAAAAAGAACATGTTTTTACCCAACCTTAGGGAATAAGAGAGCATTGGCCTTGTTCTTAAACAAGTGTAGGGGTGTGTGTGAAAAATTTAAAAAAATTGTTAAAAAAAATGTTGAAAAAAAAGAAAGAGCTGACCACCGCTGCAATCAAAGGATTATCAGAGTCTCCTGATACACCATGTGACATATCCATACGTAGATTAAAGGTGGATGCTTGGAAACAATAGGAAGAGAATGAGAAGGTTCAGACCTAATAATGAATTCAACTCACCAATTTCGGATTGATCTTTAACAAAACATTAGTCAAATATTAATCATTGTCCTTTTTGATGAATGTTCTCAAACATTTTCTCCACTCTAACTGTACCATAATGCTCTTCTATTCTCTTTGGTATTTATCTTCTCATATCCATATTACCACCTTCCTTTACCTTGATCCCATTACAGCCCTGAATGAAGTCTTCTTGATTTGTGTGTACATGTATTTTGAGTAGTGGAGAAGTAGAAGATAAGCAAGCTTATGGCAGTACAATTGTTCATGGGTTGAATAGAGTGAAATACTTACCATTTAAACACTTGAGAGATTGAGAGTGAATTCTGTGAGGATCTATCATTCTTAATTCATTCTTTTCATTTGAAGTTTCCTTGCCTGTTGGTTTGAGATGTGAAGAAATGTTACCTCATTAATGCTTTGATCTCTTAAATTTTTTGTTGCTCTTCTTGATTCATCGAGTCTTTTAGAGTTTTTAGCTTTTAAGTTTGTGTCATTTTTCTTTGTTTCTAAGCTTTGGCCTTATGTATTTTGCCCAGGAGTGCAAAAAGCTAAGTGTGGGGGAATTTGATAATCATATATTTTATACATTAATAAACTCTTATTTTTAGTCATTTACACTCTCAATGTACTTAATTGATTAAGCTTGGTTATATTTTGTAAGTTTGGACTCAAATTGGACTTATTTGATTTTTTCAACATTATTTTGGTCTTACACTGTTTCTATATTTCGGCTATATCTTGAGTTCTAGATGTCTTACAATTATGTATCTTACCTTGTAGGAAAGATAAGAGAGAGCTCTACAACTTTTATGAAGAGCTCTAGGGAAAAATCAGACATCTAGTGGAGCTAATTGGGCTTGGAAGTTAGAACACTAGTTTTTGTGACTGGAACCCGAACAATGTGCAATAATCAATGCATAATTCAAGTTGAAGGAACTGAAATGGGCTGAAAATTTGGCATCTGAACGTTAAGACCCATATTTACAATTTTCATGAATATAAGCGCTCATTCGGACAGCTTGAAGGTTATATTTGGTCTGGAAGTCAAAATAGATGTGTTGAAACTGGGTCTGAGTAGTCTGCAGTAATTGGGTCATATCTTGGGTTGTAGGATGAAATTTTGGATAATTCTGGTGGCATTGGAAAGCTGAGACAATTTTCTAGAATTTTCATGAAGATCACTTTACTTTGTTCTGACGTTATCCATGAGTTCATCACTGAATGATTTTGGAGACAAGAAATTTCAATAATTTTCCACTCACAAAAGTTCTTTGGTATTTTCCACTCATCCACCCACTCATCCACTTACTCATTAATCAATTCCCTTGTCATTTTGTATCCCTAATCCTCTATAAAAGGGACCATAGGTAGATCATTTGGGGAATCTTGGTTTTAGATTAAGTTCATATTATTATGTTATTGTAGTAATTTTCTTTTGTTGTAAATATAAGTTATGATCATCATCTTCGTCTTCTCTATTTCTTTCTTCTTGCTCATGGGTAACTAATTTTCATCTTGTTTGGGTGAAGGAGTGAAGCTTTTGGTAATAAAATAAGGTTAGATTTGTAACACCCAACTTTTGGCTAAATTACGATTTTGTCATAATTGTACTGTTTTATGTTTTCTGTGTGTTATAAAATTAAATTGATTGTTTCGTGACTGTATTTGACTATTGTGTGTGGTTTACTCTGAGTCAAGAAAATAATAATTTTCGGGCCGAGAAAAATCTATATATGATTATTCGGAGGTGGAGGATCTTACTAAACCTAATTCTGGGTAATACGTGTATCAATCTTTTAATTTTTAAAATTTATCTGTAAAATAAAAATATTTTTTATTATAACATTATTTTATTATTTGGTGACAGTAACTACTGACTTAAGAGCAGTAGCTTCTGCCTAGTGGACAGTATAGTCATAAAGTTATTATGACTTACTATTTGGAGAACCAATAGAAACTAGTCAACGTTTCTGGCTTGAATTATTTCTAAGCCAATGAGAAGTAGTCAATGAAAATGGCGAGACTTTCTAAACTAATAGAATGAAAGTCCACAAAAATGGTTGGACTTAATGGATTAGTACATAGAAAACATGATTAAGTTAGTTTAAAACCTAATTAAGTTAATCCAAAGTGCTTAAGTAGTAACTAAATGGAATAAACCTAGTTAGTCATTCAATAAAATTTTAGTTAGAGAATGTTCTAACATAATCAAGAAGGTGATTAGTTATCCTAAGTAACTAAATGATTAACTAAATAACTAAGAAACTTAGCTAGATTTACCTAAACCTAATTAGGAAACAAAATGGATTAAGACTTGATTAGTTCTTCCTAAGTGCAATTTGACCAAGCATCTTTCAAGAAGGTTCAAGAACTTGGTGACATGTCTCTCTAAGCCAATAGGAAGCAAACTTGGAGACAAAGCATTTAAGATCCACCCTTGAACTCATCTAAGGCCATTAGGAGCTCTTAGAGGTCAACTAAGGAGGCCATCTCCTTTAGGGAGCCCCACGACCAAGTGATTTAGGAGGAAGGAAGAAAGCATTTTGCTATGTTCATTATCATCTTCAACCATTCTCCAAAGCAAGACAACAAAAAATTCTCTCCTTTCTCCTTGGTAAAGCTCACGGCCACCATCACTAAACTATACCTTCACTCATCTAAATTTTCATCTAACACCATTTCCTAAACCTAAACACCATTCTAAACATCTTTCATCTTAAGAGTTTCTTCAAAATCATCCATTTGAAGCTTGGAAACCAACCTTAAAGTTTATTTCCTACAAGGTAAAAATCCTTGTTTCTTGTTTCTAAACTTATTCTTGAAGTTCTAAGCCATGATTGATCCATGGTTTATCTTTTTCAACCATAGTTTGTGACTTTATAAATTGTTTAAGCTTGTTAGGATTTTTCTTGGAGCCATACGAAATCACTAGGAGGAAATCCAAGAAGGTTTTGTCTTCCTTATAGATAAGAAGGAGATTTAATCTCATCAACCATGTCTGGTGGTGAGAAAATGGATGTATTTGTGGTGAAAAATCCATAAGGATTTATTCACTTGGTTGTTTAAAGTTCTTCCTTTTTGTGATTGATTTTGTTTGCAAGTATGTCTATAGCTTTAATATATTTGGTATATGTTTATGGATGCATGATAATTATTGTAGGATGTGAATAACATGTTGAGGATTTGCATGAGTGTTCCAAAGAACACATAAAGCCACGGTTTAATCAACATCAAGAGAACCAAAATGTTCTCAACTATTTTCTAAAGCAAGGATTAATTAATTTAATTGTATCAATGATTTTTACATGGACTTGGATAGTAGAAAATAAATTAAAGATGATTTATGGAGGATATAGTGAATTTCGGCCAACATGTTTTTGAATACCTTTGATCTAAAATTATTTTCTAAGTGTGGAATATGTAACTAAAATTAAAGAGAACTCAATTTGAATAATTTTTTTAGAATAAAATGAATGAAGTCATTTTAGAAACTTAAAGAAATATAATTTAGAACGTAAAGAAATATTTTATATAGTTGAAAAATATTAGAAATACTTTACGCGTATTTAAAATAATGATTTTTAAACTACGCGATTGAGAAAACGATTTAACGTTACGCGATTGAGAAAATGATTTAAAAATGTTACGCGATTGAGAAAATGATTTAAAACACTACGCGATTTAAAAACATTGGAAAGAGGTGATGCGATTATGAAAACGTAATAAAATATTTACGAACTGAGAGAAATAGTAGTTTATTGTCGGGTTAAAGTGGTGGACCCGAATATGTGAAAAAATGGTATTGTCAAGTGGTGACGTGCTATTATGGAAAATACTGATAATGAGGTTATTTGCGTATTTTGGCTCATGCACATGCATTGATGATTGTGTCAATTTGGTTGAAATTAGCAATTGGCTGACGAGATGAATTACACCATAGTGCGGGTGCGATAGGCATAGTGTGGTTCATTGAGTGAACTTAGAGGCGTTAGTGTGCGGAGGATTCCACATGTGGACAGCTGGTAGCTCCTTTGGGCCGTGGTAACGGGTAACACACTAGTGATCTTGACAAGCACTATTCTTAATCAGAATCTTGTGCAGACTGTCTGGTACAATGCTTGTTGTGCACGACATTTTGACTGTGTACTGCTTACACGACATTTTGACTGTGTATTGTTTATACGACGTTTGACTATGTAAATGCTTGGTTGGGCCAGCCTGAGGTACGGACAGGTCTTTTGGATCATTCTCTCTGATGTTGTGTTTAGCTCCATGGAGTAGGAATGAGTCTGTGTACATTTATATATGTGGTATGCATCATAATGTGATTATTTATGTTTAATTTGAGATATTATGTATGATGTGATAATATGGATTATTGTATCAATTGTGATATCTGTATGTGCTGTCATTTTTTGTACTGCCATGCTGGTAATGATGTAGATTGTCTCACCTCTTTGTATATATTTTCTATATTATTATTTATGTTCCATAAAGATTTTGAGGAAGAAGAAGAGAAGCAGCCTCTGGATAATCAGTATGAGGAGGAGCATCATCTGAGCGACCAGTGTGAGGAAGGCGAGCCTCTAGATCATCCATATCATTTGGATTGATTGACACCAGGGTTTCTATCTTCCGATGATCTCCCAGAGGAGGATCTTTTGGAGGATTAAAACTTTTAGTTTGGTACTTGGGCTAGTTTATGGTTGCTTAAAACCAAACAGTTTATTGTTTTCTCAAATAGTTGTAGTGTGTAAATTATTTGTATCTTAAAGACAAAATCATATGTATATTATGGCGTGTACTTAATAGTTTGTTTTATTTCATGTTCTGTTTATTTTATTTAATAATATAATGTGTAGAAAAGAAAATTTTCACAACTTATATTATTATGTATTAAGAAATGATTTATAACTTGGGTAAAGGTTTATTATATTTGTCGTAAATGTGACATCCCCAATAGGGTGTTACAAGATTAATTTTTTTTTGTGCTTAAATGATATATTATTAAGTGAACATTATATGTGTTGTATTTTGCTTCCAATCAATTTAAAAACCCTCCTTGTAAAGTGGAGTTCTTGATTCATTGTAGACAAGTGGTTTGCCACAATGAATGCTTGAACCCATTTACTAGTGTAGATGTTGGTAAATAATTAAAGGAACCATAATATAACTACGTATATAATTCTAAATGGACTTTGAATGTTATATTCTCCGATTGGAACCTCCGTTGTGCATGGATTTCAATTGAGTTATAAAAAAAATTAATCTTGCCCTTAATTTATTACCAAAAGTGGATCTCCTAGCCCAAACAAGTTCTTTAATTTAATTGTGAATAAGTTTTATTATTTTTATTATTGTGACAAAGTCTTTCCTTACCTTAAAGAATTTTTCTTCATCAATTCCCTATGGATCGAACTCAGACTCCCGAGAAAATTATTACTTTAAATAACCAGCACTTGGGTTTGCATCCTTTAACCAAAGTGGGACGCTTCTGTCTGTCCATCAACTCCACAGTGCCTAGATGGTAAACATTGGCTAATGGAGTGCGGTTCTCTATAGAGCATGGTACACGAAACTTTTTTAAGGACCAACGTGCAAAGGTCCACCCGAGTCAATGACGAGTCAGCCAAAGGCTGGGGCTCCACAACTAATTAAAGTCATGGTACTTCTTCCGGATCACCCTTGTTCAAATTTATTTTTTTTAAGAAAACATGAAGAAGAAAAAAAAGATAATATGTATAGATTGTTGTGGATATGGCTCACATCTGCCTCTGGTTTCACATCCAGTAATGGCTTAAACGCCTTCTATGAGTCGAGGATAAGTTTCCCATCCAATTTTCTTATCAATTGGCAAACAGGATCTTTTAGAGTTAGATTCCCAAGATTGTAACATTTTTCTTCATCCTTGAAGAGATTCCACAAATTCAGAAGTTCACGATACACAAATCCACAAGAATGCGTCTCAAGAGTCAATAAGATATCATCTAATGACTCCTTACTCAGTCCATTCTTAATGAAAAATATTTTATCTTCTCTGTTTGTGGAAACCATCCCCAAAGAACGACATCGCTTATTACAATTCCATCGTGTACATTTGGGACAAACTTGTAACCTTTTTTTAAAAAAAAATTTGTGTTGTAAATGATTAAAGAAAACAAAATACAACACGTATAATGATCACTTGATAATATATCATTTACGCTTAAGAAGGAAATTAATCGAAGCTTATTTTTATTACCAAAAACTTCACCCCTTCACCCAAGCAAGATGAAGATTAGTTACCCATGAGCAAGAAGAAAGAAAGAGAGAAGAAGAAAAAGATGATCATAACTTCTATTTACCACAAAAGAAAATTACTACAAGTAATACAAGTAAATAACATAATAACATGAACTTAATCTAAAACCAAGATTTCTCAAATGATTTGCCTATGGTTCCTTTTATAGAGGATTAGGGATACAAAATGACAAGGGAATTGATTAATGAGTGAGTGGATGAGTGGAAAATGTCAAAGAACTTTTGTGAGTGAAAAATTATTGAAATTTCTTGTCTCTGAAATCATTTAGTGATGAACTAATGGATAACGTCAGAACAAAACAAAGTAGTATTCATGAAAGTTCTAGGAAATTGTCTTAGCTTTCCAATGTCACCAGAATCATCCAAAAATTTGTCCTACAGCCTAAGATATGACCCAGTTACTAGAAACTGCTCAGGCCTAGTTTTAGCACCTCTGTTTTGACTTCCAGACCCAATATGACCTCCAAGTTGTCTGAATAAGCTCTTATGTTCTTTATGAAAGTTGTAGATATGGGTCATAACTTTTAGATGCCAAATTTTCAGCCTATTTCAGTTCCTTCAACTCAAATTATGCAATGATCATTGCACACTATTCGAGTTCCAGTCACAAAACTCGTATTCTGATTTTCAAGCCCAATTAGCTCCACTAGATGTTTGATTTTTCCTTGGAGCTCTCATGAAAGTTGTAGAGCTCTCTCTTATCTTTCCTACAAGGTAATATACATAATTATAAGACATCTAGAACTCAAGATATGACCGAAATACAGAAATAATGTAAGACCAAAATAATACTGAAAAAATCAATTAAGTCCAATTTGAGTCTAAACTTATAAAACATAACCAAGCTTAATCAATTAAGTACATGGAGAGTGTAAATGACTAAAAATGAGGGTTTATTAATACATAAAATATATGATTATCAAATTCTCCCACACTTAACTTTTTGCACTCCTAGACAAAACACATAAGACCAAAGCTAGGAAATAAAGAAAAACAACATAAACTCAAAAGGTAAAAACTCGAAAAGACTCGATGAATCAAGAAGAGCAACCAAAAATTCAAGGGATCAAAGCATTAATGAGGTAACATTTCTTCATTTCTCAAACCAACAAGTAAGGAAACTTCAGTTGAGAAGAATGAATCAAGAATAATAGATTCTCACAGAATTCACTCTCAATCTCTCAAGTGTTTAAATGGTAAGTACTTCACTCTATTCAACCTATGAAAAATTGCACTACCATAAGCTTGCTTATCTTCTACATCTCCTCCACACTTAGCTTTTTGTACTCCTGGATAAAACACATAAGACCAAAGGTAGAAAACAAAGAAAAACGACATAAACTCAAAAACTAAAAACTCTAAAAGACTCGATGAATCAAGAAGAGCAACCAAAAATTCAAGGGATCAAAGCATTAATGAGGTAACATTTCTTGATATCTCAAACCAACAAGTAACGAAACTTTAGTTAAGAAGAATGAATTAAGAATGATGGATTCTCATAGAATTCACTCTCAATCTCTCAAGTGTGTAAAAGGTAAGTATTTCACTCTATTCAACCCATGAAAAATTACACTATCATAAGCTTGCTTATCTTCTACATCTCCACTACTCAGAACACATGCACACATAAATCAAGATGACTTTATTCAGGGTTGTAATGGGATCAAGGTAAAGGAGGGTGGTAATATAGATATGAGAAGATAAATACCAAAGAGAATAGAAGAGCATTATGGTACAGTTAGAGTGGAGAAGATGTTTCAGAACATTCATCATAAAGGACAATGACCAAGATTTGACTAATGTTTTATTGAAGATCAATCCCAAATTGGTGAGTTGAATTCATTGTTAGGCCTAAACTTTCTCCTTCTCTTCCTGTTGTTTCCAAACACCCACCTTTATTTTAGGTATAGATATGTCACATGGTGTATCAGGAGACTCTGATAATCTTTTAATTGTAGCGGTGGTCAACTCTTTCTTTTTTTTCTTTCATTTTTTTCAACATTTTTTTAACATTTTGCATACACCCCCTACACTTGTTCAAGAACAAGGTCAATACTCTCTTATTCCCTAAGGTTAGGTAAAAACATGATCTTTTTTTTTTTCAAAGGCACGTCATGAGCTAAAACAAGGAATGGTTAAATAAGCTCAAAGGGGTTATACAAGGGAAAATATACAAGGATGACTATTTGGTCAAAGTAGCTATTTCAAGAAAAATGTCTCAATCATGATTATGTATGCATGTGAAAATGTAGCCTAAAAAAGAATCAAAGCAAGTTCTAGAGTAACAATTTCATGAGTGAAAATCACACAAGAAAGAAGAGAATGATACAGATATTCAATCCATTCATCAATAGGCTCAAAATCTCACAAGGCATATATCTATCATTCTCAATCCACCATATCAACATTCATATCCAAGTATGTGATTTTTAAGAAAGAAGAAAATTTATGCTAAGATTCAAGAATCCATTTGCAACTTTTACACAAAATAATTATTTCCTCAACTAAGATGCGTTTCAAGAATAAACTTACCTCCAAGGCAAAATTTACTCCTTACTCTGTCATTCTTAATTGGTTTTACTATGAATAGGTTTCTGACAATCATATCACTAAATATACTTCCCAATTTAGATGCGTCTCAAGAGTAAAATTACTCCTTACTTTGTCATCATTCATTCGTTTAGTAAGTCCATAACAATCATATTATACTTCCCAAAAAAGAAATTTTTTTTAGGTCAACTATCCTTCCCGCCTAACCAGATCACAACATTGTCCTCAATGTTAAAATATAGATGAGTAAAGGATAGAAGATATTACTTGTTGGAGAAATTTGACATAAATTTAAATAGAAACAAAGTATGGTAAATAAAATCAAAGGTAAAGAAAAGTTATAAATGAAGTGTCAAATCAAACTGCATTTCAAGCTGCTTCCCTCACTGCTTCCTGCTGACCAATCTATCTAAGTTATTGCTGGGTCAGGTTTATAAACAAAAACTTCTAATTTATCAATCAACTCATCAATAGTGGAAGCAGAGATAAGAAGTTGTCTTTCCGAAGGTGTAATAAATTTCTGTTCCACAGCATGGCTAAGAAAAAGTAACAAAATATCAAAGAAATTATTTACATTCAACAAACCTATGAGTTTATGGTGGATGTTCAGTTGGGCCCAAGAGACAATTTCAAAAATTTCTTCCAAAGTACCAAAATCACCTGGTAAGGCAATGAATGCATCAGAGTTGTCAAGCATTATCTTCATTCGTTCATGCATAGATGATACCTTAAGTTCCTCTCCAATTGTCTTTTCAGTAATGTTCTGTTGAGTGAAAGGTCCATGAATGACACATAAAACCTAACTGCCTCCTATATATGCAGTAAGTGATACAACCCCCATTAACTCACAGCAACCTCCCTCATATACAAGATGAATATTTCTTGCAGTAATTGATCGACCAAGAGTGGTAGCTGCATTTACAAACTATAAACCCTTCCCATACTTAGACCCAAAAAATACACAAATATTTTTAAGTTAACGAATAGAAACACCTTCTATTTCTATTCTCACATTCTCTTTGAATGATTCTGAGCTGGAGGTAAGTGGTGAAAATGGAGTGTTCAAATAGGAAAAAAATGGAAAGGGTAATAATAGCACCTACAAGGGTAGGTTGGTTGTTATCAGAAAAGTTTGAAATTAAGAAACACATAATCTTTTTTTTTTGTATATTTTTTTTTTATTTATTTTTTTTTGCATCAAGAAAACCATCAGGGTAAAGAAGTCTAGAAACCCCTAAAGGACCCTGCTTAAAGGATCGTCTGTCCAAAACCAAAATACAGCAAAATTATACAAATATAAAAGAAATATAATAGCAAATGATGACATAACTTTATGTACAATTTTCATGGCGTATCTTTATACTGCACGTCATGAGTGCAGTAATACCAAGACGGCTCAGCCAATCTTGGAATTCTTCTCTGTCCCGCTTGTAGAATATATTAGATTGAGCTACGGCACAACTAATTAAAGTACGTAAATCTGACAGCTACCACCTAAGGACCACAGCTAGTGAGAGGTCGCTAGAGAGCCCATGGCATTAAATCACAGGATCCAGCTCAGTTGCATAGTCACGTGAGTATGCCAACACGGTCTATATCATCTCGCCTTGCCTAGAAGGTAAACTTTGACACCGAGAATGGCTCTCTACAAACACACAAACCTTATTTATATACTGGTGTGTGAAGATCTCCTCTTGAGTATATGAAAATATGGACATCCATCTGAGGCTCCTAATCTAATTAAAGACCAGTTAAACCGAAGTTTCGCCCTCCTTTTCTCATTTTTGTCTCTTTTAACCTTTTTTTTTTTTCTTTTTTTTTTTCTTTTTTTTTTTTTTTTTTTTTCTTTTTTTAAGAAAACATGTAGAAGAAGAAGAAGATAATATGTATAAATTGTTGTGGATATGGCTCACATTTGCCTCTGGTTTAACGTCCAGTAATGACTTAAACGCCTTCTATGAGTTGAGGATAAGCTTCCCATCCAATTTTCTTATAAATTGGCAAATAGGGTCTTTTAGAGTCAGATTCCCAAGACTGTAATGTTTTTCTTCATCCTTGAAGAGATTCCACAAATTAAGAAGTTTACTATACACAAATCCACAAGAATGCGTCTCAAGAGTCAATAAGATATGACAAATCAAGAGTCAATAAGGGGGATAAGGAGGAAGATTATGCTTACGTTATTTACTTGTTGTAAATTTATTTTGTTATAAATAGAAGTTATGATTATCTTCTTCTTCTTCTCTTTTTCTTTCTTCTTGCTCATGGGTAACTAATCTTCATCTTGCTTGGGTGAAGGGGTGAAGCTTTTGGTAATAAAAATAAGGTTATATTAATTTTCTTCTTGTGCTTAAATGATATATTATCAAGTGATCATTATATGTATTGTATTTTGTTTCCAATCAATTTAGAAACCTTCATTGTAAAGTGAAGTTCTTGATTTATTGTAGACAAGTGGTTTGACACAATGAATGGTTGAACTCATTTACAAGTGTAGGTGTTAGTAAATAATTAAAGGAACCATAATATAACTACATATATAATTCTAAATGGACTTTGAATGTTTTATTCTCTGATTGGAACCTACGTTGTGCGTGGATTTCAATTGAGTTATAAAAAAAATTAATCATGTCCTTAATTTATTACCAAAAGTGGATCTCCTAGCCCAAGCAAGTTCTTTAATTTAATTGTAAACAAGTTTTATTATCTTTATTATTGTGACAAAGCCTTCCCTTACTCCAAAGAAATTTTCTTCATCAATTCCCTGTGGATCGACCTCGGACTCTCGAGAAATTTATTACTTGAGACAACCTGCACTTGGGTTTGTATCCTTTAATCCGCATCAAGTTTCCATCCAATTTTCTTATAAATTGGCAAACAGGGTCTTTTAGAGTCAGATTCCTAAGACTGTAACGTTTTTCTTCATCCTTGAGGAGATTCCACAAATTAAGAAGTTTACGATGTACAAATCTACAAGAATGCGTCTCAAGAGTCAATAAGATATCATCTAATGACTCTTTACTCATCCTATTCTTAATGAAGAAAATTTTATCTTCTCTGTTTGCGGAAACCATCCCCAAAGAATGACATCGCTTGTTACAATTCCATCATGCACATTTGTGACAGACTTGTAACCTTTTTACTCTTCTCTTTTTAGAATACGAACTTCTCCCAAGACCTGACATGTATGAGTCAAATGAAATTGAAGACTCAGCTGCTAGTTGAACCTTTGCTTCAATTATCCAGCGTACATCTTTTAGCATACCCTTGTGTATTAACAATCTTAATCTTTCACATCTAACTTTATAGATTTTTGTCAGAGCATTTTGAGGGAGGGAAGGAAAATATTTTTTCAGGTTTGAAATAATGACATCCATTTTAAAGGAGAAGGAATCAGTTATTTTAGAAAATTAAAAAACAAACTGACTCAAGAGTCATAGAGTAACGTTATCCGCCACTTAATCGGCAACACAAAGAAGTGCAAAAAGAAGGCAACAAAATTAGAATAAATTCTATTCATAACAAGGATCAGAAAGAGAGATGAATTCTACCTCATCAACTTAGTTTTAACAGAGAAGCTGAGAGAAATTTCCGTTGTGCATCATGAACTTCTGAATTTGTGGAATCTCTTCAAGAACGATCATGACACGTGTTCTTAAGATTGACCTACCCTATGTTGTGTCGGCTTAAGTGCCTCCCTGAGTTCGGAGCCTTTGTAAGGGATGTATATAGTTGTCGGCTGCCCAAAAAGATTTTTTCTTTTCTTTCATTTAGTTTTTCTATTTTCACATTAATTCTTACATTTTGTTTTCAGTTTTTGCTTTGTTTTTCTTGTGCAGTTTCAGCCCATATTTCTCCACTCATGAAGACCAACAATTCGAGTTCATGACTATGCGCTTCTTTCTCCCACCCTGTCCCACCACATTCACGATCTTGAATTTCCATTTTCAAGGAAGTTTCATTGTCCTTTGTCAGTTACTTTTCTTATTTATGCATTGAGGACAATGTCTCTTTCAAGTATGAGGGGGATCATTTTTCACTTGTTCATTGCATTGAATCTTGTAGAAATTGTTTTAATTTCTTGATTATTTCTGAGCTGATAGAAATTTGTTTGAGAGGGGAATCCACTACTAATGAACTGAATTCTTGTGTACTGAATTTTTCTGCAAGGCAATCTTTTTCAATTGAGTTCTGAAATAATTTAGCATTTTATTTTGGGAAGTTAGCCATTTCTGCTTATAATTTATTCTCTTTACTAACCTAAGCCAGAAAGTGATATTTGAGCCTTTATTGAATGGATTTATCATAAACTAAATCCTATTTTCCTTCTGGTGTGAGTTTTCTCTTAACTTTTATGTGCTAGAACTTGATTTGATATCTTGTTGAGACTTAATTGGTTCACATACATTCTTGGACATGATGAAGGCAATTAGGTTTAATTCTTTCTTGACTTCTAGAGTTGTATTATTAAATAGTCCATTAGTTGCCCCTTTTGAGCCTGAAATTGATTTCTTTGAATACCCAGTTGACTGATCAAGTTAGATTCTTTGGAGCATCTAATGTGTTAATTGAAAAGTCTTGAAAGGTCACTTTTGTTTTCAAGGGTTGAATAAAAAAAAAAAAAAGGTGTAAATAAAATACTAATGGTGAAGAATAATAAGAATTAGTTTATTGGAAGTGAGAATGACCTTGTGCATTTTGGTATATTGATTATCCTCTTAACCTGATTCTGCTTTATATAACTTCAACTGTAAATATTCCTTACCTTTATTTATCTTTGTCCTACCATTGATTCTACCCTTGGCCTCATTACAACCCAATGTAAGTCCTTTTGATCCTTGTTATGTATATGATCTTGAAAGTGGAGATGAGACTGATAATCAAGCTTATGGTCATGCATTTGTTGAGAGAAATTTGAGTAATCTCCTTGCCCTTAAACACTTGAGAGATGGAAAGATGAGTGACCTCAATTGTTTGGTAGAGAGAAAAGGTGCAAGCTAGACTCAAGTCTCTAAGTGTATTCAGCGCTGAATTTTCTTGCTTGATTAGATTTGATAGCCAAGCTTAATTGAATTTTATTTTTAAACTGTGGATTGTCCCTAGATTTGAATTTCTTGAAGTTCAGTTTTGTCTTGACTTTGATTCATATTCTTTGCTTGAGAACAAGCAAAGTTTTAGTGTGGGGGAATTTGATGAACTTGTATTTTATAGCTTTAAAATACACAAATTGTGATCATTTGATTGATGAATTTTGATGGATCCTCATTATTATTTTTGTTGTTTGCAGAATTTGAGAGATTAAACACATTTGGAATGAAAGCAAGCAAAGATACTGTGTATTCAAGGCAAAAAGAGGACCATTTTGAGCTTAAACAGGGTCTAGGTCAATTCAGAAGCATTTTGGGACTTAGACATGGCCATGTCTAACTAATACAAAGCTTCTAACTATGAGACATGGTCATGTCTATGGGAGACATGGTCGTGTCTCCCCCAATGTTGAGTTACGCAATTCTGGACTTAGACACGGCCATGTCTATGGGAGACACGGCCATGTCTCCTAAAATTATTGATCAGCTTTTCAATTTTCAACGTGTTTTCTGATATGGTTCACGTGATTTCTGAATGAGACACGGCTGTGTCTATGGGAGACACAACTGTGTCTCCCTCCTAACTTGTCAAACACGTTGATTCCTCCCCCAATTGATTATAAAAACAAAATGGGAGGTTGCTGAACTTGGGTCAAAAACTTGGTGTGAAAAATCGGCGAGTGCACAGAATCGCATCAAGTAATAAAGTAGTGAATAGAGTATCATCCCACAAGGATTATATTGCCAATTACCAAGTTCATTAAATTAACACTATTTGAGCTATCCAAATAATGAGAGTTGATAAAACAAAAAAAAAACACAATTTAATAGAGTAATTAAAAATTAAATAGAGTAAATTCAATAAATTAAACAGGAGTTGAAAACAATAACAGGAAAGTGTTAGGGGTCAGATTTCACTTGAACTCTTTAGATGTAATTTCAAATATTGGTTTAAACATGTTCTAAATAAATGATTTATAGATAATTCCTAAAATTAATTAATATCCAATCCCTTGGATTACCAATCCTCTTACGCTGTTTTAGAATTAATTAATCCCTTAGTCTAATTCCAAAATAAAAAGGCATTATCAAGAACAAAGGAATTAAAAAAAGACCACATAATTCACAACGTCTATCCCTAGTGATTACAGAAATTATGGTGTTTATCATAGATCTAGGTTCTTGCAAATTTTTTCAAATCATACATCAACCCAAAAGATCATTTCCAAATTGATCAGGTTTAGAAAAGTATTAAGAATAGAGATAAACACATAAATCATAAACTAGAAATATGAATTAAACCCATAAAAAAAATTACATCATCCAAGTATCAAGATTCATCATCCCCTAACAAAGAGAAACTAGTTATACATAGAGAAAGAAAGAAATAAAACAAGATTAAAACAAACTCCATTGATGATTTGAAGAAAAAGAAAAGTGATGGTTGCAGCCTCCTTCAGCAGCCCAGCAGCAGTTCCCCAAATCTCCTGTAATGCAAAAAACACGTTCAGCAGCCTCCACCTTTGTTTTTATAATCAATTGGGGGAGGAATAAGCGTGTTTGACAAGTTAGGAGGGAGACACGGTTGTGTGTCCCATAGACACAGCTGTGTCAACTTAGGAGAGACGGTCGTATCTCTCATAGACATGGCTGTGTCTCATGTCCAGAAGCTTTAAATCACTTAGACATGGCTGTGTCTATGTCCAGAATTGCATAACTTAATGTTGGGGGAGACACAGTCGTGTCTACCATAGACACGGTCATGTCTCATAGTCAGAAGCTTCGTATTAGTTAGACATGGCCATGTCTAAGTCCCAAAATGCTTCTAAATTGACCTAGACCCTATTTAAGCTCAAAATGGTCCTCTTTTTGCCTTGAAAACACTGTATCTTTGCTTGCTTTCATTCCAAATGTGTCTAATCTCTCAAATTCTGTAAACAAAACAAAGATAATAATGATGATCCATCAAAATTCATTAATCAAATGATCACAATTTATCTATTTTAGAGCTATAAAATACAAACTCATCAAATTCTCCCACACTAAAAATTTTCTTGTCTTCAAGCAAAGAATATGAATCAAAGTTAAGATAAAACTGAACATCAAGAAATATGAATCAAGGGACAATCCACAGTTTAAAAATAAAATTCAATTAAGCTTGGCAATCAAATCTAATCAAGCAAGAAAATTCAGCACTGAATACACTCAAAGACTTGAGCCTAGCTTGCACATTTTCTCTCTACCAAACAATTGAGGTCACTCATCTTTCCATCTCTCAAGTGTTTAAGGGCAAGGAGATCACTCAAATTTCTCTCAACAAATGCATGACCATAAGCTTGATTATCAATCCCATCTCCACTTTCAATATCACATACATAATAAGGGTCAAAAGGACTTACACTGGATTGTAATGACGCCAAGGGTAGAATCAATGGTAGGACAAAGATAAATAAAGGTAAAGAATATTTACAGGTGAAGTTATACAAAGCAGAATCAGATTGAGATGGATAATCAATATAGCAAAATGCACAAGGTCATTCTCACTTCCAATAAACTAATTCTCATTATTCTTTACCATTAGTATTTTATTTACACCTTTTTTTTTATTCAACCCTAGAAAACAAAAGAGACTTTTCAAAACTTTTCAATTAACACATTAGATGCTCTAAAGAATCCAGCTTGATCAGTCAACTGGGTATTCAAAGAAATCAATTTCAGGTTCAAAAGGGGCAACTAATGGACTATTTAACAATGCAACTCTATAAGTCAAGAAAGAATTAAACCTAATTGCCTTCATCATGTCCAAGAATGTATGTAAACCAATCAAGTCTCAACAAGAAATTAACACAATTCCCGCATGATTCAATGCAATGAATAAGTGAAAAATAATTCCCCCCCGATACTTGAAAAAGACATTGTCCTCAATGCGTAAATAAGAAAAGTAACTAAATGAAGGATAACGAAACTTCCCTGAAAATGGAAATTCAAGATCGTGAATGTGGTGGGACAAGGTGGGAGAAAGAAACGCGTAGTCATGAACTCAAATTGTTGGTCTTCATGAATAGAAAAATATGGACTGAAACTGCACAAGAAAAACAAAGCAAAAATTGAAAATAAAATGTAAGAATTAATGCGAAAATAGAAAAACTAAATGAAAGAAAAGAAAAAATCTTTTTAGGTGGCCGACAACTATATACATCTCCCTACAAAGGTTCTGAACTCAGGGAGGCACTTAAGCCGACAACATAGGCTAGTTCAAACTTAAGAGCATGGGCCATGATCGTTCTTGAAGAGATTCTACAAATTAATAAGTTCATGATGCACAAATTCATAAGAATGCATCTCAAGAGTCAAAAAGATATTATTAAATGACTCCTTACTCAGCCTATTCGTAATGAAGTAAATTTTATCTTCTCAGTTTGGGAAACCATTCCCAGAGAACTTGATTTAAAGCATTTAAGAGATGCATGAGCCCATTTAAAACATTAAAGCTGCAAAAATTCAATTAATAATGAAAATGAAAAATAAAAACAAAGAAACTAAACCAAATATTAAAGAAAAGTAAAAAAGAGAAAAAAAAATTGGGTTGCCTCCCAAAGAGCGCTTGTTTAACGTCATTAGCTCAACGTTGTCTGTTCTTAATTCATCATGATGGCTTGAAACAGGAGAAATAAGATGGCGTCTTGCTTTTGTCAGATCTTAGCCTCCATACTCGGTCACTGGCCATAGAATCTTCTCCAAAATTATTTTGAACTAAAGTTGGAACTGGTTGTCCCAAGTGTGCATTGGCATTAGAAACTCCACAAGCCATGGGATTTTCAATTCATCAACAAGTAAGATGTCAGGTTTCATTTTGTTAGAAGAATTCAGATCAACTTGCACTAAACGCTAAGAATTGGAAGAATCTTTTTCTTTTTCAGCAATCTTGGAGATAGGAGGACCTTTCTCTTTCTCATCAACAATCTTGGAAGTACAAGAATCATCATTAATGAATGAAGCAGAGTTCTTACCATCCAACCCCGTTTGAGATTTACCTTGAATTCAATTAACAGGGGCATGAAGATCTAATGTTGGGGCAGACTTATTAAAAACATTGAGGGTCACTTGATCTCCATCCACCTTCAAAATAAGCTCTCCTCTAGGCACTTCAATTAATGCTCCTGAAGTTGGCAGGAGTAGTCTTCCAAGAATTAACGAGATTTCAGCATCCTCGTCCATATCTAAGACCATGAAGTCAACTGGGAAAATAAATTTGTCTACCTTCACTAACATATCTTCTACAATACCATACAGATGTCTGATTGATCGATCAGCTAATTGAAGGGAAACCATTGTAGGCTTAACTATATCAATTTTCAGCTTGCGAAGGATGGACAATGGCATCAAATTAATGCTAGCGCCCAAGTCACATAAAGCTTTCTCTATGCTCAACTTCCCAATGGTACAAGGGATGTTAAAACTTCCTAGATCCCTTAACTTCGATGGAAGCTTCCTCTGAATGATAGCGTTGCACTCCTCAGTAAGTGCTACAGTCTCATCTTCTTCCAATTTTCTCTTCTGATACAACATGCCCTTCATGAATCTGGCATAAGAAGGCATCTGCTCAAGTGCCTCAGCAAAATGAATATTTATCTGTAATTTCTCAAATACATCAAGGAACTTCGTGAATTATCTTTCTTGCTTCTCTTGAGTGTCTTTCTTCAGTCTCTGTGGGAAGGGAAGCATAGCATATAAAGAAGGATCAATAGTTTTTTTCTGCTCACGTTTCTTCTTTTTTCTCAGCCACTTTAGCTCCTCCTCTTTAAATTTTTCCTTCTCAATCTTATCTCCGTCATTACCAGCTTGCATTGAGACATCTTGAAGTGAGGCATCTTCAATGAAAATATCATCTTTTCTTTTTTCAGCTCCTGGAGAATTAGGTGCTACTTTCACATTTTCTTCCAACTGCTTACCACTTCTTAGAGTGATTGCATGACATTGCTCCCTTGGATTTATCATAGTATCACTTGGAAGATTGCCTTGAGGTCTTTCTTGAAGGTGTTTTGCTATTTGCCCCACTTGATTCTCAAGGCTTCTTATAGCAGCTTCATGGTTCTTGTGATTGTTCCTCGATTCCTCCATGAAAGCTGTAGTCTGTTGCACAAAAATAAAGGTTTGTAGAGAAAGTTTCTCCATTGCAACCTCAAGAGGAGACTTCTGTTCGGGCTGAGGATTCAATGGAACAACCTGATTCTTCCAAGAGAAATTAGGATGGTTCCTCTAACCTGGATTGTAAGTATTAGAGTAAGGATTACCCTATGGCCTTGAAGGATTTCCCATATAGTTCACCTACTCTGGAATGTTGACACCTGAATTCCCTGCCTCATATTGGCTATTGACATGATTGCCTCCACAAAAATCGCAAGTCAGACTTTGATGATTAACTGTATTTACCTATAAATTACCAACTTGCTTAGTGAGGTTGACAATGTGTTGCATCATAGTTTTATTTTGTGCAAGTAGAGAATCAACTGCGTCAAGCTCCAATACTCCTTGTTTAACTGTAGATCTTCCACTGGGAACCTGGTACTCATTAGTAGCCATGGTTTCAAACAATTCTAGGGTCTCTTCAAGAGTTTGTGTGTTTATAGACCCACCTGCAGATGCATTAACCATAGCTCTAGTAGAATGATTCATCCCATTATAGAAGATCTGCACCTACTGCCAAACTTCAAAAGCATGTTGAGGACATTTTCTGAGTAGTTCCTTAAACCTTTCCCATGTTTCATAGAGAGATTCTCCTTGATTTTGGGTAAAGCAAGCAATTTAACTCCTTATCTTCACGAACATTGATGGAGGGAAATACTAAGTAAGAAATTTACTAACCAAATCATCCCAAGTAGAGATGCTTTCTTGAGGCTGGGCTTGTAGCCAACTCTTGACTTTATCTCTCAAAGAAAATAGAAAGAGTCATAACCGTATAGCATCATCACTAGCCCCATTATACTTAATAGTGTCATAGAGCTGCAAGAAACTTGCAATGTGCAAATTGGGATCCTCTGCATGACCTCTACTAAACTGATTCTATTGTACCAGTTGGAGCAAGGATGGTTTAATCTCAAAGTTGTTTACTTGGATAGCCGGTCGCACAATACTAGTTGCGACACTGTTAGAAGATGGAATGGCATAATCGGTATTAGTACGCCTTCTCTGTGCATCAACATTTTCAGCCATCTTTTCTTCTTCAGATTTCTTTCTTTCTCTGATTGCCTTTCTGATTGCTCTTTCTGTTCTTGTTATTTCTGGATCAAAAATTAATATTTCTAACACCAAAGAATCTTGCATAAACAACAGACAAGCAAATTAAAGTGAAGTAAAGAAAAGGAATTACAAATAAAAATAAAAATAAATAGAATTAAACCACACAAACAAAACTGAATGTAAAGAAATAAAATAAGAAAAATAATTAATTAAAATAAAATTTAACAAACTAAAATAAATGCCCAAATTAGTGCTCTTTTAATTATTACTTAATATTGACAATTAATAATCCCCAGCAACGGCGCCAAAAACTTGGTATGAAAAATTGGCAAGTGCACCGAATCGCATCAAGTAATAAAGTAGTGAATAGAGTATCGTCTCACGAGGATTATATTACCAATTACCTAGTTCATTAAATTAACACTATTTGAGCTATCTAAATGATGAGAGTTGATAAAACCAAAAATAAAAACACAATTTAAGAGAGTAATTAAAAATTAAATAGAGTAAATTCAATAAATTAAACAAGAGTTAAAAACAATCAAAGGAAATGATCATTTCCCAAATTGATCAGGCTTATGGTGTTTATCACAGATCTAGGTTCATGCAAATTTTCCCAAATCATACATCAACCCAAAAGAACATTTCCAAATTGATCAGGTTTAGAAAAGCATTAAGAATAGAGATAAATACATAAATCATAAACTAGAAATATGGATTAAACCCATAAAAGAAATTACATCATCCAAGTATCAAGATCCATCATCCCCTAACAAAGAAAAACTAGTTATAGATAGAGAGAGAAAGAAATAAAAGCAAGATTAGAACAAACTCCATTGATGATTTGAAGAATAAGAAGAGTGATGGTTGCATCCTCCTTCAATAGCCCAGCAGTAGTTCCCCTAATCTCCCATAATGCAAAAAACACGTATTTTGCAACAAATCGTTTTATGCTCTTTTGAAGAAATATGGAGTGATGCACAGAATTTTCACTCCCTATCATCCCTAGACAAATGGGCAAACTGAAGTATCCAATAGTGAAATCAAGTCAATCCTTGAAAAACTTTTAATCCAACGCGCAAGGATTGGAGTTTAAGAATTGATGATGCATTTTGGGCTTATAGGACTGCATATTAGACCCCAATTAGTATGTCCCCATTTCAGTTTGTTTTTGGAAAGCCCTGTCATTTACCCGTTGAGCTGCAACATCGATCTTAGTGGGTCGTTAAACAAGTCAATTTGGACTTAGAAGGTGCTGGGAAGCAGAGGAAGCTCCAACTACAAGAGTTGGAAGAACTGCAAAATGAGGCCTTTGAAAATGCCCTCATTTATAAGACAAAAACTAAGGCACTCCATGACCACATGATCTCTTGGAAGAACTTTAACAAAGGACAAAAAGTGCTACTGTACCAATCCAAACTAAAATTGTTTCCAGGTAAACTATGTTCTAGATGGATTGGACCATTTGTGGTGACTAATGTTTTTCCTTTTGGTGCAGTGGAAATCATGAGTGAGGCATCTGGAAAAACATTCAAGGTCAATGGACACCGTCTCAAGCCTTACCATGAGCTTTCGGACAATGAAGAAGTGGAAGAGATGACCTTTCTCCATCCACATTATAAAGATTGCTAAGAAGTGTCCCAACGTCGAGCTAATGACATTAAACAAGCGCTTGTTGGGAGGCAACCTAACCAGATTTGCCCTCTTTCTCCATTTTGTGTTGTAATGCTTTTTTGAGTTATCAAGTCAAGTCCTCGGCGATGGTTTCCGCAAGCTGAGAAGTTAAATTATACTTTTTTACGATTAGGCTGAGTAAGGAATCAATAATCTCATTGACTCTTGAGACGTTTTCTTGAGAACTGTGCATCATGAACTTCTTGTTTGTGGAATTTCTTCAGGGACAAACATAAGTGTTACAGTCTTGGGAATCTGACTCTAAACGACCCATGTTTTTCTTCTTCTTCTTAGTTATTTTTGTTATTTTGTTTTAAATATTACGCATATGTTTGGGATTTTTCAGGGTCTGTTGCGGCGTGGACTGTTGCGCTTCTTTTCTACCTGCTATTGTTTCACTCATCATCAGGTTGTGTTGTTATTTTCTTTACCCATTTTATTTATTTCTCTCACACATTTAGGACAATGTTTATCTTAAGTATGGGAAAGTGATACTATACTTTGTGAATACTTGAGTAATGCTGATAATTAAGCTGGAATTGTGTGTTAATTGCTCGATTTATTCTGAGCTAATAGAGATATGTTTGAAAGGGGAATCTATTGATCATGAGATTATTTTGTGTAAAGTAATCTTGTTCAATTAAGAAAAGTGAAATTCAACATCTTTGTTGGAAATTAGTCATGTCTGCTTGTTTTTGTTTTCTTTATCAACTTAACCAGAAAGTGAGTTTTGACTCTTAACGACTGGATTTTTTATAAATAAAGTCCTATTTTCCTTCTGGAATGAATTTTCTCTTGACTGATGTGCGCTAGAACTTGCTTTGACATCTTCTTGAAACTTTAATGATTCACATACATACTTGAATATGATTAAGGCAATTAGGCTTTATTCTTTCTTGACTTTCAGAGTTGTATTAATAAAATAACCCTTTAGTTGCCCCATTTGAGCCTGAATTTGATTTCTTTGAATACCCAACTGAATAATTAGGTTGAATTCTTTGGAGCATCTGATGTGTTGATCAAAAAGTCTTGAAAAATTGTTTTTATCTTCAAGGGTATTTATATATATAAAAAAAGGAAAAGAATTATTGGTGAAGAATAATGAAAATATTGGGTTGAATATGAGAATTGTTTAAATCCTTGTGCATCATGATTTCAACCTGATTCTGCTCTGTATTGATAGTTCTTTACCCTTATTTACATTTTTCCTGCCTTTGATTGTTACCCTTGGCCCTGTTACAACCAAATGAAGCCTTTTTTATTCTTGCTATGTATGTGAACTTGAAAGTGGAGATGAGATTAATAGGCAAGCCTATGGTTTTGCATTTTTCATGAGAAATTTGAGTGATCTCTTTGTCCTTAAACACTCTAGCAACAGAACAATGAGTGATCTCATATGTTTTGTGAAGAGAAAAGTTGCAAGCTAGGCTAAAGAATCTTATTGTTTTCAATTGCTGAATGATCTTGATTGATTGGATTTGATTATTGATCTTAAATTTTTAAAATTCTGGAATTCCCCTTGATTCATATCTCTGGATGTTGAGTTTGATCTTGCTATTGATTCCTATTCTTTGCTTGAGGACAAGCAAAAGCTCAAGTGTGGGGGTGTGATCAGAGTTAATTTTGATAACTTTTTATTATTTAATTACTTATAATTAAGAGTGAGTTTTAGTTAGATCCTTATCATTATCTTCGTTTTTGCAGAATTGAGAGATTTAATACATTTGGATGAAAGCAAGCGAAGATACCTAGTTTTCAAGGCAAAAGAGGTTCATTCTGGCTTTGGTAGGGTTCCGTGTTAGTTCAGGAGCATTTAAGGACTTAGACATGACAATGTCTAACTTGGATGAAGCTTCTGACTTAAGACACGACCGTGTCTCCCACTCACACAGCCGTGCCTTACCAAAAACATCCAGAAAAGCCATTTTTACAAGAGACACGGCTGTGTCTCTCATTCACACGGCCGTGTCCCCCAAGCTTCTCCAATACACTGATGTTGACATGAGACACGATCGTGTCTCATGGACACGTGGCCGTGTCTCCCCAAAACTTTCAAAACACACTGATTCAGGTCAAAACTTGTTGAACACGTTGATGATGTCATGAGACACGGCCACGTCTTATTGACACACGGTCATGTCTCCCAAGCTTGCATAATACGTTGTTAATTTTGGTCTCACACGGCCATGTCTAACTCTCGAAAAGCTTTTGAGTTATGATAAACTACAAGATCCCAAATTTTCTATAAATACAAGTGCAGAAGGCAAGGGATGGGAGTTTTTAGTTTTCAGATATTTTTTAGGTTAGTTTTAGGTTTTTCTTTCAAATTCGTAGGTAGTTTATCATTTCCTTTCATATTTAGTTTGTAATTTGTGTTTTGGAAGCTAAAGTGATGATCACATATTTTATACATTAATAAACTCTCATTTTTAGTCATTTACACTATCTATGTACTTAATTAATTGAGTTTGGTTATGTTTTCTAAGTTTGGACTCAAATTGGACTTAATTAATTTTTCTAGCATTATTTGGGTCTTACACTATTTCTGTATTTTCGCCATATCTTGAGTTCTAGATGTGTAAAAATTATGTATCTTTCCTTGTAGGAAAGGTAAGAGAGAGCTCTACAACTTTCATGAAGAGATCTAGGTAAAATATGGACATCTAGTGGAGCTAAATGGGTTTGGAAGTCAGAACACGAGTTTTGTGCCTAGAACCTGAATAATGTGCAGTAATCAGAGCATAACTCGGGCTGTAGGAACTTTCTTGGTGTAACACCCCAAATTTTCTAACTATTTGGCAGTAATATTGATAATAATAACAAAATTCTACTATTTAGTGATTTCTGTGTACTGTAAATTTATTTTGAGTATTTCGTGAATACATTTGATCATTTTGTGTGATTTATTCCGTGTCAAGAAAATAATAATTTTTGGGCCAGGGAAAATCTTACATATTTTAATTATTATTGTTAAGTCTTAATTATTTTACGTAATCTGATTTGATTTTCGTAAGTTTTATAATTTTTATGATTTTGTGGATGATTATGAAATTTTTATATTTCTCTGATTATTTTAATATTATCCATGGGCTGTCTATGGGCCCAAGGGGCTGTATGTGGGCCCAAGTGGGTCTGGAAAAGTAAAAATTTTTCTGCAGCTAGGAAATTTTATACTATTGAGATAGGGACAAGGGATCTTACTAAACTCGAAACCGGAAACAGTTTTTAAAATTTTCTTTTACTGTGTTTTGTATTGTTTTTAATTATCGGGCAATAAAAATATAGTACAAATATTATTCGAAGGGTAATAGCAGATAAAAATAAATATTATACTGCTTAGTCAACATTAGTGGTTTGAATATCCACCATTGATTTAATCAAGGGTGGAGATTTGGTCTTACAAAGTGGCTAGAACCATTTATGACCATTGGATGGAAAGTATGAAGGAGTGATCTTGACCCTTCATTTTGGAGATACATCTAATGGCTAGGATTTCAAGGAGGAAAGATCTAATGGCCTAGATTAAGTCTTACATCTAAAGGCTATATCTAGAATCTACATTAATCCTAACCATTAATCTAATCAATGGCTAAGAATGCTCAAAATAGTGAGATTGGTCATTCATTGAGAGTGCAAGAGTGGGGGGGGGGACGATTTTGTGAGGCCTTAAGGTCATAGCAAAAGTTTCAAGAACATTATTACTATTCTTGATCATTCTTGATCATTTCCAAGAAGCAAAGCTCTTCAAACTTTTCTCTCCATTTTCTCTTTATGCTAGTTTCGGCCATGACCTCAAGAACCCACTATCACTCTCCAAAAATTTCAACCAACCTTATTTCTTGAATTTATAGCTCAATCCAAGACACTTTGTAGTTTAGGCCAAGTTCTAAATCCATCATCTTCAAGGACTTTCTTCAAGAGCAAAGTTATAGGTTTTTGAGGTGAAGTGTAAGGAAACTTCACTACTTATCTCTTTTTCATGTTCTAAGTCATGTTTGATACATGGTTTACCTTGTTCAAGCTTAATATGCTAATAAATTATGTTTTGTTTTGTGTTTGAGAAGCTTTTGGTGGTGAATCACTTGTTCAAGGACCAAACCAAGGAGCTTTGGAGGTTCTTCAAGAGGTAAGAGGGAGATCCATCTCACCAACCAAGTATGGTGGTGAGAGATGAATTTGTATTTGATGGATGGTGAATCCATTTGAGGATTCATATCCATGGTTATGTAATTTATTTATGAGTGTTATGTGTTTGATTTATTTGTTCATGCTTTGTATGATTTGCATGATTTAGTGTTTTATTATGGCATGCTTGGGATATAGATGATATGAATATATTGTGTTTGCCATGATGTGATCATGGAAAGGAAAAGAAATTTTGGTTACAAAGAACTACAGAGGCATCACAGCCTCTAATTAATTTTGGGAGCAAGAGATTCTAAGTATTTTACTAATTATGAGTAATACGTTGATGATTTTAAGGATTTGCAAAGAAAGTGGACATGAAAATGAACAAATGAATTGGTTTTAAAGACCATGAGTCTCACAATTTTTGGAGAATTTTTAATGGTTTTGTTTGTGTACAAAACATGAATGGAACTTAGTTGATTTAGAAAAAGAGAAAAGAAATGATGGCTTCAATGGCCAAGTACTCCACGTTTTTTTTTATGAAGGCTTGTAATGCCTTGGTTTTATGAGACAAAGTGATTTTAAAGTGGAAATATAATTGATTTAGTACAAGGATTGAAGAAATGGAAACAAAGTGTTTTATCACTTGAAAAATAGAAATTTTGGTTATAAGAGAAAAAGAGAGGTTGAAAGTGTTTGAACCTCAATTTATTTTAAAGAGAACTGAGTTTTAGAATTGATTCATGAATTATGGAAAATACGTTGGTAACTTGAAAATTTCTAACGTATAACTCATCCTTTAGGTTTTGGAGCGCGTTAGTAAATTTTAAGTTACAAACATTGATTTAAATCAATGGAAAGGTGATTTTGTGGAATATATAACGGAAATGTGATTTTGTGGAATAAATTGTGGAAAAGTGATTTTATGGAATATATTGTGGAAAGAATTTCTTAAAGGAGAAAATGTGAAAAATGATGTTGGAAATGACATTGATTTTTGGAAAGTCCAAAATGACGTTTGGAATATTGAGAAATATTTTACGTAGTGGAAAAATGGTGAAAAATGCTTTACGTAACTTAAAAATGTGATTTTTAAGCTACGTGATTTGAAAAACGTTAAAATATTTCTACGCGATTTGGAAAATGTTTAAATATTTTTACGTGATTGAGATATTGTTGAAAAATCACTACGCGATTGAAAAATGATGAAATATTTTACGTGATTGAGAAAATGATGAAAAATTGCTACGTGATTTGAAAACGCAACGGAAATGTTGTGGAATTGTGAAAACGTAACAGAAATGTTGCGCGATTGTGAAAATGTGACGAAAGTGTTGCGCGACTATGAAAATGCGATAATATGATTTCGCAATTGAATATATAGTAGGATTACTATTAAATCAGTGTATAGACACTGTATGAGAAAATTATAAGATTAGCCTGTGATTGGCATTTGGTGTATTATACATGCATTGGAAAGATATGCATTGAGGCATATGATGAAAATGACAGATATGCATTGAGGCATATAATGAAATTGAACAGAACTTGCATTAAGGTATTCGTGCATTGAACAAAACTTGCATTGAGATATTCGTGCATTGAATGGAATATAGCTGATAGCTATTATGACTCTTGTGGTTGAAGAGAGAATGAGAATTGAAAAGTGAGATCTATGATGGATCTTGGGGGCGTCAAGGTGCGGTGGTCGATCCAGTGGGTAGTGGCAAGTACTCTGTGTCACGTGGCGACGCAGTCCATTGTAACACATTGACAATACCCGTCAAGAATACGATTCTTTTCGAAGACTGGAGATTGTCTGTGGACTAAGGCTGGACAATTAACCAGAGCATTCTTCTCGAAATTGTGAAAACCTCCATGGAGTAGGAAAATTGAGTTTATGTGCACATGCATAACCTGAGTATTTATATCTGTGTGATATATTAGTTGAGGAATATTGGATAATGATGATGATAAATAATGTTGATGGCATTATTGTAATTATCGTGTGATTTGAATAATGTTAATGGCATGATGGTAACTATTATTTATTATATTTGTTTTGATAAATAATGATTGAGGGTATTATCGTAATTATTGTTTATGATAATTGAATTGTTGAACATTTGGAAAATATTAAGGGCAGGATTGTAATTATTGTTTATTACGTCTGTTGTGATGATAAATAATGATGAGGGCATGATTGTAATTATGGTATGATATACTTGTATGGTGTGTTGTTTGTGTTATCTCCATGCTACCATGTTGGTATTGGCGTAGGTGATCTCACCTCTTTGTTATATTGTTTTGTTGTGGTTGTATTATTAAAATTGTATAGTAGATGGAACGAGTTCCTTAGACTTGAGTAGAAGCAAATATTCTGAGTTCAGTGACAACATCGAGGAGTAGCCATCCCAGATTCGATGGTGTAGAGATTTGAGGAGGAACAAATATATGACACATCAAGATGGATACAAGATGGAAATAGTATGTTGAGTTTTTCTAGTTAGTGTTTTACCGTGCTATTAAGTAGGACCCATCATGAGGTCTGCTACTATTAAAAATTGAGTCTGTAAGTGTTATGTTTTCTAAATGATTGTTAAATATTACGTGATGTCAGTAATGTATATTAATCAGTTTAAATCTATTTTTTAGTATTACCTATAAATTTCAGTAAGTTTATGTTTTCGCGAAAAGAAATTTTAAAACCCATGTTTTATAACTCAAACCTTTTATGAAATCATTTTCAGATTATGAGCTTGTAGTCGGAAATGTGATGCCCTACGGAGGGTGTTACACTTGGGCTGAAATTTAGACACTTGAAAGTTAAGACCCATATCTACAACTTTTATGAATAACATAAGAGCTCATTCGGACAGCTTGGAGGTGATATTGGGTCTGGAAGTCAAAACAAAGGTGCTAAAACTGGGCCTGAACAATCTGCAATAATTGGGTCATATCTTGGGCTTTAGGACGAATTTTTGGATGATTTTGGTGGCATTGGAAAGCTGAGACAAAATGCTATAACTTTCATGCAGACCACATTGCTTCATTCTGATGGCATCCATGAGATCAACACTAAATGATTTCAGAGACAAAGAATCTTAATAATTTTTCACTCATCAACCCACCATTTGGCATTTTCCACTCATCCACCTACTCCTCACCCACTCATTAATCAGCCCCTTTGTCATTTTGTATCTCTAATCCTCTATAAAGGGCTCCATTGACTGATCATTTATGAGACTTTTTGTAACACCCACCGTAGGGTATCACATTTATGTTACTTAATTACCAAATTACCTATTCCATTATAAAATATGCTTTGTAATGTAAATACTAGTTGTAAAATTTCTTAATATCAATAAGATAAACTTAGCGAAAAATAAAAATATTACAACATCATCCCAAATAATTTACATCATATACATTACAAAAGTACTGTCAAAATTATGTATATACAAACATAGTCCTCAAAGTATTTGAACATTATTTAAAAACTAACATACTACCCAAGTATTACTAGACAGCAGAACCCTCAGATGGGTCCTCCTCAGATTCCTCAGCAAGCTGGATTCCGACTTGATGCGAAGTCCTACAGACAGGTGTCTGCGCAGACGATACAATACTGATCTCCGTAGGGACGTGAAACCTACAACCCCAATACTGTCTAATTGACAACGAAAATTTTACATGTATATATATAGTTACAGCAAAGAACGAGTCTCCATGAAAAATCCTACTCATGATGACCGTTAACTATCCCTAATAAATTAGTCCTTCTTCATTGGGACTAAGCCTCCAAGCACCAGCTCCGCCGTGGAACTGTAGTTGCACGAAACCAAAGAAACTTGACCGGGCTGCCATCCGATCAAAACTCAGCTTCCTCCATAGGAATCTGCTCCTCTTCGTCTTCTTGTTCAATCCATTGCTCAGTGTCTTTACAAATATAAATATAGTACAAAATAGGCATACAAAGAGGTGAGATTACCTACGTCAATACCAACATGGTAGCATAGAGATAACAGATACAATATATCATACAGATACATCATACCATAATTACAATCATGCCCTCAACATTATTTATCAATACCACAGATGTAACAAATAATAATTACGATCATGCCCTCAACAATATCTAAATATTCCACTATGCGATTATCATAAATAATAATTACGATAATACCATCAACATTTCCAAATATTCAACAATTCAAATATCACACCGATATCAATGCTTAACAATTATACATGTACACATAGACTTAATTTCTTACTCCATGGAGCTAAAACTCAGGTCGGAGAGAATGATCGAAAAGATCTGTCTGTACTAACATGCCTCAGACCACGTGCCACAATTCTCATACGTATTTGCACATCTAGTATATACACAACAATCTTTATTAGATCTTGATTAAGAATAGTATCTCGGTCAGGATCATCGTTGTGTTGCATCGGTCTAACCCACGGTACAGAAGAGCTACCACTTGCCCATTGTAGGCAACTAGCATACCAATGCCCCTAAAGTCAACAAGTGACTTACACTACGCATATCGCACCCATTCAAGAGGTGTACTTTTTCCTAGGCAATTTGCCTTATCCAGTCCATCGGACCTTTCCAATGCATGTACAATACACCATTCTCAATTCAAATTCATAATCTCATATTCCGGGTCCACACATTGGGCCAACAGTATCTTTACTGTATTTTCAATTGTGAAATCATATTATCGTATTTTTTCAATCGCGTAAAAATATTTAAATGTTTTCCAAATCGTGTAGAAATATTTGAATGTTTTTCAAATTGCGTAGCAATTTTTCATCGTTTTTGCAATCGCATAGCTTAAAAATCACGTTTTTAAGTTACGAAAAACATTTTCCATCATTTTTCCACTACGAAAAACATTTCTCAACCTTCAAAATTCCATTTTGACCTTTCTCAAAATAATATGACTTCTCACTTCATTTTCCACATTTTCTTACTCAAGAAATTCTTTTCGCAATATATTCCATAAATTCACTATTTCATTGAATTAAATCAATGTTTCTAACTTAAAATTTCCTAACACACTCCAAAACCCAAAGGATGAGTTATACGTTAGAAAATTTCAAATCATTAATATATTTCTCATTATAATGTGATTAATCCAAAAATTAATTCATTTTATAAAATAAATTGAGGTTCAAATACTTGCAACCTCATTCTTTTTCTTTTCTTAAATCCTTGAACTTCCTCAATTAAATTACCACTTAAATTAATAAAACAAAATCATTCCACGCCTTCCAAAACTGTGGGGTACTTGACCATTGAAACTATCATTTCTTTCCTTTTCTTTCATGTTTTTACACAAACAAAGCCATTAAAATCCTCCACGGTCATGAGGTACTTGATCTTTGAAACCAAAACATTTATTCATTTTCCTTGCTCTTCTAAACATCCACTTTTACCATTCATGAAAATATTAATTTGTAAACACCTATTTTAAGGTGTCTTGGCCATGAGCCTCTTGGTCATTGGACCCAAAAATTATTTTCCTTTCCAACAATTATTATGGCATACATAACATATAATCAACATATTATATTTCAAGCATACCATAAAGGCCACAAAAATCATACCAAGTATGTAAGCACAAATAAATCATGCAAAGCACATAAACCACATAAACACCCACAAATAATTACACAACCATGGATATGAATTCTCACATGGATTCACTATCCATCAAATACAATTTCATCTCTCAGCACAATACTTAGTTGGTGAGATGGATCTCCCTCTTACCTCTTGAAGAAACCTCCAAAGCTCCTTGGTTTGTTTCTTGAACAAGTGTTTCACCACCAAAAGCTTCTTAAAAACAAAACAAAACACAAGTTTATTAGCATATCAAGCTTGAACAAGGAGAACCATGGATCAAACATGGTTTAGAACATGAAAAAGAGATAAGAAGTGAAGTTTCCTTAACTTTACCTTAAAAACCCTAGAACTTTGCTCTTGAAGAAAGTCCTTGAAGATGATGGATTTAGAACTTGGCCTAAACTACAAAGTATCTTAGATTGAGGTATAGATTTAAGAAGTAAGGTTTTTTAACATTTTTGAAGAGTGATGGTGGATTCTTGGTCTCTTGGGCATGAGCTAGCTTGAAGAGAAATGAAGAGAAAAGTTTGATGAGCTTAGCTTTTTGGAATGATCAAGAATGATCAAGATGAGTAATAGTTGTGTCTTGAAACCTTGCTATGGCCTTAAGCCATCAAAAACCGAACCCCCCTCTCTTGTACACTCAATGAGTGACTAATGTCACTAGCCACCATTTTGGGCATTGTTAGCCATTGATTAGATCAATGGTTAGTATTAGTATAAATTCTAATTATAGCCTCTAGATGATAAGACTAAATCTAGGTCATTAGATCTTTCCTCCTTGAAATATTAGCCATTACATGTATCTCCAAAATGAAGGGTCAAGATTACCTCTTCATACTTTCCATCCAATGGTCATAAAAAGTGTTTGCCACTTTGTAAGACTAATCTCTGCCCTTGATTAAATCAATGGTGGATCTCCAAAGGCTTCAACATTAAGCTTGCTTTCTATTGGTCCATCATAAAGTCGTCACAACCACTAATATTGACTAAGCAATATAATATTTATTTTTATCTGCTATTACCCTACAGACACAATTAACTGTAGTTTTTATTGCCCAATAATTAAATACAGTACGAAACACAGTAAAAGAAAATTTCAAAAACTGTTTCCGGTTACGGGTTTAGTAAGATCCCCCATCCCCGTCTCGACAGTACAAAATTTTCTGGCTCCGAAAAAATTTTCACTTTTCCGAGCCCGCCTGGGCCCACGTACAGCCCCTTTGGGCCCACAGACGGCCCATGAATAATATTAAAATAATCAGAGAAATATAAAAATTTCATAATTATCCAAAAAATCATAAAAATTATAAAACTTATAAAAATCAAATCAGATTACGTAAAATAATTAAGACTTAACAGTAATAATTAAAATACGTAAGATTTTCCCTAGCCCGAAAATTATTATTTTCTTGACATGAGTAAATCACACAAAATGATCAAATTTATTCACGGAATACTCAAAATAATTTTACAGTACACAGAAATCACTAAACAGTAGAATTCTGTTATTACTGTCAAATAGCTAGAAAATTTGGGGTGTTACACTTTTTTTATGCTTGGTTAGGAGAAATTATGTTCATGATTGTATATTGTCTTCCATTGTTATAATTTTCTTTTGTTCTAATTTGAAGTTATGTTCATCTTTCTCTTCTTCTCTCTTTCTTTCTTCTTGTCTATAAGTAACTAAATCTTCATCTTGCTTGGGTGAAAAAGTGAAGGTCTTGGTAATGAAATAAAGTTAGATTATTCTATTTCTTGTGCTTAAATGATATATTATTAAGTGGACATTACATGTGTTGTATTTTGTTTCCAATCAATTTAGAAACCTTTTTTGTATAATGGAGATCTTGATTTATTGTAAACAAGAGGATTGGCACAGTGAATGCTTGAACTCATTTACAAATGTTGGTAGATAATTAAAGGAATCATAATATGATTGTATATATAATTGAACTTTAAATGTTATATTTTTTTATTAGAACCTCCGTTCTGTGTGGATTTCAATTGAGTTATAAAGAGAAATAATCTTGCTTTTAATTTATTACCAAGAGTGGATCTCCTAACCCAAGCAAGTTCTTAAATTTAATTGTGAACAAGTTTTATTATTTTTATTATTATGACATATCATTTATTTACCTCAAAGAATTTTTCTTCATCAATTCCCTGTGGATCGACCTTGGACTCCCGAGAATTTATTGCTTGAGACAACTTGCATTTGGGTTTGCATCCTTTAATCCCGCATCAAGTTTTTGGCATCGTTGCTGGGGACTTGATTTGAAGTTTTAATCTATTGAGGTTCTTTTTCTTTAATAAAATCTATTCTCTCTTCTCCATCACCGGAGCAAAAGATTGGCTTGTCAATCCTTCGATTTCTTTACTAATTCTCTAACTTTTTAACTATCTAACTTACTAACTTGCTAACCTATTAACTTGCTAACATACTAACTTTCTAACTTTTATATTTATGTCATTTATTTTTGTTTACTAACTTTTATTTTCTCGCTCTCTAACTTTTAAATTTTTTTATTTTTTGTTATTTATTATTTTATTTTCTTTCTAACGTTATTTATGAACATAATATTTTTCTTCTTCTCTTCTCTTTTGTCGACTCTGGTGGGGCTCTCTTTTTTCCATTTTCAAATTTTAAATTTATTTTTCTACAATTTACTTTTTGCATTTTACTTTCTTCACTTTATTTTTTGTATTTTACTTTCTCGCACTTCTTAACTTACTAATTATTAACTCTCTAATTATCTAACTTTTTAATTTATCAATTATCTAACTTTTTATTTGTTAATATTTATTGGGTGGTTAGTTTATACCACATCCTTGTTAATATTTAATTGCTAGTGTAAATCGCCTACTTGTACATTATTTTTTCTATTTTAAGTCATTTATTTATGCTTAATTGGTATCGTGATTTAAATTCTAGTCGTTTAGTTAAAATTAATCTTGGTACTTTATATATTGATTTGTTTGAATCACAATCACACACAATTGACACAATGGCTGAAAATGAAAGTGTACATGATGAACATGAAGATCAACCATTGTGAACCATGCGTGAATATTTGCAACCACCTCGAAATTCTAGTCCATCATGCTTTATTTTTCTACTCAATGCCAAAAATTTTAGATTCAAGCCAGGTATGATTTCTTTACTTCCTAATTTTCATAGTTTAAAATCTGAAAGCCGATATTTATATCTGATAGAATTTGAGGAAGTATGTACTGCTTTCAATGATCAAAATTGCACTGAAGAGATTGTTAAGTTTAAGTTATTTCATTTTTCTTTAAAAGATAAAGCAAAATCTTGGCTTAATACTTTGAAACCAAGATCAATTGGAACATGGCAAGAAATGCAAGGTGAGTTCTTAAAAAAAAAATTCCAACACATAAAACCAATGCTATGAAAAGACAAATCCATAATTTTTTTCCAAAATTCAAATGAAGCATATTTTCAATGTTGGGAACGGTTTAAAGATTTGTTAAATTCTTACCCACATCATGGTTTTGAAAAATGACGCACTATAAGCTTCTTTTATGAAGATTTAACACCTGAAACTAAATAATTTGTGGAAACAATGTGCAATGGTGAATTTCTTAATAAAGAACCTGATGAAGCTTTAGACTATTTAAACCAGTTGGCTAAAAATTCTCAATCTTGGAATAGTAATAACCCTACTAAAAATTCAATTAGATCTAACCTTACAAGTGCTAATAAAAGAAAATATCACCTTAGTCAAGAGGAAGATCTAAATGCAAGGTTTGCCAGTTTGGCTAGAAAGGTTGAAGCCATGGAATTAAGAAAAACAAAAAAATAAAATCTGAGCAAAATGAAGAAATTTGTGGCATTTGTGATGACTTAGGACACTCAACACAGGAATGTCCTAAGATTCTAATTTTTAAAGAAGTTGTACATGAGCAAGTAAATGCAATGAATAATTTTAAAAAGTCATTTACCTCTTCTTTTTCAGATACATACAATCCAAGATAGAGAAATCACTCGAACTTCAGCTGGAGGAATAATAATCAGTGACAATTCATGCAACCACCACCTCCTTAGGCACAATAGGACTCTTAAAATTCTCAAAGATATGCACGTTATGTCCTACCATATAGGAAAAACCTTGAAGAAACACTGCATGCATTCATAGAAAAGCAAGAGGCCATTAATAAAAAAAATAATCAAACCATGATTGACATAAAAGAAACTCTTGCTAAACTTTCTTCTGCACTCACCATTCACGAGAAAGGAAAATTTCCTTCTCAACCTCAACCAAATCCCAAGGGTCAGTACAGTCTAAATGAAAGGAGTTCAGAAAACCAACAAATAGACTAAGTCAAGTCAGTGATAACTCTTAGGAGTGAAAAGGTTATTGAAAAACAAATTCCCGAACATTGTGAGAAAGAAGATGAACCAATTTCTCAAGAAAATGAAGAAGTTGACCAAAAGGAGACTGAACTCTCTCCTTCACCTCTATTTCCTCAAGCATTAAACAATTCAAGGAAATTGAACCATAACACTGAAATTTTTGAAATTTTGAAAGAAGTGAAGGTCAATATTCATTTGTTAAATGTTATCAAACAGATTCCTTCTTATGCAAAATATTTGAAGGACTTATGCACTGTTAAAAGGAAACTAAATGTGAAAAAGAAAGCATTTTTGGCTGAACAGTCATTCTTCAGAATAATAATGCATTGAAATATAAAGACCCTGGTTGTCTTACAGTTTCATGCATTATTGGAGAACATAAAATTGAAAAAGCTTTACTTGATCTTGGTGCTAGTGTCAATTTGCTTTCATATTCAATTTATCAGCAACTCAACTTGGGTGAGTTAAAACCAACTTCTGTAACTCTTCTACTGGCTGATAGATCAATTAAAATTCTAAGAAGAATAGTGGAAGATGTGTTGGTACAAGTTGATAAATTCATATATCCTGTGGATTTCATTGTCTTGGATACTGAACCTATGGTTAATAGTTGCAAGTCAATTCCTATTATTTTAGGCCGTCCATTTTTAGCAACATCTGATACTTTGATAAATTGCAAAAATGGAGTGGTGAAGCTAACATTTGGAAACATGACACTGGAGCTCAATGTTTTTAACATGTGCAAGCAACCACAGGAAGTCCTTGATGAAAAGGAGGAAATTAAAGGAATTGAAGCCATTATAGATGATCATCTTCAAACAAGGAGTTCTTCTGACCCATTAGGAATTTGTTTAGTCAGTTCATTTGAGTCAAGCATGCAATTAGAAGATGATATCTTTGAAATATACTCTTTGCTTGATTATACACGGGACTGGAGTACAAGGGATGGAAGCCAAGATTTGAAGAGCTAAAACCCATGAATGATAATGCTCATGAAGAAGTACCTACACCAGAACTAAAGTTATTACCTGTTGGGTTGAAGTACATATTTTTGGGAGAAGAGCAAAACTTTCCAGTGGTAATTTTCCCATCTCTTACTGAAGAACAAGAAGGTATGTTAACAGAAGTACTTAAAATGCATAAAAGTGCAAATGGATAGACATTAAAGGACATAAAAGGCATTAATCCATTAATTTGTACACATAGAATACATTTAGAGGATAATACTCAAATTTCTCAATAACCTCAAAGAAGATTAAATCCACACATGAAAGAGGTAGTTAGAGTTGAAGTCCTTAAATTGCTTGATGTTGGCATTATCTATCCTATCTCTGATAGCCAATGGGTAAATCCTACACAAGTTGTGCCTAAGAAATCTAGAATAACAGTGGTTGAAAATGATAAAGGTGAATTAATACCTACGCGAGTCTCATCTAGTTGGCGTATATGTATTGATTTAAGAAAATTAAATGCTACTACTAGGAAAGATCATTTTCCTTTGCCATTTCTTGATCAAATTCTGGAAAGGGTAGCAGGACATCCATACTACTGCTTTCTTGATGGTTTTTCGGGTTATAATCAAATACCAATTGCATTGGAAGATCAAGAAAAGACCAATTTTACATGTCCATCTGGTACTTTTGCATATAGAAGAATGTCTTTTGACCTTTGTGATGCTCTGGCAACATTCCAAAGATGCATGTTAAACATTTTTAGTGACATGATTGAGCATTATTTAGAGATTTTCATGGATGACCTGATAGTTATTGGAGATTCTGTTGAAAATTGTCTTGATAATTTGGAAAAAGTTCTTTAAAGATGTGAAGAAAAAAGATTTGTGTTAAATTGTGAAAAATGTCATTACATGGTTACCTCAGAAATAGTGTTAGGTCATGTGATATCTTCTAAAGTAATTGAAGTTGATAAGGCTAAAGTTGAATTAATTGCTCATTTGCCTTCCCCAAAAACAGTCAGAGAAGTTCGTTCTTTTTTAGGACATGCAAGATTTTACAGAAGATTCATAAAGGATTTTAGTGCCATATCTAGACCATTATGTAATCTTTTGTTGAAAGATGCACCATTTGATTGGACTCAAGAATGTCAAAAATCTTTTGAAAAATTAATTGGTCTTCTAACATCTGCTCCTATCATGCAATCTTCTAATTGGTCTTTGCCTTTTGAGTTGATGTGTGATGCTAGTGATTTTGCTGTGGGCGTTGTTTTAGGCTAAAGAAAGGAAGGTAAGCCTCATATGATTTGTTACGCAAGTAGAACTTTAAATAGTGCACAAATGAATTACACCACTACTGAAAAAGAACTACTTACTGTAATTTTTGTACTGGACAAATTTCGATCTTAATTAATTCTTCTGTTGTGATTTTCACTGATCATGCTGCTGTTAGATATTTGATGTCTAAGCAGGATGCCAAACCAAGATTGATACAGTAGATCTTATTGCTTCAAGAATTCAACATCACAATAAAAGATAAGAAAGGAGCCAAAAATATCGTCGCTGATCATTTGTCCAGACTTACAACAGGCTCACCTTTTGATAACACCCCCATCAATGATTCTTTTCCTGATGAATTTTTATTTTCTTTCAATTTCGTGCCTTGGTTTGCTAACATAGTCAACTTTCTTGTAACAGGAAAGATGCCGCCTCAATGGACGCACCAAGATAGAAGAAAATTTTTGACAGAGGCTAAAAATTTTTATTGGGATGACCCACACCTGTTCAAATATTGTCCTGCACAAATCTTTCGAAGATGTGTGCCCGATAGTGAGGTAGGTAGTGTAATTAAATTTTATCACTCATAAGCATGTGGATGTCACTTTTCTTCAAAGAAAATAGCTGCGAAAATCTTGTAGTGCGGATTTTATTGGCCTACTTTATTTAAGGACTGCTATACTTTTTGAAAAAGTTGTGAAAATTGTCAAAAAAATGGGCTCAATTTCAAAAAGAAACATGATGCCTCTGAACCTCATCCTTATCATTGAAATTTTTTATTGTTGGGGAATTGATTTCATGGGCTCATTTTCATCATCATTTGAATTTGTGTATATTTTGGTTGCAGTTGATTATGTCTCAAATGGATTGAGGCGATTCCATGCCAACACAATGATCATAAAATTGTTCTCAAATTTTTAAAAGAAAATATCTTGTGTCAATTTGAAATCCCTCGAGCTATCATCAGTGATGGGGGAACACATTTTTGTAATAAATCATTTGAATCTTTAATGAAGAAATATGGTATGACACACCAAAATGTCATCCCTTATCACCCTTAGACAAGTGGACAAGTTGAATTAGCAAATAGGGAGATTAAACAAATTTTGGAAAAAACGGTTAACCCAAATCGTAAAGATTGATCTTTAAGACTGAACGATGCACTTTGGGCTTACCGTACTGCTTTTAAAACATCTTTGGGCATGTCACCCTATCGGTTAATCTATGGAAAACTTTGTCACTTGCCTGTAGAATTGGAACATAAAGCATTTTGGGTCATTAAAGCTTTCAATCTAAATCTTGATGATGCTTGCAAGATACGCAAATTGCAATTAAATGAATTGGAGGAATTGAGAAATGATGCATATGAAAATTCAAAGATTTATAAAGCAAGAACAAAAGTTTTTCATGACAAGACATTTTTGAAAAAATCTTTTGAAATTAGTCAAAAAGTTCTGCTTTATAATTCTCGTCTACACCTATTCCCTGGAAAATTAAGATCTAGGTGGGGTAGTCCTTTTGTTGTCAAACATGTGTATCCTCATGGGGCCATACACATTGAGAATCCTAGGAATGGTAATGTGTTTAAAGTCAATGGACAAAGACTCAAACCATTTCTCGAAAACCAAGTTGATGAGTTCTTTGTGTTGCCAGTTAAGTGGCGGATAACGGTACTCCATGACTCTCAAGTCGGTTTGTTTTTTAGTTTCCTAAAATAACTGAATCTTTCTCCTTTAAAATGGATGTCATTCTTTCAAACCTGAGAAAACATTTTCCTTCCCTTCCTCAAAATACTCTGATAAAAATCTACAAAGCTAGATGTGAAAGATTGAGACTGTTAATGCACAAGGGTATGCCAGAAGATGTACACTGGATAATTGAAGCAAAGGTCTAACTAGCAGGTGAGTCTTCAATTTCATTTGACTCATACATGTCAGGTCTTAGAAGAAGTTCATATTCTAAAAGAAGAAGAGCAAAAAGGTTACAAGTCTGTCACAAATGTGCACGATGGAATTGTAACAAGCAATGTCGTTCTTTGGGGATGGTTTCCATAAACAGAGAAGAAAAAATTTTCTTGATTAAGAATGGACTGAATAAGGAGTCATTAGATGATATCTTATTGACTCTTGAAACGCATTCTTATGGATTTGTGCATCTTGAACTTCTTAATTTGTAGAATCTCTTCAAGGATGAAGAAAAACACTACAGTCTTAGGAATTTGACTTTAAAAGACCCTGTTTGCCAATTTATAAGAAACTTGGATGGGAAGCTTATCCTCGGCTCATAGAAGGCGTTTAAGTCGTTACTGAACATGAAACCAAAGGTAGATGTGAGTCATATCTACAACAATTTGTACATATTATCTTCTTCTTCTTCATGTTTTCTTAAAAAAAAACAAAACGAAACAAAACAAAAAACAAAAAAAATGTTTCCTTTACCTTTGATCTCTAATCCTGATCTAGCAATTGCTCAGATAGATTAGTCAAAAGGAAGCAGCATGAAAAGAAAGTTTGATCTGACACTTCGTTTATAACTTTTCTTTACCTTTGATTTTATTTACCGTACTTTATGTCAGATTTCTCCAACAGGTAATATCTTGTATCCTTTACTCATCTATATTTTAAACATTAAGGACAATGTTGTGATCTGGTTGAGGGAAAGAATAGTTAACAAAAAAAAAATTCTTTTTTGGGAAGTATGATATGAATGTCATGGACTTACTAAACCAATGAATAATGGTAAAGTAAGGAGTAATTTTACTCCTGAGACGCATCTAAATTGGAAAGTATGTTTAGTGATATGACTGTCAGAAACCTATTCATAGTAAAACCAATTAGTGATGGCAGAGTAAACAGTAAATTTTGGAAACAATTTATTACTCTTGAGACGCATCTTAGTTGGGGTAGTAACTATTTAGTGTTTATTTGTGGAAATAACAAAGTTTTGTTGTTTGATTTCCTTTGAAAGATTCAAGTGAATGCACTCTCACATCCTTTGAAGCAATTGAAATTCAGGGATCATAGTATGATTGAATAAATTGTCTTCTTTCTTAAATTTCACATGCTTGGTTATGGATGTTGAATTGGTGGATTAAGAATGATAGAAATATATCTTGTGAGATTTTGAGCTTATTGATAAATTAATTGAACATTTGTATCATTCTCTTCTCTCTTGTGTGATTTTCACTCATGGAATTATTACTCTAGAACTTGCTTTGATTCTTTTTGAGGCTACATTTTCGCATGCATACATAAACATGATTGAGGCATTTTTCTTGAATAGCTACTTTAACCAAATGACTAAGAATGATTGGCGCACAAATAGGCAGCCTTGCTCAGCAGTATATTGTCTCAATATGATATCAAGCACTCTTACGGCTTCTTGAAAATTCTCTAATTCCTGCCAATGTAAGGCATTGAAAATGGCCTATTTTTCCTTTGCTTAACCCCTTTGAGCTTATTTGATCATTCCTTGTTTCTAGCTCATCATCTTTTGAAAAGAAATTATGTTCTTACCTGACCTTAGGGAATAAGAAAACGTTAGCTTTGTCACTCGATGAGTTCTTGAACAAGTGTAGGGGTGCATATACGGAATGATTGGTAAAAAAAATTTGAAAAAAAAATGGTTCATTAAAAAAAATGTATATTTGTAAAAAAAAATGTTAAAAGAATTTGTATTAGGTGGAGCTTTGATGAACTTTCATACTTGTTAATTGAACTCAGCTCTTATGCTCTTTTATTCTCTTAGGTGTTTAACTTGTCATATCTATACTCCCCCTTCTTTACCTCGACCCCATTACAACCTTGAATAAAGTCTTCATGATTTGTGTGTGCATATATTCTGAGTAGTGGAGAAGTATAAGATAAGCAAGCTTATGGTAGTGCAATTTTTCATGAGTTGAATTGAGCGAAATACTTACCTTTGAAACACTTGAGAGATTGAGAGTTAATCTTTTGAGAATCTGTCATTCTTGATTCATTCTTTTCAACTGAAGTCTCCTTGCTTGTTGGTTTGAGATATGAAAAAAATTTGCTTCATAAATATTTTGATCCCTTGAATCTTTGGTTGCTCTTCTTGTTTATAAACTTTTGCATTCATGAATATCATTGGAAATTGAGTATTTTGGAGTATTTAGTTTTTGAGTCTGTGTCGTTTTTTTTAGTTTTGGTCTTTTATGTTTTGCCGAGGAGTACAAAATGCTAAGTGTGGGAGAATTTGATGATCATATATTTTATACATTAATAAACCCTCATTTTTAGTCATTTACACTATCTATGTACTTAATTGATTGAGTTTGGTTATATTTTGTAAGTTTGGACTCAAATTGGACTTAATTGATTTTTTTAGCATTATTTGGGTCTTACACTGTTTCTGTATTTTCGCCATATCTTGAGTTCTAGATGTGTAAAAATTATGTATCTTACCTTGTAAGAAAGATAAGAGAGAGTTCTACAACTTTCATGAGAGCTCCAGGTAATATATGGACATCTAGTGGAGCTAAATGGGCTTGGAAGTCAGAACACGGGTTTTGTGACTAGAACTTGAATAGTGTGTAGTAATCAGAGCATAACTCGAGCTGTAAGAACGTTCTTGGGCTGAAATTTGGATACTTGAAAGTTAAGACCCATATCTACAACTTTTATGAAGAATATAAGAGCTCATTCGGACAGCTTGGAGGTGATATTGGGTCTGGAAGTCAAAACAAAGGTGCTGAAACTGGGCCTGAACAATCTGTAATAATTGGGTCATATCTTGGGCTTTAGGATGAATTTTTAGATGATTTTGGTGGCATTGGAAAGCTGAGACAAAATGCTACAACTTTCATGAAGACCACGTTGCTTCATTCTGATGGCATCCATGAGATCAACACTGAATGATTTCAGAGACAAAGAATCTCAATAATTTTCCACTCACCAACTCACCATTTGGCATTTTCCACTCATCCACCTACTCCTCACCCACTCATTAATCAGCCCCTTTGTCATTTTGTATCTCTAATCATCTATAAAAGGCTCCATTGGCTGATCATTTAGGAGACTTTTTTTCAGGCTTGGTTAGGAGAAATTATATTCATGCTTGTATATTGTCTTCCTTTGTTATAATTTTCTTTTATTCTAATTTGAAGTTATGTTCATCTTTCTCTTCTTCTCTCTTTCTTTCTTCTTGTCTATAAGTAACTAAATCTTCATCTTGCTTGGGTGAAAGAGTGAAGCTCTTGGTAATAAAATAAGGTTAGATTATTCTATTCTTGTGCTTAAATGATATATTATCAAGTGGACATTATATGTGTTGTATTTTGTTTCCAATCAATTTAAAAACTGATGGGATATAATTATATTTAAAAGTTTCAAACCCAAGTGTAGGTTGTCTCAAGTAATAAATTCTCGGGAGTCCAAGGTCAATCCACAGGGAATTGATAAAGGAAAACTAATTAATTGAGGTAAAGAAAAGATGTGTCACAAAATTAAAGATGATATGAGTTGTTCACAAAGGAAAAAGATTTGCTTGGGTTAGGAGATCCACTCTTTGTAATAAATTAAAAATAAGATTATTTCGTTTTATAACTCAATTGAAATCATATATAATGAAGATTCCAATCGGAAGATTTAACATTCAAAGTTCAATCATGTAATCATATTATGGTTCCAATAATTATCTACTAATACTTGTAAATCGTCAAAAGTATCCAATGTGTCAATCCTATTGTCTACAATGGATCAAGATATTCATTATACAAGAAGAGTTTCTAAATTAATTGGAAACAACATACAACACATATTATATTTGCTTAATAGTATATCATTTAAGTACAAGAAAGAAATTAATCTAACCTTAATTTATTACCAAGAGCTTCACCTTTTTACCCAAGTAAGATGAAGATTAGTTACAAATGAGAAAGAAGAAAAGAAAAGGAAAAGAAAAAAAAGGAAAAGGAAAAAGAACAGAACGCAGCAAAATTCTCCTCCTCTGAATGCTTCAACCCTTCGTCCGTCGTCCGTATTTATAGAAATTTTTGAGGTTACTGTGCAATGAACAGTAACCTGTTGATGTCATGGATGATGTAATGCTACAGTACTTGATGATGTCATGCTGATGTCATGCTACAATATTTTGATGCTACAGCTTCTTTTTTTTTTTTTAGAAAATCTTCTATGCAATCAACTCCATTCTTCAATCCTTTGCATTTACCTAACAAAAATACATAAAAATACATAATTACAACACAATTTAAAATACTTAAAATATAACAAAACTTAAGAACAAACCCAATTAAAAAGATTAAAAAGAATGAAAAATACACACAATGAGCCGTAAAAATTATAAGTTTTGCAAGTTCATCACACCCCCACACTTGAGCTTTTGCACTCTTGGGCAAAATATATAATATCAAAGCTAAGAAACAAAGAAAAACGACATAGACTCAAAAGCTAAAAACTCTAAAAGATTTAATGAAACAAGAAGAACAACTAGTCATTCAAGGGAACAAAGCATTTTTTTTTAATATTTCTTCACATCTCAAATCATCAAGCAAGGAAACTTCAGTTAAAAAAAATGAATCAAGAATGAAAACTCCTTACAGGATTTACTCTCAATCCCTCTAGTGTTTAAAATGGTAGATATTTCACTCAATTCAACCCATGAAAAATTGCACTACCTTAAGCTTGCTCATCTTCTACTTCTCCACTACTCAGAACATATGCACACAGAAATCAAGAGGACTTTATTCAAGGTTGTAACAGGGTCATGGTAAAGGAAAATGGATAATATGGACATGAGAAGATAAATACCAAAGAGAATAAAAGAGCATTATGGTACAGTTAGAGTGGAAAAGATATATTGAGAACATTCATCAATAAGGACAATGACCAATATTTGACTAATGTTTTGTTGAAGATTAATCCCAAATTGATGAGTTGAATTCATTGTTAGGCATAAACCTTTTCCTTCTCTTCCTGTTGTTTCAAAGCATCAATCTTTATTCTAGATATGTTTATGTCACATAGTGTATCAGATGGTCAGCTTTTTCTTTCTTTTCTTTTTTTTCTTTTTTTCTCTTTTTTTTTATTTTCTTTTCCTTTTTTTTACACACGCACACCCCCACACTTGTTTAAGAACAAAGTCAATGCTCTCTTATTCCCTAAGGTCAGGTAAAAACATGTTCCTTTTTTTTTTTAAGGTATGTAATAAGCTAAAAACAAGAACTGGCCAAATAAGCTCAAAGGGTTTATACAAGGGAAAATATACAAGAATGGCTATTTGGTCAAAGTAGCTATTTTAAAATGCCTCAATCATATTTATGTATGCATGTGAAAATGTAACCTAAAAAAGAATCAAAGCAAGTTCTAGAGTAACAATTTCACGAGTGAAAATCACACAAAAAAGAAGAGAATGGTATAAATGTTCAATCCATTCATCAATAAGCTCAAAATCTCACAAGGCATGTTTTTATCATTCTCAATTCACCAATTCAACATTCAAATCCAAGCATGTGATTTTTAAGAAAGAAGAAAATTTATGCTATGACCAAGATATGCTTTTTGCTACTTCTAAAACTATTTTTTTTTCTCAACTATGATGCGTCTCAAAAGTAAAATTACCTTAAGGGTAAAATTTATCCCTTACTCTGCCATCCTTAATTGATTTTGTTGTAGGTTTCTGACAGTCATCTCACTAAACATACTTCCCAATTTAAATGCGTCTCAGAAGTTAAATTACTCCTTACTACCAATATTCATTGGTTTAGCAAGTTCATGAAAATCATATCATACTTCCCTATTTTTTTTTTAAACTATCCTTCCCCCCCAACCAGATCACAACATTGTCCGTAATGTTAAAATATAGATGAGTAAAGGATAGAAGATATTACCTGCTGGAGAAATCTGACACAAATTGAAACAGAAACAAAGTACGATAAATAAAATCAAACCCATTAAAGGTGAAGTGTCAAATCTGGCTTCCTTTTCTTGCTGCTTCCCTCACTGCTTCCTGATGACCAATCTATCTGAGCTAGGACTTTATCAAGTTCATAAACAAAGGCTTCTAATTTATCAATCAGCTCATCAATAGTGGAGGCAGAGATAAGAAGTTTTCTTGCCGAAGGAGTGATAAATTTTTATTCCACAGCTTTATCAAGAAAAAATAGCAAAAGATCAAAGAAATTATTAACATTCAACAAACCAATGGGTTTATGGTGGATGTTCTGTTCGGTCCAAGAGACAATTTGAAAAATTCCTTCCAAAGTACCAAAACCACCTTGTAAGGCAATAAATGCATCAGAGTTGTCAAGCATTTGTTTCATTCGTCCATGCATAGATGATACCTGAATTTCTTCTCCAACTGTCTTTCCAGTGATGTTATTTTGAGCTAAAGGTCTAGGAATGACACCTAAAACCTCGATTGCTGCTACAAATGCGAGAGAAGATATATAGCCCCATTAACCCACGATAACCACCCCCATATATAACATGAATATTCCTCGCACCAAGTGTTCGACCAAGAGTGCTTGCTACATTTATAAACTCTAAACCCTTCCCATAACTTGACCCACAAAAAATACAGACATTTTTAATGTTACGAACAGGAGGTCCCATAATTTCACCTTTCCTTGGAATGATTATGAGTTGGAGGAAAGTGAAGAGAATGGAGTGTTTAAATAGGAAAAAGAAGGGAAAAAGTAATCATAACACCTATATGGGTAGATTGGTACATTGTCGAAAAGTTTGAAAGTAAGAAACACGAAATCTTTTTTTTCACTGTTTTTGTTTTTGTTTTTGTTTTTGTTTTTTTAACTTTTTTTTTAACTTCAAAAAAACCATCAGGGTAAAGAAGTCTAGAAACCCCTGAAGGACCCTGCTCAAAGGATCGTCTGTTCAAAAACCAAAATACAACAGAATCATACAAAGATAAAAGAAATATAATAATAAATAAGGACATACCTGTATGTACAGTTTTCATGGCGTATCTTTATACTGCGTGTCATGAATGCAATAGTGGCATGTATTTGAGTTGCGTGTCACCAGTGCAACATATGAATTCCACAAGGATTGCCGAACCGACAACAAGAACCTTTGAATCATTTTCGTCCTGCTTACGGAAGAACAGCCCTCTATCTTCCTGCAAACCTAATTAAAGGCCTGTATTCTAAGAAGATGGTACCTGACCGCAGCCAGTCAGAACTCGCCATAGAGACCTACTAATTAAAGTAAGTATACAACTCAGCTAACACTTTCCGTTCACCGTAAAAGACGGACGCTTCTTTCTGTCCATCAGCGCTACAAAGCCTTGGTTCCAAGAACTGGGAATGTAGCACATGGCTCTCTATAGAGCATGGCACATGAACATTATTTACATACTGGCGTGTGAAGGTCTCCTCCTGAGTCTATGACAGGACGGGCATCCGCCCGGGGCTCCTAATCTAATTAAAGACCAAGTACAACCGTAGTTTCGCCCTCTATTTTTTTTTAAGTTGTTAGAAACCTGATGAAAGATGGGTGTATACTCACTTGAGATTGGGATGGAGGTAGTCTGCACTTTCGGCTTTGTGTCAAAGCATTGTTGACCTGTATTAGACCCATTCAAGACCAGCGCAACATAGGGCTCCCAAAAGGGACAAGTGGCCATAATACGACTGGCTGCCTCACATGTGGGAAACAATCTACCTTCTTTGTTTTTCAATTAAGAAGGCTGGATCAGGATGCATGCATTTTCCCATTCACGTTGTGTGTTACCAAAGCCAAACCCAAGATGTATACATACTTTTTTTTCTTTTTTTTTCTCTTTTTTTCATTTTTTTACTGACACTATTTACATCCCCATACAAAGGCTCCGAAATTTGGGAGGCACTTAAGCCGACTCAATAAAAATACAAACAAAATACTAAAAACTTATCTCAGCTTTGGTAGACAGGATCTTCTACCAAAGTCTCGACTACATCTGGATCTTTCAACTCAAGTTATGGCTTCAACTGCTGACCATTTACCTTCCTCTAATTTAATTTCATGAGAACAGACTAGGGGACGACCACATTTTTTATCAGGAAAACTCCAACCTTTATTAAGCAACTCCTTAAACTTTGGACTCCATCCCTGAGTGTCATGATTCTGAGTTAAATAAAAGTTAGTACAATTATCAAATACATTAGATGGATTACTGATAAAATTAAACTCAGAATTAACAAGAAGATTCTCAAGGGGATCAAAATCAAAGGTTGTAGAAAGTCCTTTCTCCATGATTGAGTCAATCATATATGTTTGGTGACCCTTGTCTTTATTTTCTAACTTAACAGGATTCTTTGTCACCTTAGGTTCCTTGGGTAACTCGACATCACTACTATCTTGATTCTTTTTTATATCTTCTAGCTCATTCACACTCAAGGAGTTCATCATTCTAGATACTTGACTCTTTATCTCCTTACTTTCTTCAACAACCTTTCCATTCCTAAGAGTTATCACTGACTTGACTTGATCTATTTGTTTGCTTTCAGAACAACCTTTATTTAGACAGTACTGACCTTTGGGATTTAGTTGAGGTTGAGAAGAAAATTTTTCTTTCTCGTGAATGGTGAGTGCAAAAGCAAGTTTAGCAAGAGTGTCTTTTATGTCAATCATGGTTTGAGTGTTTTGTTTATTGATGGCCTCTTGCTTTTCTATGAATGCACTCAATGTTCCTTCAAGGTTTTTCCTATATGGTGGGACATAAGGTACATATCCTTGAGGATTTTGAGAATCCTGTTGTTCCTGAGGAGGTGGTGGTTGCATAAATTGTGCTTGATTATTATTCCTCCAACTGAAGTTCGGATGATTTCTCCATCCTGGATTGTAAGAATTTGAAAAAGAAGAGGTGAATGGCTTTTTAAAATTGTTCATTGCATTTACTTGCTCATGCACAACTTCTTTAAAAATAGGAATATTAGGACATTCATTTGTCGAGTGTCCTAATTCATCACAAATGCCACAAATTTCTTCATTTTGCACAGATTTGACTTCTTTTACTTTCCCTAATTCCATGGATTCAATCTTTCTAGCCAAACTAGCATACCTTGCATTTAGATCTTCTTCTTGACTAAGATGGTATTTTCCTTTTCCTACATTTGCAAGGTTATATCTAATTGAATTTTCAGAAGGATTAGTTCCATGCCAAGATTGAGAATTTTCAGCCAAATGGTTTAAATAATCTAAAGCATCTTCGGGTTCTTTATCAAGAAACTCGCCATTACACATCGTTTCCATAAATTGTTTAGTTTCATGTGTTAATCCTTCATAAAAAAAGCTTATAGTCTGCCATTTTTTAAAACCATGATGTGGGCAAGAATTTAACAAATCTTTAAAATGTTCCCAACTTTGAAAATACGCTTCATTTGAATTTTGGGAAAAATTTTGGATTTGTCTTTTCAAAGCATTGGTTTTATGTGTTGAAAAAAATTTCTTTAAAAACTCACTTTACATTTCTTGCCATGTGCCAATTGATCTTGGTTTCAAAGCATTAAGCCAAGTTTTTGCTTTATCTTTCAAAGAAAAAGGAAACAATTTAAGCTTAATAATTTCTTCAGTGCAATTTTGATCATTGAAAGCAATACAGACTTCTTCAAATTCTTTTAGATGTAAATATGGGCTTTCATTTTCTAAACCATGAAAATTGGGAGTAAAGAAATCATACCCGACTTAAATCTAAAATTATTAGCAGTAAGTGGAAAGATAAAACATGATGGACTAGAATTTCGAGGTGGTTGCAAATATGTACGCATAGTTCGTAATGGTTAATTTCCTTGTTCATCATGTATACTTTCATTTTCAGCTCGTTGTGTTTGATTATCATGTTCAACATGTGCACCTTCAAATTCAGTCATTGTGTTAATTGTGTGTGATTGTGATTCAAATAAATCAATATATAAATTACTAGGATTAATTTTAACTAAACGTCCAGAATTTGAATCACAATACCAGTTAAGCACAAATAAGTGACATAAAATAAAAATAATATACAAGTAGGCAGTATACACCGGCCGTTAAATATTAAATAGGATATGGTATAAACCAGCCACCCAAAAATAAAAATACAGAAATTAAAATGCAGAAAATAAAGTGCAAAAAGTAAATTTAAATATGAAAATCGGAGAGTGGCGAGCCCCACAGAGTCAAGTTAAGAAAGAGAAGAGAAGAAGAAATATTATTTCTTTAAGTTAGATGGCGAAAAAATAAATGAGAAATTAAAAGTTAGATTATGTAAAATAAATGACAAAATTAAAAGTTAGATAACGTAAATAAATAAATAAATAAAAATGTTCACAAAAGGATGGGGTAATAATGGACAAGTAGGCGGTATAAACCAGCCATTAAATATTAAGAAGGATGGGGTAATAAACCAGCTACCAAATAAAAAATACAAAAAATAAATTACAGGAAGGTAAAAGGGAGAGTTACCCCCACTAAATTAGTGCGTAAAAATAAAAAGGAGAATTAACCCCACTGAGTTAATATATACAAAAGGTTAATTTTTTTTAAAAAAAAATTAAATTTTTTTTATTTTTTACTATTCATTATCACTATTCACTATTCATTATTCACTATTTACTATTTACTATTCACTATTTATGTTACTATTTATATTACTATTCATATACTATTTACGTACTATTTATATTACTATTCACATAAAAAAAATTACTAGTTAGTGTGTTAGTAAATAGATAAATAAAAATGAAAAGAGTAGAGAAAAAATATATATGATAGTGAAGTTTACTTACAAAATAGTTAGTGTGTTAAAGGGGGCTGTATCACTTGCTGCATATATAGGAGGCAGTCAGGTTTTATGTGTCATTCCTAGACCTTTCGCTCAACAGAACATCCCTGGAAAGACAATTGTGGAGGAACTTAAGGTATCATCTATGCATGAACGAATGAAGATAATGCTTGACAATTCTGATGCATTCATTGCCGTACCAGGTGATTTTGGTACTTTAGAAGAAATTTTTTAAATTGTCTCTTGGTCACAACTGAACATCCACCATAAACCCATAGGTTTGTTGAATGTAAATAATTTCTTTGATATTTTGTTACTTTTTCATGACCATACTGTGGAACAGAAATTAATCACACATTCAGCAAGACAACTTCTTATCTTTGCTTCCACTATTGATGAGTTGATTGATAAATTAGAAGCTTTTGTTTATAAACATGACCCAACAATAACTCAGATAGATTAGTCAGCAGGAAGCAATGAGGGAAACAGCTTGAAACGCAAGTTTGATCTGACACTTCATTTTAACTTTTCTTTTACCTTTGATTTTATTTACCGTACGTTGTTTCTGTTTAAATTTGTGTCAGATTTCTCCAATAGATAATATTTTTTATCCTTTACTCATCTATATTTTAAAACTGAGGACAATGTTGTGATCTGGTAGGGGGGAAGGATAGTTGACCAATTTTTTTTTCTTTTTTGGGAAGTATGATATGATTATCATGGACTTACTAAACTAATGAATGATGGCACAGTAAGGAGTAATTTTACTCCTAAGACGCATCTAAATTGGGAAGTATGTTTAGTGATATGATTGTCATAAACCTATTCGTAGTAAAACTAATTAAGGATGGCAAAGTAAGGAGTAAATTTTGCTTTGGAGGTAAGTTTACTCTTGAGACGCATCTTAGTTGAGGAAATAATTATTTTGTGTAGAAGTAGCAAATGGATTCTTGGATCTTAGCATAAATTGTCTTCTTTCTTAAAAATCACATGCTTGGATATAAATGTTGATATGGTGGATTGAGAATGATAGAAATATGTCTTGTGAGATTTTGAGCCTATTGATGAATGGATTGAATATTTGTACCATTATCTTCTTTCTTGTGTGATTTTTTTTCACTCATAGAATTGTTGCTCTAGAACTTACTTTGATTCTTTTTTAGGCTACATTTTCACATGCATACAAAAACATGATTGAGACATTTTGAAATAGCTACTTTGACCAAATAGCCATCCTTGCATATTTTTCCTTGTGTAACCCCTTTGAGCTTATTTGACCATTCCTTGTTTTTAGCTCATTACGTGTCTTTTGAAAAAAAAAAGAACATGTTTTTACCCAACCTTAGGGAATAAGAGAGCATTGACCTTGTTCTTGAACAAGTGTGGGAGTGTGTGTGCAAAATGTTAAAAAAATGTTAAAAAAAATATTGAAAAAAAAAGAGCTGACCACCGCTGTAATCAAAGGATTATCAGAGTCTCCTAATACACCATGTGACATATCCATACCTAGAATAAAGATGGACGCTTAGAAACAACAGGAAGAGAAGGAGAAGGTTCAGGTCTAACAATGAATTGAACTCACCAATTTGGGATTGATCTTCAACAAAATATTAGTCAAATATTGGGCATTGTCCTTTATAATGAATGTTCTCAAACATCTTCTCCACTCTAACTGTACAATAATGTTATTATATTCTCTTTAGTATTTATCTTCTCATATCGATATTACCACCCTCCTTTACCTTGATCTCATTACAACCCTGAGTAAAGTCCTCTTGATTTGTGTGTGCATATGTTTTGAGTAACGGAGAAGTAGAAGATAAGCAAGTTTATGGTAGTACAGTTGTTCATGGGATGAATAGAGTGAAATACTTACCTTTTAAACACTTGAGAGATTGAGAGTGAATTCTGTGAGGATCTATTATTCTTGATTCATTCTTTTCATCTGAAGTTTCCTTACTTGTTGGTTTGAGATGTGAAGAAATGTTACCTCATTAATGCTTTGATCCCTTGAATTTTTGGTTGCTCTTCTTGATTCATCGAGTCTTTTAGAGTTTTTAGCTTTTAAGTTTGTGTCGTTTTTCTTTGTTTCATAGCTTTGGTCTTATGTGTTTTGCCTAGGAGTGCAAAAAGCTAAGTATGGGAGAATTTTATAATCACATATTTTATACATTAATAAACCCTCATTTTTAGTCATTTACACTCTCCATGTACTTAATTGATTAAGCTTGGTTATGTTTTATAAGTTTGGACTCAAATTGGACTTAATTGATTTTTTCAGTATTATTTTGGTCTTACATTATTTCTGTATTTCAGTCATATCTTGAGTTTTAGATATCTTATAATTATGTATCTTACTTTGTAGGAAAGATAAGAGAGAGCTCTACAACTTTCATGAAGAGCTCTAGGGAAAAATCGGACATCTAGTGGAGCTAATTAGGCTTAGAAGTCAGAACACGAGTTTTATGACTAGAACCCAAACAATGTGCAGTAATCATTGCATAATTCGAGTTGAAGGAACTAAAATAGGTTGAAAATTTGGTATCTGAAAGTTAAGACCCATATCTACAACTTTCATGAAGAACATAAGAGCTCATTCAGACATTTTGGAGGTCATATTGGGTTTGTAAGTCAAAACAGAGGTGTTAAAAATGGGCCTGAGTAGTCTACAGTAATTGGGTCATATCTTGAGTTGTAGTTCGAATTTTTGGATGATTCTAGTGGCATTGGAAAGCTAAGACTATTTCCTAGAACTTTCATGAAGACTATTTTGCTTTGTTCTAACGTTATCCATAAGTTCATCACTGAATGATTTCGGAGACAAAAAATTTTAATAATTTTCCACTCGCAAAAGTTCTTTGGGTGGATGTTCAGTTGGGCCTAAGAGACAATTTGAAAAATTTCTTCCAAAGTACCAAAACCACCTGGTAAGGCAATGAATGCATCAGAGTTGTCAAGCATTGTCTTCATTCGTCCATGCATAGATGATACCTGAATTTCCTCTCCAATTGTCTTTCTAGTGATGTTATTTTGAGTTAAAGGTTCAGGAATGACACTTAAAACCCGACTGCCTCCTACAAATGTAGAGAGTGATACAACCCCCATTAACCTACGACAACCTGCCCCATATACAACATGAATATTCCTCACAGCAAGTGTTCGACCAAGAGTGCTTGCTGCATTTACAAACTCTAAATCATTCCCATAACTTGACCCACAAAAGGCACATATATTGTTAAGGGTACGAACAGAAGGACCCATTTCTATACTCTTCCTCCCTTTGAATGATTATGAGTTGGAGGAAAGTGAAGAGAATGAAGTGTTCAAATAAGGAAAAGAATGGAAAAGATAATGATAACACCTATATTGGTAAGTTGACTGTTGTCAGAAAAGTTTGAAATTAAGAAATACATAATTTTTTTTTATTTTGTGTACCATCAGGGTAAAGAAATCTAGAAACCCTTGAAGGACTCTGCTCAAAGGATCGTCTGTCCAAAAATCAAAATACAACAAAATCATACAAAGATAAAAGAAAGATAATAGCAAATGAGGACATACATATATGTACAGTTTTCATGGCGTATCTTTATACTGCGCGTTATGAGTGCAGTAGTGGCATATCTTTGAGTTGTGTGTCACCAATGCAACATAAGAACTCTATAAGGATTGCCAAACTGACAACAAGAACCTTTGAGTCCTTTCTATCATGCTTACGAAATAACAGCCCTCTATCTTTCTACAAACCTAATTAAAGGCATGTATTCTAAGAAGATGGTACCTGATTGCAGCTAGTCAGAACTTGCCATAAAGGCCTACTAACTAAAGTAAGTATATAGCTCAGTTAACAGTTTTCGTTAACTGTATAGACATGACGCTTCTTTTTGTCTATCGGCGCTATAGAGCCTTGGTTCCAAGAACTAGGAATGTAGCATGCGGTTCTCTACAGAGCATATCACATGAACCTTATTTACATACTGGCGTGTGAAGGTCTCCTCCTGAGTCTATGATAGGACGGGTCATTTGCCCAGGGCTCCTAATCTAATTAAAGACCAAGTACAACCATAGTTTCGCCCTCTTTTTTTAAAAAATTGTTAGAAACCTAATGAAAGGTAAGTGTATACTCCCTTGATATTAGGATAGAGGTAGTCTGTTCTTTCGGCTTTGTGCCAAAGCATCGTTGACCAGTATTAGACCCATTCATGACCAGCGCAACATAGGGCTCCCAAAAGGGACAAGTGGCCATAATGCATCTGGCTGCCTCATATGTGGGATACAATCTACCTACTTTGTTTTTCAATTAAGAAGACTGGATTAGGATGCATGTATTGTCCCATTTCACGTTTTGTGTTACCAAGGCCAAACCCAAGATGTGTACATACTTTATTATTATTATTATTTTTTCTTTTTTTCTTTTTTTTTGGGGAAGAAAATGAAGAAGAAGAATAATAAGAAGAAAATATGTACATGTTGTGGATGTGGCTCACATCTGCCTCTGCTTTCATGTCCAGAAACGGCTTAAACGCCTTTTATGAGTCGAGGATAAACTTCCTATATAATTTTCTTATAAATTTGCAAATAGGGTCTTTTAGAGTCAGATTCCCAAGACTATAATGCTTTTGTTCCTCCTTGAAGAGATTCTATAAGTTAAGAAGTTCACGATGCACATAACCACAAGAATGCGTATCAAGAGTCAATAAGATATCATCTAATGACTCCTTACTCAGTCCATTCTTAATGAAGAAAATTTTATCTTCTCTGTTTGTGAAAACCATCCCCAAAGAACGACATCGCTTGTTACAATTCCATCATGCACATTTGTGACAGACGTGTAATCATTTTGCTCTTCTCTTTTTAGAATATGAACTTCTACCATGACCTGACATGTATGAGTCAAATGAAATTGAAGACTCACCTGCTAGTCGGACCTTTGCTTCAATTATCCAGTGTACATCTTCCGGCATACCCATGTGCATTAACAATCTCAATATTTCACATCTAGCATTTTGAGGAAGAGAAGGAAAATGTTTTCTCAGGTTTGAGAGAATGATATCCATTTTAAAGGAGAAGATATCAGTTATTTTGGGAAATTGAAAAAAATAAACCGACTTGAGAGTGATGGAGTACCGTCATCCGCCATTTAACCGGGAACACAAAGAACTGTAAAACAAAATAAAGCCACAAAATTAGAGTAAATTTTTCTCGTAACAAGGATCAGAAAGGGAAATGAATTCCACCTCAGCAGCTTGATTTTCCAGAAATAGTTTAAGTCTTTGTCCATTGACCTTAAACACATTACCATTCCTAGGATTCTCAATGTCTATGGCCCCATAAGGATATACATGTTTGACAATAAAATGGTCAGTCCACCTAGATCTCAATTTTCCAGGGAATAGGTGAAAACGAGAATTATAAAGCAGAACTTTTGATCAATTTCAAAAGATTTTCTCAAAATTGATTTGTCATGAAAAACTTTTGTTCTATCTTTATAACTTTTTGAGTTTTCATATGCATCATTTCTCAATTCCTCAAGTTCATCTATTTACAATTTGCGTAACCTGCAAGCATCATTAAGATTTAAATTGAAAGCTTTAACGACCCAAAATGCTTTATGCTCCAGTTCTACAGGTAAGTGACAAAGTTTTTCATAGACTAACCGATAAGGTGACATGCCTAAAGATGTTTTAAAAGTAGTACGGTAAGCCCAAAGTGCATTGTTTAGTCTTAAAGACCAAATTTTACGATTTGGGTTAACCGTTTTTTTCTAAAATTTGTTTAATTTCCCTATTTGCTAATTCTACTTATCGACTTGTCTGAGGGTGATAAGAGGTGACAACTTTATGGGTAATACCATATTTCTTCATTAAAGATTCAAATAGTTTATTACAAAAATGTGTTCCCCCATCACTAATGATAACTCGAGGGATTCCAAATCAACTCAAAACATTTTCTTTTAAAAATTTGAGAAAAGTTTTATGATCATTTTGTCGACATGGAATCGCCTTAATCCATTTTGAGACATAATCAACTGCAACCAAAATATACACAAATCCAAATGAGGATGGAAATGAACCCATGAAATCAATTCTCCAACAATCAAAAATTTCAATGACAAGGATAGGATTCAGAGGCATCATATTTCTTTTAGAAATGGAACCTAATTTCTGACAATTTTCACAACTTTTACAAAAGCTATAGTTGTCCTTAAATAAAGTGGGCCAATAAAATCTGCACTGCAAATTTTTGCGGCTATTTTCTTTGAAAAAAAATGACCTCCACATGCTTCTGAGTAACAAAATTTAATGACACTACCTACCTCACTGTCAGGTACACATATCTAAAAGATTTGATCTGGACAATATTTGAATAAATATGGGTCATCCCAATAAAATATTTTCACCTCAGTCAAAAACTTTTTTCTGTCTTAGTGTAACCATTGAGGCGGCATCTTTCCTGTTACAAGAAAATTAACTATATTAGCAAACCAAGGCATGGAATTGACAAAAAATAAAAACTTATCAGGAAAAGAATCATTGATAGGTGTGCTATCAAAATGTGAGCTTGTTGTAAGTCTGAACAAATGATCTGCAACAACATTTCCGGCTCCTTTCTTATCTTTTATTGTGGTGTTGAATTCTTGAAGCAACAAAATCCACCGTATCAACCTAGGTTTGGCATCCTGCTTAGACATTAAATATCTAACAATAGCATGATCAGTGAAAACAACAGTAGAAGAACCAATTAAATGAGCTCGAAATTTGTCTAATGCAAAAAATACAATAAGTAGTTCTTTTTCAATAGTGGTATAATTCATTTGTGCACTATTTAAAGTTCTACTTGCATAATAAATCACATAAGGCTTACCTTCCTTTCTTTGACCTAAAACAACGCCAACAACAAAATCACTTGCATCACACATTAATTCAAAAGGCAAAGACCAGTCAGGGGATTGCATGATAGGAGCAGATGTCAGAAGACTAATTAATTTTTCAAAAAAAATTTGGCATTCTTAAGTCCAATCAAATGGTGTATCTTTATCAGAAGATTGCATAATAGTCTAGATATGACACTAAAGTCCTTAATAAATCTTTGATAAAATCTTGCATGTCCTAAAAAGGGACGAACTTCTCTGACTATTTTTGGGGAAGGCAAATGAGCAATTAATTCAACTTTGGCCTTATCAACTTCAATTCCTTTAGAAGATATCACATGACCTAACACGATTCTTAAGGTAACCATGTAATGACATTTTTCTCAATTTAAAACAAATCATTTTTCTTCGCATCTTTTAAGAACTTTATCCAAATTATCAAGATAATTTTCAAAAAAAATTTCAAAAACTGTTAGGTCATTCATGAAAACCTCTAAATAATGCTCAATCATGTCACTAAAAATACTTAGCATGCATCTTTGAAATGTTACCACAACATTACAAAGACCGAAAGACATTCTTCTATATGCAAAAGTGTCAAAGGGGCACGTAAAAGTGGTCTTTTCTTGATCCTCTAATACAATTGGTATTTGATTATACCCCGAATAACCATCAAGAAAATAATAGTAGGGATGTCCTACTACTCTTTCTAGAATTTGATCAAGAAATGGCAATGGGAAATGATTTTTCCTAGTGGCTGCATTCAATTTTCTAAAATCAATACACATATGTCAACTGGATGAGACTCGCATAGGTATTAATTCACCTTTTTCATTGTCAACCACTATTATTCCAGATTTCTTAGGCACAACTTGCGTAGGGCTTACCCACTGGCTATCGGAGATAGGGTAAATAATTTCAACATCAAGTAATTTAAGAACTTCAGCTCTAACTGCCTCTTTCATGTGTGAATTTAATCTTCTTTGAGGTTGTTGTGATGTTTTAGCATTATCCTCTAAATGTATTCTATGTGTACAAATTAATAGATTAATACCTTTTATGTCCTTTAATGTCCATCCAATTGTACTTTTATGTCTTTTAAGTACTTCTATCAACATACTTTCTTGTTCTCCCGTAAGGATTAATGAAATTACTACTGGAAAGCTTTGTTCTTCTCCCAAAAATGTGTACTTCAACCCAGCAGGTAATAACTTTAGTTCTAGTGTGAGTACTTTTTTATGGGCATTATCATTCATGGATTTTAACTCTTTAAATCTCAGCTTCCATCCCTTGTATTCCATTGCTTGTGTACAATCAAGCAAATAGCATATTTTAGAAATATCACCATCTACTTGCATACCTGAATCAAATGAATTAATTAAACAAACTTCTAATGGGTCAAAAGAACTCCCTTTTAGAATATGTTTATCTACAATGGCCTCAATCCCATCAGCTTCCTCATTTTCATCATGGACTTCTTGTGGTTGCTTGCATATGTTAAAAACATTAAGTTCCAGTGTCATATTTCCAAATGTAAGCTGCATCACTCATTAGATGTTGCTAAAAATAGACGACCTAAAATAACAAGAATTGACTTGGAACTATTAACCATAGGTTGAGTTTCCAAGACAATAAAATCTACAAGATAAATGAATTTATTAACTTGTACTAACACATCTTCCACTATTCCTTTTGAAATTTTAATTAATCTATCAGCAAGTAGAAGAGTTACAGAAGTTGGTTTTAACTCACCAAGGTTGAGTTGTTGATAAACTGAATATGGAAGCAAATTAACACTAGCACCAAGATCAAGTAAAGCTTGTTCAATTTTATGTTCTCTAATAATGCATGAAACTGTATGACAACCAGGGTTTTTATGTTTCAAAACATTATTACTTTGAATAGTGGAACTTACCTGTTCGGTCAAAAAGGCATTCTTTTTCACATTTAATTTCTTTTTAACAGTGCATAAGTCCTTCAAAAATTTGGCATAAGAAGGAACCTATTTGATAGCATCTAACAACAGAATATTGACTTTCACTTGTTTAAAAATTTCAAAAATTTTAGTGTGATAGTTCAATTTCCTTGGTTTGCTTAATGCTTGAGGAAATGAGGGTGGAGGAGATGAGAGTTTGGTCTCATTTTGGCCAAATGGCTTATCAACCTCTTCCTTATCTTGGGGAATTGATTCACCATCTTTCTCACAAGGTTCGAAAATTTCATTTTCAACAACTTTTCCACTCCTAAGAGTTATCACAAAATTGACTTGATTTATTTGTTAGTTTTCTGAGCTACTCTCATTTAGACTATATTGACCTTTGGGATTCGGTTGAGGTTGAGAAAGAAATTTTTCTTTCTTGTGAATAGTGAGTGCATAAGTAAATTTAGAAAGAGTGTCTTTTATGTCAATCATAGTTTGAGTATTTTGTTTATTGATGGTCTCTTACTTTTCTATGAATCCATGCAGTGTTCCTTCAAGGTTTTTCCTATATGGTGGGACATAAGATGCATATCCTTGAGAATTTTGAGAATCCTGTTGTTCCTTATGAGGCAGTGGTTGCATAAATTGTACTTGATTATTATTCCTCTAACTGAAGTTCGGGTGATTTCTCCATCCTGGATTGTAAGAATTTGAAAAAGAAGAGGTGAATGGCTTTTTAAAATTGTTCATTGCATTTACTTGCTCATGCACAACTTCTTTAAAAATAAGAATATTTGGACATTCATTTGTCAAGTGTCCTAATTCATCACAAATGCCACAAATTTCTTCATTTTGCACAGATTTGGCTTCTTTTACTTTCCCTAATTCCATGGATTCAACATTTCTAGACAAACTAGCGTACCTAGCATTTAGATCTTCTTCTTGACTAAGATGATATTTTCCTTTACCAGCATTTGTAAGGTTATATCTAATTGAATTTTCAGAAGGATTAGTATCATGCCAAGATTGAGAATTTTCAGCCAAATGGTTTAAATAATCTAAAATTTCTTCGGGTTCTTTATCAATAAACTTGCCATTACACATCGTTTCCACAAATTGTTTGATTTCAGGTGTTAAACCTTCATAAAAGAAGCTTATAGTCCACCATTTTTCAAAACTATGATGTGGGCAAGAATTTAACAAATCTTTAAAACATTCCCAACTTTAAAAATACGCTTCATTTGAATTTTAGAAAAAATTTTGGATTTGTCTTTTCAAAGCATTGTTTTATGTGTTGAAAAAAAATTCTTTAAAAACTCACCTTGCATTTCTTGCCATGTGTCAATTGATCTTGATTTCAAAGCGTTAAGTCAAGTTTTTGCTTTATTTTTCAAAGACAAAGGAAACAATTTAAGCTTAACAACCTCTTCAGTGCAATTTTGATCATTGAAAGCAATACAGACTTCTTCAAATTCTTTTAGATGTAAATATGAACTTTCAGATTCTAAACCATGAAAATTAGGAAGTAAAGAAATCATACTCGGCTTAAATATAAAATTATTAGCAGTGAGTGGAAAGATAAAATATGATGGACTAGAATTTTGAGGTAGTTGCAAATATGCATGCATAGTTCATAACGGTTGATTTTTTTGTTCATCATGTACACTTTCATTTTCAACTCGTGGTTCATTTTCAGTCATGGTGTTAATTGTGTGTGATTATGATTCAAACAAATCAATATATAAAGTACCATGATTAATTTTAACCAAACAACTAAAATTTAAATCACAATACCAATTAAACATAAATAAGTGACGTAAAATAAAAATAATGTACAAGTAGGCGGTATAAATCGGCAGTTAAATATTAAGCAAAAATAAATGACTTAAAATAAAAAAATAATGTACAAAGCGTAAATAAATAACATAAATAAAAAGTTAGTAAACGTAAATAAATAATATAAATATAAAAGTTAGTAAGTAGTAAGTCGAAAGCGTAAATAAATAAAAAAAAAATTAGAAACAAAAAGCGTAAATAAAAAAATAAAAAAGCATAAATAAATTACGTAAATAAATAAAAAATTAAAAAAAAAAAATACATGACATAAATATAAAAGTTAGGAAGTTAGAAAACATAAATAAATGACATAAATATAAAAGTTAGATAATAAGTTAGTAAGTTAATTAATAAGTTAGTAAATTAAAAGTGAAAAGAGTAGAGAAAGATTATACTTGTTGGTGAAGTTTACTTACAGAAAGAAAATCTCAATAAAATTAGAACTTCAAATCAAGCCCCCAGCAACGGTGCAAAAAACTTGATAGGGAATTAAAAGTTTCAAACCCAAGTGTAGATTGTTTCAAGTAATATATTCTCGGGAGTCCGAGGTTGATCTATAGGGAATTGATGAAAAAAAATTCTTTGAGGTAAATAAAAGACTTGTCATAATAATAAAGATGATATAAGTTGTTCACAAATGAAAAAGGGTTTACTTGGGTTAGGAGATCCACTCTTGGTAATAAATTAAAGACAAGATTATTTCTTTTAATAACTCAATTGAAATCATACATAATGAAAGTTTTAATCGGAAGATTTAGCATTCAAAGTTCAATTAAGATTATATATGTAATCATATTATGGTTCTTTTAATTGTCCACCAACACTTGTCAATGGTCTCAAGCATCCACTGTGCCAACGTCTTGTCTACAATAAATTAAGTTCTTCAATATACAAGAAGAGTTTCTAAATTGATTGGAAACAACATACAACACATATAATGATTACTTAAAAATATATCATTTAAGCACAAGAAGAAAATTAATTTAACCTCAACATATTACCAAAAGCTTCACCCTTTCACCTAAGCAAAATAAAAATTAATTACTCATAGATAAGAAGAAAGAAAGAGATAGAAAGAAAAAGATGAACATAATTTCAATTTAGAACAAAGAAAACTACAACAAGAAAACAAATAACATAATAGCATAAACTAAACTAAGATCAAAGATGATCTAAATGAGCACCCAAGCTCCCTTTTATAGAGCTCAAGGAGTACAAGAAGACAATGGAATTGTTTTATGATGAGAAGTAAATGCCAAAATAGTTGCTTGATGATGATGATTGAGCAGAAATTATAAAGATTCTTGTCTCCTAAATGTTTTTGCTCTGAGCTCATGGCATGCGTCATTTTCCCATCAAATGGTCTTCATGAAAGTTCTAGAAAATTGTCTTAGCTTTCCATAGCCATCAGTTTCATCCAAATCCACCACTTACAGCCCGAGATATGGCCAATTACTGCTCACGGGTCAGGCCCAACTTCAGCTCTTCTATTATGACTTCCAAGCCCAATATCACCTTCAAGACTTTCGATTTGGCTCTTGTGTTTTTTCATGAAAGTTGTAGATATGGGTCTTAACCTTCCACTGTCAAAATTTCAGAATTATTGAACTCCTATTACCCGAGATATAGCCTAATGAGTGCATAGAGGTCAAGCTGTCAGGTTCAAAACTCTAGATTTTGCTTCAACTCCAATTTGAGTTATCCAAACGTGTGATCCCGGTCTTGAGGTCTTCATGAAAGTTGTAGAAATTTGTCTTAGCTTTAAAACAAGACCAAAATCACATCCATTAGATATTTGTAACTCAAATTATAGCCAGTTTACTGAAAAAGTCAAGTGAGAAGATTATACAATGAATGAAATATATTGCTATCAATGTGGTTTTTTCTATCAAGTGAATAGTTATTAAAGAATTATCTTAACTTTCTAACAAGACTAGAATCACATCAATCAGATAATTACAACTCAAATTGTGGTCACTTTACTTAAGAATGCAATCACCCAAATTAATGATAATTCAAGCAATAATTTCTTCAATGATCCAATTAAGTTTAATTTCATAAAATGTGACAAAATCAACTTAATTAAGCCAAACTGAACCTTAAGAAGCCTAGTGAGAGGATTTTAAATTGAATAAAATACATTGCTATCACTAGTTGAATCTAATATTTTAATCTTAGTCATTAATTTATTTTAACAATAAATCAATGACTAATTTATGCTTAGTCCATTCATGGACCACCCTTGGGTTGATCTATATTAGAGTTCTCCTCTAGATGAAACCTTGATCCATGCCTTGTCCTAACATATAGTTCACCATAGGAGTATTCAAATCAAATCTAAACCGAAAACCAAACCGAAAGTTAAAATTCAATCAAAACTAAATAAATTTGATTCTTTTAAATTTGATTTTTGAAAATCGATTGAGTTGGATAGATTTTTTGTTTGAATTTTCAAAACTAATCTAATTCAATCTAAACTGATTAATATTATATAATGTATTTGTTTGTTATTAAATTTATATTTTTACTTATAGTAACACTAATTTTTCACACACTTCTCTCATTTAATGTGATCAAATATTATTTTGTGCATAAAAAATAAGCTATTTTTATTTTCAATTTTATTTTATTTATTATTTTTCTTTTTTAACAAGCTAAATTGCTTTTAACTCACAAAATTCTAGATTAAATTTTTTTTTTTGTCAAAATCGATTAAACCAATTCAATCTAAAATGATTTAAATTGAATTAGAATGATTTCGGTTTTAGAATGTAATTAGTCTAGTTTAATTGAATTTGATTTACATAACATTGTTTGAAAATGTTGACTTTTTTAACTCAAAATCGATTCAAACCAATTTGTGAATATCCTAATCCATGAGAGCAATTATTTGAAAAAAAAGAAGAAGAAAAACACATGATAGGAAAATTATGTTAATTACCTACTACTTCAGTCATATATTAAACTACTCATCACTTATATTTTTATTTTCAAAAATGAAGAGTTTTTTTTTCTCATTATCATTTTTCTTTCTTATCAATCGTGATCTAATGGATTCATTTCATTGTGAGTAAACATCTAATTTTATCTTTGAAAATTTTTTCGTTCTCCATATTAATCTTTAAGAAATGAAAATTTTTAATTTGGTTTTTAAGGTTATAATAAACTGAGTTAAATTAGTCTTTTTTTTATTAGACACTATAATCTTTATCAAAGATTAATTTAACTTAATTTTTGATAATCTTAAAAGTCAAGTTGAGAATTTTTATTTCTCAAAAAAAAAGTAAAATTTTTCCCACATACGAAATCAGATGTTTGCTCTTATGTTGCACTACTTAGTTAAACAAAGCTAAAAAACAAAGGAAAAAGCTATCCAAGGTTTACTAATTCAGAAAAAAAAATTAGGTGAATACGACTTATTATATTATCACTTAAATATTTAAATTATTATTTAATATATATAAAAATATTATTAATAATAATATATTTTTATAATAATATTTATTATTTTATATATATTAAATAATAATTTAAATATTTATAATAAACTTTACAACTCGTCTGAAAATATCAACCACAAAGCTTTTAAATTTCCATGAAGTGTGGGAAGCACTCAAATCTCTTTCACTTTGAGTTGCATCACCCTCAATCCCATTACACAACTCCACTACTCTTCAAGTACACTAGTAAAGTGACTTTCTCTCTCTCTACCTCTCTAATGATTTAGGCAACTTTTATAGTTTACCTTTTCTAAGCCACTGAATGGGTTTCTCATTCATTATCTGGATTATGTTTTTGCCTCCATTCAGTCCTCTGCTTGAGCTGACACACTCTTTACATTGAGCATATTGACCTATTTCCACGGTGTTTCTGGATTCATATCACATGGGGTTCTGACATTTTTGTAGTTTTTTTTTTGGTTGTCCGGGTACCTGGGTTTTCAGTTCTTTACAACTGGTTATCTTTTCTTTTTCTTTTTTTCATTTTGTTTTTCAATCTATTTGGTTTCTCAGGAATTAAAGAGCTGATAAAAAATTGTGGCTTCAGCTTCTGCGACAGTAAATTTGTTTGCTTTTCTATCTTTCTTTTGTTACGGCACTCGTGGACCTTGTACACTGTACAGTGCTTTTTGAAGGCTCTCCAATGGTTCCTCTTTGTTAACTTCTCAAGCTGAAGCTATGAAATCGAAATTCTGGCACTGTTGAGATACTATTCCTGCATCAATTGAAGTTTGGTTTCTCTTGCACTCTGGGTTCTGGTGTGTGTGCATGTGATGGAGTCTTGGAGTTATGTTTCTGAAGAGAAAGGGTATGTCTCCAACGATTCACTTTCGCCTCCCAATACGTTTGGGAGAAGCAAAGGTTCCTTCTTGGGTTGGGAACTGAAAACCCCATGTAGTTATTCCAATGACATGTTGGCCTTGGATCAGCAAAACATTGAGAATCAAGGTTTTGAGGAATTGGGTTTTCCTGGAATTGTGGGGAAAGAATCGTCTAATGATCCTTTTGGTACTGTTCATAGCAGAAAGCTGGATAGTGGTCCTGGCTGCAGACTTACTAGTCCTGTTGTGGCTGCCCCAAATGCATTTTGTGCAAGAGAGGACTTCAATTCCAAGCTTTCAAACTCTCTGGGGGACTCTAATGGTCGCGATTCGCTCATTGATTTGAAGCTGGGTAGATTTACTGATCATGGAGATGCCGTGGGTCCAACATTTTCCAAAGGAGCCCCCATTTTGTCTTCGTCTGAGTCGTCGACGCCACCTAAGAGGGTGCGAGCTTCAGGGGTGCACTCTCAAACTGCCTACTGCCAAGTCTATGGCTGTAACAAGGACCTGAGTGCTTGCAAAGACTACCACAAGAGGCACAAAGTTTGTGACGTTCACTCCAAGACTGCCAAAGTTATTGTGAATGGCATTGAACAAAGGTTTTGTCAGCAATGTAGTAGGTTGGTCAATCTTTCATATTCTCATCTTTCACATCTTTTTAATTGCAGGCTGGTGTGAACTAAACATACATGAAACACAAAATTAGTTTAGCCCTCCCAAATATGTCATATGGGTTTGAATGCTTTATCTGCTTTTGTTTTCACCCTGGGCCTTACTGCTATACCATTTCACCACCACCCCCCCCCCACCCACACACACACACCAAAAAAAAAAAAAAAACTCTGTTCTTAATTGTTTTTCCTAATTACTTTATATCTGCAATCTTGCGGAAAAGGGTTGGTTTATCCAATTTCTTATGGTCCAAATTAAAGATTTTGGACTCTTGGATTTGCTTTCTTAACTAAACCAGAACTAGTCGTTTTTGGGTGCTACTTTTTTTTCTCAGATGGAATAAACTACCCTTTTATGATTGTATTTATTCACTGTATAATTTTTGTTCCACTAAATTTTCAACTTCAGATTTCTAAAATAGCAAGCTTGAAATATGGAGGTGTATGGTTATGATATATAGCACTGCTGTAATGTTTAGCTTACTATGCAGGTTTCATTTGCTGGCTGAATTTGATGATGGTAGGCGAAGCTGTCGTAAACGCCTTGCAGGCCATAATGAACGCCGAAGAAAGCCACACGTGGGTATTCACTCTGGAAAGGCGGGGAGGTTGCTTCAGCCATATGGTGGTAATAATATATATATATTTCTGAAATTAGATCATGATAAAACTTTTTTTCTCTTTCTCCCTCTCAAAGTTCCATCCTTCCTATGGGCACATGCATATTCATCCGTTATTTTCCTCATTGATTACTTTTCAATCATATTTGCTGAAGTTCAAAATTAGAGGATTAATGGATCACTATAACTTAATAGTTCATCACAGCTCGTGTTTGACTGCTTGATTATGATAGATATAGAAGCATGCCTTAGTAAAGTTGGTTCCCTTTCTTAGTTCATTTCCACCTTTTCAAAGGCTTGCTTTTTCTTAGTTCATTTCCACTTTTTCAAAGGCTTTCTTTAATATGCCAATACAGCATCGAACAAAATGAGTCAATTTTTGTTCACTTTTATTTAACCTCTCAATTTTGAGATTGATTCTGGTGAATCCTGTAGTAACATTTGTTAGACAATTTTATGTGAATTTAATTATTGTCTGGAGGTAATTTACTCAGATATGCTTGTGTTCTCACCTCCCCCCCCCCCCCCCCCAAAAAAAAAAAAAGAACATGTGCTGCTTTTCACTGCTAATTGACTTAATGGATATACATCTACAACACATGTACTGCTATCTTATTGTCGCCATAGATAGTTGATTTGAGAAACTCTGCAGATTTCAACTAGTAGGACTTTACTAGCTGACACCTTTATCTTATTGTCCCTTTTATTTCAGAATGTTTATTTTCCATTAATACTCTTCCATATGTGCTGGTTTTGTGCCATTCTTTATCAATTGTCAGTTTTGGTGTAAGCTAGCTTTAATTTGGATTCTTTGATCACGTGGTGGATTTGAACCATAAATGACTTATTCAATGAGAATAATGGTGTAATATTTAAAGGAAATGATATTCCGTTAGTAAACATAGGTCATTTTTGAGTGCCATATTTCCTTCTAGGAATTAAGCTATCTGCTTATGATCAATCATTAACTTGCCTGATTACTAATAAAATGAAGTCTAATATAAATGACTTTATTTCCCAGTTTGTATTTGATATTACAAATCTTAATGTTTAAGCATAAATATCGGCTGTTGCAACCCATTTTCTGTCTCTGATTAAAAGAAAAAAGATGAACCAATGTGAGAGTTTATATAGGTTACTGTGCCTTGTATTTTTTGTTGCATGCATGGAATGAAATAAATTTTCTACATTTCCTTGTGCTTAAAACTTGTGTTACTAAATTTACTATCATTTCCAAGTTTTTGCAATTTTTAGAAACCTGGAATTAGTCACTACATGTTTAATATTTGCCATTATGACATAAATTCGAAGACCCTTTTGGGTTCTTAATTGACTATTGAGCTGCTTCATTTTCTTACAATTGTTCTTAATTGAAATTTGGTCTGTGACTCTTCTAATAACTGATTCTCCAATACTAATTTTCTGTACTTCTGCAGTCATCTTATATATTGTTTGATTTGTAAGTTTTATAAAGTTCCTGTGGTTCTTGCAGATGGCAGATTCCAGAGGACCATGCTAACATCTGCATCTTTTATCTGCCAAGAGATATTCCCCAGCCCTGTCTTGTCTTCTGAGAAATATGGAACAAGTGACTGGTGGAGACCTATAAAAGCTGAAGATGGCAATGGTTTTGGGCATGTTTCTTCTATTCCAATTACCAATGGACATCCTCAATCAAGATCTCTATTTCCTTCATATAACGTAAAGCAATTTCCCTTTCTTCATGAAAATGGTGCTACATCTGCTGCAGGAAGCATCTTCTGTGAAAACAATACTCAATATCCACCTGCCCTTGGGGGCCCAAATTCTGGGTCACAATCATTATTCCAGGACACCTCCTTAGGAAGTGAGGACAATGTTTTTGATGCAGAATCAACTGTTCAAGGATTATCGGGAATTTCAGACTCTGGTTGTGCTCTCTCTCTTCTGTCATCTCAATCCCAAAACTCTTCAAGCCAATCATCAGGAATTCCCATGGCTCGCCCCTTGGTTATTCCAAGCAGCCATAGCCATTACAGCATGAGTCAGGTCTCTGAAAATATGATAGGAATAAATTCGCAGGCTTCAAGTGGAGTGTCTGATAGGTTTCCATCTGATTTGAATCCTGCAGATGGAAGTCATCTTAGTCCTGTATTGATATCAGACAATAATGAAATTGGCAACTTTGAAATGGCAGATGGTATTTTCCAAGGGTCAGATTTTGTGAATGTGAAAGATCATCTTTCCTGTGAAACCATTGACTTGCTTCAACTGTCAACACAGCTTCAGCGAGTTGAGCATCAGAGGCAATCCTTACAGGTGAAGCAAGAAAATGATTCTTCCTGCTCTCTCCGGATTACTTAAGATGCTTTTAAAGAGGTACATTTTTCTGTTTCATGATATTTAATCCCACATTTTCTCTACGTAGACTACTTGAGCCCGTCGCTGTGGATAAACTGCAGCTTGGCAGTGGCACTGCACATTATTCACTAGCTTGAAATCATGTTTCGTCTGCTTTGAAGGAAAATGAAATCTTGGCATTTTAGGCTCAATATTAATGACAACTCAAAGTATGTGAACAGCCATTGGTGAAATAAAGGTTTTCTTAATCAACTATTTACTGGATGATAGATCTTAAAAATTCCTTGTGGATTCCAAACCTGTCATGTTATCCTTCATTTTTATTCTTTCAAGGGGAACAAAGTCCCGTTTCATCTAGTCTTTGACTAGTTTAATGGAAGAGTGTGAATGCACCTCTCAGAAGCATTGGATGCCTCAAGCTGATCTTAAAGCCATAAATACTGCATGTCAAAATAATTCAAGTGAAAGAACTTCTGTTTCCGTGTGCGTCTAGCCTCCATTCGCAGCATTGCTTTCCATTCTGAAGTATAGATGTAGACTTAATTCTCTCACAACATTTCTCAGTTCTGAGGGTTAAAAGTTTTCATTTTCCATTGATACAGGAAACAAGTGTTTGTGCAGCATGTTTTGACAGACACCGATGGTCCAGTGCCCTGTCATCTTAAAACAATATAGGGCACGGGGAAGGACAAAGTTAAAGATGGTATCTGCTATTCTCATCTGCTGCTAACTAGTTTAAAATAGTTTGCTCGGGCCGATTTGGATCAAAAAGCTGACCAATAGTTTGGACACAATATGTATCTGGATTGTAATAAACAAAAGCCTGATATGTATCAAAGCGTGCCTTCAGGTTCATGCCATAAATACTTCTCAGTTCTCAATCCGGACAATTGTTGACTAAAACCCAAGAGTGATGTCCGATTTCGTGAAGGTCTTAATGAATGAAATTTATGAATATTAATTCTGCGCTAATCCATTATTCCGTCTTGGTATTGTAGTAACAGTGTTATTCTTGAAATCCAACACAGGAAGATAGTGTTTTTATTGGTACAAAGGAATAGAAAAAACTAACTAGAAAAGGACAACGGTCTGATGAGCCATAGTAGCATGTGAAAAGGGAAATGGCAGACCAAGTCAAAATTCAAGCATCTGAAAAAGCAGCCGTCACAAAATGTGATGCTTGAAGTACACGACCCAATTGGTATGTCATGTTGCCAGCCATGGTATGGTTCGACCATCTTCATGCAAAGACGTAGAGTTTGATTACATAATCACATACCAAAGTCACGAACTACTAGAGAGGGCGCATAAGCAAGATAAGTTGTAGATTAACTGTAGCCATATATTAGAATTAACAACGGCAAAGCACCAAGCTCAAGAGTTAAGACTTTAGTTTTAAGGTGAAGATAGAGCATGTCAAAATCTATTTCATCTCAAAGCTTGACAACAAATTTTATCCTTTAACACTAACTTGTTTCCATGAAAAACATGAACGGAGCTAAACCCCCTTGACCAGCCCTACCTAGGTTTTAGCATTGTTATGGACCAGGATCTCCGGCCCTGGGCCTACTGGAGCAGCTTGCATCATGGTCTAGCGTAGCCCATTGTGGCCCAAAAGGGCTTACCAGCTCCCTTCTAGAAGATTGTTATATCCAAACAGATTTGTCCACTTAATGAGGATAAGTAGGATTAAATTCCTTCATAATTATCAAGATTCTTAATTATAAGGAAACTCAATCTCTTTGATATTACTTCCTTAACAAGTAATCTCATGCTATAAATATAGAGTTTAGCAACTCATGTATTTAATCCGATACACGCTACACTCTACCTTCCTAGTGCAAACCATAACTTGAGTGTTAGAGTGCCTTGTAGGTACACCACCCCTTCTCCAGCGCTACTGCACAAGGAAAAGCCACCATCTACAATCACCCTGATTGGGATTAGGTACACACACTTCTCTTGATCTCAGTTTAGAACATTAGCATTGTCTACGGAAAAGGTTAAACTGCAATTCCCACCCTCACCATGGTTAATACGAGGAAGAAAACAACAATCAACTATGGTCCGCCACGTGATGGAAAGTAGGCCTCCGTCATGGACTCCCAAAACTGTTGGCAAGATGAGGTCTCTTTATGGGTGTTCATTAGGTTAGATCGACCCAATGAACCCATAAATTCGACCTAAACTAATAAAATTGGTTTAGGTTGGTTCAGGTAAATGAGTCTCATCAGGTCAAACCTAACCAAAATCGGACTATATTGGTTTGGTTCTCGGGTTCATAATTTCTAAACTTGAAACCCGATTACCTGACCTATAACCTGACCACCTATTATTATTATTCTTGCTCTTATTATTATTGGTTTGGCTTTCAATCTTCTTTGGTCTCTTGTATTCCATTTGAAAGAAGAGAACTCAAACCCAAACATAAGTTGTGCCCTAGCTCTACACCACTTGTGTTGACTACTCGCCCATGGTTGTGAGAGGTTGAGATTGAGTCATTGGGAGCAACTGCGACACTGTGATTTGTGATGAAGTTTGAGCTTCCATGAGCGGGGCCATAGTTTGACCTATGACCTGACATAGCCCATGACCTGCACCGCCACTAATGATGAGCCATAATCATAACCTGCTTTGCGCGTCCCACTGCTAGAAGGTATCTGCGATGTTGCTGACGACAACTCCACTACTGATCTGCGTCTTCATCAAAGTGAGATTTACCTTAAATCTTCACTTTCTTCTAGATTTCCCTCTTTCTTTCATAGTGAATTTTAGATCTATTAGAATAGTATAAGTTTTTCATTTTTAGAAGTTTGAAATTTCACACATCTAGATCTTAATGTTTTTTCATTTAATAGATGAGAGCCAATATAATTCGATGAACATATTCATCTTTTTCTATTGAGGTTAATTTTCTGTTTGTTGCTACTATAGAAAAAGGATAACCAGATGAACCAAATTGAACCAACCCGATTGAGCTCGGGTTATACAAAATATATTTTCAAAACTAATCCAAATCGACCTAACCAAGCTTGATTGATTTCAACTTTTTTTCTCCTACAATTGAACCAACTCGACCTGTGAACATTCGTAAGCAATGTTTTAAAATCCAACCCCGATAATCCTACCGCGCATAGTACCCACACCCATTTCAACATCGGGTACTGTTCATGGAGCCCACCCGTGAACAGTACCAAATCATGCTTCTGTTTTCTTTTTTTTTTTTTAGTATATGTCCATTAACCAACTTCTCTACGTCGTTAATCACTTTTTTGTTCTTCGTTAACCAACTTATTTCACGAGCATAGAAACCATGTGGTAAAATCTTGTGTCATTAACTAACTTCTATATGTAATTAACCACTTTTTTGTTCTTCATTAACTAACTTTTTTCACGAACATAGAAACAAAGTTGGTTAATGAAGAACAAAAACATGGTTAATGACCTACAAAAGTTAGTTAATGACACAAGATTTTACCACAGTTTCTATGCTCGTGAAATAAGTTGGTTAACGAAGAACAAAAAAGTGGTTAACGACGTAGAGAAGTTGGTTAATGGACATATACTTAAAAAAAAAAGAGACTGAAACATGATTTGGTACTGTTCATGGGTGGGCCCCATGAACAATACCCGGTGTTGAAATGGGTGTGGGTACTGTACGCGGTAGGATTAAACTTTTCCTTTAACATCGGACCAAACCGGCCAATTAAACTAATTGGACCATTAACCAACCATGTCTCTAGTTTGAGTGTTTTCTGGTTCAAGCACGGTTCAATCATGATTTAACCACAAATTTGATCAGTTGAACCAATTGAACCATGACCCAGAAGTCTTACTGGTTCAATCTCCGGTTCAATTTTTAAAACATTGCCCCTAAGTCCCTCTATCTCCCCGCTCGCTGAAACAATGTCTGCGATCTATGGTGTATGTTCCCCCTCCTCTTGAGCTTCAGAATCATCCACCTATAATGGCTTAATAGCCCACACCCATGGAATTCGTACCACGAGACCCAAGCTATCAGGAGCTCTAAGTCATCATCTGCACCTAAGACAAACAGATGCAAAACTCCAAAGAACTGTTCACCCTGAGAGAGTTGTTAAGAAGAACCTAGGAGCATAGAATGAACGCGAGTAGGAATCCCTCATCTCGAGTTGAGGTATCTTGCGTGTAGGAATCCCGAACCTCAAGTTGAGGTGAAACCTAACAATATAATCATCCTCTCTAGTTGTCTATGGCATCTGGACCGACTAAGCAACTTGACACTCCGTACAAATTCAATCACCCATTCAACATGGGCATTCCTCTCCCCAAATGATTCAAGGTTCCCTTTAACATTGAGTCACATGACGAGACATTAGATTCCCAAGAGCACTTGGACTCCTTTACTTTGTCCATGTTACTTGCGGGGATCACTGACCCCATCATGTGTCATACCTTTCTGAGAACCTTCAAAAAGGCTACATTGAAGTGGTTCTCCTCCTTGCCCTGAAAGTCCATGAATAAGTTTGAGGAACTCACCACTAAGTTCCTCTTACACTTTACTACCAATAAAGCACAACCCAAAACCTCTACTAGCCTCATCAACTTTAGGAAGGGATGTGATGAATTCCTCTGAGGATATATTACGAGATTCAACAAGGAAGACTTGTTGATCAAGGATCTTGATAAACCAGTAGCTATGCATGTCGTCATGGTAGGATTGCAGTCAGGACCTTTTATCTCTTCTCTTACTAAGAAGGCCACATGGACTTGAATGATCTCAAGAGTAGATCCGAGAAATACATCAACATGGAAGAGGTGATCAAAGCAAAGAAGGATGCTAAAAAAGGAGATGACCCGCAACTACAAAAAAGCCAGGAACCGTGCTTATCTCGCAACACTCCTCAGGGACTCCCTAAGGGGAAATTCGACAAGTATACCCCCCTTAAAATTCCCAGGAGCAAAGATTTTGGAGGAGGTTTATCATACTGAGATTAGCCAGCTTCCCAAACCTCTACTCCTCTAGTGATAAGCATCCTAATAAGTCTAAGCGGTGGAATTATCACGAGGATTATTACAATCACACAGAGGACTACATCTGCCTTTAGGACATCATCAAGACCCTGATTCGAGAAGGGTGCTTAGGGTAATATGTCTTACAACCCCAAGAAAGGAACTTGCAACACACCACTAGAAATTATTTGAAGCGGAGCTACAATCCTCAAAATTCACAATCCCCAAACCAAAGGCAGCATTCTCCAGCAAGGGAAAACCTGGGAAGGTCACTCCAGGAGTGTAGATAATCTGATAGCAATATATTTTATTCATTTTATAATCCTTTCATTGGGCTTCTTAAGGTTCAATTATGCTTAATTAAGTTGGTTTTGTCATATTTTATGATATTGAGCTTAATTGGATCATTGAAAAAATTATTGCTTGAATTGGCTTTAATTTGTCTATTTAGCAGCTTTTAGTAAACTGACTATAATTTGAGTTGCAAATATATAATTGATATAATTCTGGTCTTTAGGAAAGCTAAGACAATTCTATACAACTTTCATGAAGACTTCAAGAGCTAAATCACATGTTTGGATAATTTAAATTGGAGTTGAAGCAAGATCCAGAGTGCTGATCCTGACAACTTGACCTCTGCACACTCATCAGCCTATATCTTGAGCTGTATGAGAGGTTTTGGGCTGAAACTAGTGACGTTAGAAAGTTAAGACCCAAATTTATAACTTTCATAAGAACACAAGAGTCAATTCGGATGTCTTGGAAGTCAAATTGGGCTTAGAAGTCAGAACAGATGAACTGTAGTTGGGCCGGAGCAGTGTGAAAGATTGGGATATAATTTGAGTTGTATGATTCAGATTGGGCTGAAACTGATGACATTGGAAAGTTAAGACAAAAGTCTACAACTTTCATGAAGACCACTTTTTCATATTCTGACAGCAGCTATGAGTTCAGTACCAAATCATTCGGGAGACAAGAATCTATATAATTTTCCACTCATTCACAATTATCAAACAACTCCCTTGAAATTTTCCACTCATTATCAAACCACTCCATTGTCATTTTGTACTCCTCAAGCTCTATAAAAGGAGCATTGGCTGATCATATAGGCATCTTAGCTTAGAGATCAAGATCATGCTATTGTGTTATTTGTTTCTCTTGTTGTAGTTTTCTTTTGTTCTGAATTGAAATTATGTTCATTTTTTTCTTCTTATCTCTTTCTTTCTTCTTATTCATGAGTAACTAATCTTCATTTTGCTTTGTTGAAAGGGTGAAGCTTTTGGTAATAAATTAAGGTTAGATTAATTTCTTTCTTGTGCTTGAATGATGTATTATCAAGTTATCATTATATATGTTATATTTTGTTTCCAATCAATTTAAAAACCCTCCTTGTAAAGTGGAGATCTTGATTCATTGTAGACAATAGGTTGGTACAATGAATTATTGAGTCCATTTACAAGTGTTGGCATTAGTGGATAATTAAAGGAACCATAATATAATTACATATATAATCTTAATTGAACTTTGAATGTTGTATTTTTCGATTGGAATCTCTATTATGTGTGGATTTCAATTGAGTTATAAAAGAAATAATCTTTTCTTTAATTTATTACTAAGAGTGGATCTCCTAGCCCAAGAAAATCTTTTTTCATTTGTGAATAACTTTCATCATGTTTATTATTGTGACAAATCTTTTTCTTACCTCAAAGAATTTTTTCTTCATTAATTTCCTGTGGATCGACCTCGAACTCCAAAGAATTTATTATTTGAAACAACCTGTACTTGGGTTTGCAACTTATAATTCTCATCAACTTTGTTTGGCAAAAGCTTGATGTGAATTATAAGTTGCAAACTCAAGTACAAGTTGTTTCAAGTAATAAATTCTCGGGAGTCTGATGTCGATCCACGGGGAATTAATGAAGAAAAAATTATTTAAGGTAAGAAAAAGATTTGTCACAACAATAAAGGTGATGAAAGTTGTTCACAAATGAAAAAGGATTTGCTTGAGCTAGGAGATCCACTCTTAGTAATAAATTAAAGATAAAATTATTTATTTTTATAACTTAATTGAAATCCACACATAATGAAGGTTCAAATCAGAAAATACAATATTCAAAGTTTAATTAAGATTATATATGTAACTATATTATGGTTCCTTTAATTATCCACTAATGCCAACACTTGCAAATATGCTCAAGAATTCATTGTGTCAACCTCTTGTCTACAATAAATTCAGATCTCCACTTTACAAGGAGGGTTTTTAAATTGATTGGAAACAAAATATAATACATATAATGACCACTTGATAATACATCATTCAAGCACAAGAAAGAAATTAATCTAACCTTAATTTATTACCAAAAGCTTTACCTTTTCACCCAAGCAAAATGAAGATTAGTTACTCATGAATAAGAAGAAAAAGATGGACATAACTTCAATTTAGAACAAAAGAAAACTACAACAAGAGAAACAAATAACAGAATAGCATGATCTTGATCTCTAAGCCAAGATACCTATATGATCAGCCAATGCTCCCTTTTATAGAGCTTGAGGAGTACAAAATGGCAATGGAGTAGTTTGATAATGAGTGAAAAATTCCAAGGGAGTTGTTTGATAATTGTGAATGAGTGGGAAATTATTGAGATTCTTGTCTCCTGAATGATTCAGTGTTGAACTCATGGTTGCCATCAGAATATAGAACAATGGTCTTCATGAAACTTATAGGCTTTTGTCTTAGCTTTCCAATGCGTCGGTTTCAGCCTAATCTGAATCCTACAACTCAAATTATAGCCCAATCTTTGCACACTACTCAAGCCCAATTACAACTCCTCTACTTTGACTTCCAAGCCCAATCTGACTTCCAAGACATCCAAATTAACTCTTGTGTTCTTATGAAAGTTGTATATTTGGGTCTTAACTTTCTAATGTCACTGGTTTATGCCCAAAACCTCTCATACAACTCAAGATATGGGCTGATGAGTGCGCAGAGGTCAAGCTGTCAGGATCAGTACTCTGGATCTTACTTTAACTCCAATTTAAATTATCCAAACGTGTGATTTGGCTATTGAGGTCTTCATCAAAGTTGTAGATAATTGTCTTAGCTTTCTTACAAGACTAGAATCACATTAATCAAATATTTGCAACTCAAATTATAGCAAGTTTACTAAACGCTGCCAAATAGGCAAATTAAGGTTAATTCAAGCAATAATTTCTTCAATAATCCAATTAAGCTCAATATCATAAAATGTGACAAAACCAATTTAATTAAGCCTAATTGAACCTTAAGAAGCCCAATGAGATGATTATAAAATGAATAAAATATATTTCTATCATAATCCCACGAGCATAGGCCTTCCCGTGATCCTTCACCCCAAGATAAGGAAGTTTGAGATACCGAGGTTACTAGGACCATTAACATGATATCAGGAGCATTCGCAGGATAAGGAGAGTCAAGCTCTTTAAAGAAAAGACATCTCAGACAAAACCTTAACGTGGTTTCCCGACCTATCTCAAAGAGAGAGAGCCCCCTATTACTTTCTTTGATAAAGATTATGCAGGTGTCATCTTGAAACACAACAACCCACATGTGATCTCTGGGGTACTAGCCAATGCCTTCATGGACCAAAGTAGCTCAACTAATATTGTGTTCATGGATGCCTTCAGAAATATGGAACTCCCTAAGCAAGAATTGCTCATATACTCCGATGAGCTCATTGGTTTACCAAAATTGTGTTAGAGGAATACATTGAGATTCACTTAACACTGGGAACTAAGCAAAGGATAAAAACTATCAAGGTCAAGCTAATAGTAGTTGACTACCCCTCTACGTACAACATTATCCTTGGAAGACCATCACTCAATCAGTTCGGAACAGTAGTCTCCACCACGCATCTTGCGATGAAATTCCTTGTAAAGCATAATGAGGTAGCCATTGTCAAGGTGGATCGGGCTATGGCGAGAAGCTGTTACAATGCTAACCTAAAAATCATTAAGCCCCTAAACCTAGCACAACCATGGAAATAAAGCAAACCACCCTAATGTACTTTTTCCCGAATTCCACGTTTGTGAAGAGATTAAAGAAAAACGCCTGTAAACAGAAGGGAAGCTTATTAACTTGCAGCTGGGAGACAAGCCCTCACAAGTCACTAAAATTGGGGGGCATCTCTCTATCGAAGACCGTGATAAGCTGGCACAATTCATGCAAAGCAACAAAGATATATTTGCATGGATCGCTATCAATATGCCCAAGATCAACCCCAATTTCATCTGACATCAGTTGTCAATGTATACTAATTCCAAACCAATGTCCTAGAGAAAGAGGAAGGTTGGACCAAAATGGTAGAAAGCCATTGAAGAGTAAGTGAAGGAGCTCCTAGATGTTGGGTTCATTTGAGAAATCCCTCACACAAACTTAGCTCTCCAATGTATTAATGGTGAATAAGTCCTCTAAGAAGTGACGTATATGTGTTGACTACACTGACCTTAATAAAACCATCCCAAAGGACTCATATGCTTTGCCAAATATTGACAAGTGAAGTTGGTAGCAACACAAGAAGAGGGGGTTGAATTGTGTTCCTTTCTTTTTCCTGAAAACTAACTCTTTCACACCTTTCTTAAGTTAGTGCACTTGGAGGTGAGAAGGTTACAGCTCAAAGCATATGGAAGCTTCGGAAAAGAAACTAACAAACCAAGGTGAGAAGGTTCGTGAGAAGCTTTAATGGTTCAGTGAAAACAATCTTCTCACCTCTTTAACTTTTTTTTTCTGAAACAGTTTGGGTCGCTTAGCTTTTTAAAGATTGTTTTCTTGAATTAAATACTTCAAATTTAGTTAATAAATCAGATTTAACTTATAAAGTTTGTTAAAAACATATTTAAAGAACTTTCTCAAGAACACCATCAGATTTTAAACTTTAAAGTGTTTGAACAATCAAATATAAAATGAGAGATGAAGGAGATGAAGATCACACCAGAGATTTATATTGGTTCACCCCTAAACCACATGGGGCTACGTCCAATACCTAGTAAAACACTAGGATTTCCACTATGTGAATATTCTTTAATCACTCAAGCCTCTCCAGACTTATTTACAAGTATTCTTTGTCAATAGTCTCTTCAGGCTAGCTACAAGTATTCTTCACTGTAACATCTTCAGACTGAATCCCAAGCATTCTTCTACAGCCTCTTTAGGCCAACAAACTCATAATCAAGTGACTTGGACAACCTCACAAGCTTACTCGTTACAAGGCAGAATTAGAGGTTGAGAAAAGTGCTTGTTTTAACTTGTCTAGCTCTTGAAATCACTCTAGGAGCAGATACAAACACTTATACAGATTAGTAACAACACCTACTGATGGATTTACACAGATCAGGTTTAGATCAGATCAAGTGAGATGGTTCAACTCTTGTCACTTGTAACACCTACCTTAGGGTATCACATTTCAGACCAACTCCTTAGATAAACTTTACCCAAGTTATAAAATGTTTAAATATTATTGCAATACTGATTTCAAAATTACTTTTTCCCGGATAACATAAATTTACCAAATTAAAGTAACACAAGATACAAGAATAGAACAACATATATCCCTTGTGCATATCATAGAATATTAATATTTTCATTACATAAACCATATAAAAACTCGACCTAGCCTATGTTCACAAACATCTAAAAACAAAAGTCCTTTTCAAAAGACAGATTCTCTAGCCGGGAATGTCTCGACGGATAGAAATTTGAGTAAAAGATATCTCGGAGTCATCCCTAGAAGTATAGTGAAGATCGTTTCACAACTCCCTGATAGGTAAAGCGAGCTCTACATATGCAGCTGTAAAATAAGAAGTAATGACCCCAAGGCGGATCCTGCATACAAATAGAGTAATATCACCACAATACTCTATATATCTAGAGTCCCAGTGAACATACCATGCAGCAGCGCCTTCAAGAAACAGTAGTCTAAAGAAACCTAGCTGATCCCTCCTTGTTGCCATCGCAGTCTTCACTGACATAAGCATAAAATAGAAACAAACAGAATAATACAGTAAAGAGGTGAGATCCCCTACATCGGATACCAATATGGCAGCAAGAAAACGACAAACATGCCAATGCAGTTCAACATAAAAGCTATACAATAGCATAAAATTAGTAAATATTTTCATGATATTTAATAAGTAAATAATCCGACAAACTTGTATCACAATATCAGGCATAACGATAACACCACAATAATATTACATCACCACAGTGTAAATGCTGATTATGTATATACACGATGTGTATGTTGACCATCCTTATACATAATGCAACCAGTTCCTACTCCATGGAGCTAATCACAATTTCGGAGAAAAAGATAGGGAGTACATGTCTGCATATCGTTAGCCTCAAATCATGTGTCAATATATCAAATCATGATGTGCAACATGGCCGATATAGACACTCTCAACCAATCACGAAAAGAGTAGTAACTCCGTTGAGACCGTCGGTGTGTTTGCAAAGGATACCACGACGCAGTGGTGCTACCCACTGACCACATATGACATTCCACACCCCGACGTCCCCAAGATCACTGAAGATCGTAACTACGCAATTCTCACCCGCACGAAGATGTAATTTCCATCTCCTAGGCCCATTACCTTAATTGACATGCTTTTCCATGCATGATGTATGATCCAACACATACAAACATATTTCATCGTATTTTACATATACACACCACATTATTAGTGGTATCACATTCCAACATAATAGGGCCTACCACGATAGCCCAACAGCAAACTGTATTTGTAATTTTCAATTGCATAAATATTTTCAAACGTTTTCTCATTTATTATCAAAATTGGACTTTAATTCCAATATTTCCTTAATAAATCATCGTAAATTAATATTTCCAACATTTTCTCACTAAACGTCTTTTAATAAATATTTTCAAACATTTTCCATAAAACTTAACTTATTTAAATTAATTCAAGATATCTCAAAAACATTTGTTCATTTCTCTCAATAACACTTTAAATAAAATAAAAACACTTTAAATAAAATACTTTAAGTTCCAAACCCTCCTCAAAAATCATTTCCTTGCTAAAACTTCTCTAAATAATATTTTCTTCACAAAACTGTATTTCTTTGATTAACTTGGAATATTACAACTCAAAATTTCCTAACGCGCTTCAAAACTCAAAGGGCGAGCTTTACATCAGTAAATTTTAAGTTTTCACTTTTATCTCACATAATATTCTAATTACAATAATTTTAATTCTAAAAAAATTGTTTACTTCCTTTTTACATCTCAAAATTCACTAAATTGAGTTCTTGGTAATAAATCCTTTAAAACTACCCTTAAGAAAATATTTTTCATCTAAAATACCAATTTTTGACATGTTGGCCAAAAATCAATTTATTTTCCATAACCAAATATTTATTCATTTCCTATCTCATTTTCCTTTATCAAAATCTTTAATCCGATTACTTGTTACTTACTCATCTAAAATCCACACTTAGTAAAATATTTCAAATGATTTGTTCCAAAATCTTCATGGAAACCGTGTACCCCTTAGTTCTTAGAAACAACATAGTTTTCCTTTCCATATGATTCTTATCATATGCCACATATCTCATATGATATTTTCCACTATCACATATTCATGCTTGCTATTAAAATAATAAAATCATATTAAGCATCCAATAACAATCTAATCAAAATCATACCATCTCATATATAAATCATACTTAATTATCAAAATAATAGAATCACATATAATCAAAAAGTAACCATGGCAATTTCATGCGTACAATCAACATCATATAATTATACACAATCAAGCATGCATAAACCAATAACCACACAATTCGAGTGAATAAATCCTCACGTGAATTTTTCAGTCATAAACACAAATAAATCCATTCCCTCACCACCACATATGGCCGATGAGGTTAATCTCCCTCTTACCTTGATTGATGTCCCTTAGCTTCTTGTAGAACTCTCTTTGCATCACTAAGTAAATCTTAAAATCAAAACAAACACATCAAAATTAGTATCTAAGGCTTGATTAAGATGACCATAGATCAAACATGGTCTTAGGATTCCCAGAGTCAAGTAAGAAATCAAGTTTCAAGATTTTTACCTTGGAACCCTAGAATTTAAATCCAAGAATCAAGCTTGAAGATGATAGAATTAGGTCTTGATCACAACATGAAAGTTGCTTAGAATGAAGTTTAGGATCAAGTGATGTGATTAGATGGAATTATGAGTGACTGGAAGGCAATTTTAGAGAGTGAGGCCGTGAGCAACACAAGGAGAACAAGTAAGAGCTTTTGTATTCTTTGTTTAATAGAAATGTGAAGATGAATGAATCTTGAGAAGTTCACAACATGAAAGTGTCTTGGATTGATGAGAAGATTCAAGATATGAAGTTAGATAAAATTATGGAAGATTGGATGTAGGTTTTGAGAGTAGTGACCGAATGCTCCAAGAAGGAAGAAGATGGAGTTCTTGGTGTTTGTTCTTGAAGTTCTTGGAAAAGAAAGAAAATATGATAGTTTTCTTTTGTCACAAAGTGTAGAAAATGAAATGAAATGTCTAATATTCAAGTGCATGGCCATGTAGTGCATAGGAAAGAAGGTTTAAGACTTGATTAGCAAGATAGAAACAATTGCACATGGCTTCACATGGTCTCACATGGCCTAAATCATCATGTAGTCATCCTTTAGTCATTAGAAAATTCAAGAACATGCTAGAATAGCTTAAGTCTTCAACATAAAAGAGTCTTAGAATGATATATAGGCTTTGGAAATAAGGTTAGATAAAATTTTAGAAGCTTGATGGTTGGTCTTTGATTGATGGTCGAATGCTTCAAAGAAAGGAGAGAAATGAAGTTTTTTTTTGTTAAGTGAAGAAGAAAAGAAATGAAGAGAATGACTTAAGTGATAAAAGGTGATAGAAATGAAATAGATATCCTATAACTAAAGCTTCTAGCCGTGGAGTGCATGCATGTGAGGGAGTTAATGCGTGATCAATCAAGATAGAAATCAAGCACATGGTTAAAGTCATCAAGTGGTCATGCTTTGGTCACCTTGATGATTCATAAGCTCTTGAATATCCTAGAAACTCCTACATGGCCGTGAAACACTTTGAAGAAAACTAACCAAAATTTGTTTCATTTAATTACCACTTAAACTTAAGTTAACTTAGTTAATTCATCTAGTTTAAGAACTAATTAATCAAGCCATTTTTGTTGACTTAAGACTATTGGTTAATAATCATATCAAGCCATTAATTTTGACTTCTAATAAAGCTAGCGCCACATGGCTACAAGCTATGTTATTTATTACTCACAGAATAAAAATTACTGCTCACCAACCAGTAATTATTGTACAGTGAATAATAAAATCACAGTAAAAGAAAATTTTGATACTGTATCTGGTTTCGAGTTTAGTAAGATTCTTCGGCCCCGCATTAACAGTACAAAATTTTTTGGCCCTAATTTTTTTTTATTTTTTTGGGCCTACCTCGGGCCCACAAATAATCTGAAATAATATTAAAATAATCACTATCTCAGAAAAATCCACAAAAATTCTTAAAAATTCTAAAAATTATAAAATTCATATTTATGCAAAAAAAAATGAAATTCGGAATGTTACACAACTTGTCAGAAAATTTTTCAGGAAAGTTCTCTAGTTGTTCTACAGGCTTTATCCTTTTTATTTGCTTTGAAGTGTGAATGTTGGACACTTCAAACTATTACCAAGTGGCCTTAATACTCAAGAGAGGTGGTGAATTGAGTTTATAAAATATTTTCACAAATCTCTTATAAAACACTTGATTATCAATTTTCGTTGAAGTTATTGAATGATTGAGATGAATGGATAGAGAAGATAAAAGACTTTCACTCACAAATATCACAGCCAAGCAAGAAATTATTCAAGTAATACTAATAAAATAATGCACAATATTAAATAGTAGAGTTTAGATAATCAAACATAAGATTTATCCTGGCTTAGCCACCAATCCATTTGTGGCCTACGTCCAGTCCTCAAGTAATCATCCGAGATTTTTCACTATATCTTCAAGCTTCAAACAAGTGCTTGACAACATTTACAAGTTAGAGCACTCAACACACCTTGGGATACCTTATTCTTTGTGTTTGAACCTCTTCTTTCAAGGGATATGTAACACCCTGAATTTCCTATCTCTTAAACAGTAATTTTGACATTAATAACTTTCTTGTTTAGTAATTTCTATTTTGTAATATTATTTTGATTATTCCATCAGCGTATTTGATCGTTTTGAGTGATTTACTCCGTGTCAGGAAAATAATAATTTTCGAGCCGGAGAAAATTTTTAAATATTTATTTCTCTTGAATGTTAATTATTTTTAATAATCTGACTTGATTTTCATATGTTTTCTAATATTTATGATTTTTGTGAATGATTATGAATTTTTTTGACTGTATGTGGGCCCAGGTGACCTTACGTTGGCCTAGGTGAGTCTCGCAAAGTAAAAATTTTTCTACGCATAGAAAAATTTGTACTGTTTAGACGGAGACAAGGGATCTTACTAAACCTGAATCCGGAAATAGTTTTAGAAATTTTCTTGTACTGTGTTTTGTACTATATTTATTTATCAGACGAAAAAAATACAGTAAATATATTCTTTCGTGGGGTTTTAGCAGATAAAAATAGAAATTATACTATTAAGTCAATATTAGTGGTTGTGACAATTTTTGATGGACCAATAGGAAACAAGTTCAATATTGAAGACTTTAATATCAACCGTTGATTTAATCGACGGTAAAGACTTGATCTTGATTTAATCAACGGTGTAGGATAAGTTTAATAAAATGGCTATGACCATTTATAACCATTGGATTTAGATTTAATCAATGGTAGAGATTTGGTCTCAAAAAGTGACAAAGACCATTTATGACCATTGGATGAAAAATTAATCAAGGGTCGAGATTTGGTCTTGTAAAGTAATAAGGACCATTTATGACCATTGGATGTAAATTTAATCAATGGTGGAGAATTAGTCTTAAAAAATAGCAAAGACTAATTATGACCCTTGGATTAAAAGTAAGAAGGAGTAATCTGGACCCTTAATTTTGGAGACACATCTAATGGCTAGAATTTAAAGGAGAAAGATCCAATGGCCTAGATTAAGTCTTCTAAATCAAAAGTCTACCTAAATCCTAACCATTGAATTAATCAATGGCTAGAAATGCTCTAGATGGTGGCTAATAATGATGACAACATTATTGAATGCATTATGAAGGGGGGGACGGTTTTGTGATGTTTTATTGTGTAGGAAAATTTGAAGACACCATTATTGCTATTATTGATCAATTTGCACTCAAGGAGAATGCATTGGAGGGGTGGCTACGGTTTTGAGAAGCTTTAGGACATAGGAAAAAGTTTGAAGACCATTATTAGTGGTCTTGGTCATTCTTGGCCATTATTGTTCATTTTCAAGAAGCAAAATTTTCTCTCCTTTCTCTTCTCCTCTATATTTTAGCCATGACCATCAAGAGCACCCTCCATCACTCAAAAATTTCATCCAATCTAGTTTCTTGAATCCTTACCTTATTCTAAGAACATCTCTAGTTATGAGTTTTCTCTAAATCATTCATCTTGATCTTCAAGTCCAAGCTTCAAGTTTCTACCAAAAATGGTAAATTTCATATTTCTTCTTCTAATCTTCTAGTTTTGATTTTCTAAGCCATGATTGAACCATGATTTACCTATTTCTACACTTGTTATTGATTGTAACATTTGTTTATGATTTTTAGGAATTTTCCCAAGGAGCTTCACAAAATTTGTGGAAGGAAAAACTAAGTATTTTCACTCCATCTCTTGTCTTAACCAAGCCTAAGAAGCTTTTCTCTTACAAAAATAAAAAATTTCATCTTTGTTCTTCAAGAGGAATTTCAGCCATACCATCCAAAATCACCATCCAATCCTTTTTAATTTCATCTAACTATAGATCTTGAATCTACATGATATTCTAAGCAATTTTCATGTTGAAGATTTTCTCTAAATCATCTCTCTTCAACCTTGTTCTTCAAGCTAAAGATTGAAGCTTTAATGGTGAAGTTTGTTACTCTTCACTTTTCTTTTGATTTTCAAGGTTTTAACCATGATACACATCCATGGTTTTCTTATTCAAGCTTCAGATACTAATAAATATATGTGTTGTTTTGTGTTTAAGAAACCCTTGGTGGTGAAGGACTTGGAAAGAGAAACAAATCAATAAGCTTTTGAGGATCTTCAAGAGGTAAGAGGAAGATCCATCTCACCAACCAAGCATGGTGGTGACAGATGGCCTTATATTTGATGGATACTAAATCCATGTAAGGATTCATATCCATGGTCATGTAAATTATTTGTGTGTGTTTATGAACTTTGATTATTTGCCTATGCTTGATATGCTTTGCATGATTTTATGGCTTATATGGTATGCTTATAATATGCATGATGATAATATGGTATGCTTATAATATGCATGATGATAATATGGTATGCTTATAATATGCATGATGAGAATATATTGAAATTATGTATATGTATGCCATGATGTGATGATGGAAAGAAAATTAATTTTTGGCTTCAATGGTCAAAGGAAAGGAAATACGATTTTGATACCCATGAAGAGGGTTAATGTTGAAAATTTTTAAGACAAGGGAATTAATTTTTGGGTCCCTAGAACATTGAGAATTTTGGCCAAGACACCTCAACATAGGTGTTTATAACTTAATATTTTCATGGAAGAATAAAATTGGATTGATTTGAAAAGCATGGAAAATGAACAAAGGATATGTTTTTCAAGAGAACAAGAACATGGTTTTGAAGGATTTTTATTGATTTATTTTGTGTAAAAAGATCCTAAGTGTTTTTCTAAACATGAGTTTTGAATGAAACGGGCAAACGTTGATTTTAAGGATTTGCAAAGAAAGTGAAAAAGGATTTGCAAAGAAAGTGAAAATGAATTTGAACAAATGAGTATGGTTTTTATGACCATAAGTCTTACGATTTTGCAAGCAAAATTTTAATGGTTTTGTTTGTGTAAAATCATATTGACTTAGAAGGAAAAATGTTTTGATAATTTTCAATAGTCATGTCCACGTTTTCGAAGGCTTGTAATGCCTTGATTTTGTGAAACAAAGTGATTTTCCAAGTGGAAATATAATTGATTTAATACAAGAATTTGGGAAGGGAATTAGAGCATTTTATCATTTAAGAGAATAGAAAATTTCGTAACAGAAAACAAAGAGAGGTTGAAAATGTTTGAGTTTCAATTTATTTTGAGGAAGGTTGATTTTGGAAATGATTTGGGAAAAATGGAGAATATAATGGTATTTTGAAAATTTACTAACGTATAACTGATTTTCGAGTTTTGAAGTACGTTAGGAAATTCTTAAAGTTTGAAACATTGATTTAAATTAATTGAAAAGTGATTTTGTGGATTATATTTGAAAAAGAATTTCTTGAATAAAGAACTGTGGAAAAAGATTTTCTTAAGTAAGAAAATATATTAAATGAAGTATAAAGTTATATTATTTTGAGAAAAGTTGAAAAGGAATTTTTGAAGGTTAAGAAATATTTTCTGTAATGAAATTGTGGTAAAAAATTATTTGTGTAGCTTAAAAAATGATTTGAAATGTAGTACGTAATTTGAAAAATGTGTTGAAAATGATATTGATTTATTTAAGTCCAAAATAATGTTTGTAATATTGAGGAATATTTTATGTGATTGTAAAATGTTGAAAAATATTTTACGTATCTTAAAAATAATTTGAAATACAGTAAAATATTTCTACACGATTTGAATTACGTTTAAATATTTTACGTTATTTGAATTACTATTGAAAAATCAATATGTGATTTAAAAGTGATAGAATATTTTTACGTGATTGTGAAAATGACGAAAAATCGTTATGTGATTTGGAAAGTGTTTTAAATATTTTGAAAATGATGGAAAATGATTTACGCGACTTAAAAGAATGATTTTTAAGTTACGCGATTTTGAAACAGTGGAAAAATACTATGCAATTTGAGAAACGTATATTTTTACACGATTGAGAAAAATGTTAAAAAATTAGTATGTGGTTTAAAAGTGCAACAGAAGAGTTGTAGCATTTTGAAAACGTAATAGAAATGTTACGAAATTTTGTAAACGTAACAGTAGTGTTACGGTATTGTGAAAATGTAATAAAAACGTTTTGGAATTTTAAAAACGTAACAAAAGTGTTACGGTATTTTGAAAATACAACAGAAGTGTTGTGGAATTGTGAAAACGTAATGGGAATGTTGCGCAATTTTGTGAAAACACGACGAAAGTGTTTTATAACTATGAAAATATGATAACATGATTTTCGCTGTTGAAAGTACAGTATGATTACTATTGAACCAGTGTCCATACACTGTTTGTGAAAATGACAAGTTTTGCCAGTGAGTGGCATTTGGTACATTTTACATGCATTGGGAAAATATGCATTGAGGCATATGATTACATTGAACAAATGAAATTGAAAAGATTTAGCCCTTGTGGTTGGACTTGCACTGATATATTCGTGCATTGTATAAAGTATAGCTAATAAGCTATTTTGGTCCTTGTGGTTGAAGAGGGAATGAGAATTGATAGTGAGATCTTTGATGGATCTTGGGGTGCGTCAAGGTGCGGCGGTCGACCAGTGGATATCTGTCTATGGGCTAAGGCTGGACCATATGCCACTTGGCGATGCAGTCCATTGCAACGCATTGACGATACCCGACAAGAACACGATTCTTTTCTATGATTGGGAGATTGTCTGTGGGCTTAGGCTGGGCAATTAACCAGAGCATTCTCCTCGAAATTGTGAAAACTTCCATGGAGTTGTTTTTGAAAAAAAACTGAGTCTATGTGTACATGCATGAATCTGAACATTTATATCTGTATGATATATTAATTGAGGAATATTGGCTATGACAACTGTTTTGAATACTTGGATTGATATATGATTGGATTATGATAGTTGATTAATATTGAATATATTATTGGAAGTCTGGTATGATATTGCTGTTTGTGTTATCTCTGTGCTATCATGTTGGTATTGGTGTAGGTGATCTCACCTCTTTGTTATGTTGTTTTGCTGTGTCTGTACTGTTAAAATCAAATAATAGAAGGTTCGAGTTGTCTTAGACATAACGAGCGATGGATACTCTGAGATTGGTGACAACAATAAGGAGTGGACATTCAGGACTCGAAGGTGTGCAGTGTTGACAAAGGAATAGATGTCTGATGCATCAAGATGAACAGAAAAAGGAATAAGTATGTTAAAGTTTCTCGTTAGTGTTGTACCGTGCTGTTAAGAAGGACCCGTTATAGGGTTTGCTACTGTTAAAAAAAAAAGAGTCTGTTAATTTTATATTTCTCTTTAAATTGTGAAATATTAATTGGTGTCAATATTGCATAATGAATAGTTAAAAAATGATTTTCAATATTACCTAATATTTTCAGTAAATTTACGTTTCAGTAAAGAAGAAATTTTAAAACCCATATTTTATAACTCAAACTTTGTGCGAACTTCTTTTCAGATTTTGAGTCGGGAGTCAGACATGTGATACCCTAGGGAGGGTGTTACAGGATACATCACCCTTACAATTTGAGGGAACCCTCACCCTCTCTCCTCACCCTCTCTTTTACAGATTATACAAAATATGAATGATAAGAAACTCTCTCAAGAGTGGATAATACAAATTGAAGCTTTTGGGTTTCAAGGATTCACATTTTAAATGCCTAAAATAGAGGATTGATTAAAAATGATAGTAAAACTCATATTAATGCTCAACTCAGTTTTTCATATTGATTGGCCAACCTCCATAAATGCCTAATTACTTATATTTATAGGCCTATTAGAGAGGTGGTTTGGAGCATTAATAGCAGCTAACTAGCCGTTTCTGATATTTCTAGACGTGGCCTTTATTCGAACAACATGTGTATTATTCGAATAAGGCACTAAATAACACGTTAAGGAAAAGTTCTCTGGAATACGTTATTTGAATAACGTATTCGATTAATACATTATTCGAATAACGTTTTTGTTATTCGAATAAGCCTTTTAGAATCTATTTTCTAAAATAAGTGAATAAACCATTTAAAATCATGTTTCTAGAAAACGTGTTATTTGAATTACATGTGTTATTCGAATAAGATAATAGAAAATAGAAAATAGAAGCACCTTTGCACATTTTAAACGTTTATTCGAATAAAGCAGTTATTGGCTTCTCTGACTTGTGTTATTCAAATAAGAGAGTCCTTATTCGAATAAGCCATGTAAAAAAATGTTTTGTCAGCTTTTAATCAATGCCAAGTGATTTCAAATTATCTTAAAGGCTTTTGGGTACTTAAAGTTTATTTCTTTAAAAACCAAAAACCATTTTGAAGCATTTTAAACCGATGTGCTATTTAGGTTATTTGAAAAACGAGTTTTGGAGCTTTAGTGTGAATCACATTGTACCTTTACAAAATGATCTAAATCCTAAAAATTATTCTTGAAAATCTTGGACTTGATCTTGCAACATCTTCACGTTTGTTATTATCAAAACAATGTCTTCATGGTCAATGGCCAATTATATTCTCCCCTCTTTTTGATGATGACAAACAATCATTGAGAAAAGAGTTAGCTTCATAAATTGGAATTCACAAGGTCAAAAGATAGACTCACTCCCCCTCTTGTTTGTAAGAGGTGCACTAAAATTTGAGTTATGCGCAGCTTCCCCTTCCTTTCGGAATTCCAAGTTTCTTTTTAAATTCACCTGACTTTTCTCATAACTTTAGAGCTTTACCTTTTTCTCCCCCTTTTGTCATTAGCAAAAAGATGGGGTAAGAGAAAATTGAAGCAAGCAATTTAATATGCAATTAAAGTCCATACAATTTGAGCAAAGATATATTCCAATTATAGGTTTAGAATAGGCAGAGACATCAAATAATGCAAAGAGTTATTCAATACCATTCCATTAATATCAAAAACCATTTAAGTACAATTGCATAACAATCTAGCCAATTACATTCTTAGTAATATCAAAGTAGAGAAACTAAGATCCTACAATCTATGGGTCCTAAAAATAGGCATCTGATGGAGGAGAAGGAGATCTAGGTGCTTTATTATATAGCAGGGCTTTTATAACAGCCTGTTCGCATTCTATTGCTTCAATTCTGTCAAAAATGGCGGCTGAGGTGTGCTCCATATAAGCACAGTTGTCGAGCAAGGTTGCCATGACTTGTTCAAGGGTGACTAGACATCCAGCAGCAATAATAGCAACAGGGTCAACATCAGGAGCATCAACAACGGGGGCAACAACACCAGGGGCCTCTTCATTCTTAGCTTCTTCTAGCTTATCAAGCTATACCTACCCTTCATTTTCATCATTGACCATCTTCATCTTCTTGAGGGTATATTGCCCGAAGATGTTGAGTGAGTCAGTTCTATTGCTCGCTCTGTTTCCACAATCTATGGATAATCCTTCAAAAAGGCTATGATTAGAAGAGCGTAAGGCAACTCAACCTTCTCCATACTCTTGGCCTTCATCATATGTTTACCGATGAAGTAGGGCCAGTTGATCTTGAATCCTTCCTCAGAATCCACATCATGAAGATGTCATCTTCTGTCAGATAGGCATAATTGCCACCTCGGAGGGCAAGGATGTACGCATAGGCATAGTGCAGCAACCTATCCTTACTCTTTAGCATTTCTTCCTTCAAGCCAGCTTTGGGAACCACTGTGCCAAGCTTGGTGATCATGGAAATAACTTTATCCTTCTTGTACTCCATGGGTTTGCTATCTTCCTCAATGGCTGGACCAACAGCATTGAGGCCAAATTTTGCCAACCATTGAGCAGGGGTGATTACCACCTACTGATCCCTAACCTCAGAGATAATGTCAGCACCATCCAGATATAGATTACAGTAAAACATTCTTACCAAATCCATGTATATCTTATCCTTGTAGCAGTAGAGATTTAGTACTTCCCGGTGTGCCAATACGTCTAAGAACTCGAAACCTTTTCCCTTCTCAAACTAGGGGAGGTCAATGTGCTTTGGTTGCACAAGATTCCTCATGAAGAAGTTCTTCCTAAAGCAAGCACAGTCTTCTTCATTGGAAGAGAGCCTGTGAAGATCAAGAGGATTATTGGTGGGAGCGGTTTTGGTGCGTGGACGTTTAGAGGAGGATGCCATTGTTAGGGTTTGGTGTTTGGGTGAAGGAAACAAGAAGCAATGAAGGTAAAAAATAGAGGTTTGATGGCGAGTGAGGTGCACGAAGGAGAGACCAGAGAAAGAAGAAGAAAAAGTTGAGAAATGAGGGTGAAGACGTAGGTTTCCCTCTTATAACCTACATTTTATTCGAATAATAACTACGTTATTCAAATAAAAACCTGGTTGCTCAAACGTCATGCTTTTTTGCCATGCGTTATTCTAATAAAACTAGGTTTATTCGAATAACTAGTGTTGTAGCCTAAACGTCATGGCTCTCTGCCATGTGTTATTCGAATAACCTATATGTTATTCAAATAACATAGCATTTTAATTAGCTCTCAGTCAAGCTTTATTTGAATAACCTTGGTGTTATTCGAATAAAACTATGAAGTCAATATACTTGCCTTTCTGCTAACCCTTATTCGAATAACGTTGTTGTTATTCAAATAAAACACCAAATGTTAGAAACTGCAAAACGCTTCTGTAAAGCGTTATTCAAATAAGGCATGCCTTATTCTAATAAATCATGTGAAACCGCAGTTCTTTTAGGAGCCACTGGAGGCTGTTATTAAAAAAAAATTGTTATTCGAATAACACAAACATGAAAGCAACAGTTAAGTGCTTTTTCAGCATCAGATTTAGAATAGCATTCTTATCCATCTTGTGGAGTACATACAAAACAAATTTTGGGAAACCTCTGACGCTCAGGTTAGTAATATTTCAAGAAGAATAAATCAATGATAATGTAATAAATATAAGCTTTTATTCATATGCATGATTAATCAGTTATGTCTAATTCTCTTCTTATGTACAAGAATGCATCTTTTGCCAAAGGCTTAGTAAAAATATTAGCTAATTGTTTAATGGTTTCAACAAACTCAAGCATGCAATTACCTTTTTGAACATGATCTCTGATGAAATAATGCCTAATCTCTATTTGTTTAGTCCTAGAGTGCAAAATAAGATTCTTAGACAAATTAATTACACTAGTGTTATCACACCTTATAGGTATATGATCAAGATCAAGACCATAGTCTTGAAGTTGTTGCTTCATCCAAAGGATTTGAGTACAACAACTCCTAGCTGCAACATATTCAGTTTCAACTGTTGACAATGCTACACTATTTTGTTTCTTACAATGCCACTAAACTAGTGAGCTTCCAAGCAAGTGGCATGTTCCACTAGTGCTCTTCCTATCCATTTTGCGTCCAGCAAAATCAGAATCGGAATAATTAATTAGGCTATATGAGGTACCCTTAGGGTACCACAAACCCATTTGTGAAGTGTCTGTTAGATATTTTATAATTCATTTTACAATACATAAGTATGATTCTTTAGGATTAGCTTGATATCTAGCACACATGCACACACTAAACATAATATATGGCCTACTTGCTGTAAGATAAAGGAGTGAGCCAATTATACCTCTATACTTTGTAATTTTTACAGGATTACATCCTTCATCCTTGTCCAAATAGTAAGAGGTGCCCATTGGTGTGGCCATATGCTTGCCATTCTCCATTCCAAATTTTTTGAGCAGCTCCTTGCAGTACTTAGAATGACTTATCAAAGTTCCATCCTTTGTTTGTTTAATTTGGAGACCAAGGAAGAAGTTAAGATCACTCATCATAGACATTTCAAACTCACTTTGTATAATGTTAGCAAATTATTGACAACGAGACTCATGAATAGCATCAAATATGATATCATCAACATATATTTGAACAAGGAGTATATCATGCTTTTTATGGTTGATGAAAAGAGTGGTGTCAACATTTCCTCTAGAGAACCATTTTTCTAGAATGAACTTGCTCAACCTTTCATACTAAGCTTGAGGAGCTTGTTTTAAGCCATGCAAGGCCTTTTTCAGTTTAAAAACATAGTTGGACAGTTCAAAGTGTTCAAAATCAGGAGGTTATTCTATATACACTTCTTGTAAAAAACTATTTAGAAAAGCACTTTTAACATCCATTTGATAAAGCTTAAAATCCATGATGCATGCATATGCAAGTAGTATTCTAATGGCCTCTAACCTAGCTACGGGAGCATATGTTTCCTCATAATCTATTCCTTCTTCTTGATTATAACTTTTAGCAACAAGTCTAGCTTTATTTCTTGTTATTAAGCCTATTTCATCAAGTTTGTTCCTAAAGACTGATTGGGGTGAAATCCGCAAGTGTACGGTTTCGTCGTCAAGTAATAAAATATCGAATCCACAGGGACTATGTTTATGAATACCAATTAACTAATTAATTCAATTAAATTAAACAAAAGAGAATATAATTGTTGAACAAGAATGTAGAAACCAAACAATTAAATAAATAAAAGTTAAGACGCAAAATTGAGAATAAAAATAGCAAATTGTTGAGAAAAGATTTCAGAATTAAGAAAGCTTCCAGGATTGGGGTTAACCACAATGATACAAGACTCCTAATTGACAATCCTCTTATTAACACTTGAAATTCAATTGAAGGTGAATTACCCTAAATTAGTTAATGTTCCCTTTCAAGATACAAGAACCGTGCCCAATTAAACCAATTCCTACTCGTGGTAATTGAATTTAAATTGAACCCATTACGTTTTTGGTAATTCATTAATCCTCGAAAGGCTAAACCTACTCTCGTGATTTAAACCTTAAGTTCAATTCTTATAGTTCCAACACCTAGGTTCACCTTTCAGTACGTCCCTAGATATCTATGAGATGCAAATAAGTGGCCAACAAATTCACATAAATAATCGCAATAAGGATTGAATCAACAACATTCAAGATTAATAAAAGGGGTAAACAATATCAATTAATCATTATCAATGTATCAAAGGGCATTGCCCAATCCTAGAAACAAAAGGGAACTACTCAGACATGGAGAAGAAGAAACTAGAATTCATGTTCCAAGAACAACCAAACCCGTAATCCATGAGAGAAGAGAGGAAGATGAAGATCAAGAGCCTCCAATGTGCCTCCTTCTAACCAAATTCCAACCCTAATGTTGTCTTGAACATCTATATATACCCCATGGGTTAAAACTGGTTCAAGCCCATAAGAAAAGAGAAAAACGGACTTAAACATCTGACACGCACCCCGAACCATGGCCGTGGTGGCCACCACGGCCAGGCCGTGGTTGGTTCTGGAAACTCCCTTTTTTGCTTTTTCACGCAGCTGCTCGATCCATGGTCGTGGTTCAGACCACGGGCAGGCCGTGGAACTCTCTGGAATGAGCTTTTTGTCCCAATTTGCTACCCTTTAAGCTCCAACTTCAATTGTGCAAGCTTTCCATCCATTTAAAGGCTAATTAAGCACCAATCCTGCACAACAACACCAAAAACGCCGCAGTTATCCGAACTAAAGGGAAAAACAAACAAAAAGGGAAACTAAAATGCCTAGAATGTATAAAAATGCATGCAAACACATGAACAAAATATGATGTTGTTTCACACACATCAAAATACCCCCAAGCTTAAGATTTTGCTTGTCCCCAAGCAATAACTAAGACCAAACCAAGGAGTGGGATCAAAAGACAATAATAAATGAGGAACCCGAGAAAAACATCCAACCAAGCAATAGGCAAAGACAAACTAAGAAATAGAGAGGTAATCAAAATCAAGTCCAATTAGAGGCTAAAGTTCTCAGAAATCATGCTCCTCACTAAATTAGGATCACTCCACTAACCACACTCAAAGTGTTCAAGGATGAAGACAATGCGCTCAATATTCCTCAAAGAAAATGCACTTCCATAAGCTTGATAAGAAACCAAATTTCCACTAATAATCAGCATGAATGCAAGAATCAAAAGGTCTTTCAAGGGATATAATGGGGCCATGAGAATGATGTCAGGAAGGATAAAGAAAGGAGGGTATGCACAAAGGGCTAACAACATTTTCAACAAGCACAAGAAACCCAATAGAACATACACGGAGCAAAGACAATTTTTAATCAAGGCATAATTCCACATTTTCTCCCTTTCTTTTCAAGCTTTCATCTCAAGCTTTTCTTTTATTTTGTTTTCCTTTTTTTCCTCATTTTTTTTTTAAAAGGGGAGAGACCTCATTTTCAAAACACATGATTCCCAATACAACATTCAAACTCAGATTGCTCCATTCAATATTCTAAATGATCACCGACAATGTATCATCATAGGCATCAAGAAAACAATTATACAATAAGCTCAAAATGGGCAACTAGTGGATGAAAGTGTAACAAATTCGAAGGCCAAAAAATACCTAAGATGCCTTAATCACATTCAAGCATGCAAACCAAGATTTCGCCTCAAAATGGTTTCAAATCAAGTTCTAAAGCACAAAATCAATGAGGAATGACCACTCAACACAAAGAATGGGATGAAAAATCATATAGTGAATAAATCCCATACAAGCTCAAAACTCACTTTTAGAGGTTCAAAAATCAATGAGAAGCACAAATTCAGAGAACATATGCTAATTATCAACTATCAAGAAATCACCTCCACTATCAATTAAATACAATGCCTATTGCCTACCACAAGATTCAATAAATTGGGTTCCAAATCAATTATCATCTCAAAATCCCCAAAAGAGAGGGGGACAAGGTTCAACCAAAAAGCAGAAATATAAGATGGTGTGAAAATGCAATGAAAATGCAATGCAAAATGAGATATGGGAATGCATGATAATGAAGATAAAAATAAAAATGAAAAATAAATACCCCCAAGCTTAGACCTTACATTGTCCCCAATGTAAAAATCTAAAACTATGGAAGGAATAAATGAAAAGAACTCACTGCGGTGGTGGAAAAATGAGACATGTAGCCATGAACTCGAACACCCTGGTCTAAAACTCTATTTTTTTTTTTTTTTTGTGGCCGACAAATATATATACATCCCCCTACAAAGGCTCCGAACTCAAGGAGGCACCAAAGCCGACTCAACAATAGCTAACTAAGAAACAAAAATAAAAAAGTGTTAATCAATAAAAATAAGAAAATAAAGAAGAAAAAAAATAGAATGTTGGGTTGCCTCCCAAGAAGCGCTAATTATAGTCATTAGCTTGACTATGAGTTTGTTCTATGCTCGGGTGATGTCAATGGAGTGGTCCTCGGTCCCCACTCCTTCTTCATAGTGTTGCACTCTCTCGGCCATTTATCATGAATGTCTTCGGCCTTCTATCTTCACCTCAAGCACACCATAGGATAAGACTCGAACAATCTCATATGGTCCGGGACCATTTCGACCACAACTTACCCAGACGAAACGTAGAAGCGAGTTATCAACAAGAACTTTATCCCCTGGTTTAAATTCACGCTTCTTGACACATTTGTCATCCTCGCTTCTTTGGTCCTTTCTTGCAGGGCTTGACCTTCTCGAACTTGGAAGCAACCTTGGGCAAGGTCTCCTCTAATACAAAGATGAGTCACAGATTCCTGCATACCTGAAAGTACAACTTTGTCCACATCATCAGTAGCATCTATGCGATTACATGAATTAGAGGAATTAAGATTTTTTTCAGAATTGAAAACATTAAAAACTACTTCCTCATTATTCAATCGCAAAGTCAATTTCCTTCGTGGACATCAATAATTGCCCTTCCAGTGGCGAGGAATGGTCGCCCAAGTATGAGCGGCATTTTAGCATCCGCTTCCATGTCAAGCACAACAAAATCAACGGGTAAAAAAAACTTACCCACTCTGATAGGAACATCCTCCAAGATGCCTACGGGGTACTTGACGGACCGATCCGCTAACTGAAGTGAAATAGTTGTGGGTTTCAGCTCACCCACCTCCAACTTCTTGCACACAGAAAGGGGCATAAGACTGACACTAGCCCCTAAGTCACACAGAGCTTTATCAAAATTTGTGTTACCAATCAAGCAAGGAATAGAGAAGCTACCTGGATCTTTTAGCTTAGGAGGCAATTTATTTTGAATTAAAGCACTACACTCCTCAGTTAAAGCTACGGTCTCATATTCATCAAGCTTTCTCTTATTAGACAAAATGTCCTTAAGAAACTTAGCATAGGTAGGCATTTGTTTCAACGCCTCAGTGAAGGGTACATTAATGTACAATTTCTTAAGGACCTCAGGAACTTCCCAAATTGCATATCTAGCTTGGCCTTAGCCAATCTTTGAGGGAATGGCACCGGGGTTGGTATGGTTCGGGGGTACATACTTAGACACCTTTTCATTAATTTTCTCTTCCTCTAAGGGTTGTGTCTTAGTGTCTTTTTCCTCATTCCCCTCATCTTTGTCACTCACCTCCTTACCCTTGGGATCCTCTAATGTCTTACCACTTCTCAAACTAACTGCCATGCAGTGTTCATTACTTGGATTAATTTCAGGCTGACCAGGAAATTTACCTTGTTGCCTATGTGAAGTGCCTGCAAGTTGGGCAATCTGAGTTTCTAACAATTTATTATGAATGGCTAAATTTTCAACTTTAGATGACAACTCTCTAATGGCCTCACCACAACTTGCCCATGTTGCCTAAACTCCTCATTTTGCTTAGCTTGACTCTCAACGAAATTCTCAAGAAGAGACTCAAGTTTAGAGTTTTGTACCTGTTGGAGTCCAGAAGAGGGTTTACCACTACCTTGCCCTGCTTGGTGTTGACTATTCCGGTAGGAGAAGTTGGGATGTGACTTCCAACCGGGGTTGTAAGTTTGAGAATATGGATCATTCCTCCCCTTTTGGTTGAAGTCATGGAAATTATGGCATGATTCCACTTGCTCCACCGGTGCACCTTGTGAGAGCCAATTCCAACTTGGCATTCAACACCTATGTGTCCCTGTGCTCCACAAATCTCACAAAAATTGTTAGAGGCACCTATGGCATTTACATGAGCCTTTTCAAGCATGTCAAAACGTTTATTCAAAGAATCAAATTTTGACATAATTAAATCAACTCCGTCTACCTCAAACTTACCTCCCGAGAGTTTTCTCGGGTTATTACCTCTTTCATTTGCCCATTGGTGATGATTTGTGGCAACACTCTCAATGATCTCATAGGCTTCGTCGTCTTCTATTCATCAAAGCTCCACCACCAATTGGAGTCTAGAGACACCTTCGAAGAATATTCCAGCCCAATATAGAAGGTGTGGACGATCAACCATTTTTCTAACCCATGGTGTGGGCAGGCTTCCAAAGAAAGCCTTGTATCTATCCCAAGCTTCCGACAATGATTCACCATCTTTCCGAACAAAGCTTGTGATTTGGGTCCTCAAATGAGCAGCCTTGGATGGTGGAAAGAATTTGTTCAAGAAAGTTTGCTCCAATTGGTCCCAAGTGATGGTCTCAAATGCGGAATTGACCTCAACCAAGCCCTAGCTCTATCTCTCAATGATAATGGAAATAGACGAAGACGAATAGCATCAACAGAGGCACCTTCAATCTTGAGGGTCTCACGACCCAAGAACATATCCACATGATCGTTTGGGTCCTCGATGGCAATCCTCCAAACCGGTTCTGCCTTATCATGGTGAGTAAAGCAGTGTGGTATGGTGAACTGCCTAGCTTCAATGTCCGGCCGAGCAATTCCGTAACGCAAACCCCGAGCATTAGGGGCTGCATACTCTTTAGGGTCTATTATCGCAGGTGCAGCCATGACAAGCGTTGGCTCAAGTCTATCTCTTGCTCTTTGGCTTTGTTGTCTTCTTCTTCTACTACGAAGGGTTCTTTCAATTTCGGGATCGCTTCTTCAAGAGTCCCAAAACATCTAGTTCTTCGCATAAACAAGAGAATTACCCGTAGACACTCAAAGAGAAAACAAGAAAGTAGTAAAAAGGTTTAAAATAATTAAATTAAAAATTTAACTGATATTCAAGAAGAACACAAATCCCGACAACAATCGCGCCAAAAACTTGATTGGGGTGAAATCCGCAAGTGTACGGTTTCGTCGTCAAGTAATAAAATATCGAATCCACAGGGACTATGTTTATGAATACCAATTAACTAATTAATTCAATTAAATTAAACAAAAGAGAATATAATTGTTGAACAAGAATGTAGAAACCAAACAATTAAATAAATAAAAGTTAAGACGCAAAATTGAGAATAAAAATAGCAAATTGTTGAGAAAAGATTTCAGATTAAGAAAGCTTCCAGGATTGGGGTTAACCACAATGATACAAGACTCCTAATTGACAATCCTCTTATTAACACTTGAAATTCAATTGAAGGTGAATTACCCTAAATTAGTTAATGTTCCCTTTCAAGATACAAGAACCGTGCCCAATTAAACCAATTCCTACTCTCGTGGTAATTGAATTTAAATTGAACCCATTACGTTTTTGGTAATTCATTAATCCTCGAAAGGCTAAACCTACTCTCGTGATTTAAACCTTAAGTTCAATTCTTATAGTTCCAACACCTAGGTTCACCTTTCAGTACGTCCCTAGATATCTATGAGATGCAAATAAGTGGCCAGCAAATTCACATGAATAATCGCAATAAGGATTGAATCAACAACATTCAAGATTAATAAAAGGGGTAAACAATATCAATTAATCATTATCAATGTATCAAAGGGCATTGCCCAATCCTAGAAACAAAAGGGAACTACTCAGACATGGAGAAGAAGAAACTAGAATTCATGTTCCAAGAACAACCAAACCCGTAATCCATGAGAGAAGAGAGGAAGATGAAGATCAAGAGCCTCCAATGTGCCTCCTTCTAACCAAATTCCAACCCTAATGTTGTCTTCAGAACATCTATATATACCCCATGGGTTAAAACTGGTTCAAGCCCATAAGAAAAGAGAAAAACGGACTTAAACATCTGACACGCACCCCGAACCACGGCCGTGGTGGCCCACGCCCGGCCGTGGTTGGTTCTGGGTTCATGATTTTTATGCTGTCTCTCAACCACGGCCGTGGTGGCCACCACGGCCAGGCCGTGGTTGGTTCTGGAAACTCCTTTTTTTGCTTTTTCACGCAGCCGCTCGATCCATGGTCGTGGTTCAGACCACGGGCAGGCCGTGGAACTCTCTAGAATGAGCTTTTTGTCCCAATTTGCTACCCTTTAAGCTCCAACTTCAATTGTGCAAGCTTTCCATCCATTTAAAGGCCAATTAAGCACCAATCCTGCACAACAACACCAAAAACACCGCAGTTATCCGAACTAAAGGGAAAAACAAACAAAAAGGGAAACTAAAATGCCTAGAATGTATAAAAATGCATGCAAACACATGAACAAAATATGATGTTGTTTCACACACATCAAAGACCCATTTGGTGCCAATTATAGGATGATCATTAGGCCTTGGAACTAATTCTCAAACTTGATTTCTCTTAAATTAGTTTAGTTCATCTTACATAGCCAAGATCCAATGTTCATCATTAATGACCTTATTTATGTCTTTAGGTTCAACTTGAGAGACAAAAGCCAAACAATTACATGCTTCTCTAAGAGAGTTTTGAGTGATTACTCCTTTTGATACATCACCAATCACCTTGTCAAGAGGGTGATATCTTGATGTCTTTCATTCCTTGTATAGATCCATGATTTCTAAATCCGCTTGTCTTGGGGGATTAAATGGTCTCTCTTCTTGCTTTTTGGGCTCTTTCTCTTGATTCTCCAAGTGTGTTCTTGCTAAGATTTCTGCAACATCATCAACAAACTCTTTTCTCGGCTCATTCGGTTTAGTTTCATCAAAAGCAACATATATTAGCTCTTCAACAGTCATGTTCTCTTATTCTAAATTCGAAAGGATTTACTACTAAGTGAATAACTAAGAAATATTCCCTCATCTGATTTAGCATTAAACTTGCCTAGGTTATCCTTTCCATTGCTTAAAACAAAGCATTTGCAACCAAAGACATGAAAGTGGAAAATGTTTGGTTTTCTTCCTTTGTACAGTTCATAGGGGGTTTTCTTTAAAATGGGTCTTATTGGAACCTTATTCATAACATAGCAAGCGGTACTTACAACATCCGCCCAAAAATACATATGAAGGCTTATTTCATTGAGCATAGTTCTTTCTAACTCTTCTAAAGACAGATTATTCCTTTTAACCACTCCATTTTGTTGTGGAGTTCTAGGAACAGAAAAATTATGCTAAATGTCATTTTTATTGCAAAACATTTCAAATTCATGATTTTCAAATTTCTCACCATGCTCACTTCTTATGGATGCATGCTACAATTCTTTTCATTTTGAATAACCTTTGCAAGTTTTCTAAATGCATGAAAGACATCATTCTTATGAGTAAGGAAAAGAGTTCATGTAAATCTAGAGTAATCATCCACAATCACAAAAGTATAGTAGTTACCCACAAAGTTCATAGTTCTTGATGGTCTAAACAGATCCATATGCAAAAGTTGTAAAGATATAATAGAAGAAACAATATTTTTAGCTTTGAAAGAAATTTTTACTTGTTTACCCTTTTGACATGCATCACAAAGTTTATTTTTCTCAAATTTGAGCTTTGGAAGACAATCACTAAGTCTTTAGAAATAAATTTGTTTAGGTGATCTATATGAATGTGGGCAATTCTCTTATGCCATAGCCATGAATCACTCTCTTTATTCATAAGACATCTTGCATTTTGAGAGGTGATATCATCAAGGTTAATCATATATATATTATCAATTCTATGACCAACAAACTTAACTTGTTTATTATCCTTACCCTCAATAATGTAACAATTAGAATTAAATATAACTCTATTAACTTGATCACATAATTGATTAATGGTTAGTAAGTTATGTTTGAGTCCTTCTACATACAAGGCATTATTAATTGAAGTTGAGGAGTTCTTACTAACTTTTCTAACTGCAGGGATCATTCTTTTATTGTTATCCCTATATGTGACATGACAATGCTTCTTTGGTGCAAGAAAGGAGAACTTGGAGCCATCATTCGTCATGTGCTTGGAGCATCCACTATCAAGATACCAACTTGAACTTTTGGTCTTTAAACACACCTACAATATAAATTCAAGTTTTAACCTTTGTTACCTAAATTGTCTTGGGTCCTTGTGTGTTAGAGTTAGGCAAAGTGCCCTTAGGAACCCAAACCATTTTAGTTCTAACCTTGGTGTTTATGTTCTTTCTAATGTTACATGTAGATGCACTATGCCCTTTCTTCCCACAGTGAAAGCATTTGATAAAGGGGTTACTTGATGTACTTAAGAAAACAAAGAAATTCTTGTAAGATTTCTGTTGGTTATTGGGATTATACCCCAAACTGGCTTTTTGAAAAATACATCTTTATTTCCTTAGTAACACATTTAAATTATCCCTTCCAAAGGTAAATTTGGCAAGAGTATTTTTCAAATCTTCAACCTTCTTTTCAAATGATTCACATGATGAGCAAGGTAATTGAATGAATGTATTGTCATGTGAGGAACAAGTTATGCATGATGAGTTAGCATCAATAAGTCATAGAGTCTCATTCTCAATTTTGAGTTCATTAATCTCCTTGTTTAAAATGGAAACTTTGTTTATCAATAAAGAGATTGTTTTGTTGGAAGATAAAACCATTTTTGTGACCCTGAAGGATTCATCATACAATTCTTGAAAAGCATCTTGTAGTTCACTATAGGAGGGTGAAAAGTTTAGGTTAGAAGAAGTTACCTCGGTGTCACTATCATCTCCTTCTTCTCCTTGAGCCATGAGACATAGATGGGCTTTCTCATTTTTCAAGCTATCGGTGGAATCCATATCATTGTCCTCTTAAGCTATGTAAGCATTTCTTCCTTTCCTTTCATTAGAATGTCTCTTTTCAAATTTCTCTATCTTTTTAAGATATATGAGACATTCTATCTTCATATGTCCCAGTTTACTGGATTCATAACATGTTGGAGTTGATGAAGTTCATTCCCTTTTATGATAGGTCTTCTTAGGAGGGAAATGTGGCCTTCTTTGAATTCTTTTCTTCTTAAGAAATTTTCCAAACTTTCTCATAAGAAGATTGAGATTTTTTTCATTCAACTCAAGGTTTCCTACTCCTTCTTTATCGTCTACATCATCATCTTCAATTGTGGATGAAGTGGCTCTGAGAGCAATTCCCTTTTTCTTTTTGTCATGCTCCTCACTTTGATTGAGTCTATTGAGCTCCAACTCATGTTCTTGGAGCTTTCCAAAGAGAGTGACTAGAAACATTGTTGATAAATCCCTTGATTCTGCAATAGCCGTTACTTTGGGTTGTCAATTCATGCTTAAACATCTCAAAACTTTGTTAATAAGATCTTCATTTGGAAAAGTATTTCTCAAAGAAAAAAGATAATTTACAATATATATGAATCTCTTTTACATTTCTTGAATGTTTTCTCCTTGATTCATTCTAAATAATTCATATTCATGAGTGAAAGTATTTATTCTTGATCATTTTACTTCACTAGTACCCTCATAGATAACTTGTAGAGTATCTCATATTTCTTTGGTGGTCTTACAATTTGACACCCTAAAGAATTCATCATACCCCAAGGATGTGGTAATGATGTTCTTGGCTCTCAAGTTGTATTGAACCTTCGTTTTGTCCTCATCAGTCCATTCACTTCTTGGTGTATTAGTTCTTACACTATCAATAGTATGTACAAAAGCATAATTTTCAACGATGGGCCATACATCTAAATCAATAGCTTCAATAAAAATTTTCATTCTTTCTTTCCAATAGGCATAATCATCCTTATTGAAAAATGGAGGTGTATTTGTAGAGGAATCTTCATTAGAAAAATCATTTGAAGTCATCTTTTCTCTTGAAGCTGCTAAGCTCTTTATACAAGAGTCTAGCTCTACCACTTGTTACCAAGTGACCTCAATACTCAAGAGGGGGGATGAATTGAGTTTATAAAATATTTTCACAAATCTCTTATAAAACACTTTATTATCAATTTTTGTTAAAGCTATTGAATGATTGAGATGAATGGATAGAGAAGATAAAAGGTTTTCACTCACAAATATCATAGCCAAGTAATAAAGTATTCAAGAAATACTAATAAAATAGTGCATAATATTAAAAAGTAGAGTTTAGAGAATCAAACACAAGATTTATCATGATTCAGCCACCAATCCACTTGTGGCCTACGTCCAGTCCTCAAGTAATCATCCGAGATTTTTCATTATATCTTCAAGCTTCATACAGGTGCTTGACAAACTTTACAAGTTGGAACACTCAACACACCTTGGGATACCTCACCCTTTGTGCTTGAGTCTCTTCTTTTAAGAGATACCACACCTTTACAATTTGAGGGATACCTCACCCTCTCTTTTATAGATTATACAGAGTATGAATGATAAGAAACACTCTCAAGAATGGATAATACAAATTGAAACTTGTTAGTTGTGGCTTCTGAATACTCAAGAAGGGGGGGTTGAATTGAGTAATAAAACTTTTCGAGACTTATTCTCTTTTTTGCAAAAAAATTGATTCTTTTCTTTAACTATGAAAAAGATTTTGTCAACCAACAAACCAAAATGCGTTTTTACAAGATATATTTCAATCAAGACTTGAAACTTAAAAAGAATTATTAACAGTAATGATGATTTCAGATATGAACAAGATTATAAACTAATCAAATCATGTAAACATCCCTAACATATTGTTTAATTCATATAATCAACAATAAAGCAAATAAATAGTTAAGGGATAGAGAAAATTGCAAACCGAGATTTATCCTGGTTCAGCTACCTCCTCTGGTAACTTATATTCAGTCCCCACACCACTATGAGTTTTATCCATTATTGAAAAAATCAATATACAAGATTCTTTACACAAGCTTCACTTCTAGGTTCCTTCTACCCAAATGACAGCTTTTCAAATCAAAGCAATCTTGCAATTCCCACAAGAATTCCTTTTATTCTTGCACAACACCAAGAGTCCCTTCTACTCTTGATATCATCAATAAGAGATCCTTCTCTCTTATCTCTCTTTTACAATATGAAAAGATTGAATCAGATTCTAAGAAAATCAAATACAACAATTTGAAGTTTTACAAAAAAGAATACTCTGTTTCTTTCAATGAAAAGCTATCATAGTATTTTTGTGATTGATATCAAATTTTCAAATCAATTGTTATTATGAAAATGTTTGCCAATGTCCTTATATAGGTATATGACAAAATAGATCCATTGGACACATTTTACAAGTCAGTTAAGATCAAAACAGATTCATCTAAAAAATTCTGTTATCAGTTAACCAATTAGTACACAGATGTATTAAACAAAATTTTACTTTTATAACATGTGTACATCGATTGCCTAATCGATTGTGTTCTTAGATGTTCTTCATCTTAATTAATACACACATGAGTACATCGATGTTGTTCTTGAAAAACATTTGCATTGGTAGCCCAGAAGATTATACATTGATTACCCAATCGATTGTATAGCTATTTCAAAAATTCTTGCTTATGTTCTGGCTTATACGTAGATGTATCAATCGATGTACAAATGCAAAAATGCATATTGATCAAGTAAGTCCAGAATCAATCGATATATACATAGATGTATAACAAGATTTTTCATTAAGTCCTTTGATCAATTGATGTATACATAGATGTATAATATTTATACATAGATGTATAGTGAGGTTTTCATTAAAAGTTAGTTAATTAACTGAAAGTACATCGATGTACACATAGATGTACAGATTTATTAATTAACCTTTTTCATTCTTAATCCATTTTTACTTTTGAAAAACCATTTTTACTTATTTGAGAGAGCTTAATCAAAGAATTAAACAAAGTCTTTTCTTTACAGAAAAGTTCCTAATGATCTTTCTTGAATTTCTTCTTCATGATGCTCCTCCTTCAAGTTTTCCTTCATGATCCTTTGCATCCATTTTTCTTGCTCCATAAAATCTCATTGAAAAAGTCAAGCTTGACAAGTAATTAGTGAATCAAAGTAATAAGCATGTTAAGTTTAGTCATTAATCAAAACATACTAGGGTCAATTATCCACAAACTCCCCATTTTTGATTGACGACAAACTTACCATACATAACATGTTTATCATTCAATATATCTTAGAAGTAATTAGAAATATCAGAGTAAATATTAGAGTAAATAAAATGTAGCAATTGTTTACCATTTACTCTCCCTGTCTAATTGACAGTTCTTATCATTTGAACATGTATAGGATCATTGTATCATTATTTTAGATCATTAGTTCTTTATTTAGTAGTATAATACCCATTCTCCCCCTTTGTCATTATCAAAAAGAATATGTATGGGAGATTCAAAGTATTAAAGCATGTAAAACAAGGTACATATGAGAAATTTAATCATTCATTGATATCAGCATAATCAAAACAAATTATATAGTCATGTATATTCATTATTGTTCAAAACAGTAGAACAATTGCCAAAAAAAATGCTAATATCATTCTAGACACACTCAATACACCCTAAGATCTAAACATCTTCATTGGTCCTTGGTTCTTCAGTGTGTGTTGAAGCTTGGGTTACTTGCTCTTCAGGATTGCCTTGTAACACCTCGAAAATTCGTATTTTATTTATTTCGGGCGATTTTTAATTATTTTGAATAATCCGACTCGACTTCTGTAAATTTTATAATTTTTATGATTTTTAGGAATTTTTGGGAGTTTTTACTTTTTTTTATTATTTTAATATTATTTTGAGAGTGTATATGAGAACTTTCAGTATTTTATTTCTTTTTGAAAATCTTTAATGATTTTTAACAATCTGACTTGATTTTCATACGTTTTCTAATATTTGTGATTTTTGTGGATGATTATAAATTTTTATATTTATCGATTGTTTTTGGGTTGTTTGTGGGCCAAGGTGGCCTTACGTATGCCTCGGTGGGTCCCGCAAAATGAAAATTTTTCTACGCATAGAAAAATTTGTACTGTTGAGACGGAGACAGGGGATCTTACTAAACTTGAATCCGGAAACAGTTTTTAAAATTTTCTTTTACTGTGTTTTGTACTGTATTTAATTATCGGGCGATAAAAATACAGTAAAAATATTATTCGGAGAGTAATAGCAGATAAAAAAATAAATATTATACTGCTTAAGTCAACATTGGTGGTTTGGATATCCACCATTGATTTAATCAACGGTGGAGACTTGATCTTGATTTAATCAACGGTTGAGAAACAAACTTAATGAAGAAGCATTGGATGATCACCATTGATTTAATCAATGGTGTGGGAGTAAACTTAGTTAGGAAGCTTTGGATGTTCACCATTGATCTAATCAATGGTGGAGATTTAATCTAGACAAGCTTAATAAGGAAGGCTTTGATATCAACCGTCGATTTAATCAACGGTGTAGATTTGATCTTATAAAGTGGCAAAGACCATTTATGACCATTAGATGTAGATTTAATCAAGGGTGGAGATTTGGTCTTATAAAGTGGCAAGGATCATTTATGACCATTGGATGTGAATTTAATCAATGGTGGAGATTGGTCTAACTTAATGGCTTGGACTTTCAAGATTGAATCTTAACCATTGATTTAATCTATGGTTGAAATTTGGTCTTATATAATGACTTGGACTTCAATTGTGACCCTTGGATGGCAACATGGAAGGAGAGATCTTGACCATCCATTTAGTAGCTTCATCTAATGGCTAAGATTAAAGGAGGAAAAAGATCCAATGGTCCAAGTTTGTTAATATCACTTGGAAAATTTCTTAATGATTTAGTACCAATTATTTGCTCAAATAATTCACTCTTTTCTCTCTTCACTCTACGGCAATGCACAGGAGGAGGGGAGCCAAAATTCATTTCATGCATTTCTATCTTACTTCATCTTCTTTTCTATCATCTTTCTCAAGAAGCAAAAGCAAGACAACTCTCCCATTTTCTTTTCTAACTAAGGTTCGGCCTCCACCCCCACAACTACCCTTCACTCACCTAAAATTTCATCTAACCATATTTCTTCAACCTAAACACTCTCCTAAACAACTTTCATGTTGAAGGTTTCTTCAAAATCCAACATCTAGTACTTGAAATCTAGGGTTCAAGTTTCTATCATAAAGGGCAAAGTTCTTATCTCTTCATCCAAACTTCAAGTTTTAATTTTCTAAGCCATGCTTGAACCATGGTTTACCTATTTCTACACTTGCTATTGATTTTAATATTTGTTTATGATTTTTAGGGATTTTTCCATGGAGCTCCATGAAACTAGTAGGAAGGAAAACTAAGTGTTTTCACTTCATTCTTTATCTTAACCAAGTCTAAGAAGCCTTTCTTTCACAAAAATAAAAAACTCCATCCTTGTTCTTCAAGAGGAACCATTCGGCCATACCACCCAAAATCACCATCCAATATTTTTAATTTCATCCAACCATAGATCTTGAATCTACATGATATTCTAAGCAACTTTCATGTTGGAGACTTTCTCTAAATCATCCATTTTCAACCTTGTTCTTAGTGCTAAAGATTGAAGCTTTATTGGTGAAGTTTATTAATCTTCACTTTTCTTTTGATTTTCAAGGTTCTAACCATGATTCTAATCCATGGTTTTCATATTCAAGTCTTATATATATTAATTATGTGTGTTTTGTTTTGTATTTGAGAAGCTCTTGGTGGTGAAGGACTTGGAAAAAGAAGCAAAACAAGGAGCTTTTGAGGTTCTTCAAGAGGTAAGAGGGAGATCCATCTCACCAACCAAGCATGGTGGTGAGAGATGGTTATGGTATTTAATGGATGGTGAATCCATGTGAGGATTTATATCCATGGTCATGTAATTATTTGTGGGTGTTTATGTGTTTTGAATTATTTGCTTATGCTTAATGTGCTTTGCATGGTTTATTTATGCTTACATGCTTAGTATGATTTATTGCATTTATGGTATGCTTGAAATATAATATGTTGATTTTATATGATGTATGCCATAAAAATTGTTGGAAAGGAAAACAATTTTTTGTTTCAAAGACCATAAGGATTTCGGCCTCTACACCTCAAAATAGGTGTTTACAAATTAATATTTCCATGAATGGTAAAATTGGATGTTTAGAAAAGTAAGGAAAATAAACAAAGGGTTTGTTTTTAAAGAATAAGTGTTCACGGTTTCTCAAGGATATTTTTGAATCAAAAGATTCTAAGTATTTTATTAATCATGAGTTTTAAATGAAAAGAGCAATGAGTTGATGATTTTAAGAATTTGCAAAGAAAGTGAAAATGAAAAATGAATAAATGATTTGATTTCAAAGACCAAGTGTTCACGGTTTTTTTTGAAGGAAATTTTAATGGTTTTGTTTGTGTAAAATCATATTGACTTAGAAGGAAATATATTTGATGGCTTCAATGGCCAAAGACTCCATGGTTTTTGGGAGATTGGAATAGTTTTGGTTTTATGAAACAAAGTGATTTCAAAGTGGAAACAAAGTGTTTGAACAAAATGTTTTAGTACAAGGATTAAAGAAAATGGAAACAAGGTGTTTTGTTACTTGAAAGATGGAATTTCGTTTACAAAAGATAAAAAGAGGTTGAAAGTGTTTGAACCTCAATTTATTTTGAAGAAAATTGATTTTAGAATTGATTTGAGAAAAATGGAGAATATAATGACGATTTGATATTTTCTAACGTGTAACTCATCCTTTGGGTTTTGGAGAGCATTTGTAATTTTTAAAGTGAGAAACATTGATTTAATTCAATGAAATGGTGATTTTGTGGAATTTGTTGTGAAAAAGATTTTCTTGAGTAAGAAAATGTGGAAAATAATGTGAAGAGTCATATTATTTTGAGAAAATGATTTCTTAAAGGAGAAATGTGAAAAATGATGTTGGAAATGATATTGATTTATTTGAAAGTCCAAAATAATGGTTGGAATATTGAGGAATATTTTACGTGATTATAAAATGGTGAAAAATGTTTTACGTAACTTAAAAACGTAAATTTTAAGCTACGCAATTTGAAAAATGTTGAAATATTTCTACGCAATTTGAAAAACGTCAAAATATTTCTATGCAATTTGGTAAGCATTTAAATATTTTTACGCGTTTGCGAAAATGTTGAAAAATCACTACGTGATTGAAAAATGATGGAATATTTTTACATGATTGAGAAAATAATGGAAAATTGCTACGCGATTTGAAAACGCAATGAAAAGGTTGTGAAATTATGAAAACATAACAGAAATGTTGCGCGATTGTGAAAATGCGACAAAAGTGTTTTGCGACTATGAAAATGCGATAATATGATTTCACGATTGAATATACAGTATGATTACTGTTGGGCCTGTGTGTGGACCCCAATTATGAGATTATGAAATTGAACTAAGAATAGGCCAGTGTATGAACCCTGAATATGAAATTGTGAATTTGAACTGAGAATAGTGCATTTTACATGCATGGGCTAGTGTATGAACACTGTATGAGAAAATGATGAATTTTGCCTATGATTGGCATTGGTGCATTGAGCATGCATTGGAAAGGTACAATGGACTGTATGAGTGAGCCCCGTGCAAGTTATTCCAAAGAAATCAGGGGTCACAGTAGTTGAAAATCAGAACAATGAGCTACTACCCACAAGAATTCAAAACAGCCGGGTTTGCATTGATTACAGATGACTTAACCAAGCCACCAGGAAAGATCATTTCCCATTACCTTTCATTGATCAGATGTTAGAGAGACTAGCTGGCAAGTCGCATTACTGTTTCTTGGATGGATATTCGGGTTATTTTCAGATCCATATAGCCCCAGAAGACCAAGATAAAACTACTTTCACTTGCCCATTTGGCACATTTGCATACAGAAGGATGCCTTTTGGTCTGTGCAACGCTCCAGGCACCTTTCAAAGGTGTATGGTAAGTATATTTTCTGACCTTTTAGAAAATTGCATGGATGTATTCATGGATGACTTTACTGTCTATGGCTCTTCCTTTGATGCATGTTTGGATAGTTTGACTCAGGTTTTGCATAAATGCATTAAGGCTAACCTTGTTCTGAATTTTGAGAAATGTCATTTCATGGTGGAGCAAGGCATAGTTTTAGGGCATATAATATCTAGCAAGGGTATTGAGGTAGATCCTGCGAAAATAGATGTTATTTCATGCCTATCTTACCCCACATGCGTGCGGGAGGTTCGTTCTTTCCTTGGTCATGCAGGTTTCTATAGGCGATTCATAAAAGATTTCAGCAAAATTGCTCTTCCACTATCCAACTTGCTACAAAAAGAAGTGGAGTTCCATTTTGACCGAAATGCAAGGATGCGTTCAATCACTTGAAGCAAGCATTGACCAAGACACCTATCATCCACCACCGATTGGACACTCCCATTTGAGCTCATGTGTGATGCCTCTAATTATGCCTTGGGAGCTGTTCTTGCACAAAGGGTCGGCAAAATATCTCATGTCATCTCCTATGCTTCAAGAACTTTAGATCCTACACAAGTCAACTACACCACCACTAAAAAGGAACTTTTAGCAATTGTTTTTGCTTTAGACAAATTTCGATCATATTTGCTTGGTTCTAGAGTGGTTGTGTTTTCATATCATACAGCTCTGAAGTTTCTCCTGAAGAAGCTTGATGCAAAGCCTAGGTTGATTAGGTGGATTTTGCTCCTCCAAGAGTTTCATATTGAAATCCGTGATAAAAGTGGAGCGGAGAATTTAGTGGCTGATCACCTAAGCCGGATTGAAAGGGAGGCAGATACTTTTCCTATCCATGATGTCTTCCCTGATGAGCAGCTTTTCAAGCTGCAAGGTAACATTCCTTGGTTTGCTGATTTGATAAATTTCTTAGTTGCTGGTGTTTTCCCTGCACATTTTACTAGGGCTCAGATTGATAAATTGAAGAGTGAGTCAAAATATTATGTGTGGGATGACCTTTATCTATGGAAATTTTGTAGTGACCAAGTCATTAGGAGATGCGTGCCTGATAATGAATTCCATTCTATTCTTAACTTTTGTCATACACTTGCATGTGGCGGTCATTTTGGTCCCCAAAGGACTGCTAGGAAAGTTTTGGAATCTGGATTATATTGGCCCACTCTATTTCATGATGCATATGTGTTTTGTAAATCTTGTGATCAATGCTAAAGAACAGGAAACACTTCTCGAAGGAATGAGATGCCCCAGAAATCCTTATTGTTACGTGAGATTTTTGATGTATGGGGTATTGATTTTATGGGACCCTTTCCTGTTTCTTTTGGTTTTGTTTACATTTTGCTAGCTGTTGATTATGTATCCAAGTGGGTGGAGGCGAAAGCTACTCAGACTGATGATTCCAAAGTTGTTATGGATTTTGTTAGATCACAGATTTTCTGCAGGTTTGGAGTTCCGAAGGCCATCATCAGTGATCAGGGTTCATATTTTTGTAATCAAAGCATGGAAGCTTTGATAAAAAAGTATGGGGTCTTGCACAGAGTTTCTACACCTTACCATCCCCAAACTAATGGGCAAGCCGAGATTTCCAACAGGGAGATCAAGCAGATACTCCGAAGAGGCAGTTCAACCTTTGACAGAAAGGACTGGAGCAAGAGGCTTGAGGATGCTTTATGGGCTTACCGGACTGCTTATAAGACACCAATCGGGATGTCTCCGTATCGGATTGTTTTTGGAAAAGCCTGCCACCTGCCGGTGGAAATTGAGCATCGTGCATTCTGGGCGGTGAAGAGGTGCAACCTCGGACCTAGATCAAGCGAGGTATGGAGAGGAAGTCTGCACTGCTGTGATGGTGGAGGAGATCCGCTTGGAGGCTTATGAAAGTTCCAAACTTTATAAGGAGAAGACCAAAGCCTTCCATGATAAGTTGATTCTGAGGAAAACATTTGAGATTGGTCAAAAAGTTCTCCTCAATAACTCCCGCCTCCGACTCATGCCTGGCAAATTAAGGTCTAGATGAGATGGACCATTTATTGTTACTAAGGTTTTTCCTTCTGGTTCTGTTCAGATTAAAAGTGAGGTCACTGCCAAAGTTTTCATCGTAAATGGACACCGCCTCAAACAGTATCATGAACTTCCAGAGAATGCAGAAGTGGAGGGTCTGATGCGGCACTGACAGTGTGTTTCTTTTCTTCTTGGCGTTGATTCACTTCTTATCAGGTTATGTTGCTCTTTTCTATATCTCTTTTTCACATTGAATGCAATGTTATATTAAGTGTGGGGGAGAGATTTCAGCATGTTCTTTTTGTAAATAAAAAATAAAAAAAAGGGGTTCATTGCACGATTGAATAACTTTTCTCCCTTCTTGAACTGATATGCTTGGTGATGGATGATTGAATTGATGAATTGAGTTTGATGGATGCATACCTTGTGAGATTTTGAGCCTAATGGATGGATTCAACATTTATGCCATTCTCTTCTTTCTGTGTGATTTTCACTCATGTTAATGACCACTCTAGAACTTGCTTTGATTCTTTTTGAGGCTACATTTCACTTGCATGCATGAACATGATTGAGGCCCTCTTTCTTAATTAGCTAGTTTAACCAAATAGCCAACCTTGTTTCCAATATGATAGCAAGCACTCTTTTGACTTCTTGAAAATTCTCTGATTCTTGCCAACCTTGTATATTTTCCTTTTCTTAACCCCTTTGAGCTTATTTGACTATTCCTTGTTTCTAGCTCATTATGTGCCTTAAATGAAAAATCGTGTTCTTACTTTACCTTAGGGAATAAAAGAACATTAGCTTGGTTAATGGATGAGTTTTTGAACAAGTGTGGGGGTGTGTGTACAAAATGGTTGTTGAAAAAGGAAAGAGTGCCTAAAAAAAATGAAAAAAAAAGTGTATGTATATAGTTATATTCATATATAAAAAAAAAAGAAAAGGATTGGGAAATGAATATGTAAAGGGATGAACTTTTATGCTTGTTATTTGAACTCAGCTCTCATTTGCTTTTATTCTCTTTGGTATTTATCTTCTCATATCCATTTTATCCTCTTCTGTTACCTTGACCTCACTACAACCTTGAATAAAGTCCTCATGATTTGTGTGTGCATGTGTTTTGAGTAGTGGAGAAGTAGAAGATAAGCAAGCTTATGGTAGTGCAATTTTCATGGGTTGAATTGAGTGAAATACCTACCTTTTAAACACTTGAGAGATTGAGAGGGAATCTTGTGAAGATCTATCATTCTCAATTCATGTTGAAGATACCTGGCTTGTTTGAGATGTGGAGAATTGTTAACTCATGAATGTTTTGATCCCTTGAACCTTTGGTTGTTCTTCTTGATTGTAAAATTTTGTGCTCTTGAATATCGTTGGAATTTAAATTTTTGTTAATCTCTTATGTCCTTGTTTTGGTCTTGAGTTTTGCCCAGGAGTGCAAAAAGCTAAGTGTGGGGGAATTTGATAATCACATATTTTATTCATTAAGAAACCCTTATGTTTAGTCATTTACACTCTCCATATTCTTAATTGATTGAGTTTGGTATAATTTTGTGAGTTTGAGCTCAAATTGGTCCTAATTGAATATTTTCAGCATTGTTGGGATTTGACACTGTTTCTGTATTTTGGCCATAACTTGAGTTTATGATATCTGATAATCATGAATTTTACCTTGTAGGAAAGCTAGGAGGAAGTTCTACAACTTTGATGAAGAGCTCGAAGTCCAATACAGATGTCTAAGGGACCTAAGTTTACATGGAAGTCAGAATACGGGTTCTGTCACTAGAATCCGAATGGTGTGCACTCATAAAATCATATCTCAAGCTGTAATAAGGGAGATGGGCTGAAATTTGGAAAGTTGATATTTAAGACCCAAATAAACAACTTTTATGAAGAACACTTTTTGAAAAAATGAAGTCTAATGGGTCAGTTTGAGCTTGCAAGTCGGATCAGAGGTGCTGAAGTTGGGTTTGAGCAACCTGTGGTATTTGGGCCATATCTTGGGCTGTAGGAAGCCAAATTGGATGATCCAGTTATGCATGTTATAGCCAAGATAAAGATCTACAACTTTCATGAAGAGTACTTTTCATGAATCAGAAGTAGAGTTAGTCGTTTTTGGCTTCCAAGTCAGGCGCGAAATTTTCGTCCTCAACCACTCCTCTCACCAACCCACTCAACCACTCCACTCACCAACCCACTCAACCACTCCTCTCACCAACCCATTCATCCACCCACTCCCCTTTGTCATTTTGTTACCCTAGACTTCTATAAAAGGGCACCATTGGTTATCATGAACAATGAGTTGTATTCTCCTTCATTTCTCTCATAGTTTCTTCTTGTTTCTTCATAGTTTCTCATAGCTTTTGTATATTTTGATGCTCCCCTTCATGGTTATGGAGGGCTAAGCTACTTTCGGTCAATTTGGGACTCTTGAAGAGATTGTGGTTTAGATTCTTGAGACCTTGGTTATGTAATGTATTTGATTTATATTTGAATTCCTCTTCTCTTCTTCTTCTTCTTCTTCTTCTTCTTTTTCTTCTTCTTCTTCTTCTTCTTCTTCTTCTTCTTCTTCTTCTTCTTCTTCTTCTTCTTCTTAATCTTGAATGCATGAATGGTGATTCTGTTTATGTTTGATCTGATTTGATCTTGATTTAAGATTAAGATTTGTGATGAAACTTAGAACTGATTGATCTAAACTAATCACATGACTGAAGATTGAGATTTGTGATGAAGCTTGGAACTGATTGAGCTAAACTAATCACGTAATTGAAGAGGTTAGGTTACTTGATTGGTGCCTAGGTTAATTGAATTCGGTGCTTAAATTGACATATATCTACATGAATGGTGCGATTGCAGATTTGTGTTTATTACTTGTCAATTGAATTACGACGATTGTCTAGTGTGAATTCTGGATCTAATCTTTGAGATCTCGGTTAGATCCAAGTTAACCATTCAAATGTGCTTCAAATGTTTGTTGAAAGGTTTATGATTGAATCCACCCAATCTCGGATAGATTTCTAATTGATTTGTTCTTCTAATTGTTATTTCTCTTTAAATCTTGTCACTGTGATCCTTGAACCATCAAAACCCCCTTTTTCTAACTTTCACTTGATTTGATCAAATTGCATCTACGATCCTTGAGGAGACGATCCGATGTTGTTCACTATACTACAAGTTTAGGTAATAACTTCGGTTAAAATTTTGACTGAGTTCGGCGCTTGTCAAAATTTTGGCGCCGTTGCCGGGGATTAGTAAGTGTATTCTTTTCATTTTAAGTGTTTTTACTAACTTTTGCTTTTTATTAACTTTTCTAACATTTTTATCCATTGTTTAGTGTATTTGCTTATTTATTTGTTTTTGTGTGATGCATGACTAGGTCCGAGCCTGATAACTTAGTTGACTTTGATCCTGAGATTGATAGAACCTTGCATAGGTTGATTAGAGCTCATAGGCTAAGTGCAAGAACTGCTTCTGAATTTGATCTTAATATTGGGAGTGAACTTGAGATCTTGAATAATTCTGAAACCATGGCTAATAACATGCAGAATAGAACTCTTAAGGAACTTGCTGCTCCTGATATAACTAACCAGTCTTTGTGTATTCAATACCCAGATCTTGATGCTGATTTTGAGTTAAAATCTGGATTGATACATTTGTTGCCCAAGTTTCATGGTTTTGCAGGTGAGGATCCCCATAAGCATCTTAAGGAGTTCCATGTAGTTTGTTCAACCATGAAGCCACATGGGATCTCGAGAAAGAGCACATCAAGTGAGGGCATTTCCTTTCTCACTTGCCGATCTGACCAAGGATTGGTTATTTTATCTTTCACCAGGTTCGGTAACAAGTTGGGCCGATATGAAGCGGTTGTTCTTAGAGAAATTTTTCCCTGCCTCTAGAGGCTGCTTGCCATTAGAAAAGATATATGTGGCATAAGACAAATGACGGGGAGACCTTGCATGAATATTGGGAAAGATTCAAGAAGCGTGCTCAAGTTGTCCCCCCACCAAATCACAGATCAACTCTTAATTCAATATTTCTATGAAGGCTTGCTTTGCCAAATGACGAAGCATGGTGGATGCTTTGCCTCCGGAGGAGCCTTAGTAGACAAGACCCCTGCACGGTGAGAGATTTGATAGCAAACATGGCGCCAACACCCAACAATTTGGCACACGAATTATTACCTCAACCGGAGGAGTCAATGAGATTCAATCGTCTCATGTAGACCAACGAGAGAATGGAACACGAGACTTGATGAATTGACTTCTTTGGTGAGGCAGTTAGCAGTGGGACAACAAGCACCAATGCAGATGGCTGCAACTATGTGTGGCATTTGCTCTTGTTCATCTCATCCTACTGATGCATGCCCCACACTTCAGGATGGTGGTTCTATTTTTCCAGAGCAATCTGTTGCAGCAGCTGGTATTTTTCCTGGTAGACCCCAATATCAGCAATCACAGCAGCAACCCAGGTATGATCCATTTTCTAATACCTATAACCCTGGCTGGAGGGACCATCCCAACCTGAGATATGGAAATTCTGGTCAACAACAACAACAGCCCTACCAACAGCTGCAACCGCAGTTTAGATACCAAGCTAAAGGCCCTAGCAACAAGTACCAACCACTTGCATTTAGGCAAGCACAACCTGCGCCGCCATCCATGCAGCAGCCTCTCCAGCTACCTATTCCAGTAGCCACTCCAGCTGAGCCACCTTTTGAAGACTTGATGAAACAGTTTCAGCAGAATGTCAATGCCACCATCCAGAATTTACAAACTCAAATTGGGCAAATGGCAACCACTCTGAGTGAGCTGAAAAGTCAAGGGTCGAACCAATTGCCTTCACAAACAGTCAACAACCCAAGAGGCAATGTAAGTGCCATTAGCTTGAGAAGTGGCAGAGAAGTTGACGGTCCTACTCCACCACAACCCGAACTACAAGTGCAACAACGAGAAGGTGACCGAGAAACGAGAAGAAAGTGGATAGCTCGGTCCAAAAATCGTGACACGGAAGAAATGTGCGAGAGAATTCAAATCGGCCATTCCACTACCTTTTCCAAACGAGTCACACACAGTCCAAGCATACTGCGCAAACGAAATAGAAAGAGAAGTCATGGACACATTCAGGAAGGTGGAAATCAATATTCCCTCCTTGATGCAATCAAGCAGATTCCCAAGTATGCCAAATTCCTCAAAGAGTTGTGTACTCACAAGAGAAGACTTAAGGGTATTGAGAAAATAAGTATGGGCAGAAATGTTTCTGCAATGATTCTACCAAGCATGCCACAAAAATGCAAAGATCCTGAAACTTTCACAATTCCTTGCACGATAGGTAACTCCAAATTTGAACATGCAATGCTAGACTTAGGTGCTTCGATTAATGTCATGCCTATGTCAATATATCAGTCCTTGAACATTGGCACTTTGTAACCTACTGGTATAGTGATTCAGTTGGCAAATAGGACCACTGCTCATCCTACAGGAGTGCTAGAAGATGTGTTAGTTCGGGTGAATGAGCTAATTTTCCCTGCAGACTTCTATATTCGAACATGGAAGACGAGTCTTCAACAAACCATGCTCCATTGATCCTAGGCGACCTTTCCTCAAGACACCAAGACCAAGATAGATGTGCATGTTGGCACCCTTTCCATGGAATTTGGCGACGATGTGGTACAATTTAACATTTTTGAGGCCATGAGACATCCCCTAGAGGAGCATTCTGTTTTCCATGTTGATGTGATTGATATGCTAGTTGACGATGCTTATGCTGATATTTATGTTGAATTTCCTGATATTGCTTGATTTTACGGATTACATTCTCACACTGTGAAACATGTGCTGGCTGTGATATTGTACCATGTGCTGCATATGCTGAGATTTATACAGTTATGAGTGGTGATGTAACTGCTGACTTAAATGATACAGCATGTGAAAATGAGAGTCAGAAGTATGTTGAATTTAGTGTTGCTGAGTTAGTTGTTTCAAACAGCTTGCTACCCTCCATTGTACAGCCTCCATCCTTAGAATTAAAGATTTTGCCGGACCATCTTAAATATGCATATTTGGAAGATGGTGAGAAGCTGCTTGTGATTATTGCTAAAAATTTGCAACCTGATTAAGAAGAAAAATTACTACAGGTTTTGAGGCAGAATAAACAAGCCATCGGATGGACACTTGCAGATCTTCCTGGTATCAGTCCCTCCATATGCATGCATAGGATTTTGTTGGAGGAAGATACTAAACCAATACGGCAACCCTAAAGGAGAGAACCCCGACTCTGGATGTGGTAAAGAAGGAAGTTACCAAGCTACTGCAAGCTGACATTATTTATCCCATATCTGATAGTAAATGGGTGAGCCCCGTGCAAGTTGTTCCAAAGAAATCTGGTATCACAGTAGTTGAAAATCAGAACAATGAGCTACTACCCACAAGAATTCAAAACAGCTGGCGGGTTTGCATTGATTACAGACGACTTAACCAAGCCACCAGGAAAGATCATTTCCCATTACCTTTCATTGATCAGATGTTAGAGAGACTAGCTGGCAAGTCGCATTACTGTTTCTTGGATGGATATTCGGGTTATTTTCAGATCCATATAGCCCCAGAAGACCAAGATAAAACTACTTTCACTTGCCCATTTGGCACATTTGCATACAGAAGGATGTCTTTTGGTCTGTGCAACGCTCCAGGCACCTTTCAAAGGTGTATGGTAAGTATATTTTTTGACCTTTTAGAAAATTACATGGATGTATTCATGGATGACTTTACTGTCTATGGCTCTTCCTTTGATGCATGTTTGGATAGTTTGACTTAGGTTTTGCATAAATGCATTAAGGCTAACCTTGTTCTGAATTTTGAGAAATGTCATTTCATGGTGGAGCAAGGCATAGTTTTAGGGCATATAATATCTAGCAAGGGTATTGAGGTAGATCCTGCAAAAATAGATGTTATTTCATGCCTATCTTACCCCACATGCGTGCGGGAGGTTCGTTCTTTCCTTGGTCATGCAGGTTTCTATAGGCGATTCATAAAAGATTTCAGCAAAATTGTTCTTTCACTACCAACTTGCTACAAAAAGAAGTGGAGTTCCATTTTGACTAGAAATGCAAGGATGCCTTCAATCACTTGAAGCAAGCATTGACCAGTACACCTATCATCCAGCCACCAGATTGGACACTCCCATTTGAGCTCATGTGTGATGCCTCTAATTATGCCTTGGGAGCTGTTCTTGCACAAAGGGTCGGCAAAATATCTCATGTCATCTCCTATGCTTCAAGAACTTTAGATCCTGCACAAGTCAACTACACCACCACTGAAAAGGAACTTTTAGCAATTGTTTTTGCTTTAGACAAATTTCGATCATATTTGCTTAGTTCTAGAGTGGTTGTGTTTTCAGATCATACAGCTCTGAAGTTTCTCCTGAAGAAGCTTGATGCAAAGCCTAGGTTGATTAGGTGGATTTTGCTCCTCTAAGAGTTTGATATTGAAATCCGTGATAAAAGTGGAGCGGAGAATTTAGTGGCTGATCACCTAAGCCGGATTGAAAGGGAGGCAGATACTTTACCTATCCATGATGTCTTCCCTGATGAGCAGCTTTTCAAGCTGCAAGGTAACATTCCTTGGTTTGTTGATTTGATAAATTTCTTAGTTCTTGGTGTTTTCCTGCACATTTTACTAGGGCTCAGATTGATAAATTGAAGAGTGAGTCAAAATATTATGTGTGGGACGATCCTTATCTATGGAAATTTTGTAGTGACCAAGTCATTAGGAGATGCGTGCCTGATAATGAATTCCATTCTATTCTTAGCTTTTGTCATACACTTGCATGTGGCGGTCATTTTAGTCCCCAAAGGATTTGCTAGGAAAGTTTTGGAATCTGGATTATATTGGCCCACTCTATTTCATGATGCATATGTGTTTTGTAAATCTTGTGATCAATGCCAAAGAACAGAAACACTTCTCGAAGGAATGAGATGCCCAAAATCCTTATTGTTCTGTGAGATTTTTGATGTATGGGGTATTGATTTTATGGGACCCTTTCCTGTTTCTTTTGGTTTTGTTTACATTTTGCTAGCTGTTGATTATGTATCCAAGTGGGTGGAGGCGAAAGCTACTCGGACTGATGATTCCAAAGTTGTTATGGATTTTGTTAGATCACAGATTTTCTGCAGGTTTGGAGTTTCGAAGGCCATCATCAGTGATCAGGGTTCATATTTTTGTAATCAAAGCATGGAAGCTTTGATAAAAAAAGTAAGGGGTCTTGCATAGAGTTTCTATACCTTACCATCCCCAAACTAATGGGGCAAGCCGAGATTTCCAACAGGGAGATTAAGCAGATACTCCGAAGACAGTTCAACCTGACAGAAAGGACTGGAGCAAGAGGCTTGAGGATGCTTTATGGGCTTACCGGACTGCTTATAAGACACCAATCGGGATGTCTCTCGTATCGATTGTTTTTGGAAAAGCCTGCCACTGCCAGGTGGAAATTGAGCATCGTGCATTCTCGGGCGGTGAAAAGGTGCAACCTGGACCTAGATCAAGCGGTATGGAGAGGAAGGCTGCAGCCACAAAGAATTGGAGGAGATCCGTTTGGAGGCTTATGAAAGTTCCAAACTTTATAAGGAGAAGACCAAAGCCTTCCATGATAAGTTGATTCTGAGGAAAACATTTGAGATTGGTCCAAAAGTTCTCCTCTATAACTCCCGCCTCCGACTCATGCTTGGCAAATTAAGGTCTACATGGGATGGACCATTTATTGTTACTAAGGTTTTTCCTTCTGGTGCTGTTCAGATTAAATGTGAGGTCACTGCCAAAGCTTTCATCGTAAATGGACACCGCCTCAAACAGTATCATGAACTTCCAGAGAATGCAGAAGTGGAGGGTCTGATACGGCACTGACAGTGTGTTTCTTTTCTTCTTGGCGTTGATTCACTTCTTATCAGGTTGTGTTGCTCTTTTCTATATCTCTCTTTCACATTGAATGCAATGTTATATTAAGTGTGGGGGAGAGATTTCAGCATGTTCTTTTTGTAAAAAAAAATCAAAAAAAAGGGGTTCATTACATGATTGAATAACTTTTCTCCCTTCTTGAACTGATATGCTTGGTGATGGATGATTGAATTGATGAATTGAGTTTGATGGATGCATACCTTGTGAGATTTTGAGCCTAATGGATGGATTCAACATTTATGTCATTCTCTTCTTTCTTGTGTGATTTTCACTCATGTTAATGACCACTCTAGAACTTGCTTTGATTCTTTTTGAGGCTACATTTCACTTGCATGCATGAACATGAAAGAGGCCCTCTTTCTTAATTAGCTAGTTTAACCAAATAGCCAACCTTGTTTCCAATATGATAGCAAGCACTCTTTTGACTTCTTGAAAATTCTCTGATTCCTGCCAACCTTGTACATTTTCCTTTTCTTAACCCCTTTGAGCTTATTTGATCATTCCTTGTTTCTAGCTCATTATGTGCCTTAAATGAAAAATCATGTTCTTACTTTACCTTAGGGAATAAAAGAACATTAGCTTAGTTAATGGATGAGTTTTTGAACAAGTGTGGGGGTGTGTGTACAAAATGGTTGTTGAAAAAGGAAAGAGTGCTTAAAAAAATGAAAAAAAAAAAAGTGTATGTATATAGTTATATTCATATATAAAAAAAAAAAAAGAAAAGGATTGGGAAATGAATATGTAAAGGGATGAACTTTTATGCTTGTTATTTGAACTCAACTTTCTCATTTGCTTTTATTCTCTTTGGTATTTATCTTCTCATATCCATTTTATCCTCTTCTCATTACCTTGACCTCACTACAACCTTGAATAAAGTCCTCATGATTTGTGTGTGCATGTGTTTTGAGTAGTGGAGAAGTAGAAGATAAGCAAGCTTATGGTAGTGTAATTTTCATGGGTTGAATTGAGTGAAATACCTACCTTTTAAACACTTGAGAGATTGAGAGGGAATCTTGTGAAGATCTATCATTCTCAATTCATGTTGAAGATACCTGGCTTGTTTGAGATGTGGAGAATTGTTAACTCATGAATGTTTTGATCCCTTGAACCTTTGGTTGTTCTTCTTGATTGTAAAATTTTGGGCTCTTGAATATCGTTGGAATTTAAATTTTTGTTAATCTCTTATGTCCTTGTTTTGGTCTTAAGTTTTGCCCAGGAGTGCAAAAAGCTAAGTGTGGGGGAATTTGATAATCACATATTTTATTCATTAATAAACCCTTATGTTTAGTCATTTACACTCTCCATATTCTTAATTGATTGAGTTTGGTATGATTTTGTGAGTTTGAGCTCAAATTGGTCCTAATTGAATATTTTCAGCATTGTTGGGATTTGATACTATTTCTGTATTTTGGCCATAACTTGAGTTCCTGATATCTGATAATCATGAATTTTATCTTGTAGGAAAGCTAGGAGGAAGCTCTACAACTTTGATGAAGAGCTCAAAGTCCAATACAGATGTCTAAGGGACCTAAGTTTACATGGAAGTCAGAATACGAGTTCTGTCACTAGAATCCGAACGGTGTGCACTCATAAAATCATATCTCAAGCTGTAATAATTGAGATGGGCTGAAATTTGGACAGTTTATAGCTAAGACCTAAATAAACAACTTTCATGAAGAATACGTTTTGAAAAAATGAAGTCTAATGGGTCAGTTTGAGCTTGCAAGTCGGCTCAGAGGTGCTGAAGTTGGGTTTGAGCAACCTGTGGTATTTGGGCCATATCTTAGGCTGTAGGAAGCCAAATTGGACGATCCAGATATGCATGTTATAGCCAAGACAAAGATCTACAACTTTCATGAAGAGTACTTTTCATGAATCAGAAGTATAGTTGGTCGTTTTTGGCTTCCAAGTCAGGCGCGAAATTTTTATCCTCAACCACTCCTCTCACCAACTCACTCAACTACTCCTCTCACCAACCCACTCAACCACTCCTCTCACCAACCCATTCATCCACCCACTCCCCTTTGTCATTTTGTTACCCTAGACTTCTATAAAAGGGCACCATTGGTTATCATGAACAACGAGTTGTATTCTCCTTCATTTCTCTCATAGTTTCTTCTTGTTTCTTCATAGTTTCTCATAGCTTTTGTATATTTTGATGCTCCCCTTCATGGTAATGGAGGGCTAAGCTACTTTCGGTCAATTTGGGACTCTTGAAGAGATTGTGGTTTGGATTCTTGAGACCTTGGTTATGTAATGTATTTTATTTATATTTGAATTCCTCTTCTTTCTTCTTTCTTCTTCTTCTTCTTCTTCTTCTTCTTCTTCTTCTTCTTCTTCTTCTTCTTCTTCTTAATCTTGAATGCATGAATGGTGATTCTGTTTATGTTTGATCTGATTTGATCTTGATTTAAGATTAAGATTTGTGATGAAACTTAGAACTGATTGATCTAAACTAATCACATGACTGAAGATTGAGATTTGTGATGAAGCTTGGAACCGATTGAGCTAAACTAATCACGTAATTGAAGAGGTTAGGTTACTTGATTGATTGGTGCCTAGGTTAATTGAATTCGGTGCTTAAATTGACATATATCTACATGAATGGTGCGATTGCAGATTTGTGTTTATCACTTGTCAATTGAATTACGACGATTGTCTAGTGTGAATTCTTGATCTAATGCTGAGATCTCGGTTAGATCCAAGTTAACCATTCAAATGTGCTTCAAATGTTTGTTGAAAGGTTTATGATTGAATCCACCCAATCTCAGATAGATTTCTGAATTGACTGTTCTTCTAATTGTTATTTCTCTTTAAATCTTGTCACTGTGATCCTTGAACCATCAAAACCCCCCTTTTTCTAACTTTCACTTGATTTGATCAAATTGCATCTACGATCCTTGAAGAGACGATCCGATGTTGTTCACTATACTACAAGTTTAGGTAATAACTTCGGTTAAAATTTTGACTGAGTTCGGCGCTTGTCAAAATTTTGGCGCCGTGTCTAGGGATTAGTAAGTGTATTCTTTTCATTTTAAGTGTTTTTACTAACTTTTACTTTTTATTAACTTTTCTGACATTTTTATCCATTGTCTAGTGTATTTGCTTATTTATTTATTTTTGTGTGATGCATGACTAGGTCCGAGCCTGATAACTTGGTTGACTTTGATCCTGAGATTGATAGAACCTTGCATAGGTTGATTAGAGCTCATAGGCTAAGTGCAAGAACTCGCTTCAATTTGATCTTAATATTGGGAGTGAAATTGAGATCTTGAATAATTAAAACCATGGCTAATAACATGCGAGAATAGAACTCTTAAGGAACTTCTTTGCTCTGATATAACTAACTGGTCTTTGTGTATTCAATACCCGGATCTTGATGCTTGATTTTGAGTTAAAATCGGATTGATACATTTGTTGCCCAAGTTTCACGGTTTTGCGGTGAGGATCCCCATAAGCATCTTAAGGAGTTCCATGTAGTTTGTTCAACCATGAAGCCACATGGGATCTCAGAAGAGCACATCAAGCTGAGGGCATTTCCTTTCTCACTTGCTGATACAGCCAAGGATTGGTTATTTTATCTTTCACCAGGTTCAGTAACAAGTTGGACTGACATGAAGCGGTTGTTCTTAGAGAAATTTTTTCCTGCCTCTAGAGCTGCTGCCATTAGAAAAGATATATGTGGCATAAGACAAATGACAGGAGAGACCTTGCATGAATATTAGGAAAGATTCAAGAAGCTATGCTCAAGCTGTCCCCACCACCAAATCACCGATCAACTCTTAATTCAATATTTCTATGAAGGCTTGCTGCCAAATGACAGAAGCATGGTGGATGCTGCCTCTGGAGGAGCCTTAGTAGACAAGACCCTACAGTGACGAATGATGAGAGATTTGATAGCAAACATGGCAGCCAACACCCAACAATTTGGCACACGAATTATTACCTCAACCAGAGGAGTCAATGAGATTCAATCGTCTCATGTAGACCAACAGAGAATGGAACACAGACTTGATGAATTGACTTCTTTGGTGAGGCAGTTAGCAGTGGGACAACAAGCACCAATGCAGATGGCTGCAACTGTGTGTGGCATTTGCTCTTGGTCATCTCATCCTACTGATGCATGCCCCACACTGTGTGTGGCATTTGCTCTTGTTCATCTCATCCACTCATTTTGCAATCCAGCATGTGTCTACCAATTATAAAGCTCTAACTCATCTGCTTCCTTTGTATCATAGCCCAGAGTAGCAAAATATCATTATTTTGCAACACAGCATGATTACCAGATCTTGGTAATAGCATCTTTGCTCAAAAAGACATATTGCAGGAGTCTAAAGCACATCATTGAGTCTATGCTGAATGTGTATAGAGCTTATGTTGATCAGTCTTCCTTCTGGTGCATTTTCAATTAGAAGCACATTCTTTGCTTCTTCCCTATCAACATTCTTGATTCATACACTATCAGGTCCAGTGCCAGCATGATTACTTCCCTTGTAATCTAGTTTAGTAAACTGAGCAAACTCAACAAAAGTCATCTCAATTTTTGTGTTCTTCACTTTAGTAGAAAATCCATTATTATCCATCTCAAATGTACAGTAAAAAGCTTTGATTAATGTAGGATAAATGTCACTCCTAATTTGTAAAAATTGACTCAGATTATACTCCTCTAATATCTTGTGAAAAGAAAACTCATTTTCTTCAAAGTAATTGAAATCTACAGTCCTAGTCTCATGAATGTCCTTTTTTTTTAAATCATTCTTGTAAAGCATAATGTATTCCTCATGAGAGAAATACCTTTTGAGAAGTTCATTCTCAGTGGCTCCTTCATCATCATTTTCTTCTTCTTCCTCTGTCCTTTTTCTTTTGAGCAATCTTCTTTTTGGGTGTTTCGTTCACCACTTTCTTCTTCTTTTCTTGTCTTTTGGGTGCTGGTCTTGAAGATTTAGCAACCTTTTTGCCCTTGTCTTGTGTCTTCAGTAAGCTCTTGATTGGGAGCTTATCAATTCTTTGAGAAGACTGGGCTTTCTTAGTTATTTTTCTTTTAGGGCGTGTAGGGGTTGTAATTAGTGAAATAGAGTGAGGTGTGAAAGATTGTGTTGAGGAGGAAGACGTGGAGTGAGAGGGAACAAGTGTAGAGGGTTGAGGTTGCTTCACACGAGCCATTTGAGACAATTTCGAGCTCTGCTAGGGTTTGGGTGAGTGATATTTGGATTTGAAAAAGTGAAAGATTTGGAGGGAAGGGTTGTAATGTATAAACCCAGATCATTCAATCGATTACCTAATCGATGTATTAAAGGGTTTTTCATCCTTTACACATGTGCTAATCGATGTACTTAGCATTAGGATTTTAATTTTAAACTAGAGACATCGATGTATTAATCGATGTATATGCTAAGTCAGAGAACCAAGTTCTAAAAACTTGAACTCAATCGATGTGTGAATCGATATATAAGCAATTGCAGCAAACATAAAATCGATGTACAAATCGATGTATAAGAAATGTCAGAAAGTCCTAAATTTTGAAACTATTATTCAATCAATGTTACAATCGATGTATATAATACCCTGTACCTATTTCAGCAAAAATAATCGATTGTGCAATTGATGTATATGATACCCTGTACCAATTTCATCAAACTAATCGATGTTCCAATCGATTGATAATGACTTCCAGAGAGTCATGTTTTCCAATTTTTGCAGTCAATCGATGTTCAACATTGATGTTCTAATCATTTTGAGTCAACAGTACTTGTATCAATCGATTATCTAATCGATGTAAGGACACTTAAAATGAATTTCTAAGTTTGTACGTAGAGTACCTAATCGATGTATCAGCTTTTAGATTAAGCATTTTGTCTAAATAAATCGATTGTGTAATCAATGTACAGGCATCAAACATCAAATTATAATGCATTTAACATTCAAAACATCAAGCATAGGTAGGATCAAGTATTCCTAACTCTCTTCTTATGTAGAAAAAGCTTTCTTTAGCCAATGGTTTAGTAAAAATATCAGCTAATTGCTTAGATGTATCTACATATTCAATGATTATATCTCCACTTTGAATGTGATCCCTTATGAAATGATGTCTTATCTTAATGTGTTTGGTTCTTGAATGCATTATAGGATTCTTAGTGAGATTTACAGCACTAGTATTATCACATTTGATTGGTACTTTCTCTAAGAGAACACCATAATCCATAAGTTGTTGTTTCATCCAAAGAATTTGTGCACAACAACTTCCTGCTGCAATATATTCTGCTTCAGTAGTGGATAAAGTCACACTAGTTTGTTTCTTACTAAACCAAGAAACTAATGAGTTTCCTAGAAGGTAGCAAGTTCCACTAGTACTCTTCCTATCTAACTTGCATCTAGCAAAGTCAGAATCAGAATATCCTACTAAGTTACATGTTGATCCTTTAGCATACCATAATTCCATTTCTTTAGTTCCTAATAAGTATTTCATGATTCTTTTTAAAGTAGATAAGTGTGATTCCTTAGGATCAGATTGATATCTAGCACACACACAAACACTGAACATTATATCAAGTCTACTTGTTGTTAAATAAAGTAAGGAACCAATTATACCTCTGTACTTGGAAACATCTACTGATTTACCTTTCTCATCTTTGTCCAAGTAGCATGATGAACTCATTGGAGTAGCCATTTCCTTTACATTCTCCATTCCAAACTTCTTCAATAGTTCTTTGTAGTATTTAGTTTGGCTTATAAAAGTCTCATTGTCACATTGTTTGATTTGTAGTCCAAGAAAGAATGTAAGCTCTCCCATCATAGACATTTCAAACTCATTTTGCATTAGTTTGGTAAATTCCTTACACAAAGATTCATTAGTAGCACCAAATATAATATCATTAACATAAATTTGAATAAGTAGTATGTTTTGTGCTTTTCTTTTAGTGAATAGTATTGTGTCAACTTTTCCTCTTATAAAACCCTTTTGAAGTAAGAAATTACTTAGCCTTTCATACCAAGCTCTTGGAGCTTGTTTAAGTCCATACAAGGCTTTAGTAAGTTTATACACATGATTAGGAAGTTCATTTATTTCAAAACCAGGGGGTTGACCAACATACACTTCTTCTTGTATATATCTATTTAGGAATTCACTCTTAACATCCATTTGATACAATTTAAAATCCATAATACATGCATAAGCTAACAACATTCTAATAGCTTCTACTCTAGCCACAGGTGCATATGTCTCATCATAGTCAATTCCTTCTTCTTGATTAAAGCCTTTGGCTACTAATCTAGCTTTATTCCTTACTATGATACCATTTTCATCAAGCTTATTCCTAAACACTCATTTTGTACTAATTATTTGTTTATCCTTGGGTTTTGGAACGAGTTTCGAAACTTTATTTCTTTCAAACTGATTAAGTTCTTCTTGCATTGCCATAGTCCAGTTCTCATCAATTATTGCTTCATCTATAGTTTTAGGTTTAACTTGTGATACAAAAGCCATATTATTGCATGCATTTCTTAAGGAATGTCTAGTGGTTATCCCTTTGGATATTTCACCAATTATGTTGTCCAGAGGGTGATTCCTTGCAGTTTTTCAAAGCATTTACACCCAAAGACATGTAAATTTGAAATATTTGGTTTTCTACCTTTATAGAGTTCATATGGAGTCTTTTTCAAAATTGGTCTAATCAAGACTATTCATTAAATAGCAAGCTGTGTTTACAGCATCTGCTCAAAAATATTTTGACATGTTTGAGTCATTCAACATAGTTCTTACTATTTCTTCTAAAGATTTGTTTTTCCTTTCCATAACTCTATTTTGTTGCGGAGTTCTTGAAGCAAAGAAATTATATTGAATTCCCAACTCTTCACAGAAATTATCAAATTCTTCATTTTGAAATTCTCCACCAAGATCACTCCTTATAGAAGTTATTTTCATGTCTTTTTCATTTTGTACAAACTTAGCCATTTTCTTAAAAGCTGTAAAAGCTTCATTCTTATGTGCTAAGAAGAAGGTCCAAGTAAATCTAGAGTAATCATCAACTATAACTAATGCATACAAATTTCCTCCAAAACTTTTAGTCCTAGAGGGTCCAAATAAGTCCATGTACAGTAGTTGTAAAGGTCTTTCAGTTGAAACTATATTCTTAGCCTTAAAAGATACTTTAGTTTGCTTGCCCTTTTGGTATGCATCACATAAACTATCCTTTAAGAATTTAATTTTAGGAAGTCCAATTACCAATTCTTTAGAAATAAGTTTGTTTAGATGATTCATATATATATATCCTATTCTTCTATGCCATAGCCAATTCTCCTCTTCCTGAGATATCAAACAACATACATCACTAGCAGAAATATTCTCTAAATCTATCATGTATATGTTATTCAATCGATTACCTATCAGCTTTGCCTTACTATCATGTTTGTTTTCTATATTGCAACTACTAGAGTTAAAGAATACCTTATAACCTTTATCACATAGTTGACTAATTCTTAGTAGATTGTGCTTGAGCCCTTCCACATATAGTACTCCTTCTATCTTGGTAGTTGTACTTTTTCCAATTGTTTCAACTCCTAAGATCCTTCCTTTGTTGTTATCCCCATAGGTGACACTTCCACCTTGTTTGGGAGTGAAGGATGAGAACTTTGTAATATCTCCAGTCATATATTTGGAGCAGCCACTATCAAGATACCAATTTAAACTTTTGGCTCTCAAACACACCTACAAAACAGATTTAAGCATTTGTCTTAGGTACCCAAATTTTGTTGAGTCCTGTGGTGTTAGTCATAACATATGTTCCTTTGGGAACCCAAATTTGTTTAACACTCATCCTTGAAGAATTTCTGAAATAGCATGTAGAAGTTGTATGTTCTTTTCTTGCACAATAGAAACATTTAACAAAAGGACTAGTAGAAGATTTAGGTGCAACAAAGAGTTTCCTAAAAGCCTTTTCATGCAATGTTGGTTTATATCCTATTCCAGCTTTGTCATACACTCCTTTTTGTTGTCCTAATATGGCATTTAGATTATCTCTTCCCATTGTAAATTTAGATAGAGTGGTTTTCAGTTTTTCTACTTCCTTTTCCAGAATATTACAATTAGAACATGTAGAACTGGATGCATTTAACTTATTGTTCTTTGCTTCTACTTCTTTAATCTTAATTTGAAGAGATGCATAATCACTACATTGTTTAGCAATGACTTTCCTAGATGACATTAATTGCTTAGCAATTTTCAGATATTCATTATGCAATTCATCAAACATATCTTGTAGTTCAACAAAGGTAAGGGGGATGTCATTTACCTCATCTTCATTGTCGCTTTGATGGTTAGTCATGAGGCAAAGATTAGCCTCTTCTTCCTCAAAATCTACAGAGGAATCCATATCATTTTCCTCCCATGCTATGTATGCTCTTTATGGCTTTCTATTCTTCTTGTCCTTGGACTCATGATTGTCATGCTTGTCCTTCTTTTGAAGTTTAGGACACTCATTCTTGTAATGTCCAGGTCTGCCATATTCATAGCACTTCACATTTGATGTTGAACTTTCAGCTTTTAAAGTGTTCTTCTTGGAAAAGAAGTTTGAGGGCCTTTTGTTGAAGGTTTTCTTCTTTTTGAGGAATCTCTTGAACTTTCTAACTAGAAGTCCCATATCCTCTTCAGATTCACCATCTTCTTCAAGTTCTTCATCTCCATCACTGTCAAGGCTTTCTTTGGAGACATGTGCTTTAAGTGATAAGCCTCTTTTCTTTTTCTCCTTCTCTTCATGATCATTCAATCTATACAACTCCATCTCGTGCTCTTTAAGTTTTCCAAATAGTGTAGCAATATTCATGGTTGCTAAGTCCTTTGATTTAGCTACAGCAGTAATCTTTGGTTGTCATTCTCTTGTCAAACATCTCATGATTTTGTTAATTTGTTGTTCATCTGAAATGCTCTTTCCAAGTTCATTCAGTTGATTCACTATATGAGTGAACCTTCTTTGCATATCATTGATGTCTTCTTCATTCTTCATGTGAAAGAGTTCATACTCGTGCATGAGTGAGTTCATTCTTGCTCTCTTTACATCACTAGTTCCTTCATGAGTAATCTGCAGGGTATCCCACATTTGCTTGGCTGTCTTACAATTTGAAGCCCTGAAAAATTCATCATAACTCAAGGCAGAAGTTATAATATTCTTAGCTTTAGCATTATAACCTACTTTCTTTTTATCATCATCATCCCATTCACTTCTTAGTTTTTCTTTCTTGGTGCCATTTGCATCAAGAGTGTGAGAAATGTATGGATCATTCTCAACAGCATCTAATACATTAATGTCACTTGCCTCAAGGAATATTAACATCCTTTCTTTCCAATACATATAGGTAGTGTCATTGAAAGCAAGGGGTCTTGCCAAGGAAGCCCCTTCTCCCAAGATATCATTTGAAGCCATCCTCTTAAGCTGTTAAGTTTTACACAAGAGTGAAAGCTTTGGTACCACTTGTTGGTTGTGGCTTATGAATACTCAAGAAGGGAGGTTGAATTGAGTAATAAAACTTTTCGAGACTTATTCCCCATTTTGCAAAAAACTGATTCTTTTCTTTAACTATGAAAAAGATTTTTTCAACCAACAAACCAAAATGTGTTTTTGCAACATATATTTCAATCAAGACTTGAAACTTAAAAAGAATTATTAACAGTAATGATGATTTCATATATGAATAAGATTATAAACTAATCAAATCATGTAAACATCCCTAACATATTGTTTAATTCATACAATCAACAATAAAGTAAATAAACAGTTAAGGGATAGAGAAAATTATAAACCGAGATTTATCCTAGTTCAGCTACCTCCTCTGGTAACTTACATCCAGTCCCCACACCATTGTGAGTTTTATCCACTATTGAAAAAATCAATATACAAGATTCTTTACACAAGCTTCACTTCTAGGTTCCTTCTACCCAAATGACAACTTTTCAAATCAAAGCAATCTTGCAATTCCCATAAGAGTTCCTTCTATTCTTGCATAGCACCAAGAGTCCCTTCTACTCTTGATTCATCAACGAGAGATCCTTCTCTTTTATCTCTCTTTTACAATATGAAAAGATTGAATCAAATTCTAAGAAAATCAGATACAACAATTTGAAGTTCTACAGAAAAGAATACTCTGTTTCTTTCAATGAAAAGCTCTCATAATATTTTTGTGATTGATCTCAAATTTTCAAATCAATTGTTATTGTGAAAGTGTTTGCCAATGTCCTTATATAGGTATATGACAAAATAGATCCGTTGGACACACTTTACAAGTCAGTTAAGATCAAAACAGATTCATCTGAAAAATTTTGTTATCAGTCAATCAATTAGTACACAGATGTATTAAACAAAATTTTACTTTTATAACATGTGTACATCGATTGCCTAATCGATTGTGTTCTTGGATGTTCTTGATCTTGATTAATACACATATGAGTACATCGATGTTGTTCTTGAAAAACATTTGCATTAGTAGCTCAGAAGATTATACATCGATTACCCAATCGATTGTATAGCTATTTCAAAAATTCTTGCTTCTGTTCTAGCTTATACATAGATGTATCAATCGATGTACAAATGCCAAAATGCATACTGATCAAGTAAGTCCAGAATCAATCGATATATACATAGATGTATAACAAGATTTTTCATTAAGTCCTTTGATCAATTGATGTCTACATAGATGTATAATATTTATACGTAGATGTATAGTGAGGTTTTCATTAAAAGTTAGTTAATTAATTGAAAGTACATCGATGTACACATAGATGTACAGATTTATTAATTAACTTTTTTCATTCTTAATCCATTTTTACTTTTGAAAAACCATTTTTACTTATTTGAAAGAGCTTAATCAAAGAATTAAACAAAACCTTTTCTTTACAAAAAGGTTCCTAATGATCTTTCTTGAATTTCTTCTTCATGATGCTCCTTCTTCAAGTTTTTCTTCATGATCCTTTGCATCCACTTTTCTTGCTCCATAAAATCTCATTGAAAAAGTCAAGCTTGGCAAGTAGTTAGTGAATCAAAGTAATAAGCATGTTAAGTTTAGTCATTAATCAAAACATACTAGGGTCATTTATCCACAAAATTTATGGGTTTCAAGGATTCACACTTTAAATGCCCAAAACAGACGATTGATTGAAAATGATAGTAAAACTCGTATTAATGCTCAACTCAATTTTTCAGATTGATTGACCAACCTCTATAAATGCTCAACAACTTATATTTATAGGCCCGTTGGAGAGATGGTTAGGAGCATTAATGGCAGCTAACTAGCCGTTGCTGCAATTTTTGGACGTAGCCTTTATTCGAATAACATGTGTGTTATTCGAATAAGGCACTAAATAGCACGTTAAGGAAAAGTTCTCTGGAATACGTTATTCGAATAACATTTTCATTACTCGAATAAGTCTTTTAGAATCTGTTTTCTGAAATAAGTGTTATTCGAATAACATGTGTGTTATTTGAAGAAGACAATAGAAAATAGAAGCACCTTTGCACATTTTAAACGTTTATTCAAACAAAGCAGGGCTTTATTTGAATAAAGCCTTGCTAAATGAAATTCTTGGCTTCTCTAACTTGTGTTATTCAAATAAAAGAGTCCTTATTCGAATAAGCCATGTAAAAAAATGTTTTGTCAGCTTTTAATCAATGCCAAGTGATTTCAAATTATCTTAAAGGCTTTTGGGCACTTAAAGTTTGTTTTTTTAGAAACCAAAAACTATTTTGAAACATTTAAAACTAGTGTGCTATTTAGGTTCTTTGAAAAATGAGTTTTGGAGCTTTAGTGTGAATCATATTGTACCTTTACAAAATGATCTAAGTCCTAAAAATTATTCTTGAAAGTCTTGGACTTGATCTTGTAACATCTTCACATTTGTTATCATCAAAATAAAGTCTTTATGGGTCAATGGCCAATTACACAAACGATGGTTGTCCTTACTAGTGGCAATGACCGTTATTTTGTCCTTTTTCCTAAACATATTAGCTTTCTATTTTAAGGTAAGAAGGTTCACTAGAAATCTTCTCAAGGTCTACATTCTCACTGAGTCTTCTCAGTTTGAAGCTTCTTAAGTACTTTCTCATCAATTTTCTCATCTAACCTTCTTAGGCCTGAAGACTTCAACCTTCTCAGATTTAAACTTCACCATCTAGGAGATAAATCTTCATTTTTCTTGATGGTTAAGTTGGTTTGAGCTTCTTCCAATGAAATAAATACTTGTGGGATTTTTGTTTTGCATAATCTTTGCATATTCTCAAGACCTTCTCGTAGTGAACTTTCTCATGTCAAGATTTGATCTTCTCAAGTTGTTTCAAATGACCACAAGGCTTTCTTATACTTTGTTTTAGTCTTGAAAAGCTTAATAACACAGAAAAGACTCCACATAGATTAAGTCTAAATGAATCAAATTATGAGAAGATTCAAATCATATTTTCAATATAGTTGTTATCATCAAAACAAATTATGCATTGATCAGCACTGAAAGGGCTTTGGAGGCTACATTCTCCCCATTTTTTATAACGACAAACTATTTGAAATTTTTTATACGTGAACTTGTGATGTTAGAGTCTTTACCATTTCTGCACTATTGGTGAGAATGTTCAAATTTGCTCCCCCTCAACTTAACAGTTATTTCAAAGGTCAGCAGAAATATTGAACTCAATGTAATTCATGATATTACAAGTAAAGAATAGAGTGTAACTAGGATATGAAACTGAATAATATACTCATTTATTGATTATAAAGCAACTTGTATACAAAATATTTTAAGAGTCTTGAAGGCTCCCCCTAAGTACATGCTAGAGAATTGAAAACAATACAAAATTTTCAATTTCTTCCTAATTCCCCTTTTGTCATAAAAAAATTATGGGGAAACACGCCATCATAGGGCCTAACCTAGAAGGATCCAGGTGAATGACAAAGGTGAGCATTGTTGCCACTAGACGAGCTTGATGTGGCAAAGGTTCGACTAGGGGAGAGGAGGAGATGCCCACTTCGCTGCTACTTCGACTTTGTCTCCAGCTCTAGTGTTGGAGGCATCCTCATCGCCCAGCTATTCACCCGCGACAGAGATGGCCTCCTTATGTTCTCCATCGACAAAAGAGAAAATAAGGAGATAGACATATGGATTACAAAAGACTAATAAGCAAAAACTCAAAATATATGGGCTAAAATTGATATTCACTTGTTATTATAAGTAATTTTACTAGAGCATCCATGCTCCAAAGATTGTACGTAGCATTGTAAACAACGACATCGTTTCTGTACTCCTAAATGGCTTTCGAGCATGGATGCTCACAAAAAGCCAACCGCCAATAGCGAGTCAATTTTCATTGATCGACTTTTTTTTTTACGTTTTTTGAGTTATGGTTAAGAAGAAAATAAATGGTGACTAAAGGGAAAATAAAAGGTGATTCATGTGTAAGAAGTGGCGATTATTGACTTAAGCTCAAATCACCACATAATAAACTTAAATTGCCACTTTTCACTACTTATATGTCACCAGATTATGGGTCACCAAATCATGAATTAATACACATGAAAGCTACTAAATGGTGACCAAGGGGAAAATAAATGGTGATTTATGTGCAAGAAGTGGTGATTAATGGCTTGAGCTTAAATCGCCACATAAGAAACTTAAATCACCATTTTCGACCACTCATAGGTTGCTAGATTATAGGTCACCAGATCATGAATATTACACATGAAAGCTACAAAGTGGTGACCAAGGGAAAATAAATGGTGATCCTTGTGTAAGAAGTGGTGATTAATGGCTTGAGTTTAAATCACCATATAATAAACTTAAGTCATCATTTTCCACCACTCATAGATCACCAGATCATAAAAAAAAAAAAGTAACGTGATAACCAAATAGGCGGTGAACCTGAGATAAATAAATTATTATTTCTGTGTGGAATGTGGTGCTTAATGATTTGAACTTAGTTTATGTCTTTTGAAGACTTACTTGTTAATCAAGTATCAGGTAATCATTTTGGACCGTTAATCAATTTTAGATCAAAATCAATGGCTCTAGATGCTTTGAAAATTTGGAGCATGGATGCTCCCAAAAAAATTTGAGTACGTTAAACTTTTCTTGTAAACAACTGCACAAATATCATGGCGACGTTTACTATACTCCTAAATGGCTTTGGAGTATGGATGCTCACAAAAAGCCAATGCAATAGCTGGTCAATTATTTTTTTTTTTTTTTACTTTTTTTGAGTTATGGTTGAAAAGAAAATAAGTGGTGACCAAGGAGAAAATAAAAGGTGATTCATGTGTACGAAGTGGTGATTTGGCTTGAGCTTAAATCACCACATAATAAACTTAAATCACCATTTTTCACCACTCATTAGGTCATCGGATCATGAGTCACCAAATCTTGAATTAATATACATGAAAGCTACTAAGTGGTGAGTAAGGGGAAAATAAATGGTGATTCCATTATAATAAGTGGTGATTAATGATTTGAGCTTAAATCACACATAAGAAACTTAAATAATCATTTTTCACTACTCATAGGTCACCAGATCATGGACCATCAAATCATGAATTAATACACATAAAAGTTGCTAAGTGGTGACCAAGGGGAAAACAAATGGTGATTTGATTCCTTTGTAAGAAGTGGTGATCAATGACTTGAGCTTAAATCACCACAAAATAAACTTAAATCACCATTTTCCACCACTCATAGATCACCGGTTCATAAAAAAAATTAATTCATGTGATAATCAAATAAGTGATGAACTTAAGATAAATAAATGGTGATTTTTGTGTGGAATGTGGTGATTAATGATTTGAAGTTAGTTGATGCCTTTTGAAAACTTACTTATTGTACAAGTATCAGGTAATCATTTTGGACCATTGATCAATTTCAGATCAAAATCAACGGCTCTAGATATGGTTAGAAAATTTGGAGCATGGATGCTCCCAAAAAAATTGAGTATGTTAAACTTTTCGAAATATCATCGCAGAAGAAGGCTATTATGGACCACTCAAGAAGTATTTCATGGATGAAATATTTTCTTTGTTTATCTAACAGTATTTATATACAAATCTAAGTGTATGTAAATATTACCAGTTAAAATCAATAAATTTCTTGTATGTTCAATTATTCATAAAAAAAGAGAGAGTAGCATGACTAAATTTATGTGTGAATCTGAGTGTTACTAATTGAATTTAATCTTTTAATCTCAAACATTGGTTTATTTTAATAATAAATCAACAACTGATCTGCACTTAGTTCATTCATAGACTACCCCAAAGTGTTCCATATTAGAATTTTCCATCATCAGATTAGCATTTATGATGCACCAAATAATTGTTGGCGCATCCATGTTCCAAACGTTTGAAACCATTGATTTAATGTTATAAAACAGGGAGGGATGAGATTTCTTCAGGGTGAAGTGGTGAGCAGGTGGGAAATAATTAAAAGCAATTTTAGGAAGTGTCTCCCGAAAACATTTATGTGAATATAGGGATGTGTTTGATAGAAATGGAGTGGGGAAAAATAAAAATGTGTATTATTAAAATTCTTCGTTTCACTTAAAGAAAAAGCAGCAAGCCTGTACTCCTTTAAACAAGGTCTGTGACGGTGTCGTTGTTGAAGAGGGCGGTGGAAGACAGTGGTAATGCTCCAGTTATATAGTGCCTTGAGCACTGGCGAAGTCCACGAGGAAAGTCCTATTCAAAAATTACACATTTTCACATTCTCTTCATGTGCCACTATTACTAGATTTGGATCAGGATCTTCTCAATTTTTTCCCTCTCAAGTGGTCAATTGTAGGAGAGAAAAAGATACAAGGTTATGAAATAAATTTCACAAGTTTCAACTAAGTTCTACACTTAACTTTTTTGTGTCTTTCTCTCTCCTACAATTAGAGAAGAAAAAATTAAGAAGATCCTAATCCACTAGATTCACAGCCAGTTTATTTGTTATGCCCTGGAGGCTCGCACACCAATGTTGAGTCTCATCTACATCTTTGTGGCCTAGACCTTGGGGTGCATCGATGGCTTCAAATACCAAAGGGGGTGCTACAAACTCACTCTTCGACAGGTAACAAAGGGTGAAGAATATATTATTTTTGGTGATGTATATTGATTATTTATTATTTGGTTAAAAAAAATAGAATTGGGTCGGTTTATGTTTTGGTGGGGTGAAATGCATAAATGGAAGGTGATGAAATGGGCAAAAGCCCAAATAGTTGTAACAATAAAGAAAGTGAGATGTTTGCAAATGAAGGAAACCAAGACGTGGTCATTATAAGTGATTTTGGGACATGGGCTTGTTCATGAAGCGTACGTGTTGTTTTAAGGGAAATAGGCTATGCTGGAGCATGTGGAATTAAAGAAAACAATGAAAATGGATAGGTGGGTTGGACAATTGTTAAATGGGCCTGAGTCACTAGGGCTTGAGATTATTTAGGGCAATGGACCTGTGGTGGTGTTAGACATGAATCATTGAAAATGGTTCACACTGAAAAAATAAGGCAGTGGTTGAGAAAAAAATGGTGCAACACTTTACAATTGGACGATAAAGGAAGTTGCGGCCGAAAAAATAAAAATAAAAATAAAAGAATTGAAAAATAAAATCACAATGGAAGAAAAAAATAGAACAATATAAGATGCTGAACATAATATCGGTTAATTGTTCAACAGTAGTGTAATTTTTTTTTGTTTGGTCAATACGAGCTTTTCGCAGTAATGTTATTGTTAACTAAATAAGAAGGATGCCAGGCATTAACAATAAGTGCAAATACAGACAAATAACTTCGAAAGGTTTATAACTGTTCAACCCTTTACTTCGAAAGGCCATGCCAAATTGTCATGACTGCTACAACCAACCAACAAAAAAAGTGTTCATAATGGGAAGGAAAAAAAGTTGCAATTATGTAATTAGATGGATGATGTTAACATTGATGCTGGCTGGACATTCTTCTTCAATTCGGAACTCCAAAATATCCCCCTTGGACAGCCTTTGGTCACAAACAAATTTGTACCAGCCTCAACCAGAAAGACATTCATTCTTATTTCTCTTGCTCCACCCTCAATAAGGAAGCATTGTTCCAGTGCTCGGGCAAGCGTTGAATTCACAAAGGTTGTAGGAATATTCTAAGAACAAAAAGGAATGAAGGAAGTAAGTAATTGCAATATAAAATGTAAGCGGAAATATGGTGAAAGGGAAAGAATGTACAACATACTAATGGTTCCATTCCTGAAGCCAGGGCTTTGGTTACCTCCACATCCCATCCAGGGCGATAATGCAATGGATTTGTATCAGGGTAACTAATCTCATTGTTGTCCATGTCTTGAATTGTACATCGAAAATTATCTCCACCCTAAAAAATGAGTGTCATATAATGCGGTGTAGTGATCTTATAAAATGACTTGACAAGTCTTAATCCATCATGCAAATGCGCAGTGTGACCATCATAAAAGGTTTTAAATATTGGACCGCATCACACGCGCATGATGCTGGCATTAAAACAACGTCATGGCGGCCGACAGCAGGCGCGATTGCCGCATTTGACCGCATCAGCCGCGAAGCGACCGCGATTGAGATTTAAAACCTAATATTCCAATGTACCAAGAATGACCTTTCGGGTCTGTCAAGAAGTAAACCATTCCCAAATGTTTTCGATATTTATTAAAGAAGTTGTGGGGGATTGTTGGGTCATCCTTAAAGCAGCATATACAGGAAATTGTTAATAGTTGACTAAAAAAAAATAAGAAGGTGATGTCTAATTCCTAATTAGGGTAGATAAAGGGTAAATACCTCTGTTGGACTTGGATCTATAGGTATTGTGAAGTTTGGAAAGGAGGCATGTTCGGCGTTAGAAGGTTTATGTGGCAGCCTGATAAATGTAAATGGAGTAAATAAGGATAAGATAATTTGTGTTAGTTTAATATACAATTTATTGGGTGGAAAACTGAAAATAGAAAACATGTGGGGGAGAGTTTATGTTATTCCTCAAACAAAATTCAAACATTGTAAAATACTAAAATGAATTCATAAGTGTAAGTGAGTGTCAGGGTTGGGGCATCTATTTTACTTTACCCATTGGTGTGTACAATTTGATAGAGAAGGGGAAATTGCAAAAATATACCTGGTAATACTATATTGAGAGTGGGAAGGGATAGGAATGCAAAGAAAAGAAGGCAGAAATGATAAAAAATAAGATTCGAATCTGAACAAATATGGCAACTATTGTTATGAATGTGTGCTTGGACTGGTTTTAGTGGTGAAGGAAATGAATTTAAAATAATGGTGAAACGATTAAAATGGAGGAAGTAAGGGTCATACCTGGTGCGCATCATAAGCTGTTGGTATTTGTTCCAAGACGATATCGGACAGACGAGCTGAGAAAATTGATGGTCGTGTGGACTGCAACGGTGTGAGGTGGATGGAGGCAGAGGGAGATGGAGGGTACCGGTTATATGGTTTGTTTGGCGGTGGCGTGTTAGGATGGAGAAGACGCGGTGAAATGAAACGGCATAAAAGGAAATGCATTGGCCTAAACGCAGCGTTTCGAACTGTTCTCTTAAAATGAATACTTGATATAATATTATATTTTATGTGTAATATATATATTGTATACATATTATTATTTAAATTGAGTTAATAGAGAAAGGATGAGTGACCTAGGCATGACACTTGCACGGGGTAGGGGCGGGGAGTACCTCTCCGCTCCTGTCCCCGCACTCCAACCCTGTTCCCTTTTCTGTCCCCGTTATTTGTCGTGGGAGGAATTTTTTCCTTATTCTTGTTCCCTGAATTCCCGTGAATATTTGCAGGGAATTTCCCTCTATATTAAAAAAAATAAAAAAAGATAAAATAAATTATTTTAATATTTTTAATTTTAAATAAATATAAAATTTAATTAAAGATGAAATTACAAAAATATATATATTTATTTATATAATAATACATATATATATATATTATAAAAGATATTTTGGTAATTTTTTTCAAGGATCGGGACCACACGGACGGGAGTATGATCCCTGTCCTCGAATGTATTACGGGGAGATTTTTCTCCTCGTCTCCATCCCCGTGGATAGAAAAAACCCCGCATTTGGGGCCCCATTTGAGGCGGTCCCTGCGGGAATCCCCGAATTGCGGGGAGAATTGTCATCCCTAGAGTAATCGTTCATGTAATTATCTTGTGGTCCCATATTGTGTGGTTTTTATTCTCGGAGGATCTGTCCTTAACTGGATCTGTTCCCATATTAAACTTGATACTGGGCCTATTAGGTTTTTATTGGTATATGTCAAATCGAAAGGTCATATTGGGGTTTTTATTATTTCGTATTAAAATGGGAAAATTGGTTAATAAATGTAACATCTCTTTTAATTATTAGCTTTAATGATTGTTATAATAGCTTATTTACATTGGTGTGAGTTACTTATTAATTCTAGTGACTTTTTGAGTTGTTTTGGACATAATGTTATAATATAGGACATGAAAAATAACTTATATTAACTCATAACTTAGCATAAACTGCTTAGATAATAAAAATAAATATGAAAAAGATTATTTCTAGAGCATAAATAATTAGAATGAGTTGTGGTAATTTTTGAAAAATTAAATGAATTAGTCAGGCATTTTTAATAAAACAGAATGAGTGTTTAAAGACTAAATTAAATAGGAAAATAGTTTAGAAAATCATGAGATTTTGTGGAGATGTCAAATAGAGGATAAAAATTATTTTGGAAATAATTACAGGTTTAGACAGATACATATAAGCATATAAGTTTAACTCCTTAAGTTTATCTTAACTTAAAGAATAGTAATAGAGCTTAATGATTGTCATTGGTGAGTATAAATAATTATTAAATGATTACTATAGGAACTAAATGAAGTCTTAGAATTTTCTATGACACTTATGAAAGTTAGAAAACTCATCAATGAAAGATCAAAATATCCTTAAGAGATGAATCTCTTTCACCTTATGAAGACATCACATTAACTTTTAATTTCATCCTTATCTATCCATCAATTTTCCATCGCCTCACTCACAAACACACTTTCTTACTTTTCCTTTCACTCTCACATGACTACTACAATAGAAAAAAGAGAAGAAAGAAAATGAGCATCATCAACAAGGGAATAGAGGAGTAACAAAGGAGAGAAAACATAAACATCATCGTCAAGGGAGCTTATGTAGGGGTTTGTGCTTCCCTAATTTATTCTTTTCTCTTCTTGCTTCATAAATCTTGGATTAGGGAATTGGTTGAAAATTGTTCTTATAAACTATATGTTGGATTGAAGAGATATACTAAATTGTTAATTTCAAGGATACCTATAAGTCTCTATGAATTTTATGGTTGATGACTTAGTTTTATAGGATTGACTTTCATTGTTATACCTCATGGATTTTGGATTGAATACATATGTTGAGGTTTTGATGATATGTTGATTGAAAGAATGAAAAGGAATGAATTACTTTGATGTTAGGTATCAAATCGGAGAATACTATGTCTTAGAGATCATTTGGGTTGAGAAAATGCATTTGATAATCGATTATCTAGATTTGATAATCGATTATAAATTTTCAAAATGCTATGTTCGTGGGTGATAATCGATTATCCAGTTGTGCTCATCGATTACCAACTTACAGAATGTTAATACTGATATGTGATAATTGATTATCCAATGGTGATAATCGATTATCAACTTACAAAATGCTATTGTTGGACAATAATATATAATCGATTATCAAGTTACAAAATAAACGAGTGTGATAATTGATTATCAATCAAGATAATCGATTATTAGTCCTCTATTTTGAGCAAGCAAAGTTCTCTACTACATAGAAACTCAAATAAATACATCTATACTATATGATGTGATAAAATTTGATTAAGTTCATTACGTAAGGTGACTTATGTCTATATATTGTGAACTTGTTATATTTATGAGATGATGATACATTGTGCACTAGATATATTTATGAGATGAAGATATTGTGCACATTATACATCTATGTCATGAGTTATGATGTGCACTTAGGACATCTATGTGATGAGTGGTGATGTACACTTGATGTATTTATAAGATGAAACATGATGTGTACCTTAATTACTTATGAGATGATTTGAGATGCATTATAAAATGATATGCTCCTTTAGTATGTTAAAGTTGAGCTAGTGATATGCTCATTTAGAAAGTTAAAGTTGAGCTAGTAATTGAATGAGAATATAAAGTACATCTTAAGTTCCCAAAGTGAGTGATATTAGACATGATCCTCGTACCTCGAGATGATCCTAGATAATTGGTAGATTGAAGAGGTGATATGCCCTACTACCTGTCATTCTGGTAAATTGAGAAGGCGACATGCCCTCTTAGATTTGATATTGGACATGATTGTTGTACCCAGTAGTGATCCTTAGATGTTATTCCCTTATGAAGGGAAACCTGTTATTTGAATAATTAATTTGACCAATGAAAGATTATGGAAATGATCCTCGTACCTAGGGGTAATCCTAGATCTTATATTGAGTGGTAGATATGATATTAAAAAAAAAGATTCTCATACCTGGGGGAGATCTTAGATCCAATATTAGAAATGATCCTCGTACCTGGGGGTGATCCTAGATTTGGCTAGGGTTACTGATAATCACATATTTTATTCATTAAGAAACCCTTATGTTTAGTTATTTACACTCTTCATGTACTTAATTGACTGAATTTGATTATGTTTTGTAAGTTTGAACTCGAATCGGACTTAATTGATTTTTTTCAGCATTATTCGAGTCTTACACTGTTTCTGTATTTTAGCCATATCTTGAGTTCTAAATGTCTGATAATTATGAATTTTACCTTGTAGGAAAGATAAGAGAGAGCTCTACAACTTTGATGAAGAGCTCAAAGTCAATTTCAGACATCTAGTGGAGCTAATTGGGCATGGAAATCAGAATACGAGATTTGTGACTGGAACCCGAACAGTGTGTAGTAACCAGAACATAATTCGAGTTTGGGTTTATAGAATGGGCTGAAAATTTGTAATCTGAAAGTTAAGACCCATATGTACAACTTTTATGACAAACACAAAACTTGATTCGGGCTCCTTGATGGAGATATTGGGTCTGAAAGTCAAAACAGAGGTGCTGAAACTGGTCCTGAGCAGTCTGTAGTAATTGGGTCATATCTTGGACTGTAGGACGAATTTTTGGGTGCTTCCAGAGCCATTGGAAAGCTTAGACAATTTCCTAGAACTTTCATGAAGACCACTTGGCTCAGAAATGACGAAATCAATGAGTTCAGCAATGAATACTTTCGGAGACAAGGAAGCTCACCTACCAAGTTCACCTACCAAGCTCACCTACCAATCTCACCTACCAAGCTCACCTACTAATTCCACCTACTAATCTCATCTACCCATCTACTACTACTCTGAATCCTCTATAAAAGGAAGCATGTGGAGAGCTCTAAACACAACACACACTTAGTGTTAAAGATAGTTTTTCATAGTTCTTGTATATTTTTCCTTCATTGTAATGGAGAGCTAAGTCACTTCTAGTCAATTCGGGACTCTTGAAGAGATTGTGGCTTGGATTCTTGAGACCTTGGTTATGTAATGTATTTGATTTATATTTGAATTCCTCTTCTCTTCTTCTTCTGTTCTCTTAATCTTGAATGCATGAATGGTGATTCTGTTTATGTTTGATCTGATTTGATCTTGGTTTAAGATTAAGTATTGTGATGAAATTTAGAACTGATTGATCTGAATTAATCACGTATTTGAAGAGGTTAGGTTACTGATTTGTGCCTAGGTTAATTGAATTCGGGGCTTAAATTGACATATATTTACATGAATAGTGCGATTGCAGATTTGTGTTTATCACTTGTCAATTGAATTACGACGATTGTCTAGTATGAATTCTCGGATCGATCGCAGATCTCGGTTAGATCCAAGTTAACCATTCAAATGTATTTCAGGTGTTTGTTGAAAGGTCTATGATTGAATCCACCCAATCTCGGATAGATTTCTGAATTGACTGTTCTTTTAATTGTTATTTCTCTTTAAATCCTGTCACTGCAATCCTTGAACCATCAAAACCCCCCTTTTTCTAACTTTCACTTGATTTGATCAAATTGCATCACGATCCTTGAGGAGACGATCCGGTGTTGTTCACTATACTACAAGTTTAGGTAATAACTTCGGTTATAATTTTGACTGAGTTCGGCGCTCGTCAAAATTTTGGCGCCGTTGCCGGGGAACTCGTAGGTGTAATCTTTTCATTTTGAGTAACCTTACTAATTTTTGTTCTTTCTTACCTATTCTAACAGTTATTTTTCATTTACTAACATTGTTCATACCATACTAACGTTTTTATCTTAGCTTTTGAATTTTTCTGATTTAGGAAAGACGGAAAAGCGGTGATTACGGGTAACTATTGCAATTTTCGAATCGCAACATGCCCGAATGAGTGAAACTTGGTCGGTTGAAGGAAAACAGCCAGTAAACAAGACTCACAGTTAATTGTGAGGTCACCCTGGTTTTTCGAAATTCTATCATTTAGACCACTTTTTCAATTTTTTAATATTTTTTATTACATTTTCTAGTTTCATTTTTATGTAGATTTTGTTACTGTGTTGATTCCATAATTTTAAAAATGTTTAGACATATTAACTAGATTTATTTTTGCATATTTTGAGTGTTGTTTAGTGTAGTTGCGTTTTTGTGTTTTTGTGCTTTAGTTGATGCATGACTAGGTCCAATCCTGATATCTTGCTTGATCTTGATCCTGAGATTGATAGGACCTTGCATAGATTAATTAGATCTCGTGTGATAAATTCCAGAGTTAATTCTGAACCTAATTTTGGGAGTGAACCTGATAACTTAAGTAATCCCGAAATCATGGTGATAACATGCATAATAGAACCCTTAAGGAACTTGCTTTGCTCTCCCGATGTATCTTACCAATCTTTGTGCATTCAATATCCTGATCTTGATGCAGATTTTGAGTTGAAATCTGGTTTGATACACTTGTTGCCAAAGTTTCATGGTCTTGGGGTGAAGATCCTCATAAGCACTGAAAGAGTTCCATGTTGTGTGTTCAACCATGAAGCCACAAGGCATCTCGAGGAACACATCAAGTTAAGGGCATTTCCTTCTCACTTGTCGATGCAACCAAAGATTGGTTGTTTTATCTTTCACCAGGTTCGGTCAGAAGTTGGAATGACATGAAGAGGTTGTTCCTGGAGAGATTCTTCCCTGCCTCGAGAGCTGCTGCAATTAGGAAGGATATATGTGGCATCAGACAGATGTCTGGTGAGACTTTGCATGAATACTAGGAGAGATTCAAGAAGTTGTGTTCGAGCTGCCTCATCACCAAATTAGTGACCAACTCTTGATTCAATACTTTTATGAGGGCTTCTTGCCAAATGATAGAAGCATGATCGATCTTGCCTCTGGAGGAGCCTTAGTAGACAAAACTCCTACCGCCACAAGAGATCTGATAGCAAACATGGCAGCCAATACCCAACAGTTTGGCTCGCGGATCATCACCGCAACCAGAGGAGTTAATGAAATTCAAGCATCTCATATGGACCAACAAAGAATGGAACACGAGACTAGATGAATTGACTTCTTTGGTAAGACAGAGATAGCGGTGGGTCAACAACCACCCATGCGGATGACCGCATCGGTGTGTGGAATTTGTTCTAATTCATCTCATCCCTCGATTCATGCCCTACACTTCGGGAAGATGGTTCCGCTTTTCCGGATCAATGTGTTCTTTGCATGGTGTTTTTCTGGTAGACCCCAATATCGAACAACAACAACAATCTAGATATTATCCATTTTCTAGCACTTATAATCCTGGTTGGCGAGACCATCCCAATTTGAGATATGGGAATCCTAGCCAAAGAACAACAAATTTCCCCACCGGCAGAACAACAACAAATTTCCGGCCAAAGAAGAACAACAATTTAGATACCAAGCTGCAGGTCCAAGCAACAAATACCAACAAATACCCCCTGCATTCGGACAACAAACAATTGCTTCGGCAAATAGCCTATCCAATCCACTCCAGCTGAGCCATCATTGGAAGACCTGATGAAACAAATGGCCACAAATAACATTCAGTTCCAGCAGAACGTCAGTGCCAACATTCAAAATTTACAAACTCAAATCGGGCAGCTGGCAACCACTGTGAGCGAGCTAAAGAGTCAAGGTTCTAGCCAATTGCCTTCACAAACAATTAATAATCCAAGAGGCAACGTAAGTGCAATTACCTTGAGAAGTGGCAAAGAAGTTGATGTTCCAACCTTACAGTAATCAGAAATTGACCAAAAACGGCAGGAAATGGATAATTCAGTCCAGAAATTTGTGCCACTGAAGAAAATTGCAGAGAATTCAGATGTTACCATTCCATTACCTTTTCCAAATAGGATCACACAATCCAAGAGAACAATGCAAGCAGAAATGGAAAAAGAAGTCATGGAGACATTCAGGAAAGTGGAAATCAATATTCCCCTCCTAGATGCAATCAAGCAAATTCCAAAATATGCTAAATTTCTCAAGGAGTTGTGCACTCATAAGAGAAGGTTGAAAGGGGATGAGAAGATCAAGCATGGGAAGAAATGTTTCGCAATGATTTACGCCAAGCATGCCACGTAAATGCAAAGATCCCGGAACTTTCACAATTTCTTGCACAATTGGCAACTCTAGATTTGAGCATGCAATGCTAGATTTGGGTGCTTCGATCAATGTCATGCCCATGTCGGTGTATAAGTGTTTAAACATTGGTACTTTGCAACCCACCGGTATCGTGATTCGGTTGGCAAATAGAGCCACTTTGCTCATCCCTGCGAGTGTCTTTGGAAGATGTGTTAGTTCGGGTGAATGAGTTGATTTTTCCAGCAGATTTCTACATTCGGACATGGAAGATGAGTCTCCAACAAACCATGCTCCATTGATTCTAGGCGGACCATTCCTCAAGACCGCCAAGACCAAGATAGACGTGCATGCTTTGGCACCCTTTCTATGGAGTTTGGCGACGATTTGGTACAATTTAACATTTTTGATGCCATGAAACACCCCCAGAGGAGCATTCATTTTCCATGTTGATATGATTGAGATCTTTGGTTGATGATGTTTATACTTGATTTATATCTTGAATTCCCGATATTGTTGACTATCTTGGTTCTGTTTCTTGTGATACATGTGCCACTTATGATGTTGAACTATGTCTTTGCATGTCTTGAGATTTATTCATTATGAGTAATGATACAAATTTCTTGATGATGCAACAATTGAGAATGAGAGTCAGTACCATCTTGCTGAAATTAATGTTCTTGAGATAGTTGTTTCAGATCACTTGTTACCTTCCATTGTGCAACCTCCATCTTTGGAGTTGAAGACTTTACCAGACCATCTTAAATATGCATATTTGGGAGATGGTGAGACACTTCCGGTGATCATTGCTAAAAACTTACAACCTGATCAAGAAGAAAAATTACTGCAGATTTTGAGGCAGAATAGGCAAGCCATCGGATGGACTCTTGCAGATATTCCTAGTATTAGTCCCTCCACATGCATGCATAAGATTTTATTGGAAGAAGGGATCAAACCAGGTTAGACAGCCCAAAGGAGACTAAATCCCCGATTCTAGATGTGGTGAAGAAGGAAGTTACAAAGCTACTTCAAGTGGCATTATTTATCCCATATCGACGATCAATGGGTGAGCCCGTGCAAGTGGTTCCCAAGAAATGCGGGGTCACGGTGGTTGCGAATCGAACAATGAGCTTGTGCCCACACGAGTTCAAAACAGGTTAGCGAGTTTGTATTGATTATAGGCGGCTCAACCAGCTACCGAGAAAGGATCATTTCCGTTGCCCTTCATTGATCGGATGTTGGAGCGGTTAGGCGGCAAGTCACATTATTGTTTCCTGGATGGATATTCGGGCTATTTTCAGATTCATATAGCCCCAGAAGACCAAGAGAAGACTACTTTCACTTGTCCATTTGGCACATTTGCATACAGGAGGATGCCCTTTGGTCTATGCAATGCTCCGGGCACCTTTCGAGGGTGTATGGTAAGTATCTTTTCTGATTTTTAGAAAATTGCATGGACGTATTTATGGATGATTTTACTTGTCTATGGATCTTCCTTTGATGCATGTTTAGATAGTCTGGCTCAGGTCTTGCATAGATGCATTAAGACTAACCTCGTTCTAAATTTTGAGAAATGTCATTTCATGGTAGAACAAGGTATAGTCTTAGGGCATGTGATATCTTGTGAGGGTATTGAGGTAGATCCTGCAAAAATAGATGTTATTTCATGCCTATCTTACCCCACATGTGTGCGGGAGATTCGTTCTTTCCTTGGTCATGCAGGTTTCTATCGGCGGTTCATAAAGGATTTCAGTAAAATTGCACTTCCGCTATCCAACTTACTGCAAAAAGATGTGGAGTTTCACTTTGACAAGAAGTACCAAGATGCCTTCAATCAATTGAAGCAGGCATTGACCAGTACACCTATCATCCAACCGCCGGATTGGATACTTCCATTTGAGCTGATGTGTGATGCCTCTAATTATGCATTGGGAGCTGTTCTTGCACAAAGGGTCGGTAAAGTATCTCATGTCATTTCCTATGCTTCGAGAACTTTAGATCCTGCACAAATCAACTACACCACAACTGAAAAGGAACTTTTAGCAATTGTTTTTGCTTTAGATAAATTTCGATCATATTTGCTTGGTTCCAGAGTGGTTGTGTTTTCAGATCATGCAGCATTGAAGTTTCTCCTGAAAAAGCCCAATGCCAAGCCCCGGTTGATTAGGTGGATGTTGCTCCTCCAGGAGTTTGATATTGAGATCCGTGACAAGAGTGGAGCGGAGAATTTAGTGGCTGATCACTTGAGTCGAATTGAAAGGGAGGCAGATGTTTTTCCCATCCATGATGTTTTCCCTGATGAGCGACTTTTCAAGCTAAAGGCAACATCCCTTGGTTTGCTGATTTGATTAATTTCTTGGTTGCTAAAGCAATACCTGCACATTTCACTAAGGCTAAGATTGATAAATTGAAAAGTGAGTCAAAGTATTATGTATGGGATGATCCTTACTTATGGAGATTTTGCAGTGACCAAGTAATTAGGAGATGTGTGCCTGATGATGAATTTCATTCCATTCTTAGCTTTTGTCATAAACTTGCATGCGGCGGCCACTTCGGTCCTCAACGGATGCTAGGAAAGTTTTAGACTCGGATTATATTGGCCCACTCTATTTCATGATGCATATATGTTTTGCAAATCTTGTGATCAATGCCGAGAGAACAGGGAATACTTCTCGTAGGAATGAAATGCCCCAAAACCCTTATTATTCTGAGATTTTGATGTTTGGGGTATTGACTTTATGGGTCCTTTTCTGTATCATTTGGTTTTGTTTACATTCTCGCTTGTCGATTATGTATCTAAATGGGTGGAGGCTAAGGCCACTCGGACCGATGATTCTAAAGTTGTTGTGGATTTTATTAGATCACGATTTTCTCGTAGGTTTGGAGTCCCGAGATCCATCATTAGTGATCAAGGTTCACATTTTTGCAATCAAAGCATGGAGGCTTTGATGAAGAAGTATGGAGTCCAACACAAGGTTTCTACACCCTACCACCCCCAAACCAATGGGCAAGCCGAGGTCTCCAAAAGAGAAATTAAGCAAATACTCCAGAAGACAGTTTAACCTAACAGAAAGGACTGGAGCAAGAGGCTTGAGGATGCTTTATGGGCATATCGGACTGCTTATAAGACACCAATCGGGATGTCTCCATATCGGATTATTTTTGAAAAGCACTGCCACCTACCGGTGGAAATTGAGCATCGAGCATTCTGGGCGGTGAAAAGGTGCAACTTGGACCTAGATCAAGCAGGTATGGAGAGGAAGCTGCAGCTGCAGCAATTGGAGGAGATCCGCTTGGAGGCTTATGAAAGTTCCAAACTTTATAAGGAGAAGACCAAAGCCTTCCATGATAAGTTGATTCTGAGGAAAACATTTGAGATTGGTCAAAAAGTTCTCCTCTATAACTCCCGCCTCCGACTCATGCCTGGCAAATTAAGGTCTAGATGGGATGGACCATTTATTGTTACTAATGTTTTTCCTTCTGGTGCTGTTCAGATTAAAAGTGAGGTCACTGCCAAAGCTTTCATCGTAAATGGACACCGCCTCAAACAGTATCATGAACTTCCAGAGAATGCGAGAAGTGGAGGTGATGAACCTTCTCCATCCGCATTATGAATAAAAAAAAAAAAAAAAAAAAAAAAAAAAAAAAAAAAAAAAAAAAAAAAAAAAGAAAAAAAAAAAATGTGTGCCCGACAATGAGGTAGGTAGTGTCGCTCGAAGCATGTAGAGGTCATTTTTTCTTCAATGACAACAAGCTGCGAAAATCTTGCGGTATGGATTTTATTGGCCTACTTTATTAAAGGTCATTACACCTTTTGCAAAAGGCTGCGGAAATTGGTCAAAAGTTCGCTTTGAGATTATCGTCTGCACCTACTCTGGGGACGTAGATATTGAGGATCCTAGGAATGGTACTGCGCTTAAGTTAATGGACAAAGACTCAACCATTCCTGGAAAACCAAGTTCTTGAGTTCTTTGTGTTGCTTAGGTTAAGTGGCGGATACGGTACTCAGTGACTCTTGAGTCGGTTTATTCTTCGATTTCCAAAATAATCCGAACCATTCTTCTCCTTCAAAATGGATGTCATTCTTTCAAACACGAGAAAACATTTTCCTTCTCTTCCTCAAAATGCTCTGAGAAAAATCTACAAAGTTCGATGTGAGAGATTGAGAATGTTAATGCACAAGGGTATGCCAGAAGATGTACGCTGGATAATTGAAGCAAAGGTCCGATTAGCAGGTGAGTCCTCAATTTCATTTGACTCATATATGCCCTCTTGGAAGAAGTTCATATTCTAAAAGGAGAAGAGCAAAAAGGTTACAAGTCCGTCACAAATGTGGACGATGGAACTGTAACAAGCGATGTCGTACTAAGGGGATGGTTTCCGCAAATAGAGAAGATAAAATTTTCTTCATTAAGAATGGATGAGTAAGAGTCATTAGATGATATCTTATTGACTCTTGAGACGCATTCTTGTGGATTGGTGCATTGTGAAATTCTTAAATTGTGGAATCTCTTCAAGGATGAAGAACAACGCTACAGTCTTGGGAATCGACTCTAAAAGACCACATTTTGCCAATTTATAAGAAAATTGGATGGGAAGCTTATCCTCGACTCATAGAAGACGTTTAAAACAAGCTACGGACGTTAAACCAGAGGCAGATGTGAGCCATATCCACAAACAATCTGTACATATCATCTTCTTCTTCTTCATGTCATTTTTCAAAAAAAAAAAAACAAACAAACAAACGAAAAAAAAATGTCTACTTCTTAGGGTTGGCTTTGGTAACACAAACCGTGAATGGGGAAATGCATGCATCCTGATCCAGCCTTCTTAATTGAAAAACAAAGAAGGTAGATTGTATCCCACATGTGAGGCAGCCAGTCGTATTATGGTCACTTGTCCCTTTTGGAAGCCCTATGTTGCGCTGGTCTTGAATGGGTCGAATACTGGTCAACAATGCTTTGGCACAAAGCCGAAAGAGCAGACTACCTCCATCCCAATCTTAAGTAAGTATACACTCATCTTTCATCAAGTTTTTCTAACAATTTCAAAAAAAAAAAAAGGGACGTGATGTCTACTGCACTCATGACGTGCAATATAAAGATACGCCATGGAAACTGTACATACAGGTATGTCATCATTTTCTATTTCTTTTATCTTTGTATCATTTTGTCATATTTTGATTTTTTTTTTGTACAGACGATCCTTTGAACAGGGTCCTTCAGGGGTTTCTAGACTTCTTTACCTTGATGGTTTTCTTGAAGTCAAAAAAAAAAAAAGATTCTGTGTCTCTTAATTTCAACCTTTTCTGACAACAGCCAACCTACCCTTATAGGTGCAATTATTTCCCTTTCCATTCTTTTTCTTATTTAAACACTCCATTTTCTCCATTTTCCTTCACACTCAGAAACACTCAAAGGGAGGAAGAGTATAGAATGGGGCCTTCTATTCGTAACCTCAAAAATGTTTGTGTTTTTTGTGGGTCAAGTTATGGGAAGGGATTAGAGTTTGTCAACGCAGCTAGCACTCTTGGTCGATCACTTGCTGCGAGGAATATTCATCTTGTATATGGGGGAGGTTGTCGTGGGTTAATGGGGGCTGTATCACTTGCTGCCTTTATAAGAGACAGTCAGGTTTTAGGTGTCATTCCTGAAACTTTAGCTCAACAGAACATCAATGGAAAGACAATTGGGGAGGAACTTCAAGTATCATCAATGCATGAACGCATGAAGATAATGCTTGAAAACTCTGATGCATTCATTGCCTTACCAGGTGGTTTTGATACTTTGGAAGAAATTTTTCAAATTGTCTCTTGGGCCGAACTGAACATCCACCATAAACCCATTGGTTTATTGAATGTTAATAATTTCTTTGATCTTTTGTTATTTTTTCTTGACAAAGCTGTGGAACAAAAATTTATCACTCCTTCGAAGACAACTTCTTATCTCTCCTCCACTATTGATGAGCTCATTGATAAATTAGAAGCTTTTGAGTATGTACTGATCGTGTATCACTCGACAGATTGGTCAACAGAAGCGGCGAAGGAAGTAACAAGAAACAAGAGCCCGATCTGAAACTTTCTCTTTAATGGGTTTGATTTAAAAAAAATTGTTGTTGTTTTGTTTAGTATGATATGATTGTCATGGACTTATTAAACCAATTAGTGATGGCGAGTAAGGGAGTAATTTTACTCTTGAGACGCATCTTAATTGGTGGCGAGTAAGGAGTTTTTAGATAGTAATTAATTAGTATTGAATTGTAGAAGTACTAACGTTTTCTTGTTTGATTTCTTTTCGAGGTCGATGCGACGCGGACAAGGTGTGTTTCTTTTACGCTTAGCGTTGATTCACTTCTTATCAGGTTGTGTTGCTCTTTTCTATCTCTTTCTTTCACATTGAGGACAATGTTATATTAAGTGTGGGGGAGAGATTTTAGCATGTTTCTGTTTCTTTTCGTTTGTTAAAAAAAAATTTCAAAAAAAAAATTAAAAAAATAAAAAAAGAGGTTCATTGCATGATTGAATAATTTTTCTCCTTTCTTGAACTGATATGCTTGGTGATGGATGATTGAATTGATGAATTGGGTTTGATGGATGCATACCTTGTGAGATTTTGAGCCTAATGGATGGATTCAACATTTATGCCATTCTCTTCTTTCTTGTGTGATTTTCACTCATATTAATGACCACTCTAGAACTTGCTTTGATTCTTTTTGAGGCTACATTTCACTTGCATGCATGAACATGATTGAGGCCCTCTTTCTTAGCTAGTTTAACCAAATAGCCAACCTTGTTTTCAATATGATATCAAGCACTCTTTTGACCTCTCGAAAATTCTCCGATTCCTGCAAACCTTGTATATTTTCCTTTGCTTAACCCCTTTGAGCTTATTTGACCATTCCTTGTTTCTAGCTCATTATGTGCCTTAAATGAAAAATCGTGTTCTTACTTTACCTTAGGGAATAAAAGAACATTAGCCTAGTTAATGGATGAGTTTTTGAACAAGTGTGGGGGTGTGTGTACAAAATGGTTGTTGAAAAAAAAAAGAAAAAGAAAAGAAAAAGTGAACCATTTTGGACTTCTGCCATCGGGAAGAGAAATGAACCATTTTGACATTTACTACCTTTTTATGAAATATTTTAAAATTGATTTGATTCTCCGAAACAATTAAAATTATTGTGATGACATATGTTTGATTAGATGTACTAGGAATTTATAGAATTCTCACCCCATTGTTTTGATTTTCATGATGATTCTAGCACGTGACTCACCTATAGAGTAAAGAAGCTGATGCCAATGTAGTATATAGTGACTTATTCTTTTTTACCATTGTCATGTATTATATTCATATAATGATTTGTACATGATATATATATATATATATATATATATATATATATATATATATATATATATATATATATACGTGTGTGTGTGTGTGTGTGTGTATAAATCTTTGATATTGAGTATGTACATTTTGAATAATTATAAATATTCTAATGATAATGTGAGATGGTTTATATGGATATATTTCTAATGAATTCTTTGATTTATTTGTTGATGTACTTGTAAATATATAGATATACTGTATGAGTATATGTTAATGATTAATGACTAAAATTGGACTTCTGCCCTCGGGAAGAGAAATGAACTATTTTGACATTTGCTACCTTTTTATGAAATATTTTAAAATTGATTTGATTCTTCGAAGCAATTAAAATTATTGTGATGACATATGTTTGATTAGATATACTAGGAATTCATAGAATTCTCACCCCATTGTTTTGATTTTCATGATGACTCTAGCACGTGACTCACCTATAGAGTAAAGAAGCAGATGTCGATATAGTATATAGTGACTTATTTTTTTTACCATTGTCATGTATTATATTCATACAATGATTTGTACATTATATATATATATATATATATATATCTCTCGTGTGTGTGCGTGTCTTGATACCGATGTAATGGAATGTATATATCATTGAAGCTAGTGTACCTTATTCGAGTATTTTAAGTGTGTATTAGTACTTGGAAGTATTATAAGAAAATTTTATTGTTAGTCATGGCAACCATCACCCAAGAGGGGGGTGAATTGGGTGATTACAAATTTTAATGCAACTTTGAGAAATTAAGAATTTAATTTGAATCACTCAAGTAATAAATGCAGCGGAACATACACAATAAAGATACAATTATTATAGATTACTCAAATACAACTTGGGATATATGATGAATTAAGCAAATAATCTAGACATCAAGTTCATACAATCAAATCACCGAGATGACAAGATATGCAATAGATAAATATACTACACTAAATACTGAAATTAAAGAGTATAGGGAAGAGAGAATCAAACTCAAGAATTTATCCTGGTTCAGCCACCAACCACTTGTGACCTATATCCAGTCCCCAAGCTTAACTTGAGATTTTCTTCACTATCTCCTAGACTTCACGGATGCTAGGAAAACCTTTGTACAATCAAGAGCACTCCTCACACCTTGGGATACCTCACCCTTGTGCTAGAGCCTCCAATTCTTCAAGCTTCACAAGTGCTTGATGACCTTTACAATCAAGAGCACTCACAACACTTTTGGGATACCTCACCCTTTATGTTTGAGTCTCACTACAAGGGATACCTCACCCTCTTACAATGATTTCAAGGTGAATAGAAAGAATAGAAACTCTCACAAGAGTAAATATACAATTTGAAGAACAAAATATGGATGATAGAAGACTCTCTCAAGAGTGGATAATACAAATTGAAGAAAAAGGAATAGAATGATTTTGCAATAAAGAGCTCAAAATATGATTTTGGTGATTCAAGGATCAAATCAAGTGTTCAAGAGGTGTATAAGCTTCATACAATACTTATATATAGAGCCCAAGTGATAAAATAGTCGTTGGTAGTGTTTAGAAATGATTTTTTATGAAAACTAGCCGTTTATAGCCGTTAGAAACGTTTCTGTGTACGTGGTAATCGATTACACACTTCTGGTAATCGATTACATGACTTCTGTCAACGTTGTAATCAATTACAGGACTTGTGTAATCGATTACAGGATTTCTAGTTTTGAAAACTGACTTTAAAAGGTCATAACTACTTCATTTCTTATCCGATTAAAGCAAATGACCAGTCATTGGAAAGATCTTTGAATCTATTTTCAAATGAAACAAGTTTCACAACAAAAATCAAAGTATTTTGAGAGTTATGATCAAAATATTGACCAAAAGTTAGTTTTTCAAAACTTAAACTTGACTATATTTTATAGTTTAAAGCAAATAGTCATAACTACTTCATTTCTTATCCGTTTAAAGTAAATGACAACTCATTGGAAAGATATTTGAGTCTATTTTCATATGAAATAAGTTTCATAACAAAACTCAAAGTATTTCAAAAGTTATGATCAAAATAGTAATCGAATGTCAGTTTTACAAAACACAAACTTGACTATTTGTCAAAGGTTTGAACTACCACCAAGACTAACTTTCCAAAATCAGTTTGTTGGGCATTAAAACATGTAAGAAACACTTTTTAAAGACTTGAAAACATATTTGAGCTCTTTTCTTGTAAAACCTCTATCTTTACATAGGAGAAAACCTAAAAGAAAAATATACCAATTCTAGTCCTTAGGCTTCTTGATGTAATCCAAGCTTCTACAAATTTCTTCTCTTCAAATCTTGTAAATTGCTTGGAACATCTTTATCATTCTCATTCTTCTTGAGTTGAGCATAGTTATGATCTTTTGCTTTCTAGTTGCACCGCTCACTCTTGGTATTTGGACTATCTTATAAAGTATTGTTCACTTAAAACAAGCATAGTTACTCCAAATTCATAACTTAATATCTTAATATGCATGATTCATAAATGTATAACTCTAGTTAGTCTAACATGCATATAAGAATGTTGCATATATCTCATTGCATGATTATTAAGTGAAGTATAACTAAATAAAGTACATAATCATGCATGATCCAATATATCTCTTTAAGCACTTATATGTAACATGATCAATATTCTTTTGTGATGCATTTGTCATCTATAAAGCACATCTATCAAGCATAAGCATCATTCTTTTTGTCTTGTATTTGGCATCATTAAAACTTAACATATTAAACCATTGAGGCAAACCTATTTCCATAATCTCCCTCTTTTTGATGATGACAAATCACCAAAGAAAAATATATTGAAGAATATACATGAATAGATATTCATGTAAGCATATCAAACAATAAGTACAAGAACATATTTTTTTTTACAATTTTCACTCCCCTTATTTGACATCAACAAAAAGGCTTAAGAAGGAAATATAATATTTTCATTCCCTTTATAGAAAAAACTCGTGTTGTCAAAAAGAGTAGGATCATCAAAACCAAAAACTTCTTCAAGTTATTCAAAACATAATTGTCTCCCTTTATTTGATTCTACACATGATTCAAGAATAGAGAGATGAAATAAACATGCTTTCAAGATATAAAAGATTATTCATGTAAAGCTTGTCATATTTTGGTACATCAACATTTAACACATGATAACAATGAGCTTAAGAAATTATGTTTAGCATATAATATTTTGCATATCACATGATAAATAAGTATCACTTGATATCACTTGTTAGGAGTTACAAAATATTCGTGTAAGATCATGGATTTGAGATTTTCAAATGAAAGATCATATAACTTGTCACATATCAAGCATTTCTCAATGAAAGAATTAAAAGATATAAAGTTTAAAAATGTTTACCTTCTTTCATTGATAGAGGGAAAGACAATAAGAGATGATCTTTGTTGACATGTTGATAATATTAACAATAAAATACTTTATGTCAAATAAGGATGTAAGCCAAGAGATATAAGCAACAATTTAAGCATTAGGCTCCCCCTCAAAATATGCATATTATCAAAATATCAAACATAATAATTTAACATAGTTATGCATATGTTCTTAGTCAACAAGGATATGAAAGAAAGATATGTAAGATAAGCTCCCCCTTATTGAAGCACAAGATAGATAAAGAGAAATATGCATGCCAAGACCATATAAGCACATTACGATAAAGAGAATCAAGGCAAATATATATATTCTTAATCCATCAATCACAAACCATCTTAAAACTTCTCCCTCTTTCAAAAAGAATTTTATAATAACACATTACATTTCCAAAAGTATTTTAGAATGGTAGAAGGGTTTTATATTGAAATCACATATTCCTTGAGAGTGAACAAATCCAAGTCAAAGGAACATTTGAAAGTACATCTCCTCTCTTTTTCATTAAACAAGAGCCTTGGAAAGATAAAACACTTTTGCAGAACAAGGCTTATCTTTTGAAGTATTAAGATGGTCTCTATAGAACATTTTAAAAGATTTATTTGGAAACTTTCTTAAATACTCTCTCAAGATTTAATAAAACATTTCAAAACAATGAAGAAAGTACTACATTTATAGCACAAATCGAATGATTTTCAATTTTTCAAGACAATTAGGAGGTGATAACACTTTCAAGGTCTTAAGACAAGTTCAAAGAATTCTCAAGGATATGGAACTTTAAAAGCTTCTTTCAAAGATGATAGGAGATTTTGCCTTAAAAAAAACTTTTTAATTAAATAAGAAATTCTTTTCAAAAAGAGCATGATTCTCATAAGTGTTATATTATTAAAAAGCCATAGATCAAGAGAATCATAGATATCAAACATTCATCATGATAAAATATGTTTTATGTATAGAACTAATGTCATCCACCCCATATGCAATGACAAAACTAGCAATTTAATGTCCAATTAGGCACTTTGTCAATGTTAAGCATACTTCTCATGTAAGGAAAGCATCTAATCATTTAAGATCAATATCAATAAGTATCATATAATCTATAGCATATAGAATACCACAATAGTTTAGGAATAGAGATACTTATTGGGTTAAATAGAAAGTGATGCTCCTTTAGAATGTTCTTCATTTATAGGTCCTTTGAGTTTGTACTTTCTTCCATTGAGTATATCATTTCATTTCACTTGAAGAAAGTCTCCTCATGTTCCTCTTCCTTCAACATTTCTCATATATCCACATATGCTTGACATTTCAATATTTGATGACTATATTTGAAGCACATAGAGACACTTCCAAAGCTAACTCTAAAAGTTCTCTAAAACATAGGTTAGCATCAAATATCATTTAAACTTATTTACAAGCATAATTTAGGTTGATATACAATGTAAAACATGTACCGCATTATCAACCATGCAATGTTAGCTCTTACAAGAATAAAAGAAGAACATATGGACTTGAATCCAAAAGTATAGTTTAAGCATTTTCAAAGCAAGATTCAAGTTTGTCAAGAAAGACATGATTATCATCAAAACATATATAAGCGTTTTGGGGCAAATAATGATCATATAAGGCTTGTAAAAATAACTCTCTACTTCTCCAAATATCATATGATATTCAATTTAAAGCATAGATGAGGATAAGAGATTGATGTCACCAAAAGTGTACTCTTTGAGTTTTTGTAGGTGATTCTAACTTATATGCATCAAGGCTCCTTGAGAATGTTGTGGTTCTCCATGCCATCTTTTTATGTTTTCATTACCTTTGGAGAACTTGGACTATTTTAAATTTTTCTAACCTCAAGTGACGTAGTTGTATTTTACTTCAATGCATGCTTGAGTAACTAGTCACCCTACAACACAATTCAAAGAACTTTATTTGGTATCTACCAATTTTGGATCCATAGAGGTTAGTCATTATACCAAACTCATGAGCAAATAAGCATTAAAAAAATAATAAATGAGTTCACAAGGACAAAAGATATTTCATTTCATTGATCATTAAGCACATACTAAGAGAAAAGGTGAGTAACAAAAGAAATATGGCTTTTTGCGCACTGAAACTCATTTTTAAAGCCTGTGTAATCAATTACAATGTGTGTGTAATCGATTACTAGTCCTCTGGAATCCATGTAATCGATTACATGTTTGGTGTAATCGATTACCAACTTTCTGGGAACCTTGTAATCGATTACAAGGTTGGTGTAGTCGATTACATGAGTTCTGAAAATGTTGTAATCGATTACATAGTATGTGTAATTGATTACAGGCTCTCTGACTTTGCTTGGAATGCTTGGCAGAGCCTCTGTAATCGATTACAAAGGTCTTGTAATCGATTACAAGCTTGTTGAATTCAGTTTTTGCATTTCAAACAGTAAAGGACCAAACTCAAAGTTTTCAAATTAGTTCCAAAACTTCCCAAAACAATTCCAAACATCATGTAAGCATAAAAACTAACCAGTTCTTGATCCAAAACACATGTTTATGCAAAAACTGCAAATTATGCAGAAGATTGTAACTTTATGCAGCAAAAGTTATAATTTTTAGCAAGAGTTAGATTTATGATTTATTCAATATGCCAAGTTCTAAGATGTTTTCATCAAATGTGTTATTTCAAACAATAAGTGAACTTATCTAGCATATTATCACATATAGAGATATATAAAAAATTTAAAGCATAGAAAGCATCCATAGTCATAGAATACCCTATTATCAAGAAATATGCAAGGTAGTGAGTAAAGGGTGTAACAAGAATATAATCATGTGCTATATATAATATTCAAATTTTACCAAGTACACATGATTCAATTAATCACTTAAGGCCTACAAGGAATATACCTCAAATTCATTGAGTTTACAAGTGAATGTGCATAAGAGGTAAAAACTTTTGATATCTTGGCCTTGGTAGTTAAGGAAACTCTTTTCCTTACCCATTGTTTCTCTTTTGGTGTTTTGAACTTTGCAAGTTCTACATTTTGTACTTAAGAAGTTTTGATTGAAGTCATCTTCCTTCTTTGACCAAAACTTCTACCAATGGGCTTTGGAAGCATTCTTCTTGATGATTCCTCTTTCTTTTGACTAATTAGTCCATCCTTTTGAGAAACTTTCTGCATAATTGAGACACTAGGAGGACATTTTGGTACCTACTTCATCTTGGGTCCTTGAATGTTAGTATTAGAACCTTTAAGACTTTTCGGAACCCAAACTAAGTTATTTCTCATATAAGGATTTTTTCTATAATTGCACAAATGAAAAATATGTCCAAGATGACCACAAAAATTGCAAACAATTGAATTTAATGATAACTTAGTCTTTTGAAGATCATTTTTAGAAAACATAAGCCTTTTGTTGTTTTTATATTCTATGTCATTTTTGCCACAGGCCTTACTTGAATTTCCATGTGAAATAACATCAATTTCATTCTTATTAACAATCATGGATTGTAAACAATTAGAATCATTTGCTTTAGCACAATTGGAATATAAGTCCTCAACTTGATTTTCTAAATCAATGCACTTTTCACAAAAAGTTGAGGTTTCACATTTCACAGACATTCCTTCATCAAGAAAAGCATATTCATTTTTCAAAGTTTCAATTTCATTTTCAAAGGAGGAAATGTTTTCTAAACAAGATAAGTTTTTATTTTCTAAATTCAATAAATCATCATATAATTCATCATATGCACATTCTAGCTTATCATAGGAAGGACTATAATATAGTTTAACATTAGGGAATCACCATCTTTCTCATTGTTGTCCATCAAGCATTCAAGAACATCTTCTTTCTCAATTTTGTTTCGCTTTGCCTCTTCTTCAAATTGAGCACCAACATCACCAAGAGGCATTGAGTTCATTTTCTTGCTTTGAACATGATCTTGAGGACATTTTTCAAAGTTGTCTTCCTCTAGAGGTTTTTGCTCTTCTTACTCTCTATATACAACTTTATAAAATAAATCATTGTTAGCAAGATAAATAGCATCAAGAGCATCTCATATATCTTTAACACTAGAGCAACTTTTAATTCTAGCATAAGCATCATCATTCAAACTACTTCTCAACATTTGCATTGCTCTAATGTTCAAGGAAAAACATTTCTTGTCATAAGCATTCACATCTTGTTTTGGTTTAAGAGAAAATCCATCAAGCACAACATCTTACAAATCAAGATCAATAGATTGCATATACAATTTCATCATAACTTTCCAATAAACAAAATGCACATCATCAAAGAATGGTGGTTTATCAATTTCAAAACCTTCCATTTTGGAAAGCTTTTTAATGGTTGCCAACAAACAAGGATCTTTAACTCTAAGCGGTTAAGCTTTCACCAAAGCACGAAGCTCTGATACCACTTGTTAGCCATGGCAACCATCACCCAAGAGGGGGGTGAATTGGGTGATTATAAATTTTAATGCAACTTTGAGAAATTAAGCATTTTGAATTACTCAAGTAATAAATGCAGCGGAACATGCACAACAAAGGTACAATTATTACATATTACTCAAATACAACTTGGGATATATGATGAATTAAGCAAATAATCTAGATATCAAGTTCATAGAATTAAATCACCAAGATGATAAGATATGCAATAGATAAATATACTATACTAAATACTGAAATTAAAGAGTGTAGGGAAGAGAGAATCAAACTCAAGAATTTATCCTGGTTCAACCACCAACCACTTGTGGCCTACATCCAGTCCCCAAGCTCAACTTGAGATTTTTTTCACTATCTCCTAGACTTCACGGGTTCTAGGAAAACCTTTGTACAAACAAGAGCACTCCTCACACCTTGGGATACCTCACCCTTGTGCTAGAGCCTCCAATTCTTCAAGCTTCACAAGTGCTTGATGACCTTTATAATCAAGAGCACTCACAACACCTTTGGGATACCTCACCCTTTGTGTTTGAGTCTCACTACAAGGGATACCTCACCCTCTTACAATGATTTCAAGGTGAATAGAAAAAATAGAAACTCTCACAAGAGTAGATATACAACTTGAAGAACAAAGTATGGATGATAGAAGACTCTCTCAAGAGTGGATAATACAAATTGAAGAACAAAGGAATAGAATGATTTTGCAATAAAGAGCTCAAAATATGATTTTGATGATTCAAGGATCAAATCAAGTAATCAAGGGGTGTATAAGCTTCATACAACACTTATATATAGAGCCCAGGTGATAAAATAGCTGTTGGTAGTATTTAGAAATGATATTTTATGAAAACTAGCTGTTTATAATCGTTAAAAACGTTTCTGTGCATGTGGTAATCGATTACACACTTCTGGTAATCGATTACATGACTTCTGTCAACGTTGTAATCGATTACAGGACTTGTGTAATCGATTACATGATTTCTGATTTCAAAAACTGACTTTAAAAGGTCATAACTACTTCATTTCTTATCCGATTAAAGCAAATGACCAGTCATTGGAAAGATATTTGAGTCTATTTTCAAATGAAATAAGTTTCACAACAAAACTCAAAGTATTTTGGGAGTTATGATCAAAATGTTGACTAAAGGTTAGTTTTTCAAAACTTAAACTTGACTATATTTTATAGTTTAAAGCAAATGGTCATAACTACTTCATTTCTTATCCGTTTAAAGTAAATGACCACTCATTAGAAAGATATTTGAGTCTATTTTCATATGAAATGAGTTTCATAACAAAACTCAAAGTATTTTAAAAGTTATGATCAAAATAGTAACCAAATATCAGTTTTACAAAACACAAACTTGGCTATTTGTCAAAGGTTTGAACTACCACCAAGACTAATTTTTCAAAATCAGTTTGTTGGGCATTAAAACATGTAAGAAACACTTTTTAAAGACTTGAAAACATATTTGAGTTCTTTTCTTGTAAAACCTCTATCTTTACATAGGAGAAAACCTAAAAGGAAAATATACCAATTCTAGTCCTTAGGCTTCTTGATGTAATCCAAGCTTCCACAAATTTCTTCTCTTTAAATCTTGTAAATTGCTTAGAACATCTTTATCATTCTCATTCTTCTTAAGTTGAGCATAGTTGTGATCTTTTGCTTTCTAGTTGCAACGCTCACTCTTGGTACTAGGACTATCTTATAAAGTATTGCTCACTTAAAACCAGCATAGTTAGTCTAAATTCATAACTTAATATCTTAATATGCATGATTCATAAATGTATAACTCTAGTTAGTCTAACATGCATATAAGAATGTTGCATATATCTCATTGCATGATTATTAAGTGAAGTATAACTAAATAAAGTACATAATCATGCATGATCCAATATATCTCTTTTAAGCACATATATGTAACATGATCAATATTCTTTTGTGATGCATTTGTTATCTATAAAGCACATCTATCAAGCATAAGCATCATTTTTTTTTATCTTATATTTGTCATCATCAAAACTTAACATATTAAACCATTAGGACAAACTTATTTCCACATTTATGGTAACTGAGTAGATAAATATTCAAAATTTTACAAAAGAACGAGTATTGTTATCTCTCATAAGGCTCACGTAAGATATAATAATCAGTATAGTTAAATATCATGAAAAAATAAAGTTAGATATGATGTGCCTAAGCCTAAATACTTCAGAAGAATCCGAATATACTAGGAGTCCTACTCTTGGGGCATTACAATAACAACATAAACAATTCAAACCAATAGTTAGAATAAAAATACGGATGAAAAAAAATGAGTTAGGGATAGTGAATATTGTAGTTATAAAAAATAAATGTTAATTGTAAAAAATGAAGTAAAAAAATAATGAATAATGTAGTTATAAATAATAAATTTCTTTAGGAAATGTATCCTTTTAAATTTATTTTTATTGCATTTAATTTGTTAATGTAAATATAGATTTTTGTCACAAATTTATTTGAAGGTTTAAAATGCTTAAAGTCTACAAAACATATAGTAATGACTAATAATGGAAACATGTCTACCTGTTTAAAAACATATAAGAAAAGAAAAATTGTGACTAAAAATATTTGCATTAGGCTGGGTCGGGGCAAATTAATGTCTGCATAAGCATGGCTATAGATTAACAAATTTGTAACCTGACACGTTTTTGACCCGATGTTACACCTACTTATGACCTATAAAGCTGCGGGAAAATGTTGTATGACCAGAAAAATCACCCGAACCCAACTTATCTGGCATCCTACGTGGGTGTGTTTTTTCCTTCTTTTTTTCTTTTCATTTCTCTCTTCTTTCCATGTTAAACCAATCATTGTACCAGCCCAAGGCAGACCCCCCATCTCCTCTACGTGAAACCACCATCACAGAGCACCTAGCAAGAGCATCGCTACCCTCTGCCACCAGCCCAGTCGTGCCCCCATCTCCTCTACTTGAAGCCAGCGTCAGAGTACCCAGTAGGAGCATCGTCACCCTCTGCCACCAGCTCAGCCGTGCCAATTACCTTCCTCCACCACTGTCGCTGCCAACAAAGCAGATTCGCTTATACATTTACCAATTATCGCCAGTCAACCACCAACCTAAGACAGACCCCCGATCTCCTCCATGTGAAACCAACATCACAAAGCATCCAACAGGAGCATCACCACACTCTGCCACTAGCCCAGCCTTGCCAACGACCTTCCTCCATTGCTGCCACTACCAATAAAGCAGGTTCGCTCATACATTTCTTGTAGCCTATGTTTAAGCCATATTCTTTGTATTTTGCATTATATGGTTTGAAAATATGTTGAGATATCATACATTTTGTGGAAGAAGCTAAGAAAAAAAGAAGAAAGTAGCAAGAAAGGCAAACGATGTGGAATAAATGAGAAGGTAATACCCAAATGTCAATTATATTTTATATATCTAAACAAGTATGCATTTGAATGTGTTTTATTATTTAATTTTAATTTATTTTTTCAATAATTTATAGCTGAGTTTTAGTACAACTGAAGCTAAAATGGATCTCGATAAAAACTTGTGTGGATTTGAAAAATTTGTTAGGCTTGGAACACAAGAGAACATCCTTATAGCTCCTTTTAATCCAAATTAAGTGTGTAGAAATGAAGTAATCAAAATTAAGTATTCAATTTTACTTTGAATGAAATTTCTATATTGATTTGCAAGTTGATAATCAAATACAAAGTGCTGACCATAATATCACTTTTTTAGAACTTCTACAGGTATTTATAATATCATTGTCAAAATTTTGTATAAAACTTATACTACTTATTCTTATACACATTTTTTTTGTAAGCACAATACCAATATCAAGGATTGGCTATTGCTTCACAAGATGAATCATCATTACCTAGTGGTGAAATTTCTAAGAAGCTGAACTCAACATGGTTATGCTCAATATGTACCAATTTCTAAGTCTTGTTCAAATATACAATATAAAATTGCATAAAAGACTAGTTGAAAGATCTCCAACTTGTTTTTCATAAATTCAGAAGGCTCATCCTTACTCAACTTTTCTAGAGTATGAATATTACAAGTTCAAAACCACCATTTAGTACAAACTCTCTCACTCTAATATATTCCCACCCCTTCATACAACAAGGAACTTAAGCACAAACAGAATCAACTAATATGATTTTCGTTTCTTTACATAAACAGTTGTATCTTGATTTGTTCTACAATTAGGAACAACTTTGGCTTGATTTGGTGACTTGCTGAAATGTTGGCTAGAGTTGGGACAAACCAGAATAAGATAGGGAATCCTTTCTGCACATGCTTAGCTTCTTCACATGATTGTAATCTCCTCATGGTTTAATCCTTTATGCATTCCTTCCATTTGTTTAATATTTGGTTGCCTTCTTATGATGTGTTCCTGCATATTTGATTATTTGATTTTGACAATGTTATTTTTTTGCATCTTCTCTCTATGCCCACCTTGGATGATATCTGCATTAAAAAATAATCAAACTAACTTGAGATTTGGTAGAACAAACAAATATATAAGTCCTCACAAGGATGAAAACATGCTGAAATTTGGTATAAAAAATCCAAGCTAAGTCCTCATAAGTATATTGGCATGCATTCAAAATCGACCAGCAAGAATGATTGAGATTGTTGTTGGAACAAAGGTATAAGACCCTCCAATTACTTCAGGCAATCGAACTCCAAACAATGTTTGCAACAATGTGTTAATTCCAGTTACAAATAGCAGTGTTTGGAATTCTAGCTACAAGCATGGCTAGCACAACAACAGTTCAATTATATATGTCTTGTTTTGCTGGTGTAATAGCTTTATCTTTTTAATTTTGAAAACTATAAATATTTGCTAATAACAGAGAAGGTTAATCACAAAGTGGGGGGAAGAAAAAGAGAAAGTTTTTGACCAGAGTAATTAAGGAAACAAAGACTAAGGATGACTATATTAATGAAGTTAAACATGAAAATTTTCCATGATCTTACTATATTTGGGTCTGAAAATACAATACTCTCATTTGCTTGTTGCATAACTAAAAAATGACACAAAATAAACATTACTGCTTGTGTTAATCGTTGAATGATTGAATATGTATTAAGTCAATAATTTGAATAAGGATAATAATAGAATTAATAGTCATACAAAACATATATAACTATTTGTATTGAATATTGAATGATTGATTATTTATCAAATCAAAGAGTTGATTGAAGAACTGTATTTTTCTATATCTTTTAGTTGTGTAAATAGCTTTCCTTTCCTTTGTATAAATCCACTTTATGATATAAAATTTCATAAACATGTAACTTGCCAGTAATGGAAAAAAACAAAGACGGGTAGGATATGAAAGAACATGGTAAAAAAAAAAAAAGATATCAAATATCAACTACGACAAAAGATAGAATTTAAACAAATAGCTTGCTATTACCTGATTTAGGGTCAAAATCAAGAAACAAGTAATGTCTTCAATGGGTAAATAGGTTTCCTCTTTTTTTTTTTTACTAGGTAATAGTCTTGTTCATTAGCTTATCAACTTGAAAGTAAGAAAAAATGACCATCTTCAACCAAGTTAATCATTTGTTTAAAGGATTTTCTTGCACAAGTAATACCTATAATACACTTGCAATTGATTGGTGCAGTATTATAGGTACGCCTGACTCATATAGTACACTAATCCAATACAAGTAACTATGATAAGCACTGTCTACTTGTATTATTTATTTTTGTTCTTTTGCCCCCTCTCTGTGTTTCTTATACTGTCATTAAAAGTCAGCATAAAATTATTTTAAAAATTTACGGCCTCTATATTCATAAATGTATTCATGATATATCAAGTTCTACACAACTATAAAACACTTGATTCATAAGTTCTTTTTCTTGTACTCGATTCATAAAACACTTGTTGAAAATTATTCTCCCTATTTTTAAGATTTTAGGGTAACAATTAATCAAATGCTGTTTTGGCGAACAAAAATATTATTTCATGTTTATTCATCAATTGATAATACTAGCATGGGTTAATAAGAATATAAGAGTTGAGAAATAGCAAAATTTGATTCTTCTCACTGAATAGCAAACAATATATAACAACTGAATACCATACAACAAAGTCCAAAAGAAAAAATCAGCTATTTAGCATCAAAATTTGATTCTTTTCACCCATTCAGGAATTTCATCAAACAAGTTTTCTCCAATCAAAGTAAGTATACATGATTGATATTATGAAAGAGGAACAACTATCTAACATCATCACAACAACTATCATAACAACAACTACATAATATGACCATAGTTTACAGTAAAGATCAATAACATACTATCTACTTCCCAAACTGAAAGTTTACACGAAGAACAAAAGAAAAAACTGAGTTACCCCTAGCTGAGTTGATACGAATGGAGTTGGTTGAGGAGATGATGGATCATAATCAGTCCAAAAACCAAATGAGGAGATCAGAGGATCCCAAGGATTGACGCTGGAGATCAACAGAGATTAACAAGGATCGATGGTCCAAGGCCACGAAGAAACACTCTTGTTAAATATGAAGGTGCTGTTGTTTCTTTTAGCTTTGTATTGTGATATTTCAAAAAGTCTCACATTGTTTGGTCTTTAAAGTTTTAAAAAGATTATAAGTTAACTTATGTTTTGGGCTTGTTAGATAAGCTTGTGAGAGGAATGGGTTCACGCGCACAAATTGGACCTCGATTGGGTCAAATCAGTGCAAATCATCCGATTTGCGACATATGAGGTCTCACAAGTTTTTTGCTCCAGGTTTATTTTATTTAATTATTTTGTACTAATTATTAATCTTTTATGAACCTTATCCTAAACAAATAATTTTCCTATTCTGTTTTTTGATTTGGTCCCACGTCCGTAACCTCTCACGTTTCAACGTGAGGTGGACACGTTCCAGTGTGAGGTGGACACGTGCGGCGTGAGACGTCGATATGAGGCAGCCTACATGCCTACGTGGTGACCCACGTTCTTACGTGAGCGACCCGAGGTGGGACACGTTCAAATGTTCAAATGTTTAACGGGATTTATAATCTGTTACACAAAACCTTTTTTAATGCTTTTAAAATTAAAAACGTTCTCAACCCTAATTGAGGCTCTCTCATTCTTCTTTCTCTACTTCTTCTTCCTGAGTTGCACTAAAAAATTACTCTGTTGTTCATTACTCTCGGCTATCACCGGACGAGCCATGAATCTTTGGGAATTCGCGCACCCGTGCGATAAATCCTTGAGGACAGTGTATTCTCACACGCCTCAAGCTACTCTTCTCTTTCTGTTATTCGGAATTGTCACCACGATCGATTTAACAGGTGCAACTGGAAGAGACTCGACCACTAGGCTAAACGATGATCCCTGGTCGATGAACAACAATAGACGACAATGGACGCTAAACAACTGTCTCCAAATCCATTGTTTTTGTTGCTTATCCATATTGAGTGTGTGTTAGAGTGAGAGTGTCATGTCACTGAGAGATAGATAGACGAACAGAGAGAGCGACGAGGGAGGAAGGGAGAGAGGGAAACCAAAAAAATGAAAAATAACGACTCTGGTTAACTCATCGTAAAATGCACGCACGTGAGATGCCAAATAAGTCGGGTTGCAAAAGTCGGGTGACTTTTCTGGTTGTACAACATCACTCTAAAGCTGTGTGTCGAACAACCGACTTTTCTGGTTGTACAGCATCACTTTAGAGCTACGTGTCGGACATGTGTCTGATACGGATATATGAAAATATGTATATGATATATATGTTTTAAGTGTGTGAATGTGTTTAATTTTAAAAATTAATTTTTTTGTTCAGACACGATACAAACACAATTCGAATACACTTGGCTATGACGTGAACACAACCATGACACGGCATAGACACAACTTATTAATATTTAAAAAATAATAATTTTTATGTAACTTTGTAACTCATATGCCCAATTACATCGAGTTATCATCACCCAAACACTTATTTTCAGGAAAAACATGTTCCTCAATATGATGTATATCATTTTACCGTTTACGGTTTACATGAAATAAATTGAAATTAATTTTTAAATTTTTTATCTAGTTAATTTTTTTTAGATGCACATATATTTGTATATGTTTAATTCTATTAAAAAAATTAATTTAAAAATTTTTAAAAAATATTAATAAAAATTATTATTCATATTTTTTAAAAAAAGTTACTAAGTAAGAATTAAAAAATATTAATACATATAATATATATTAAAATATTATAAATTTTTAAATTTATAAAAATAATATTAATAACTTATAATTTTTTTAAAATTTTATAATTACATATATACATAATTTAAATTATTTAATTTATTTTAATATTAATTTATATATATATATATATCTGTATTTTATTATTTTTTAAATTTAATGTATTTCTATGTCTATATTCGTATTCTATCTCATTTATATTGGTATCTATATTTCATAACTTATGACGAAGAGGGAAATGTCCACGAAGCGTCCGAGCTGAATGGGCCATGTGGCTCCGGCTTATCAACTCTGTATAAAAACAGGTGTACAATTATTGTGTTAAAAAAATTATTTATTTTTGCCATTTTAAGTGAGTAGGCAACAGTAAATAGTATTTTTGTTATTTTAAGTGCGCGTACAAAAAAAAAAAATTTACTTTCAACAAAGGTAATATTAGCAACTAAACTGACCAAAATCGGGTTGGGGGGTTCGAATTTATTCAACGGGACACTTGGATGCCTCTTGTTCTGCCTTGGAAGTGTCACCTGGTGGGACAACTATTCTTATTTGCTGTGTCCAGTGAATGGTGGATCATCCTCCAAATGTATTGTTGGGATTCAACTAAATGTTGGCTCCATCGGGTTGTGCATCGTTTAGCAGGCAAATCTATTGACCAGGCGATTTTGTGTCATGTCTTGCGCAGCCTTCCAGCAAGATCAATAATATCATTGCACTGGAAGTCATGTCATGCAGTCGGTGCAGCCAGGCAGTACCCACAACATTCACGTGACTTGGTTAGCAAAGAGTGCAAATACAGATTTCTGAGCCATCGAATTTGAAACCTGAATCACTGTTTGGCAGGGAGTCCATTTTGTTAACAATAGGGGTGTTCTTGAGGCAAAAGTAATTATTCGATCTAAATACGGTAAGGATTATCAGTTTAGTTAGTTTAGTAGTTTAGTTAGATTAAATTTTTAATAATTAAATTAATTTAATTTAAATTAATTTTAATTAATTTAAATTGAATTAAAGTAATTTAATTTTTAATTAATATATAATAAAAATATAATTTAAATGAGAATAATATACGATAATAATAATATAATTAAAATTTCAAATTTTAAGTTATTCATAAATTCATACAAATAAATAAAAATACGTAAAATGAGGAGGAGAGAAACTAACAGCTTGTAGATAAGGGCAACTCCAAATGTACATAGATAATCGTAGAAAACATAGGGACTCCATCATATTCCCTATTGAGGGACATAGTCAAACGTCCCACATAAACCACAGACTCTCTATCAGCTTGTAGACGCCAGGCTTTGGAACTCCCGTGAAACTCCAGTTTCATGAACCTCAGAAAACTCGGTAGTATCATAACAATCAAATCAATCCAAACGATAAGGATGATCTAGAGGCTCGCCCTCTTCACATTGATCACTTGGATGCTGTTCCTTCTCGTACTGACAATGAGGAGGTTGCTCTTCTTCGCTTTGCTCACAATCTTTACCGAACATAAATAATAATACAGAAATGTATACATAGAGGTGAGATAATCTACGTCATTACCAGCATGGCAGTATAGAAAATGACAGTACATACAGATATAACATTCAATATGTCAAATCATATTATCATATCATGGATCAGGATCCTCTCAATTTTTTTCTCTCTCAAGTGGTCAATTATTGAGAGAAAATACAAAAAAAAGTGATCAACCTAATCAAACTTATGAAATTTCTTTTATAACCTTGTGTCTTTCTCTCTCCTACAATTGACCACTTGAAAGGGAATAAAAATTGAGAGGATCATGATCCATCATATCATACATAATATCTCTGACCAAATATAAATATCACATCATGATGCAAACCGCATATGCAGATGTACACAGACTCGTTCCTACTCCATGGAGCTAATCATAAACGTCATAGAGAATGATCTAATAGATTTGTTCGTAGCTCCGGCTGCCCCAGCCAAGTACTACACAGTCTAAACGTCATGTATAAGAGGCATTGTACCAGACAGTCTACGCTAGATCGTGATTAAGGATAGTGATTTGTCAAGATCACTAGTGTGTTGCTTGTTACCACGGCTCAAAGGAGCTACCAATTGTCTACATGTAGAATTCTCTGCACACCAATGCCTCCAAGTTCATTCAATGAACAACACTACGCCTATTGCACCCACACTACGGTGTAATTCATCTCTTTGGCACTTGTCAATATCAACCAAATTGACACATTTCTCTATGCATGGTGCATGAGCCAAAATACACAAATCACAATACTATGATTTCTCACAACCACACGCCATCACTTAGTAGTACTACTTTTCAACATAACCGAGTCCATCACTTTAACCCGACAGCAAACTGCTACTATTCTCAATCGCGTAAATATTTTATCGCGTTTTCATAATCACACAACCTTTTTCTAACGTTTTTAAATCGCGTAAATATTTTTTGACGTTTTTGCAATCGCGTAGGGTTTTTAAATTATTTTCTCAATCGCGTAACATTTTTAAATTATTTTCTCAATCGCATAGTTTAAAAATCATTATTTTAAATACGCGTAAGGATTTTCTAACATTTTTCAACTACGTAAAATATTTATTTACTTTCTAAATTAAATTTTGAAACTTTCTCCATTATATATTTATTTTTAACTTTATTTACAGCATTTCTTCTTGAAAATCATTTAAGTAGTATTTTCTACTATTTTCCTTTGAAAACTCTCCTTCTTGGATTTAACCAATATTTATAGCTTAAAATTTGCTAACGCGCTTCAAAACCCAAAGGGTGAGCTATACGTTAGTACTTTTCAAGTATTTATTTCATTTCTCATCCTTACTTAATTCCTCTAATTAAACACTAAAATAAATTCATTCATTTTATTCTCCAAAATTCATTAAATTGAATTCTCTTTAATTTACATAATTCTATGCTTAGGAAATAATTTTGAATTAAAAACATCATAAGTAGGCATATTGGCCAAAAATCATTCTATGCTTTATAAATCATATTTACTTATTTCCCATCATCTAATCTCTTATAAAAATTCTTATTCCAATTTATTATTGTTAAATCAACTTAATCCATGATTAGAAAATAATTTAGGACATCTTGGTCCTCTTGGTGGTGGTGTAGGCTGTGAGCCTCATGGGTTCTTTGAAACCCTCATGCAATTCTTCATCATGTTATTCACATCCTATTACATATAATAACTATCATGCCTTCATAAACACATATTAAAACATATATCAAAGTTATAGACATGCTTGCATAAAAAATCATCACAAATAGGAAAAACTCTAAACAATCATGTGAATGAATCCTTATGGATTCTTCACCACAAACAAATCCATTTTCTCACCACCAATACATGGTTGATGTGATTAAATCTCCTTCTTACCTCTAAGGAAGACAAAATCCTTCTTGGATGCTTTCCTAGTGATTTTCGTAAACCTCCAAGAAAAACCCTATCAAACTTAAACAATTTACAAAGTCATAAACTATGGTTGAAAAAGAAAAACCATGGATCAATCATGGCTTAGAACTCCAAGAATCAATTTAGAAACAAGAAACAAGGATTTTTACCTTGTACAAAAGAAACTTCAAACTTGTTTTCCAAGCACAAGATGGATGATTTTGAAGAAACTTACAACATGAAAGATGTTTAGAATGATGTTTAGGTTTAAGAAGTGATTTTTGATAAAATTATAGAAGAGTAGAAGTATGGATTTAGTGTGGAGGCCGTGAGATGCTCAAGAGAGAAAAAGAGAGAATTTTGGTGAAAGTTGCTCTAGGAAATGGATGAAGATGGAATGAACTAACAAAGTGTCATCCTTAGCTCCTCCTAAAGCCCTTTGGCCGTGGAGCTCCGAAAGGAGGTGGCCACTTTTTTTGACCACTCAAGACCTCCTAATGACCTTAGATGAAATCAATGGTTGATCTTCAAAGCCTTTGCCTGCAAGCTTGTTTCTTATAGGCTTAGATACTTGAGTCATTTAGTTCTTGAAGCTTCTTGCAAGTGCCGTGACCGAATTGCTCAATGGAAGAGCAAACCAAGTTTTCGTTAATTTGGTTTCCTAGTTATGCTTAAGCCATTCTAGTTAGATTCCCTAGTTACTTGGCTAACCATCTAGTTACTTAGGAATGACTCCTCCATTTCTTGAATATGCTAAAACCTTCTTGTAACTAAGGCTCTAATGGGTAGCAAACTAGGTTTGTTCCATTTAGTTACTACTTAAGCTTTTTAGATTAACTTAGTTAAGTTTAGGCTAACTTAGTTAGGTTTTCTAGTTATTAAACTAACTAGTCCAACCCTTAATATTGACCACTTTCTATTGGTTTAGAAAATCAAGCCACCATCGTTGACCAATTTCTATTGGTTCACCGAATTGTAAGTCATAAAGACTTTTTCGGTTCCTATTGTCCACTAGACAGAAGCTACTGCTTTTAAGTCAGTAGGTACTATCCAACAGATAATAAACTAATATTAAAATATAAAATATTTTTATTTCGCAGATAAATTTTAAAAAGTTAAAGATTGATACTCGTATCACTCGGAATTTGGTTTAGTAAGATCCCCCAACTCCAAATAATCAGATAAAGATTTTCCTCGGCCCAAAAATTATTTTTTTCTTGACTCAGAGTAAATCACACACAAAGATCAAATATAGTCATGGAACAGTCAAAATAAATTTACAGCATACAAAAAACACAAAATAGTACAATTTAGACATTACTGTAAATTATCAAATTTTGGGGTGTTACAATAAGCAACCGCCTATACAATTGCCATGCATATGCCTTATGCTCATGCCAATACAATATCCTAAAAACGTATTTATGAAATATAAATTAATAATGTCATGATATGTCATGAGTTTTGTCGGTTTCCAGGAACCTAGTTCCATGTGTTTCTCCGGGTAGTAAGGGAATGTCTCTTCTCAACTATGCGGTGATAGGGAAAGAATGTCCATCCTCACACTATCAACAGTATAGGATCACCCCCGATAGTGAGGGAATGTCCCCCCTCATCTACCTTCCATTTAGGATAACATCTAGTAAAGAGGGAGGGAATGACCCTCCTCACCTCAACTACTAGAATAATGAGGGAGGGAAAGATCGTCCTCAGCTCATCACTATAATAGGGAGGGCATGTTACCTCCTTATACTATCATATATTATCACCAAATGTGAGGATCACATCCTTCAACAATCACAAGCATGAAAAATAATGACTAATTACCACAACAATTAGCATGTCAACCAATATAGTTCACCTCATCATATCTTCATTGAATATCCCTATTAGAGTCTCATCACTCATTATGAAGCATACATAAGGGATCTACACAAGTAAGGAACTTCATTTTAACAAAACAAAGGTCCTAACAAAATTTAGACCTAGCGCCTAGGCACCTCTACCTGGCACTTAGGCACCCTGTGTGCGTGTCTTCAACAAAATTTTCTGGGCATTGGACGTGTAGGCGCCAGTGCACCAGAAAGTCCTCCCCTGTCACGTTGATCATTGGGCACCTAGGCTCCAATTGGCCAGAAAAAGGTTTCTCCTATTTCATCAATTCCAAACCAGATTTCAACCCTTCCAACATAAGTTTTAGGTGATTTCTAACATCAACCATGATCCTCAATTAAGATATAACCCTCAAACACCTTACTCAACACACTAACATGATGAAAAAAATGAATCAAAAGCTCCACCTTCAAACCTATTTTTCTAACTCAAGATTCATGGAAGGACAAAGACATAAACATGTTCTAACTCATAACTATGATCAAACAAAACCACAAACACCATATACTAAGCTAAGAAAAGAAAGAACCAACCAAGGAAAACTCATAACCCACCGAAACCCATTTTCTCATCAAGCAACTTCATGAAGCAAAATAAAGAAAATGAAGGAAAAAAGTCATGAAACAAGGTCCCCTTAGCTCTAGTGTCTAAGAAAATTGAGCTCAAGATTTCCTCTTCACCTTTTCCTTTTTCTTCTTCCTCCTTTCCTCCTTCGTTTTTTGCTTCCTCTCCTTATCCTCTATTTTCTCTCTTTTCTTTTCTCTTTTATTTTTTTGCTAGAAAACGTAGAAAGTGGGTGAGAATGAGAGAAATATCTCATGCCAAAGTGAAAGAAAGTGGTGAAACTGTGAGTCACCAAAATGGCCAAGATATTTTGCTGAAACTTTCGATCTGTTAAGAACACTTAGAATTTTTTAAATCAAGTTTTCTAACTTCTATAGGTATTAATGAAAATCATAGGATTCATCTTAATCCTAGTTTTATTATTTCCATAATTTCCCAAATATATAACTCACCAATTTGGTTTTAAAATACTCACACAATGTGCTTAAAAATACTAAACGAATTTAGTTAGTTCTCAAAATTTAACTACACTATATTCTACTTATGTATGACCTAGAAACAAATTCTCCATATTTATTTCTATTAACTAACCAGTTTTTGTCATTTCTTGATATAATAATAGTTATTTTTCACATATAGTGTTACAACAAAGTGACTAAACCAACTTAAAAGACGATAAAATGAAGTAGGCATGTTAAGCAAGTATTATGCTATCTCTGTAACATATACAAGTCTAACATGTTATTGAGGGTGTTACAAAGATAATACCATTGATTGTCAATCTTTTTCATTTGCAGTTTTGTCAAGGTATGGTGATCAATGGACTCTGGTCCTTTGGACCTAGTGTCCTTTACTTCTCTAGCCAAAGAAACATGGAAGGACTGAAGTATTTTGGTGGTGAGCATGGCATATAGCAGCAGATAGTTTTTCTTTATGGCCTTCAACATATGCTGGATGACATAATAGCCCCAATTTATCAATTTCCCATAGATCAAAGCCCACAAGGTGAGCACATCGTTATTCCGTACTTGGGAGTAATTTCCTGCCCTAGCTATCAAGGCCCGAACCAAAATGTAGTGGAGCATACAATTTTCTATTGTTAAGTTAGTAGCCATTATCCTTTTACTAGGCCTGTATCAGTTCTCAGCAGAGAATTTAAAGCAGTCTGATATTCATAATAATCAGCCCATACATTAGCAAAGCTAAAGAAATTTACACCTATAAGACCTAAGCTGGTTATCTTAGTCCAACCTTCATGTGTGATAACTATCATTACTGTCTTTACTTCAGTTATTAAGGTAGCATTCTCATAGCATAAAATTGCATAAAACATGCAAACTAAATTCGAGTAAATATCTATTCTAATGCTCAGAAAATCAATCAATCTCATGAGCTCTAATAACCTAAAACATTGTAGTGGTTTTTGTGAGCAAAATATGGTAGTGAGATACCTAGGTTGAATGATTTTTCAGATTTGAAACTTTGTCCAGAAGTTTTCTACAAGCCTTGCATTACTGAAGTGGTGAGAAACATCCAAACCAGGAATTTGAGCCTGAGGAGCTTGGGGTGCCTTCCCTGCAACAGCCCCTATACATTGCCTCTTGTCCCTTTGAGATGATTTAGCCATTCAAGTGAAAAACTATGAAAAAATGGAAGGAAGGTGAAGGGAAAGGTGTTTAGGAGTGTTTGGTGTAGGAAAAAGGAAGAAAAATATGAAGATTTGTAGGAAAAATTGAAGGTTAGGGTATGTGTTATAGAGAGAGAGGGGGACGTACGGTGGAGGTTGGATTTTTGGGTGATTTTGAGGGTTTTGATGTGGAATAGCTTAGGGTTTTTGTAGAGAAATGGTTTTGGAGTGATTTGGTGGTGTAATTTTTGGATTTGATGAAGAGAAGTGAGAGAAATTGAGAGATTTGAGAAGTGGAGTGCGTGAGGGTAGAGAGAAAGCTAAAGGTTTGCTTAAAATGGCTGAGACCAATGTCTAGGGCCTTTTAAAAGCCCATGATAATCGATTACCATGAGGTTGTAATCGATTACCAGCGTTCTGGATGGTTGGTAATTGATTACGAAGGGTGGTAATAGATTACCAGCCTGTATGGGAGGCTTCTGGGCACTTGGTAATTGATTACCAGGTGTGGTAATTGATTACCAGGTGTGGTAATCGGTTACCAATCTTCCAAAAACATATTTTTCACTTCATTATGCAAAATACCAATCTTCAAATACCTCAAAACAATTGTTAAAGGCCTAGCAAACCACTTTTTCTTCTTGTAAATTCTTGTTTGGACCCAAACTCCATTTTTCTTGTATTTTCACTAACTTTTTCAAGACTCTTATACCAAGTGATCCACATCATTCTTCCAAAACTCAAACTTTAGCACTTTAACATAATCATGTGCAAACAATTTGTTATGCAAATTGGAGGACTTAGTCATGATGGAGGCACCTGCAAAACAAAATTAGGGGAGCCTCTGACACTGAAGTCAGTATTGGATTCAAAGGATAACCAAAGCAATAATTATACAAATAATTATGTAGCAAGAGTATTTATCCAATTTAAATGCATGATTGATCTAAAATTCCTAGTTCTCTTTTAATGTAAAAGAAGGCTTCTTTTGACAAATGTTTGGTAAAGATATCAACTAGTTGTTTACTTGTTTAAACAAATTCTAGTATACAATCTCCTTTTTGCATATGATCTCTTATGAAGTAGTGCATAATTTCAATGTGCTTAGTCTTAGAGTGCAAGATGAGATTCTTAGACAAATTGATTGCATTAATGTTATCATACCTTATAGGGATGTGATCAAGCTGAAGTCTATAGTCTAGAAGTTGTTGCTTCATCCAAAGGATTTGAGCATAATAACTTCCAGCTGCAACATATTCAACCTCAATAGTAGACAATGTCATATTATTTTATTTCTTGTTATGCCAAGAAACTAAAGAGCTTTCAAGCAAGTGACATGTCCTACTAGTATTTTTCCTATCTAATTTGCATCTAGCAAAATCAGAATCAGAATAATCAATAAGACTATAAGAGGCATCTTTGGGGTACCACAATCCTATTTGTGAAGTGCCAACAAGATATTTCATTATTCTTTTTACTGCATTTAAGTGTGATTTTCTAGGATTAGCTTGATATCTAGCGCACATACATACACTAAATGTAATATCTGGCTTATTAGCAATAAGATAAAGGAGTGAGTCAATCATGTCTCTATACTTTGAGATTTCTATAGGTTTACCTCCTTCATCCTTGTCTAAATAATAAGAAGTGGCCATTAGTATGTCCATATGCTTAGAATTATCCATTCCAAATTTCCTGAGAAGCTCCTTGCAATACTTGGATTGATTTATGTAAGTTTCATTCCTTGTTTGCTTGATTTAGAGTCCAAGGAAGAAGTTGAACTCGCCTATCATTGACATCTCAAATTCACTTTGCATAATGTTAGCAAACTCCTTACAAAGAGACTCATTAGTAGTACAAAAAATTATTTCATCAATATATATTTGCACAAGGAGAATATCATGCACTTTATTCTTAATGAAAAGAATAGTATCAACCTTTCCTCTTGTAAAGCCTTTATCCAAAAGGAACTTGCTCAACCTTTTATACCAAGCTCTAAAAACTTATTTTAAGTCATACAAAGCCTTTTTCAATTTAAAAACATAGTTGGATAACTCATAATCTTCAAAACCAGGAGGTTGTTCCACATATACCTCTTCTTGTATAAAGCCATTTACAAAAGCACTTTTAACATCCATTTGATATAATTTGAAATCCATGATACATGTATATGCAAGTAGCATTCTAATGGCCTCTGATAATCACATATTTTATTCATTAAGAAACCCTTATGTTTAGTCATTTACACTCTCCATATTCTTAATTGATTGAGTTTGGTATGATTTTGTGAGTTTGAGCTCAAATTGGTCCTAATTGAATATTTTCAGCATTATTGAGATTTTACACTGTTTCTGTATTTTGGTCATAACTTGAGTTCCTGATATCTGAAAATCATGAATTTTATCTTGTAGGAAAGCTAAGAGGAAGCTCTACAACTTTGATGAAGAGCTCAAAGTCCGATTCAGATGTCTAAGGGACCTAAGTTTACATGGAAGTCAGAATACGGGTTCTGTCAGTAGAATTCGAACAGTGTGCACTCATAAAATCATATCTCAAGATGTAATAATGGAGATGGGCTGAAATTTGGACAGTGGATATTCAAGATCCAAATAAACAACTTTCATGAAGAACACATTTTTAGAAAAAGAAGTCTAGTAGGTCATTTTGAGCTTGCAAGTCGGAACAGAGGTGCTGAAGTTGGGTTTGAGCAACCTACGGTATTTGGGACATATCTTGGGCTTAAGGAAGCCAAATTGGACGAACCAGCTATCCATTTTATAGCCAAGAGAAGGATCTACAACTTTCATGAAGAACACTTTTCGTGGTTCTGAAGTATATTGGGTCGTTTTTGGCTTCCAAGTCAGACATGAAATTTTCGTCCTCAACCACCCACTCATCCATCCACTAATCCACTCATCCATCCACTAATCCACTCATCCACTCATCCACTAACTCACCCATTCATCCACTCATACACTAATCCAACCACTTAACCACTCCACCCACTCATCCACTAATCCATCCACTCATCCATCCACTCACCCATTCATGTCCATAATTTCCCACTCACCAAAAGTCCTTTGGCATTTTTCACTAATTCAACCACTCAACCATTCCACTCACTCATCCACTAAACCAATCCACTAAACCAACCCACTAATCCATCCACTCAAACACTCCACTCACTCACCCACTCATCCACCCACTTCCCTTTGTCATTTTGTTACCTTAGACTTCTATAAAAGACACCATTTATCATGAACAAGATGTAACTCTCTTTCATTTTCTCTCTTAGTTTCTTGTTTCTTCATAGTTTCTTCTTGTTTCTTCATAGTTTTTCTTGTGATTTCTTTCTAGCTATGTGTAACTAAACCTCCCTTGGTTAAGGGGGTGATGAAACCGCTAGTATTAATGTTGTAAACTTTGCATATTTGATTATTTCAACACGCTTATGTTTTTATTCATATATTTCTTCTATTATTGGTATGAAGGTTTTTGTACTTGTTCCTACTTTCAAAGTAGTAGATCTAGGTTTATTATGCGCGGTTGCGGTAGTAGATCTAGTGGGATGTATGATGTTCATGTGGGTATAATTATCTTTGTGCTATTTGCCGCTTATAAAAGTGGTAGATTTGGGTTTATTATGCGCTTGCCAGATTAGATCTAGAGAAATATATGTTCTAAGTAATTTAATCCCTGTGTGATTAGACCTTAGTGTAATTGGTTTTCTAAATCTTAATGCAATTGTTGGATAGTTGTAAGAGCGGTTGCTTTATGACTAATCAATTAGGAGTTGATTTGAGCTTGCTAAATTGGCCAACACGTAAGGAAAACAGAGATTTAATATCACAATTGCATAAAAACATAATTGAGCATGTTGGAATAAAAGGATATGTGGATTTACATTATCATATAAATCTAGTGGTGGATTCAATCTCTTAACCAATTTTCTTATATTGTTGATTTCAGTTTGTTTATTGTTATCTTTGAAGCTGTTCATTGTTCATCAAAACTCCAAAACCCCTCTTTTACTGTTTATTGTTAATCAGAGTCTAATTTGGGAATTGTTTAATAGTGTTAATTGAATTGGTTCTCTGTGGATCGACCCTTACTAACTACAACTAGTTGTAAGGTTTTTATTTTCTGGTGGGCCTGACAACTGATTTTTATCTTAATTTTAATCACTACATCCGCACGCATCAGCCTCTAATCTAGCTACGAGTGCATAAGTTTCCTTATAATCTATGCTTTCTTCTTGATTATACCCCTTAGCTACAAGCCTAGCTTTGTTCCTTATTATTAAGCCAGTTTCATCAAGTTTGTTCCTAAAAACTCATTTAGTGCCAATTATGGGATGATCATTGGACCTTGGAACTAATTCCTAAACTTAATTTCTTTCAAATTGATTTAGTTCATCTTGCATAGCCAAGATCCAATGTTCATCACTAATGGCCTCATCTATGTCGTTAGGTTCAACTTGAGAAACAAAAGTCATGTGATTACATGTATCTCTAAAAGAGTTTCTAGTAGTTACCCTTTTTGAGACATCACCTATAACCTTGTCAAGAGGATGGTGCCTTAAAGTTCTCCACTTTCTTGGAACAACATTTGAAGGTTGCTCTTCTTGTTGTGGTGCTGTTTCCTCTCTTTGGCTTTCTTTCTTTTGTTCTTCTTCTTTGCTTCTTAAGTGGGTGTTGGACAAAGTTTCTACAACATCATCAATATCATCCTTTCCCAACCAAATGAGGATAGTTTCTGATAACTCTATAAAATATAATTATTTGTGCCCTATATATGTGCTATATTAATAAGCTTAGTCCTTGTTATTAAGCATATATAGAAGATTTTAGGCTTTATTTGTCAAATTTAATTTGGATATCTTCCTGTATGATCTTGAGCAAATTGTGCATATTCTTTAAGTGATTAAGTGGATTTGCAACTATTATTGATTTGGTGATTTCTCTATTATAAGGGTTCCAAACAAGCTGATATATGGAGCATTTGAGCCAAAAATGAAAGAGAAAACCAAAGAAGCATTTTGGCAGCTCACGTCGTGGCCCAGACATATCAATGTCGCGGCGTGGTGCATCCCCTGCTTCACACAGAAAGACCCAAAGTTTTCACGCCGCGATGCAAATAGCATATGCCGCAGCATGGCGACCTAATTTACACACGTGCCATGGGGTGATGTGTGTAACGTCGCGGCGTGACTCTGTTTTCTGAGCCTATAAATACTATTTTATTATATTTCTGAAAAAAAGAGCTAGTTTTAGGTTAGAAAGTTGCGGCTAGGTTTTCATTTTTAGGTTAAGAGGAGGCTAGGGAAGCCATTGTTAGAGGCCATCTTCTTCATGGAAGGAGATTCAAGCATCAAAGATCACATCTATGAACTTTCTTCCTTTTCTCTTTACTTTTTTCTCTTTCTTGTATCATGAACATGATTTTTATTGTATAATTTCGTGTTCAATGAGTAGCTAAGTTGTATTTAGGGATTACTTTAGATCCTTGTATGGATATTGATAATTTTGTACTTCTTTGAGTTTATATTGATGTTTGGTTTGGTTCAATCATACGGATCTTAATGCTCTTGATACTTTGATCAACTTTTATGTTATTTGTTGAAATCTAATGAACCTAGACATAAGAATTTGGATTTGCGATCATATATATGGTTGATGTATGTTTGATTACATTCAATTGGTTTGGTTGTATTTATTCACTAATTGGATAGAAATATACCTCTTAGTCATGCATAACAGGTGTTTAAGAATAGACCTTAATAAGTGGAGCTTGCGCTAGTTCTCATGGAAACATAGTGAATTAGGTAAATGAAGCATGATTGATTGACCTAGGCATAGACTTTTAACTAAAATAGATTCTCAAGCTAACTTAACTCATTCATTAATATTGCTTAAAGGGATTGCATATTATTAATTGAAGTATGAGGTGAATAAGGATTCCTTAATCTCTAACCATTATCTTTATTTTCCATTTATCGCTTTTTAGTCTTTATATTAGTTTAAATGCACTTTTCCCTAATTTTATGTTCTTGAATAGAAATACTTAAGCTATTGATTGATATTTAACATTAGAAGTTCCATTATCCTCGTGGGAACGATATTCTACTCTTTAATTGTATTACTTGTTTGATTTGTGTACTTGTAGCCTATAAAGGGACAAACAAGCACTATAAAAAATGGGTAAATTACGGTAGTTTTTTTTTTTTGCATATTACGACAGTTTTAACTCCCATTTTTTTGCGTCAATGACAGTTTCTTAAATGGATGTAATTATCTTCGCCATTCGGTATGATACGACGGTTTCTCATTAACCGCCACGACAACCGCCAGTATTTATCATGTATAAAATAACAATTTAGTTTTTGCATAAAACAACATTAGAACTTATTTACATAACACCAACATAAATTAATGGTTAAAACCGTAATTTACATAACAACACCAATAAATTACGGTAGTTAGAATTGTCGTAATTTACATAAACCCAACAAAAAAAGCATAAAACAGTCATTTAGAACTACCATAATTTACCTAAAACCAACAAAAAAAATGGCCAACAACCCAACTCAATAGCATAATCCATAATTCATAATTCATGTTCTAAAAGATATTAGGAGAGAGAAAGATTTAAGAGGTCGGTACTAGGTAGTTATTAGGAGAGAGAAACATTTATTAATTTGATTAATTAGGTTGTTAATTCCTAAAATAGACATTGACATTTGAGTTGAGTAGGAAAAGACAAAAGTAATGTTTTTGTCCAATAAAAGTGTAGAGTGCTAACTTACACATAAAGAGAGAGTTGAAAAACTTCTTGGCCATTTTTTACCACATGACTTAGATAGCAAATATTTATACTTAACTAAATGATATGCATACAACACAAATTTGGCTTACCCCTAAAGGATTTGCATATCATCATTTTTAGCTGGTAAATTGATGTTGAAGCAGAAACTTTTAGACTAATTGAACTCCCATTTTTAGCCTTCCGGGAGCGTGGATAGTAATATAGATTCAACTGAGTAAAATGCAAACAGACAACTTTTAAACTTCACTTAAATTATCAACTAAAGTACAATGTTTTTTCAGTCAAGTTAGATGCACACATCAGGAATCAGTCAAGAGGAGAGAGGGATGTATGGAACAATTAAATTGGTTCATAAACCAATTCTAAAAACTGGTTCAAAAACTAGTTCAGAAAACTGAACTAGTTCAAAAACTCAAAATAATAAGGTGTAGACAATTAATTATTACTTGCGCCATATCAACAACTCGTTCCTTCTTTTGGGGAGCCAAGGCCATCACAGCCAGAAAAGAACTTGCACTTTGAAGCTGCAAACAGTTAAAGAACTAGTACTAAGTGCATCATGTAATATTAGAAACTCATTGTATCCAAAGTAGAAAACCACCTACCATGTAGAAACCAACAATATACTCAGGAGTGGCACCAATTGATACTTGAGAATCATACATAAGAAGTCCAGCCTGTGGCAAAATTAGATTGTTATTTATATTCATGATAACAAAAATAAGATAAAAGCAACACTAAGTAAGACATGAATCCTTACTTTTGACCATTTGCTTAAAGGATCGAGATTAACTCCTCTATTTATCAAAACATCTTATCAATAACCCAAAGGAAAAGGAAACAAGCCAAGGAGCAACATAAACTATTGAAGATAGATTTGACGTTTTATCAATTTTCATGGGTGCAGAAACAAAGCAAACAAATCTTTTACTAAAGAGGATATTTAATTCAGCTCTAAATCAAGACCATATTTAAGCCAAACTGATTCAGCTCTAATTCAAGCTATCCCTCACTCTCACACACTCACTCAAACTCCTACAATGGAAAATAGATATTAACTTAGTCTATCAGAACATTCCATTCCATTTTGTTAACTTAATTTACATGAGGTTATTAATTAAAGAAAAAATAGGTCTGTTGACCCCAATGTAAGCCCAAAAAAAAGAATTCTAAAAGAAAAACCTTATTTTAAAGATACATAAGTAAAGACATACAAGAAATTTTTTGGATTAGATATAAATATGTAATAAAATGAAACATATGAAGAAACAAAAGATTGAGAAAGGTATTAGGCTTGAGGAGTTATATCTCACTACCAAAGGTAGGGAGGGTTGCTAACAAAACTATTGGCTAGCAATAGGAAGACTGATTGATTGATTAGCTGGGAAACTAACCTATTAGGGTAGAATTGCATCTCTCGAAACCTCCATTGCTTGATCATCCTTTGCTCTTAAGATATTCTGGTGACTCGAGCAAAGGCAAAGTCTCAATTTGATTCATCTTAGTGGCATATCTATCACTTTTGGTTCATCTTATATTTTCCCTTGGTTGTTCTTACAATCTATATAGAAGATTCGACAGTACACTTGGTCAACAAATGAAGTCATTATATAATTTTAAGTAGTTACATACATACATGTGTGGAAACCGTATAACCCACCCAATCCTCCCAAATAGAAGTGGAGCTTATTTTAACTAAAAATGCAGATATACAATTCTTTGGTAATGAGGTTCTGATTCTGAAATTAATATGTCATCCCCCTTTTCATGAATAGGGAATATGCTACACCACATGTAACTATGCAAGGTGTAGTGCTTAGGTGTGCATGAGAATACTAAATGGACAAAGGGCATGAAGTATGAAGAGGTAACCTCCACAAAAAGCTACCTCCCCTGTTCCAAAGAATGGAATATGAAGAGGTAACCTTCTGAACCTTCACTCCCAAAAACATAACAAAAGTAAGATCTGATGAAATTTGATTGATGAAGATATATACCATGACCAAAATAACTCAGCAACCACATTTTCTACTTGACACACACATAGTGACTGTTACAAAAAAGGGTAACTAAGTAGTTAGTTAGATAAATAATAAGTTATCATGTCGTTGTATAAATATAGAAAAATATTATTGTAAAATTATAGTTGAGAGTGAATGATAATTATGGAATTTTTTTCTCACTCAAAAAAAGATATTTAAAGTCTTAGTTCTTGACTAGAATAAAGAAATCACAGTGACCTTTTTAATTATAAAATTATAAATTCAACAACTTCACTAAATGATTATACATAACATATTAGAGCTTTTATTCTATAAATTAAGGAAAAAAACATGTATCTTTCTTCTGTCCTATTAATATAGACAATAGCTCCAATTATTTACAGAACATTACAAGAATGAAGCTACAAGTAAACAACACAAATCTAAACTTCAATAGAAGTTACATACATATTATGCTTTCTCAAACACAACTGGGAGCACATTACCATCCAAGGCCAATAAAATCTTCACATTACCACTGGTAAAGTAATGTCTTCTCCTTAGTTTATGTCAGTTAACAAATTTTTTGCATTATTAAAAAACACAAAATAGTTTTAAAGAAAGATAGAAATTTTGTTGTTGTTTCATGTGTTGATTATCTCTTGTCTAAATATGAAAGCATTGCTTTGTCTATCTCATCCAAATAGCATTGAACTTATACAACATCTAGCGAGCATTTTATTAGAGGATTGATTGGATAGAAAGGAAAATCACTTATTCTCATTTAAACCAAAAATCACTTATTCCCGTTTTTTTGGTAGTGATAGCATCTTAAGCACTAACACCTCAAATGAAAAGACCTACCTCATAAGATCTACATAAAATCATCTCATAAATCAATTAAAAATAGAGGCCCCACGCCACACATAACCATTGCACTAAAACCAGAAAACCAAAAACCATAGCACCCTCATTCAACACTGTAATGCATGAAGTCTTACCTAGGTTAGGAAATTGAACCCAACTAAGAAAACCCACAATCTAGCAAGTAGCAATAACCTAGTAGCAAGACGAAAAACATCTTAGCAACTGGAATTCAAGGTTATTGATTATGATTATAAACTTGAGTTAGTGCCTGTTATAAACTTCACTTAATATTGAATATATAAAGAAAGTTTCCTATTTCCTTTCACAAACAAGCCTTCAAGTTCAAACTGTAATCATGCATTTGTAAGCACAATAACATTCTTATAGGGGACACAAACTTAGCAACTTCAACAAAAGAAGAAAAAGGTTAATGAAAGGATTAATTCAAACTCATTAAACAATAGTCCAATATCAGTAAATTAGTAATACAATAGGCCCAAATTCATTAGTCATTAAAAAACTATATTTTATCTCTCAACAGTACAATAAATCCATTTTAGCCATGACTAAATGTGGGAAATTAAGTCCAAACTAAATTAAGAATCTAATATACATGCAAATTTGAATCTAATTAACTTAATAGTGCACTCATCTAAAATGCACAATCTAATAATAAAAACACCAAGCTCAATAAAACTACACTTATCAAATATGCCCAATCTAAAAAATAAAAACACTAATACCACACTCAACTAAGCAGTAAACACTGAAAATCATGAACCTAAGAGTCTCAGACTTGATCCTATGAAGTAAGGGTGTGGTGTCCTCTACGTGTGGCATTGATGGGAGGAAACGACTTGTCAATTGCCATTGATGAAGGCTTGCCTGTCGATGAGTACTGTCATCACCAAACCAAATCAGTCCATTATTACTTGGAAATCTCATTATTTTCATCATTTTTCAATGTTTTATTTCAATTCTCAACATTCTATTTCAAATCTTATATCAAGAATAAACATGAGTACAAATCTGCTCTTAAAAAGAGCACTCAGCTGAGACATTTAGACCAGTAACACTTGGCCATATACATCACTAAAACCATTACAACTTCAACATAAATCTCATTAGAGTTTAAATAACCATTCAAATTTAGCTCCTAACCCAAACTAGTCGTGAACATTGGAGCCTCAACATCAACCAATTTCACAAGTTTTCAATCAAAATCTCAATGGAACAAAATTTAAGATTAAAGGAAGAGAAAATAAATAGAAGCACAACAAAAAAATAAAAACCCCTATTCTGGTACAGTTTTGGCCATGAGCTTATGTAGCTCCATGGACCAGATTTCAACTAAAACTCAATAGAAAAAGATGAACAAGAGATGGCAAAGAACCCCTTACCTTATAGTCTTCTTTTTTTTTTCCTTGATTCTTCAAGCTTTTTCCTCTCCCTCCTTCTCCCTTTTCTTTCATTTTTCTTTCCCTAACCCTTTGTTTTCCTGCCCATACAAAATGAAAGAGAAAGTGTGAATGAGAATAAAAGAAACAGAAAAGCAAGAAAATGGTTAGAACATAGCAAATCTGACGGCAACGAGAGCGAACCGGTGAGAGAGCGATGAGAGCTACACGGGAGTGAGAGGGACAACGAGCGTGAGAGAACGAAGTGAGAACGATTGATCGAGAATAACAAAGAATGGACGGCCGAGCAGAGAGTGGATGAGAGAGGAGACAAGTGGACGAGCAAGAACGGGAGAAAGAAACGGGTAAAAGAATGAGTGAACGAGAGGGAACGGGCAAGTGGGGGAGATAAGGAAAAAGTGAGTTTTTTGTAAATTTTTTTAAAATTTAATATGAAAATAATGACAGTTAAAGCTATTGTTTTATACATTTAACTGTTATTTTTTACTTGTAAAATACAGTAGGTGCGTAACTGACGTATTATACTACATATTACGACCATTTTTTTTGAACTGCCATATTAAAACTGCCGTAATTTACACATTTTTTGTAGTGAAGTTTTTGACGCTGTTACCAGGGATAACAATTCATTTTTGTATTGATAATATTGACAATGAGCTTATTTAGTTCTAATTCAAGTTTTGTATAGTTCATTTGATTTTAAGTTTTCATTTGTTTTGTTTTTCAAGCACAACTAAAAAGGCGGATTACCATAATTATACGAGGCTTTTGAGGGAGTTTGCGACTCCTCAAATGGACCTCTAATCCAGTATAAGACGGTCACCTATCTGTGCCAACAAGAAGTCATGCTGGGACCATAACTCAGCCCTTCTTGGGAGGGAACCCAAGTTTTATGCTTTTGTTAGTTTTTATGTTTTTGTTATGTTTTAAGTCCTATATATGTTAATTTGTTAATTTTATAGTTTTGATATATTTTGGTTGTACATACTAAGCTTTAACTATCTAGATAAGTTTTGCAGGTGTAAGAGACCCATTTGGAGAAAATTCTGCAATAGAACTGATTTTGTTGCAGAATTCTGCAGACTGACTTCTCACACCACGACGTAAGACCTGTCACGCCATGACGTGGTAGCATTTTTGGGCAAAATTTGGATATTCAATGTTGCGGCACTAACGTGAATGTTGTGGCGTTCCACCCTGTATCTTGTATAGTTTGTTTATTTGTTATGTTTTTACTTATTTCTTAATTTCTCAAATCTCACATTTTAAGTATTTTGATAGGCTCAAGTACCCTACCATGTACAGTGAAGACAATTTTACTCTAGTTTTGGGAAGTATCATTGCATGTTTTAGTTATTATAATGTTTATTGTATAACATATTTTGATGTTTAGAGTATGTAGTAGTGATAGTCACCATTTTATCATGATTATATGTTGAGTTTGGCTATTACTGATGGGGTTTTTAACGAAAATTTTTCAATTGTTAGCATGATGTTTTGTATGCTTGAATTGAAAATGTTGAATCTATTGAAATGCATGACATATTGCCAATGGTTAGTGTGCAATTAGTTGTCCAATGATATACATGGTTGCAATTTGACCTCTTTTAGTGAAACCATATGCGATCATGAAACATTTGAAACAATCCAGTAGCTTTTTATGCATGGTTTACATCCCACTTAGATGCACGTGTGACTTTAAATATGATAAGAGTGCATGTCTAGAGAAAGTTTATGGATGTACATGTAGAGATTTTGATTATCCTAGAAGTTGTTTTTAAACTTTCTTAAGGTTAAATCCTAAATTGTGCATGATTGAGGAAATGATTAGGGCATTGTTTGGACCGATTGAGCCTTTCAAGCTTACCCTAATATGATTATATCTTTAGGTTTCCTTTTGAAGCTTATCAAATGTTGGCCTTATATGTTTTTCATTACCATTGTATTCGTTACTATGTTAACCATTCTAATGCATGTGAAAGTATTGCATTTTCTTCCTACCATAATTGTTTGTTGAGTACATAATATATTATTTCTTGAAATGAGTTCAGTGATTAGGGGTATTAATGCATATTCAATACAAAATGAGCCTGAAGGAGCCAGATGCAGTAAAAGAAGAAAAGAATTTCTTTGTTCTATAAAAAATAAGCAAAACAAAAATAAGCAAGGGAATGAATGAAGAAAAGAAAATTACGAAAAACATTGAATGGTTTTGGCGAGTTTTATTCCTTCACTTTTGAATACCTTGATAGTTTCATATGGTCTCAAGTCTTGAAATAGCATGTTTATGTTTCTTAATGTTGTATGTATCCTTTTCCTTTCTTTTCATACGCCCATAACCATTGGCCTTACATTACAAGCTGTTGAAGTCCTTTTTGATCCTCAATTGTGTGTGATTTACATTAGTGAAGAGAGAGTTTAGATTCAGTTTTGTGGATTATATGATTCATATACATGTATGCTCATAAACTTATCCAGATGTGTATGACTTGAATAGTAGAAGTTTATCCTGTATGTTTGTGGAAAAATGTAATTTGTATGAAATGAAGCTTTGATTGTTGGCATATTAAAGATTGTGTATGTGTAGAGCTGATTGTGAGTCATTAGTATTCTTTGAGGACTGATGCAATCATTCTACACTAGTTAGGGTTAATTGAAAAATTGAAATTATAATATTAGTTGGATGTATGTTGAGCATGATTTATCAAGTAAATTTAATTAATCATACTTTGTTTTGCTCGAGGACTAGCAAAAATCTAGGTTTAGGGGTGTGATAACTCCATAAAATATAGTTATTTGTGTCCTATATTTATGCTATATTGATAAGGTTAGTCCTTGTTATTAAGCATATATAGAAGATTTTAGGCTTTATTTGTCAAATTCAATTTGGATATATTCTTATATGATCTTGAGCAAATTATGCATATTCTTTAAGTGATTAAGTGGATTTGTAACTATTATTGATTTAATGATTTCTCTATTATAAGAAGGGCTCCAAACAAGCTGATATATGGAGCATTTGAACCAAAATTGAAAGAGAAAACCAAAGAAGCATTCTGGCAGCTCACGCCGCGACGCAGACATATCAATGCCGCGGCGTGGTGTATCCCCAGCTTCAGACAGAAAGACCCGAAGTTTTCACGCCGCGGCGTGGTGACCTAATTTACATATGTGCCGCAACGTGATGTATGTGTTAGACAATTTGTGTACCGCAAGTGCACGGGTCGTTCAAGTAATACAAATATAGAGTAAAAGTTCGTTCCCACAAGGATGATTGGCTTCCAATACTAAATATCAACCAATAGTTTATCTAGTTCTATTCAAGAACATAAAAATAGAGGAAAGTGCAGTAAAACTAATCTAAAGACAGAAAAGCGATAAATGAAAATAAGATAATGGTTTAGAGATTTAGGAAATCCTTTTTCACCGCATACTTCAATTAATGCTATGCAATCCTTATAAGCAACATTAATATATAGTTAAGTTAGCTTGAGAATTTGATTTAGTTAAAAGCCTATGTCTAGGTCAGTTAACCCTGGCTTCCTTCACCTAGCCCATTATGCTTCCATGAGAACCAAAGTGAAATTCACTAATGAACGATATATTCTCAAACACATGCTATGCATGGCTAAGAGGTATATTTTTATCCCATTAGCAAATTAACTTATCCAAGCCAATTGAACTCATCGAACATGCATCAACCATACATATGATCTCAAATCCAAATTCTTATGTCTAGGTTCATTAGATTTCAACAAATCACTTAATAGCTGATCAAACTATCAAGAGCATTAAGATCTATATAATTGAACATAACCAAACATCAATATATACTCAAAGTAATATATAAACATCAATATTCATACAAAGATCCAAAGTAATCCCTAAATACAGCTCAGCTAATCATTTAACACAAAAATATACACAAAATCAGTGCTCAAAGGATAAGGAAAGAGAAGAAAACAAAGGGAGAAGGAAGGAAGCTCATGGATATGATCTTCTATGCTTGAATCATCCTCCATAAGGAAGATGGCCTTCAACCTTGGCTCCTTAGGCCTCCAATCTGCCCAAAAATGAAGTTCCAGTCGCAGCTTCTCTAAAACCTCAAAGGCTCTCTAAAAACTCTCTGAAAAATATATTAAAATCGTATTTATAAGCCTAGAAAAACAGAGTCATATCGCGACATTAACATGCCTACGCTGCAGCGCGTTTCAATTTAGGTCACCACATCACGGCATTAATGTGCCATGTCGTGATGTGCAAAATTCGTAGTTCTCTGTCTAGATGTAGGGTCAACTGCTAGAATGCTTCTTTGGCTTCCTCGCCCTTCCTATAATAGAGAAATCACCAAATCAATAACAGTTATAAATCCACTTAATCAATAACAAAATAAGCACAAATTGCTCAATATCATATAGGAAATGTATCAGAATTGAATATAACAAATAGAAGTACAAAACCTTTCAAATATGCATACAATGAGGATTTAAGCAATCAATGAAAGCACAAATATGAAGCACAAATAATTGCATTTTATGGAGTTATCAGTGTGTAACGCCGTGGCGTGACTTTGTTTTCTGAGCTTATAAATAGTGTTTTATTGTATTTTTGAAAAAAAGAGAGCTAGTTTTAGGTTAGAAAGCTATGGCTAAGTTTTCATTTTTGGGTTGAGAGGAGGTTGGGGAAGCTAAGGTTGGAGGTCATCTTCTTCATGGAAGGAGATTCAAGTATCAAAGATCATATCTATGAGCTTCCTTCCTTTTCCTTTTACTTTTTTCTCTTCCTTGTATCATGAACATGGTTTTTGTTGTATAATTTCCTGTTCAATAAGTAGCTAAGCTGTATTTAGGGATTACTTTGGATCCTTGTATGAATATTAATGATTTTGTACTTCTTTGAGTTTATATTGAAGTTTGATTTTGTTCAATCATATAGATCTTAATGTTCTTGATAGTTTGGTCAACTTTTAAGTGATTTGTTGAAATATGATGAACCTAGACATAAGAATTTGGATTTGAGATCATATGTATGGTTGATGCATGTTCGATTATATTCAATTGGTTTGATTGTGTTGATTCGCTAATTGGATAGAAATATACATCTTAGCCATGTATAGCAGGTGTTTGAGAATAGACCTTAATGAGTGAAGTTTACGCTAGTTCTCATGAAAACATAATAAATTAGGTAAATGAAGCATGGTTGATTGACCTAGACATAAGTTTTTAACTAAAATAGATTCTCAAACTAACTTAACACATTCATTAATATTGCTTAAAAGGATTGCATGTCATTAATTGAAGTAGGAGGTGAAGAAGGATTCCTTAATCTCTAACCACTATATTTAATTTCCATTTATCACTTTTCAATCTTTATATTAGTTTAAATGCATTTTTCCCTATTTTTATGTTCTTGAATAGAAATACTTAATCTATTGGTTGATATTTAGCATTAGAAGATTCATTATCCTCGTGGGAACGATATCCTACTCTTTAACTGTATTACTTGTTCGATCCGTGTACTTGTGGCCTATAAAGGGGCAACAGTTTCATTAAATACAACATGTATTGATTCTTTAATTGTCATAGTTCTCTTATTATAAATTCTAAAGGATTTACTACTAATAGAATAACCAACAAATATTCTCTCATTGGATTTAGCATCAAACTTGCCTAGGTTATCTTTTCCATTGTTCAAAACAAAACATTTGTAACCAAAGATATGAAAGTGGAAAATGTTTGGTTTCCTTCCATTGTATAATTCATAGGGGATTTTCTTTAAAATTGGCCTCATTCAAGCCCTATTCATAACATAACAAGTGATACTTACCGCATCCACCTAAAAATATTTAGGAATGTTTATTTCATTGAGCATAGTTCTTGGTAACTCCTCTAAAGATCTATTTTTTCTTTCAACCACTCCATTTTGTTATGGAGTTCCAGGAGCAGAAAAATTATGCTCAATATCATTTTCATTGCAAAACATTTCAAACTCTTGATTTTCATATTCCCCACCATGATCTCTTCTTATGGATGCAATGCTACAATTTTTCTCGTTTTGAATAACCTTTGCAAGTTTTCTAAATTCTTATGAGCAAGGAATAAAGTCCATGTATATCAAAAGTAATCATCCACAATCATAAAAGTATAGTAATTACCCTCAAAGCTCATAGTTCTTAATGGTCCAAAAAGATCCATGTACAAAAGTTATAAAGGTCTAGTAGTAGAAATAATATTTTTAGCTTTGAAAGAGACCTTTACTTATTTACCCTTTTGACATGCATCACAAAGTTTATCTTTCTCAAAATTGAGCTTTGGATGACCAATTACTAATTCTTTAAGAACAAATTTGTTTAGGTGATCCATATGAATATGGACAATTCTCCTATGCCATAACCATGAATGACTCTCTTACTCATAAGACATCTAGCATCTTGAGAGGTAATATCAACAAGGTTAATCATATATATGTTATCAGCTCTATGGCTGACAAACTTAATTTGTTTTTCATTCTTACCTTCAATTATGCAATAATTAGAATCAAAGATAACTCTATTTCTCTTGTCACACAATTGACTTATGCTTAGCAAGTTATGTTTGAGTCCTTCTACATACAAAACATTATCAATTGAAGTAGAGGGATTCTTACTAACTTTTCTAACTCCAAGAATCTTTTCTTTATTGTTGTCCCTATAAGTGACATGACCATTCTTCTTGGGAGCAAGAAAGAAGAACTTGGAACCATCACCCGTCATGCGCTTGGAGTAGCCACTATCAAGATACCAATTTGAGCTATTGACTTTCAAGTACACCTGCAAAACATGTTCAAATTATAGTTTTAGGTATCCAAATCTTTTTGAGTCCTTGGGTGTTAGTTTTGGGCAAGGAGCCATTTGGAACCCATATTTTGTTTTGTCCAACATGTGATTGCTTCCTAATTCTATATGTAGATGCACTATGTCCTTTTCTTCTACAGTGAAAGCAAGTTATAATAGGACTACTTGACATACTTGAAGAAACAAAGAAGTTCTTGTAAAATTTTTGTTATTTCTTAAGATTGTAACCTAATTCTGGATCTGATGCAGAGATCTCGGTTAGATCCAAGTTAACCTTTCAACAAACACCTGAAATACATTTGAATGGTTAACTTGGATCTAACCGAGATCTCTGCATCAGATCCAGAATTCATACTAGACAATCGTCCAGAATTCAATTGACAAGATAAACACAAATCTGTTCGCACCATTCATGTAAATATATGTCAATTTAAGCACCGAATTTTAACCTAAGCACAAATCAAACCTCTTCAATTACGTGATTAGTTTAGATCAATCAGTTCTAAGTTTCATCACAAATCTCAATCTTCAGTATTGATTAATTCAATCAATCTTCAAATTTCATCACAATACTTAATCTTAAACCAAGATCAAATCGGATCAAACATAAACAGAATCACCATTCATGCATTCAAGATCAAGAGAACAGAGAAGAAGAGAAGAGGAATTCAAATATAAATCAAATACATTACATAACCAAGGTCTCAAGAATCCAAGCCACAATCTCTTCAAGAGTCCCGAATTGACTAGAAGTGACTTAGCTCTCCATTACAATGAAGGAAAAATATACAAGAACTATGAAAAACTATTTCTAACACCAAGTGTGTGTTGTTTAGAGCTCTCCACATGCTTCCTTTTATAGAGGATTCAGAGTAGTAGTAGATGGGTAGATGAGAATAGTAGGTGGAATTAGTAGGTGAGCTTGGTAAGTGAGATTGGTAGGTGAGCTTGGTAGGTGAGATTGGTAGGTGAGCTTGGTAGGTGAGCTTCCTTGTCTCCGAAAGTATTCATTGCTGAACTCATTGATTTCATCATTTCTGAGCCAAGTGGTCTTCATGAAAGTTCTAGGAAATTGTCTAAGCTTTCCAATGGCTCTGGAAACACCCAAAAATTCGTCCCACAGCCCAAGATATGACTCAATCACTACAGACTATTCAGGACCAGTTTCAGCACCTCTGTTTTGACTTTCAGACCCAATATCTCCATCAAGGAGCCCGAATCAAGTTTTGTGCTTGAGATGAAAGTTGTGCATATGGGTCTTAACTTTCAGATTACAAATTTTCAGCCCATTTTATATGCCCAAACTCGAATTATGTTCTGGTTACTACACACTGTTCGGGTTCCAGTCACAAATCCCGTATTCTGATTTCCATGCCCAATTAGCTCCACTAGATGTCTGAAATTGACTTTGAGCTCTCATCAAAGTTGTAGAGCTCTCTCTTATCTTTTCTACAAGGTAAAATTCATAATTATCAGACATTTAGAACTCAAGATATGGCTAAAATACAGAAACAATGTAAGACCCGAATAATGCTGAAAAAAATCAATTAAGTCCGATTCGAGTTCAAACTTACAAAACATAATCAAATTCAGTCAATTAAGTACATGAAGAGTGTAAATAACTAAACTTAAGGGTTTCTTAATGAATAAAATATGTGATTATCAGTAGCTCAAGAGTTTCATTTTCTAATTTCAATTCCTCTACTTCTTTGTTTAAAACAGAAATTTGACTTTTAAGAAAGGAAATTATTTTCTTGGATAGTGAAACCATTTTTGCAAGCCTCAAGGACTCTTCATGCAATTCCTCAAAAACTTCTTGCAATTCATCATAAGAGTGTTGAGATTCAAGGGTTTAAGAATCTATCTCAAGATCATCTTTGGCCATGAGACAAAGGTTGACTACTTCATCTTTTGATTCATCCATGGAATCAATGTCATTGTCTTCCCAAGCCATATATGCTCTTCTCCCTTTGCTTTCTCTGTTAGACCTTTTTTCAAACTTTTCTCCCTTCTTTTGGCTTAGAGGGCAATCCATCTTCATATGGTCAAGTTTCCCACATCCAAAGCAAGTAGGAAGAGTTAGAGTTGAACTCTCACCCTTGGCATAGTTCTTCTTTGGAGGGAAGGGTGGTCTTCTCCCATTCTTTCTTCTTAAGAAACCTTCCAAATCTTCTAACAAAAAGTTTGAAGTTCTCTTCATTCATCTCCAAGTCCTCTACCTCATCTTCATCATCATCTTCATCAATGTGGGATGAGGAGGCCATGAGTGCTAGACCCTTCTTCTTTCTATCAACATATTCACTTTGGTGAAGCCTTGACAATTCCATTTCATGTTCTTATAGCTTCCCAAAGAGTGTTGGAAGAGTCATGGTTGCAAGGTTCCTTGATTTAGCAATAGCGGTCACCTTGGGCTGCCATTCTTTGCTTAAACATCTCTAAACCTTGTTAATTAAATATTCATTTAGAAAAGGTTTTTCCCAATGAGGCAAGATGATTAAATATATGAGTAAACTTCTTTTGCATATCTTGTATGCTCTTACCATGATTCATTCTAAATAATTCATATTTATGTGTAAGAGTGTTTATTCTACCCCTTTTTCACCTCATTAGTTCCCTCATGGGTGACTTGAAGAGCATCCTACATTTCTTGTGTTGTTTTACAGTTAGAAATGTGAAAGTACTTATCATACCTTAGAGCAGTAGTGATGATATTCTTGGCTCTAGTATTATATTGCACTATCTTCTTATCATCATCTGTCCATTGAACTCTTAGCTTGTCAACTTACCTACCATCAACAATTTTAGTAGGAACAAATGAACCATTTTCAATGGCATCCTAAACATCAAGATCAATAGCTTTAATGAAAATTTTCATTTTTGTTCTAGTATGTATAACAACTACCATTAAAAGTTGGGGGCCTATTAATTGAGGCACCTTTAGGTAAAATATTTTGAAAAGAAGTCATCACTCCTCTTGAAACTGTTAAGTTCTTTAAATAAGAGTCTAGCATTGATATCACTTGTTACTGTTGTCGGTCTACCCAACCTTGAATTGGTGGATAGTCCATTTTGCTAACCGCAAGTGCACAGGTCGCTCAAGTAATAAAAATGATGAGTAGAGATCGCTCCCACGAGGAATATGGTTACTTTCTAATGCTAAATATTTTGGGGTGTCAAAATGGGCCAGTCCCGATAGGCCGCCTGATTAGCTCGACAAAATGGATGGGCTGGGCTAGCAAAATGCTAACCCGAACCTTACATAGCCCGAATGGGCTGAGCTCGAATAGGCCGGGTTAGCCCGCTCTTTTAACACTACATAAGGCTAAATGAGCTGGGCTGGACTGACAAAATACCAGCTCGAAATTTATGTGGCCCGAATGGGCCGGCCCAAAAATGGCCCTAGCCCAAATAGGCCGGGCTAGCCTATTTTGATACCCCTATAAATATTGACCTACAACTTAACTAATTCTATTCAAGCAAACGTAAATTGGAAAAGGGGTTGATTAATTAAAAATACAAAGCATAAAGAAAAGATAAAGATATGGTTGAGAACATAGGGAATCCTTTTTCACCCCCTACTTCAATTGATAACATGCAATCCATTCAAGCAATACAAACGATTAGATTAGGTTAGCCTGAGAAACTAACTTAGTTAAAAGCCTATGTCTAGGTCGATTAACCCTATGTCATTTACTTAGTTCACTATGCATCCATGAGAACCAGAGCAAACAACAAGCATTAAGATTGATTCTCAACTATGACTATGCATAGTTAAGAGGTATATGTTTATCCTATTAGCAAATCAATATATTCCACCATTGGAATGAAATCGAACATGCATTTACCATATGTATGATCTAAAACCCAAAGTCTTATGTCTAGGCCCATTAAATTTCATCAAATCACCTAAATGTTGATCAAACAAGTAAGAGCATTAAGCACATTATGATAAAACAAAACCTAAATCATTCATATAAGCTCAAAAGAGTACAAATCAATTAATATTCATAGGGGGTCCAAAGAATACCCTATACACAGCTTATCTACTCATTGAATACGAAAATGTATTACAAAAATTCATATTCAAGATAAAGGGAAGAGAGAAAGAAGAAAGAATAGAAGATGAAGCCCAATGAGGTGAGCCTTGAAGCTTAAATCTTCCTCCAAGATGAAGAGAACCTACAATCTAGGCTCCTTCAACTTTCTTTCAGCCCATAAATGAAGATCTAGTTGCTGGGTTCTCCAAAAGATCTAGGCTAAAAGAGTAAAATAAAAATTCTATAAGAAAAGAAGAGAGAAACCGAGAGAGAGAGAGAAAGAGCCTGAAATATATGTAAAAGGTATTTATAAGCCCACAAATTTCACTCTTCACGCTACGGCATTACATAACACACGCCGCGGTGCACAAAAATTAGGGCACCAGCGCCACAACATTCACTTCCTTGCGCCACGGTGTTAAAGTCTCTAGTTATCAGGGTGCACTGGCAGAGAGTAGGACACCGCAGCATAAGCATTCCAATGCTGCGGCGTGATGTACTGGAGCTTGTCTTGTGATTTCTCTTTTAATGTAGGGCCTTTGCTTGCATTAAGTTAGTTCTTTTGAGCTCAACATGCAGTTATAAGAAAAGTTCTATAAGAAAAGAAGAGAGAAACAGAGAGAGAGAGAGAGAGAGAGAGAAAGAGCCTGAAATATATGTAAAAGGTATTTATAAGCCCACAGATTTTGCTCTTCATGCCGCTACATTACATAACACGCGCCGCGGTGCACAAAAATTAGGGCACCAGTGCCGCGACATTCACTTCCTTGCGCCACGACGTTAAAGTCTCTAGTTATCACGGTGCACTGGCAGAGAGCAGGACACCACAACATAAGCATTCCAGCACCGCGACATGATGTACTGGAGCTTGTCTTGTGATTTCTATTTCAATACAGGGCCTTTGCTTGCATCAAGTTGGTTCTTTTGAGCTCAACATGCAGTTGAGAAATCACCATAGTCAAATACAAATGTAATCAAGCTCAATCAAATCACAAATTAGGAAGAATTTTGGCAAGATTAGAGAGGAAGACCTCAACATAGATTTCACATGAAAATGGGGCTAAAGTCTTCTAATAATGCATAATAATAAGGACAAAGCCATCAATAATGCACAGAGATAGGACACAAATAACTACATTATATGGATTTATCAATTACCAAGTGGCTTCAAGACTAAAGAGAATGGTGAATTGAGTATTTTAAAACTTTTCACAAACAAGTCCTGTTTAATTTTCTTTGAAGTTATTTTCCTTGAGTTGAAAGGATTTATGATAATACACAAGCTTAAATAGAATGAATGAGTGGAAGAACAAGTAGCAAGTATGCAAAAGCAATAAATAAGCTTGAATGTAAAGAGATAAAGAGATAAGGGTTGAGAAAAATTACCCACAAAGATTTATACTGGTTCAATTACCCTTGTGATCTATGTCCAGTCCCTAAGATCATTTACCCAAGAGTTTCCACTATAGTCAAGCTTCACAAGGTGCTTGATAAACTTTTTACAATAATTGAGCTCTTCTTACACTCCAAGGATCATCCACCTTTTGTCTAGAAGCCTCTAAGTTTCTCAATGGATCCTTCACCCTCTCAAGTGTTTACAAATAGATAAAAATGAATTTAGCTCACTCAATGAGCATATATTCACATTGAAGTTCTAATGAAGCTTTTAAGATATCTCAATCAATTTCTCAAAAATAGAACACAAAATATGATTCACAAATTAAATGCTTAGGGGATGTTTTTCAAAGTGTTAGTTAGTTGTAATAAGTGTCCTAAGTCATGAATTTATAATCCTCAAAGAAAAAGATTTGTTGGAAGTGCATTTACTCAAGAATTAAATGCTCTGAAACTAGTCATTGCAGGTTCCTGACTTGTGGTAATCGATTACCAAGTGTTCAAAATCATGTTCTAGGCTTTTCTGGGCTATGGTAATCGATTACCAACATATGGTAATCAATTAACAAGCTTCTGTTTGGGTGGTAATTGATTACCATAGCTTGGTAATCGATTACCCAAACTACGACTTTTGAAAAATTAGTTCTTGCATGTATATAGTCGATTACCAAGTCTTGGTAATCAATTACCAGCTTTCAAAAAGGTTGATAATTGATTACTAAGCCATTAGATGTGATTACAAACATTCTAGAACCTATTTTTGAGCCCAATTAAGTTTGGTAAACAGTTCCAACTTAGAACACTTGGATTTTTAAAAGATTTTAATAGATTTTCAAGATCCAAGATTAAAACATCATTTGTTTGTAAAACAACCTACCAAATAAAATAGTTTTCAAGAGAACTCTTTAACATTGTAAAACATTTTGAGATATTTTAGAGAGCTTCTCAAATAAAGACCCTAAGTCCTATAAACTATACCAATTTAGCTTCCTTTGGACTTAGTCTTTGGCTTGGCTTTGTTATCATCAAAACTTTCATGATCTTCATGATATAAGTATTCACATATGCAATCTTAACAAAATAAGAAGTAAGATATGTTTTAAAAGCTCTTCCATGACTTGCCTTTAGAATATAAAGTAGCCAAGCTAGGTAAACATTCATGGATCAATAAAAGAACCAAGCTAAACTTATTTTCATAACCCAATAAAGGAAATCAAGCAACTTAAGTACTATGGTCTACTAAGGGAAACCAAGCTATTAATCATCCATGGTTCAACAAGGAAACCAAGCTCAACTTACATTCATGGTTCAACTTATAAGCCAAGCAAATTACAATATCACGATCCTATTAAAGGAACCAAGCTCATTATCTACATAGTCTAACAAGAAACCAAGCTAACAATTATCCATGGTTCAACAAGAAAACTAAACTATACATTGCTACCATGGCTCATTAAGAACCAAGCTTTACTTAACTACCATGGATTAACAAGGAACCAAGCTTTAGACTACCATAGTTCATCAAAAGAAACTATGCTCATGTTATCCATAGTTCATCAAAAGAAACTAAGCTCGCTCTTAATAAACAAGAGAGTACTCATCATTCATGCACCTTAAGCTCAACTTTATAAAGGAGTAACTCATGCATAACGATAGGCAAACTATGCCAAACAAACTTAGTTTGGTTGTATCTAGTATACCTTATCATCACATCACAAGTGATATCAAACACAACCTCATGTTGCTCAAGGTTCTAGATAACAACCTATAGCAAACCACAACCATTAGATGCTCAAAGTCTCCTACTTTCCCATATATGCAAGGTGGTCATTTCCTATATGAAATACCTCTATTAATGTCTCAACACACTTTAAAAAGCATATATGAAGGATCCTTGTAAGAAGGGAAATCCATTTCATCAAAATAAAGATCCTATGAAAAACTAGACCTAGCGCCTGAGCGCCACTTACCCACGCTTAAGCGTGGAAATAATAGAAACTCTGCCTTGTTTTCCCTTGCCTCTGGCACTTAGGTGACGGGCTCTCAACCTTACATAGAATTGGTTCTAGACAGTGGGTGCCTAGGCGCCCAACTCTGGTGCTTAGGCACCAGTGCACCATAAACCAGATTTTTATTCCATTGATTTCCAAACCTTTTTATAACCTTCCAACCATAGGTTCTAAGTGGTTTTGCAACCCAAATATGGTCTTTAAGCATGTAGTAACTCTCATGCAAACTCTCAACTTATTTAGCATAAGATCATGAACAACATCAAAAGGTTTACATATCATTTCTCAACTTTGAACTCAAGCATTCAAATGAGTGTTTCTAAGTTCACAATCACATCCATGCATAGATTAAGCCAAAAGCAAACCAAACTCAACCATAAGAAACAAAAATCAATCAAAGGAACCATATTTTCCTCAAAAACCCATTTTTCAACTCACACAAACAAACATGAATCAACAAGATGGTGAAGCAAAAAGATAAGGTTAAGGAAGAAGCACCCCTACCTCACTTGTGTGGAAGATCCTCAAGCTTTGGCTTTTCCCTTTGCCTTGCTCTTCCTTCCCTCTTCTTCCTCCTTTTCCCCTTCTTTCTTTTCTCTGTTTTCCTCTCTTACTGTTGCTATTATTTTTACTTAAGAGAGTGAGTGAGATTGAGAGAAAATATCAAAGAAACTCAAAGAAGGATAGGAACTGTGAGTCATCAAGTAAATTGAGATATTTTGCTAAAACTTTGTATCTCTTAGAAATACTTTAATTTTATTAAATTAAGTTTCCTAACTTTCTTAGATATTATAGAAATTTCCAGGATTCATCTCAACCCTAGTTTCATCATTTCCACAAGTTTTTATATAACAGTCAAGTCAATCTGATATTAAAACATTCACTCAGTGCACTCAAAAAAATCAAATTAACTCAGTTTATCCTCAAACTTTAACTACATCACATTTCATACATTTGTGAATCAGAAATAAATTCTCCATATTTAATTCCTTTAGCTAAGCAATTTATGATTATCTGAGTCATTTTAAGCTATTTTTCACATTCAGTATTGCAGTAAAGTGCCCAATCTAACTTAGAATGTCACAAAACTAAACTGGCATGTAATGCAAGAACTATATCCCTCTATAATCATATGCAAGTCTAACACGTCAAAGAGTATGGTACATTTCTCCCATCCTTTTTAAAATTTTATCCCCAAAATTGTTTACCTCGTACTAATAACTCTAGGTAGTTATGCTACATGTGGGACTCCAGCTCCTAAGTAGCCTCCTCAAAGCTAGCTCCATTCCTGAGTACCTTCACCAGAGGATTATGCTTACCTCTAAGCTCTTTAACCCTTCTGTCCACAATCCTTACTAGTTGCATTACATAAGACAAATCATCCCTTAACTACACAGATTCATTTCTTATGACATGTGAATAATCTGGATTGTACTTTCTAAGTTGTGACATATGAAAGACATTGTGAAGGTTTGACAAACTGGAAGAAAGGACTATTTGATAGGTTACAAGTCCAATTCTTTTTAGGATTTGGTAGGGACCAATGAAACGAGGATTTAACTTCTGTGTTTTCAACGCTCTGCTAATCCCTATTGTAGGAGTGACCTTCAAGAAAACATGTTCTCCTTCTTCAAACTCTAGAGGTCTTTTGCTTCTATCAACATAGCTCTTCTGCCTACTATAAGTCATAACCAACCTATCCTTGATCATTTTAATATGATCTGTAGTTTGTTGTACTAACTCAAGTCCTAAGATGATTTTCTCTCTAACCTCATATAAACATAATGGAGACCTACACTTCCTACCATAAAGTGCTTCATACAATGTCATTCCTATGCTAGTATGGTAACTATTATTGTTAGCAAACTCCACTAAAGGCAAGAACTTATCCCAGCTACCCTTTTGCTCTAGAACACATGTTCTAAGCATATCCTTAAGGTTTTGGATAGTCCTTTCTGATTGACCATCTGTCTATGGATGATATGTTGTACTCAAACTTAGTTTGGTCCCAAAAGCTTTCAGCAAAGCTCTCCAAAATCTGGATGCAAATCTATGGTCTCTATCTAAAACTATACTTAGGGGAATACCATGCAATCTAACTATCTCCTATAAGTATAGTTGAGCTAGTCTATCCAAAGAGTAGTTAGCTTTAATAAGCAAAATATAGGTAGATTTGATTAGTCTAATAACCCATATCACATCATATCATAGCTGAGTTCTGGGTAACCCCATCACAAAATCCATAGTGATATTATCTCACTTTCACTCAGGGATTTCTAAAGAGGTTTGGAGGATTTCTGATATTCTATCTTAACTTTATGACAAGTTAAATATGTAGACACAAACTCTACTATGCCTTTTTTCATTCTAGGCCACCAAAACATCTTTATAAGATCCTGATACATTTTAATGGCCTAAGGATGGATGGTATAATGACTTCTATGAGCCTATTCAAGGATCCTTTCCTTGATTCTGGATTCCTATGGAATGCAAAGTTTGCCTCTGAACTTAACCATTCTATCATATGCCATATCAAAATCCTTCTGATTTCCTAAGAAGATTTGCTCACATATATCCCCTACAGTCCCATCCACCATTTGAGCTTCTAAGATCTAAGTCTTTAACTCATTAATTATGTCAACTCACACAGAGACTATGTGGTGACAAGTCACTATAAGACTCAAGTCTCTAAAACTCTCAAGAAGTTCACTCTTCCAGATCATCATCCGACACACATGTAAAGATTTCCTACTTAGTGCATTGGCAACTACATTGGCCTTACTCGGATGGTACTTTAGCTTAAAGTCATAATCCTTTAAGAACTCCATCCATCTTCTCTATCTTATGTTCAACTCTTTCTGATCAAATAAGTACTTTAAACTTTTATGATTACTAAACACCTCAAACTGAACTCCATATAAGTAATGTCTCCAAACCTTTAAGGTAAACACCACTGTGGCTAACTCTAGATCATGAATAGGGTAGTTCTTCTCATGTGGCCTTAATTGCCTCGATTCATAGGCAACTATTCTCCTATTTTGCATTAGAACGCACCCTAAACCCATCTTTGAAGCGTCACAATACACTTCAAAGTCCTCTTGATGATATCGAATTACCAACACTGGGGTAGTAGTCAACCTCAACATTAACTCTTAGAAACTATTCTCACAATCCTGAGTCCATTCAAAAATACTACCTTTCCTAGTCAGTCTAGTTAAGGGTAGCGCTAATTGAGAAAATTCCTTTATGAACCTTCTATAGTACCCAGCTAGGCCTATGAAACTTCAAATCTTGGTCACAGTGGTTGGTCTTTCCCACTATACCACTGCCTTAACTTTACTTGGGTCTACTGAAATCCTACCTTTAGAAATCACATGGCCCGAAAAATGCACTTGCTTTAGCCAGAACTCACACTTAGATAACTTAGCAAACAACCTATTTTCCTTAAGGGTTTCCAAAACCAACCTAGCGTGTTGCTCATGCTCCTCCATTATCTTAGAATAGATTAGGATATCATCTATAAACACTACCACAAACTAGTCTAGGTAAGGTCTAAAAATTCTATTCATGTAATCGATAAACTCTGCTGGTGCATTTGCAAACCCAAAGGACATAACAAGATACTCATAATGTCTATACCTAGTTCTAAAAGTTATCTTAGGGATATCCTCTTCTTTAACCCTTATCTGATGATAATTGGATCAAAGATCAATCTTTAAGAAAACAGATGCTCCTCTCAGTTGATCCATTAGATCATCTATCTTAGGCAATGGATACTTATTCTTTATGGTTACCTTGTTTAACTGTCGGTAATCGATACAAAGTCTCATGGTACCATCATTTTTCTTTACTAACAACACGGGTGCTCCCCACAGAGAAACACTTAGTCTTATGAATTATCTGTCCAACAATTCTTCTATTGCTTCTTGAGTTTCGCTAACTCTAAAGGTGTTATCCTATAAGGTGCTGTAGATATAGGTCCCATCCCAGACACTAAATCTATAGAAAACTCCATTTCTCGCTCGGGTGGCAACTCTATTATATCTCTCAGGAATACCGTAGGATACTCTCTCACTATAGGTATAACATCTAAGCTCTGCTCTACTTCAACACTTAGAAAAAAAATGAGGACATATCCTTGAGCTCCTTCTACTAAATAGTGATTCACCTTATTAGCATTGAGATATACTGACACAAAAGGAACAATTCTAGAAGGTAAGTCGGACATGAATACTAGGGTTTTATCTGAACAATTTAAAATCACATGATTGGAAGACAGCTAATCCATAACAAGAATGACATCAATATCCATAAGAGGTAAACAAATAAGACTTATAAAGAAAATCATATCCTCTACTTTTATACTACAATCAAGACACACTTTTGAAGTTGTAACTAATTTTCCTGTAGGGGTGAATACAGATAAGTTATATGGGAGTTTTGTCATAGGTAAATCTAGCACCATCACACAATCATTAAAAATAAAAGAGTGGGATGCTCCTAAATCATACATAACAGTTAAAAGATGATTGTGTATTATGCATTTACCTTGGATAAGATCGAGAGACTGAGTCACCTCATTTCCACTTAGAGTGTAAACTCTCCCCTTAGCTTGAGGTCTCGAGTTGGGAATAACACTCTGCTTCTATAGGCAATCTCTAGCAAAGTGTCTTGGTTGTTCACACATGAAACACACAGATTGGCCTACCAAGCAAGGTCTATCACCATGTAGTTTCCCACATCTAGCACTTGTAAGTCCCTTTGAGGTCTTCTAAACTTGCTTGCCCTTATCTTTCTTCTTAAATTTCTAATCTACCTTATTCCTCTTTGGTTATGCAGTTTGTTCCAACAAAGGCTTGCTATCATGGCCTTCAATAATCCTACACTTGTTCACCAAAGTCGGGAAGTCCTGGATTTCAAAAGGTCAAATCGCTTTCTTAATTTCACCTCTCAATCCGATTTCAAACTTCAGACACTTTCAGTTTTCATTCAGGTAAAATCTGAAGTAGGAAAAGAACTTTTACAATTCTTCAAACTTAGATACATATTTCCAGATAGACATATCCCCTTACTCAAGCTTCAAAAACTCTACCTCTTTGTCATCTTGCAAAGTCTTTGGAAAGTATTTTTCTAAGAAACTCACTCTAAACATTTCCCATGAAATCTGAGTCCCTGCTGCTTCAAATAATCTCCTAGCACTTTTCCACCAGTTTTTCGATTCTCCTCTTAGCATATAGGAAGTGAAAGAAACCTTCTTTTCATATGAATAAATCATTACCTCGAAGATTTTTTCCATCTCACTAATCCATTCCTCCGACTTCATTGGGTTGTACTCCCCTCTGAAGGGTGGAGAGTTTGTCTTTCTAAACTCCGAAAGGTCTTGTAAATTCTGATTTCTCCCCACTTGTACTTCTTGTGCTAGTTGTACAAGTGGTGGTGTTAGTTGCTAAGATGGATTGGCCCCCATCCTCTCTAGCATCCTAGTAGTAATGGCAATTTGCTCTCTTATAGCATCTGCCATTGCTATAAATGCCTTCGCCATATCAAGACCCTCACCAGAAGAGTCCATGTTTCCCCTAGTTCGCCTTGATGAAACCATAGTTTCATGTACTCACAGAATAATACATATTGAGTTTATCAGTCTCAATATCATGCAACAGTGTGACAATAGCTAAAAACATTCAAACATAAGGCAAGTCATTCAATTCTATCATATATCTCACTACGAGACAAGAAAAACACAACATTCAGTAGAATATACCTAAGCATAGTCAGTCCATACCTCTACTCAATAGGATGAAATACTCTGATACCATAATTTAACACCCTAGCTTTAGATGTCATAGTATATCCTTCATATACACAAGCTAACAAAGTTAAGCGAGTTACTTCTATCTAATGAACAATAAACATAATCCATAATAACATCATTTCATTATAAAAAGCCTTTATGGAACAAGGATACATATGTATACAATATTAGCCTCAAAAGGGAAAATTGTGAAAACATAACATCTTTGTACATTACAAAGCAATTATAAACATATTACAGGCTTTTCCAAAAAGAAGCTAGCTATCTAGTCCTTTTGTCGCTTCTTATTTTCCCTAGCAAGGTCTTGACCTGGATTTATCATAGAATAACAAACAGGATGAGAATTCACAATTCTCAATAATAGTATTTCATAACTAATCATTTATAACATATAGATGCAATCTTAACAAAATAAGAAGTAAGATATGTTTTAAAAGCTCTTCTATGACTTATCTTTAGTAACTAAAGTAGCCAAACTGGTTAAACATTCATAGATCAATAAAAGAACCAAGCTAAACTCATTTTTATGACCCAATAAAGGAAATCAAGTTACTCATATACCATGGTCCACTATAGGAAACCAAGCTATTAATCATCCATGGTTCAACAAGAAAACCAAGCTCAACTTACATTCATGGTTCAACTTAGAAGCCATGCTAATTACATTATCATGATCTTATTAAAGGAGTTAAGCTCATTATCTACATTAACAAGAAACCAAGCTAACAATTTTCCATGGTTCAATAAGGAAACCAAGCTATACATAACTACCATGGCTCATTAAGAACCAAGCTTTACTTAACTACCATGGCTCAATAAGGAACCAAGCTTTAAACTACCATAGTTCATCAAAAGAAACTAAAAACTTATGCTATCCACAGTTGATCAAAAGGAACCAAGCTTGCTCTTAATAAACAAGGGAGTACTCATCATTCAAGCACCTTAAGCTCAAATATCACCATAAAAGAGCAACTCATGCATAATGATAGGCAAGCCATGCCAGACAAACTAAGTTTAGTTGTATCTAGTACACTTTATCATCACATCACAAGTGATATCAAACACAACCTTACGTTGCTCAAGGTTCTAGATAACAACCTATAGCAAACCACAACCATTGGATGCTTAAAGTCTCCTACTTTCTTATATATGCAAGGTGGTTATTTCCTGTATGAAATACCCTTATTAATTTCTCAACACACTTTAAAAAGCATATATGAAGGATCCTAACAAGTACGGAAATCCATTTCATCAAAATAAAGATCCTGTGAAAAATTGGACCTAACGCCTGGGTGCCACTCACCTACGCTTAGGCGTGGAAATAGTATAAACTCTGCCCTGTTTTTCCCTGCCTCTGGCGCTTAGGCGGCCAATGCTAGTGATTAGGCGTCAGGCTCTCAGCCTTATGCAGAATTGGTTCTAAAGAGTGGGCGCCTAGGCACCCAACTCTGGCGCTTAGGCGCCAGTGCACTAGAAACCAGATATTTATTCCATTAATTTCCAAACCATTTTCTAACCTTCCAACCATAGGTTCTAAGTGGTTTTGCAACCCAAATATGATCTCTAAGCATGTAGTAACCCTCATGCAAACTCTTAACTCATTTAACATGGAATCATGAACAACATCAAAAGGTCTACATACCCATTTTTTAACTTTGAACTCAGCCATCCAAATGAGTGTTTTTAAGTTCACAATTAACAATCATGCATAGATTAAGTCAAAAGCAAACCAAAATCACCCATAGGAAATAAAAATCAATCAAAGGAACCATATTTGGCTTAGAAATCCATTTTTCAACTCACACAAATAAGCATGAATCAACAAAATTGTGAAGCAAAAAAATGAGGTTAAGGAACAGGCACATCTACCTTACTTGTGTGAAATATCCTCACGCTCTGATTTTTCCCTTTGCTTTTCTCTTCCTTCCTTCTTCTTCCTCATTTTCCTCTTTTTTCTTTTCTATGTTTTCCTCTCTTACTACTGTTGCTGCTTTTATGTGAGAGAGTGAGCAAGATTGAGGGAAAATATCAAAGAAAGTCAAAGAAGGATAGGGATCGTGAGTCATCAAGCAAATTAAGATATTTTGCTGAAACTTTATACCTCTTAGGAATACTTTAATCTTACTAAATCAAAAGTTTTAACTTCTTTAGATATTATAGAAATTCCTATGATTTATCTCAACCCTAATTTCATCATTTCCATAAGTTTTCATATAACAGTCAAGTCAATCCAATATTAAAATACTCACTCAGTGTACTGAAAAAATACAAAATTAACTTAGTTTATTTTCAAACTTTAACTACATCACATTTCATACATTGTGACCTAAAAATAAATTTTTTATATTTATTTCCTTTAACTAAGTAAATTATGTCATTATCTGAGTTATTTTAAGCGACTTTTCACATTCAATATTGCAGTGAAATACCAAATCTAACTCAAAATGTCACAAAACTAAACAAGTATATCATGCAAGAATTGTGATACATCTATAACTATATATAAATTTAATATGTTAAAGATGATGTTACAAATTTCAGTTGTACATGTTGGTTTGGTGTTAGTGGTTGATTAGTAGGGGATAATTATAATTTTGTTAGGGATTAATGGCAAAGTTACGGTTGTATGAATGTTCAGTCTGTAAGTAAATGTGTTTAAGCATCATGTACATTATATATATTAGAATTAGAACTTGTTGAAATTGTAATGATATATTGAGTTGCAATATTTCCGTTTATAAAACCGGAATTAAGTCATTGTTAATTTAGTAGTATGCTTAGCATTATAATGGAACGAAAGAAAGGGCTGCAACGGTGACCCTACCATATCACATATATTAAATACCCATATGGTTATTAAATACTGTTAAACACACATTTTTTCAATGCTATTTTTTTTTTTAGAATTTATAATAATAAGAAGTTCTTAATGAACAGAAGCTAAATTTATTAAAAAATAATGTTATTATATTATTTTTTTATATATTATTTTTTTTATATTATTTTAAATAATTATAATTAAATAAAAAACAATATGATTAATAATATAAAAATAATATAAAAAAATAATGTAAAAATTAAGATTGAAATTTATTTATTCCACATGCACTTAATCTTGATTTGATGTTGATTGAAGTGGTGAACAATTGTTCCCGATGGGTATTGGAAAAAATAAAAATAAAATATTAAGTTGAACAATCGAAGGCTAATTCAATTAGGAAAATATTTTTTGTATATTAAAAATATGTATATCGTATTTATATTATATGTTTATGTGAGAGATATGTTAAATTAAATTATATATAATTATAATTTTTTATGAGATACGAGAATAAATTTATGAATAGATTGAAAAAAATAAAATATGAAAAATAGACAAATAATGAGATAGATTTAACTAGGAGATTGGCGGGATTATCACATGACTAGTTGAGGTACAAATTGTCAGATCCGTACATGTCAGTTGGATATTTTGAGTCTTCTTACTAGTGGTATTCTTGGATCGGTTTGGATCAGAGGTTTGGATCGATTTTGAGGTAAAAAATCATCCGATCCAAACAAGATAAATATCATCAGTTTAGTTTGGATTAGATAAATTCCAATAACTAAACCGATCCAATCCAAACCGATTATAATCGGTTTAGATTAGATTCGATAATTCGATTTTTTGGCTTTCATTTTTTTTTAAAAGAAAAGCAATGAGACATAGTCATAGCCCACAACCACAAAAATGGTGATAGTGACAAGCCACAGAGGGACGCGGTAGTGCAAGCTCCAGAGGGCGAATGACGACGCGTCAAGGACGGAGGCGAGCGACGGAGGACGGGTGGCTAGTTCTGGGCTCACAGATTTGGTGTTGTTCAGCACGGTCGAATGCCGATTCTAGTGGTTATGCACGGTTCTGGACGGTTGGAGATCTGGGTAGCGGTTTGCACGTGGAATAGGCCAGAGATCTGGCCAGGCACAATGGGTTGCAGGCTTGCGGTGGAGGACAACGGCGCAGGGGACCTGGGTCACAGTTTGCGCATGGAATAGGCTGGAGATCTGGCGAGACACAATGGATTGTGAGCCATGTACGGAGGACGACGACACACGAGATCTGGAGGTTTGCTTGGAGGTGCGACGATGGCGCACGGGATCTGGATTGCACATGGTGGTGGACAGTGCGCGGTGGTTTGTGGTGAGGCGGTGGTTTACCATGGATGGGGTCTGCAGAGAATGGATGGAGATAGAGATGGTGAAAGTTGCAGAGAATGGTGGCTGTGTGTGAAGGTGGAGGATAAGTTAGGGTTAGGGATATTTAGGTAATTTTAGGTATATATTTAGTATAGTAATCGGTTCGGTTCAGTTTGGATCGATTCCAAAAAATTGAACTGAAAACCAAACCGAACTGATCGATTCTTCCAAGATTTCATCCAAATTAATCCAATCCATTTCGATTTTTATTGATTTTCAATTTTTTTGAATCAGTTTTTGATTTTTTTTGGATTGGTTTAGATCTGAACAACCCTACTTCTTACCATAAAATCTCTTATTTAAACCATATAAATCATGATTACGAATGTGTTTGGTTAAATTTTTTTTATTTTGATTATTTTACTCCTTTAAAGTATGAGATAGCTTCCGTTGCACTCATATTTGTCAAATTATGCTATTATCTTTTTTAAAATTTATTGCATAATAACAGTCTTTTTCACAACTTTAGATTTGTTAGATTGTGGATCTTTATTATATATTATTTCATAAATTTTGAGTTGTCTAGATTAGTTTGTCCTCAATAAACAATATATTGCTACCATCTTATAATCTTTTTAGTAATTAAATAAATAAAATCGATGTAAGTCCGAATATTTGTACAATTCTCATCATATTCTTAATGCAATTGAAAAAAAAAAAACACTTGTGATATGCCTTCCTTTAATTGTATATGAATTGATTTCCACTAATAGAATGTTTTGAATTGTATCAGCATTCAATTGATAGGCATGCACTTTTTATCCAACAATAATAAAAAATATCCACCACTATTTATAGAAAGGGAGATAATGATGAATATTTTTTTATTATTGTTCATTAAAAAGTGCACGCCTGTCAATCTGAATATTGATACAATTCAAAACATTTTATTAGTGGTAGGAGTAGGGTTGCATATAACTCAAACCAATTCGACCCAATTCAATTTTGTATTTTTGAGTTAGTTCAGGTTATTGGGTTAGATCGAGTCAAATTTGATTAACTCGATCAAAAGTTAGTTTGGGTGACGGGTTCACAAATGTTACGGTGAACCCGACCCGACTACCAGATGACTCAAAGTTAAACGGTGTCGTTTTGTGCCATTTATATTTTACATAGAAACAGAAGCCTCACTCCTTCACTTTCAATCTTTTATTTTTTATTTCCCATTCTCAAATTTACGTTCCTGAACCCTAGCTAGCCCCCCTCCAGCCCTCCTTGCCACTTTTGATTTACGTTCCTTCCTCCTAGCTAGCTCCCCAGTCCGCAGTCCCCACCATGACGCTAATGGGTAAGGCACGGATTGCAAACTCAAGTGCATGTTGTCTCAAGTAATAAATTTTTCGGGAGTCCGAGATCGATCCATAGGGAATTGATGAAAAAAAAAATTCTTTTAGGTAAGGAAAAGCTTTTTCACAATAATAAATATAATAAAACTTGCTCACAATTAAATTAAAGAACTTGTTTGGGTTAGGAGATCCACTTTTGGTAATAATTTAAGGACAATATTAATTCTTTTTATAACTCAATTGAAATTCACGCACAACGGAGGTTCCAATTGAAAAATAAAATATTTAAAGTCCATTTAGAATTATATACGTAATTATATTATGGTTCCTTTAATTATTTACTAACACCAACACTTGTAAATGAGTTCAAGCATTCATTGTGCCAAACTACTTGTCTACAATGAATCAAGAACTCCACTTTACAAGGATGAATTATTTACCAACACCAACACTTGTAAATGAGTTCAAGCATTCATTGTGTCAAACTACTTGTCTACAATGAATCAAGAACTCTATTTTACAATGAGGGTTTCTAAATTGATTGGAAACAAAATACAACACATATAATGACCACTTGATAATATATCATTTAAGCATAAGCAAAAAATTAATATAACCTTATTTTATTACCAAAAACTTCACCCCTTCACTCAAGCAAGATGAAGATTAGTTACTCATGAACAAGAAGAAAGAAAGAGAGAAGAAGAAAAAGATGAACATAACTTCAATTTAGAATAATGATGCTTGTCTCTCCACTCGTACCAACTAATTCAACTATCTTCACATGATTATAACTCTATTAAAACGTCATTTTCTGGAAAAATGGTCTTCATGAAAGTTGAAGGATTTTGTCTTAGTTTTCCAATGCCACTAGTTTCAGCCCAAACTGAATCCTACAACTCAAATTTCAGCCCAATCACTGCACACTGCTCATGCTTAACTATAACTTTGTTCTGACTTACAAGCCCAATATAACCTCTAAGCCATCCAAACTGGCTCTTGTGTTCTTCATGAAAGTTGTAGATTTGGGTCTTAACTTTCAAATGGCATAGGTTTCAGCTCAATGCAACTCATACAACCCAAGTTATGTCTTGATTAGTGCACATTACTCGGGTTGTAGTGATAGAACCCATTTTCTGACTTCCAGGCCCAATTAGCTCTATTAGATGTCTGATTGAGACTTCGAGCTCTTGATCAAAGTTGTAGAGCTTTCTCTCAACTTTCCTACAAGGTAAAATTCATAATTTCTAGACATCTAGAACTTAAGATATAACCAAAATACAGAAACAGTGTAAAATCTCAACAACGCTGAAAATATCAATTAAGCCTAATTTGAACCCAAACTTACAAATCATGACCAAGCTCAATCAATTAAGTACATGGAGAGTGTAAATGATTAAAAATAAGAGTTTATTAATGTATAAAATATGTGATTATCACGAATCTTACCACCTTCCTCTGCCACCATCGCAACCCACCACCAACCCATCAGACCTCCACCACTGTTGGATCAACCCCTTCTGCCACAAGCTATATCCACGCCGACACCTCTGCACACGAACCACCACCCATGGTCACGACCTAGCTATCGCGAGCTTCAACTCAAGTTGCGCCACTGCCTAGATCCTCCACTTCTTTTACCTAGATCTACAACCCAACCACCAGATCCACGAGCCAACCAACCCAGATTAGACTGATCTGCTGTCGTACCAGAGCACCATGACCGAATCTGCAACCAAACCCCTCAATTGCTTGAGCTGCTGCACAACCACCCCTCCAACTGTAGCCTCTACACTGTCACCGAGCTATGGCACCATGCGACCACCCTTTCAGCCGCAGCCTCTGCACCGCGCCACCAAATCCGTAGATGGCAAAACCCCTCTGTAACTCTATTTCCTTTTTTTCCATTTTATTTTGTTTGATCCTTTTTATTCTTGAATCTCTATAATACAAACAAGCTTTCCTTGTTCACTGGAAACATGAACCATGTTTATTTGTGACTAATGATTTGTATATTGTGGATACATTGGTTTGATTTTTAGTTATGATTCTCGTTATTGAGATGCATGAGTTTCATTTTACTGGTTTTGTAAATAAAATATCCCCTCTTTGTTTGCAAATTTGAACAACCCGACTACCCGACCCGAACCAACCTGATTTTTGGTTCGGGTTACTTGAAAAAAAAATTCAAACCCAACCCAACCAAACCCGACCTTAATTAATTGATTTGATTTTTTTTTCCCTCCAAACGCGAGCCAACCTGACTTGTGTACAGTCCAAGGAAATATGTCAAGCTACCCGTTAGGGGCCTATAGTCTGGCTTATCTGAGGTCTGACCTGACCTGACCTGACCTATTTACTAAACAAGTTAGGCCAAGACTTTTTTAAAAGCCTATTTAACTAAAAATGTCAAGCTTCGGGCATTCTAATAAGCTTTTTAAGTCTGACAAGCCTATCTAATCTGTTTAAATATATATAATATAATATATATTATTATAATAATTATAAATATAATTATAATTATAAATTTATTATAATGTGTTAATATATTTTTTAATTAGATTTTAATAAAAATTAATAACTAAAACCTAAGTTAATAAGTTAGAATAAAAATAACATATTTATCAATATATTTAATGTAATATATTTATTAGAATGAAAATAATAAGTTAATATTCACCTCCTACTTTTATAGATGCTCACTACTTTTTTGTTTTGGTCTTTGGTCGATGTGGGACTTAGAGATATACAAAAGTTATAAAATTTTGTAACTTGATATATCTCTAAGTCCCACATTAACCAAATACTAGAGTAAGAAAGTAGTGAGCACCTATAAAATTAGAAGGTGAGTGTTAAGTTATAACAAAGACTTATTGGCCTTGAATAGGCCCATTAACTTATTTCAAGGCTTAGGCTTATTAGCCTATGTAAAGGCATGTTGGTCTATTTAAAGGTAGGCATTTTAGCCTATGTATAGGTCTGTTAGTCTACTTAAAGATAAGTCTGTTAGCTTTTTTAAATGTTTCATTGTAAAGTAGGCCTTTAAATATGTAACACCCTCCCTAGGGTATCACATGTCTGACTCCTGACTCATAATCTGAAAAGAAATTCGCATAAAGTTTGAGTTATAAAAAGTGGGTTTTAAAATTTCTTTCTTGTTGAAATATAAACTTACTAAAATTTATATGTTATACTGAAAAATATATATTGAAACAGATTCATATACAATATTGACACTAATTAATATTTCACAATTTAAAAAAAAATATAAAACTTACAGACTCTCTGTTTTTTTTAAACAGTAGTAACCCTATGACAGGTTCTACTTAATAGCACGGTATAACACTAACGTTAAAACTTAACATACTTATTCCTTCTTGTATCCATTTGGATGCATCAGACATCTGTTTTATGTCAACACTGCCCACCTTCGAGTCTTGAATGTCCACTCCTTATTGTTGTCACCAACCTCAGAGTATCCATCGCCCGTTGTGTCTAAGACAACTCGATCCTTCTATTATTTGATTTTAACAGTACAGACACAGCAAAACAAGGTAACAAAGAGGAGAGATCACCTATGCCAATACCAACATGGCAGCACAGAGATAACATAAACAGCAATATCATACAGGGATATCATACCCAACTTCTAATAATATATTCAATATTAATCAACTATCATCATCCAATCATATATCAATCTAAGTATTCAAAACAGTTGTCATAGCCAATATTCCTCAATTAATATATCATACAGATATAAGTGTTCAGATTATGCACGTACACAAGACTCGATTTCCTACTCCATGGAGCTAAAACTCAGGTCGGAGAAATGATCAAAAAGATCTGTCAGTACCACATGCCTCAAACCACGTGCTATAATCCTCATTTTGACTTTGCACATCTAGCATATACACGACAGTCTTTATCAGATCTTGAATAAGAATAGTGTCTCAGTCAGGATCATCGGTGTGTTGCATCGGTCTAACCTACGGGAAGAAGCGCGACCAACCACCCGTGTAAGCAACCCGCACCCCGATGCCCCAAGGTCAACAAGTGACTTACACTACGCATATCGCACCCACTCAAGAGGTGTGTTTCTCCTAGGCAATCAGCCATATCCAGTCCTCATCGGATCATTCCAATGTATGTATAATGCACCAAATACCAATCACAAGTATATCTCATTATTTTTCACAAACAGTGTATGGACACTGGTTCAACAGTAATCATCATGTTATTATGTTCTTATGGTCATAAAACATTTTTGTCGTGTTTTCACAATCGCGTAACATTTCTGTTACGTTTTCACAATTCCAAAGCATTTTAGTTATATTTTCACAATACCGTAACACTTCTGTTACGTTTTTAAAATTCCAAAATATTTTTATTATGTTTTCAAAATACTACAACTCTTCTGTTGCACTTTTAAACCACGTACTAATTTTTCAACATTTTTCTCAATCGTGTAAAAATATACGTTTCTCAAATCACATAGTATTTTTTCACTATTTCAAAATCGCGTAACTTAAAAATCATTCTTTTAAGTCGCGTAAATCCTTTTCCATCATTCTCAAAATATTTAAAACACTTTCCAAATCTCATAGCAGTTTTTTGTCATTTTCACAATCGTGTAAAAATATTCTATCACTTTTAAATCACATATTGATTTTTCAATAGTAGTTCAAATTACGTAAAATATTTAAACGTAATTCAAATCGTGTATAAATATTTCAACGTATTTAAAATTACATAGAAATATTTTTCCATATCACGTAACTTAAAAATCACGTTTTTAAGATACGTAAATAATTTTTCACCACAATTTCATTACAGAAAATATTTCTTGACCTTTAAAATTTCTTTTTTAACTTTTCTCAAAATAATATAACTTTATACTTCATTTAATATATTTTCTTACCCACGAAAATCTTTTTCCACAATTCTTTACTCAAGAAATTCTTTTCGGAAAATAATTCACAACCTCACTTTTTCATTAAATTTTCCTAACCTACTCCAAAACTTGAAAATAAGTTATACGTTAGTAAATTCTCAAATCACCATTATATTCTCCATTTTTCTCAAATCAATTTTAAAATCAATTCTCTTCAAAATAAATTAGAGTTAAAACATTTTCAACCTCTCTTTGTCTTTCGTTTACAAAATTTTCTCAAGTGATAAAACACTCTGATTCCTTTTCTAAATTCCTTGTATTAAATCAATTTATGTTTCCACTTTGAAAATCACTTTGTTCATAAAAAAAAATCAAGGCATTACCAACCTTTAAAAAAAATGTGGACATGACTATTGAAACCATCAAATATTTTTCCTTCTAAATTGATATGGTTTTACACAAACAAAACCATTAAAATTTTGTTTTCAAAATCGTGTGATTCATGGTCATAAAAACCAAACCCATTTGTTCAAATTCATTTTCACTTTCTTTGCAAATTCTTTTTCTTTTTTTGCAATCCTTAAAATCAACGTTTCTGCTTTCATTCAAAACTCATATTTAGAAAAATACTTAGGATCTTTTTACACAAAATAAATCAATAAAAATCCTTCAAAATCATGTTCTTGTTCTTTTGAAAAAAAGCATATCCTTTGTTTATTTTCCATACTCTTCAAATTAATCCAATTTTTTAATCTTTCATGAAAATCTTAAGTTATAAACAACTATGTTGAGGTGTCTTGGCCAAAAATTCCATAGCCTTTAGAACCAAGAAAATTCATTTTTCTCCACTTCATAATTTTCATTAAACAAATCAATTTCCTTGTTCTTGAAAAATTTTCAACATGAAACCCTAACCTTGGGTGCCAAAACCGTAGTCATTCTTTGGCCATTGAAGCCAAGAATTTATTTTCTTTCCATCATCAAATCATGACATATACATACATATTCAAATATATATTATAAGCATACCATAATCAAAGCAATAAATCATGCATAGTATAAGCATACCATCAAAGTCATAAACTCATGCAAAGCATATCAAGCATAGGCAAATAATCAAAGCTCATAAACACCCACAAATTAATTACATAACCATGGATATGAATCCTCACATGGATTCAACATCCATCAAATATATAACCATCTCTCACCACCATGCTTGGTTGGTGAGATGGATCTCCCTCTTACCTCTTGAAGATCCTCAAAAGCTCTTTGTTTTGCTTCTTTTTCCAAGTCCTTCATCACCAAGAGCTTCTCAAATACAAAACAAAATACATAAAAATTAGTATACTAAGCTTGATTAAGAGGAACCATAGATCAAACATGGTTTAGATCATGAAAAAGAGAGAAGAAATGAAGTTTCCTTACACTTCATCATAACAACCCCATAACTTGGATCTTGAAGAAAGTCCATGAAAATGAATGATTTAGAGAAAGTCTCCAACATGAAAGTTGTTTAGAATATCATGTAGATTCAAGATCTATGGTTGGATGAAATTAAAAGAGATTGGAGAGTGGTTTTAGGGGTCTTGACCGAATGTTTCTCTTGAAGCACAAAGATGGAATTTTTGATTTTTGATAGAAACTTGAAGCTTGGATTTGAAGTACTAGATGTTGGATTTTGAAGAAACCTTCAACATGAAAGTTATTTAGAATAAGGTAAGGATTCAAGAAACTAGGTTGGATGAAATTTTTGAGTGATGGAAGGCAAATCTAGGGTGCTTGGCCGAATGGTGTGCTTAGGGAGAGAAAATGGAGTTTTCTTTGGTTTGTTTCTTGAAACTTGAAGGAAAAGATGAAGATGTAATAATAGGAAGTATGAAAATGAATTCTTTGCTCTTCTTTAGGGTGCATGACCGTAGCCTCACTTGGAGAGAAAGAAGAGAATATATTTTGATAAGTCTTGCTTTTGGAAAATCAATGAATGATGAAGATTGATCAAGATAGGTAATTAATGGTCTTCAAACTTTTTCTTTGGCCTAAAAAGGCTACTCAAAATTGTCTCCTCCTTCCTATGCATTCTCCAAAACCGTCCCCCCCTTCCTAATGCATTCATGAAGTTGTCATCATTATTAGTCACCATGTTAAGCATTCTAGCCATTGATTAATTCAATGGTTAGGATTTTAAGTAGACTTTTGATTTTAGAAGACTTAATCTAGGCCATTGGATCTTTCTCCTTTAAATTTTATCCCTTAGATGTGTCTCCAAAATTAAGGGTCAAGATTGCTCCTTCAAACTTTTAATCCAAGGGTCATAATTAGTCTTTGTCACTTTTTAAGACTAAATCTTCACCATTGATTAAATTAACATCCAATGGTCATAAATGGTCCTTGTTACTTTACAAGACCAAATCTCAACCTTTGATCAATTCTAAATCCAATGGTTACAAATGGTCATAGTCACTTTATATGACTAAATTTCTACCCTTGATTTAATCTCCATCTAATGGTTATAAATGATCTTATTCACTTTTAAGATCAAATCTCTACCATTTATTAAATCAAGATCAAGTCCTCATCGTTAATTAAATCAATGGTGGATATCCAAACCACCAATATTGACTTAAGCAATATAATTTATATTTTTATTTACTAAAATCCCATGAAAGAATATATTTACTGTATTTTTATCACCCGATAAATTAAATACAGTATAAAACGCAATACAAGAAATTTTCTAAAACAGTTTCCGGATTCAGGTTTAGTAAGATCCCATGTCTCTGTCTAAACAGTACAAATTTTTCTATGCGTAGAAAAATTTTTACTTTGCAGGACCCACCTGGGCCCACGTATGGCCCCTGGGCCCACAATCAGTAAAGAATTTCATAATCACACATAAAATTACAAAAATTAGAAAATTCATAAATATCAAATCAGATTACGTAAAATAATTACCTAACGGTAAAAATTAACGTAAAGTTTTCTCCGATCCAAAAATTTTTATTTTCCTGACACGGAATAAATCACTCAAAAAGATCAAATACGCTGATGGAATAAACAAAATAATTTTACAATGCACAGAAATTACTAAACAATAAAATTACATTAATCACAAAATTACTTGTTTAGAGAATGCGAAAATTTTGGGATGTTACAAAATACGCTTTCAAACCAGACTAAGTTTTTAAAAAGGTCATGTTAGGCCTTAAAAATCAGCCTATTGCAGGCTCGCAGGTCAAGTTCAAGTCTTATAATTAGGATACATGTCAAGCTTGTTTAAGGCAAAGTCTGACCTGTTTCCACTCCTAAATAGTAGAAATCAATTCATGTACAATTAAAGGAAGGCATATCACAAGTGTTTTTTTGTTTCAATTGCATATTAAACCATTAAGACTGTGATGAATATATATATATATATATCTGTGATGAATATATATATATATATATATATATATATATATATATATATATACTTTCCATATGTTATATACGTTACGTAATTTAATTTAATATAAGTACAAAGTAATTAGTTTAACAATTTAGCAAATAATAAATTGTAGAAATCAATTCATGTACAATTAAAATATAAGAAGGCATATCACAAGTGTTTTTTTAGTTTATATTGGGTATTGCATATTAAACCATTAAGATTGCACCATGATGATATATATATATATATATATATATATATATATATATATATATATATATATATATATATACTTTCCATATGTTATATACGTTACGTAATTTAATTTAATATAAGTACAAAGTAATTAGTTTAACAATTTAGCAGTGGTCAATAATAAATTGTGTATTTTAAATTAGTTGATATATTGGGTATGTGATTAGTTAAATAAAGAATTTTTTCATAGATTAGCACCATGGGGATATCCCCTACGGTGTTATCCTCTTTTTATGAGATAAAAGAATATGTCAGACTCGTTTTAAGGTTATCCACCTCCTTCATATGCCAAAAACTCTACTAGCTCGTCAAAGAACGAACGCGAGTTTAGGATGGAACGAGGTTATTATTACCACTCTATTGTTGATTCATATTTGCTGTTAAACTCTACCAATGGATGACCTATTACGTTTTCTTTGATGTTTTTTTTCCCCTACAGCCAAAAGACTTGCGAAGGAAGATGCTTACAAGCTGGCGGGGAAGTCTAAGAACAAAGCATTCATGTCTATCATGATTGCAGAATGCATAGATGGTTCACTGGTATTGACCTGCTTACATTGATATATCAATGTATGAATACCATTTGCAATTTTTTATGTTTTATTTTGGTTACAGTGACTTGAAAATTGAGGCAAGCGATGTGAAACTCTAACACCTCCCTCCACAGATGCATGACCGAAATAGGCGACGAAAATGAGTCTAGCGGAATAAGCGACGGAGATAGCATCTTGACTCTGATTCCATATGAGTTTTCAACTTAAAACTATTTAGTATTAAGTAGAGTGATTCAATAAGTATATAAATCGTACTTAAAATATTGAGATAGACGATGTGAGACTTTAACAGGATGGATAAATGTGATTGACATGCCATATAAACATGGCTTTCCACGGGCTGAGAAACCATGGCTGCGAAGTTGTTGCTCATTCCCGGTGATGCAGTTGTCTTTGAGGTTGTCAGTCTGAAGGATCGGAAGACGAAAGTTACTGTTTTTAGTTTAATCGACTACTACTATGTTTAGGTTGTTCGCATGTGGATAGTCACTCTGACGTGTAATAATAAGTGTGTTTGGATAGTCATTTGAAGTTTGAACCACCTTAACATGGGTTTGTATCTTCAAACGTAATTTTGTTTAGTTAAGCATCTTGTTTGGTGACACGTTCAAGCATGATTTCAAACCAACTTTTAGCCCCAAACTCACTTTTGGTCTGAAGTGAGAATAACTTGCTTTTGCGTTTATAAATTTCCGTTCATTACTGAAGAAAATTCTATATACCCACTCTACCCATCTTTCCATTCTTGCCTTTACTCTAGGGGTATAATTTGGTTCGGGTAATTTGACCAACCCGACCAAACCGAACTGAACCAATTAGTTTTGTTCAGTTTGGTTCAGGTATACTTAATGGTTTAGATAAAATCCAAACCAATTGAAGCTCAATTGGTTCGATTTACAGGTTCAGAATTTCGAACCCGTGAACCGAACCAAACCAAATCATTTTTTTTCTAAACAGTTTCTCAGCTTTCAGACTTCTAAACCGTATCTGATCAAAAAAAGACTTCTAAACTGTATCCAACCCTAACTCCTTTCAAATTTTTCCCAAATCCAACCTTCTCTGTTCCCCTCGCAGCTCCCCCTCGCCGCTCCCCCTTGCCACTCGCCGTCTGCAAAGTCTGCAACTTCTCTTTAGTTAGATTCCATTTCCAATGGTACGCCTCTGCTCTTTTGCTTTTTTTTTTTTATAATCTCTCTTAAGTTTTTGTTGGGTTCTGAACTGAAATGCACTTTGAGTTTGAACAAGCTTCAGAGAAGAAACTATCGAACCCCATGAGGGAAATGAAGGTACAGAAACTCGTCCTCAACATCTCTGTTGGTGAGAGTGGTGATCGTCTCACCAAAGCTGCCAAGGTCTCTTTTTTTATTTTACCCTTTTATTTTCCACTTGTTATTTTTCTTTTTTGGACCTTTTTATTCAAAATTTGCTCTTTTTCCTATGTTATAGGTGCCGGAGCAACTTAGTGGCCAAACCCCTGTATTTTCAAAAGGTTATTTTTTTGGTCCTTACTTTGATTTGATTGCTTGGTTGCTTTTTAACTATAATAGTAGCCTCTGTTATTATCTGCTTGGGTTACTTGTGCAACATAATACAACCTTTGTTCCTTTGTTATTTTTTTAAAATATAGTTATTTAAAAATTAATGATTGGTGTTATACGGGGTTTTGATATATGGTTTTGCTTGATTGATGATTATGCCTTACAACAAGAAGTTCCTCAAGTTTTTTCTGTAATGTTACGGTGGAAAGAGAGACAAAGTTTCGATATAAGCCTTATTCCAGGACATCTAAACTGAAATATACTAAAACATTTTAGGCTCAGTAGACCTTGAGTTTTTATTCTTGTTCACTATTCAGTTGGCTAAATGCTTCTCATTTTTTGGTTAGCAGACATACTTGGGTAAATGCCTCAATGGAGTTGAATTTTGGTGGAGTTTCAGGCTATGGAGCTCTGCTGTGCATCTGGAATTGCTGTTTATGTATGGTTATGATGGCTTTGTTAAAGGTTATAGGAGGCTACAATTTCATGCCCTCAACTAGTGTCTCTGGACATGTCTAATTGTTCATGTGTTAATGATGAAACTCTGCGTAAAATAGCACTAAGTTGTGCTAACCTTAGTGTTCTTGATGCATCATACTGCCCAAACATATCTTTGGAGGTATGCTTTAGAATCTATAATCACTTTTTGCATATATATATTGAATGTGATTTTGTTTGAAATGGTTGCTAACTTGCTTGTTTTCTCTTTGAAGTCTGTTAGACTGTCAATGTTGACAGTTTTAAAGCTTCATAGCAGTGAGGGAATCACTTCCGCCTCAATGGCAGCAATAGCTCATAGTTATATGTTGGAGGTGTGTAATTTGTCCTAGATACTGATATTAATGATGTGTTTGAATTCTTGAATATAAACATCCAGGATGAGTAAATGATGTCATTGCTACTGTAGGTTATGGAGCTTGACAATTGCAATCTATTGACTTCAGTGTCTTTGGATCTTCCACATTTGCTAAATATTAGATTGGTACATTATCGCAAGTATGTTTCTGCTTCATTTTTCTTTGTCCCCAGAAAAGTATTCTAATTCTTTATTCATCTTTGTCTTTCTCTTTGTTGCTTGTGTACTTGTTGCTTAATTTCACACCCTATCCCTATTTTTCATTATTGGCTTTTCTGATTTCTTCTTTGAATTATTTTCTTGGCAGATTTGCTGATTTGAACTTGAGGACTATAATTCTTTCTTCTATACTGGTGTCTAATTATCCTGTGCTCCACCGTATCAACATCACTTCAAATTCACTTCAAGTATGTCTAGTAATTATGTGCATTTTTCTGTATTGCATATATAGTTTAGCTAATTTTTGTGTTAAAAAAAATAATAGTCAATCTGATCACCCGAACCAAACCAAACCATAGATGTTTGGTTTGATTTGGTTCGGATTTGGCTATCAAAAAACAAGAAAATCGAACCAAACTGAATTAATTAATTTTGATTGGTTCAAATTTATTTTTTTCCAAAATCCAAACTAAACCACCCATTTACACCCCTACTTTACTCTATCATCACTCTTCGTTAAATGATGTTGGCATTAGCTCGTCAGTTGTATTTGCAACTGCTTAAACATCCTTTTGATTATTTTTACTAAATTTTACTTCTACTTTTTTTTTTAAATTTTATTTCATTTAATTTTGGCTCCTTTTAAGAAAAAGTATACGTAGTTTATAGAAAAAAAAAAAGTGTTAATAACCAGTTCAGACTTCATAGTTTTAAAACCAAATAGTTTTAAAACCAAAGAGTTTTTAAAAAAATATATGTATAATTAAAACCAAATAGTTTTTACCTTGTGTGATGTAATTTTATTGAAATTTAAGTTAAGTGGGTAAAGCTAGTCAAGGCACATTTGAACTTCGAATAGTGTACAAGATGACAAAAAGTTTATACATGATATAAAAACATGGTAATGCGGGTAGTATGAAAGTATCACTATTTTGTTGTCTGTAACCTTTACGCACTTGTTTAAAGCCTTTAATTTACACTTCTAGCGCCATTTACATTTCCTGTCATCATCATTTGATCAATTGTAACTTGACTTCTTTTGACTTGCTTTCTTTACTCTTTTTGAAAGTTTATCTTTGTGCAAGTTTTATCTTTATGTTGTGTTTTTGCAATTTTTTTTATTGCTTTTCTTTAATTTTCCTATGCAAGATTTTGTCAATTTGACTTACACGGGTACTGTGCCTATGAACCAGGCTACGTAGGCCACGTTTAAGTTATAACTGACTTTTTTAAATGTCAAACCTGTCCTGCAACCTGTTTAAAAACCTGCTTTGCATTAAAGACAAAAAAAAATATTAATAAGCTTACATTTAAAAAGGACAACGAGCCATTAGAGGCTAACGGGCCATAACATCCATTATGCAACATCCATATGAAATTGTCAAAGCATCTGCATTTGATGTAGTGTTCCGAATACAAATGCACGACTTCAAAGACCAGTGTAGGGTTTGCTTCTTATATTTGAGGGAGAAGTCTAATATGACATCTTAAGAAGAGTTCCACATATGTACTATGATTTTTGAGCTATTAATTTATGATTAAAATAAATTAATGACTCAAATTAAAAGATATATTTTAATTAATAACACTTAGATTCTTATAAAAATTTAATCAGATCAAAACTTTTGGGTCCATAGATGGATTATTTTTTTTTTTAATTTGACAATATCTATATATAAATTTGAGTGTATAAAAAAATTATCAGTTAAAATCTATAAATTTTTTGTATGTACAGTTATTCGTAAAAAAAAAGAGTTATCTGACTAAATTTCTATACAAATCTGAGTATTGCTAGTTAAAATATGTAAAGATTCAACTTTTAATCTCAACCATTGATTTATTTTAATAATAAATCAATGGTTAAAAAAACCATGGTCCATCCATGGACCACCTTTTGAGTAGTTCATATTAGACTTTTGATAATCACATATTTTATACATTAATAAACCCTCATTTTTAGTCATTTACACTCTCCATGTACTTAATCGATTAAGCTTGGTTATGTTTTATAAGTTTAGACTCAAATTAGACTTAATTAATTTTTCAGCATTATTTTGGTCTTACACTATTTTTATTTCCGCCATATCTTGAGTTCTAAATATCTTATAATTATGTATCTTACCTTGTATGAAAGATAAGAGAGAGCTCTACAACTTTCATGAGAGCTCCAGGGAAAAATCAAACATCTAGTGGAGCTAATTGAGCTTGGAAGTCAGAACACGAGTTTTGTGACTGGAACCCGAACTGTGTGCAGTAATCATTCCATAATTCGAGTTTAAGGAACTGAAATGGGCTGAAAAGTAGGCATCTAAAAGTTAAGATCCATATCTACAATTTTCATGAAGAACACAAGAGCTCATTCAGATAGCTTGAAGGTCATATTGGGTCTGGAAGTCAACACAGATGTGCTGAAATTGGGCCTGAGCAGTCTGCAGTAATTGGGTCATATCTTGGGTTGTAGGACAAATTTTTGGATGACTTTGGTGGCATTGGAAAGCTGAGACAATTTTCTAGAACTTTCATGAAGATCACTTTGCTTTATTCTAACGTTATCCATGAGTTCATCACTAAATGATTTTGGAGACAAGAAATTTCAATAATTTTCCACTCACAAAAGTTCTTTGCCATTTTCCACTCATCCACCCACTCTTCCATTCCCTCATTAATCAATTCCCTTGTCATTTTGTATCCCTAATCCTCTATAAAAGAGACCATAGGCGGATCATTTAGAAAATCTTAGCTTAGAGCTTAGATTATGCTTATGTTATTTACTTGTTATAATTTTCTTTTGTGGTAAATAGAAGTTATGATCATCTTCTTTTTCTTCTCTCTTTCTTTCTTGTTGCTCATGGGTAACTAATCCTCATCTTGCTTAGGTGAAGCTTTTGGTAATACAAATAAGGTTAGATTAATTTCTTTCTTGTGCTTAAATGATATATTATCAAGTGATCATTATATGTGTTGTATTTTGTTTCTAATCAATTTAGAAACTCTCCTTGTAAAGTGGAGTTCTTGATTCATTGTAGACAAGTGGTTTGACACAATGAATGCTTGAACTTATTTACAAGTGTAGGTGTTAGTAAATAATTAAAAGAACCATAATATAACTATGTATATAATTCTAAATGGACTTTGAATGTTATATTCTCCGATTGGAACCTCCGTTGTGTGTGGATTTCAATTGAGTTACAAAAAGAATTAATCTTGTCCTTAATTTATTATTAAAAGTGGATCTCCTAGCCCAAGCAAGTTCTTTAATTTAATTGTAAATAAGTTTTATTATTTTTATTGTTGTGACCAAATCTTTCCTTACTTCAAAGAATTTTTCTTCATCAATTCCCTGTAGATCGACCTCGGACTCCCGAGAAAATTATTACTTGAGACAACCTACACTTGGGTTTGCATCCTTTAATCTGCATCAAGTTTTTGGCACCGTTGTCGAGGACTTGATTTGAAGTTTTAATTTATTGAGATTTTTATTCTTTAATAAAATCTATTCTTTCTTCTCCCTCACTGGAGCAAAAGATCGGCTTGCCGGTCCTTCAGTTTCTTTACTAACTCTCTAACTTTCTAATTCTCTAACTTTCCAATTTTCTAACTTTTTAATATCTATCATTTATTTATGCTTTCTAACGTAATAAAATAATCTTTCTTCTTCTCTTTTCTTTCGCCAGAGTAAAAAATCGGCTTGCCGATTCTCTGGTTTTCATGTTTAAATTTACTTTCTGTACTTTATTTTTTATTTTATTTTCTATGTTTTACTTCTAACTTACTAACTTGCTAACTTGCTAACCTACTAACTTGCTAACATATTAACTTTCTAACTTTTATATTTATGTCATTTATTTATGCTTACTAACTTTCTAACTTTTATATTTATGTCATTTAATTTTGCTTACTAATTTTTTAATTTATGTCATTTAATTTTGCTTACTAATTTTTTAATTTATGTCATTTAATTTTGTTTTTTGACTTACAAACTTGTACATTATTTTTTTATTTTTTATTTTAAATCATTTATTTATACTTAATATTTAATGGTTGGTGTAAACTGCCTATTTTTACATTATTTTTTCTATTTTAAGTCATTTATTTATGCTTAAGTGGTATCGTGATTTAAATTCTGGTCTTTTACTTAAAATTAATCCTAATACTTTATATATTGGTTTGTTTGAATCATAATCACACACAATTGACACAATGACTGAAAATGAAAGTGTACATGATGAACATGAAAATCAACCGTTGTGAACCATGCGTGAATATTTGCAACCACCTCAAAATTTTAGCCCATCATATTTTATCTTTCCACTCAATGCCAACAATTTTAAATTTAAGTCAGGTATAATTTCTTTACTTCCTAATTTTCATGGTTTAGAATCTGAAAGCTCATATTTACATCTAAAAGAATTTGAGGAAGTATGTATTACATCTGAAAGCTCATATTTACATCAATGATCAAAATTGCATTGAAGAGATTGTTAAGCTTAAATTGTTTCCTTTTTCTTTAAAAGATAAAGCAAAATCTTGGCTTAACACTTTGAAACTAAGATCAATTGGCACATGGCAAGAAATGTAAGATGAGTTCTTAAAGAAATTTTTTCCAACACATAAAACTAATGCTATGAAAAGACAAATCTAATTTTTTTTTTCTCAAAATTCAAATGAAGCATATTTTCAATGTTGGGAACGGTTTAAAGATTTGTTAAATTCTTACCCACATCATAGTTTTGAAAAATAACGTACTATAAGCTTCTTTTATGAAGGTTTAACACCTGAAACTAAGCAATTTGTGGAAACAATGTGTAATGGTGAGTTTCTTGATTTTAAACCTGATGATGCTTTAGACTATTTAAACCAGTTGGTTAAAAATTCTCAATCTTGGCATAGTACTAATATTTCTGAAAATTTAATTAGATCTAACCTTGCAAGTGCTAATAAAGGAAAATATCACCTTAGTCAAGAGGAAGATCTAAATACTAGGTTTACCAGTTTGGCTAGAAAAATTGAAGCAATGGAATTAGGAAACATAAAAGAAATCAAATCTGTGCAAAATGAAGAAATTTGTTGCATTTGTGTGACTTAGGACACTCACCACATGAATGTCCAAAGATTCTTGTTTTTAAAGAAGTTGTACATAAGCAAGTAAATGCAATGAATAATTTTAAAAAGTCATTTACTTCTTTTTCAGAAACATACAATTCAGAATGGAGAAATCACCTGAACTTCAGTTGGAGGAATAATAATCAGTCATAATTTGTGCAACCACCACCTCCTCAAGAACAACAGGACTCTCAAAACTCTCAAGGATGTCCACCTTATGTCCCACCGCATAGGAAAAACCTTGAAAAAACACTGCATGCATTCATAGAAAAGCAAGAGGCCGTTAATAAACAAAATAATCAAACTATGACTGATATAAAAACAACTCTTGCTAAACGTTCTTCTGCACTCACTATTCACAAGAAAGGAAAATTTCCTTCTCAACCTCAACCAAATCCCAAAGGTCAGTACAGTCTAAATGAGGGTAGTTCAGAAAACTAACAAATGGATTAAGTCAAGTCAGTGATAACTCTTAGGAGTGGAAAGGTTGTTGAAAAACAAACTCTTGAACCTTGTGAGAAAGATGATGAACCAATACCCCAAGAAAATGAAGAAGTTGACCAAAAAGAGACCAAATTCTCACTTGCACCCCCATTTCCTCAAACATTAAAAAATTCAAGGAAATTGAACCATAACACTGAAATTTTTAAAATTTTGAAACAAGTGAAGGTCAATATTCCTCTGTTAGATGCTACCAATTCCTTTTTATGCCAAATATTTGAAGGACTTGCACTATTAAAATAAAACTAAATGCGAAAAAGAAAGCATTTTTGGCTAAACAGGTAAGCTCCATTCTTCATAATAATAATGCATTAAAATATAAAGACCCTGGTTATTCTACAGTTTCATGCATTATTGAAAAACATAAAATTGAAAAAGCTTTACTTGATCTTGGTGCTACGGTTGATAGTTGCAAGTCAATTCATGTTATTTTAGGCCGTCCATTTTTAGCAACATTTAATGTTTTGATAAATTTTAGAAATGGAGTGGTGAAGCTAACATTTGGAAATATAACACTGGAGCTCAATGTTTTTAACATGTGCAAGCAACCACAGGAAGTCCTTGATGAAAAGGAGGAAGTTGAAGGAATTGAATCCATTGTAGATGATCATCTTCAAATAAGGAGTTCTTCTAACCCATTAGAAATTTGTTTAGTCAATTCATTTGATTCAGATATGCAATTAGATGATAATATCTCTGAAATATGTTCTTTGCTTGATTGTACACAGGTAATGGAGTACAAGGGATGGAAGCCAAGATTTGAAGAGCTAAAACCCATGAATGATAATGCCCTTGAAGAAGTACCCACACCAGAACTAAAGTCATTACCTGCTGGGTTGAAGTACACATTTTTGGGAAAAGACCTATTAAACTATTTGAGATAGTGATCATGTTCAAACACATCTTTCCTGGCGTCAACTTCATAGATAACCGCATATCTCAAAATTCTTCTATCAATTCCTTCTTCTTGATCATCATAACAGAAGCACTAAGTATTTTTCTACTTAAAGCATCCGCTACGACATTCGCCTTCTTGGGATGATACTATAACTGAAAATCGTAGTCCTTCAAAAATTCTAGCTAACGCCCCTACCTCATGTTCAACTCTTTTTGATCAAACAGATACTTCAAACTCTTATGATCACTAAAAACAATGAACGTTACTCCATATAGAAAATGTCTCCAAGCTTTCAATGCAAACACCACAGCTACAAATTCCAAATCGTGAGTGGGATAATTCCTCTCTTGTACCTTTAACTGTCTTGAAGCATATGCCACAACATTTCGGTTTTGCATAAGTACACAACTCAATCCTTGGTATGAAGCATCGCAATATACTTCAAAAGGTTCATTCGGTTCAGGCAGAATCAATACCGATGAAGTAGTCAATCGTCTTTTTAATTCTTGAAAACTTTCTTCGCACGCGTCAGTCTATGCAAATGGTTGATTCTTCCGTGCAAGTTGGGTAAGAGGTCCCGCTATCTTGGAAAACCAATCAATAAACCGCCGATAGTAACCGGCTAATCCAATGAAACTATGGATCTTTGATACAGTCTTTGGTCTTTCCCATTCAAGAATCGTCTCCACCTTTGAAGCATCTACTTCAATTCCTTCTTCTGATATCACGTGTCCCAAAAACTAAACTTCACTTAACCAAAATTCACATTTGGACAACATTGCGTATAAATTATTCTCCTTCAAAATCTGGAGAACCACTTTGAGATGTTCAGCACGTTCCTCCTGACTTTGACAGTAGATTAGAATGTCGTCTATAAAGACAACGACAAATTTGTCCAAGTAAGAACGGAAAATTCTATTCATAAAGTCCATGAATATGGCAGGTGCATTCGTCACGCCGAACAACATCACTTGATACTTGTAATGCCCATAACGTGTCCGAAATGCTATCTTGGGGATATCTTCCACCTTCACATGAATCTGGTGATATCCAGAACGTAAATAAACTTTGGAAAATACTATTGTTCCTCGCAGTTGATCCATCAGATTATCTATCCTTGGAAATGGATATTTATTCTTAATCGTAATCTTGTTCAATTGTCGGTAGTCTACACATAGACGAGAAGTCCCATCCTTCTTTTTGACTAACAATACTAGAGCTCCCTATGGTGACACACTAGGTCTCACGAATTGTTTCTCCAACAATTCATCCAACTGTTTCTTAAGCTCTGCCAATTCCGACAGCGAATCCTATAGGGCGCCATAGATATAGGTCCAGCTCCCGGTACTAGATCAATAGCAAACTCGATCTCTCTTGCTGGTGGTAGTCTAGGTATATCGTCATGAAAGACTTCAGAAAATTCATTGACTGCGAAAATATCTTTCATAGCATCTTCGCTTTGTACTTCTAAAGAAGATAGCAATAAGTATCTTTGAGCTCCTTCCTTCAAATAAACTTCTACTTAAGTGGCCGTTAGGAATCTATAATCCTTAGCCTCGGGAAAAACTAATGTCTTATTGGAATAGTCTATCAGGATATGGTTAGAAGATAACCAATCCTTCCCTAAGATTACATTAATCTTAGAAATAGCCAAACATATTAAGTCAACATGAAAGATTCTATCCCTAACACAAACAGGACAATTCAAGCACACTTTTGCAGTAATCACAGGCTTATCAGTAGGAGAAGCAACACTCAAGTCATAAGACAATGTAGTCACAGATAATCCCAAATGCTCCACATAATCACAGGTAATGAAAGAGTGGTTTGCTCCTGAATCATATAATATAGTTAAAGGATTACCTTCAATGACACACTTCTCCATAATTAGATCCTCTGACTTTGCGGCTTCCTCCCCACTCATAGTATACACATGACCACACGCCTGTGATCTGGAATTACAGACGTTTCCCACAGAGGGCTCCACCTTTGGTTGATTGTAATCTCTTAAGAGATGTCCAGGCTTCCCACATCTGAAGCATATGATTCCTTTGTGTGGGCAGTCCTTGGTCAAGTGGTCTTTTCCACACTTAAAACATTTGGATGTAGAAGTTCCTGCTTGACCAAACTTGTTTCCACCAGAAACTCCTCCAAAGGATTGCTGTCGAGTCTGACCTCTTGATGGTCTAGCATATAGTTTCTGTTGATAATGGTTACCACCGCTACCCTTTCCTCTTTGGAGCCAAGTAGGTCCAAAGTTCTAGTTCCTTACATCACGGTGATGATCTATCTCCTCTACCTTACGATATTTATCTAACAACGCTAGGAACTGATCGTTTCCCAAGGTTACTACTGCCCGGTTGATGTCGTGTCTCAACCCCTCTTCAAACTTCCTACACTTCCATTCTTCATCTGGTTGTATCTGAAAATATCTCGAAAACTTAGACAAGCTTTCGAACTTCGCAGCATATTCACTTACTAACATCACCTATTGTCGCAGACCAAGGAATTCCATCTCCTTAGCATGTCAGACACTAGCTGGGAAATACTTTCCCAGGAATCTTTGCTTGAAGAGTTACCAAGTTACAACTCTGCCTTCAGCTTGTATTAACCTACGAGCTCTTGCCCACCAATCTTCACCATCACCAACCAGCACAAAGGTCGCATAAGTGACCTTCCTCTCCTCAGTACAACTCATACCATCGAATATTTTCTCTAGCTCTTTGATCAAAAGATTGGCTTTCTCTAGGTCAAATTCTCCGTTGAATTGTGGCGGATTATTTCTACGAAACTCTGACAAATTCTGAGTTTCTTCGTTTGCCCTATGATTTTGTTGAACAATGACATTTGCCATCCTTTGCATTGCTGCTACAGCTGCAGCCATGCCTTGATTGTCATCTTCAACATTCAACATTCACGCGTCCTCTTCCTCGTCCAGCCATCGTAATTCTCGGAAATCAAACTAACCAATACAAGACAAGAGTCAACTACAATCACTTCAAACAATATTGTTCTATTTCGGAAACCAAACACAGAGAATCACACAACACAAACAAGACAGACCTAACCACAAACCTAAAAGACTCTAACCTGGGCTCTGATACCAACTAATGTAACACCCACCGTAGGGTATCACATTTTATATGAGTTATTACTGATTTACCCCAAGTTATAAAATGATATTGTATAATATAGATATGAGTTGTAAAATTTCTTGATATTAATAAGATAAACTTAGATGAATATAAAAATACTTAAACAGTATCACAATATACATCATATATATAACCTTGGTACTGACATACTTAAATATATACAAACAGAGTTCTCAAAAGCTGATAAACATTACTATACTATCACACTGGCCCAAGTACACGTCTTTGGAGCAGAACCCTCAGACTGATCCTACTCAGACTCATTAGAAGATAGGAATCCTGCATGACGCGTAGTCCTACGGACAAGTGTCCGAGCAGACAACACAATGCTAATCTCACTAGGAGTATGGTAGTAAACACCCCAATACTGTCTAATGGATAACGAAAACTCTAAATGTATGTAAATATTGACATTGAAATAAGGGTTCCCATGATATACCCTACTTAGGGAAATAGTCAAATCTCCCATGTAGACAACACACCCTCTATCTAAATGAACACGCCAAGCCTCTGAACCTCCCTGGAATTGTAGCCTCATGTACCCAAGAAAACTTGGCGTCGTCATCGACTCAGAAATCAACTTCCTTAGCAGGAATCTACTCCTCACCTTCTTGCTCAAACCCTTGCTCACTGCCTTTACCAATTACAATTACAATACAAGAACAGCATATAAAGAGGTGAGATTACTAACACCAGTACCAACATGACAGTAAAGAGATAGGAATGACAATAATGTTATACAGATATAATAAACCATAATACAGATATAACAACAATAATTATAATCATGGCATCAAACATTATTCAATATTCGACAAATAAAATATCACACAAATATAGATGTACAAATTACGCATATGCACTCAAACTCAATTTCCTACTCCATGGAGCTAACTCAAGTCAGAGAGATTGATCTAAAAGATCTGTCAGTACCACAATTGCCTCAGACCAAGTGCCATAACTTTCATTAGTTTGCACATCTAGCATTATACATGACAATCTACTCCAGATCTTGATTAAGAATAGTGTCTCGGTCCGGATCATCGGTGTATTGCATCGGTCCGATCCATGGTACAGTAGAGCTACCAACTGCCTATTGTGAAAAATTCACACCCCGACGCCCCCAAAGTCAACGAGTGACCTACTCTACGCATATCACACCATACAAATGTGTAATTCTCTCCTAGGCCATTGGCCTTAACATAGTCCATCAGACTTTTTCAATGCATGTTCAATGCATACAAGCCACATATTTCACATATATGGATCCACACTTTTGGCCCAACAGTAATTCTACTGTATTTTCAATCTCGTAATTATTTTACTGTATTTTTACAATTGCGCAACATTTCTGTCGCATTTTCAAATCACATATTGATTTTTCAACGTTTTCTCAATCGCGTAAAAATATTTAAACATTTTTCAAATCACGCAGCGATTTTTCAATGTTTTTGAAATCGCGTAGCTTAAAAATTACATTTTTAAGTCACGTAAAGCATTTTTCATCATTTTTCAATTGCGTAAAATATTTCTCAATATTTTAAACATCATTTTGGCCTTTCTAAAAATTAATATAAGTTCTAACTTCATTTTTCTACATTTTCTCACTTAAGAAATTCTTTCCATAATATTTTCCACAAAATCACCTTTTCATTGATTTAATCAATGTTTCTAGCTTAAAATTTCCTAATGTGCTCCAGAAACCCAAAGAGTGAGCTATACGTCAGTAAACTTTAAGTCACCAATTTATTTCTCATCAGAACTATATTAATTCTAAAAGATTTGTTTACTGTATAAATAATTTGAGGTTCAAACACTTTCAACCTCACTTTTCTTTTCATAAAACGAAATCTCCCTTTTTCAAATAATAATTATTTTGTTTCTATTTTTATTTCTTAAATCTTTGTATTAATTTCCTTGCTTCTAATCAACTAAGTTACCATTTATCAATCATATTTTTACACAACAAATCCATTTTTAGCCTTCATGGCCGTGAGGTACATGGTCATTAGAACCAAAACATTTGTTCATTTTCCTTGCTATTATAAATATCTAATTTTACCATTCATGAAAATATTAACTTGGAAACACCTATTTTTGAGGTGTTGAGGCCATGAGCCTCATGATCTTTGAGATCAAAATTATTTTTTTCCTTTTTAACATCTATCATGGCATATATGGCATATAATCATCATACTATATATCAAGCATACCTTTAAAACAATAAAATCATATAAAGCATAAATAAATAAATTCAAAGCACATAAACATACATAAATAATTTACACAACCATGGATATGAATCCTCACATGGATTCACCACCCATCATATACAAATTCATCTCTCACCACCATACTTGGTTGGTGAGATAGATCTCCCTCTTACCTTGTGGTGAAGCCTCCAAAGCTCTTTGCTTTGCTTCTTGTACTAGTCCTTCACCACCAAGAGTTTCTTAAACATAAAACAAACACAAGTTATTAGCATCTAAAGCTTGAACAAGAAAGGCGATGGATCAAAACATGGCCTAGAACATGAAGATGAAATAAATAGTGAAGTTTCCATAAACTCCACCTTAACACCCTAGAACTTGAGTCTTGGAAAACTCCTTGAAGATGAATGATTTTGGTCAAGACTTCAACTACAAAGTGTTTTGTATTTAGGTAAGGATTCAATAAATAAGGTTGGTTAAAATTATTGGAGAGTGGAGATATGATGTAGGGGTCTTGGTCGTGGGGTTGTGTTGAGAGAAAAAGAGAAAGAAATTTTGAGAGCTTTTGGTGATATCTTCTTGGTTGTTTTGGAGAGAATGAGTAATATGATAAAAATGTAAACTTTACCCTCTAAGAGAGTGCATTGCCGTGGAATGATGGAGATAGGAGTGAAATATTTGTGTTAATGTTTAATATAGATCTTTATGGAAGCTTCCAAGAGATAGGATTGAATTTGAACCTTTGGATCCCTCCTCCATGAAGCCTTAACCGTGAGATTCATCTTTAAAATGGAGGGTCAAGAGCTTCTCTTCCATTCTTGCCATCCAAGGGTCACAAAAAGTCCTAGCCACTTTGTGAGACTAATCTCCACCATAGATTAAATCAATGGTGAATATCCAAAGCCTTCACCTCTAAGCTTGCTTCCTATTGGTTAGAAGAAGTTATAACCATTAAGTTGGACCAGCACTTTATCTAGTCTTGAAGTTTTCTTCCTATTGGTGCACCGTAGATATTTTCTAGACAATGGCTACAGAAATTATTACTCAATGAACAAAACATAAATGCTCACAAGTCAATAATTATTTGTCCGCTGTAAAATAAAAATACAGTATATTTTTATTTCACAGATAATTTCTAAAAGTTAAAAGATTATGTCACGTATCTCTCGGAATTAGGTTTAGTAAGATCTCCCGACTCTGAATAAATATGTAAAGATTTTCCCCGGCCTGAAAATTATTACTTTCCTGACCCAGAGCAAATCACACACAACGATCAAATATAGTCATAAAACAGTCAAAATAATTTTACAGCATACAGAAATCACAAAACAGTATAATTTTGTCATTACTGTCAAATAGCTAATTTTGGGGTGTTATAATTCTCCTCCTCTAAAAAGAAGTTTCGTTCTCGAAACTTAAACACATACTTAAAACAAATACAGATATTGTTCTTTCATCTTATCCTCCAACTCCCATGTTGCATCTCTACTTATATCACTCCAGACTACTTTAACCAACGAAATCTCTTTACCTCGGAGTTGCTTTATCCTCCGATCCTCGATCTTGACTGGAAATGTTTCATAGGTTAAATTCTCCTTCAGTTGTACTGTGTATGGTTCGATAACATGAGTAGGATCAGGAATGTACTTCCGCAATTGCGATACATGAAATACATTGTGAAGATTCGATAGAAAAGGCGGTAACGCAATTTGATAAGCTACCAGACCTATTTGACGAAGAATCTAATACGACTTGATAAACATTGGAGTAAGCTTTCTTGACTTAATCACTCGTCCAACTCCGGTCGTAAGTGTCACTCGCAAAAATACATGGTCACCTTCTTCAAACTCAAGCAGTCTCCTTCTTTTATCAGCATAGCTCTTTTGCTGAGTCTGAGTTATTCTCATCTTGTCTTGAATCATCTTCACTTTTTTTGTAGTCTGTTGTACAAATTTTGGTCCTAAAAAAGCACTTTTACCATCCCAATACCAACACAACGGTGTTCACATCGTCTCCTATACAATGCCTCATATGGTGCCATCCCTATACTCAAATGAAAACTGTTGTTGTAAGTGAATTCTATCAAAGGTAAGAACTCATCCCAACATCCAATTTGTTCTAGCACACAAGCCCTCAACAAATCTTCCAGTGACTGAATCATTCTCTCTGATTGACTATCTATTTGTGGATGGTAAGCAGAACTTAAATGTAACTTCGCTCCCATCGCTCCTTTCAGACTGTGCCAAAATCTTGACGTGAATCTCGAATCTCGATCCGAAATAATACTGGAAGGTACACTATGAAGTCTAATGATTTCACCAATGTATACTTGGGTCAACCTCTCCATTGAGTACTTAATATTAATTGGCAAGAAGTGAGCCAACTTCGTAAGCCGATTAATAACTACCCATATAGAATCATGACCCCTTCGAGTCTTTGGTAGTCCAGTCACAAAGTCCATTGCCATATCATCCCATTTCCATTCAAGAATAGACAAAGGTTGCAACATTCCAGAAGGTCTTTGATGTTTAACTTTAGCCTTTTGACAGACTAAGTAGGACGATACATATTCAGCGATGACTTTCTTCATTCCTTGCCACCAATACAACTACTTCAAATCTTGATACATTTTTGTGGCTCCAGGATGCTTACTCAGCTTACTCCCATAAGCTTTATCCAAAATTAATCTCCTAAGTCCTTGATCGTTGGGCACACAAATCCTTCCTTTGAATTTCAAAATTCCATTAGTTCCTTCTTTGAATTCTAGCACTGCGCCTTGGTTCCTTGCTTCTTTTGCTTCTTGCAAGTATTGGTCATCGTTCTGCCCTTCTCGGATTTTATCTATTAAACTATTTGAGATAGTGATCATGTTCAAACACATCTTTTCCAGCGTCAACTTCACAAATAACCGCATATCCCAAAATTCTTCTATTAATTCCTTCTTCTTGATCATCATAACAGAAGCACGAAGTATTTTTCTACTTAAAGCATCTGCTACGTCATTCACCTTCCTGGGATGATACTGTAACTGAAAATCATAGTTCTTCAAAAATTCTATCCAACGCCTCTACCTCATGTTCAACTCTTTTTGGTCAAACAGATACTTCAAACTCTTATGAGCACTAAAAATAATGAACGTTTCTCCGTAGAGAAAATGTCAACAAGCTTTCAATGCAAACACAACAGCTGCCAATTCCAAATCGTGAGTGGGATAATTCCTCTCGTGTACCTTTAACTGTCTTAAAGCATATGCCACAACCTTCCGGTTTTGCATAAGTCCACAACTCAATCCTTGGTATGAAGCATCGCAATATACTTCAAAAGGTTCATTCGGTTCAAGTAGTCAATCGTCTTTTTAATTCTTGAAAACTTTCTTCGCACGCGTCAGTCCATGCAAACGGTTGATTCTTCCATGTAAGTCCATGCAAACGGTCAACTCCTTCCTCTGATATCACGTGTCCCAAAAACTAAACTTCACTTAACCAAAATTCACATTTGGATAACTTTGCATATAGCTTATTCTCCTTCAAAATCTGGAGAACCACTCTGAGATGTTCAGCATGTTCCTCCTGACTTTGAGAGTAGATTAGAATGTCATCTATAAAGACAACGATAAACTTGTCCAAGTAAGAACGGAAAATTCTATTCATGAAGTCCATGAATATGGCAGGTGCATTCGTCACACCGAACGGCATCACTTGATATTCGTAATGCCCATAACACGTCTGAAATGCTGTCTTGGGGATATATTCCACCTTCACACGAATCTGGTGATATCTAGAACGTAAATCAATTTTGAAAATTTTGCCGCTCCTCGTAGTTGATCCATCAGATTATCTATCCTTGGAAGTGGATATTTATTCTTAATCGTAATCTTGTTCAACTGTCGGTAGTTTACACATAGACGAGAAGTCTCATCCTTCTTTTTGACTAACAATACTGGAGCTCCCCATGGTGACACACTAGGTCTCACGAATTGTTTCTCCAACAATTCCTCTAGTTGTTTCTTAAGCTCTGCCAATTTCGATGGCGACATCCTGTAGGGTGCCATAGATATAAGTCTAGTCTCGATACCAGATGAATAGCAAACTCAATCTTTCTTGCTAGTGGTAGTCCAGGTATATCGTCAGGAAAGACTTCAGAAAATTCGTTGACTACAAAATAATCTTTTATAGCATCTTTGCTTTGTACTTCCAAAGAAGATAGCAATAAGTATCCTTGAGCTCCTTCCTTCAAACAAACTTCTACTTGAGTGGCCGTTAGGAATCTAGAATCCTTAGCCTTGGGAAAAACTAATGTCTTATTAGAACAATCTATCCGGATATAGTTAGAAGATAACCAATCAATCCCTAAGATTACATTAATCTTAGAAAGAGGCAAACATATTAAGTCAACATGAAAGACTCTATCCCTAACACAAATAGGACAATTCAAGCATACTTTTGTAGTAATCATAGGCTTATCAGTAGGAGTAGCAACACTCAAGTCATAAGACAATGTAGTCACAGATAATCCCAAACGCTCCACACAATCACAGGAAATGAAAGAGTAGGTTGCTCCCGAATCATATAATACGGTTAAAAGATTACCTTCAATGGCACACTCCTCCATAATTAGATCCTCTGACTTTGCGGCTTCCTCCCCGCTCATAGTATACACAGGACCACCCGCGTGTGGTCTAGCAGTACGGACTTTTCCCACAAAGGGCTCTGCCTTTGGTTGATTACAATCTCTTGAGAGATGTCCATGCTTCCCACATCTGAAGCATATGATTCCTTTGTGTGTGCAGTCTTTAGTCAAGTGGTCATTTCCACACTTAAAACATTTGGATGTAGAAGTTCTAGCTTGACCAATGTTTCCACTAGAAACTCCTCCAAAGGATTGCTGTCGAGTCTGACCTCCTGATGGTCTAGCATATGGTTTCTATTGATAACAGTTACCATCACTACTCTTTCTTCTTTAGAACTGAGTAGGTCCAAAGTTCCGGTTCCTCACATCACGGTGATGATCTATCTCATCTACCTTACGATATTTATCTAACAATGCTGGGAACTGATCGATTCCCAAGGTTACTACTGCCCGCTTGATGTCTTGTCTCAACCCCTCTTCAAACTTCCTACACTTCCATTCTTCATCTGGTTGTATATGAAAATATCTCGAAAACTTAGACAAGCTTTCGAACTTCGCAACATATTCACTTATTGACATCACCCCTTGTCGCAGACCAAGGAATTCCATCTCCTTAGCATGTCTAACACTAGCTGGGAAATACTTTCTACGAAATCTTTGCTTGAAGAGTTCCCAAGTTATAACTCTTCATTCAGCTTGTATTAACCTTCGGGCTCCTGCCCACCAATCTTCACCATCACCAACCAACACAAAGGTCGCATAACTGACCTTTCTCTCATCAGTACAACCCATACCATCAAATATTTTCTTTAGCTCTTTGATCCAAAGATTGGCTTTCTCTGGGTCAAATTCTTCGTTGAATTGTGGCAGATTATTTCTACGAAACTCTGACAAATTCTGAGTTTCTTTGTTTGCCCTTTGATTTTGTTGTATGATGACATCTGTCATCCCTTGCATTGCTGCTACAGCTACAGCCATGCCTTGATTGTCATCTTCAACATTCATACGTCCAGCTTTAGTATTCATGCGTCCTCTTTCTCATCCAGCCATCGTAATTCTCAAAAATCAAACTAAACAATACAAGACAAGAGTCAACTACAATCACTTCAAACAATATTGTTTCCTTTTAGAAACCAAACCCAGAGAATCACACAACACAAAAAAGACAGACCTAACCACAAACCTAAAAAACTCTAACTTAGGCTCTGATACCAGCTAATGTAACACCCATCGTAGGGTATCACATTTTATACGAGTTATTACCGATTTACCCTAAGTTATAAAATGATATTGTATAATATAAATATGAGTTGTAAAATTTCTTGATATTAATAAGATAAACTTAGACGAATATGAAAATACTTAAACAGTATCACAAATAATATACATCATATACATAACCTTGGTACTGACATACTTAAATATATACAGACAGAGTTCTCAAAAGTTGATAAACATTACTATACTATCACACTGGCCCAAGTACACATCTATGGAGCAAAACCCTCAGACAGATCCTCCTCAGACTCCTTAGAAGATAGGAATCCTACATGATGCGCAGTTCTATGGACAGGTGTCCGAGCAGACGACACAATGCTAATCCCACTAGGAGTATGGTAGTAAGCACCCCAATACTGTCTAATGGATAACGGAAACTATAAATGTACGTAAATATTGACATTGAAATAAGGGTTCCTATGATACACCCTACTTAGGAAAATAGTTAGATCTCCCATGTAGACAACACACCCTCTATCTAAATGAACACGCCAAGCCTCCGAACCTCCTCGGAATTGTAGCCTCATGTACCCAAGAAAACTTGGCGTCGTCATCGACTCAGAAATCAACTTCCTCAGCAGGAATATGCTCTTCACCTTCTTGCTCAAACCCTTGCTCACTATCTTTACCAATTACCATTACAATACAAGAATAGCATACAAAGAGGTGAGATTACCAACACCAGTACCAACATGGCAGTAAAGAGATAGGAATGACAATAATGTCATACAGATATAATAAACCATAATACAGATATAACAACAATAATTATAATCATGGAATCAAATATTATTCAACATTTGACAAATAAAATATCACACAGATATAGATGTACAAGTTATGCATATGCACTCAGACTCAATTTCCTACTCCATGGAGCTAACTCAAGTCAGAGAGATTGATTTAGAAGATTTGTCGGTACCACAATTGCCTCAGACCAAGTGCCACAACTTTCATCAATTTGCACATCTAGCATTATACATGACAGTCTACTCTAGATCTTGATTAAGAATAGTGTCTCGGACTGAATCATCGGTGCGATGCATCGATCCAATCAATGGTACAATAGAGCTACCAACTGCCCATTGTGGAAAACCTGCACCCCGATGCCCCCAAGGTCAACGAGTGACCTACACTATGCATATCACACCATACAAAGGTGTAATTCTCTCCTAGGCCATTGGCCTTAACATTGTCCATCAGACTTTTTCAATGCATGTTCAATGCATACAAGTCAATCACAGGCTAAAGTCATATTTCACATACATGGGTCCATACTTTGGCCCAACAGTAATTCTACTGTATTTTGAATCACATAATTATTTTACTATATTTTCATAATTGCGTAACATTTCTGTCGCGTTTTCAAATCTCGTATTAATTTTTCAACGTTTTCTCAATCTCGTAAAAATATTTAAATGTTTTCTAAATCACGTAGTAGTTTTTCAACGTTTTTGAAATCGTGTAGCTTAAAAATCACATTTTTAAGTTGCGTAAAGCATTTTTCATCATTTTTCAACTGCGTAAAAAATTTTTCAATATTTTAAACATCATTTTGGTCTTTCTAAAAATTAATATAACTTCTAACTTCATTTTTCTACATTTTCTCACTTAAGAAATTCTTTCCACAATATTTTCCACAAAATCACCTTTTCATTGATTTAATCAATGTTTCTAGGTTAAAATTTCTTAATGCGCTCCAGAAACCCAAAGAGTGAGCTATACGTCTATAAACTTTAAGTCACCAATTTATTTCTCATCCGAACTATATTAATTCTAAAAGATTTGTTTACTGTATAAATAATTTGAGGTTCAAACACCTTCAACCTCACTTTTCTTTTCATAAAACGAAATCTCTCTTTTTCAAATAATAATTATTTTGTTTCTATTTTTATTTCTTAAATCCTTGTATTAATTTCCTTGCATCTAATCAACTAAGTTACCATTTATCAACCATATTTTTACACAACAAATCCATTTTTAGCCTTCATGGCCATGAGGTACATGGTCATTGGAACCAAAACATTTGTTCATTTTCCTTGTTATTATAAACATCCAATTTTACTATTCATGAAAATATTAACTTGAAAACACTTAGTTTTGAGGTGTTGAGGTCGTGAGCCTCATGATCTTTGGGATCAAAATTATTTTTCCTTTTTAACATCTATCATGGCATACATGGCATATAATCATCATATATCAAGCATACCATTAAAGCAATAAAATCATATAAAGCATAAATAAATAAAGTCAAAGCACATAAACACACATAAATAATTTCACAACCATGGATATGAATCGTCACATGGATTCACCACCCATCACATACAAATTCATCTTTCACCACCATACTTGGTTGGTGAGATAGATCTCCCTCTTACCTTGTGGTGAAGCCTCCAAAGCTCCTTGCTTTGCTTCTTGTACTAGTCCTTCACCACCAAGAGCTTCTTGAACATAAAACAAATACAAGTTTATTAGCATCTAAAGCTTGAACAAGAAAGACCATAGATCAAAACATGGTCTAGAACATGAAGATGAAATAAATAGTGAAGTTTCCATAAACTCCACCTTAACACCCTAGAACTTGAGTCTTGGAAAACTCCTTGAAGATGAATGATTTTAGTCAAGACTTCAACTACAAAGTGTCTTATATTTAGGTAAGGATTCAAGAAATAAGGTTAGTTAAAATTATTGGTGAATGGAGATGTGATGTAGGGGTCTTGGCTATGGAGTTATGTTGAGAGAAAAAGAGAAAGAAATTTTGAGAGCTTTTGGTGATAGCTTCTTGGTTGTTTTGGAAAGAATGAGTAATATGATAAAAATGCAAACTTTACCCTCTAAGAGAGTGCATTGCCGTGGAATGATGGAGATAAGAGTGAAATATTTGTGTTGATCTTTAATGTAGATCTTTATGGAAGCTTGCAAGAGATAGGATTGAATTTGAACCCTTGGATCCCTCCTCCATGAAGCCTTAGCCGTGAGATTCATCTTCAAAATGGAGGGTCAAGAGCTTCTCTTCCATTCTTGCCATCCAAGGGTCACAAAAAGTCCTAGCCACTTTATAAGACTAATCTCCACCATAGATTAAATCAATGGTGGATATCCAAAGCTTTCACCTCTAAGCTTACTTCCTATTGGTTAGAAGAAGTCATAGCCATTAAGTTGGACTAGCACTTTGCTTAGTCTTGAAGTTTTCTTCCTATTGGTTAGAAGAAATCATTGCCATTAAGTTGGACCAACACTTTGCTTAGCCATTAAGTTGGACCAACACTTTGCTTAATCTTGAAGTTTTCTTCCTATTGGTTAGAAGAAGTCATAGCCATTAAGTTGGACTAGCACTTTGCTTAGTCTTGAAGTTTTCTTCCTATTGGTTAGAAGAAATCATAGCCATTAAGTTAGACAAACACTTTGCTTAATCTTGAAGTTTTCTTCCTATTGGTTAGAAGAAATCATAGCCATTAAGTTGGACCAACACTTTGCTTAATCTTGAAGTTTTCTTCCTATTGGTTAGAAGAAGTCATAGCCATTAAGTTGGACTAGCACTTTGCTTAGTCTTAAAGTTTTCTTCCTATTGGTGCACCGTAGATATTTTCCAAAAAATGCCTACAGAAATTATTACTCAATGAACAAAATATTACTGCTCACAAGTCTATAATTATTTGTCCGCTGTAAAATAAAAATACAGTATATTTTTATTTCATAGATAATTTCTAAAAATTAAAATATTATGTCACGTATCTCTCAAAATTGGGTTTAGTAAGATCCCCTGGCTCCGAATAAGTACGTAAAGATTTTTCCTGACCCGAAAATTATTATTTTCCTGACCCGAAGCAAATCACATACAATGATCAAATTTAGTCATGGAACAGTCAAAATAATTTTACAGCATACAGAAATCACAAAACAGTACAATTATGTCATTACCGTCAAATAGCTAATTTTGGGGCGTTACACTACTTATTCAGGCCAATTTGTGATGTCTGTGCACTACTTACTCAGGTCAAATTGCTTATAATCAAAATAAAGTGGTGAAGGAAACTTCTTCAGACTTATAGGAGTTGAGAAATCAAGCAAAGACTAGTTTAGCTTGTCCTTGTTGGGTAAGTGAACATATATATAATATAAGGTTTGATTTGTTACTTATTGTGTGAGAACTATCTGGCTAAAATTTTACTGAAAGTGTAGATTTGAGGCAGAGCTGCTAGTGTTCTATCTCATGTATTGAAGGACAATCTCCTTTGCAAGGAAAGGGTATGCAAATAATTTCCTGCCTAATTTTCTTACCTTGTGCAAACTTTTTACCTTTGGAATGGTGATATTCCAATCTTTTATTTATTAATGTGCATACAATTGAGTAAGGTCAACGATATATTCTAATATTTCTTTCCACATGCTTTTGCAAGGAAAGAAGGAATGCTTTACCTCATGTCTATTTGTTTGCTATGATTTGATCCGGGCAGACATTGCTCTTGAACTGGCTTGGATGCATAATATGATTGACTTTGCCTTCCCATATCTCTTACATGTTTATATTTCTTCTATGCTGCTTTCTTGTATCACATAAACACGTAATAATATAGTTGGCACTAAGGTTATTTGATGAACGTTTTTTGTGTGATAATTCTAGTTTGTGGTATAACTAAGGTTGTTTTATGCTCAAATTAATCAAATGTTTATTTGTTTTTTGCTCAAACTGGGTAATAGAATAGTAATTAGTGCGTACTCATATTTTAAAACTTGTAAAATACTTTGGTAATAAAGTGAGTTATTGAAATTGGGTGTTTGATTTACATGAAGGTGGTTGGCTTGATGTTCTATTTTGGTTTTCATTAGATTGAATGCCAAATTCAAAAGAATGCCAAACTTACTTGTTCTGGTTAGGTTGAATGATTATATTGAAAGACTGGACCCCTGTTTTCATGTCATTTATTGTTAAATACTTGGTTGCTATGTCATTAGGTTGTTTTTATGGTCTGTTGTTTGTCATTATGTGTTTCTTATGCTTGGTTGTTTGGTTGTTTGAGCTAGACACTCCAACTTTGCGTGTTGGTTGCTTTGTTGAGAACCCAAGACAAAATTCTCTTTCGTTGTGTTTGCTGCCTTAACAGCGGTAGTGTCTCTGAGGTAACTTTTTGAAATATTTTTGATTGATATGACTACTTTGTTTGAAAGCATAGCCTTTCATTGTAGCCGCACTACTCTTCAACTGCTTTCTTATCTAATAAGTTTTTAATCTGAAATTTTAACTGTGCGCAAAAGATGCCAAACCTATTGAGTGAAGATATCTGAATCCTAGATATAGTTCAACCATGCATGGGATATGATTTTAAAATGTAGAATCTGTGATATCAAATATAATTAAATCTAGTTAAACTTGCCCTATGCTCCAGCTGGTAAGAACAGAGCAGCAAGACGATGGTGGACTGGAAATGAAAGAATTGGTCAAACTTGCCCTTTGCTCTATCAACCAGCTCTTTGCTTGGTGTGTGAACGTGCACGGGTCAATGATGACCTGTTTTCTTCCACAAACAGGTCATTTGAATTGAATGATACAATTAGTGGGAAGTGGTTTGCACGGATTCTAAAATTATTTGAATGGTTGTATCTTGTTGATGGTTATTCTGGTAGATACTCTTCCTTGATGCACGTAAGTTGTTTGAAAAAGGACTTGAATGACTCTATAGCATGTAGATTCTGTTTAGGGATGTTTTAATTTTTAAGGACTTAATTAGATTATTAATGGATTGATTCTGAGTGGTTTACCATGTCTTATCTGTTAATTCATTTTGTTGCTGAGCTCATGAACATCTTTGTTTGGGGTTGCAGTGGTATGATCTTCCACTGTTTGGCTTTCTTTTTGTTTATTTATATTAAACTCGAACATGTTTATATTTAAATTGAAGCCTCATTTTGTGTCACTTTACCTCCTTAATTTTTGAACTGTTTGGTTTTTATTCTCTTTATTTGTTTTATGCTTTGAAGTTAGAACCTATATATTTCATTATTCCAGTGGACATTTTAACACCATCATATCTTTCTGTATTATTTGACACATTTATTTCTTAAGCATCACCTTGCCAGATAATTTTAATACTGTTATGCTAAGATTGGTTTTGAACTTTTTAGGGAAAAAGAGTAGTGTTTCTCAGGCAGCTTCCTTCTGGGTGAATCTTTAAAACAATCTATACAAGCAACTTTCTTGTATAGAGGACTATCTCTGATTGTAAGTAGCCAGTCTCCAGCATCTCTAATTTTCTATAGTAATTTTCAAGTTCCTTTCATTCCTCTAGACAAATAATATCTGCCTGAAAATATTTGAAGCATGTTCCGCTGAAAAACAAAAGTTTGTTAGTGTGAAAAGTTATGTTTGCTTTGTTACCTTGCTGTGAGAAGTAAAGTTTGGATGCCACTAGTTGTTTGTATTTGTTGTTGGCACAGTCTACCTCATTGAAATAATAATTATTTATGTAATAATTGTCTTGACTTTTGATTTTAACAATGTAACTTGTGGAATGATCCCATTTTTTTCTGCATTTAAAGGTATTTAACGAAAGTTTTCCAGGCAACGAAAGAACCAAATACTGTCTCACTTCCAAGGTATTTGACCTACTCTTTAATTTAACCAAATACTGTGAAATGACTCTGAAATGGTTTAGTACTGACCATATATGTGAGACTTATGTTATACGCACCTAATACTGACCATTTATGCACAATATTCGCTTGCTTTCCTTTCCTAGTTTGACTTGCTATAAGCCATTTAGGATATTTGAAGTGGATCCTTGTGGTCTATGCTGTTTGTTTTCCTCCCATTTTGTTTTTGTGTAGTGATGTTGCTATTGTATAATCAATTTTCTCTGAAATTTGTTGTATCCTCATTGTAGTTGATTTTGTTGATGAATATGTATTAGATACATTTCCTTTTGGTTCATATACTTACAATTGTATTTGGAAGAGCAGATTATTGTAAAATCTTATCTCTCGGGATTGTTTAATATTCATTAAACTCTATGGACTAACTGTAGAAGACATTAAAGTAATCAAATTTCTGAGCAATTTCTGTCTGTATTATGCAGCCTTTGTTCTGTTTTTATTTTTTCATTATCATTTATGGACTTAAATTGTGAATGACATTGACTTAAATTCTGAATTGTGATTTCTGCTGCTACATGATTTTATTGTGATAGTTAATTGATCACGTTAGTTATAAAATTAAAAGTATATTAAAAAGATAATTTTAGAAAACTAGAGATGCTCATTTTTCGTCTCTAATTTTTTTACTTTATTTGACAGAAAAAGTGCGGTCTCTAATGTAATTATTATTATTATAATAATTTTTTACTTTATTTTGGAATTAGAGACGGAAACATGTCGTCTCTAATGTAATTATTATTATATTTTTCAGAAAAAAATAACAAATTCTGTCTCTAATTAGAGATGGTAGTTTTTATTTAGAGACAGAAAATTTCATCTCTAATTTAGATACGGAACTAATTTTCCGTCTCTAATTTAGAGATGAAACTAATTTTTCGTCTCTAACTATCAGCGACGCTGCTTTTATCAACAGATCAATTTTCGTCTTTGATTCCGTCTCTAAATCTTTAGAGACAGAATTTTGGCTTTTAGAGACAGAAAAATTTCGTCTCTGAATCTGAAATTTCTGGTAGTGAAACTTGAGATTTTATTCACTATCTCATAGACTTTACGAGTACTAGGAAAACTTTTATACAAATAAGAACACTCCTCACACCTTGAGATTCTCCACCCTTGTGCTAGAGCCTCAACAACAAGGGATACCTCACCATTACAATTCTTTGAGGGATACCCCACCCTCTTTACAGAATAATCAAAGTATAGATGCAAGAAAATTCTTACAAGAGTAGATAATACAAATTGAAACTCAATGGGTATAAAGAATTATCACACTTTCAAGCTCAAAACAGGGGTTTAAAGACCATGGCTGGATGAACTCATATTAATGCTCAACAAGAATTTTCATATTGATTTTCAACTATTCTTTAATGCCCAAAGACTTGTATTTATAACCCAATGCATTTAAGAGTCGTTGGAGGGTGGTTGGAGCATTAAATGTCATCAACTAGTCGTTTATTTTTGTTTTTAGTATGTGTGTTTATTCGAATAACACATGTGTTATTCGAATAAAACTATAAATAGCACACAAGCATTTTGATTCTTTAAAGCCTTTTAAAATAGATTATGAAAAACACTATTATTTGAATAATAAATGAGTTATTCAAATAAACATTTTAAAACAGAAGGCGCGTAAGTCTTGTTTAAACCTTTATTTGAATAATACCCTGTGTTATTCAAATAAAGCTTCATGAAAAGGGAAACTTGGCATTCTGACTTTGGTTATTCGAATAAGGAACCCTTTATTCGAATAAACCTATTTGAAAAATATTTTAAACAGCTTTTAAACATCCCCAATTGTTTCCAAATGTTCCAATAAGTTTTTGAGCACTTAAATGCTATTTCTTAATAAACCAAAAACCATTTTGAAGCCTTGAAACTGTAACACCCTAACACAGTCATCATAAAATAAATAGAATATTTCAATATTATTGCATTAAGCATGTAACTTTCTAAGATGCATAAAACATAAATCTATAATAACTTATACAGTCATTATAGAGAGCCATGAATGATAAAAAGATCATATATTTACAACATTGGCTAACAAGCCATACTGCAATACATAAGCTTTTATAACTATTTAGCAAAATAAAATAATTACAAGCTGATTCACAAAGAAAAATAACAACTACACTAAGCCTTCTGCTTCTTCTTTTTCTTACCTTTTTTTCTCTTTTAGAGGGACTTCACCTAGATTTACATGGACACGTAAAGGGGTGAGCAATCATAATTCCTCAGCATAAGCATACCAAAATCAGCAGTTAATCATTTACAATAAATAAATCAACAGAAACATAATAGATTAAATGGTAATCAATAATATCAAAGAATCGCCCATACAATCCTACAATACTATTGAACAAGCAACCAAGATAATTGCCCCATACAATTGTCAACAATGCAATACTTAATGTTATGAGGTATGATTATCCTCAAACAATGTCCTAGTAATATGATTATACGATGCCTATGCATGCTTTAGTTTTTGAAAACACAAGTTATTTACTTGTTTCCCCAGGAACCTCTGTTCCCTTGTATATACCGGGTATGATAGACAATTAAACCTTATCACTACCTGGTAATAAGTGGATTCCTTCCCCTCACCACAGTGAGAGTACTGTTACCACCTCTATACCGGTAACCCTGACCATAATGAGCCTCCGCTCTGAGAATTTAGATCAAACACCTCATGCTCTGGCCACATGGTTGTGGACACCATCTAAGGTTACAATACATAGGAAAATAATAAATACCAAGTTTGAAAACCAAACATGTAAGCCACATCTTAAACACTAGCACATAGGAATCTTAGCCTCACTTATCCAACAAAGTAGCAAAAATCACGTCAATTCTCATATCTAGAACCTCACATCATCACCTCACAAGCGATTTCAAGACAACCTCATGTTGTGCAAGGTTTTAGATACAACCCTAAGGCATTCTAAATTCAAAGATTTTCCTAAGGTTTCACAATACTTCATATATGCTAAGTGGTTATTCTCTCCAAGAATTACCTACATTAGTGCTTCAACACACTTAAGAAAGCATATATGAGTGTTCTCATCACTTAGGAAATTCCAAAACATAAAAAATACAATGTTGGAAGTTCCTATAGCCTACGTTGCGGTGCCCTGCTCTCGAGTTCCATTACTGGATGTAGCATCACCTTGCACCGCGGCGCAAGCAGTAGAAAACTAGATTCTGTAGAATTTTGCAGAATGCGAGTATTGTTCCATTGGAACAAATTGGTAACTGTCGAGGCTATCAAATTAAAAGATATTTGTTTTTCGATTAACCAAAAATTGTAGTATGCGGTGTAACCGGGTCGAACCCTTATATCATTCCAATTAATCAATCATATTAGAAATGGGGGGTTTGGTTGTAGGAGTAATTAAAGGACAATAATTAAAAGATAACAATTAAAAGATGATAATTAAAAGGTAGAAATTGAAAGACAATGATTAAAATGTGGTAAATAAAAGATAATAATTAAAAGGCAGAAAATAAAAGAGCAATAATTAAAAAGCAAGAAATAAAAGAAATTAATTAAAAGACAAAATTGAAAGACAATAATTAAAAGGTAGTAAATAAAAGACAATAATCAAAAGGCAATAAATAAAAGAGCAACAATTAAAAAGCAGTAAATAAAAGAAATTAATTAAAAGACAGAAATTGAAAGACAATAATTAAAAGGCGGTAAATAAAAGAGCAATAATTAAAAGGCATAAATTGAAAGAGCAATAATTAAAGGACAATAATTAAAATGCTGGAGAATGTTGTAAATAAGATGAGGAAAAACAATCAATCCAAGGGAATCAACAACTCTTGAGTTTAATCTATCCTTGACTACTATGGACTCATTCATAGGCTAACTAGATTCTTGGTATACTCTACTAAATAAGCATCTAGCATTTGGTTAATCAATGTTAGATGAAGTTAGCATTCATCCAACCTTAAATCAACCTAATACTTAGCATTCAAACAAGCTAGGTATTTCATCAAACACCTTTGGTGCATTGCCTAATCCATATGAAATCCTCATCCAAGTATGAATTCTCTACTAGGTAAGCACCTAGGATTTGGTCAATCAATGAAAAATTGATTAAGCATCCAGTTGACCCTAAATCAACCTTATTCAAGAATTCATGCTAGCTAGACAATACATCAAACACCTTTGATGCATTACCTAGTTTTTTTTTGTAAACGCATGATAGTTAAGCAACTATTACATGAACACCAAAACTGAGTTAAGTACTCAGTTAAGATGCAACAAAATCAAGAGAAGGAGAAGAGAAATTTGATTAACAACAAGAATATAAACATTCATCACAAGATCTCAAGATTACAAATCAAGAGTATTTCAATCCCTAGGATTGATTACAAAGCTTTAGCTTTCCATGAATGGAGAGCACAAAACAGAAAAGTAAAGTACAAAAAAATACAAAAATGTAAAAGAGAAAGAAGAAGAGAAGGGAGGAGAGGAGAGGAAAGGAGAGGAGAGGGAAAGAGGTTCTAGAGAGAGGAAGAAAAGTGTAGAATGAAAAATTGAGGTGATTCTGCCCTTGTCTCAATTTTCTACTTGTAAACCCTAAAACTGCCTCCTCTTTTGGCCCCACATCATTAGAATCTAATTAGATACAGAGCTAGGTCCATTATGAGCAATTGGGCCTAAACCCTATGCAATGTGGAGGTCTACAACTCAAGTTATGATCAAAACAATATCAAAGGGTCTCTAATTTCATTGGCTGTCTTCAAAGGATGAAAACCATATCTAAAGGTCATATTTTGGAAATATGGTCTTCATATGAATTGAAGATATATGTCTTAGCTTTCATTTGCCACCAGATTCAGGCCCAAATCAAATCTACAGCCCATGTTATGCCCTAATTAGTGCACACTACTCGGGTTATGTGATAGAACTCGTGTTCTAACGTCCAGGCCCAATTAGGTCCACTAGACATCTGAATGAGACTTCGAGCTCTCATCAAAGTTGTAGAGCTTCCTCTTAACTTTCCTACAAGGTAAAATTCATAATTATCAAATATCTAGAACTCAAGTTCGAAATACAAAAATAGTGTCAGAACTCATTAATGCTGGAAAAAATTAATTAGGCCCAATTTGAGATCAAACTCACAAAACATGACCAAGCTCAATCAATTAAGAATATGGAGAGTGTAAATGACTAAACATGAGGGTTTATTAATATATAAAATATATGATTATCACAAATTACAGATTTTGGCTAATCCAATTCAGTTTCTAGGTGATTTAAGGGTTCCTAATAAGTTTACTAACACATAGGAATCAATAACCACTAACAAAAACTTCTAATTTGGATCCAAAGACCAAATCACTCATCCATGACCTAACTTTCTCACTTTTAGGATTCAAGATTCAAATGACAAGTTCTAAGTTTCTAACTCAAACTCATTCTATGAACAAGTTATAATCAACCAAGGAAACTCATTCAAACAAGAAAAACACTTCAAACACCTCTAGAAACCAAATTGACCTATTATGCACCACATGTGCAACAAATGGAGAAAATGGAAGAAAAGAGTTTAGAAGAGCACACGAACCCCTACCTTGTGTAGCAAAGATGGAGATGATAGTTATATGATCACAAGCTTGCATGTCCTTTTTTATTTCCTTTTCCTTATTTCTATTTTCCTCCTTGTTCTTCTTTCTCTATTGCCTCTGTTTCAGTCGTGACAGAGAAAGATGAGAAACAAGTGAAATGAAGAAAAGAAATGGAAACCAATATAAGGGCACAAAACATGGAAGGCTTGGCTACTTAAGTGACCAAGTGATATTCCTGATCTACTAAGAGTACTTAGATTTCTCTAAATTTAGTTTTCTTAGAGCCAACAAGTTTAAAATAAAATCACAGGATTCATCAAAAATCTTGTTGCACCAAAACCATCATTTTTTGTATTTGTGACTAGTCATTCCAACATTAAATTACACAACCAGTATACTTAAAAATACCAAACTGACTTTGATTTTTCTCAAATTTTAACCACATCACAGAACACACATTTGTGACTTACAAATAAATTGTCCATAACTATTACCATTATCTAAATCATTTATGCTAATATCTGAGTCATTTTAAGCTATTTTTTACCTTTCAAGTTGCAGCAAAGTGTCTAAACCAACTCAGATTGTCACAAAATTAAGTAGACATGTTAAACAAGTATTAAGCTACCTCTGTAACTATTTACAAGTCTAACATGTTTTAGAGGATGTTACAGAAACCATGTGTGCTATTTGGGTTCTTTGAAAAACAAGTTTAGAACTTAAGAGTGAACCCTTTTTTACCTTTACACAAAGATCTAAGTCTTAAAACTATTCTTAAATGTCTTAGACTTGATCTTGTTATTATCTTCATGTTTGTTATCATCAAAACAATTCTTCAATGGCCAATAGTCAATTACAAATCTATCAGCAGCCCTGACTTGATCATGGTTGAACAAATTACCTGGTCAGACTGGCTTAACCCAACAATTATATAATGTCATAAATATTTTTATAGCAAAAAAGTACAAGTGATGTTTTACTATAAATATTTTGAAATATAGTACATCAGCATAATTCTATTATCTTCTAATGCAAAGGGCAAGTAATTTATACAAGTGGTTAAGTTTGATTAAAATCACTATTTACATTGAAAAAAAATATAACTTTTTTTAGGATTTTATAATGTAAGGCTAGGTTGAATCAATACTGATTCATAACTCAAACTCGACTCAAAAAATACATTAGACTCTTTTTTTGTAACCTGATCCAACCCAATTAGTTTCGATAGCTGACAACTTGTATGGCTAGGCCAAGTTCTAAACAACCTTAACATCTATTCATATTTTCACTTTAACTGTAGACACGCGTAGAGCCAGGCAATTTTTTTTATTTAAGGGAAAAAAAACATTTAGTAGGTATTTCAAATTGGTGGAGCAAGAGTTGTGAATTTATTAATATAAGCATAGATCTGTCAGCAAATTTCATGTATGATTATATTTGTTGGATTTGAATCCTCTCCTGTTACTCAAAAATAGGAGAGGGTTATGTTCGTTTTAATGCATAATTTTTACACATATTACATGCAGTATCTATAATTTTTTATTTTTTATATTTTATTACATAAACTACATTTAATATGTGTAAAAACACATATATATCTAACGGACAGGAACAGGAGAGGATCTCAATTCATATTTGTTCTATAATACTTGAATATTTTGCAGGGGCGTTTAATGCAAAGTAAGACGACTCATTACTCATGTCTATTTGCTGAACCAGTCCCATTTCCTTAATCCAATTGAATCCTCACGTTCCACCAAGCCAACCGGGAAACACATGACACACTCAAAGAGAGTTGCAAGCTCACCTGGTGGAACTAAATCTCCATATCTCCAGCTGTCTTCCATGGATAACCCGAACGAGAACACCCATGACAATGATCCATCTTCAAGAGGCAAAGTGGGGTAAGGTGTAAGGAATAAATTCGAATGTTCCAGCACAGTTGACGCCTCTTCCATACTTATATTCTTTGTTTTTTTGTTTTGTCCAGGTCTAAAGGCGATAGAGGTTGTGCTAGCATGCAGCGTGATGGAAACCTGGATGAAAACTCACAATAACACCCAGTTCCCGCTGAAATAGTATAGTACTTTGCACCCAAAAATGGAAATATCATATTGTCTATTTTTTTGTTTACACGCAAAGATACCTTGTAGATATACCATATCATATTGTTTAAGTGAGTGGTCCCATAAAAGGGTGTAACAACTGAGTGAGTAGAATCTGTGTAAACTGTATTAGGACCACCTACAAATTATAGCACCTTCGACACGATACTATACTGGCTAGATGTTTGACCTTGTTAAAATATTTTCGTGTTTAAAAAACTTTTATTGAGAAGGAGGAGACCCACATGTTATTTATTATTATTGACACATCATTAAGTGCAACTAAGCTCATCCCGGATATTTGATACATGTTTTGTATTAGAGTTTGCAAATTTGGATGGTCACCGTCGACAGGTACCACGACAACAAGAAGGAGGCTTTGAAGCTCATGGAGCATATCATTTTTTCCAAAACGGACCCCCATGGTCCAGTACTGAAATTGGCAACCCCAGCATGTCTAACTATGCAATGACACCACAAGAACATCCACAGGGGAATAAATGTCCTTCTTTCGTTGTTGATGAGCAGTTTGCAACTAATGGTTCTGTGGAAAAGGGGCTTGATGGTCATTATGCTCCTTACATGACCACCGGTGTGTATCAAAACACACAATCTATGTTTCCTGCAAAGGATCACAAACCAGCGTGGATATAACACTTGCCCCCACCCAAAACGTTCCAGTTACAATGGGGAACCCAATTGACATAACCGGTTCGTAAGGCAAAGCAAAGGTTTTAAATTATATCTCTATCATTTATAGTGTCATTAACTTTTTTTCATGCTCAATCCTAAATATTTGGCCCTATAAACACCTATGCTTGTGCAACACCCATTGACCTATTGACATTAATTACCAGGCTGGATCTGACACCCCGTGTGGGGAGGACGCACAAGTAACTGCAAAGAAGTTATTTGTAATTCCATCCCTATCTCCCAGGCCACATAAAAGACAAAAAGAAAAGAGCTTCTCAAAGAAGTCAACGAGAAAAACCTCCACGGCCAAGCCAATCTGGAACCCAGTGGAGCAATACTGCCAAAAAAGGACACAAAAGCCATCAATCGTCACCAGGGCTCACGCTACAAGGGCATTGCATTTTGTATGATATAACTTATTAATATTTTAATTAACTACTTTCCAAGTCGTGGTTGACGAAAATAACAGACTGGACCCATTCTTTTGTCACAGCACATAGACATCTATTTTAGGCCCACCATGGATATGGGCCTCAATAGCACTAAACTCCATGTTTCATCATATATGTTCAACAAAGAGTTGGATGAATGGTTGGCCTTGTTGTCCCCGCATTATGTTTGTTACCAGTGTAACGGATACTTTACTAACAATTGACAAATTATGCTATATATATGCTCAGTGAGGTGCTCATTATGAATGGATATATGATGGGTGGATAAAATATATATATCTTGTGTTTAATTTGAGAGAGATTTATGTATGCTTTAATTGATTTATGTTGAAATTTATGTCATATTTAATTTATTTATTATTAGTATCTTATGATTAGCCTTTCTTTATGTTCTTAGGTCCAAAAGAGATATTTTGACATGGCTCTATGAAGTTTTTGATAGATTCACTGCAATGGAGTTGAGCTCAAAATTTATATGGTCAAGATTCACAAAATTTTTTATCTTTACGTGATAAAATAAGTATAACTTGAGATAGGGAGGTCGAAACGAGATGATTTCGGTGACATTGGAAAGCTGAGAAAAAGAACTACAACTTTCATGAAGGTCACTTATCCAAAAAGTGACGTTTTGAGTGATTTAGGAGTTAGACACGATCGTGTCTAATTTAGAAAATGCTTCTGTCAAGCTCACACAGCCCTGTCTAACTTCAATGATACTTCTGTGTGAGAGACACGACCGTGCTTTTTGAACACACGACCGTGTCTCCCTTTTATGTCAAAATTATGTTATTTTTTAAGCTCATACGACCATGTCAAAGGGAGACACGATGCTGTCTATCCTCCTGACGTGAAAAAAAAAAGAAGTTTTACCCCCAAATCATTATAAATTGGGTAAAAACACCAAATCTAAAGAGATTTTGCTAGAGACTTGTGTGACGATAAGTTTTGAGAGGAGAAGCATAAGGATTCAGAGGCGAAGGCTTTGAAGGCAAGAACAAGAGTCTTTGAAAATCAATCATTGAAGTTCTTTTCTCCATCTTCTCTTTTTCTTTAGAAATCATAGTTGTTTATTTAACCTTTGTTCTTGTTTGTGTGGTAATTGTCATGAGCAGCTAAATCCTTTTTATAGGATTAGGATAAAATTCCCTATTTCTCTATTATAAATTGTTAATTTGATTCTTTGTTAATGAAATTATTGTTCTTGATTCATTCTTAGTATGCTTAATGTTTGTGATATGTTGCGCGCCATATTTACATGATCTTAGGCTTTAGGTGAAGGATCGAAAGATGAAATCTAATTGCTTGATAATCAAAGAATTGAACTTAGGAATTGAGACCTAGACATATGTTTAAATCCTTCAAAGGTTAAACGATTGTCATAAATCTTAATGGATTTGAACTTGGATTAATTGCCATGAGAATGAGATTAGTGAAATTTTAGCACGTTTTTAGTGCCAAGAAATTAGGCTTTAAATAATTTAGGACAAATCGCCTTCAAGAACATAATTAAACATTAACAAAGATAGGATTACAATTTATCGTTGGGGGTAGTGTAGTAGATTCCGAATCCTAGACCGTTAAATCTTTGTTAAATCTCATCTTTTCTATCTTCAATTGTTTACTTTATTGCTTTGCTTTTCATCTTAATTTTAATATAGCTTTCATTGTTGCTTTTACTCGCTTAAACAATAAAAAATTACCATAAAAGTTAGTAGTCAACCAATCCTCATGGGAACGATCTTATTTTACTGTTTGTACGATCCATGCGCTTGCGGAAAATTCACATACAAGGCTCATCAAGAGGGATTTCTTTTCCTTATGCCAAGTAAAGTGGTTACTGCTGAAGTAAGTCATGCCTCACATTAACTTAATACATTCTAATGCCATTAAGACACATTTGCATGACACATGTTTTAAATCTTAATCCACTGGTGTATATGATTTTACATTATCAAGCTAATGGTGCTCAAAACAACATGGATGCAAAGACATTCACCCACAGTGACAACATGGTGTTTGCCACCATCCTTTTGGGTAAACCAGTCATTTTTTAAGCCAATTTATTTTTTCTTATCAATAACACGTGATGCAAGTTTATAGCTTTTAACAAAATAAATAATCTTATCCTAATCTCAATTCAATTGTGTTGTATTGTTAGGAACTTATTCGACAAGGCACAAAAGTGGAAGATATAGTGGCAACTCTTGCCAGGGAATAGATTATTAATTTTGGCTTTCTTCAATTTGTTAGAACCTCTAACTCTTTCATATTATGGATTTTACCAATGTTGGCCCAAACTTACAAGGATTAATATGCAAGTTTAAGTCCCTATTTATGAACCCTCTTCAACACACTGATTTCTAATAATGATAAGTATAGATGAGCACAAAGTTTATCAACTGGACACTTTCCCAAATGCCATCACGTAGACAAGCTATGACCTAAGTGGTCAATATTGAACCCTTTAGAAATTCCATAAAAACACAAATTGTATACTATTTTACCATCTGTTGATTCACATTTGTATCAATACGCTGTTATAACTGAGATATTCCGGTTAGATATGTTCATGAGTGAATTTTTGGACAACCCCACAGATGTGTCTTGATGGGATATGGCCCAAGCAAAGGGAATACCTAACATGGGGGACAAGTGACTACAAAATACTTTGTTTATTAATTTGGTTGCTTTATTATACCTTTCTCTTACTCACAAATTGCTATTTCAATAGCCATAATTCAGATGTTTGGCTCACCGAGTGGATGGACGTAGAGTATACATTCCATCCAAACTTGCTTGGAAGGGTATAAGTCTATGTTTATCTTTGATGCATCTCAAGTATACACAAACTGATATAGATGTTAAGGGTCAACACAGACTAAGCATTTCTAATTTTGTTGCAGATTTGTGACCATGTCATAAGGATGAAGATAGCTCTAAATTTGGTGCTTGGCCCATATAATCAGTTGAAGAAATTAACTGAGACCAAAGCTGATTCCCTATGGAGAACAATTGTTGTTAATGATGATGATTGAGTCAGGCAGAAGTGGATATATGAAGTTGTGATTGGGCTTTTCTCTTTACAAACTTTGAATCTTGGCGTTTTGGGATTGGGCCCATTTCATTGTGAATATGCTTATATGTTTGATAAGACATATAAAACTTGAAACCCGCCTTGCATAGGACTATTTTGGCTTGGGGCCTTGTCATAGTCCCACTAATGTTTGGATGTACTATTTTGGCATTTTTACTTAAACGTCTCCGGTGACCCAAGCAATGTTCTAAAATGGGCCTAGGTCAAGTCTATGTTTATAGTAGCTGTAAATAAAATTGAGTGTTTGATGTCATGCCAAAATGTTTTATTAACTACTTATTATGAATGGTTAGCGCAAACCAATACCAAATGCAATTAGAAATTATAAACTGATTTTTAATTATGGGCCCTACATAATTGTGGACTAGGCAACATATATTGGCCCATGTGTTTCCTTGATTAATGTATTTTGATTACACCAAAGTAAGGCTATGTACCACGCAATTGGCCCATGCAGGCATACGACCCTAAAGTCTTCAAATTAAATAAGGACAAACATTGGTGTTTTACTTCACAACAGTTGTAAGATCTTAAGCCAACCATGGCTTCGATTCTCATCTAATAAATTCCACCATGTACTAGAAAAACCCAACATTTAACAATACTAAAAAATAGAATTTGAGTGCCTTTAACCTATCTAACAAGCAAACATAAAAAATGCAGGCTAGCTAGGGCTCATTCTATTGCAGAAAAATACGTCAAGTGCTACGATTTATCTTGGTTCACCAATACAATTAACGAAAACCTAACTTAATTTATGACAATTAAAAACTACTACATATTTTCAATCCAATAAAACATAACCATATGTTACATTTTCACACAATATTACTTGCCAAACTAAATCTACTAAGCATAAATCCTTAACCCCTTAACAACCTAAATAACGGTTTCCTTAGACTAAAAAACACGTTAAAAAATAGGAAGGAAGGTTGTAACATCCCAATATTAATATATTGATATACCTGACATATATAAGAATAACCAATGCTAGTCATGCTACTGCTAACTGATCAGCGATGTCGCACTCGCCTCAAAATAGACTAGGATTTATGGAATATAGCATAGTGTATAACCTAGGTCATCTCCCAAGGACCAATTCGGATTTCTCAAGCATATTAGAAGTTATCAATAAGTAGGGGTTTTGTTCATTGCAATATACAAAAAGCAATTTAAATTGAGAAAATTCAATTAAGGAAACACCAATCCAAGGTCTTCAATTCAAGTGGCAGAATTAATCATTGTTCAAGAGAATGAATTTATATTGTTTACACCTCTGTTAATCAGAAATCAACTAGATAATCACCTAGCATTTTATCAATTCAAACGAGAATCACAATCGCAATTCTTGATTAAGATTGATTTAGGAACAAATTTAGATTAACATAGATTATCAATCGATGATCTATTCTCCCTTAGATTCAGATTAATCAACCCTAATTCTAACTTCAATTTCGAAATTCTAATCAGAATTCAATTGAAGAAGGAGAAGAGGGAAGAACACAACAGAATTTATAATTAAACAAGAGAACTCAAAACTCTAACCACAATCATTGAATTCCTTGGATTGATTGGAGCTTTAGCCTTCCATAGCCATTACGAAAATGCAGAGAAGAGAGTAAAACGAAAAATAGAGAAAAGAGAGAAAAAGAGTTTCTGTCAATCTGTTTGTAACTGAATCACAACCAAATCAAAAAGCTCAATTCGAAATCTGACTCAACCTATTTGTAACTGAAAGTTCTTATGTAATTCCTAATCTACCCCTAGCCCAAACTGTAGCCCTCTGAATAAGTTTTTCAGAGACATATCATTTGCCTTAATTGGGCTTAAATTGAGGGAGATAGGCCTAAATCATTGAGGAAAGGTCCAAGCATTGTGACAGCAACAACATCCTGACTTTGAGGCCCAATTTTGCCTTGAATCCAGCTGAATTAGAAAAATTGCATTAGACACCAGATTGTAGATCTTCGTCTCAGCTTTCAGGGGACTCTAAGATCATCCAAATACGATATTTGTAGCCCAAGTTATGGCCTGTACAAGACAGAAAGGTCAAAATGAGTTAAAATCCGAAAATTAATGAAGTTTTTACAATTAAGCTCAATGAAGACCAATCATCTAAAACTCATCTACAAACATAATATTGGACACAATTAACATCAATTAGGCCAAATATGAAGCAATAATGAATGGCTCAAAATTGATTGATCAAAATCCCCACACTTGAACCTTTGCACTCTGGGCAACATTCAAAATTTGAACCACAAGGGGTTTCACCATAAGAACACAAAATCAACATGCCTTCCAATGAATTGCAAGAATGCAAGGTAGTGATCAAGATTCAAACATCCAAAGTATCAAGGAATCAAGACAAACATGAATATATCTCTCAACATCTCAAGCAAGCAAGAAGACAACTCGAATCAAATGATGAACCAAAAGTGATAAGATCCTCACTAGGCATACTCTACTCTCAAGTGTTTAGGATTGTATTTACACTCAAGGCACCCATGAAAGCAAAGTAGTACTACCATAAGCTTGACAAGTCTCTAATTTCCACCACTTGAAACACATGCAAATAAAGATCAAAATGACTTTATTCAAGGTTGTAATGGGGCCAAGGTAAGGGAAGGAACAATATGGATATGACAAGTTAAGCACCCAAGAGAATAAAGAGCAATGAGGAGGAACTCAAATGACAAGTAATGCACATTCTCTTACTTTGATCACCTTTCCTTTTGCTTTTACAACCTTTCTTGAACCCTTTTTTTTTTTTTTTTTTTTCTTCTCTTTTTTTTTTTTTTTCAATTTTTTTTTTTTTTTTTATAATAATAACCTTGCATACATACACATCAATTTGTATAACCACACCACTCAAACTATCAACTGCCTACAAGCCAAAAGAGCTCCTTAAATGAAATAAACCAATGCTCTCCCATTTCCTAAGGTACGGTAAAATCATGGTTTTTCACAAAGGCATAAAATGAGCTAAAGCAAAGAATAGGCAATTAGGCTCAAGGGGGTAATCAAAGGAAAATGATGCAAGGTTGGCTATTTGGTCAAAGTAGCTAAACAAAGAAAGAAGACCTCAATCATCTCAATACATGCATGTGAACAAGAAGCTTCAAAAAGAATCAAGTCAAGTTCTAGAGCATCAACAATCATGAGTGAAATCACACAAGAAAGCAAAGAGAATGGCATAATGCAATCCATCCATGTATAAGGTCCAAAATCTCACCAAGGACAAGCCTATCACAATTGATGCAACACTTTAATTCTCAATGCCAGCTTGCTATACCAAAAATGCAAGAAAAATATTCACATCATGTCATGAAACCTCTAACTAAGAATGATGAAATTATTCACAACCTGTACAAACCCAGATATTCAATGAAAGGCATGCAAAATATCAAAATGGAAACAAAAACGAATTAATTAAAAGGACAAAACAGAATTAAAAAAGAAAGCGAAAAAACAAAAAAAAATAGAAAATCAAATGGCAAAACAGAAAATTTTGGGCCAGCCTAAAAAAGAAAAAAAATCGAGAAAAAAGCGAAAAACAAAAAGCAGAAAAATTCTGCAAAAAACATGAAACAAAAAAAAAAAAATAGCAAAACAGAAAAATAGAAACAATGAAAAAATAGCGAAAATTCCCTCCCCCACACTTAAATCATACATTGTCCTCAATGAAACACAAAGCAAAAGACAAGTAGACATGTGTAATAAAAAGTAAGGGAAGAGAACACCCTCATCATGGTGGGAAAATTTGCACTTGGGGAAAGGTGGGCTTTGCCAAGGAGAGCTCCTCTACGATATCTTTGGGCTTGCGGGGGCTTGTGGGGCTCTCAAGAAAGGGCTTAAGACGGTGGCCATTAACCTTGAAACTCTTGTTGGTGGCTTCATTCGAAATCTCCACTTGCACCATAAGGAAAGATGCTAGTGACAACAAAGGACCATCCCACCTAGAGCAGACTTCTTACCGGGCATGAGTTTAAGGCGAGAGTTGAACAAAAGCACCTTTTGGCCAATGGAGAACTCCTTTCTAGAAATCATCTTATCATGGAAATGCTTGGTCTTTTCCTTATAGATCTGGAATTCTCATAAGCCTCCAGCGAAGTTCTTCCATTTGTTGCAATTGAAGCTTCCTCTACGAACTTGCTTGGTCAAATGCTAAGTTACAACTCTTCACCGCCCGGTATGCACGATGCTCTATCTCCACCGGAAGGTGGCATGGTTTACCAAAGACAACCCGAAAGGAGACATCCCTATAGGTGTCTTGTAAGCGGTACGATGAGCCCAAAGAGCATCTTCTAACCGGTGGCTCCAATCTTTCCTATTCGGTTTGCACCATCTTCTCCGAGAATCTGCTTGATCTCTCTATTAGAAATCTCGGCACCCCGTTAGTTTGGGGATGATATGCGGTGACACTCTATGCACACCCCATACTTAGAAACAAAGCCTCCAAAGTCCGATTACTGAGAAATGAGTCCCTTGGTCACTAATGATAGCTCGGGGCACTCCAAACACAAAAATATGTTAGACTTGACAAAATCCACAACAACTCGAGCATCATTAGTCTGGTGGCCTTAGCTTCCACCCACTTAGAAACATAATCAACTGTGAAGTACAATATATGAAAAACCAAAAGAAACGGGAAAGGGCCCGTAAAATCGATACCCCAAACATCAAAAACCTCGCAAAACAGAATAGGGCATGGGCTGGGGGCATCTCCCGCCTCAGAGTAATGGCCACTCTGCTCTCTGCAGCACTTTGCTCACAATCTTGAAAACCTGATATGCATCTCTGAAAATGGTAGGCCAATAGAATCCAGAATCCAGCACCTTCCTAGTTGTCCGTTGTGGTCCAAAGTGTCCTCTCTTTGAGAGGCATGACGAAGTGAAGAAGCGGCGGATCTCATGGTCGGTATGCATCTGCGAATCACACAGTCACTACAAAATTTCCACAAATATGGATCATCCCACACATAATATTTAGCATCACTCCTAAGTTTAGCTTCTTGTGATCTAGATGCAGAGAGAGGAAAAACAGATGCAACTAAGAAATTAACTAGATCAGCAAACCAAGGAGAAAGTGTGGTATCATGCAGCTGCATGAGCTGCTCATCTGGGAAGTCATCTCTGATAGGAGAAGGGTCAACAACTCCTTCTATTCTGCTCAAATGATCCGCCACCAAATTCTCTGTGCCACTCCTATCTCTAATCTCCAAATCAAACTCCTGGAGAAACAGCATCCATCTAATCAATCTCGGCTTCGATTCTGCCTTTTTCAACAAGAATTTTAATGCTGCATGATCAGTAAAGACAACCACTCTAGAGCCAAGTAAATATGATCTAAACTTATCAAGTGCAAATACAATAGCAAGCAACTCTTTCTCAGTGGTAGTATAGTTAGCCTGTGCAGCATCTAAAGTCCGAGAAGCATATGAAATGACATGAGGTTGTCTGCCAACTCTCTGTGCAAGGATAGCTCCCAATGCATAGTTAGATGCGTCACACATGAGTTCAAAAGGAAGTGTCCACTCTGGTGGCTGAATGATGGGAGTGGTGGTCAAAGCTCCTTTGAGGCAATCAAAAGCCTCTCTTTTTTGTCATCAAAATCAAAAACAACTTCTTTACGCAACAAGTTGGACGGTGGAAGGGCCTTTTTTTTGAAGTCTTTAATGAACCGCACTTTGTAGAAACTGCATGGCCAAGAAAAGAAACGAACCTCTCGCACGCAAGAGGGGTAAGGTAACGGGAAATAACATTAATTTTAGCAGGATCTACTTCTATACCTTTCTGAGAGATGATATGGCCTAAGACTATGCCTTGTTCTACCATAAAATGACATTTTTCATAATTAAGAACAAGGTTAGTCTCAATGCACCTATGCAAAACTCTATCCAAACTGTCCAAGCATGCATCAAAGAGGAACCATAAACAGTAAAATCATCCATAAACACCTCAATGCAATCCTCTAAAAAATGCAGTAAAGATACTCACCATGCATCGTTGGAAGGTACCGGAGCATTGCACAAGCCGAAAGGCATCCTCCTGTAGGCAAAAGTGCCAAAAGGGCAAGTGAAGGTGGTCTTCTCTGGTCCTCGGTGCTATATGGATCTGGAAGTATCCGAGAAAAAGCCATCAAGAAAGCAATAGAAAGACTTTCCACCCGGGCGCTCAAGCATCGATCGATAAAGGGCGGAGGAAAATGGTCCTTCCTTGTCGCTTGGTTCGGCCACTTTGTAATCAATACAAACTCTCCGGAGCTACTCTGCACTCTAGTAGGAATCGGCTCATCTTGATCATTCTTCACTACTTGTGATTCTGATTTTTTGGAACCACTTGAGCTGGACTCACCCAAGCACTATACGAGATAGGATAGATGATGCACCTTGCAAAAGCTTGGTCACCTCTTTCTTCACCACATCCGGGATCAAGGGGTTGAGTCGCCTCTGTGGTTGTCTCACTTTGGTTTAGCACCATCCTCAAGTAGTATCCTGTGCATGCACATAGAAGGACTAATGCGGGAAGGTCGGCCAAGGTCCGACCAATAGCTTTCTTATGCTTCCTCGGTATTTGCGGCGACTTCTCCTCTGGTCAGCATGGAGGGCAGTGGAAATGATAACTGGAAGCTTTTGATCCTCCTCTAAGTATGCATACTTAAGGTGCTCTGGGAGTGGCTTAAGCTCCAATGTAGGTGGCTGCACTACAGATGGGAGTATCCTGGTGGAAGTAGCTGTGTTTACAGCCTGCAATTCAATGAAATCTGATTCAGAGGTATTTCTTTGTAATCAAACTGCTACATTCTGACTTCCTCAAATTTTCAGCTGCAACACCATTTAACTGTTCAGACTCCACACAATCTGTATCAGAATCACCATGTAAACAAGATGCAATCTCAGCACAAACACTACACATTTCTGAAACAGTACAAGCATCACATGTGTAGGTATCAACAAAATCAGAAAAGAATGGAAGATCTTCAGCAAAGAGCTCAGAAAAGCTATCATCAACTATATCAGCCAGCAAATCTATATGGAAAACTGAATGTTCTTCCATGGGGTGCTTCATGGCATCCAAGATATTAAATCGAACCACATTATCTCCAAACTCCATGGAAAGAGTGCCTGCATGGACATCAATTTTGGTTCTGGCAGTTTTGAGGAATGGTCTACCAAGAATGATGGGAGCTCTACTGGATTCGGATTCTCCATCCATATCCAGAATGTAGAAGTCTGCAGGGAAGATCAAATCATTAACTCTAACAAGAACATCCTCAATGAGTCCAGCAGGGTATGCATTACTCCTATTTGCCAAGTTGAATGATGACTCATGTATTCTAGAGGTCCAAGGGCAAGAGATTGAAACACAGACATAGGCATAACATTAATTGAAGCACCTAAATCCAACATGGCATTTTCGAATTTGCTACTGCCTATGGTGCATGGAATAGTAAAAATTCCTGGATCCTTGCATTTTTGAGGCATTGTAGGCTGTATAAGTGCAGACACATTTCTTCCCATGCTGATCTTCTCATTTCCCTTGAGTCTCCTTCTATGAGTACACAAATCCTTAAGAAACTTGGCATATCTTGGAATTTGCTTGATTGCTTCAATGAGAGGAATGTTCACCTCAACCTTCCTAAATGTCTCCAAGATCTCCTATCGTATCGAGTCTCATGAGTCTTCTTAAGGCTGCACAACTCTCTGAGGGAATGGTAGTGGGATGGGCTTTCAGCGGTGACTACGGGAATGGGGCGAGAATCGGTTTTCTTATCTTTCTTTGCTACATGGAATTTACGGTATGGCTTGCTTCTCCTTATCTAATTCTTCAACGGTCTTACCGGATCTTAGAGTGATGGCACTCACATTTCTTGGATTCACCACGGTTTGTGCGGGAAGCTTATCGAGATCTTGGGGCTGTAATTGGTTCATAGAACTTGCAAGTTGTCCAATCGATTCTCCAAATTCGAATGGTAGCTTACGTCCTCTGCTTTGAAGCTATGGGTTGTTCACTTGCATCTGTTTCATCAATTCCTCCAAGGTTGGCTCGGATTTAGGAGGAGGGGCATTATTTGGTTTGCTTGCATGAAAGGTGGGCTGGTATGGTCTGTTGGGTCTGTAGTGGTGGAAGGAAGGGAGGCTTTCTTCTTCTTGCTAGAAGAAGAAAACTACTGAACTTTCTTCCCCCTAAATTGAGTAGGGCGGTTGTGTAGAGTTATTCCCCCACCTCGGTTTGGATGATTTCTCCGGCTGGGTTATATCTGTTGGAAGACAGATCATAACTCTGTTCTTTATTCTTCTTGAGGCCTATTATTGTAGATGTTTGCGGCATAGGCACAGTGGGTACCATCGGTGTCAACCTCCGAAGTGTAGGACGGGAATACGTGGAATGATCGGAGAAATACAAATGCCACACACTCTGGCGGGGAGCTCTGCGGCGGTTGTTGATGTTGAGTCACGACCAATTGCCTCACCAAGGAAGCAAGGTCATCAATTTTGCTTTCCAATTTCTGTGATCTGCGGACATAAGTTGCCTCGATTTCGTGGACACCTCTACTTAATGCCACTGAGTTACTTCTGGTGCCAAACTGTTGGGAGTTAGTGGCCATATTCTCAATCGGTGCCCTTGCGGCCACGGAGTCTTGTCTACCAATGCTCCTCCACTAGCAAAGATCAATCAATCATGCTCCTATCCATAGGCGACAAACCTTCATAAAAATCTTGGATTAGTAGGCGATCACTAATCGATGGTGAGGACAACTAGCACACATCTTCTTGAATCTTTCCCGGTATTCGGACAATGGTTCTCTGTCAAAATTCGCACGATGCCACATATCTCTTTTCGGATTGAGGCAGCCATGATGCGAGGAAAGAATTTCTCCAAAAACGACCTTTTAAGATCATTCCAACTATTCACGGATCTCGGATGCGGGTAGTACGGCCAATCCTTAGCGGCATCTGTAATGAAAAAGGGAATGCTCTAAGTTTGATATGATCCTCGAGAAATGCCTTGAGGCTTCATGGTAGAACACACAATGTGGAACTCCTTGAGGTGCTTATGAGGATCTTCTCTGCATGACCACTTGAACTTAGGCAACAAATGAATCAATCCAGTTTAAGTTCAAATGGAACATCAACATCAGGATATTGAATGCATAAAGGCGGTATGTAACATCAGGAGCAGCTAGCTCCTTCAAGGTTCTGTTATCCATAATCTCAGTATGCTCAGTAGAATCAGAATTGAAAGATGGATCAGTGACAGAAAGTTCAGAATCAGAAAATTCAGAAGCAGAATCACTAGTATGGTAACTAAGTGAAAAACCTCTACTTCCTATATGCTCAGCAGATCTAGAATCAACTCTATTGAACCTATGCAAGGTATGAAAAGTCCTATCTATCTCAGGATCAAATTGATGCAAAGAACCAGGGATTGGACCTAGTCATATAACATGCAAAACTCAAAAATAGCAAAACAGCAAAATGGAGTATCCAACACTAGAAATGCACCAAAATAAATCTATTTGACCTATCAAATGATTTTTAAAAAATATGGGACCACCACACACTTAAAACTACACTAAAATGGAACTCAAAAATGCAATGAAAAATCTTCAAAAAATGAAAAAGTGGCCTAAATGAAGGAATTAGAGCAAGAGAGGGTGTTGCTCACGGCAAGGCTGTGAGCCTTGTGGAGAATGCCATTTTCCTTCAACCCACCAATTTTCAGCTCATTCTGAGCATGTTTGGTCACCCAAAAATTACAAAAATGTCATTGTCTCACCTAAATTTGCTCAAAACCCTTACCAAACGATGGAATTTGGCCAAATTATGTAGGAATGATCCTTATAGGATATCTTTGCTTAGAATGATGGTTTACCTTTGGCGGCCAAGTTTCAGGTCAAGACTCCATCGCAAGTACAATTCCTGTCTACTAGTGCCTTTTTGGATTTAGGAAAATGGGAGCAAAGTGAAACTCAAAAGTGAAAGTGGAGGTGAAACTCAAAAATAAAAATCAAAACTTTCAATTATCAATAATGAAGTATATGGATGGTCAAATGCAGCAAGATTACATGCAAAAGCTGAATGTGGTGCAAGGAAACCAATGGAACGATATGACAAAGTTATGCTCAAATCGGGATAGCGGCTCAATCAGTTATGCGGGAATTTTTGCGGCAAATGAATGTGTTATTTGTGCAACGAAGTATCAAGCTGTGTTGAGTGAAGCAATGCACATTCACGGGAGTCATCAAATGCGACAAAACTCAATGAAACAATTAATTAATCCAATGGAGCAGGTGAAAACGAAAAATCCAATGAACTGCGGAAATGGAGAGCACTGATTTATACCGAAATTGATCAATGATATATTGCGGTGGAAAAACACAATGGAACAACAAAGCGGCAAGATTTGTGCATCGAGCCGAATTGCAAAATTCTTTTTCAAAGAATTATGCGAAAGAAATAAAATCTTTGCGGACGATATACCAATAAGTGTGTAGAAATTATGCGGCGAAGTGAAGTGAATTATGTAGCGGATGAAACAAGAGCCAATGGAACGATGGCGGTGTAATGCAACAACAAGAATGAAGCGAGAATTCACAACCAGAATGCGACAAGATCGATGTAGAGAATCGGGACAATAGCGAGAAAAAATAGCAAAATGCACTTAAGGACTTTCGGCAAAGTTGATCACGAATGCGAGAGAAATTAACAACTATTAGGAACTCTAATAAACTTAAGAAACCGAAAATAGATCCCGACAACATGCGCCAAATTTTGATCAACGATGTCGCACTCGCCTCAAAATAGACTAGGATTTATGGAATATAGCATAGTGCATAACCTAGGTCATCTCCCGAGGACCAATTCGGTTTCTCAAGCATATTAGAAGTTATCAATAAGTAGGGGTTTTGTTCATTGCAATAACGAGAAAAATTTAAATTGAGAAAATTCAATTAAGGAAACACCAATCCAAGGTCTTCAATCAAGTGGCGAAATTAATCATTGTTCAAGAGAATGAATTTACATTTGTTTACACCTCATTGTCATGAAATCAACTAGATAATCACCTAGCATTTTATCAATTCAAACAGAATCACAATCGCAATTCTTGATTAAGATTGATTTAGGAACAAATTTAGATTAACATAGATTATCAATCGATGATCTATTCTCCCTTAGATTCAGATTAATCAACCCTAATTCTAACTTCAATTTCGAAATTCTAATCAATTCAATTGAAGAAGGAGAAGAGGAAGAACACAACATGAATTTATAATTAAACAAGAGAACTCAAAACTCTAACCACAATCATTGAATTCCTTGGATTGATTGGAGCTTTAGCCTTCCATGGCCATTACGAAAATGCGAGAGAAGAGAGTAAAACGAAAAATAGAGAAAAGAGAGAAAAAAAAAAGGGTTTACTGTCAATCTGTTTAAAGCGAATCACAACCAAATCAAAAAGCTCAATTCGAAATCTGCCTCACCTATTTGTAACTGAAAGTTCTTATGTAATTCCTAATCTACCCCTGGCCCAAACTGTAGCCCTCTGAATAAGCTTTTCAGAGACATATCATTTGCCTTAATTGGGCTTAAATTGAGGGAGATAGGCCCAAATCATTGAGGAAAGGTCCAAGCATTGTGACAGCAACAGCATCCTGACTTTGAGGCCCAATTTTGCCTTGAATCCAGCTGAATTAGAAAAATTGCATTAGACACCAGATTGTAGATCTTCGTCTCAGCTTTCAGGGGACTCCAAGATCATCCAAATACGATATTTGTAGCCCAAGTTATGGCCTGTACAAGACAGAAAGGTCAAAATGAGTTAAAATCCGAAAATTAATGAAGTTTTTACAATTAAGCTCAATGAAGACCAATCATCTAAAACTCATCTACAAACATAATATTGGACACAATTAACATCAATTAGGCCAAATATGAAGCAATAATGAATGGCTCAAAATTGATTGATCACAAACTAAACCCATAGCATTCATACAAAAAAATTATGGAGAGCCTCGACAAACTAAAAGTTATATATATATATATATATATATATATATATATATATATACATATCATTGCCTCAAAATAGGACATTGTAATACATAAACTTTCATACAAACTAGGTTAAGTATAATATATACAAGCTTTGTCGACATAAAGCATATAAATTCTATTAGTCTTCATACAACTTTTGCTTCCATTTTGAAGAGCTTGCAGCTGGATTTACATGGCAATATAATCGGAGTGAGAAATCACAATTCTCAATAGAAGTATTCCAAAACCAGCATTTTATACATTCATAAAGAATACGCAACTACCCATACAATTACATTGTCATGAATTTAAATGTCATGGTGACAACTGCCCATACAATTGTCATGCTATGCCAAATTATGCCTTATGTTCATGCCTATGCAATAACCTAAAGATGTAATAGATAATTTCATGCTACCATTTACGAGAATCCACTCCCATGGTAATGTCATAATATGCATGAGTCTCGAACAAAACAAAGGAAATCCATCTCAAGTCTTGAACAAGCACTGGAACCTAGTTCTAGTAGTCTTCTCTCTAGGTAGTGAAATCCATTAACTACATGGTCTTCAATAATCCCGGGTAGTGAAATCCATCAACTACGCGGTCTTCAAGAGTAAAGAAGGAATAACCACCTTCAACTACTTAACAAAAAGGGAGGGAAACACTCACCTCAACTATCCACGAAGAGGCATCTCACCTCGATTAGTCAAACTAGGATCACCTCCAATAGGGAAGCATCTCACTTTAGCTATCTTCCATTTGGGACAACATCTAGTAAAGAGGGAGGATATGACTCACCTCAGCTCATCTACTAGAACAATGAGGGAGGATATGACCCACCTCGACTCATCACTATAATATGGAGGGTGTCGTCCTACCTTGCACTATTATAGATTATCCCCAAATGTGAGGATCAAATCTTTCAACAATTACAAACATAATATATATAACCATGTCTAATCACTTCACATAATTAGCATTACAAATCAAATTGATTCATCACCTTCTCATTTCATTAAATACCCTTATTAGAGTCTCATCACTCATTAAGAAGTATAAAAGAAGAAATTATATGTTATGAAGCCCTATTGCATCAAACAACAAATCTTATCTAAGTCTGAAAGTCAAGCCTTAGTACAGCTCTTCCACACCGCGACGCCCAATGTGGTGTCCCGAGGTCGACGAGGGCGGGGAGTGGTCATAGGTGCTAAAGTGAAAGCATCAATAAGCGGCTCCTGGCAGGCTTCTAGGCGAAGGGTCCCATGAATGAACTGAATACACACCGGAATGAGAGGGATTCAAAGATTGTGTAGGTATGGAATTGCATAGTTGATGATTGCTTAAAGGAATTAATTAGACATAACCATATCAACAAGTTGCAACTTCTTTTCGGGAGCCTAGAACATAAGAACTTCATAGTTAAGCATGCTTGACCTGGAGCAATTGTGGGATGGATGACCTCTTGTGAAGTTTCCTAGGATGCATGTGAGTGATGACAAAGCACACTGAAAAAGACCCATGTTGGTTTGTGGAGACACTCATCAATCCTACAGGCAGTCCCGAGATGTTACACCCAGTTCCCTTCCCACTCACGCCCTAGCATGGCTCTCAGTCATGCCACGACGCGAGGAGCTTTCTGTAGATACGGGTATTGTTCGATTGGAACAAAACCCTCCTCCAATCACTCAAAACTCAATTCCAAGTTATTTTCAACCTCACATAAGGTCCATAAACTCATTTCAACTCTCAAAACCATTTTTAAATCACTCTACATGAATCAATGCATCATTCATCACCTTAAAAACATAAAACCCCTCTCTTAACTCAAGTGAGGTTATGAGTGTTTAAGGGATGAAAAATGCATCACTAAGCATACCACAAAGCAAAACCAAGTCATTCTCAAGTTCTCCAACAATATTCAAGTCAAAAACACCAAATCACACTCAAAACCTAATTCTCACATCAAGTCAACTCTCATGAATAAGATGAAGAAAAAGGAAGGATGAGTAAAAACAAAGTTGCCCCTACCTCTAATGGCCAGAAATGAAGTCACTAATAACAATATATTTTATTCATTTAATAATCTCTTCTCATGGGCTTCTTAAGGCTCAATTAGGCTTAATTAAGTTGGTTTTGTCACATTTTATGATATTTGGCCTAATTGGATCATTGAAGGAATTATTATATGAATTGGCCTTAATTTGTCAATTTGGCAGTGTTTAGTAAATTGACTATAAGTTGAGTTGTAAATATTTGATTGATATGATTCTGGTCTTGTAGAAAAGCTAAGACAATTCTCTACAACGTTCATGAAGACCTTAAGAGCTGAATTACACGTTTGGATAATTTAAATTGGATTTGAAGCAAGAACTAGAGTGTTGATCCTGACAGCTTGACTTCTGTGCATTCATCAGCCCATTTCTTGAGCTATATGAGTTCAAATGACACCAAACTAATCCCAGATGAAAGTTAAGACCCAAATATACAATTTTCATGAAGAACACGAGCTAAATCAGATGTCTAGTGGGTTAGATTGAGCTTGGAAGTTAGAACAAATGTGTTGTAGTTGAAACCTGAACAATGTGCAAAGATTGGGTCATACGTTTGGTTGTAGGAGTTTGATTGGGATGAAACCAGTGGCATTGGAAAGCTAAGACAAAATCCTTCAACTCTCATGAAGACCACTTTTCAAGATAATGACGTTTTAATAGAGTTATAATCGTGTGAAGACATCTAAATTGGTTGGTGTATACCCACTCATTAAACAACTTTATTGTTATTTTTCACTCATCCACTCACTCATTAAACAATTCTATTGTCATTTTCCACTCATCCACCCACTCATTAAACAATTCTATTGTTATTTTGTACTTTTCATGCTCTATAAAAAGCTGCATTAGTTGCTCATTAGAGGCATCTTAGTTTTAGAGATTAAGATCATGTTATTGTATCATTTGTTTCTCTTCTTGTAATTTTCTTTTGTTCTAAATAGAAGTTATGCTCATCTTCATCTTCTTCTTCTCTTTTTCTTTCTTCTTGTTCATGAGTAACTAATTCTCATTTTGCTTGGGTGAAAGGGTGAAGCTCTTGGTAATGAAATAAGGTTATATTAATCTCTTTCTTGTGCTTGAATGTTATATTATCAAGTAGACATTGTATGTGTTGTATTTTGTTTCTAATCAATTTAGAAACCATCCTTGTAAAGTGGAGATCTTGATTTGTTATAGACAAGAGATTGACACAATGAATGCTTGAACTCATTTACACGTGTTGGCATATCACCCTACTTGTAAAGTGGATATCTTGATTGGTTGTAAACAAGAGATTGACACAATAAATTCTTGAGTCCATTTACAAGTGTTGGCATTAGTGGATAATTAAAGGAACCATAATATAACTACATATATAACTTTAAATGAACTTTGAATGTTGTATTTTCTGATTGGAACCTCTATTATACGTAAATTCTAATTGAGTTATAAAAAGAAATAATCTTATTCTTATTTTATTTACCAAGAGTGGATCTCCTAACCTAAGCAAATCATTTTCATCTTGTGAATAACTTTTATCACCATTATTGTTGTGACAAACATTTTCCTTATGTCAAAAAATTTTTCTTTATTAATTCTCTGTGGATCAACCTCAGACTCTTAATAATTTATTACTTGAGATAACCTACACTTAGGTTTGCAACTCATCATCTGCATAAGTCACTAAGCAGCTCCTCTCCACCACTTCCTTCTTCCACCTCTTTGGTTGATGCTTGGCCTCCTCTAGCTCTTTTCTTGGATTTTCCTTTGTGCTCTCCTGTTGCAGCCATGAGAAAATGAGAGAAATATCACATTTTAAACATCAAAAGTCAAGGCAGCAACTTAAGGGAACCTTGTGATATTTTGGTCACTTAAGTGACCATGATGAAACTCCCGATCTGCTAAGAAAACTTAGATTTCACCAAATCAAGTTTCCTAACTTCCAACAAGTTTAAAATAAATCTTAAGATTCATAAAAAATCTTATTTTACCATTTTCATATATTTTTTTCATATCTACTAGTAGTCAATCTGGCATTAAATGCATAACTAATGCACCTAAAAATACCAAACCAATTTTGAATTAACCTTAAATTGTAATTGTATCATCTTCCACTCATTTGTGACCTAGAAACAAATTCTTCACATTTATTTCCATTAACTAAGAAGTTTAAGTCAATTTTGAAACTAATAACAACTATATTTCACACATAGTGCTACAACAAAGTGACTAAATATGTTCAAAAGGTTAAAAAATTTTAACAGACATGTTAAGCAGGTATTAGACTGTCTCTATAACCATTTACAAGTCTAACATATTTCCGAGAGTGTTACAAAGGTTCCCAAACAGCAACCTGCAGGAAATCTAGCATAGTCAACATATATACGTTTTCCAGCACAACACAACACACCTTTGTCTATAGATCTCTTGCCATTTTGCAATCCATCCATGTAACCCAGTCACACCGGATTAAATAAAATGGATCAATGTAGCAAATTACATATCAGTTTCACATTTAGAAATGCTAACTACTAGCCTACTCAATCCAATATGATATTAATGCTTCCATCCCCAGACTCAAAATTATCCTGCACAACAACATTAATGCCACATTAGTATGATATAATAAATAGTCAACTATGTACAAAATCTAATTAAATACTAACCGAATCATCACTAGTTTACTTATCAGATTCCATGTCTTCATCGGCAAGAATTGATGTTGATCCCTGGTCACCATAACCCATGTAGTTTTCACCATCTTAGGATGCAAGTGGACAAGTTGTTTGATTATGTCCTTCAGATTTGCAATGCCTGAACCTTGTGAGTTGTTTTCCCTTCCTTGAAATTGACCGTTGTGAAAGGTCACTTCCCCTCCTTCTAACAACAGTCGACTCTCTCAAATCATCCTCCAAATGTTACCCAGCAACTTCTGCAAACTTGAACCGATTTTCATGCTTGGATTCAAGTTTTGAGGTCTACTTGGCTATCTTCTCCCTAATGTCATTGTAATCTTCGTCAGTCCGACAAGCTAATTTACATATCCTTCTGCGGCTGTGGAGCAATGCTCCATAACAACTTATGTGTAATCCACCTGCCCAGTTAATCGAATGGTGCTTCCAACAAATTGCTTTGCTAGCTTTGTCCATCTATCAAGTACAAGACATCACGGTAATTCATCTATGTCTAAATAATATCAATACCACAATTAAATGCACACATGGAAGACCAAATGATTCCATACGCAGACAGGAGCATCTGAATTCATTTTCATGCGGATAGTATGAAACATGCCACTACAAGTTTGGTGTCCAATATTTGCCCACAATATAGATTTCTGAGCTTGCGGTTTGTCTACAACCAACCACCTTAACATTTATTGCCTTTATCAACATTAACCTGAACATGTAAAAAAATTCTCTTGTAAAAATATTTGAACCAGATCTCTCCAGAGATTTCAAATGTGTTTGAAGCACTAGTTCACCAAAAATCTGCCTCCACCTCATTGTTATGCATAAACTCCAAGCACCACTAAAAAAGTGGCAAGGACTCACACAAACCATAACGAGGTTGAGCAAAATTCTCTAATTTGGCATGCAAAGATTCACACCACGATGTAGTCCTCAAACCTGAAAAGAACTTGCCTCTAATATGAGTAGTTGCCCACATCATTTTTTTATTATACAAATCCACAACCCACTCCTTGCCATTCACACCATATTCTTCCACTATTGACTCCTATTTGGCTTCAAATTCATCAACCTCAATGTCAGACAACATGCATGACCTAAACAACTAGGTGAATCTAGGTTGACTTACATTACTTGTTGCATTCCTCAAAAGGTGCCATGCACATAATCTATGATCAGTATCCAGGAAAACTTCCTCAATTGCATTCCTCATTGTGTAATCACCGTCAGTTATGAGTGATTTGGGAGTTTTTTGCTTCATTGCTTCCAAAAATTGCTACAACAACCACATATATGTCTCTTTTGTTTCATTGAAGTAAATAACACTACCAAAAACACGTCTGGTGGTGATGATTCACCCCAAAGAACACTACCAAAGGACACTTGGACTTGCTCTGCCCATAAGTTGCATCGAATGTCACTACATCACCAAAAGTTAAATAATCAAGTTGACTACTACCATCACACCAAAACAAGTGTAATAATGTCCCATTACCGTCGATCTTATACCTCTAGAACATCATCGTGTCTGCACTTTGCAATTCACGGAGGTGTTGAAATGCTAATTTTACATCACCATCTTGCAACTTGTGTTGCTTTTCAACTTGATTATATAACTCTCGCCTCTGAAAACCTATCATGTTAAAAGCCCCCCGATTGTCTTGCAAATGAGCCATAAATTTTTGGTTTACTAATACCATTTTCTCTTATCGTATTCATTTGAGCTATATTAGAAGGCTGCATCTTCTTATACTAGTGTAAAAGATCGGTAAACCTATCACCCAACAGTTGATGATTGTGATCATCCGTAAATCTTGCTACATACCATCGTCCTCTTTGCACATTAAGACAAATGTACATTTGGCCTTACATCCACACCTTGTCAGTTTGTGCTTCCTCTTACGATTTGGATTATTCAAATATCTACTCTCTAGAAAACCATGCGTACTGCAATCAAATGAATAACACATAATTTCACCCTTCTTGTTTCGAACTTGTATTTCCTCTGAGAAAATCCATTGTACTTCCCAAACTCATTATAAAATTCATATGCAGCATTTGGATTGCAAAACTCCAATTTTGTCACTTCACTTGGAGTTATTGTTTGGAAGTCAATATCCACACTTTCAAAGGTCTCATCAGGGCCATTGTCTTCCTCCTAGTTCCCTGACTCTTCACCATCATCCTTTTCTATAGAAAATTCCTCATCTCCCTACAACACAAATAAATTTGAATTATTACCAAATCATTTCATATTAATACCATATTTAATTTTGCCTTTTTTGCTTACCTCCAAATTGTCATTTCGACTGTTGTCCAAAGGTGAAGATTCCTCCTCATAATACATTTCGTGGTCTACCACATTCCTCCCTTCCATTTCAGCTCCTAAATCTCCTCAATCCTTCTGATCCACAGCCCTGCAAAATGTAGCTAGTCCACAAATTCCTAACTCATCCTACCGTTCAATGTCCTAATTACAAGCAACTACAAGCACCAGTACTTGCATATAATATTTATAGTTTACAATCCAACTACTGACATTTAATATCACACTGACAAAACAATTCAATGCTAAGCCCCAACCCGCCAAATTAAGGATTCTTTCATCAACCACCTTAAACAAAATTAATAAATTTATAACAAAATTTCTTTGCATAGCTCACCTTGGCATATGATCTTTGCTGATGCTACTCATTGACTGACGGAAAACGTTTTTTGTCCAACCAAAATACTCCAACTTTCCTCCACTGTATGCTTTCGTACGTATGTTTGTTGACTTTTTTGTATGTCAATATTTTAATTTCTCGCTTCTCATTTCCCGCTTTTTGGATTCACGAGAAACTGGTACTGATTAATCACTTATTCCTAACGTATTAACCACTTACTCATTATTGAGAACTCTTTCTTGGATTCACCAGAAACCTATACTAATTAACCACTTATTCCTAACGTATTAACCACTTATTCATTATTGGGAACTCTTTCTCAGATTCACAAGAAACTGATATAGATTAACTACTTATTTCAAATGTATTAACCAGAAACTTATACTGATTAACTACTTATTCCTAACGTATTAATCACTTACTGATTATTGAGAACTCTTTCTTGGATTCACCAAAAACTTATACTGATTAACCACTTATTCCTAATGTAACCAGCAGGTTATTCATTATTCGAATTCTTAGGTGGATTCAATTATAATGATTAACCACTTATTCACTAATGTATTAACCGGTTAATTTAGTTTCACCAATTAATGAGATTCACCGTAAACCTATACTTGATTAACCACTTATTCTTAATGTATTAACCAAAAATCTTGTCATGCAGCGATTCACAAGTTTTGTGTTGCGTGAACAGTGAATTTGGATTCACTAGTTAATAAAATTCACCAGAAACTTATACTGATTAACCACTTATTCCTAATATATTAACCAGAAATCTTGTGCCGCAGCATTCACAAGTTGTGCCGCATGAATAGTTTCAGTTTTAAATTTCAAATTTCAAATTCTCTCGGGTGAATCAACAAAATACAGAGGTGGACAATAGTTGGAGTATTTTCGTTGGACATATAGCGCGACCGTTGACTGAAAGCCTCAGAATACTGTAACCCTACACATCGTAAAAAACTTTGCAGGTGCTCACCATCCCCCCACATCGAAACAACACCGTTAACCTTTCCTCAGATTACAACTCCTTCGCACTGTCACCATCAAACTGATCCACACATTCTTTGCTCGTTTGACCAGATAACTTTACCCACTCTACAAACCATAAAGTTTATATTTATGAACATATCCTTCTCTAGACCACCCCAAAAGTGGTTCATCGATTTTTAGTCATTAATTTATTATTAAAATAAATTAATGTTTAAAATTAAAATATTAGATCTTTACAAATTTTAATTAATAACATTTAAATTCATACAAAAATTTAATTTAATTATTTTTTTTATGAATAATTCTACATACAAAAAATTTATAAATTTTAATTAATTTTTATATAAATCCAGATTTATATATAAATATTATTAGATAATAAAAAAAATCTATCCATGAATCCACGTGTTTTGGGTTTGGATCCGTGATAGAAGGCTCCGTCCGCTACAACTTCGAAAACCAATAAAAAAACAACTGATGTTACTGGTAATAACCGGTCCAACCTATGGAAAATGGATGCGCCAACAATAGTTTGGCGCATTGTAAACGCTTCTTTTTTTGTTGTATCTTGATGAATCCACGTTGACAGTTGGATTTCATTTCGGAAAAGACAATTAATTTCGCAGGCCCCTCTTCTTATAGCTCATTATCCGATATATTAGATAGAATATTCAGCCAGAGTCATTACATTCGGCCTTTCTAAATTCCAAATTCCAATCCCATAATGATTAAGATGGCACCCAAAAAAAAATGAAAATGAAAACAAATGGAGGATGAAAGAATAATAACCTAACAATCAGGGTAAACCTTAGTGCTGGTAAGAGATTTCCAAAAGCAATAATCTCACTATCAAATTTAAAAGTTAACATGCTCAGTCTAATAATAAGCTACATTCCAAACTGAAGAAAATATATAAAAAAATATATATATTTAAGGGCCTCTGAAATTTTATTGTTCTAGGCAAAAAGTAAAATGATAAGTATACCCAGATCCTCTGCCCTGCCCAATAATTTATCCATAGAGCCGCAAAGATCAAGAATTTACTTTGCCGGACCATTGGGCAATGCATCAGATTTTCCCCCAGATGGATTTAGTTCATCCCAAGCTTCAATCCATATGACCATGGCATCTGCAAGCTTGTTGAAATACTCATCCACCTTACCAAGTTTTGCCTTGACTTGCTTGGAGAGTTCAATGTAGCATTTCTGAACAGTTGTGCAATCCTTTGGAAGAGAAACAGATTGGAAAAATGGAATCAGCTCTTCCTGCCAGTAAATTCCTTTGTACTCCTTCTTAAGGTTCACGAATGGGTTGCTAGCTTTGCTGTGCCAAATGTATGGCAAACCTGTTTTCACCCCCAATCCCAAATGATCACTTATGACCTACATGTTCAATGAAGAGTCTAGTAAGCCCAAAGAATGACACAATAATAACATACATTCGAGAAATGAGGAAATTTAATATAGGTCATCAATAGAAGTTTGGTTTACCTTCATGCACCAGCCAGCCCACATATCATCATAGCGTCCAACGGGTTGACCATCACCCATGAGTCCAAAGTACAATGCAGGACCAATTAATTCACGGTTGAATGCCAAATTCATACCACACATGGGAAAGAGGGTTCCCTTTGGTATTGTCATAACTGCATCTACATACCTGAGAAAAGTTAGACAAGCGGTCAGTCAGTTAACTACCTCATCATCTTAGGTGTGTCTTTTTTCATATTATTATCACATCAAATCAATATCAATTTCATATTATGATACAAAAGACAAACCTATAAGCCTATTTATACTCTTAATCTTAATTAAATAAGAAAACAAATTATGAAATAATAAATAAGAAATAGTTTTTAAAAAATTATCTAAGATATTCTAAAATATTTCAAAATACAATAAAAATATTTAAAAATATTTTTCAGATATTCTAACACTAAGTCACCAACAAAACAGAAAAATGAATATACTATAGTATGCTGCAAAGGATACTATACCTAGTGTTTCTTTCTAGAGGCTTGACAAGCTGAGTTGGGGCATCATAATCAGGAATGTTGAGCCAGAGGCCATGAGAAACAGCTGTTGGGACACCTTCACGAAGACTAAATGGATATCCACGAACAAAATCTGCACCTTCTCTGTATGGGTCATAGAGAGTGTTGAAGAAAAATGGGGTTGATGGAGTCAGAAGATTCTTAATGTGCTGCTGCAGGGCATTAATTTCTTTGCCAGATGGATCTTTAGCAACCTGAAAATCCATAGGATATCTCAGAGACTCAGACCTGAGATCTAATCCCCGTTACACAATGTTTCAGATAACAAATCAAATAGTAGCAGCTAGTCAGCTACTATAAAAGAACATGTGCTATCATATTTCAAAAGATAATGTGCCTGATCCCTAACATGATTTATGCTCCATGTATACATTAAAACCAGATGAGAGAATTAGACAGATCTTAAAGCGGCAACAAGGCAATAAACAGGTTGATGGATCCCTATGCAATATGTTGTTAATTGGAAAACCCATTCCAATGTAAATTACTACGGAGAAGTTTATAGAAAGCAGAGATCTGAAAATCTAAAAAATAAAGTCAGGAAAGAGAGTAATAAGATCTACGAATTATGACAAAATTGCAAAACATAAGTGGATGATTTTTTTGGACATTGTGAAGGTCTATAAAATAGATTAAGGAAACAACATAGATCATATCAGATTCTGTCAAAAGCATGGATGTCCATTCTGTACTAGACAAAACAGTCGACTAGGTGGAATGGCTGACACCACTCACAGACTATGCAAAGGTATCATAATATCATATTATACAAGGGAAAATGAACACCAAAAAAAAAAAAAGCATTGACACATACATACATACTTTGATAGATCATGTAACTTTTTCATTTAAAAAAGGGAAATTTTGACTCACGGAAAATTAACCAAAAAAAAAGGGGAAATGTATACGCATGAAACAGATCTGGATAAGTAAGCACCAACATAGGCAAACAGAAGCTTAGAAAACTTAAAATTGCATACACTTTTCAAAATTCAATCATTCAACAGAGAAAAATAAAAACATCAATTTTTTTTTGTTTGACAAAAATCAACCACATCCAGAAAAGGAAAATAATAATAAAAAAAAACAGAGAGAGAGAGAGAGAGAGAGAGAGAGAGAGAGAGAGAGAAGGAAGCCCCATTAACCGAAACTTGTCAAAGGCTAAGGAAAAAGGGTTGTTGTTGAGTTGAGAGGAGTAGGACTTACAAAGCAGTCGTCGTCAATGGTGAAGATGTACTTCTTCTTGGAGATCATGAAGCCGAAGCAGCGGCAAGCAGAGTCCTTGAAGGAAATGCAGGAGGCCTTGGGACCCAGAATGCGGTTGATGTCGTTGCGGTTGTAGAGCTCGTAGTCGAAGCCTTCGGGGACCTTGATGACCTTGGAAGGTTCACCATCCTGCACGATGATGAGGTGGTATGGCTGGAAGAAGGGCCTCCACATCTCCAAGAAGTCCAGGTTCCTGATCGTCGGGATCACGATGTCCAGCTCGTCCTTCAGGAGGGGTGTTGTTGGGGTCACCGCTGATTCTGACATGGTTCTCTCCTCAGATCGCAGAATCAGTGGAGAGAGAAAGAGAGAGACACAACGTTGTTGGACTTGGAGGAGCTTCGTGGTTTGTGTGTCGGACTTGGGCGGTTTGAGGGGCTTATGTATTTGAAACTATTGGTACTTGGCACGTGCCAATCTTCATGTGTGAGATGTAGTGAGAGAATGCCAATATTAATTATAGATATTGATGGATTCGACAGCACCAAAGGATACATGTTAGGAGAGTTTAAAGCTGGATGCGATGGTATCTCAACATAGGTGGTATCTACTTTAATAAATAATTATCTTGTATATTGATGATAAAAATAGAACATTTTCAACAAATTTGTATTCTTAATGGTAGAGTCTACAAATTTGCAATTTCTCACTTAAAAACTGATGAATTGAAAAAAAAAATCATCTTTTAGGAAAAGAAAATACCATCAAACAAATGCAATAATAAAACTACAGTTACTAGAGCCATCTTTTTTATAAGGGGAAAAATGTTAGACGATGAAACAAATCCTGAGCAGAATTTAATGCTGGTTGTGATCATATCCATCCATGGGTGATAGTTACTTTAATAATTAACCATTAATAATTTCCTTTTATTTATGATAAAAATATAAGTTTTCAACAAAATTGTGACTTTTAGATGGTATTTTTTATTGTAAGAGTCTAAAGTTTTTACTGTAGTTAGATAGTATTTAGAGTAATTTGGACATATTTTGACTAATTCATTTTATCAGTTTGATAAATAGAAATGTCAAAATTTTTATGCATTTGGAGATATCCGTGTGAATTGTCTTATTTGGAGACTAAAATTTGGAAAATTTTCTCTTATGGGGACAGGGATGAGAACATGGATAACAATCCTCTCGAGACAGATGCAGGGACTGAGAGTAGGATCATATTTCTTGTCTCCTAGGATCCTCAACTATGAGAAATTATTAAATTATCATTATTGATTATATCATATATATATTACTATTGTGTTTTTTTAATAATTTTCATCTATATTATTTTTATATTAATTTAAAAATAAAAAAAAAAATATCACTTCATAATAACTTGTTTTAATTTGTTGACATAAATTGAATTTGTTTACAACTTTATATATATATATATATATATGGATGCATGTGTCTTGAAACGTGTCAATTAGTTTTTGGGCGGGTGCTATTATGCACCCTGCCAAGTTTGGTGCATCATGCACCCAAATTTTAACCTGCAGTAGCAGGTTTTTTTTTTTACAAGTGTTTTTTTTTGAATTTTTTTTCAGGCAAGAAATCATGGTCGGAAATCACCACCGGAGGTCGCCATAAACCACCATGCCGGACCACCGCCGTCGTCGTCGACCACCGCCGACAACCACCGCGGTCGGCCACACGCGTGCCGACCACGCTGGACCGCCGCCGCTGACCACCACCCGACCACGCCGGACCTCGCTGACCACCCGACCACGCCGGACCGCATTGGCCGACCACCCGACCACGCCGGACCTCCGCCAACCACCGGACCACGCCGGACCGCGCCATTGACCACCCGACCACGCCGGACCTCCGCCGCCGACCACCCGACCACGCCGCCGACCACCCGACCACCACTGCCTCCGGCCACCGTCCACCACCGTCGACCACCGTCGGCCGCCGTCAACCACCGCCGGATCCGGCCAAAAACCTAAAAAAAAGAAACCTGCTCAGCAGGTTTCTTGTAATTAATCTAAGCCATTGATTTATTTTTTGAATAAATCAATGGCTTAAATTGGATGGTGCACCATACACCCTCTTTTAGAGGGTGTATATTAGAAATGGCCTTAGTTTTTAATGATAACAAAGATAAAGATGAAGATCAAGTGCAAAAGAGAAAACCAATATCAAAGAAAGAAATCAAGAGGTTCTTAGATATAGGCATTAGAATATCAATGTTAAATGCTCTCAAGATATCTCAAATGGTTTTTCAAATATGTTTTTAATCAATATGTTTTTTAAAGTTCACTTTCTAAAAAGAGGTTATTTTTAATCTTGGATCATGCCAAACAAAGTTCGATATTGTTCAAATCCATGTTTTCTAAAAGTTAGGAATGACATGAATCCTCTTTCAGGCTTGAAAAATGAGTTTAAGATATAATGTAATCGATTACACATATGTGGTAATCGATTACAAGCTAAACAGAAGCCTTGTAATCAATTACATCATCCATGTAATCGATTACCAGAAAGTCAAAGGGCGTGTAATCGATTACACACAAGCTGGTAATCGATTACCACAAGCCTAGAAAGTCAAGAACACATTCAAAGGGCTATGTAATCGATTAGATCAATATTGTAATCGATTATCATAAAGTCAGAGGACGTGTAATCGATTACACAAGTCATGTAATCGATTACCATAAGCCCAGAAAGCCAAGAACACATTCTAACTTCTATGTAATCGATTACCAAAATCATATAATCGATTACCAAAATCATATAATCGATTACCAGTGTTCTGACATGCCCAACGACTATATTAGGTGCATTAAATGCTTAGCTTTAATCACTCTCAACGGCTCTTTAACTGTATATCTCTTTAAATACAGAAGTTGGGACATCATTGATGGTTGTTCTTGAACTTGAAATATCTTAGTATCACATCAAAACGAGAATTAATCTTTGAATCCATTTCTTGCTCTGTTTTTTGTGAAAAACTTGAGACATCTTTTGAGAGCATTCTTAGAGCTTCAATTTGTATCATTTACTCTAGTGAGAGTTTCATTCTATTAACCTTGATTGCTTTGTAAGAGAGGGTGAGGTATCCCTCCAAAGTGTAAAGGGTGAGGCATCCCTTTGTTTGAAGAGACTCAAGCTCAAGGGTGAGACATCCCAAGAAGTTGAGTGCTCAAGTTTGTAAAGGTAGTCAAGCACCTATTGATGCTTGAAGATATAGTGAAAAATCTCGAGTGGTTGCTTGAGGACTAGACGTAGGTCACAAGTGGATTGGTGGCCAAATCAGGATAAATTATTGTGTTTGATTCTCTAAACCCTTCTCTTTATATTTGTGCATTGCTTATATTCGTACTTGATTACTTCTCTCTTGGTTGGTTATTAAGCAATATCTATTGTTCTTATCAATTCATTCATTTCAAATAGTCAATAGCTTCAACGAAATTCAATAGTCAAGTGTTTTGTGAAAGATTTGCGAACTTGTTTTATAAACTCAATTCACCCCCTCTTAAGTATTGAAGCCACTTGGTAACAAGTGGTATGAGAGATAGACTCTTGTATAAAGAGCTTAGCCACTTCAAGAGTAAATATGACTTCAACTGGTTTTTCTAATGAAAGTTCTTCTATAAATAGGCATCCCTTTTTCAATGGGGATAGTTATACATATTGGAAAGAAATGATGAAGATTTTTATTGAAGCTATTGATATTGATGTGTGGAATACTGTTGAAAATGGTCCTTTTGTCCCCACACGTCTAGTTGATGGTGTTAGAACAAATACACCAAGAAATGAATGGACCGATGATGACAAGAAAAAAGTTCAATACAACTTGAGAGCCAAGAATATCATTACTACTTCTTTAGGGTATGATGAATTCTTTAGGGTATCAAATTATAAGACCGTTCAAGAAATGTAAGATACATTGCAAGTAACCCAAGAAGGTACAAGTGAGGTAAAAAGATCTAGAATAAATATACTCACCCATGAATATGAATTGTTTAGAATGAATCAAGGGAAAAGTATTCAAGATATGCAAAAATGATTCACTCATATAGTCAATCATCTTGCTTCATTGGGAAAAACTTTTGCCAATGAAGATCTTATTAACAAAGTTTTGAGATGCTTGAGCAGGAGTTGGCAACCTAAGGTGACAGCCATATCGGAGTCAAGAAATCTTGCCACAATGACCTTGGCCACCCTTTTTGGAAAGCTTCAAAAGCATGAGTTGGAACTAAATCGACTAAATCAAAATGAGGAGCAAGATAAGAAGAAAAATGGGATTGCTCTCAAAGCCACTTCTTCCTCAATTGAATATGAAGATGAAGATGATGGAAATAATCTAGACAATATTGAGATGAATGAAGAAAATTTCAGCCTCCTTGTGAAGAAATTTGGAAGATTTCTCAAGAAGAAAAGAAATCAAAGAAGACCTTTATTTCCTCCTAAGAAGTCATATCAAAAGGGAGAAGGAACTTCATCAACTCCAACTTGCTATAAATGTAGAATACCGGGGCACATGAAGATGGAATGTTCAGTTTATCAAAAGAAGATGGAGAAATTTGAAAAGAAGCCTTTCAAGGAACGAAAAGGAAGGAGAGCATACATTGCGTGGGAGGACAATGATATAGATTCCACCGATGATTCGGAGGATGAGAAAACCCATCTTTGCTTTATGGGAAATGGAGAAGAAGAAGAAGAAAGTGAAACCGAGGTAACTTTAACTAATCTTGAACTTTCTCCTTCATATAATGAATTGCAAGATGCCTTTCAAGAATTGCATGATGAATCCATGAAACTTACTAAGATGGTTTTAACTTCCAACAAAACAATCTCCTTAATGACTAACAAAATTTCTATTTTAACTAAGGAGATTGAAGAACTCAAAGTTAAAAATGAGACTCTAGGCCTTATTGATGTCAACTCATCATACATGATTTGTTCTTCACATCAAAATGCACCCACACCCTCATCTTGTTCTTTATGTAAAGAATATGAAATTGAAATTGAGGACTTGAAAAATACTCTTGCAAAATTTACATTGGGAAGGGATGATTTGAATATGTTACTAGGAAAACAAATGTGTGTTTTTCAAAAAGCCAGTTTGGGATATAACCCAAATAACCATAAAAAATCTTACAACAATTTCTTTGTTCCATCTAGAACATCAAGTACCCCCTTTATCAAATGTTTTCATTGTAGAAAGAAAGGACATAGTGCATCTATATGTAATGCTAGAAAGAAAAGAAACACCAAAGTAGAAACTAAAATGGTTTGGGTTCCTAAGGGCACCGTGCCTATTTCTAACACACAAGGACCCAAGACAATTTGGGGACTAAATGTTAAAACTTGAATGTGCGTTGTAGGTGTGCTTGAAGTCCAAAAGCTCAAGTTGGTATCTTGATAGTGGATACTCCAAGCACATGACCGGTGATGGCTTCAAGTTTTCCTTCATTGTACCCAAGAAGAGTAGTCATGTGACTTATGGTGACAACAACAAAGAAAAGATTCTTGGAATTAGTAAAGTTGGTAAGATCCCTTCCTCATCCATTGATAATGTTTTACTTGTTGAAGGACTTAAACATAACTTGCTTAGCATTAGTCAATTATGTAATAAGGAGAATATAGTAATATTTGATTCAAATTGCTGCATAATTGAAGGTACAGATGATAAGCATGTTAAGTTTGTTGGTCATAGGGTCAATAACATATATATGATTAGCCTTGATAATATTTCCTCAAATAATGCTAAATGCTTTATGACTAAAGAAAATGATTCATGGTTATGGCATAGAAGAATTGCTCACATTCACATGGATCACTTAAACAAATTGGTTTCTAAAGAACTAGTAATTGGTCTTCCAAAACTCAAATTTAAAAAAGATAAACTTTGTGATGCATGTCAAAAGGGAATATAAGTAAAAATCTCTTTTAAAGCTAAAAATATGGTTTCAACTTCTAGACCCTACAACTTTTGCACATAGATCTTTTTAGTCCCTCTAGAACTATGAGATTTGGTGGGAATTACTATGCCTTAGTGATTGTGGATGATTTTTCTAGGTTTACATGGACATTGTTTTTGTCTCACAAAAATGATGCTTTTCAATCATTCAAAAAGCTTGCTAAAGTTATCCAAAACGAAAAAAAATTTTGTGTTGCATCCATAAGAAGTCATCATGGTGGTGAATTTAAAAATCATGAATTTGAAACCTTTTGTGATGAACATGGCATTGAGCATAATTTTTCAGCCCCTAGAACACCACAACAAAATGGTGTTGTAAAAAAAAAATCGATCTTTGGAAGAAATGACAAGAACTATGCTCAATGTGGCCAACCTTCCTAAGTATTTTTGGGTGGATGCGGTTAACACCGCATGTTATGTTATGAATAGGGCTCTAATAAGACTAATTTTAAAGAAAAATCCCTATGAATTATACAAAGGAAGGAAACTAAATGTCTCATATTTTCATGTTTTTGGATGTAAATGCTTTGTTTTAAATAATGGAAAGGATAACTTGGGGAAGTTTGATGCAAAATTTGATGAGGGAATATTTCTTGGTTATTCCATATATAGTAAGGCCTTTAGAGTTTATAACAAACGACTATGACCATAAAAGAGTCCATACATGTTGCATTTTATGAAACTAACCCAAATGGACTGAGAAAGGAGCTTGTTGATGATGTTGCAGAAATCCTTGCAAGAACTCACTTAGAAAATCAAGAAAAAGAAGTCATGAAGCAAGAAGAAAGCTCATGTGGTTCCCCAAGACAAGAGGACTCTCAAATCATGGATCTTCCTAAGGAATGGAGAACGTCAAGATATCATCCTCTTGACGAAGTAATAGGTGATGTGTCAAAAGGAGTAATCACTCGTAACTCTCTAAGAGATGCATGTAACTATATGACTTTTGTTTCTCAAGTTGAACCTAAAAACATAAATGAGATCATTAATGATGAACAATAGATCTTGGCCATGCAAGATGAACTAAACCAATTTGAGAGGAATCAAGTTTGGGAATTAGTCCCAAGGCCCAATGATCATCCCATAATTGGCACCAAATGGGTTTTTAGGAACAAACTTGATGAAACATGCTTAATAATAAGAAACAAAGCTAGGCTTGTAGCTAAGGGTTATAATCAAGAAGAAGGTATAGATTATAAAGAAACGTATGCTCCCGTAGCTAGACTAGAAGCCATTAAAATGTTACTTACATATGCTTGCATCATGGATTTTAAACTTTTTCAAATGCATGTCAAAAATGCCTTTTTAAATTGTTGTATCCAAGAGGAAGTGTATGTGGATCAACCTCCCAGTTTTGAAAACTTTGAACTGCCCAACCATATTTTTAAACTTAAAAAGGCATTGTATGACTTGAAACAAGGTCCTAGAACTTGGTATGAAAGGTTAAGTAATTTCCTTTTGGAAAATGTTTTCTCTAGGAGAAAGGTTGATACTACTCTTTTCATCAAGCATAAGAAGCATGATAATCGATTACACTGATATTGTAATCGATTACAGGGGCAAACAAAAGGCTGGTAATCGATTACACTGATATTGTAATCGATTATAGGGACAAACAGAAGGCTGGTAATCGATTACACAACCAATGTAATCGATTACACAAGGGTTTTAAAAGGTCTTCTGACGCGCAAAAGGTCACTTATTCAGAAACCACTTCTCCTTCTCCTCTACACCCACAAAGACCTCTCCTCAAAAATCCCTCATTCTCACTCCATACTCCACCAAATCTTCTCATTTCACCTCCCTTCCACTCGAAATTCATCTCCTAACACAACTCAACCATCAAATCTCATCCAAACCCACCCCATTTTTCCACAAAAATTCACCCACTCCTTCATTCTTCTCCCATTCACCCCCACGAGCCACACACCTCCAAACACTCACCCACACACCTCCAATCATCAAATGGCTGACCCATCTCAATGTGCCAAACGTGCAAGAACAGGGGTCACTATTGAAGAATCCTCCAGCGCTCCTCCACGTAACATCTCAGGGCTGGACCTCACTAGGTATTTCTCCACCACCAAGAAGGTTGAGCTTTTTCGGAAGAACTTCCAATTGAGGAAGCTAATCTCGCCAAGGTATTTCACTCAGTCCTTTTGCACTAGTGAACCCCTAGAGAGTTTTTAGTTGATTGAAAGGCTGGGTTTGCTTGGGTTCTTTAGCATTCAAAAGGTCATTTATCCTAATTTGGTTCGAGTGTTCTATGCAAATTTAAGGTATGAAGATCATTGCCTAATTTCTGAAGTGAAGAAAACTCAAATTAAGATCTCTAGGGAAGAATGGTGTAGGTTGACCAAGCTAACCTATGCTGGGACAAGCTTCTATAGCAATCAAAATGCTTGGGGAGCTGAGTTTGAGTATAAGAGTGCTCTGACGTCTCTGATTCGCTCTGGTTACGTACTTCCGAGGAATAACAAAAGAGTGATGGCAACTGGCCTGACAATGGAGAATAGGGTACTCCATTAACTGATTGTTCGAGGCTTAATTCCTAGAGGCAAGAATTACTCTCAAGTCTTACGAGATGACGTGGTGGTCTTGAGGGCCATGACCACAGACAGGCCAATCAACTGGGCCAACTACATCATTCAGCACATGCTGGATGTGAAGAAGAAGAAGAAGAACTATGTTCTCCCCTATGCCATGCTAGTGACAACTATCCTGAAACACTGCCATATCTCCTTGACTGAGGAAACCAAGGATACCAGCTCCAAGGGCCCACAATCAATTTGTCTGCACACTCTGAAGAAGCTTCAGCTGAGCAAGGTCGATGGGAGATGGTACTATCTGGCCCATGGCAGCTATATGCATATCCCTCATAGCCCGGAGAGTGATGATGACGAGGAGGATCAGCAGCCTGCACCAGCTCCAGCTACTTTGGATCTCCTGCTTCAGGAAATGCAGAACTTAGCGACCTCGGTGGAAACCCGGATGGACCGCATTGAGCAGAAGATGGATCACCTTGAGCTGAGGATGGACTACTCCGATCAGGAGCTTGCCTCTATTCGTTCGCTTCTGGAGAGCCCCAGACACACTGCACCGAGAGATGTTGCTGCACCTACCACCTCCTCTGCCCCTCCTGCTACTCCTCTATCGTTTGCTGATCCCTCTGCCACTCTCGCTGGTGTTCCTGCTGACGATGAGGAACTCCTTGGATCTGAGGACTATCTCGAACCTAGAGATGATGATGTAGACCTTGGAGACATTGCTGCGGACGTGAACAGTGATAGTGAGGCAACTGACAGTGATCATGGACCATTGCCATGATATTTTCTATGTTTTTTCTATGATATTTGGTTGTATATGACATTGAAACAATTTATATAAAATCAGTTGGTATTTTTGGTGTTTAATATATGTTTACTGATTTTATTGGATCCGCTTGATATGATTGCTAAGTATATTGATTCTAATATGTATTTGGATGTTGATTTGCTTGGTTATATTTTGGTCTAGTTGGATTGATTATATTTTGTTTAGAATACTTGATTGGAATGAACTGGTTGTTTTTCGCTGTTTAAAACTTGGGAAATCATGAAAATCAGCGGAAATGCTGCCCAAATATTGGCTAAATGCTTATATGTTTTTGATAATGCTAACGGGGGAGAGATTAGTGACTTGCATAAGTAAGGGGGAGTTTGATTTAAACTTTTACATGAATATATCACTAACCCTATATTGTCCATACATTATGGGGGAGAGTTGCGCTTAAATCTCTGATATACATATATATATATATATATGTATGTATATATATATATATATATATGTATATATATATATATATATATATATGCAATTGTTTCTCTTCCTTTCAATGTTCAATTTGTCATCATCAAAAAGAGGGAGAATGTGGATGCATGTGCCTTGAAGCATGTGAATTAGTTTTTGATGATAACAAAGCCAAAGATGAAGATCAAGTGCAAAAGAGAAAACTAAGATCAAAGAAAGAAATCAAGAGGTTCTTAGATATAGGCATTAAAATATCAATGTTAAATGCTCTTAAGATATCTCAAATAATTTTTCAAATATGTTTTTAATCAATATGTTTTTCAAAGTTCACTTTCTAAAAAGAAGTTGTCTTTAATCTTGGATCATGCCAAACAAAGTTCAATATTGTTCAAATCCATGTTTTCTAAAAGTTAAGAATGACATGAATCCTCTTTCAGGCTTGAAAAATGAGTTTAAGATATAATGTAATCAATTACACATGTGTAGTAATCGATTACAAGCTAAACAGACGCCTTGTAATCGATTACATCATCTATGTAATCGATTACCAGAAAGTCAGAGGGCGTGTAATCGATTACACACAAGCTGATAATCGATTACCACAAGCCTAGAAAGCCAAGAGCACATTCAAAGGGCCATGTAATCGATTACATCAATATTGTAATCAATTACTATAAAGTTAGAGGGCGTGTAATCGATTACACAAGTCATGTAATCGATTACCACAAGCCCAGAAAACCAAGAACACGTTCTAACTTCCATGTAATCGATTACCAAAATCATGTAATTGATTACCAGTGTTCTGACATGCCCAACGACTATATTAGATGCATTAAATACTTGGCTTTAATCACTCCCAACAACTCTTTAACTGCATATCTCTTTAAATATAGAAGTTGGGGCATCATTGATGGTTGTTCTTGAACTTGAAATATCTTAGTATCACATCAAAACGAGAATCAATCTTTGAATCCATTTCTTGCTCTGTTTTTTTGTAAAAAACTTGAGACATCTTTTGAGAGCATTCTTAGAGCTTCAATCTGTATCATTTACTCTAGTGAGAGTTTCATTCTATCACCCTTGATTGCTTTGTAAGAGAGGGTGAGGTATCCCTCCAAATTGTAAAGGGTGAGGCATCCCTTTGTTTGAAGAGACTCAAGCTCAAGGGTGAGGCATCCCAAGGAGTTGAGTGCTCAAGTTTGTAAAGGTAGTCAAGCACCTATTGAAGCTTGAAGATATAGTGGAAAATCTCGAGTGGTTGCTTAAGGACTGGACGTAAGTCACAAGTGGATTAGTAGCCGAACCAGGATAAATTATTGTGTTTGATTCTCTAAACCCTTCTCTTTATATTTATGCATTGCTTATATTCGTACTTGATTACTTCTCTCTTGGTTGGTTATTAAACAATATTTATTGTTCTTATTAATTCATTCATTTCAAATAGTCAATAACTTCAACGAAATTCATTAGTCAAGTGTTTTGCGAAAGATTTGCGAACTTGTTTTATAAACTCAATTCACCCCCTCTTGAGTATTGAAACCACTTGGTAACAATATATTTTTTTTTTCTGAGTTTTTAAAATGAGATTAGGGTTTCCACAAGTCTCTGCCTCTCCATAAGAAACGAGGACTGAGAGTGTTTTTTCCTCGAGACGAGGATTGGGGATGGGGATGGGAGAAAATTGGAGAGGTGGGGACGAGGAGTGGGGATGTACTCTTACCTCCCCAGCCCAACCTCGCGCGGGTGTCATCTGTACCGGTAAAAGATAGACCTTTTACCCTAAAATTAAGGAATTTATAAAAATATTCTTTACAACCTAATCCTAAAAAATTAACGTAATTGAGATTCAAACTTAAGATCGTGCACCTACCCATGCTTCGTATACTTGTCCGTTGCTAAATCAACCTCTAGGGTTGTAAGAGTCCACAAATTTGCAATGTCACTTAAAAACTTAAGAATAGAAAAAAAAAACCATTTTTTTTTCTGGAAAGAAAATCTCAACAAACAAATGCAATAAAAGAAAATTATAATTTTTAGAGCCATCCATATTGATAAGGGTAAAAATGTTACAACATGAAACAAATCCTGAACAGAATTAAACGCTGGTTGTGATCATATCCATCCATGCATAGGTGATATCTACTTTAATAAATAATAATTATCTTATATTTATGATAAAAATATAACTTTTTCAACAAATTTGTGTCTTTTAGATGGTATATCTTAGTGTAAGAGTCCACAAATTTGCAATTTGTCACTTAAAAACTTATAAATTGAAAAATAGAAAAAAAATTTAAAAGATAATCTCATGAAACAAATGCAATAATAAAAATTATAATTATAATTATTAGAGCCATCCTTTATATAAGGAAAAATATTAAAGTATGAAATAAATACTGAGCAAAATTAACCGCCGATATTATATACTTCAATAAGTTTATGATAAAAAAATAGAACATTTTTCAACAAATTATATCATGTTTGGAAATAACTTTTGGATGGTATACATATCTTAATTAATTTTTGAGGCAGGATCAACTTACACTAATGTAAATTTTTTTTGACTTACACTCATTTTCAGCTGTTAGATTCACTTTCATCTAATGGTTACTTTTAACGAAATAATCTCAATCATTAGATGAAAGTGAATCTAACGGTTGAAAAGTAGTGTAAGTCAAAAAAGACTTACACTGGTATAAATCGATCTCCCCTCTTAATTTTTTTATATGATATACCTTAACTAATTTTAGAGTCCACAAATTTGTAATTTGTCACTTAAAAACTTATGAAAAATCGAATTAAAGCTTATTTTTTCCTTAAAAAAATCTCATCAAACAAATGCATTAATAAAATTATAATTATTAGAATAATCCTTTTTGATGGAATGATAAATGTTAAAAAGCAGGAAACAAATCTTTTAAGCATAATTTAATTTAATGGTGTATGTGATCATATTCCACCAATCACAAGATGAACAATGCATTTTACTATGTAAAGCATAAAATAAGATATGCTTTAGACTAGAGGATCACGATCTCACGAGTGATATACACTTTAATAAATGAAAACCGTTAATGGGAAAATTTGTTCAGTAATGATATTTGCATATTTTTTTTTCACATCATCTTTATATTTTACTTGTTTGAGAAATAAAAAGTAAATTTTGTTAGAGGCGGATACAAATCTTAACCAGAATTAATGGAGGAATTTTTATTTTTTGAATTGAAATTAATGTCAGAAGTTGTTCATATCTCTCCATAGGTGATATATATACTTCAATAAATTTGTGATAAAAATAGAACCTTTCTTTATCATATTCTACCATATAAGGATAGGTGTTTTAGATGGGATCAAAAGCCATAAATAAGAGTCCAAATGTTTGCAATTTGTCACTTAAAAAATTACGAATTGAATCAAAGTTTTTTTTTTTAAAGAAAATCCCATCATATAAATGCATTAATAAATCATTATTATTATTATTATTATTATTATTATTATTATTATTATTATTATTATTATTTGACTGAACTAAAATATTTACACCCAACTCAAGTCTAGCACCACTGCCTTACATGACTACCAGGATAGTGATGACTCAAATCATTAAGTATAATCCGACTCAATCCACTATTATTATTATTATTATTTGAACTGAACTAGCATATTTGGACCCAACCCAAGTCTAGCACCACCACCTTACATGACTACCAGGGTCGTGATAATTCAAATCTTTAAGTATAATCTGACCTAATCCACTATTATTATTATTATTATTATTATTATTATTATTATTATTATTACTATTATTATTATTATTACTATTATTACTATTACTATTATTACTATTACTTTATTATTATTATTATTTTATTATTATTATTATTATTATTATTATTATTATTATTATTATTATTATTATTATTATTATTATTATTATTATTATTATTATTATTATTATTATTATTATTATTATTTGACTGAACTAGAATATTTGGACCCAACCCAAGTCTAGCACCACCACCTTACATGACTACCAAGGTCGCGATGACTAAAATCTTTAAGTATAATATGACCCAATCCACAAGTAACTTGACCCAATAAAAGCCATTGGTTATTATCCGCTTACTCAAATATGACCTTCTAGTAATAACCCAACCCATAAAACCTTGCAAAGTTCTTTTCATTGGTTGACTTATTGATTTGCAATTTCTTGAAGACATCCAAAAACCTTGCAAAGTTCTTTTCTTGCTCTTGTTTCTTCAACATTTGGGGATATGGAAGCTTCACAAAGGGAGATGGCTCATAAGGTTTGCCATAATCTAGATCCTTCTTCTTTTTCTTTCTTCTAGGACTTCATTTCTAGGCTTCTCTTTCTCATTAGGTTCTTTGCTTGACTTGTCATCTACATTAGGCTCACTCTTTGCTTTTGAAACTCATAAAAATGGCATGAAATGCCTTTTAAAGATAATAACCTTTGACATGATAGTAAAAATCATTCTAAAGACAAGTGTGTAATCATCTACATTAGGCTCACTCTCCACTTGTTCATGTATTGATGATTCCACCACTTTAGTAGGTTTGTCTTTCTTTGGGTGCAGTTCAATCACCTTGCCACACCTTATGGTGATTGCCTTGCAATGCTCGTTTGGATTTGTCATCGTGTCACTAGGCAATGTGCCTTGTGATTTTTCAGCCAATTGTCTTGAGAGTTGCCCAATTTGTGACTCCAAGCTCCGAAGAGATGCCTTTTGATTCTTGAAATTAGATCTCATCTCTTGCATAAAATTGGTGGTGCTTTGAGCAAGTTTTTCAACAATGCTCTCTATGTTGGATGGTTTGTCGTGATGGGCTTAAGAAAAGGAAGATGATGATGGTTGTTGGTAAGGTGAGGTTAAAGGTCTTTGCATGCCTTGATTGTTCCATGAAAAATTTGGATGATTTTGCCACCTTGGATTAAAAGTGTTGGAGTAAGGATTGAATTGGGATCTAGATGGATTTCTCATGTAGTTAACTTGCTCTTGTCCTATGTATCCATTAGGCTTTATTGGGGTCTTGAAAACCACGAGCCTAGTAAGATAAGTCGTATCGGCTACGCGCGATCCCGTTATCGCCGTAACATCCAGGATTATGATCATTTGTAGAGTGATCAGTTGGAGGATTTCATGATGTTTTTGGGCTAATTGCTTGCTTTCTTCATTTTTGTTTAAATATTTGTAGTCTTATATTATTTGTCATTATAACTTAATCATATGTATATTCTTAATGATGATGTTTTTTTTATTTCGTATTTTTCGCATTATCTTTTATATATATTTCGTTGGTTGAGATCACTTGCTTCATACATTCCATTTAGATGGTTACCACCACAATAATCACACACAAGGGGTTGAGAATTCACTGCACCCACTTGCATATTACCAAATTGTTTAGTAAGGTTGGCTAATTGTTAAGACAATGTCTTGTTTTGGGCTAGAATTGCTTCCAAAGTGTCTAACTCCATCACTCCTTGCTTCATTGTAGACCTTCCGTTGGACATTTGGTACTAATTAGCCGCAATGATTTCAATCAATTGCTTGGCTTCTTCAGGTCTTTTGGTATTAAGAGAGCCTTTAGTTGATGCATCAACCATGTACCTTGTGGAAGGGCTTAGGAATGGCTTAGGCTGTTATAAAAGATTTGTATTTATTGGAACTCATTAAACTTATGATTTGGGCATTTTCTCAACATCTCCTTATATCTTTCCCATGATTTATATAGAGATTCTACCTCACCTGAGATTTTTACCCCCAATGATTGCAACCAAGTCTTCGCCTTGTCCATTACACTTATAAATAACATTTTTAGGCCCCATTAATCTTGATACGTTCACATAGGTGTATGAATTTGGAGATGTGCAAATTAGGGTCTTCATCATTGTTTCCACTGAATTGCTCTTGTTGAGAAACAAGAGATTTTACCCCTAATCTTTATATATCTGGATAGGGGAAAGAATCGATCTAGGAACTTATTAGCCAAATCATCCCATATGGCGATGCTCCCATTAGGTAATGATTGCAACCAAGTCTTCGCCTTGTCCCTTACAGAACATTTGAAAAGCCTAAATCTGATAACATTTTTAGTTGCCCCATTAATCTTGATACGTTCACATAGGTGTATGAATTTGGAGATGTGCAAATTAGGGTCTTCATCATTGTTTCCACTGAATTGCTCTTGTTGAACAAAATGGAAAAGGGCTATTTTGAGCTCAAAGTTGTTGGCTTCAATAGGAGGAATAACTACACTTGACATGTTCCCTAGAACATTGGGTGTAGAGTACTCACTCAAAGTTCTACGAACAAGCTATCTATTCCTTCGGCCATAGCTTCTTCCTCAAATGTTTTATCGAAGCAACTTTCTTCTTTGCCTTAGCTTCTTTCTCTCTTAACTTCAATTAAATTTTCTTCTTTTGCCACTTGATGTAAGTTCACTTCTTCCTCTTGGCAAGTAACGTGCTATTCTATCAAGCTGAAAATTTTGAACTAAGTGGAGAAGAATCTTAGTCTAGACTTAGTCTTCTTTCGATTCTCTCTCATTATTTTTTTTTATTTTTGAGTCGAAAAGCAAAGACTTCAAGTCAATAATACCTTGCGTAAACAAAAAGAAACATAAATGAAACAACGAAACATAAGTAAAATAAGATTAAACAAAAAAGGAAATAAATACCTAGATTAGTATCTTTGTAGCTACTCCTTGATATTGACAAACAAATAATCCTCGGCAACGGCACCAAAAACTTGTTGCTACTTGAGGAGTGTACAAAAGTACTATCTAAATACCCTATTATTGGACTAAAATGCTAAACTGTGAATAAAAATAATTAAAATTGATGTGTATTTTTAAATTGAGTTTTTATTTACTTTGGAATACTCTTAAGCAATATATATATATATATATATATATATATATATATATATATATATAAACTTGATAATTTCTCTATTCTTGTGTTTATTTTAATCAATTTAGTCTCACTATTTAATCATTTCATTTTATAGATTAATATGAGCAAATCATAGACAAGAAGACAAAAGTTCAATTGGAGCCCACATTCTATTAAAGGTATCTTGAATCTTGATTGAAGACTAGCTTGTTAATTCACTTGTGGATACAAGTAAGAGCAAAAATTAACGATTAAAGCCCAAATAGAGAAGGAGGCGATGCAAATAGAAAAAAAAGTGAGGAATCCTAATCAATTTGTAAACACAGGCTTGTAACAATATAAAAAGGGATCATGGTGTGAAGACTTGAGTACTGCTCCACATAGCAAAAGAAGAAGAAGAAGAAGAAGAAAAGGACGTGGCAGTAGCGTAGAGAAATTGGACATATGCTGCTCGAGGGATTGAAGAGCAGTGACGCAACGTCATGTAGCAGTGGAGAAAATTGCAGATAGGTTGTGTGTAATGAAGAAATTTATTGAGATAATTTTATTGTGTTCTAATCTTACTATGTCTTGTTAAATTCTTTGTACTAAAGGAATGATGAAACCCTGACTATTTTGGCATTGCTATGTTGAATTGTTTTTATCCAATTTTAGGATTTAATGCTTATTGTTTCTATTTTCTTATCAGATTAAATGAATGAGTTTTTAGATGAGTTCGGTCATGTTTTTTTCGTGTTTTACAATTTATTTGTGTTATTTGAGTGTTAGTGAAAATTGTTGAATATCAATTATGATTTCTTATTAGGGATACATTTGATGATTTGATAATTTAATATTAATTAGGGAAATTTTATCATACACTTTATTATTATTATTAGTGCTTTATTGATAAATCTTCTATGATCATATGCATTGTCGCTAAATGTTCATGAGTTAAAATATTTGGGTATAATAATTTGACATAATTAATGTTAAAATTAATTTTAGTGGATTCTGAATCTTAGTTATCTTGTATCTGATTGAAATCCAATTTGTTTACTTTGTTTTGCTTTAATTTACATTCAAAATTAATCTTTATTTACCATTAATCATTTAATATTTTCTTTAGTTTCTTTGTTTCTTATGCTATTATTTTAATTTGTCTCTCTATGGAATCAACACCCCAAAGTTGTGCTACAACTACCGTGTTATTCTTTAGGCATAATCATTATTTCTTGGCAAGTATACCAAATCGCAAAAGTAATATAATAAGTTAGTCAGTGTCGTTCCTTAGGGATTATACATGTAAAATACCAAATTTTCTAAATTAATATTATCTAGCCAATGAAAAATTAGAGTCAAAGTAAGCTCTAAAGGCATTAAACAGAAATAACTTCATGCAAAGTTAAGAGCAACGAAACAAACAAGAAATTACTACAATTAATAAGAATAAACTTGACTTGTAAGAGGAAGGGGTGAAAACAATGGAATTAGAGTATTAGGGTTCCGATTTCACTTAATCCTTTTCCAATGCAAACTCAAAACCGAGCTTAACTAAGTTATATTTTAAGATTCGTGACCGAATTCCCAAAGTTAACTAATATCCAATTCCTTGGTATATTAATCTTCTTCAAACTAATTAGAGTTAATTAATTCCTTAGTCTAACCCTAATTAGAGAAGTTGTACCATAAGCAAAGGAATCCAAAGTAAGGTCACACAACCCACAACACCTATTCCTAGATGTTGGAGAGATTATGTTGTTTATTTCAAGTTATAAGTTCACGCACAAAATTTTCAAATCATACATAAACCCTAAGATTAAATCAAGATTGGTCAAGTCAAGAAAAATATTAAGATAAGAAATAAATACTTGAATAATCAAATATAAACTTGGATCAAGCATAAAAACGAGTTTACATCATCCAAAGACAAGATCCATCATCACCCTACCTAAGAGGTTTAGTTACACATGAAGAAAATAGAAGAAAAACCAAGAAGAGAAATAAACTCCATGGAAGAATCAAGAGAAAGTTGGAGAGATCTCCTCATTTTCAAGGTAGAATGACTCCTCCCCTCTTTAGGGTGAAAGATGCCTCCAATTGCTGCTCAATGGCCCAAGATCCCTTTCCTTTCCTTTATATATGCAACCCTAGCATGTGCCAACTTTTCTTTGACCGATTAATCACCTAGTTTTTGACCAACTAATTACTGGTAGGCTGTGTGTTTTTCTTCATGGGTGATTAATCAGCCAAAAGTGGGCAGTTAACTATGCGTTTGACTCCAAATGCTAGGCTTGTGTGATTAATCAGCCAAAAGTGGGCGACTAATCACTTAACATCATAATCTTTCTTCTTGTTTCTTGTTCCTTGTTCAAGCATTCCATCTTCTTCCTTGGTTAGTCATCTATAAGAACACATTGAAGAAACAATGAATATTTTACTTAACACAATAAAACTTGATTAAATGAAATTATTTTAATTTTCTTTAAACTTCATTAACAAAAGAAATGTATAATTACTTCTACTAAAAACTAGCTAAAACTTAAGAATGAAACTCAATCAAAAGGTTAGATGGTGATAAAAGCAAGGTTTTTCTTAGGAAAAAACATATTTTTCATAAGTTCATCATATACCATTTAAGTGATAAGCCTTACACAGGCTTTATGCATATACATGAGTATGCAAGATGGCATACGTGTCACATGTAAGTCATTCAAGTAGATAACAAGTGCATAAGTAAGTAGGATGCCACTCATACATAAACTATCTACATATACACATCAAAAGGACTAAGGATCTCCAAACTATGCCCCATAGGTGGCATGCTCAAAAAGTAAGTTTATGGTCAAGTTAAAGACATCCTCTAGGTGGTGGTGGCATTACCAACCACTACCCAAAAAAAGAAGGTACTCCCAGCATCTGGGGAGTATGTCTAGCCATACTTAATCATGATAATGACAATCACAAGAGGCAAATTCACTAATGGGTTTATTTGTCTCTGAAAACAATACAATATGAGGGCGAGAATCTAAATTTTTTTACTAGATAAATAAATTTTCAAATCAGTCTTTTGACAATATTTTTTGGGTGCTCCAGTTGTATCAGACTACAGAATAAAAACAATTTCATGGATACAAATAATTTATACAGACTTCATAGAATCATGAGGCAATAACAATAAACATGAGAAAAACTAGTTAATTTCCATTTACTTTCATTATATTTTTTAACCTTACTTGCATGTCCCCACATCATAGTTTAAGCACTCTCATATGACTAGGACGTCCTCTGCCTGCACACTTTTTTTCTTTCATTCCTTATCTGTATGAAACCAAATTTCAAGGGAAAACCATCATAAAATCTAGAGATTATCTCCCTTACCGGTAATCTAGAGATGAGTGTTTATTATGACAATTGCATCTTACATGGATGGTCAAGATTAGATTTTACTTGATGGTCACATGACTACTTAAAAAAGTTACATGCATTTATGTGCCAATGTTAATCATTCATATGAGATTTAATTATCAAGATTAACTCATCTCACCTAGGGGTGTCCAGCGGGTCGGGTCAACCCACGAACTCACGAGTTTTGACTCAACTCAACCCATAAAATGTAGGTTGAGTTGTGTTTGCGGGTTGAGTCAGGTTGAAAAGTGCTTCCACCCATAGTGTATGGGTCGGGTAGCGTGTTAGAACACTTCCAACCTAACCGACCCACCTTTGTTTTAAAAAAAAAGTAGCCCAGATAGAGTGTGCGTTTTGCTTGAAAAATGCCTTTAAGGTTCATAAATATTCTTTCTCATATAGCTAGGAATAGCAGGTAAGCTTTCTTCCTCTGCTCTTTTCATGTAAATCTAGAACATAAGAGGGAGTGCAGCTGGGTACAGTGTAGTTGCACCGTATAGGCAAGGAAGCTACAGGGGACAGGGCGAGCATCAGAGCTATGGGTAAGAGCAGAGTGGGCAGACGATGAATGTAGTATTGCTAGAAAAGAAGACGAACAAGCTTGGAGTGTAGGATTACACTTGCTAAAATGATTATCATTGATGAACTTCTATTTAAATTTGTTGAAAATGAAGGCTTTAAAAGTTTTGCTCAAGTTGCAACCTCAATTCCAAGTTCCTTCTAGACAAACTATTGGTAAAGATGTTATGCAATTGTATGTGTTTGAGACTAATTTGTTATTGAATTATGACTAACTTTATTTAATTTATTCCAGACTTAGTAAGACTTGTTAGTTGTTAGTTTGTTATGTACTTATTGACTTATGGTGTTTAGTTTATTTGAGATTGAGACTTATGATATTAATTTGTTAGATTTTGTATTGTGACTTTTTTTTAGGAACTTTTTTTTAAAGCAAAAGATACGTCGGACCCATGGGTTCGACCCAACCCAACCCACTCTTAAACGGGTCAGGTTGAGCGAAAAAATCTCTTCGACCAAACCCAACCTAACCCACTTCTCTGGTGAGCGAGTCGGGTCCAAAAATATTGTTGAAACCCACCTAAACCCACGGACACCCCTACTATCACCTCTCACAATAAATACTCATCTCACTAAATTTGTCCTTAATATGTGTGCGTGTGTGTGAAAAGAGATAAACTTACACCGATATAAGACTTGATATACTTATACCACTTCATAACTTTATGTGTGTGTGTGTGTGGAAAGAGATAATCGATCTAATCGTTAATTTATAATTATCCACCACCTTGATTATTTGTATCAAATCTTGAAAACATTAAGTATTAATAAGAATGTAATCAAGTGGTTCTTGTTTTGATATATTTCAAAAGCAAATATTACGTTAATCTTGACATATATCAATGAAGTATTAAACAATTTTAGATTAATATAAAATTTTATAGATATAATTTATATTATTAGAACTTTTAATCCAATAATAAATTTTGTATAAAATATGATCTATATTATAAAAACTTTTAATCCAACGATAGATTTTGTAAAAAAATTTCAACAAAAATTATTCAATAATATAAAAGTTATTTTAACTTATATCAGAATAAATTAATCTCATATATATATATATATATGTGACACTTTTATAACAATTTCTGACTCATGATGTAATTTAAGTCCAATGTTCAAGATAACTCAAATAAGTAGAGACAGAGAATATGGACAAAGATCTTAAAAATGAAAAGAGATGAGAATGAAACTTGTATTAGATGAAGATAAATAATTTGACTTCATATATTAAATTTAGTTTAAGAAAATCATAAAAACGTAATTTTTAATAAAAAAGTTTATATTATCTTAATTGAAGTAATTTATAATTTATTTAAATAACTTGAATTGCTGCTCACATAAACCTATGATATGCTAATAAAGAGTTTTTAAAATTTCTTTGAAACAAAGCTTGCTAAAAGAAAAAAATTCGTCAAAAAAAAAAAAACAGCTTGCTAAAATTTAATTTTTTTTTTCTTGGTTTAGGCCGAAATCAAAGGTATGATTTTTTATATACCTATATGACTTTCACTAAAAAATTGAATTGTTCAATTTTCAAAAAATAATAAAGAAAATTGAATTGTTCAGTTAGCAAAGCATTTTTCTTTTCATGAGAAGCAAAAGCTTTATATGATTATCTGTACTGAATGAAGTTAGAATTTTTAGCCTTCTTATCAATTTCAATTATTTTAATTAAATAAAAATATAAGCATATTATATAATTTTTAAAGAAATATAGATTTTTATAGTAAAAAATATCGAGTAAATTTAAATTAGCCTACCGTAGTTTTATATGAAAAGATTATATAAAGATGTAAAAAAAAAGAAAATATTATATAAACGTTTATAATTTTTTTATCATAAGATCAAAATATTTTTTATTTAAACTGAGTTTAATACAGATAAAAAAAATTTAGTAATAAACAATTACTCAATTTAACTGCTAACTCTTCTAATAATTTAATTTCATAATTTTCCTAATTTATATATTTTAACTTGAATATCTACTTTAAATCTTCTAAATTGTTTATACCCTTTCGGATTAATATTTAAGTTGTTTAAAAAGTCATATACTCATCTGAACACCTCTCTGTATTCTTTGATTACTTACTCAGAATTTACGCTATTTTCTAAAAATTATCCCTAATTACTTAACTATTCAACCAATAAACATATAAAATTATGCAGATAATCAAGCAGAACAATAATAAAATTTTAATCACTAATAAGCTCAATTATTAGTTATTAATTTTTATTTTAATATTATAAATAATTATTTTCGTCCAAAGATATTTCTAAAGTATTAAAATGTAAGTGTGTAAAAAATAAAATAAAAATAATTATAATTAAATAATAAAAATTATAATAATATAAAATAATATGTATATAAATGTATACATATAAATATTATTCTATTATTTGACCCATCCATTGTGATGCGTCATTTACAATGCCAATGTTGCTTAGGAGAAACCAAATGCTTTAGTATTTTTTAATGGCTTAAAATCATAGTCTCTCTGTGTACGTGCGTTAGTAACTTTGAAAAATTCTAATATGGATTAGTAAATTTGAGTCCATTATTAATATTTTAGTTATTGATTTATTATTAAAATAAATTAATAATTTAAATTAAAAGTTATATTTTTATAAATTTTAATTATTAGTATTTAAATTTATATATAAATTTAATTTAATCATTTTTTTATACAAATAATTATACAAATAAAATTTTTTATAAATTTTAATTAATAATTTTTTTATATTTTTAAATTTATATATAAATATTATCAAATAAAAAAATAATTTTTCTATAAACTCAAATATATTAAGTCCATGGTACAAACCTCCTAATAAGTTACTTCTCATAAGATTCTCTGTGATCCGTTTCGTACTTTAGTTAAGTTGCATTGGAAATACCAGAGGCATGAACATTCCCTGCAAACGTGCGGTTAAATTGCCATTTGCCATGTAATACTTGGTAGTGCTAATGACTTTATTAACCTCTCACAAAGAAAAAACCTTTGTTAACCGAAAGAAGACAAATTCTTTGACTGAAATCATGCCTAACAAATACTTAATAAATAACGTAAGTTGTTGCAAGTTGACCTATGTCGGAATTGTCCCTCGATTATTGGTTGAGATCAGACAAAACATCAAAACAACAATGCTAATTCTCCTATGCCAGTTCTGTTTGCACTTTTGACTTAGTAATGAACTCGAAGATGGGGTGACCGGAGTAGGTGTGTGCGTGTGTGGACGTGTACACTTCAACTTTGTACACTTCAAAGTTGAAAGCAAAATCAAATTGCGAAATGCAGCAAAATCAAATTGCCAAATTAGCACAAGTGGAAGTGGGTTTTTTGTTTTTGTTTTTATTTTTTTCTCTTGTTTTGGATCGTGTTCCAGACTCACAACTCATGAATCAACCCATGCGTATGTCCGTCGTGGTCTATTATCAACACTCTCAATAGAGCTTTCTTATCATGAGATCCTGGTGATGTATGTTAGATATAGGTATTGGATAGTAACAACTTACCGAGAAATTTGCACAAGGAATAAATCTTATGATATTTCTTAATTGTCAATTATGATCTTACAGAATAATAGTACTATAACTGTTATTCTAGTATTCTAATAATATATGGATTCTTTGTAACTAAATAAAGAACATATTTTCTCCTATAACTATTATGGGAATGTATCTCTCCATAATGAGAACATATTTATCCAAACTCTATAAATATCAGGTTAAGTCACCCAAATCAGGTATCTGTTATCTCATTACATAAATCTTACTTAAACACAGTTTGACTTGAGCGTTGGAGTCCCTTTGCAGGTATCCAACCCCTACTTCAACACGCTTGGAAGCAGTTGCATAAAGAGGAAACCACCATACGTGCCTATCTTAGGTATCCCTCTGAATCTACTTTAGAGCATTGACGTTGTCTGTGAGAAACCATAAACTTCTAATCCCACTCAATCATGGTGAACACGAGACAAAACTCAAGGAGAGACGCTATGCAAACCTTTGCTAACCAAAGGCAAGGCCCTGTTGCGCAACGCCCTCCTTAACTTATCTCACCACCTGTTGTCGAAGCCTTCACTGTGAGAAACCAGGCACTCAACGCAGAGCACCAACGTGATGGGTACTTCACGTCGATCTTTGATGAAAGTCCCAACCCACCTCAAAGGGTCTCTGTAAGAGATGGACTTGGAATCCCAAGCCAAATAGGTAACCCTAATGTTCAAGAACGCAAAATCCCAGTGCACCAACGCTTAGGAATGCCAAACAGTGAAGCGGATGATCGTGCGTCTCATTCAGAATGGGTGAATAAATCACATATGTCCCAACGTCAATTCTAGGACATGTTACAACAACATATGACTATGCTGAATGAACAATATCAAAGGTTAGAGAACATGCAAAGGGCTATGCATGAATATCAACCCAAATCACACCGCCACGACGGAAGACGGAACGCGGGAAATAACCAAAGGAAAATACATGTCGACGCTACAATGTCCAACGTCGCCAATAATGACCTGAATCGCAGAATTCAGGAACATCATTTTTCTTATCAGCTTATGGAATACCACGTCCTAAGAAACTTCAAATTTCCAACGAATTTGGAGATCTATGATGGAACTATAGACCCCAGAGAGCACATAAACACCTTTGAATAATCTATGTGTTTCCACGAAGGATCTATGGAGTTTTTATGCTGTGCCTTCCCTCTTTCCCTGAAAAATGGAGCCCTCAAGTGATTCTCGAACTTACCGCGAGGATCCGTGGTTGACTAATCAGATCTTAAACAACGTTTCTTGCTCTAGTATACCACTAGCAAGGAGCAACCTAGATCCATGAAATCCTTGTTAAAGGTTCGCCAAGGGTAGGATGAGCCCCTCCACGATTATGTTAGGCGGTTCATGACGACATGTACTAATGTAGATAACTTCGATGACAGAATAACTCTTCATTATACTAGAAGTGGTCTATGAATCAGTTCTAAGTTTTTCGCATCTCTGGCAAAAAAGAACTTTCGGGATTTTTTGAAATGATATAAAAAATACGTTTGTCTTGAGAAAGCAACAGAAGACCAGAGGAGATGGGACAAAGGTGAGCGCTCTCACCAAAAGTCCAATCACCATTCCTCACAGTCCCAGCATTCCAAAGGTAGTCAGCCCCGAGGAAAGTACTCTGATTATACCCCTCTGAACACCCCTCAAGAAATGATCTTGATGGAGGTGATGCAAACTGAGTTTCAAAATATTCGAAGGCCACCCCTATAAAGAAACACAAGGAGAAGGACCACTCTAAGCATTGCACATAGCACAAAGGCTATGGTAATGATACCAAAGATTGCTACTAATTACGTGATGCCATCGAGTTCCTAATCAAGGCCAAACCATTACAGCACTATATCCTCCGTGTTCAAAATGATTAGCACTGTGGCAGGCGTAGGGATGATAAATACAACCCTCGAAGAAGTCAATCCCTACGTCATAGAAGAAGAACCCAAAGTCTTAGGAGAAGATCCCAAATTCCACCTCGCCAGGATAACAATGGCCGATAGGATAGGAACAAGGACACTCCGCCCAATGACAATGACGACTGTCATTCCGAGCCAAACAGAACGATCAAAATCATTACTGGAGGGTTTGCTGGTGGAGGATCATCAAATGGAGCTTGAAAGAAAGCTCTCAAGAAGACAATATTTAGTGTTTCCTATTCCGAATCCAGATCACGAACTACATAAAAGAAGACACCCTCCATCACTTTCTCGGATGAGGACTACGACAAAATTATTTTGGATTAAGAAAATCTGCTTGTCAGCTCAGGGATAATATCCAATGTTGAGGTCCACCACATTTTTTTAGATCAAGGAAGTTTGATTGACATTATGTTTATGGATCTCTATCAGAAGTAGGAGGTCCAGCGGTCGGACTTGACTCCCTATGATGGGGAACTAATAGACTTCACAGGTAAAAAGATCACCTTGGTAGGCTACTATGAAACCTATTTGACCCTGGCATCCTCTAAGTTTTTCAAGATGGTCAAGGTAAGGTTTTTGATAGTGGATTGCCCTTCGGCTTACAACATTATCTTGGGCCGCCTTGCTCTAAACGCTCTTGGCGCTATGGACTCTACCACCCATTTAGTAATGAAGTTTCCTAACAGGAACAACGATGTTGTCACTGTAAAAGGCGACCAAGTTGCAGCACAAAAGTACTATAATGAGAGCCCGAGAATTTGCATGGTTCCTAGAAAATCAAAGTCTGCTACTCCCGGTCCAGTTCTAGATCAGGTAAATATGCTTATGACCGAGTTGGATGTTAGAGACTAGATTCGTAGTACTAAACCCTAGCTTGAGGGCGAGTTGCAACCTCTCCAACTTAGAGCCAAGCCCGAGCAAGTTACCAAGATTGAAGCACATTTAGAAAAAGAAGAAAAACAACAATTGATGAAGCTTTGTTGAAGAATAAAGATATTTTTACTGGACGTCATCTAACATGTTGGAGCTCGACCCTATTTTTATCTGTCACCGCCTATCCATCAGGGAAGACACCAGGCCGGTCGCTCAGAAGAAAAGAAGGTTGGTTTAGAGAAACAACAAGTCATTGAAGAACAAGTTAAGGAGCTATTAAGTGGAAATTTCATCAGGGAGATTCCTTACATCACATGACTATCCAATGTGGTCTTGGTGAAGAAATCCAACGAAAAATGGAGAATGTGTGGATTATACAGATTTGAACAAAGCTTGCTTGAAAGATCCATACTTGCTTCCCAATGTAGATAAATTGGTGGATAACTCCTCAGGTTTCAGATGGTTATCATTTATGGATGCATACTCCGGATAGAACCAAATTCCGATGTATCTCGGAGATGAGGATAAAACGACATTCATCACTGACAGGATGAGCTACTGTTACATGGTTATTGTAACACCCTCAATAACATGTTAGGCTTGTAAATAGTTATAGAGGTAGCCTAACACTTGCTTAATATGTCAGTTCAGTTTTGTGACAAACTGAATTAGTTCAGGTACTTTGCTGCAACCCAGAAGGTGAAAAATAGTCTAAAATAACTCATAAAATGGCTTTAAAGGCTAAGTTGAGATCACAAATGAATTAAATAAGATACAGTTAAAATTTGAGAATAATTAGAGTCAGTTTGGTATTTTTAAGCATACTAGTTATGCTTTTAATGCCAGATTGACCCCCAACAGAAATGAAAAAATAGAGAAATTGTGAAACATGATTTTTAATAAATCTTAAGATTTATTTCAAATCTATTGGAAGTTAGAAAACTTAATTTGATGAGATCTAAGTGTTCTTAACAGATCAAAAAGTTACAGTAAAATGTCAAAATGACAAGTTTATCCTTTTTTTCTCATTTTCTCTCCCTCTCCACGGCTGAGAACCAGAAAGCAAAAAAAGAAAAGAAGAAAGAAAGGAAAAGGAGGAAAATGGAAGAGGAGGAATGGAAGAAGGAAGATCAAAGATAAGGCCAAAGCTTGAAGATTTTCAACCATTCAAGAGCTTCAGGTAGGTGATTTCTATTCATCTTTTCCTTTTGTTCATTTGGTTGAACATAGGGTTTTATGAGTAGAAAAAGGGATTTGGAGAGTCAAATCCAAGTTCTTAACTGGGTTCTTGATTCCAAGGACTAGGTTATGATGTTTTCAGCTTAGTAAGTGCTAGATGACCATTTATGGCTTAAGCTAAACTATTTTTGGTTCATGAGGAACTTGAGAAATGGATTGGAGTTAAGGTGGTTTTTGAATCTAAATCTATGCCCAAGTGAATGAATATGTTGTATAAGAGTTACAACAAGTTTATGGGCCTAGATTGGTGCTAAAAATTACAAGAAAATTAGTCTAGATTGTGAGATTTGGGTGTTGGAACCAGAACCAGAGAACTTTCTGGTTTCTGCAAGATTTCCACGGCCCCATGGAATTTCCTACCGGGGGGGGGGGGGTGTGTGGTTCTCTCAAGTAGCTTTCCTGTTTCAGCACTAGTTTCCATAGCCTCATAGAATTTCTCATGGGGGGTCGTGGTTCCTATGGAATGAGAACTAACTTTTGTGGTCTTAATGAAAGTTGTAGCTTTTTTCCTTAGCTTACCAATGACACTAGAATCACCTCGTTTCAATCCCCGTAACTCAAGTTATGCACATTTTATTGTGCATGGGTTAAACTTGAATTATGCAATGAACATATCCTGACAATTGATAAAGTTTGTAGCATAACTTGAGCTACAAACATTGGATTGACCTGATTCTTGTTGCATTTGAAAGCTAAGACATAAGGCTTTATGTATTAAAAATTTTAGAATTTTAGACTAACCCAATTAGCACGAGTTTCTATTTGAATTCGAGGGAGATTCTGCAGAAAAGGCATTCTGGCAGCCAGTAAACCAGATTGCATAATTTCTTACTTCGAGGTCGTATTTATATGAGACTAGTGGAATTTAAAAGCTAACATATAAGGATTCTTGCTTGTAAAATTTCAGAATTTTATCATTCTTAGTTCATTCCCAGTTTCAATTTAAAGTCATGTCAGATTCTAGAAAATAAACGAATGTCCTATTTTAGCTTCAGCAAAATATTGCATAACTTTGGCTATACATTACCAAATGAAGTGAGGTTTGTGAACTTAGAAAGATATGACAGAAATTTATTTGCCCATAGAATTTTAGAATTTTTTAGGGTAAGAAGCACATTTAGTGCAACTTTGAAAACTAGTCTTTTCTAGGCAAAAGTTTAGTACCATAGGGCCTAGTTGGCAATAGTTGAGTGCCATAGGGCCTAGTTGGTAATAGTTGAGTGTAATAGGGCTTAGTTGGTAAGATTTAAATGCCATAGGACTTAGTTGGCAAGAGTTGAGTTAAAGCTAGTAATGTAAGGCTAGAGTTGGTTCCCTTAGGGTTGAACCTAGAGCTGGTTCCCTTAGGGTTGAACCTAGAAATTGGTTTCCTTAGGGTTGAACCGAGAAATTGGTTCCCTTAGGGATAAACCCTAGTAAATTGACTCCCTTATGTAATAAGATTGAACCCTAGTAAATGGGCTCCCATATGCAATAAGGTTGAACAATAGTAAACTAGCTCCCTTATACAATAAGGTTGAGCTCTAGTAAATTGGCTCTCTTATGCAATAAGATTAAACCCTAGTAAATTAAAACTCCTATGCTATGAGGTTGATCCATAAGAGATGGAATCCTTATGCAATAAGGTTGATCCAAAGTTTATCACAATTCCTAACTAAGAGAGCGAGGCAAGCCCTTTGACCTAGCAAAGGAGTGAGATAAACACTTTACTAAAGGTTGAATTATGATGAGTTATATCATATGATAGGCTATGGATGACTCTGTCCTATGCTAGGCTATGGATGAGTTATGTCCTATGCTAGGCTATGGATGAGTTATGTCTTATGCTAGGCTAAGGATGAGAGACAAGATGTTTTGGAAGTAGTACATGAAACAATCCACTCATCATCAAACAAAATGTTGTGGAAATAATACATGGAACAATCCATTTATCATCAGATTTGTGTGATAGAACAGTCTATGCATTACTAGGTAATCTAAGGGCTATTTAGCCTATTCTACATTGATTAGTATAAAGGAATGCGATTCCTAAGAATAACTAAGTTAATATAGTATGCCTACTTTAATAGTAAAGATGAGGCATGAGAATACTTTTGATATTTTACAATTGTGTAAACACTTGTTTAATATCGATAACAAGACATGAGTTATAGTTTATAAATGTACTTTTGTGTATATCTATATTAGTGCCATAAGATATATATGTATTACTAAGAATTTTTATATTCTCACCCATTTATATTTCATGGTTAGCAAGTCAAGGCCCTACAAGAGGGTAAGAAGATGAAGAAAACAGAAGAACTAGATTAGTTTAGTTTTAGTATTTTCAGTTCAAAGCTTATGTAATTATTTATATTTGTTTTGAGTATGTAAAAGTTGTATATATATGTATGACTTTTTGATATGGCTCTCCATAATTATTTGTTTAAATATTATGCATTAGTTGATATATAAGTTAGAAGTAGCATAACTAATGCTTCTAAGTATATGTCAGATATATTAGGTTACCGGTATTAGGTTATTACATTATGGTATCAGAGCAGTTCATCCTGTGAGCCGGGGTATGGACTGACTAGGCTTAGGCCAGTTTAGTGTTTTTCTGCTAAGTGTTATGTATTTCTTGTCACATATTTGAGTTATGTTGATAGAATTGCATGACAGGCTTAAGTTGGAGTGTTAATGGTTACCGTTATACATAGTGTGTTTGGGGAACCATTACTTCACCAAGGCAAACTAGGAGAAGTGAGAATTCTTCTAATGAAGATTCAACTAATATAGCAGAAGAAGTTATAAGAGATGACAACTGCTAGGAGGAAGCAGACTGCTATCGCAAGTAGAGTTGTAGAAGGGATGGAAGTAATTTCATCTCAGTAGCTAATATCACTAATACAGTCAATGTATATATAGTGGTACCAAAAGACCGAAACTCCCCAAATCTCTTAAAGTTTAGAAAGGCCAACCCTGCATCCTTTAAGAGAAAGTAAGACCTATTTAGAGTAGGTGAAGTGGCTTAAGAAAGTGGAGAAAATCTTCACAGTTGAGGTTTGTTCAGATGACCTGAGAGTTTTGGTTATCTCTTATATGTTATAAAGGAGGTAGAGTTTTGGTGAACAAAATGCCAAGGAAATGAAGTTCTCAAGACCTGAATCAGGTGGCATATTAGTACGTTAGTAAATGGCTAAGTTTAATAAAGTAAGCGATAAGTACAGAGTAAGCTATAGAATCGAACTTCAACCCATAGAACTCTAAGTTAAGGGGTTGTGGCATTCGTTTTTCTATACTCACCATTCTTTGTTTATGAAGGCTGATGAAAGAAGGATAGTATCGAGTTCTTCATGATACTCGAAGTAAAATCATGAATAAGTAAAGTTGAGTTTCCAATCCTTTTCTATGTGAGTTATGGTATCGTTAGATACTTGTAGGATAAAGAGAATGGTATTGTTAGTGCTATTCAAGAAAACAGTTGAGGGTCCCTATAGTTAGCCTCAAGTGGAACAGAAGTTGCAAGGTTTTCACAAGAGGAAGAGAGGGGATGACAGGTATATGAAGTTTACTTCTAGACCTAGTTATCCTTAAGTTAAAAGTAAGTGAGCTTAAGCATAAGTGAAGGGACCAAAATGTGTTAGATATGGGAGATATCGTGGGGCAGACCTAGTTAAGTTGGCCAAATAGTATGTTATACTTATGGATGGCCATAACACTTTTAAATAAGTGTGCATAGAAGTAGGGAGCAGTGCCTAACTTCAAATCTCAAATTAGAGTAAGAGTTTATACTCTGAGTAGTAAGAAGACGGCTTAAACTTCCGACCTTATACAAGGTAAGGACATAGTTAATGATGATCTCTAAGTTGTATTATATGATTCAGAAGTATCTCTACTTTTTGATTTCATATGAGTATATAAAGAGATTTGATTTGCCTATGTCTAAGTTTCCCCATGTTTTATCCTTATCTACACTAACAGGAAAGTTAGTCACAACTTTCCTAGAAAGTTTGGATTGTTGTGCAAAGTTAAATATAAGATTTCCTTTATGAATTTTATCAGTTTATCTCTTCTTAACGTAGACGTTAGATTAGACATAGTTTTAGATTTTTCAAATAAAATATTGAGGTTTATATATGATGATTCTTCTGTGCTTATTTCTTTAGAGTCTATGTTTTGAGAGTTAAATAAGGGAACGACTTCTAAGTAGATGAGGATTAAGGATGTGTTTCCTTTTCTCCTTATATGTGGAATTTGAGCAAGTCTTAGGGAATATATATATGACACGAAGGCATTCAGAAGTAATTCCTAGAATGTTGAATGAGTACCACCTAAGAGAGAAGCATAACTTTTTACAGGTATAGTACGAGTTAAGTTAGTAAATGGTTTTGAGATTCAATAAGTTTTCTTATAAAATAAGAACCTTGAGGTGTTCAGTGACCATACGAGTTTGCAACACTTACTTGATCAGAAGAAGCTGAACATAAAGTAGAGATGATGGTTGGAATGCTAAGCAGAACTTAGTTATGGTGAAAGGATCATAACTTTAAGTTATAGTATCATCCGGGTAGAGCCAATGTAGTGGTTGATGCACTAGGTAGGAAAGTCCTACATGTGTCCTAGATGATGGTTCAAGATAGAGTGAACTTCTCAAGAGTGTTAGGAATTTGAGTATAGTGGTGTTTATGGTGCCACATAGTCTCATAGTGAGTAAAGTGAGCAAAGTAAATGACTTAAGGACTCAGATCTTAGAAACTCAAGAAGAGAATGAAACTGTAAGGGACATGAGTGAGCAAATCCTCTAAGAAAATCGAAAGGATTTTGTTATGACTGAGAATAGAGTGACGAAGTTTAGAGATAAACTTTGTGTTCCAAGAGAGTCATGGATCAAAGGAAGGAATTATAGAGGAAGTTCACAAGAGAAAGTATACCATCCATTTAGAGGCTACTAAGATATGCTAAGATCTTTAGATAATGATTGGTAGCCTAGCAGGAAAAATAACTTAGCAGAATATGCGCTCATGTGCCTTTTTTTTTTCCAGAAGATAGTATATGGTGAAGTTGGCACTGAAGAAGCTTTTTAGGAATTGAATGGTGTGTCCAATGCCAGGCAATACCTGAGTAGATGTTAATAGCCCCGTAGCAGTAGAGAGGGTGGTTGTTACATTAAAAAAGGAGAGGCGTTTCCTTCAGGGAAACAAAAGGCTTGGTCGCAGGTTCGATTCCTAGTGAAGGGTTGCAAACCGAAGGTAAGGAATTGGACTCCCATATTAAGTAAGAGTACCTGAGGTTACTGTAAGAGGAAAACAATTTTGGGGACAAAATTTTATAAAGGAAGGAAGAAATGTAACACCCTCAATAATATGTTAGGCTTGTAAATGGTTATAGAGACAACCTAATACTTGCTTAACATGCTAGTTCAGTTTTATGACAAACTGAGTTAGTTTATGCATTTTGTTGCAACCCAGAAGGTGAAAAATAGCTTAAAATAACTCATAAAATGACTTTAAAGGCTAAGTTGAGGGAAACAAGTATGTATAACTTGTTTCTAGGTCACAAATGAGTTAAATAAGATGCAATTAAAATTTAAGAATAATCTGGGTCAGTTTTGTATTTTTAAGCATACTGGTTGTGCTTTTAATGTCGGATTGACCCCCTAGTAGATATAGAAAAATAGAGAAATGGTTGAACATGATTTTTAATAAATCTTAGGATTTATTTCAAATCTGTCAGAAGTTAGAAAACTTGATTTGATGAGATCCAAGTGTTCTTAACAGATCAAGAAGTTACAACAAAATGTCAAAATGACAAGTTTGCCCTTTTTATTCCCGTTTTCTCCCTCTCCACGACTGAGAACCAGAAAGCAGAAAAAGTAAAAAAGAAAGAAAGAAAAGGGGGGAAAACGGAAGAGGAAGGAAGAAGAGGAAGGGAAGGAAGAAGGGAAGAGGGAAGATCAAAGACAAGGCCAAAGCTTGAAGATTTTCAACCATTCAAGAGCTTCAGGTAGGGGATTTCTATTCATCTTTTCATTTTGTTCATTTTGATTGAACATAAGGTTTTATGAGTAGAAAAAGGGATTTGGAGAGTCAAATCCAAGTTCTTAACTTGGTTCTTGATTCCAAGGACTAGGTTATGATGTTTTTAGCTTAGGAAGTGCTAGATGACCATTTATGGCTTAAGCCAAACCATTTTTGGTTCATGAGGAACTTAAGAAATGGATTAGAGTTAAGGTGATTTTTGAACCTCAATCTATGCCCAAGTGAATGAATATGTTGTTTAAGAGTTATAACCTATGAAGCATAGACACATCGTTTTTGAGGCGTGTTCGCGTGTCAGACACGTATCCATGTCAGACACATGGAGACACCTATACGACACACGTGTCTTGTGTGTCTGAATGTGTTCGAATAAAATGATTATTATTTTTTTTCAGTTTGGACATGTTTCAGACACGGTTGGACACATCTAGGACATAACTTGGACATGACCCATGATTTTTTTTAAAATTAGCTTCCATGACTAACGTCCAATTAGTAAGCCCATAACTCACCAAAGCCCAATCACATGATCAACGTCTCAAGCCACTATTTTCACATACTAATATTTTAAGTTTTATCTTTTCATACACTACTATTTTCATCTGCTTCTTCTACCTCTGCTCGTACTAAGTCATTCGCTTCGTTGTCACCAAAGCTTGCCTTATACCAATAATCCCTCTAGTTAATTTTTTTTAAATGCACATATACTTATATATGGTTAGTTCTATTAGGAGAAGTTAGTTTAAGAGATTTTTTAGAAAATTTTAATAGAAGTTATACTTTATATTTTTTGGGAGGGACTTACTAGGTAGCAAATACTAGCACATATGACATATATTAAAATATTATAAATCTTTAAACTTATATAAATGATATTAGTGAATTATGAATTATTTTTCTTAAATTTTGCAATTATATATATATATATATATATATATATATATATATATATATATATATATATGTCGTATCCATGTCCTACAATTTTTGAATTTGGTGTGTCCTCATATCCGTGTCGTGTCTTGTGTCCGTACTTCATAGGTTAAGATATTATAAATCTTTAAGCTTATAGAAATGATATTAGTGAATTATGAATCATTTTTCTTAAATTTTGCAATTATATATATATATATATATATATATATATATATATATATATATATATATATATATATGCCATATCCATGTCCTACAATTTTTGAATTTGGTGTATCCCCGTATCCGTGTCGTATCCTATATTTGTGTCCATACTTTATAGGTTACAACAAGTTTAGGGGCCTAGATTGGTGTTAGAAATCACAAGAAAATTGGTCAAGATCGGTGAGATTTGGGTGCTGGGACCAGAACTAGAGAATTTTCTGGTTTCTGCAACATTTCCACGGCCTTGTGGAATTTCCCACCCGGGGAGGGGTGGTTCTCTCGAGTAGTTTTCCTGTTTCAGCACCAGTTTCTATAGCCCCATGGAATTTTCCATGGGGGGTCGTGGTTTCCTCTGGAATGAGAACCAAGTTTTGTGGTCTTCATGAAAGTTGTAACTCTTTTTCTTAGCTTTCTAATGCCACCAGAATCACCTCGTTTCGACCCCCGTAGCTCAAGTTATGCACATTTTATCACGCATGGGTTAAACTTGAATTATGCAATGAACATATCCTAACAACTGATAAAGTTTGTTGCATAACTTGAGGTACAGACATTGGATTGACCTGATTCTTATTGCATTTGAAAGTTAATACCCACCCAATTAGTACCAGTTTTTGTTTGAATATGAGGCAGATTTTGTAGAAAGGCATTCTGGAAGCCATTAAACCAAATTGCATAATTTCTTGCTCCGAGGCATTTTAGAATTTTATCATTCTTCGTTCATTTCCTATTTCAATTTAAAATTAGGTCAAATTCTAGAAAATTAATGAATGTCTTATTTTAGCTTTTGTAAAATATCGCATAACTTTGGCTACACTTAACTAAATGAAGTGAGGTTTGTGATATTAGAAAGATATGAGAGAAATCTATTTGCCCATAGAATTTCATAATTTTTGAGGGTAAGAAGCACATTTAGGGCAACTTTGAAAATTAGTCTTTTTTAGGAAAAAGTTGATTGCCATTGGGTCTAGTTGGCAATAGTTGAGTGCCATATGACCTAATTGGTAATAGTTAAGTGCTATAGGGACTAGTTGGCAAGATTTGAGTGTCATAGGACTTAGATGGCAAGAGTTGAGCTAAAGTTAGTAATGTAAGGCTAGAGTTGGTTCCCTTAGGGTTGAACCTAGAGATTGGTTCTCTTAGGGTTGAACCTAGGGATTGGTTCCCTTAGGGTTGAACCTAGAGTTGGTTCCCTTAGGGTTAAACCCTAGTAAATTGGCTCCCTTATGCAATAAGGTTGAACCTTAGTAAATTGAGTCTCTTATGCAATTAGGTTGAGCCCTAGTAAACTGGCTCCCTTATAAGGTTGAACCCTAGTAAATTGGCTCCCATATGCAATAAGGTTGAACCTTACTAAACTGCCTCCCTTATGTAATAAGGTTGAACCCTAGTAAATTGGCTCCCTTATGCAATAAAGTTGAACCCTAGTAAATTGGCTCCCTTATGCAATAAGTTTGATCCCTAGTAAATTGGAACACTTATGCTATGTGGTTGATCCATAAGAGTTGGAATCTTTATGCAATAAGGTTGATCCATAGTTTATCACAATTCCTAACTAAGGGAGGAAGGAAAGGCCCTTAACCTAGCAAATGAGTGAGATAAACACTTTGCTGAAGGTTGAGTTGTGATGAGTTATATCCTATGCTAGCCTATGGATAAGTATGTCCGATGCCAGGCTATGGATGAGTATGTCCTACGCTAGGCTATGGATGAGTTATTTCCTATGCTAGGCTATGGATGAGTTATGTTCTATGTTAGGCTAAGGATGAGAGACAAGACATTGTGGAAGTAGTACATGAAACAATCCACTCATCATCAAACAGGATGTTGTGGAAATAATACATGGAATAGTCCATTTATCATTAGATTTGTGTGATAGAACAATCCATGCATTACTAGGTAGTTGATAAACCTATATTTTGTAACCCTAAAATGATGAATTATGATGATTTGATTATGTTTATTAATGAACTTTGAATTGATTCTTATCAATCATCTTCATTTGTGTAGAATAGAGTGATAAAACCTATTTGGGAAGAAAATTAGTGAAGAAACCGTGTTTCTGAGCAAAAAGGAGATCATTTTGGGCTTCAGACCAGGAGACACGGCTGTGTCTCTCTTAAGCACAGCCGTGTCTAATCCCAAAATTGAAATTTCACATTCTGAACCCTCACACGGCCGTGTCTAACCTTGGGAAAGCTTTTGGAACTCAAGCATGGCCATGCCTAATCCAAGCATGGCCGTGTCTCCATGCAAAACGTCCGAGACAAGTTTTGACATTTAATACGCGTTTTCTGACACATCTGACTAATTCGTGTAATAGGCACGACCGTGCCTAAGACAAGCACAGCCGTGTCTGTCTTTTTTTGTGTGAAAATGTGTCCAAAACCCATTAGATGGAGGGGATATATGTAGGGGAAGGATGCAGAACGCAACCAACAGATTTTAGGGTCATTTTGGAGACCCTTTGAGCAGAGAAAAGCTAGAGAACTTGAGAGGAAACAAGATTGAAGGCATAGATCAAGGCAAGACCAAGAACAAGATCAACCATTGAGTTCTCTACTTCATCTTCTTCATTTGCTTGGGATTATGGTTGTATCTTTCTTCTTTAATCTTGTTTGTGCTGCAATGGCCATGAGTGGCTAAACTATTTTCTAGGATTAGGATGAAACTTTATATTTCCCTATTATAAATTATTGATTTGGTTTTCTGTTGATGAAATTATTGTTCTTGATTCATTCTTGGAATGCTTAATGCTTGTGGTATGTTGCGCGCTATATTTACATGATTTTAGGCTTTAGATGAAGGATCGAAAGATAAAATCTAATTGCTTGATAATCCAAGAATTGAACTTAGGAATTAATGCCTAGACATAAGGTTAAGTCCTTCGAGGGTAAAATGATTGTCATGAATCTTAATGGGTTAGAACTTGGATTGATTGCCATGAGAATGAGATTGATGAAGTTTTAGCACGTTTTTAGTGCCAAGACATTGGGCTTTAAATAATTTAGGACAATTGGCCTTCAAGAACGTAATTTAACATTAACAGAGATATAATCACAATTTATTATAGGGGGTAGTGTAGTGGATTCTGAGTCCTAGAACTTTAATCCTTGCGAATCTCATATTTTTTAGTTTAATTGCGCATTAAATTAAATATAGCTTCCACTATTGTTTTTATATGCTTAAACAATCAAAATAGCCGTAAGAGTTAGTAATTAACCGATCCTCGTGAGAACGATATTTATTTTACTACTTGTACGATCCGTGCGCTTATGGAAATCACGCAACAAGTTTTTGGAGCCATTACCGGGGATCATGTTGATATTAACACAAGTGGCAAAATTTGGTTGATTTACTATTTAGCTTATTCTATATTGATTAGTATAAAGGAATGCGATTCCTGAGAATAACTAAGTTAATATAGTATGCCCACTTTAATAGTAAAGATGATGCATGAGAATACTTTTGATATTTTACAATTGTATAGACACTTGTTTAATATCGATAACATGACATGAGTTATAGTTTATAAATGTACCTTTGTGCATATCTATATTATTGCCTTGAGATATATGTGTATTACTAAGAATTTTTATATTCTCACCCATTTATGTTTCATGGTTAGCAAGTCAAAGCCCTACAAGAGGGTAAAAAAGGAAGAAAACAGAAGAACTAGATTAGTTTAGTTTTATTATTTTCAGTTCAAAGCTTATGTAATTATTTATATTTGCTTTGAGTATGTAAAAGTTGTATATATATGCATGACTTTTAGATAAAGCTCTCCATAATTATTTATTTAAATATTATGGATTAGTTGATGTATAAGTTAGAAGTAGCATGACTAATACTGCTAATCAAAGTATATGTTAGATATATTAGGTTACCGGTATTAGGCTATTACAATTATGCCCTTTGGATTGAAAAATGCAAGAGTCACCTATTAGAGGATGATGAACAGGGTCTTTGAGAACCAAGTGGGGAAGATGCTAGAAGTTTATATTGACGACATGATAGTGAAAACCCCATAAGGCGGATTGCACACGGCGGACCTTGAGGAAGCTTTTGCATAAGTCCGGAAGTACATTATGAGCCTAAACCCGAAAAAGTGCGCCTTCGGCGTGCAGCCTGGCAAATTCTTGGGATTCATACTAACTCACCACGGAATTGAGGCTAATCCAGATAAGTGTCAAGAGGTACTCAACATGAGAAGCCCTCAGAATGTCAAAGAAGTACAGTAACTTACGGTCAGAATAATAGCTCTCAAGATTTCTAGCCAAAGCGGTCCATAAATCTCTTCCCCTGTTCAAGCTACTCAAGCAGGGGAAGAATTTTGAGTGGACCCAAGAATGCGAAGATACTTTTTTATCCTTGAAGAACCTTCTGTCTTCTCCTCCAATTTTGACATGACCAGAACTTAGTCAGACGCTATACTTATACCTCTTAGTTCATGAAGAGACTGTAAGCTTAGTGTTATTCAGGGAGACAGATAAAGGACAGAAGTCGGTTTACTTCATAAGTGAAGTTCTGCAGGGTCCCGAGCTTCGGTATCTGAAAGTGGAGAAAGTTACCTTCGCTCTAATCACTACAGCAAGGAGATTGCGGTAATACTTTCAGTGTCATCCGGTGGTGGTTAGAACAGATCAGCCCATTCCCCAGGTGTTACACAAGTTGGATTTAGCCAGGAAAATGATCGTTTGGTCAATTGAACTCTCAGAGTTTGTAACTACATATGAGCCACGACTTGCAATAAAAGCTCAAGTGCTATCTGAATTTAAGGTGGAATTTACATTGGACTCAAGTGACCCAAAGGGAGTTTCTTGGACCATCTTTGCTGATGGATCCTCAAACCCTAAGGGAAGTGGTGCCAGGGTAATTTTGGAAAACTCAGAAAGGCTGACACTAGAGCACTCCTTCAAGTTCGAGTTCCCAACCTCGAACAATCAGACAGAGTATGAAGTATGTATCGCTGGGCTGGTAATGGCCAAGGATATGGGGGCAACCAGGATCACGCTTTGTAATGATTCCCAGCTCGCAACCTCCTAAATCCATGGTGAATATCAAGCTAAGGAGCCTCTTTTGCAGAGATACTTAGTTAAAGTACAGAAACTCCTTAAGTGCTTTGAGGAAGCAAAGTTTGAATATATTCCAAGTCAATAGAACTCCAGGGCAGACCTTTTGTCCAAATTAGCCAACAACAAAAGCCCTGGTAATAACCATTTAATAATCCAAAACACCTTTTCTCAGCCCTCTATCATATATCACACCATGTTTCAAGTGGAAGGGGAAGAACGTTCCTGGATAACCCCTATTACGGAATATCTATAGTCCGAAACTACACATTCAGACCCTAAAGAAGTTTCTAAGCTGATCAAGATAGTAGTAAGGTATACCATCTACGACGATCGGTTATACCAGTGTGATTTTTCATCTCCCCTCCTTAAATGCCTTAATCCGAAGGAAGCAAAATATGCTCTAGCTGAGGTTGATGAGGGAAGCTGTGGACACCATTTGGGAGGCAAAGCCTTAGCCCTAAAAGCGTTAAGGGCAGGGTACTACAGGCCAACGATGGAGGTTGATTTCTATGTGCACGTATAAGTTTGTGACAAATGCCAACATCACTTGAATCTTTATCAAGCTCCCTCGAAAGAACTATCCATGATGTCGGTGCCATGACCATTCTACAGATAGGGAACAGACATCCTAGGCCCGTTCCCCTAAGCCCCAAGTCAGCTGAAATACTTAGTGGTAGCAGTGGATTATTTTATGAAGTGGATCAACACGGAACCCTTGGTCACGATTAAGGGTGGAAATAGGCTAGGCCTCCCGTCAGGGGCCTGTGGCCTAGTCTGCCTGAAGCCTGACCTGGCCTGTCCTGTTTACTAAATAAGTTAGGCTAAAGCTTTTTAAAAAGTTTGTTTATTTAAATAGGTCAGGCTTTAGGCTATCTAATAAGCTTGTTAGGCCTGACAGGGCAACCTGTTTAATTATATATAATATAATATATAATAATATAATAATTATAATTATTAATTTATTATAATATATTAATATTTTTTAATTAAATTTTAATAAAAATTAGAAACAAAGACCTAATTTAGTATCTCAGAATCAAATTCTCAATTCTCAATCTCATATTAAAAACAAAAAGGGGCTGCACCATCCTCTTGCCCGTCATCCTCCTACCCATCGTCCTCCTACCTACCTATCGTCCTCATACCTGTCGTCCATCAGAGTCCAGAGACCAGACAACAGCTCGCCAGTTGCGATGTACGCCGCCGTCTCTGTCCACCACTGGAGTCGCCGCTTCACCGTCTACCGCTTCACCGTCTCAGGTCAGATTCACAGCGTCCTCATCTTTGTCCATATCTGACTAGTGATTCTCCCTCACCTATTTCAGTTCATGCATGTATGTAGGCACTAAGGGAGAGCAAAGAGAGAGCCAAGACAGAAAGCTTAGCAAGGAGCATACGCACGGGCAGAGGCGGGTTCGAGAAGCAGAACCAGTGACCCTCACCAATTTTGTGTCTCTGGTCAGATTCACTGCTTTTTTTTTGTAAATCTCTTCCCTTCTTAATTCATTACTGGTTTTGTAATGTTACTGAGATTCAGATTTGGATTTGAATAATTGATTACATACCCCCTGTTTGATAAAATGTTGAAGCCATTTTTCTCTTCAAAGTTTACTTTTGATGATGATGCTTTATTTTGGATTTAGATGTCAGGAGGTTAATTCTATTTATTTGATTCCCTTTACTTACCTTTGCTTGATTGATAGTTCTTTGGTAATATGCTGCCCTACCATTCAATATTGCAGGAAGGTTAACTTTGGACTATATAATTTGTTTAATATTGATGACTGAGTTCATCTTTGGGATCTCTGTGTTAGATTTAGAACTAATTTGTGGGAATAGGTAGTTGAGTGCATTGTATGTGAATGTACCTATTTATTGAATGGCTTGTATTGTCAGTGTCACTATTTATTTAATTCCAGCTAGTTAACTATATTTGAACAATGGCCTCAAACTAGGTGATGTCAAGCCTTAGTTGGTGGTATGTATCAGTTGAAATAGTTGAGACTGAAGGGATTTTGTTAAGGAATACAAAGTAAGGGTATTATTGTTTTTATGTAGTTATAGTATTAGTATAAATAGATAGTTAGTGTTAGTAAATACAGACTAGGAATTCTTGGTAAAAATATTATCAACTTAGAGAAGTGTTTAATTAAGTCACTAAGTCATTACTCATTAACCACTATTTAAAAGTGTAATAACATTTTTTTTTGAAGGTGTACGAACATGAAGAGATCACTTTGAAGATTTGAACTTCTTTGCTGGTTGCTGCACCTTTATCACTATATTTTGGGAGGTTTTGTTGTTATTTTGTGTTATTTGTATTGTTATTAGACATCTATTATGGACTTGTGTTGTGGTACTATTTGTTGGACAATTTAAGGCCCGAGGCTTTTTAGATTTGTGTCATGGTCCTGTTTTAATGTTAATAATTTGAGTCCCGATGCCTTTTGGATTTATCTAATTATTGTTACCAAGTGGCCTCAATACTCAAGAAGAGGGGTGAATTGAGTATGTAAAATATTTTCGTAAATCTTTCGCAAAATGTTTGATTATCAGTTTTCATTGAAGCTATTGGATGATTGAGTGAATAGATAAATGAGATTAAATATTCACTCACAAATTACATAAGCCAAGATGAATAACATTCAAGCAAGCATATAAAATAAGTGCACAAATGTAAATAGATGAGTTTAGAAGATCAAACACAAGGTTTATCCTAGTTTAGCCACTAATCCACTTGTGGCCTACATCCAGTCCTCAAGCAACCGCTAGAGATTTTCCATTATATCTTCAAGCTTCAATAGGTGCTTAATAACCTTTACAAACTAGAGCACTCACCATACCTTGGGATACCTTACCCTTTGTGCTGGAGCCTTAAAATAGGGATACCTCACCCTTTTTCATTAGAGGGATACCTCACCCCTTTTATAACCTTTGAAGGATACCTCACCTTCTTTACAACAAGGAATGCATCACCCTTTACAACCTTTGAGGGATACCTCACCCTTTTTATACCTTTGAAGGATACCTCATCTTCTTTTCGACAAGAGATACCTCACCCTTTTTCACTAGAGGGATACCTTACCTTCTTTACAAGATAAACAAAGTGTTTAAATGATAGAAACTCTCTCAAAGAGTAGATAATACAAATTGAAGCTCTATGGGTATCAACGATTCACACTTTGAAGCTCAAAACAGAGTTTTGGAGAAAGAGATGATGAAATACGAATTTAATGCTCAAGAATGATTTTTAGATTGTTCTCCAACATGTAAGCAATGCCCAAACACTTGCATTTATAGCCCATGACATTTAAGAGCCGTTGGAGGCTTGTGGAGGGCATTTAGTGCTTAATAGAGCCGTTGGGAGTGTGTTCTGAGATGGACCATAATTTGTTATGGCAATGTCATATTCGATTATGGCTTCTTAAAAAGATTTCTCGAGCTTCTGTCTAACCTTCATAATCTATTATGAGATTTTCATAATCTGTTATGAGCCTTTTAAAACATGAAAACATGTTTTTGACTTGCCATATAATCTGTTATGGAAAATTCATAATCTGTTATGAGCCTTTTAAAAACAACCCTTCGTTACTGACTTTCAGAATAATCTGTTATGAGAAATCCATAATCTGTTATGGGAAATCCATAATCTGTTATGAGTCTTTGAAAAATAAGAGAAACGCTTCTGACTTGGTGTATAATCTGTTATGGATATTTCATAATTTGTTATGAACCTTTTAAAAACATGAAAAATGCTTCTGATTTGTGCAATAATCAGTTATGGATATTCCATAATCGGTTATGACATTCTGGTTTTGAAAGCTAACTTTAAATGGTTATAACTTCTTCATTTCTCATCCGTTTTAAACGAATGACTAGTCATTGAAAAGGTATTTGAGTCTATTTTCATATGAAATAATTTCAGAACAAAACTCAAAATGGTTTGAAAGTTATGATCAAAAGAATGACTAAAGGTCAGCTTTACAAAACACAAACTTGACTATTTTTCATGGATTTGAACTACTAACAAGACTAGCTTTTCAAAACTTGTTTGTTGAGCATTTTAGCATGTGAAAATCATTTGTAAAGATTTGAAAACATATTTGAGCTTAGTATGGTTCCTAAATACCTTTACACAAGATCTAAGTCCTATAAGTTAATCTTGAAGATCCTTGGGACTTGATCATTGGACTTTCATTTCTTGTCCTTGTTTGTTATCATCAAAACCATTGCTTGATGACTTTAGCCAATACCAATTACAATTATATTATTATGTTGTTAGATAATTTGAGGCTTAAGGCCGGTTATTTTTGTTATAATTTTGTATTGTTGAATAATTAGCTTGTTAGATTTATGTTATTGAATTAGAATATTAGATTTTTAGTGTAATATTTTAAAAATCATACACTCTTTGGACTATTTCAAGGCCTAAGCATGTTGGCCTATTTCCAGGTTTAAGCATGTTGGCCTATGTAAAAGCCTGTTAGCCTATTTAAAGGTAGGCATGTTAGCCTATTTAAAGGTTTTTTTTTGCAAAGTAGGCTTTTATATAGGCTTATAGGCCAGGTTAGACTTTTAAACAGGCCAGACCAGACCTTAAAAATTGGCCTATTACAAGCTAATAGGCTAGGCTCAGGCCTTATATTTGGGATAGAGGCTAGGCCTGTTTAAGGCAAAGCCTGGCTTGGCCTGACCTATTTCCACCCCTAGTCACGATCACTTTAGCGCGGATTCAGAAGTTCATTTAGTGCCACATTATCACCAGGTTTGGAGTTCTAGAGTCCATTATAACAAACAACGAGACCTAGTTCAAGGATATATGTTTTAAAGAGTTGTTGGCTAGGCTAAAAATAAAGCACCATTGTAGTTTTATTGAGAACCCTAAAACAAATGGACAGGTCGAAGCCGCTAACAGAATTATTGTATGGGGAATTAAAAAAAGGTTTGACGAAGCTAAGGGAAATTGGGCTGAACAGGTTGACCATGTTCTCTAGACTTATCGGACTACGTCTCACTCTATGACTGGCAAAACCCCTTCAAACTCACCTATAAGTGTGAAGCCATGATCCTAGTAGAGATTGAAGAACCTACTTAGCGTCACCAGTAGTTTTCACCTAACAATAATCCTGGTCTGATCAAGGAAGACCTGGACTTAATTGAGGAAAGAAGACGCGTGGCCCATATTCGCGATGTCGCCCTTAAGCAAAGGACAATGGCCAGATACAACTTAAAGGTGGTTCCAAGGAAGTTCTAACTAGGAGACCTAGTACTCAGGAGAGCGGACATAGGAGGGAAAAATGCCTCCCAAAGGAAATTAGCCCCTAACTGGGAAGGTCCCTACCGGATCGTCGCTAGCACTAGCAAATGAGCTTACACATTGGAAACATTAACAGGCAGGGAGATCAAGAACTATTGGAATGCGGATAAACTTAGAAAATACTATGGCTAGACGCCTATAACGACCTAGTCTTTTAGTGAACTAATGTTTGGTCTGTCCCAATTTTGAATTGTATACTCTATATAGACTTTCGTCCTCCAAATTATTAATAAAATAAAGTTATTCAGACATCACTTTTTATACGAAGTACATTAAAAAGCTCAGGTTAAGAGGTATAACACACCAAGCCCACAGAGGCACTTTGGTAGCAAGTTATAGGGTCAACACCCATCTTCAATACTTGGCATCAACCATTTTATGGTCAGGAAATTAAGAGGCAGGGAAGATTCAACATTCGTGGTCCTCATTTATACTTAAGCCAAGCAGGTTTCTAGCGCCAAAACATTTTGGACGATGAACCTCAGGCCAAGGTTTTAAATCATACCTAAGCTAGGTGGGATCCCAAAAAACTAATATGATTATTGAAGGACCCCGAGTAAGGTTTAATAATAACTCATACCTAAGGCAGAAGGGATCCTAAGTGCCAAGTCTTCTTGGACATTAAGCCCTGAGCTAAGGTGATATATTTTTGCCAAAGTCCCAAATTTCGAATGCTTGATATAATAAGCATTGGACTATGGACTAGGGTGTTATTTTTGCCTAAGTCCAAAGTTCTGAACGCTTGATATTATGGGTATTAGACTACGAACTAGGGTGTTATCTTACCTAAGTCAAGTGGAATGCAACGCACTCGGTGTTATGGGTGTAGGATCCCAGATCATGGTTTTTCCTTCAATGAGAAATTCTCCTAAGTCCACAACTTGGTTATGATAAATATCAAAATGGGCATTAGACCCAAAATGGATTAACGAAAACAAATAAATAGACAAGACGAAGAGAAGAGCAAAAGTACATAAATTAAAAACCTTGGTTACTAGGATAATTGTCTTTAAAAAATTTTAATGCCCCGCGTAGAGGGCAAAAAGAAAAGATAAGGAAGAACTCAAGTTTCAGATCCACCTCCTTCTAGGATCTGAGCGGTGTCCAGAGCAACACTGGAATTAGCACGGGAAAGTTCCTTTGCTAAAACAAGTTTTCCATCATGAAAGCCCATCTCAGAGTTGAGGCTTTCAAAAATAAGTGTAATGTCAAGGTTAAAATGCTGGATTTGAGCCAAAGCATTTTGAAACTATTCTCCCCCAATATTAGCGGAGATTTGATCCAATTTCTCAACATCTTTCTCCAAGTTTTCTATGCAGGCCTCAAGGGTGGCAATGGTTCTATTAGCTTCAGAATTTCCTCTTTTTCTAGCAGAGTCGGAATCAACCAACTTTTTCTCTAGATTGGAGATCCTCATTTGAGCATCTTCATTCAGCTTGAGGGTGGCAGAAAGTTTCCAAGAAGCCTCCTCTTCTGTTGCTTTGAACTTCTCTGCCATCTTCCTATCAGTGGTCATGATAGTCCATTCAAGCATACGGGCTTTAACAGCAGTCTAGATAACGAAAGTTTAAAGCTTGGCCAGAGTTTGGGGGACATTCAGTTCAGAGATGTAACACCCTCCCCAGGGCCTCACATTTACGACTAAAACTTGAAATTTTGATAAAACGTGTAAAAGGTTTAATATGATGAAATACGAATTTTAAATTTTCTTTCTCGAAAACATAAACTTAAACAAGGCATAAACAACACATGATGCAATACTAAATAATTACACATCAAAAGAAATATACAAAAGATGGCATGGATCACTGTCCACCCAAAATACATAAGGTTTGCACTCCAAAAAGACATACACAAACTGTTTAACAAAACACAAATTAGCCTAAGTCCAAAAACCTAGGGAGTGGGGTCCTCCATGGGGTCCTCCTCCTTGGATTCCCCATCGGACAAAACCCTTAGTCGGGGTGAGATCTCACGGGCAGGTCTCCTAGTAGATGACACCTCAGGGTCCAGATCCTCCCTAGGGGTGTAATGCAAATCACCCCACAACTCCCTAATCGGCATAACAAACTCTAAACGTATCGATACGTCAAGAGTAAAGAAAGGATCCCCATCGCCAGTCCTACATATAGATACATATATATCCCCTACATATCTAACACGCTCAGTATCCCAATTGATACGCCAAGCACTTGTACCGCCATTGAATTGAACTCTGACAAAACCAACAAAATCTCTTCTAGCCGCCTTTACAGAAAAATAAAACAACAAAAAGATGTGATCTTCTTCGTCTTCCTCTTACCCTGTGTTTGGATGTTTTTTTATTAATGGAATGGAACAGAATAGATGGGGATGGATCGGAAAGGAAAGGAAAGGAATGGAACATAGTTCCCTCCTCTTTGTTTAGAAGATTCATTAATGGAACGGAATGGAACATGTGTTCCTCCCATTCCACCTCAATTTTAGGGGGAACAAAAATTGGCCATTTGAGGGGAAGAGGGGGGGGGGGGGAATGATTCCCCTTATGTTCTGTTCCATTCCTATGCATTTTAAAACTCCCAAAAACAAAAAATTATTTCCGTTCCCCCCATATCCTTTCCGTTCCCCTCTTTACTTGTCATCCAAACATAACGTTAGTCTTTATCAACCATATTCACATAAATAGAATAACATAACAGAGAGGTGAGATTCCCTACATCAATACCCACATGGCAGCACAGAAACAATAAAGAGCAGTAATATCATTCATATACAAGGAACACAAATTTCAGTTATAGCATCAAATATTAGATAACTTAGCAGATATAAATTAACACAATGATATATAGACCGACTATGCACGTGCACAATGAATCAATTTCCTACTCCATGGAGCTAAACACAATTATGGAGAGAATGATCTAGAAGACATTATCTGTATCTCGTCAGCCTCAAGTCAAGTGCTGTAATTTCTCAATTTCACAACATGGCTTTATACAAGATAGTCTACACCAGATTGTGATTAGGAATAGTATCTCAGTCCGGATCGTCGGTATGTTGCATCATTCTGATCCATGGGACAGTGGAGCTACCAACTGACTATTGTGGAAAACCCGCACCCCGACGCCCCCAAGGTCAACAATTGATCTACACTACGCCCATCGCACTCACACTAAGGTGTAATTCAACTCCTAGGCAAAAGCCTCAACCGACAACGCCAGTATAATGCATGATCAATGACTCAATGTATACACACATATCAATATCATGACTTTCCATAAGCATAAGCTACTCTTGAGCCAAAACAGTCATCAACATCTCCGAGTCCCATTTAAGAGCTCGACAACATACTGCTATTGTTTTCAATCGCAATACATTTTTATCGCGTAACTCAGAAATCATCATTCTTAAATTACATAAGACATCATCACTATTTTTCAATCATGTAAAACTTTTACTACACTTTTGAGGTTAATTTTGAAACTTCCTAAGATTAATATAGAAGTTAACTCTAATTCCAATATTCTTCTAGCTAGGCTCCTCTAGGTAATAATTCCTAATATATTTTTTTTACAAAGAATACAAAAAGGAGTTCACATTATGTTAATTTAATAAATTCTTTTCCTTTGCCTTTTATAAAAATACCTTAAGTTTTCAATATCTCTTTCAAGCTTACTCTTCCACTCAATAGCCTAAAATCCTCTCTTATTAAATGACAAAATTTTGCTCTATCACTCTTCCATTATTAGAAATTCTTAATCTAATTCCTTTTTCCCTAAACACCTATGTTCTAAATCAACCCAAAAAGTTTGTCTTGGATACCCTATTTAAGACTACTTGGCCATGGCCCCTAAGGTCTTTGGACCTCAAAATTTTTATCCTCAACAAGAAGATTCCAAGCATACAACATATCTCAATCATCAAAATTTTTACTCAACCAAAATTATACATAATATTAAACCATAAAATCATATAAGGCAAAAGCCATAAAAATCACCAAAAACACATACAACCAAAATCGCCAAAAATATATACAACCGAGTGAATAACCCTCATATGGATTCTTCACTTACAATATACAAATTTCGTTCTTCACCACCATGATAGGTTAATGAGAGTAATCTCCTTCTTACCTTGGATGATGACCAACAACTTCTTGGGTATTTTCTTAAATCAAACTTCCTCCTCCAAGATGCTCTTGAAAGCGAAAACATCATACAAAAGAATCAACATCAAAGACTTGGAAAAAGAATGACCATGGATCAAAACCTTGGTCTTAGAAATTGAAAATGAAAAGAGAAGATGAAGATGGAGAAATTTCACCTTAAAACCTTTCAAAACCCTAACTTGAAGAAGTACTTGAAGATGAAGGAACTAGATCAAGAGCACAATACCAAAGTGTCTTCAAATGAGGTTTGGATTCAAGAAATATAGATGGTTGAAATCAAAGAAGATTGGAGGGTGGGTTTTGGTGGTGTAGCCGTGAGCTTGGTGGAGAGAAAATGTGAGAGCTTTTGTGTTTTGGTTCTTGATAGAAAGTGAGATAAATGAATTAAGTGGAAGCTTACTCTAGAATCCTTTTTTTGGTGTCCTTGGCTGTGGGTTTCTCTAGGAGAGAGGGAGACAAGCTTCTTAAACAAGTTTCCTCCAAACTTGCTTAGGAAGCTTGTTTTCTATTAGTCCAAAAAGAGAGGTGGGCCATGGTGATGTTATAAAGGTATGGTCACATGGGTGATGTCATCAAGAGAAACCTCTAGAAAAAAGGTGACTAGGCTTATATCTACAACCATTCACTAGATCTTTACTAGAAGCTATTATCTAATGGACAAAAGTTATAGCTAACAAAATTAGTATTTATTGTCTAATGGATAATAGAACGTACCCCAATTTTATTTGCTAGACAAAATTTCAAATAATGAAAACTTTGAAAACTGTCTTCAGTCTCGGGTTCAGTAAGCTCCCCCAGCCCCGATTCAACAGTCCAAAATTTTTCAAAAATAATATTAGAATAATAAAATAAGCCAAATAATTCACAAAAATCACAATAACTGAAAAACAAGAAAAGAAGAGAAGAATTGGGATGTTACAACTTTTCCCTTCTAAAAAGAATTTCGTCCTCGAAATTCATCATACCTTAGAATAAATGCAGATATTGCTTTTTCAATTTGTCCTCTAGCTCCTATGTTGTATCTCTAGTCACATCATTCCAGACACTTTTACCAATGCAATTTCCTTGTCTCTGAGTTGCTTCACTCTCTTATCTTCAATCTTAATAGGAAGTGTTTCATAGGTCAAATTCTCTTTTAGTTGTACTGTATCCGGTTCTATGACATGGGCTAGATCAGGAATATACTTTCGCAATTGAGACACATGGAAGACATTATGAAAGTTGGAAAGAAAAGGTGGTAAAGCTATTTGGTAGGCTACCAGACCTATCCGACGAATAATTTTATAGGGTCCGATGAATTTTGGAGTGAGTTTTTTGGATTTAATAACCCTTCCAACACCAGTCGTGGGTATAACTCTCAAAAACACATGATCACCTTCCTCGAATTCAAGAGGTCTTTGTCTCTTGTCGGCATAGCTTTTCTGTTGACTATGAGTTGTCCTTATTCTTTCCTGAACCATCTTAACTTTTTTAGTTGTCTGTTGTATAAGCTCAGGCCCTATCACAAAACTTTCACCATCTTGGTACCAACGTAAAGGTGTTCTACATTGTCGCCCATATAACGCCTCATAGGGTGTCATCCTAATGCTTGTGTGGAAACTATTATTATAGGTGAACTCTATCAATGGTAAGAATTCGTCCCAACTCCCAGCCTATTCTAAGACACAAGCTCTTAACAGATCTTCCAATGATTGGATTGTTCTCTCTGACTGACCATATGTTTGTGGATGATATGTAGAACTCAGATGAAGCTTCGTCCCCATGGCTTTTTGCAAACTCTGCCAAAATCTTGATGTAAACCTTGGGTCTATATCAGAAACAATACTCGTAGGTACCCTACGTAGTCTAACAATCTCTCCGATATAAACTTGAATCAATCTCTCTATCGAATACCTTATGTTAATTAGCAAGAAGTGCGCTGACTTCGTAAGCCGATCAACAATCACCTATATTGAATCATACCCCTTTCTAGTCTTTGGTAGTCTAACCACGAAATCCATTGCAATGCTATCCTATTTCCATTCTGGAATAGTCAGAGGTTGTAGTATTCCTGAAGGCTTTTGGTGTTCTACTTTAGCTTTTTGACAAACCAAACAAGATGACACATACTTGGTAACATCCCTCTTCATTCCTTTCCATCAATATAATCATTTTATATCCTGGTACATCTTAGTAGTTCCTGGGTGTATGCTCAACTTGCTCCTATAGGCTTCATTAAGAATCAACCTTCTCAGCTCAAGATCACTTGGTACACAAATCCTATCTCTGAATCTTAGGATCCCATCCGGTCCATCTCTGAATTCTGATGCAGCGCCTTGTTTCACCAGTTCCATCTAATTTTGTAAGTATGAGTCACTTCTTTGTTTCTCTCGGATTTCTTCCATTAATCTACTCGAAACAGTGATCATGATCAAGCATATTCTCCTAGGTGTCAACTCCACATACAACCGCATATCCCTGAACTGTTCTATTAACTCATTTTCTTTGAGCATTATAATAGAAACACTAAGCATCTTCCTACTCAAGGCATCTGCCACAATATTCGCCTTCTCGGGATGATACTGAAGTTAAAAATCATAGTCTTTCAAAAATTCTAACCATCTCATTTGCCTCATATTTAACTCCTTCTGATCAACCAAGTATTTCAGACTCTTTGATCACTGTAGACATTGAATGTTGCTCTATAAAGAAAATGCCTCCAGGTCTTCAATACAAATATGACAACAACTAATTCCAAGTCATGCGTAGGGTAGTTCTTCTCATGTACTCTCAGTTGCCTTAAAGCATATGCTACCATTTTCCTATTCTGCATAAGGACACATCCTAAACCCTGATATGAAGTATCACAGTACACCTCAAAAGGTTCATTGGGATCGGGCAAAATTAACACTGGTGAAGTAGTCAACTGTCTCTTTAACTCTCAAAAACTCCCATCACATACATCTATCCATGCGAAAGCTTGATTCTTCCTTATAAGCTGGGTGAAAGGTCCTACTATCTTGGAGAATCCCTCGATAAACCCTTGATAATAACCAGCTAGTCCCACAAAATTACGAATCTCTGTTATGGTCTTCGGTCTTTCCCACTAAAGAACTGCCTCCACTTTTAATGGATCCACTGCAATTCCTTCCTTTGAAATCAAATGACCTAAAAATTGAATCTTCTCCAACCAGAACTCACATTTTGATAGCTTAGCATATAACTCTTTCTCCTTTAGAATCTAGAGAACCACACTGAGATGTTTAGCATGTTCCTCTTTACTTCGAGAATAGATCAAGATGTCATCAATAAAGACAACCATAAATCTATCTAGATAAGGACGAAAGATTTGATTCATATAATTCATGAATACAGTAGGAGCATTGGTTACTTCGAATGGCATCACAAGATACTCATAATGCCCATAGCGCATTCGAAAAGCCATCTTGGGAACATCCTCTACCTTCACACGAATCTGATGATAGTCAAAACGTAGATCAATCTTGGAGAAAATAGCAGCTCCTTTTAGTTGATCCATCAAATCATCTATCGTCAGAAGTGGATACTTGTTCTTGATTGTAATCTTATTCAACTGACGATAGTCCATACATAACCGAGAAGTTCCATCCTTCTTCTTAACTAACAGCACATGAGCTCCCCACGGTGAAACACTAGGTCTCACAAATTGCTTCCCCGATGGTTCCTCTATCTGCTTCTTGAGTTTGGCTAACTCTGATGGCGACATCCGATATGGTGCCATGGTTATAGGACCAGATCCTAGTACAAGATCAATAGAAAATTCTACCTCTCTTTCCAGTGGTAACCTAGGTATATCATCATAAAAGACTTCAGGAAACTCATTGACCACAGGAATAGTATTCACATCGTTCTTACTCTTGACCTCCAAGGAAGAAAAAAAACATGTATCCTTGAGCTCCTTCCCTTAAGAAAGATTTGACTTGGTTGGCAGTTATAAATCCAGAAATCTTAGAATTAGGGAATACTAAGGTTTTATTGGAACAATCTAATAGGATATGGTTAGAAGATAACTAATCTATTCTTAGAATCACGTCTATTTAAGAAAGAGCCAAACAAATCAAATCGACAGAAAAAGTTCTATTTTTCACAAAAATAGGACAGTTCAAACAAACTTGAGTAGTAACAATGGGTTTAGCAGTAGGAGTAGAAATAATCAAATCAAAAGGTAAAGAAGACACAAATAATCCTAATCGGTGCACACAGTCATAGGCAATAAAAGAATGGGTCACCCCTGAGTCATACAGTACAGTTAAAAGATTACTTCCTATGGCATAATCTCCCTGAATTAGATCTTTGGATTGGGAGGCTTCTGCTCCACTCATAGAGTAAACTCTTCCTCCTGCCTGAGGCCTTGCAGCACGTACATTGCTAACAGAGGGCTCCGAATTGGGTTCACTACAATCCCTTGAGATGTGTCCCGGCTTCTCGTATTTGAAACAAATGATCCCCTTGATCGTACAATCCTTCGTTAAGTGGTCCTTCCCACACTTCAAGCATTTTGACGAAGATGCCACGGTCCAGTCAAACTTGTTGCTACTAGAACCTCTTCCATGTGATTGTTGCTGAGATAGATTCCCCAGTGGCCTCGAATACGACTTTTGCTGAAAACGATTGCCACTGCCATTCCTTCCCCTTTGGAATCGAGAAGTCCAAAGTTGCGGGTCCTTGTGTCTCGTGATTGGTCCAACTCCTCAATCCTACGACACTTGTCCAAAAGAGCTGGGAATTCCTCAATTCCCAAAGGTAATACTGCTCTCTTCAAGTAATGCCTCAATCTTTCTTCGAACTTACAACACTTCCACTCCTGACTAGACTATAGTTGGAAATACCTTGAGAACTTCGACAAGTTTTCAAACTTAGCAGTATATTCACTGACTGTCATGCTCCCTTACTTTAGGCTTAGAAACTCCATTTCTTTCGCGTGCCTCGCACTAACTGGAAAGTATTTCTTCAGGAATTTGTTCTTAAAAACTTCCCAGGTGATCGTTATTCCTTCAGTTTCCATCAATCATTGGGCTCCTGTCCACCAGTCTTCGGCATCTCAACAAGCATAAAGGTAGCATAAGTCACTTTCTGAGCATCAGTACATCCCATGCCTCTGAAAATCTTCTCCAACTTTTTGATCCAAAGATTTTCTTTCTCCGGATCAAATTTGCCTATGAATTGTGGTGGATTGTTGCGATAAAACTCTGATAAATTCTGAGTTTCAATGGTCGCTTCTTGCTGTTGGGTAGCCTTTTGGTTCTGTTGCACTATAACTTCTGTCATCCTCTACATAGCTTCAGCTGCTGCAACCATACTCTTGTTGTCTTGTTCAACATTCGTACGTACACCTCCGCTACGAGCCATTGCATTCCTTCGAAGTCAAACTGAATAATACATAATGAAAGTCAGATATAACCTTTCGAAAATCAAACACAGAGAATCACACAACACAAGCAAGATAGACCTAACCATAAACTCCCAAAAAACTCAAACTTGGGCTCTAATACTAACTATTATAACGCCCTCCCGAGGGCATCACATTTATGACTAATGTTTGAAATTTTGATAAAACATGTAAATGGTTTAATATGACGAATTGCGAATTTTAAATTTTCTTTCTAAAAAACATAAACTTAAATAAGGCATAAACAACACATGATGCAATACTAAATAATTACACGTCAAAAGAAATATACAAAAGATGGCATGGATCACTGTCCACCCAAAATACATAAGGTTTGTACTCCAAAAAGACATATACAAACTGTTTAACAAAACACAAACTAGCTTAAGTCCAAAAACCTAGGGAGTGGGGTCCTCCTCCTCGGATTCCTCATCGAACAAAACCCTTAGCCAAGGTGAGATCTCACGGGGCAAGTGTCCTAGCAGATGACACCTCAAGGCCTGGATCCTCCCTAGGGGTGTAATGCAAATTACCCTATAACTCCCTAATCGGCATAACAAACACTAAACGTACCGAGTCGTCAAGACAAAAGAAAAGATCCCTATCGTGGGTCCTATGTACAGATACAGATATATCCCCTACATATCTAACACGCTCAGTATCCCAATCGATACGCAAAGCACTTATACCACCATTGAATTGAACTCTGACAAAACTAACAAAATCTCTTCTAGCCGCCATCGCAGAAAAACAAAACAACAAAAAGATGCGATCTTCTTCTTCTTCTTTTTAGTCTTTATCAACCATATACACATAAAATAGAATAACATAACAGAGAGGTAAGATTCCCTATATCAATACCCACATGGAAGCACAGAAACAATAAAGAGCAATAATCTCATTCATATACAAGGAACACAAATTTCAGTTATAGCATCAAATATTAGATAATTTAGCATATATAAAATAACACAATGATATGTAGACAGACTATGCAAGTGCACAATGAACCAATTTCCTACTCCATGGAGCTAAACACAATTTTGGAGAGAATGATCTAGAAGACATTGTCTGTATCTCAGTAGTCTCAAGTCAAGTGTTGTAATTTCTCATTTTCACATCATGGCTTTATACATGACAGTCTACACCTGATCATGATTAGGAATAATGTCTCGGTCTGGATCGTCGATGCGTTGCATCGGTCTGATCCACGACACAATGGAGCTACTAACTGACCATTGTGGAAAACCCGCGCCCCAACGTCCCCAAGGTCAACAAGTGACCTACACTACACCCATCGCACTCGCACTAAGGTGTAATTCAACTCCTAGGCAAAAGCCTCGACCGACAACGCCAGTATAATGCATGATCAATGACTCAATGCATACACACATATCAATATCATGACTTTCCATAAGCATAAGCTACTCTTGAGCCAAAATAGTTATCAACATCTCCGGGTCCCGTTTAAGAGCCCAACAACACACAGTTGTTGTTTTCAATCGCAAGACATCTTTATCGCGTAACTCAGAAATCATTATTTTTAATTACGTAAAACATCATCACTATTTTTCAATCGTGTAAAACTTTTACTACGCTTTTGAGCTTAATTTTGAAACTTCCTAAGATTAATATAGAAGTTAACTCTAATTCCAATATTCTTCTAACTAGGCTCCTCTAGGTAATAATTCCTAATATTTTTTTTTTAAAGAATACAAAAAGGAGTTCACATTATGTTAATTTAATAAATTCTTTTCCTTTGCCTTTTATAAAAATACCTTATGTTTTCAATCTCTCTTTCAAGCTTACTCTTCTACTCAATAGCCAAAAACCCTTTCTTATTAAATGACAAAATTTTGTTGTATCACTCTTCCATCATTAGAAATTCTTAATCCAATTCCTTTTTCCCTAAACACCTAAGTTCCAAATCAACACAAAAAGTTTGTGTAACACCCTCCCTAGGGTATCACATGTCTGACTCCCGACTCATAATCAAAAGAAGTTCGCACAAAGTTTGAGTTATAAAAGATGGGTTTTAAAATTTCTTACTTACTGAAAAATAAACTTACTGAAATTTATAAGTAATACTGAAAAATATATTTAAACTGTTTTAAACTCATATAACAAATACCACTTAATATTTAACAATTATTTAAGAAATATAACACTTACAGACTCATTTTTTTAACTAACAGTAGTAACCCTATGACAGGTTCTACTTAATAGCACGGTATAACAGTAACGTTAAATCTTAACATACTCGTTTTCTTCTCTTGTATCCAACTTGATGCATCAGAACTCTACTCCTTGTCTATCCGACACATCTTCGAACTTGAGACAACCACTTTTCAATGTTTTCATCTATCTCTGAGTATCTACCATCAGTTTCTTCTTGGAAAACTCGTTCTATCTATTACGTATTTATTTCACAACACAAACCCAACCAAAACATAAAACAAAGAGGTGAGATCACCTACACCAATATCAACATGGCAGCACAGAGATAACGCAAGCAGTATATCATACAGATAGATCATACCACAATTATGATCATGCCATCAACATTAATCAACTATCATCATCCAATCATTTATTAGTTCAATTATCATAAACAATAATTACAATAATGCCCTCAGCATTATCATCATCAACATCCAAGTATTCAACACAATTGTTATAGCCAATATTCCTTAATTAATATATCACACAGATATAAATGTACTCATATAATGCATGTGCATTTAGACTCAATGTTCCTACTCCATGGAGCTAAACTCAGGTAAGAGAAATGATCGAAAAGATTTGTCGGTACCACATGCCTCAGACCACGTGCTATAATCCTCATTTTGATTTTGCACATCTAGCATATACACGACAGTCTTTATAAGATCTTGAATAAGAATAGTGTCTCGGTCAGGATCATCGGTGTGTTGCATCGGTCTAACCTACGGGAAGAAGCGCGACCAACCACCCGTGTAAGCAACCCGCACCCCGATGCCCCCAAGGTCAACAAGTGACTTACACTACGCATATCGCACCCACTCAAGAGGTGTGTTTCTCCTAGGCAATCAGCCATATCCAGTCCTCATCGGACCATTCCAATGCATGTATAATGCACCAAATACCAATCACAGGGATAATACCAATCACAGGTATATCTCATAATTTTTCAAATATAGTTTATACAATTCACGAATATATCAGTGCAAGTCCAACCACAAGGGCCATTCTGTTCAAATTCGTTTGTTCAATTAAATCATATGCCTCAACGCATATATATATATTTTTCCAATGCATCTAAAATACACCACGTGCCAATAACAGGCAAAACTCGTTGTTTTCACAAACAGTGTCCATACATTGGTTTTACAGTAATCATATTATATTTTTCAATAACAAAATCATGTTATCATGTTTTCATAGTTATAAAACACTTTTACCGTATTTTCATAATCGCGTAACATTTACATTACGCTTTTCTGAAATCCAAAACGCTTATATTTTCACAATACCATAACAGCTTCTTTTACATTTTCACAATACCGTAACACTTTTGTTACGTTTTTAAAATTCCAAAACATTTTTATTACGTTTTCACAATACCGTAACATTACTGTTACGTTTACAAAATTTTGTAACATTTCTATTATGTTTTCAAAATACCGCAACTCTTCTGTTGCACTTTTAAACCACGTACAAATTTTTTAACATTTTTCTCAATCGCGTAAGATCATATGTTTCTCAAATCGCATAGTATTTTTTTTTCACTGTTTCAAAATCGCGTAACTTAAAAATCATTCTTTTAAGTTGCATAAATCATTTTTCATCATTCTCAAAATATTTAAAACACTTTCCAAATCACATAACGATTTTTTGCCACTTTTCACAATCACGTAAAAATAATTCATCACTTTTCAATCACGTAGTGATTTTTTAATAGTAGTTCAAATTACGTAAACTATTTAAACGTAATTCAAATCGCGTAGAAATATTTTAATATATTTAAAATCACATAGAAATATTTTTTTTCAGTATTCAAATCGTTTTTAAGATACGTAAAATATTTTTCAACATTTTACAATCACGTAAAATATTCCTCAATATTCCAAACATTACTTTGGACTTAAATAAATTAATATCATTTTCAACACATTTTTCAAATTGTGTAAAAATATTTTACTGCATTTCAAATCGTTTTTAAGCTACGCAAATAACTTTTCACCACAATTTCATTACAGAAAATATTTCTTAACTTTCAAAAATTTCTTTTCAACTTTTCTCAAAATAATATAACTTTATACTTCATTTAATATATTTTCTTACTTAAGAAAATCTTTTTCCACAGTTCTTTACTCAAGAAATTCTTTTTTAAATATAACCCACAAAATCACTTTTCAATTAATTTAAATCAATGTTTCAAACTTTAAGAATTTCCTAACGTACTTCAAAACTCGAAAATCAGTTATACGTTAATAAATTTTCAAAATACCATTATATTCTCCATTTTTCCCAAATCGTTTCCAAAATCAACCTTCCTCAAAATAAATTGAAATTCAAAAATTTTTAACCTCTCTTTGTTTTCCGTTACAAAAATTTTTATTCTCTCAAGTGATAAAATGCTCTAATTCCTTTTTCAAATCCTTGTATTAAATCAATTATATTTTCACTTGGAAAATCACTTTGTTTCATCAAAATCAAGGCATTACAAGCCTTCGAAAACGTGGACATGACTATTGAAAATTATCAAAATATTTTTCCTTCTAAGTCAATATGGTTTTACACAAACAAAACCATTAAAATTTTGCTTTCAAAACCGTAAGACTTATGGTCATAAAAACCAAACCCATTTGTTCAAATTCATTTTCACTTTCTTTGTAAATCCTTTTTCACTTTCTTTGCAAATCCTTAAAATCAACGTTTGCCCGTTTCATTCAAAACTCATGTTTAGAAAAACACTTAGGATCTTTTTACACAAAATAAATCAATAAAAATCCTTCAAAACCATGTTCTTGTTCTCTTGAAAAATATATCCTTTGTTCATTTTCCATGCTTTTCAAATCAATCCAATTTTATTCTTCCATGAAAATATTAAGTTATAAACACCTATGTTGAGGTGTCTTGGCCGAAAATTCCATAGCCTTTAGAACCAAGAAAATTTATTTTTCTCCACTTCATAATTTTCATTAAACAAATCAATTTCCTTGTTCTTGAAAAATTTCAACATGAAACTCTAATTATGGGCATCAAAACCGTAGCCCTTCCTTGGCTATTGGAGCCAAAAATTGATTTCCTTTCCATCAACACATCATGGCATACACATACATATTTCATCATAAATACTATAAGCATGCCATATACTCATCATGCATAATATAAGCATACCATCAAAGCCATAAAATCATGCATAGCATATCAAGCATAGGCAAATAATTAAAACACATAAACACCCACAAATAAATTACAAGACCATGGATATGAATCCTCACATGGATTCACTATCCATCAAATATAAGACCATCTCTCACCACCATACTTAGTTGGTGAGATGGATCTCCCTCTTACCTCTTGAAGATCCTCAAAAGCTTATTGATGTGCTTCTCTTTCCAAGTCCTTCACCACCAAGGGTTTCTTAAACACAAAACAACACATATATTTATGAGTATCTTAAGCTTGAATAAGAAAACCATGGATGTGCATCATGGTTAGAACCTTGAAAATCAAAAGAAAAGTGAAGAGTAACAAACTTCACCATTAAAGTTTCAATCTTTAGCTTGAAGAACAAGGTTGAAGATAAATAAATAATAAATAAAAAATGACCAAGCTTTCTGTCTCATAACTTGACCCATCGACCTATTATCTAATCCATAGCCTATATGACACTTAACACCCAAAGAAACCATAGCAACCACCATTAGACCCATCCCAAACGCTAGCTACCATCACTCTCCAAACCCTAATCCCTTTCTATAAAAACTCATAACTTAGACACTTTTTAGACACATAAATCCAAAAATTCATATCGACACAAGTTCACACTCACAACTAACACTAGCCATTTTTTTCCATTCACGATGTCGTCATCCTCTTCTCACCATCTTCAACCTCATAGCCATCACCCATTTCACTATCTTCACCTCCCTTAACCACGTCCTAATAACCACCACAAACCACCTCACCATCTTTACTTTCACCAACACACCACAACCTACATAACCAACCATTCCACCATTTCCATCTTCACCCTCACTAACAACCACTGCGTCATCATAGCCTCACCACCATAACCAAAATCTCCATCCATACCATAACCACTTGCACAACACTCATCATTAAATGTAGCATACCCCTTCGTGCCACCCACTCCACCAAACCATAGCCACCACCAACACGCCACAACAACCACCAACCAACCTCCATCAATTCATCAACCAAATCCTTTCACCACCATAAAGCGCATAACCACACCATCTCACCCATCTTTAACCTCCACTTCGTCACTATCCTTTATCAACCCTCATCCCCGTGACCTTCCATCATCACCAAACAGCCCCACCACCTCACCTCACCTCCCTTACCACTATGAACCACCTTGCCGCCACCCATACACAAACCGAACCACTCTAGAAACCCCCACGAACCCAGAGTCGTCGCGTTGTTTCCATTCTCAATTACCATGTTGTTTTCTGTCACAGCAGCTATGCGACCACCAGCCACCCAGCAACACCCAAGCCGCAACATCACACCATGCAACGATGAACCTCCACGTACGCCACTCACTTCGTGCCACACACACCTTCAACCTTTACCACAGTATATGAAAACCCAACAACCCACAACCTCTGTCCCGCGGCGCTACCCAGATCTGCACTCACCACTATCATTGCGCCATTGTCCTCCACCATCACCCATCTTCACATATCCGAGCCACCAGTCCACTGAACTCACACCCATAGCCTGCCATGTTATAACAGCAGCAGCCACTGTGAATACAACAACTCTGCAACTCAAATCTGTGCACAAATTGGCCGTGCACTGTAACACCCGTGAAAAATATGATAGACTTATGTAGGGTTACAGAGGTAGCTTAATTCCTATTTATCATGTCTGTTAAATTTTGTGACTTTTTGAGCACGTTTAGTTAATTTGTTGCAACGTTATGTGTGGAGTATAATTGTTTTTAGCTTTAGAATTGGCTTAAACTGCTTAGTTAGTGGAAATAAATGTCGAGAGTTTACTTCTAGGTCATAAATGTGTGAACTGTGTTACAGTTAATTTTTTAGGTTAATTGGAGTTAGTTTGATATTTTTAAGCATACTGGTTATGTGTTTTAATGCCGAATTGACTACCAGCAGATATGAAAAAATGTGAAAATAGTGGAACAAGATTTTTGATGAATCTTAAGATTTATTTTAACCTTGTTGGAAGTTAGGAAACTTGGTTTGGATAAATCTAAGTGTTCTTAACAGATCAGGAGTTACCACATGGTCACTTAAGTGACCAAAGTGGCACACGGCTCATGCTTGCTGCTGCCCTTGATATTTAAGACCAAAATGAGATTTGTTTCTCATTTCTCTTCTCACTTCTATGGTTACAGCTAGGGAGAGCAAGAGGAAGGCAAAGCAAGGAGCACCAAGAGGTGAATCAACCAACCAAGAAGTGGAAGAAGGAAAGGAAAGAGAGGAGCTGCTTAGTTACTTTATTTCTGGTCATTAGAGGTAGGGTTTTTGAGCTTAAACTTCATCTTTTCTCATTTTTCCATGTTAGGCGTATTTAAGGTTTGATATGCTAAATTGAGTTCTTGTGATGTTTAAAGTGACTTTCTTGCTTGGATGAGTTTTAAAGAGTGTTTATAATTTGTTCATGCTAAGAGTTTGGATTAGAAACTGAAAATTCTTCTTTTGGACCTAAAAAGCTCTAAAGGTTGATTTTAGGGATTTTGATGAGTGAATTTATGTTTTAATCCATTTTTGATGAAATCAATTGGTGTTTTATGTTTTCCTCATGTTTGTGAACTTGTTTGGAACTTAAAATCATCAAGGAACTAGTTTGAAGTGATCAAAATTCATGATTTGTTCCAATGGAACAGTACCACGTTCTACAAAATTCTGCAGAACCATGTTTTTCCTTGATGTAATTGATTACAAGGTCAATGTAATCGATTGCCAAGGCTCTAGAATTTGATGTAATCGATTACAAGGGAAATGTAATCGATTACCAAGTTTCTGACTTAGTTGTAGTAAATTACAATAAGGGTGTAATCGATTACAACTCCCATGTTTATGGAAAAACCAAGTCTTTCTTGATGGGATCATTTGTGCAAGCCTTTTAGGGTGTATTGAGGCATTTTTTGGGATATTTCTTGGAGAGAATTGTCAACTTGCATATATAAAAAGTTTAGAAATTCTTAGACATTCAAAGTGTGATAGAATGCCTAGGTTGGTGTTTAGAACTTGGGTTAACGGAGGTTGATTTCTAAATCACTTGTGAGTGGTTGTGTGATGTTCTAGATACTGTTTAGCTAGACATATGAATCTTACTACTTTGTTGGATAAGTGAGGTTAAGGTTCCTATGTTTTAACTGTGTGGCTAATATGGGAAGTAATTGGTAATTATATTGCATGATATGATTGTGGGGTATAGTCGAGGTGAGTGGTATACTCTCTATGTTGTTGTGATCAAGGATGGATTTCCTTGTTGATTAATGAAGATCGTGTGGTTGATGAATTTCACTACCCGGAGTGTTGATTGCTAGATGGATTTCTAGTGCTTGTTCAAGGTTATGGATGTGACTTCTATTACTTTGTTCAAGACTCATGCATTCATGGCATTACCATGGAAATAGAGTTCCTGAATATAGTATCATAACTTTACCATGAACTTGGTATCATAACATTATTCATTTCATTTTGATCTGTCAATTATTTCTACACTCTAAGTACTTTAAGTTTGATTTAATTGGACTCCACTTGTGCTTAATTGTTAACATTTGGCTAGTTTTTAGATTTTAAGCTTAATTGGATCTTTACTGTGAAACTATGCTTAAAGGTGATTATAAACGATCATTAATTGAGTTGTGCTTTTCAGGAAATTGCTGAATGATTGAGCCCTCAAGGAGAAAAAACCAAGAATGAAGAAACTAGAAGACACGACCCGTGTCCCTAGACACGGGGTAGGCCGTGTTCTTCTCTGGCATGTCACATATTCTCAGTTCTGGGCAACAACAAATAACACAGCCCGTGTCATGAGACACGGGGTAGTTCGTGTACTGCTCTGGTACCTCAAGTTAGGCTCAATGCTGAGCCAATTCGAAAAGACGGCCTATGTCATTAGACAAGGGGTAGGCCGTGTTCTTCTCTGAGTTCTAAATTGCATGTGTTTGTGATGGCAGAATCAGACACGGGGTAGGCCGTGTCATCAGACATGGCCCATGTCTGTGAATCAGGAAATCAGATTTCAATCTGATTGAGGAATTGGGTATCCAAAGCTATAAATAGGATTTCCTAGGGCCCTAAAACAGATCTCTGGACTGGAAGCTGTCAAGGAACTGAAGCAATTATGAAGAACAAGAAAGAGGGAGATTCGATCAAAGATTAGAAACTCGGGTTCGAGCAATCGAAGATCAATTAACCTTACTATTTGGAAACTAGTTTAATCTTTAGTTTTCTTCTCTTCTTTTATTCTGGATGATGTTTTTCTTCTGTAATTGTTTTGATTTTGAATTTGCTATGTGTGGCTAGGTTTCTTATTTGGTTAAGGGCAGATGAAATCCTAGTTTTGATCATTTGAATTTTGCATATCTTTTTATTTCAATACAATTGTGTTTCTATTCATATGTTTTTTTTTATCTTAATTCGGTATAAAGGTCTTTATACTTTCCTCTAAATTCAAAAGTGGTAAAACTATGATTGCTATGCGCGATTGTGGTGGTAGGACTAGTGAGACATATGATCAAAGTAATTTAATCCCGGTGTGTGATTAGGTCTTAGTGTGATTGGTTTTCTAAATCTTAATGTAATCATTAGGTGGGGATAAGAGCAGTTTCTTTATAACTAATTAGTGATTATGGTTTAATTTGAGCAGTTGCTAAATTAATCACAACTTAAGAAAAATAGAGAATTAATCTCACAATCACATATGAATATAATTGGTTATGTTGATATAAAAGATATATGGGCTAGTATGATCATATAAATCTAGTGATGGATTCTATCTCTTAACCAATACCTTTAAATTGGTGATTCAAATCATGTTTATTGTTATTACTTTAAATTCAATTTATGTTTTTAGTTTTGACAAACAAAACCCTCCTTTTCACTGTTTACTATTTTTGAGAGTTCAATTTAGTAATTAATTAATAGTGTTAATTGAATTAGTTCTTTGTGGATTGACCCTTGTTAACTACAACTGGTTGTAAGGTTTTATATATTTTTGGTGGAACTTGACAACTGATTTTGTCCTTAATTTTAATCACAATTCATACCACACCAAATTTTACCGTTGTTGCTGGGGAACTAATTGTCTAATTGTGCTATTAATTTGTTTCCTATTTTTCACTCTGTTTTTGTTTCAGTTTTTAATACTTTCATTCCTTCTTTCTGACTATTTTGAAGGTGTTCATGTCTAGTGGTGAAGTGAACGAGCAATTGAGGAATCTAAGGCATTACTTTGAACAAGTCAGCTCACAGTTTTCTCTTCAATTCACACTTGCTGACGTCGAAGGTGCCCGTCATATAGATTTATCTAGTTCAAAAATATCTTCTGAAACATCTGAAGAAGTGGTGATGGCAAAAAATACTTTAAGGGCACTGGGTGCTCCAGACTTGGACCAATAGCCTCTGTGCATAGAAATTCTAGAAACTGAAGAAGCATTTGAGTTGAAATCCGACTTAATCCATCTTTTAACATCTTTCAATGGATTAGCTGGGGAGGACCCTAACAAGCATTTGAAGGAGATACATGTGGTTTGTTCTAGCATGAAGCCTACAGGAATTTCAGTAGAACAAGTTAAGCTCAGAGCTTTTCCATTCTCATTGAAAGATTCTACAAAGGAGTGGTTGTACTATTTGCCACCCAGATCCATTAATTCATGACAAGACATGACTCGAGCCTTCCTCGATAGATACTTCCCTACCTCTAAGGCCGCCACCATTCAAAAAAAAATTTACAGCATCCAACAAAGGCATGGGGAATCACTTTATGATTATTAGGAAAGGTTTAAGAGGTTGTGTGCTAGGTGCCATCAACATCAAATCAGTAAGCAACTTCTGATTCAGTATTTCTATGAGGGTTTACTAGTTATGGACCGCAACATGATTGATGCTGCTAGTGGAGGAGCTTTGGTTGATAAGACTCCCCAAGAAGCTAGAAACTTGATCTTAAGAATGGCTATGAACACTCAACAAATTTTCACTCGAAATGACACTGGAGAGAGAGCAGTTAAAGGGGTAGAAACAACTAGTTTACAACAACAAATGACTTAGTTGACTGCCATGGTTCAGTGGTTAAAGGATAATGGGAGAGCCCCAGTAAATGCTTGTGGGATTTGTTATTCTTCTGGACATCTCACTGATATGTGTCCCACCTTACAAGAGGATACAAATGAGGAGGTAAAGGTAGCAGGGGGATATTCCAGACCTTCCAAAAATTACAATCCCCACTCTAATACATATAATCCAAGGTGGAAGGATCATCCCAACTTTAGCTATGAAAGGCAGCCCCAGAATCAACCTCCAGCCTATGGGCCTCCAGGATTTCAACAAAGGCAAGCACCTTTCCCACCGAGACAGCAACAAGCTCAAGCTCCTAGGAAACTTAAGCCTTCATTGGAGGAGCTAATGAGGCAAATGGCCATTAATAACATTCAGTTTTAACAAGAAACAAGGGCCACCATCAGTAACTTGCAAAACCAATTGGGACAATTAGCCACAGAAATCAATAAGGTTCAGAGCCAACTATCTAGGAAACTTCCCTCACAATCGGAGGTGAATCCGAGGGAAAATGCTAGTGCTGTCACCTTGCGAAGTGGGAAGATATTAGATGAACCCACATCTTCTCCACAAGTCACTAAAGAGAAAGTTCAAGAACTTAAGGAGGGGCAAAACTCTAAGGCCCCTAAGGTAAGTATTCTTGAAACACTCCCTAAGTATGTCGCTAAGGCCTCTTTTCCTAGCTTGTTGGTTAAGAATAAGAAAGATGAGATAGAAAAAGAGATCTTAGAGACCTTTAGGAGAGTGGAAATCAACATTCCTTTGTTAGATGCCATTAAGCAAGTACCTAGATATGTCAAGTTTTTAAAGGAATTGTGTACTAACAAAAGAAGGTTAAAAGGTAATGAGAAAGTCCAAATGGGAGCAAATGTTTTAGTTGTCATTAAAAAGAAACTCCCAACTAAGTGTAAGGATCTCGAAATATTCACTATACCATGCACGATAGGTAACACACGGTTTGAGAGGGACATGCTAGATTTAGGTGCATCCATAAATGTCATGCCATATTCCATTTATGAATCTTTACATCTAGGCCCTTTGGAGCCAGGTGTGGTTATTATTCAATTAGCAGATAGATCTAATGCATACTCAAAGGGTATTATTGAGGATGTGTTGGTGCAGGTGAATGAGCTAGTATTTTCGACAGATTTCTATGTGCTGGACATGGAGGAAGATAAATCCTCCAGCTCTGCTCCAATTTTTCTAGGGAGACCATTCTTGAAGATTGTGCAGACAAAGATTGATGTACAATCAGGGACATTGACCATGGAATTTGATGAAGAATTAATCAGATTCAATATTTTTGAGGCCATGAGATACCCTACTGATGTGCATTCTAGTTGCTTTATTGAATCCTTTGATGTTTTTTATTCTTTAATTTATGTAGCTTTGGAGTCTAATCATTTTGATGCTTGTAACACCCTCCTTTGAATGTCACATTTCTGACTTACCAAACTATAATTAAATTATAAAATATTTAATATTATAGAACTGATTGTACTGATTAATACACATATTACCTAAGCCACATAATATTCAACAATATTCAAAACATAAAACTTATAGACTCAAAGAGAAACAGTAGCAAACCCTATGACAGGTCCTACTTAAAAGCACGGTAATAACACTAACGAGAAAAACTCAATGCGCACGAAAACCAGATACAAACTTTATGCGTTGGTACTCTCACGAGCTACGTCCTCAAAGAAGATTCTACCTCGCTGCCACCACAGACTTCACCGAACATAAATATAAAATAGATCAATAGAATAAAACACAAAAAAGTGAGATCCCTTACATCAAATACCATTATGGCAGCAAAGAAACGATACGAATAATAAAGTCATTCCATGCATACAGATATCACAAGTATATTCATGTATATCAATTCATAAATATCTTCAGCAAACATATCTCATGATAATATAAACATTAACAGTACTGAAACACATATATCAACAATATATATAATGACTATACCACCATGATATGCATGTTGACCATACCACAACCATATATGTACTGACCATGTGTATGCATAATGTACCAATTCCTACTCTATGGAGATAAACTCAATTTCAGAGATGAACGTTCCAGAAGATCTGCTAGCGTCAATGATAGTCTATGCCAGACCACGAAAGGAATAGTATTTGTCATGTATCCGCTGATGCATTGCAACAGTTCATCATGGCCAGAGGTGTATAATGTGATAAAAAGATCACTAGTGAATCACCGCGCCTCGACGCCTCCCCAAGATCCTTTATAAATCACACTACTCAATTCTCATTCACTCCTAGGCAACAAATGCCATAACAACCATCGACTGTATAATATTCAATGCATGATAACTCAAGCCATCATTTGGTGTAACGCCCTTTTTTCTTAATACCGCGAAGAAGGAACGTCACACCATAATATAAAGGTAAACGAAATAAATTGTGGAAAGTAATAGTTACAATGATTAATTAAGTCCCGGTTCATTATTAACACAAGATCAAATAGTTTGTATTCTTGGATAATAAAATAGTCGAGTATTGAAACTTCTGTAAGCATTTTTTTTACAGTAAATAACAAAGAAATGATGATATAATGGTAAAGAGGTAATAATAATTATCAATACAACAAAATTGAGACAAAATTAGAAATTATACATCCACAATATATATATATATATATATATATATATATATATATATATTATATGCATCAGCCTGTTTTAGTTACATCACAAAATATACAAAAAGTAAAGGCTTTACCCACCCAAGATAGTTACAAATTTACACCCATATTAGCAAAACGTCAGGCTTCCCCAAAAAGATAAACGGTTAGCCATCAGTAGCCACCTATAGTTTCAGCCCCTAAGATTGACGCGAAGGGACCATAGCCGGGTCCTTCTCAGGGTCCTCTTCATCCGATGAAATTGCCATCGGAGCGACTGAATTTCGGGCAGAAGCTCGAGCTGTAGAGAGGAAAGAATCCTCTTGAGAGGTGTAGAACATATCAGTCCACATATCCCTCATGGGTAGGTAAAATTCTAAAATAACAAAAGCAGAAAACTCAAAAACAGGAATGTCGTAGCTGCCCCAAGCTAATGACACTGTCAGCTCCCCACGATACATGCATCGGTCCGTCTGCACATGTAGATGCCAGCAATCGGGTCCTCCATGAAAGGTCAACTTCACGTACCCCAAAAAGCGGCGTGGGCGCGACGACATCCTCAGCAGCTCTAGTCGTAATGTGTCTAGAATCCTAAAAACTCAGGTGTTTCCTTCTCTTTCTCATGAGCGTCTTCTCAGAACACAATCCGATAAAGATACAGAAAATACAGAAAACATAGAAAATACAGAAAGAGGTGAGATACCCAGCTTTCAATACCAAAATGGCAGCGAGAAAATGAAATGGTGCTGGATGCCCACACATAATACAGTTCATACGTTAATTATAGTAATGATTAAAATTAACAGTAAGGGCAGAACAACAATAAATAACAGTAATCATCATCCACAACAGGTAGATAGCATTAACATTTCTAACATTCAACAGTCCAAGAAGTCAAATTATTATTGCAATAATAATAGCAGATACTTTCCACAATTATAAATGCTTATGCTCGATGAATTATGAGACTGACAGTTCACAATGCAAATGGTACCGAAATTCCTACTCCATGGAGCTAGACATAAACATTTTCGGAGTGAATGATCAAGGAGTAATGCCAGTATCTTGTTAGCCTTTAAAAAAAGTGTGCTCATCATATAAAAATAGTTGCGCAATATGGTTTATACATGGCACCTCAACAGTTGATCACGATATAGGACAACGTCTCAGTCTAGATCGTCGGTGTGTTTGCATCGGTCTATCCCACGGCCCCAGTGGAGCTATCACTGTCTATTGTGAGACACTTGCACCCTGATGCCCCTAGGGCCAACCATTATGACCCTACGCTTAGTCTATTCACACCCGCATATAGGTGTTATTCAAACTCCTAGGCATACATAGCCTTTACCACAATGTCCTACGGACAACACATATGCATGACGACACAATGTACATCATACATGTTTATCAATGATGCATTCATCATAAGCACACCACAATGGCATATATATTCATTCTCAACATCAATATATCATAATTTTCTTAAGTACACAGTCAACAAGTACTTAGCCCACATAGGGGTCCACAATAACATAGAATCAATTCCCCACATCAATATATTTTTAGGATTCATCAATTATCTCAAGTCCACATTATGGATCCTCATTTTCTAAGTCTTAAGCTTTGGTCAATTATGAAGATTTTAGGGTAAACAATCCTTCAAAACCGTGGCACTCTCAAGAGTCATTGCTCAATTTAATTCTTCCACTTGATTATGGATTATGCAAGTCTCTATATTCTTGATCTCCAAAGATGCATCAAGGCACCATTTAAGTCCAAATTTTTCTCTAAAAACCGTGGCCTCACTAGATCATCAAGGTTCCAATTTCTTTACATTTTATGCATTAGTCTTTTGATATCTAATCACTTAAATTTTAGTGCACACCAAACCAATCCAATCCCTCAAAATTCAAGTGAAAACCGTGGCATCACATTAGGGTAGGAAACTCCAAATTTTTCATTTAACAACCCTAACATGATCAAACATTTTCAACACATCCAATACATTCAAGATCATCAATCAAGCATAAATCCAATTTCAAGAATACATAACATGCAAAATCACCAAAAATGTTCCCTCACCACCAAAAATGATTGAAGTGAGTAATCTCCCTCTTACCTAAAGGAAGAACACAAAATGGTCTCCTTCTTGCTCCTTCAAGGTTTCGATTTTGGGTTTCCAAAACCCTAGGAGTTTCAAGACAAAGAATCAATATCAATGGTTGAAAAGAAGAGATTCATGGTCATCAAAGAGACCATGAAGCACAAAAATGAAGAGAAAGAAGAAGAAAAATAAAAACTTAACCTTAAAGTTTGAAGCTTTGTCTTGGAAGACAATGGAGGAAAGGTTAGATTTTGAAGAAAATCTCTAAATAGAAAAGGTAAAGTAGGTTGAGGTGAGTATAGAAATGGTCTTGATGAAGAGAAAAGTAAAGAAAAATGGTTGTTTATGGGGCTGAAATTTTCGTATGTAAAGGGGAGAAGAAGAGAGAAGGAAGAGAGAAATGTAGAAGAAGAAGTTAGAGAGAGAAAGTGTTGTAGGAAAATGGGTAAAATGTGATTAAGTGAATTAAGTAGAAGAGCAAAATTTTGCCCTCCTTAGTCAATGGTTACTGCGACAATGGAGAGAGAGAAGGGGAGGGATTGGCTTTTCCAACAAGCCAAGGGTAGTTTGGTCATTTGGTGGTCAAAGCTTCTCAAAGAAGCTTTGATTAAAATACTATAAATTTGAATTAAAGTGAGTTTGATTAGACATAAAGTGGATTACATTAAGATAATATGATAGGGTTTTTAATACATGTTATTATCCAATAGACAATTATTACAGTTGACAGAAGTCAGTATTAATTGTCCGACGGATAAAATTTTACACAACAATTTATTATTTTATCTGTTAAAATTTCTCAAAAAATATGAAACCTCGTAAACCGTGTCCAGCCTCGGGTTTAGTAAGATCCCCCGTTGGCATTTCCACAGATCAAAGTTCTCTGGAAAAATATCTCATTTTCCGCTCCGCCGGTTGCACACAAAATGAAAAATAATACTAAAATATTTCTCGTTCTCAGAAAAATCCAAAAATATTTCTAAAAATCACAAATATTAGAAAATGAATATTTATCATAAAATAAATAAAATTTGGGGTGTTACATTTAGACTATTCCCAACGATATTAAAACAACCGCCCATACAATTGTCTAATACCATTAGTATCAATGGTATTATATAACCGCTCATATAATTACATAATACCACTGATCCACTCTAGTCCAGTACGTCATATTTATAAACAACGTGGTTTCTCATAATAACAAGTAACATCTGACTCAGTCGTCTATCTGATGTTTCCGGTTATGAAAACAAACCCCATCTGACTAAATTGTCCATTTGATGTTTCTGGATCCAATACGTCAGCCCAATAGCATTCCGATGCTTTTTCTCAATCGCGTAGCATTTTTATCGTGTTTTCATAATCGGGTAACATTTTAGTTACATTTTCAAAGCGCGTAATCATTTTCCAACATTTTCTCAATCCCGTAAAGATATTTAAATATTTTCTAAATCGCGTAGCTCAAAAATCCACGTTTTTGAAATGCATAAAGTTTTTCTACTATTTTTCATTGTATAAAATATTTCTTAATGTTCTAAATTAAATTATGAAACTTTCGAAGTTTAAAATATGGTTTAACTTTATTTCCAATATTCCTTTACGAAAATTCCTCTAAATAATATTTTCCAACATTTTTTTTCAAAAATCTATTTTATTTTAATTTAATAAAATCATTTCCATCTTCTGTACTAAAAATCATTTTAAATAAAATATTTTAACCTTCTAATTTATTTCTAAATCCTCTTTTCCAACATCATGGCCGAAAATCACTCTTTTCCTTAACAACAAAAAATGTTCGTTTCCATTTTCATTTTATAAATCCGTAATCCAATATTTCCTCATCAAATCTCCTCTAAATGATATCTTCCGACTTTATTCAAAAAACTATGTTTATTTTAAGAAAATCATGCCCTTCAAAAATCATTATTCATTTACCTTCACTAAAACACCTTTAAACAAAAAACTTAAAGCATCTAATCATCTCTTAAATAATATATTCAGACGTTTTTCACAAAACTTGTATTTATTTTGATTTAATCATTTTTCTAAATTCCTTTTTCCATTATCATCATCAAAATCCATTTAAATGTAATACTGAGTTTCAAATTATTTTCTTCTAACTTAGTTCCATTCATATGACTGAAAAATCAATCCTTTTCCATTATAAAACTTCGTTTGCTTCCATTCTAATTTGTAAATAAATAAATCATGTTCTCATTACTTAATCATTTAGGTTCTTCCTTAATAAAATAATTTTGTGTCAGCTTGCCCTTTGAAAGCATATTGGCCGTGAACCTCTAGGTTCTTTAGAACCAAAATCTATTTCCTTTTCCATATAATTCACATCATATAGTATACACAAATCACAATATTCCTACTATCACATGTTCATGTATATCATTAAAGCAATAAACTCATGTTAAGCAATTCATCTCAAGGAAATCAAAATCATACTATCATACATAATAATCAAGCCCGAAAATCATGCATAACCATCAAAGAAATAAAATCAGATATAAAAAAACATAGAACACTTAAACATATACAACCAAGAGAATAAATCCTTTAATGGATTTTTCACTATCAAACACAAATAAATCCATTCCCTCACCACCACATTTGACCGATGAGATTAATCTCCCTCTTACCTTATTGTGATGCTTCCTAAGCTCCTTGCTTGTCCTATTGAATCAATCTTTTTCCAATAAGAGATTCTTGAAAACAAAAACAAATACCAATATATTAACATCTAAGTCATAAATAGGATGACCATGGATTCAAACCATGGTTTAGAACTTTGAATATAAGATTAGAAAAGAATATCAAGAACTTCACCATTTATCCTTCAAACTTAGATCTTAGAAAAAGGTGCTTGAATATGGATGATTTGGAAGATGCTCCCAACATGAAAGTTTCTTAGAATTGCATGGAAATTCAAGATCTATGGTTGGGTAAAATTATTGAAGAGTGGAGGGTGGTTTTCTTGGCCTTGGCTGTGAGCTTTAGTGGAAGAAAAGGTGAAGGCTTTGTGTTTAGCTTTTGGTTGCTTGGATAGAAAGATGAACAAGTGATGAATTAAGTGTAGGATGGTCCTCCAAAACTGGTCTTGGCCGTGGGTGTTCCAGAGAGAAAAAGTGAGAGATTTTGATGTTTGAGCTTATGGTTCTTTGAGAGAATGATGGACAAGATGAAATAAAACAAAAACTTGACCTCCTTAAACAAGCATGGTCGTGAGGTTAGATGAGAGAATGGGTGAGAATTTTATGCAAGAGCAATAGGGATGAATAGAACTAATGCCCTTCTATTTATATGTTTCATGAAAAAGATGAAAGCTTAGGATATTTTGATCAAGATATTTTCATCAAAGCAAAATATCTAACTAAAATATCTAACCAAGATATTTAATCAAAATATCTACCAAGATATTTAATCAAAATATCTTACAAAGATATTTATCCAAGATATTTCAAGCCAGATATTTATCAAGGAGATATTTATCAAGAAGGTATTTTCAAGAAGATATTTATAAAAGATATTTTCAAGAAAGAGCATACAACTTCTCTTCTACTTCCTCCTTGCTTAGCCACCAAGAAAGCCTCTTATTGGTCCATTTTTGTGCAAGCTGCTATTGTTGACTTTTCTTGAAAACTTTATAGGTAAGCAAGATCTCCCATTGGTTCATCATAAAGGTTGTCATGGTTAGCTTCCAAGATATTTTTTGGTATACTTTAACCAATGGATAATAATTACTGCTTATAAAGTCAGTGTCTATTGTCCAATAGATAATAAAATATACCTAAATTTTTCTCTTATTCCAGTTGAGTAATAACTATTGTTGATCATTTTTCTATTGATTACCCTTGATGAGTCATAAAGCAAGTCATCAAAGAGAAGTTTCTAGAGCAGATGAGTCAGCATGGTGAGTCGTAGTGCTGAGTCACTAGTTGAGTCACTAAGGGAACCTTCTAGAATGTGTGACTTACTGTGGCGAGTCACAAAGTGAGTCAAAATTCTACATCCTTCTTGAATGTGGCGAGTCATCGTTCTACAAGTTTCCAGAATACGATGAGTCATAGGGTGAGGTGTCCACGCAAGGTTTCCAACTCCTATTGGTCCATCACGATGAGTCACAGTCACCAAATTTGACCAGCTCCTTATTGGTGCATACAAGGTGAGTCATATACACTAGAATCTTCTAGAATAGTCTAGGACATATGTGTCACTGGGCTAGTCACCTAGGTGAGTCACCAAACGATGAGTCATCATATAGAACATTGTAGAGTGGGTGACTAGACTTGCGTCTAGAATCATCCACTAGATATTTTTCCAGAAGCTGTTATCTAATGGATAATAAAATATATCACAATTTTATTTTGTCAGATAAAATCGTAGAAAAACAAAACTTCAAAAACTATTTCCGGTTTCGGGTTTAGTAAGCTCCTCCATCCCCGAATCAACAGTACAAAATTTTTTGGCTCCGAAAATTTTTTATTTTTCCAAAGCCAATTTCCCCAGTCTCGACTCAGTGCCCACACACAAATTCAAAATATAATAAAATATTCAAAATATCTAAAATATATTAAAATATTCAAAATATCTTAAATATCACAAAAAATCACAAAAATCATAAATATTATAAAAATCATATATATTCAGAAAAAATGAATTTCAGGGGTGTTACAATACTCCCTATCTAAAAAAAATTTCATCCTCGAAATTTGCATACCTTCGTATAGATGCGGATACTATTCTTTCATTCTGCCTTCAAGTTTCCACATTGCATTTCCAGTCACTTTACTCCAGAGCACTAGTAGCAATGAAATTTCTTTTCCTTTGAATCGCTTCACTTTTCTATCTTCGATCTTAACAGGAAGTGTCTCAGAAATCAAATTCTCTTTTAACAGTACTGTATCTAATACTATGCATGAATTGGACCAGGAATATTCTTTCTTGCAATTGCAATATATGAAAAACATTATGAAGGTCAAGAAGAAAAGGATAGCAAAACTACCTGTTGTGTTACCAGACATATCCACGAAGAATTTGATATGGCCCGATTTTTAGGAATGAATTTTCTGGAACACTAACACTTTATTGAAACAATCTCATAGAATATGGTTGGAAGATAACTAATCCATTTTTAAGATCATGTCTATTTATGAAGGAGGTAGACAAATTAAATTAACACAAAAGATTTGGTCTTTCATAGAAATAGGATAATTTAAGCAACTGGATAGTAACAATAGGTTTAGTAATCGAAACAGAAGTAAACATGTCAAAAGGTAACGAAGATACAGATAACTCTAATCAATCCACACAGTCATAAGCCATAAAGAAATGGATTGCCCCCAGAATTATATAGTATAGTTTAAAGAAACACCTCTTGTGGCACAGTCTCCCTTGCTTAAGTCTTAAGTTTTTAGATGTTCCTACTCCGTTTAGGGTATCGACTCTCCATTCAACTTGAGATTTTGAAGCATGTTTATTACCAACAGAAGGTTTCGTCTTTTGCGAAGTACAATCTGTGGAAACATGTCCGGGTTTCCTGCACTTGAAACAAATTATTCCCTTAATCGTACAATTCTTTGTTACGTGACCTCCCCTGTACTTATAACACATTGGCAAAGATGCCACAGACTGGCCGATTCCCTTTCCATGAGAACTTCCTCCAACTGATTGTTGTTGTTGTTGCTGATGCTTCCCCGGTATTTGTGAGTAAGGCTTCTACTGAGATTGATTGACCTTTCCATTATTCTTCCCTTAGAACTTAGATGATCCAGAGTTTCGAGATCTTATATCCCTAGACTGAATTATCACACGTTGCAACTGTAGAGTTTGCTCTAACAGATTTTGAACTTCAATTATCAATTCTTACTGTTGAGCATTCCTCTGCTCTTATTGTACTGTTCATTCAGCTGTTCTTTGCATTGCTTCTGTAGTTGCTGCCAAATTATCAGTGTCACTTCTTGCTTCCTCACGTGCACGTTTTCCACTAGCCATCATCTTTCTTCAAAGATAGATAAATCAAAATACAATGGAAACCAAAGTAACCATTCCAAACAATATTGTCTCCTTTCGGAGTCCAAGCACAGAGAGTCACACAACACAAACAAGACAGATCTAACAAAAAAGCCCCAAAAGATTCTAACCATGCTCGAATACCAACTAACGTAACACGCTCCTTTGGATGTCACATTTTCGACTTACCAAACTATAATTAAATTGTAAAATATTTAATATTATAGAATACAAGTTTCAAAAATGGTCTTGGTCGTGGGTGTTCAAGAGAGAAAAAGTGTGAGATTTTGATGTTTTAGCTTATAGTTCTTTGAGAGAATAATGGACAAGATGAAATAAAACACAAACTTGGCCTCCTTAAATAAGCATGGTTGTGAGGTTAGATGAGAGAATGAGAGAGAATTTTATGTAAAAGCATTAGGGACGAATAGAACTAAAGCCCTTTTATTTATAAGTTTCATGAAAAAGATGAAAGCTTAGGATATTTTGATCAAGATATTTTCATTAAAGCAAAATATCTAACCAAATTATCTAACTAAGATATTTAATCAAAATATCTACCAAGATATTTAATCAAAATATCTTACAAAGATATTTATCCAAGATATTTCAAGCAAGATATTTATCAAAGAGATTTTTATCAAGAAGATATTTTCAAGAAGATATTTACAAAAGATATTTTCAAGAAGGAGTATACAACTTCTCTTCTACTTCCTCCTTGCTTAGCCACCAAGAATGCCTCTCATTGGTCCATTTTTGTGCAAGTTGTTATTGTTGACTTTTCTTCAAAACTTACTAGGTAAGCAAGCTCTCCCATTGGTTCATAATAAAGGTTGTCATGATTAGCTTCCAAGATATTTTTCGATATACTTTAACCAATGGATAATAATTACTACTTATAAAGTCGATGTCTATTGTCCAATGAATAATAAAATATACCTAGATTTTTCTCTTGTTCCAGTTAGATAGCAACTATTATTGATCATTTTTCTAATGATTACCATTGATGAGTCACAAAGCGAGTCATCAAAGAGAAGTTTCTAGAGCAGATGAGTCAGTATAGTGAGTCGTAGTACTGAGTCACTAGTTGAGTCACTAAGGGAACCTTCTGGAATGTGTGGCTCATTGTAGCGAGTCATAGGGTGAGTCAGCATTCTATATCTTTCTAGAATGTGGTGAGTCATCGTTCTACAAGTTTTCAGAATATGATGAGTCATAGGGTGAGGTGTCCACGCAAGTTGTCCAACTCCTATTGGTCCATCACGATGAGTTACAGTCGCCAAATTTGACCAACTCCTCATTGGTGTATACAAGGTGAGTCACATACACTAAAATCTTCTAGAGTAGCCTAGGAGATATGGGTCACTAGGCTAGTCACCTAGGTGAGTCACCAAATGATGAGTCATCATCTAGAACATTTTAGAGTGGGTGACTAGACTTGCGTCTAGAATGATCCACTAGATATTTTTTTAGAAGTTATTATCCAATGGATAATAAAACATACCCTGATTTTATTTTATAAGATAAAATCGTAGAAAAACAAAATTTCAAAAATTGTTTCCGGTTTCGGGTTTAGTAAGCTTTCCCGTCCCCGAATCAACAGTATAAAATTTTTCGGCTCCAAAATTTTTTTATTTTTTCTCAAGTTCACGCCCGGCCTACACATAGCACAAAATATCAAAAATATATTAAATATTCTAAAATATCAAAAATATAATAAAATATTCAAAATATCTCAAATATATTAAAATATTAAAAATATCTCGAAATATCTAAAATATAATAAAATATTCAAAATATAATAAAATATTCAAAATATATTAAAATATTTAAAATATATTAAAATATTCAAAATATCTAAAATATCACAAAAATTAAAAAGAATAAATATTATAAAAATCATATATATATATATATATATTCAGAAAAAATGAAATTCGGGGTGTTACAATGCTCTTGATGTTGTATTGACTCATATCTTAGATGAACAGGAAGAAAAGAATGATGGCTTAGGAGAGCCATGGAATAAGGACATTCATGATAGAGTAACAGCCTTGCATGAGCTCTCTTCCACTTCAAAAGGACGTGAGGTTTCTTATGCTGAGTTACTTGTTATTATTGACGCACCTAAAGCTTCTGTTATAAAGGTACCAGATTTGGAATTGAATGAATTGCCAAATCATCTTAAATATATATTCTTGGGAGAGAAGGACACACTTCTAGTGATCATTGCTAAGTCACTCATCCAAGAACAAGAGGAGAAATTGGTGGTTGTTTTGAAGGAGCAAAAGACGGCCATTGGTTGGACCATAGCCAACATCAACGGTATTAGCCCCTCCATTTGCATGCACAGAATGTTAATGGAGGAGGGGGCTAAACCAGTGAGAGATCCCCAGAGTAGGTTGAATCATCCTATGATGGAAGTTGTAAAGAATGAGATACTGAAGCTCCTAAGTGTGGGGGTGATCTACCCCATTTTTGATAGCAAGTGGGTAAGCCTGGTCCAGGTAGTACCAAAGAAATCAGGAATCACTGTAGTAAGAAATGCTGAGAATAAGCTTATTCCCACTAGGCTATAAACAGGGTGGCATGTTTGCATAGATTATATAAAATTAAATGCAGCCACTAAAAAAGATCAATTTCCTTTGCTTTTTATTGATCAAATGTTAGAGAGATTAACTGGTCATACTCACTATTGTTTTCTAGATGGATTTTCAGGTTACAACCAGATTATCATTGCTCCAGAGGATCAAGACAAGACAACCTTCACTTGTCCCTTTAGCACATTTGCTTATAGGCGAACGCCTTTTGGATTTTGCAATGCACCAGGGACATTTCAGAGATACATGATAAGTATATTTTCTGATTATATATGGAATATTTTAGAGGTCTTCATGGATGATTTTAGTGTGTTTGGGACGGGCTTTGAAAATTGTCTTGAACATCTAAAATTGGTTTAAAAAAGATGCATTGACCTTGTATTGAATTGGAAGAAATGTCATTTCATGGTAGAAAAAGGTATAGTGTTAGGTCTTGTGATCTCTGCTAGGAGAATTGAGGTTGATAAAGCTAAGGTAGAACTTGTGCATTCCTTACCTTCGCCCACTAATGTGCAGGAGATTCGTTCTTTTCTTGGTCATGCAGGGTTCTATCAGAGATTCATCAAGGATTTCTCCAAGATATCTTTGCCCTTTTGTGTAACACCCTCCTTAGGGTATCACATGTCTGACTCCTGACTCATAATCTGAAAAGAAGTTCGCACAAGGTTTGAGTTATAAAATGTGAGTTTTAAAATTTCTTTTCACAACAATATATACTTATTGATATTTATATAAGTAAATACTGAAAAATATATTGAAATTGATTAATATACAATATTGACATCACTTAATATTTAACAATTTAAAGAGAAATATAAAACTAGCAGACTTTTTTTTTTAACAGTAGCAAACCCCATCACAGGTCCTACTTAATAGCACGGTAAAACACTAACGATAAAAATAACTCTACATACGTATTCTGTTATGTATCCATCTTGATGCATCATACATCTGTTCTACATCTGTTCTTTGTCCTTAGACATCTCTTCTTCGTCAACACTGTAAGCTATCCAATCTGGAAAGGTCATTCTCTGATGTTGTTTCCAAACGCAGAGGTATTTGTCATCCGTTATGTCTAAGACAACTCGTTCCTTCTACTATATAGTTTTTACAATACAAACACAGCAAAACAATATAACAAAGAGGTGAGATCACCTACGCCAATACCAACATGGTAGCACAGAGATACCACAACAACATATCACACCGATACATCATACCATAATTAAGATCATACCATCAACATTAATTAACTATCATCATCAAATCATTTATCAGTTCAAATATCATTCAAGTATTTCTCAACAGAACCATTGTCATAGCTAATATTCCTCAATTAATATATCACATAGATATAAATGCTCAGTTTCATGCATGCGCACATAGACTCAGTTTTTCAAAAACAACTCCATGGAGGTTTTCACAATTTCAAGAAGAACGCTATGGTTAATTGCCTGGTTAATTGCCTAGCCAAAGCCCACAGACAATCTCCCAGTCGTTGAAAAGAATCGTGTTCTTGTCGGGTATCGTCAATGTGTTGCAACGGACTATATTGCCAAGTGGCATATGGTCCAGCCTTAGTCCACAGACAGATATCCACTGGTCGACCGTCACGCCTTGACAGCCCCAAGATCCATCATAGACCTCACTATCAATTCTCATTCTGTCTTCAACCACAAGGGCCAAAATAGCTTATTAGCTATACTTTATACAATGCACGAATGTATCAGTGCAAGTCCAACCACAAGGGCCAAATCTTTTCAACTTCATTTGTTCAATTTAATCATATGCCTCACTGCATATTTTTTCAATGCATGTATAATGCACCAATACCAATCACAGGCATATCTTTCCAATGCATATAAAATGCACCAAATACCAATCACAGGCAAAACTCTTCATTTTCTCATACAGTGTATGGACACTGGTTCAATAATATTCATACTGTACTTTCAACAGCGAAAATCATGTTATCACATTTTCATAGTTATAAAACACTTTCGTCGTGTTTTCACAAATTTGCGCAACATTCCCGTTACATTTTCACAATTCCACAACACTTCTGTTGCATTTTCAAAATACCGTAACACTTTTGTTATGTTTTTAAAATTCCAAAATGTTTTTATTATGTTTTCACAATACCGTAACACTACTATTACGTTTACAAAATTTCATAACATTTCTGTTACGTTTTCAAAATGCTGTAACTCTTCTGTTGCATTTTTAAACCACGTACTAATTTTTTAACATTTTTCTCAATCACGTAAAAATATACGTTTCTCAAATCGTATAGTATTTTTTCACTATTTCAAATTTGCATAACTTAAAAATTATTCTTTTAAGTTGCGTAAATCATTTTCCATCATTCTCAAAATATTTAAAATATTTTTCAAATCACATAACGATTTTTCGTCATTTTCACAATCACGTAAAAATATTCTATCACTTTTAAATCACATATTGATTTTTCAATAGTAGTTCAAATTACGTAAAATATTTAAACGTAATTCAAATCGCGTAGAAATATTTTACTGTATTTCAAATCGTTTTTAAGATACGTAAAATATTTTTCAACATTTTACAATCACGTAAAATATTCCTCAATATTCCAAACATTATTTTGGACTTAAATAAATCAATATCATTTTCAACATATTTTTCAAATTGCGTAGCTTAAAAATCACGTTTTTAAGATCGTGATAACATTTTTCATCACCATTTCAATACGTAAAATATTTCTTAACCTTCAAAAATTCATTTTCAACCTTTCTCAAAATAATATGACTTTGTATTTCATTTTTCACATTTTCTTACTCAAGAAAATCTTTTTCCACATTTCTTTACTCAAGAAATCCTTTTCCAAAATATAATCCACAAAAAATCACTTTTCCATTGATATAAATTAACGTTTCAAAACTTAACATTTTCTAACGTATTTCAAAACTCAAAAATCAGTTATACGTTAGTAAATTTTCAAAACACTATTATATTCTTCATTTTTCCCAAATCATTTCCAAACACAACCTTCTTCAAAATAAATTGAAGTTCGAAAACATTTTCGTTTACAAAAACTTGATTTTCTCAAGTGATAAACGCTCTAACTCCCTTTCCAAATTCTTGTGCAAAAATCATTTTTTTATAAAATCAAGGTATCCGCAAGTTTTCAAAAATCGTGAACGTGTTCATTGAAAACTGTCAAATCTTTCGAGAGACAAAACACTTCGTTTTATAAAATATCACTTTGTTCCATAAAAATTTAGGCATTACAAGCCTTCAAAAACGTGGACATGACTATTGAAACCATCAAATATTTTTCCTTCTAAATTGATATGGTTTTACACAAACAAAACCATTAAAAATCCTTTACAAAAACCGTGAACGCTTGGTCTTTGAAATCAAGTCATTTGTTCATTTTCATTTTTCACTTTCTTTGCAAATCCATTTTCACTTTGTTTACAAATCCTTTTTTACTTTCTTTGCAAATCCTTAAAATCAACATTGCTATTTTCATTTAAAACTCATGTTTAGTAAAACACTTAGAAACTTTTTACATAAAATAAATCAATAAAAATCCTTCTAAAACTGTGTTCATATACTCTTTGAATAATAAATCCTTTGTTTATTTTCCTTGTTTTTCTAAACATCTCATTTCATCATCCATGAAAATATTAATTTCTGAACATCTATCTTGAGGTGTCTTGGCCAAAATTCACCATGTTCTAGGGACAAAAAATTAATTCTCTTGTTCTTGAAAAATTTCAACATAAACTCTAATCATGAGTGTCAAAACCGTGACCACTCTTCCTTTGGCCATTGGAGCCAAAAATTAATTTTCTTTCCATCATCACATCATGGCATACACATACATATTTCATCATATATACCATAAGCTACCATAAGCATGCCATAATCAAAAGCAATAAATCATGCAAATCATTTAAAGCATGAACAAATAAATCAAACACATAAATACCCACAAATAATTACATGACCATGGATATGAATCCTCACATGGATTCACCATCCATCAAATATAAGACCATCTCTCACCACCATACTTGGTTGGTGAGATGGATCTCCCTCTTACCTCTTGAAGATCCTCAAAAGCTCTTTGTTTTGCTTCTTTTTCCAAGTCCTTCACCACCAAGAGCTTTTCAAATACAAAACAAAATACATAAAAATTAGTATACTAAGCTTGATTAAGAGGAACCATGGATCAAACATGGTTTAGATCATGAAAAAGAAGAGAAGAAATGAAGTTTTCTTACACTTCACCACAAAAACCCTATAACTTTGCTTTTGAAGAAAGTCCTTGAATATGATGGATTTAGAGAAAGTCTCCAACATGAAAGTTGCTTAGAATAAGGTAAGGATTCAAGAAATAAGGTTGTATGAAATTAAAGAGTGATGGAGGGTACTCTTGGGTGTCATGGCCGAACCAAGCTTGGAGAGGAAGTGGAGAGAAATTTGATATGGTTCTTTGGTTCTTGAAATAGAAAAGATGTTAAAGTCACAAATTTGGCTTCCCATAGCCTTTATGGCCGTGAACTTGTTTTGAGAAAAAAAGTGAGAGAGACTTTGTTTGGTTAATTGATAGAAAGGTGATAGCAATAAAGGTGATGGAAATAAAGTAAAGATAGAATGTTTCACTTTTTCCAAACAAGCATGGCCGTAGGAATTAGAAAGAATAGCCACAAAAAATTGACTAACTTTGAATAGCTTCTTCAATTATTATTAGAAGAATGACCAAGTATTATTTTGAATGTAGAATTTGTCTTCTAATTTGATGCTTGGCCGTAGGAAGTAAATGAAGGAGCCACCATTATTGACTTAGTCTTACCTTGTTCAATTAAAGACATTCTAATATATATCACAAAGATGTAATAATTTAGAGCAATTTTGCTTTCCATTGCCGTGGGAATGTATGGAAATGCATAGAAAGAAAAGTGAGATATATTTATATATTAAATGGTTGCTAGAAAGTGACAAATCCATTTAATATAGATTTCCTTGTCCTCCATTATTTCTTGACCGTGGAGTGCTTCCAAGAAGTAGGCCATTTATTGTTGACTAACATGAATTAGTTGAATCCATTTTGAGAATGCACAGCCGTAGAGTGAAGAGAGAAAAAATGAATTATTTGAGCAAATAATTGGTACTAAATCATTTGAGAGAAAAGGTGATGAAGTGAGATAGCAAATGTATGAAATGATTTTGGCCCCCCTTTTTCTTTGCATTGCCGTGAAAGTGAGTGAGAAATGAGTGAATAATTAGAGTGTTAGTCAAAGTCACCAAATTATTGGAAAGTTTCTAAGTGATAGTAACAAACTTGGACCATTGGATCTTCTTCCTCCTTTAATCTTAGCCTTTAGATGAAGCAACTAAATGGATGGTCAAGATCTCTCCTTCCATGTTGCCATCCAAGGGTCACAATTGAAGTCCAAGCAATTATATAAGACCAAATTTCAATCATAGATTAAATCAATGGTTAAGATTCAATCTTGAAAGTCCAAGCAATTATTTGAAGCATTCTAAGCCATTGATTAATTCAATGGCTAAGATTAAGGTAGACTTTAGGTATAGCTTTAGGTAGAAGACTTAATTTAAGCCATTGGATCTTTCTTCTTTAAATCCTAGCCCTTAGATGTGTCTCCAAAATGAAGGGTCAAGATTACTCCTTCAAACTTTACATCCAAGGGTCATAAATGGTCTTTGTCACTTTTTAAGACTAAATCTCCACCATAGATTAAATTAACATCCAATGGTCATAAATGATTCTTGTTACTTTACAAGACCAAATCTCCACCCTTGATCAAATTTATATCTAATGGTTACAAATGGTCATAGCTACTTTATATGACCAATTCTACACCATTGATTAAATCGACGGTTGATATCAAAGCCTTCCTTATTAAGCTTATCTAGATTAAATCTCCACCATTGATTAAATCAATGGTGGATATCCAAACCACCAATGTTGACTTAAGCAGCATAATATTTATTTTTATATCTGCTATAACCTTACGAATAATATTTTTACTGTATTTTTATCACCTGATAATTAAATACAGTACAAAACACAGTACAAGAAATTTTCTAAAACTGTTTCCGGATTCAGGTTTAGTAAGGTCCCCTGTCTCCGTCTAAACAGTATGAATTTTTCTATACGTAAAAATTTTTTCACTTTGCGGGACCCACCTGGGCCCACGTATGGCCACCTGGGCCCACATACACCCCCTGGGCCCACAAACAGTAAAAAAATTCATAATCATCCACAAAATCACAAAAATTAGAAAATTCATAAATATCAAATCAGATTACATAAAATAATTAAAACCTAACGGTAAAAATTAAATTACGTAAAGTTTTCCCCGACCCGAAAATTTTTATTTTCTTGACAAGGAGTAAATCACTCAAAACGATCAAATATGCTGACGGAATAATCAAAATAATTTTACAATATCCATAAATTACTAAATAGCAAAATTCTGTTAACTGTCAAAATTACTGTTTACGAGATACGAAATTTTAGGATGTTACATTTTGCATATTACTTCAAAAAGATGTCCCATTCCATTTTGATGAGACATGTATGGAGGTTTTCACCAAACTGAAGAAGTCGATGACTATAGCACCTATCATTAGGTCACCTAATTGGAAGCTATCATTTGAGATAATGTGTGATACCAGTGACTTTGCGGTAGGGGTTGTCCTAGGACAACGAGTGGATAGGGTGCCTTATACTATTTACTACGCATCAAGGACCCTAAATGACGCTCAATTGAATTACTCTATGATGATCACATATTTTATACATTAATAAACCCTCGTTTTTAGTCATTTACACTCTCCATGTACTTAATTGATTAAGCCTAGTTATGTTTTGTAAGTTTGGACTCAAATTGGACTTAATTAATTTTTTCAGCACTATTTTGGTCTTACGTTGTTTCTGTATTTTGGCCATATCTTGAGTTCTAAATGTCTGATAATTATGAATTTTACCTTGTAGGAAAGATAAGAGAGAGCTCTACAACTTTGATGAAGAGCTCAAAGTCTCAATCAGACATCTAGTGGAGCTAATTGGGCTTGGAAGACAGAACACGAGTTTTGTGTCTGAAACTTGAATAGTGTACAGTAATCAGAGCATAACTCGGGCTGTAAGAATTATTTTGGGCTGAAATTTGAATATTAGAAAGTTAAGATCCAGATCTAAAACTTTCATGTTGAACACAAAACTTGATTCGGGCTCCTTGATAGTGATATTGGGTCTGAAAGTCAAAACAGAGGTGCTGAAACTGGGCCTGAATAGTCTATAGTAATTGGGTCATATCTTGGGCTGTAGGACGAATTTTTGGGTGATTCTAGAGCCATTGGAAAGCTTAGACAATTTCCTAGAGCTTTCATGAAGACCACTTGGATCGAAAATGACGGAATCAATGACTTAAGCAATGAATGATTTCAGAGACAAGAAATCTCAATGATTTTTCACTCTTATCCTCACCATTTGGCATTTTCCACTCATTCATCCATTCATCCACCTACCCCTAATCAGCCCCCTTGTCATTTTGTATCCCTAATCCTCTATAAAAGGCACTTAGTGTTGGGCACTTGGTGTTAGGCTTAGTTGTTAGAAGTTTTTGTGGTTATGCTTGTTTGTTGTTTTACTTTGTTATAATTTTCTCTTGTTCTAAAGTGAAACTATGTTCATCTTTCTCTTCTTCTCTCTTTCTTTCTTCTTATCCATGAGTAACTAAATCTTCATCTTGCTTGGGTGAAAGAGTGAAGCTCTTGGTAATGAAATAAGGTTAGATTATTTTATTTCTTGTGCTTAAATGATATATTATTAAATGAACATTATAGGTGTTGTATTTTGTTTCCAATCAATTTAGAAACTTTCTTTGTTAATGGAGATCTTGATTTATTGTAGACAATAGGATTGGCACAGTAAATGCTTGAACTCATTTACAAATGTTGGTAGATAATTAAAGGAATCATAACATGATTACATATATAATTGAACTTTGAATGTTATATTTTCCGATTGGAACCTCTGTTGTGTATGGATTTCAATTGAGTTAAAAAGAGAAATAATCTTATCTTTAATTTATTACCAAGAGTGGATCTCCTAACCCAAGCAAGCCCTTAAATTCACTTGTGAACTTATTTTATTACTTTTGGTGTTGTGACAAATCTTCTTCTTACCTCAATTAATTTTTCTTCATCAATTCCCTGTGGATCGACCTCGAACTCTCGAGAAATTTACTACTTGAGACTACCTGCACTTGGGTTTGCATCTTTAAATCCCGCAGTCACTCTACAACTGAAAAAAAACTTCTAGCTATGGCTTTTGCTTTAGAAAAATTTAGACCGTATTTAATTGGTTCTAAAGTAATTGTTTTTTATGATCATGCAGCCTTGGAGTACCTACTTGCGAAGAAAGATGCGAAACCTAGATTGCTCCGATGGATTTTGCTGCTCTAGGAATTTGACTTGGAAATTAAAGACAAGAAAGGGAGCGAGAACCTGGTGGCAGATCATTTGAGTAGGTTGGTGACTGAGGAGGAGGAAGTACCTATCTAGGAGGGTTTTTCGGATGAGAAATTAATGGCCATCGAGACCACAATTCCTTAGTATGGTTATATTGCCAACTACTTGGCCACCAAGGACTTTCAGGAGGGCTTGAACAAAGCACAACGGGATAAGCTAAAGAGTGATTGCAAGTACTATATCTGGGATGATCCTTACCTATGGAAGCACTATGCAGATCAAGTGATTAAGAGATGCATTCCAAATTCAAAAACTCACTCCATACTTTCCTTTTGTCACACCTATGCATGTAGAGGACACTTTAGTATGAAGAGGACAACCAATAAGGTACTTGACAATGGTTTTTACTGGCCTACAATTTTTAAGGATGCTCACAACTTTTGTAAGTCATGGGACCGCTGTCAAAGAACAGGTAATATTGGTCCGAGAAATCAAATGCGTCAAACTCCAATAATCTTTGTAGAAATCTTCAATGTTTGGGGCATTGACTTTATGGGACCATTCCCTCCCTCCTTTGGTTTCTCATATATTCTTTTAGTTGTTGATTATATGTCTAAACTAGGTTTTAGGATGAGGATACTTTGCGAGCTATTGGGTTGTATGATAAGGTCTTTTCCTTATTGGGTAGCATTGGCTGGGTAGAATTTTCCAAACTAAATAGGACTACATATGCTGATCTGACTAGGGAATTCATTTCCACTTTTGAGTGCAAATTGTACCCTTTGAGTAACCCAAGCCGAGTGGCCTGGTGATATTAAATTTAAGTTTTAGGCACTCTCCACACCCTATACATTCACCAATTTAATGCCATTTTTAGTTCCTCTAGGAGCCACAATTGTTTTCCCTGGAATTTTCTTCCAACCGATGTTTGGTCTACCTTGACTGTGGCCGATTTGGGTCGTTATGATCCCAAAATTTCTAAGGCCTCCAGACTTCGATCTCCTGCCCATAGATATCTCCAGAAGTGGTTTGCTAACACTATTTGTGCTAGGGGCAAGAGTCAAGGGACCCTTAGTCGAAATGAGTTATTTTTCCTTTCCTGCATGGTCAATGGGGAACTGGTCAATGGGGGGTATTGGCTGTGTCACCAGTTTCAGCATGTCGGGGCGACTAGAGTTGGCTATATTTTGCTTGGGGGCTATGTTTCTATTATTGATGCCCATTTTGATTATTTGGATTTGCTAGATGAGGCTCTTGTTCGTGGTCTTAATGCTATTGATTGACCCATTCTTGTGGCTATGGAAATATATGTCCGTCAGAATGGTGCATTACACTTAGTTGGAGCAGATGGAGCGATCTTACCCAGGCAAGCTCTGATGCCTGAGCCCCAAGAGGATGATGTCGTGCAACCACCCTTGGGTATGCTCCTGACTTTGCAGCAGACGTAGGCCCCTTTACTCGCGCTCGAGCTGCTTCTTATGATGACGTCCTGGCATGTCTTGATTACATGGAATTAGAGCATGCCGCTCAATTCTAGAGATTGGATGATTGGTTCCTGAGCTTAGACGACCGCTTACAAAGATTTGATGATAGATTCCTGGCACTGGAGGACTCTACTGCTCAACAGATGGATCACATTGATGGCAAACTAGATATATTGCTTCAGAGATTGTCTTATCCCCTTCCTCCATCTTGATGTATTCCCCTTGTTATTTTGGGTTTTTCATTTGATATTGGTTGGATATTTTGACTTTGGATTGGATCTATTTTTGGAATATGATTGTTGATTCATGATTCTGGATTTGATTTATTCATGTTTTTGCCTATGCCCTGTTAGTTTAATTGTGTTTATTTTCTCTGCTTTGGGTGTGATTTGCCATTGAGGACAATGTCTGATTTAAGCGTGAGGGGGTATTGATTTGCATTGAATATATGGTTCACGCCTCCAATGGGTTTTAAGGTGAGTAGAATGATGAGCAAAATATATGTTTTTGAATAAAAGAACAAATTGATAAATTTTTAAGTTTGAAGTAGTAAATTTTCTAGTGTTCAAATCTCTCAAGTGAGATTTTTGAAAGATTTTTTAAAATTTAAGGGGTTATTTCAAATGTGATGGACTGAGACCTTGGTGAGATTTTGGGCCTTAATGTGAATGGTTAAATGTTATACCATTTTTGTTCTTTAATTGTGTGATTTCGCTCATTTTTGTTCTTTAAATGTGTGATTTTGCTCATGATTATGTGTTCTTCAGAACTTGTTTTAACTCTCTTTTAAGCTGCAAATGATCATTGCATACATTTGAAATGAAAAAGGCAGTTTCTTTCAAATAGCTACTGGACAAATAGTCATCCCTGCATTCTCATCCATTGATTACGCCCTTTAAGCCTAATTGACCTCGTTTCCATTTCTTCTATCACAGCTCGATATAAGCCTAAAAGTGAAAAATTATTATGCTAACCTACCTTAGGGAGTAGAAGAGCTTGGTAATTGTGTTGGGAATTGGGTTTTGAATAAGTGTGGGGGTATTTAATCATGTGATTGTTTTGGTAAATGAAAAAGATATTCATATGAAACCAGAGAAAAGAGTGAGCTAAATGAAATGAAAGTGGTGCGATTGATGTATGGAAAAATTTTGAGATGCATGTATGTGAAAAAAAATCTGATTGTTGTATGGAGAAAGACAAGAAAAGGGAAAAGATACAACGAGTGAATTGAGATTGGGTAAATTTTTATTATAACGATTGAATATATTCCCCTTGGCTCTTCTATTTCCTATGGTCTGACCTTGCTTATCCTTGATGTATCCTACTTTAACCCTGACCCAATTACAACCCAATTCAAGACCTTTTGATATTTGTATGCATATGGTCTAGGTGGTGGAGAAGTTTGAGGCTCACCAAGCATATGGTAGGGCATGTTTTCATGAGTGAGTTGAGAGTAAATACAAGCCCTAAAACACTTGAGTGAGAAAGCATATATCTATGAGGGTCTATCATTTTGATTTAACCCTGAAAATTTGGTTGATTTTGCTTGCTGGTTTGGATTGTTAAGGGAAGAAATTCCTAATTACTTAGATTCTTTTATGTGACTAAGGTGTGAAGGTCTTTGCTCATTATCTACACTTCCATTGCTCGTTGGAAACATGTGCTTAATCATACAATTTTGCCCAGGAGTGCAAAAGGCTAAGTGTGGGGTGTTTGATCTGTCGATTATTTCTACACTCTAAGTGCTTTAAGTTTGATTTAATTGGACTCCGCTTGTGCTTAATTGTTAACAGTTGGCTAGTTTCTAGATTTCAAGCTTAATCGGATCTTTATTGTAAAACTATGCTTAAAGGTGATTATAAGCGATCATTAATTAAGTTGTGCTTTGCAGGAAATCGCTGAATGATGGAGCCCTCAAGGAGAAAAGACCAAGAATGAAGAAACTAGAAGACACGGCTCGTGTCCTTAGACACGAGGTAGGTCATGTTTTTCTCTGGCATGTCACATATTCTCAATTCTGGGAACAACAAATAACACAACCTATGTCATGAGACACGGGGTAGGCCATGTACTGCTCTAGTACCTCAACTTGGGCTCAGTGCTGAGCCAATTCGAAAAGATGGTCCATGTCATCAGACATGGGGTAGGCCGTGTTCTTTTCTGAGTTCCAAATTGCGTGTATTTGTGATGGAAGAATCAGACACGGGGTGGGCTGTGTCATCAGACACGGCCCGTGTCTGTGAATCAGGAAATCAGATTTCAATCTGATTGAGGAATTGGGTATCCAAAGCTATAAATAAGATTTCCTAGGGGCCCTAAAATGGATCTCTGGACTGGAAGTCGTCAAGGAATTGAAGGAATTACGAAGAACAAGAAAGAGGGAGATTCGATCGAAGATTAGAAACTCGGGTTCAAGCAATTGAAGATCAATCAACTGCGCTCTTTGGAAACTAGTTTGATCTTTAGTTTTCTTCTCTTCTTTTATTTTGGATGATGTTTTTCTTCTGTTATTCTTTTGATTTTGAATTTGCCATGTGTGGCTAAGTTTCTTATTTAGTTAAGGGAAGATGAAACCCTAGTTTTGATCATGTGAATTCTATATATCTCTTTATTTCAATACAGTTGTGTTTCTATTCATATGTTTTCTGATCTTAATTCGATATAAAGGTCTTTATACTTTCTGCCAAATTCGAAAGTGGTAAAACTAGGATTGCTATGTGAAGTTGCGATGGTAGGACTAGTGAGACATAAGATCAAAGTAATTTAATCTCAGTGTGTGATTAGATCTTAGTGTGATTAGTTTTCTAAATCTTAATGTAATCATTAGGTGGGGATAAGAGTGGTTGTTTTATAACTAACTAGTGATTAAGGTTTAATTTGGGCGGTTGTTAAATTAATCACAACTTAAGGAAAACAAAGAATTAATCTCACAATCACATAGGAACATAATTGGTTATGTTGATATAAAGGATATGTAGGCTAGCATGATCATATAAATCTAGTGGTGAATTCTATCTCTTAACCAATACCTTTAAATTGGTGATTCAAATAGTGTTTACTGTTATTACTTTAAATTCAATTTCTGCTTTTAGTTTTAACAAACAAAACCCCCTTTTTTTACTGTTTACTATTTTTGAGAGTTTAAATTAGGAATCAATTTATAGTGTTAATTGACTTAGTTCTCTGTAGATCGACCCTTGCTAACTACAATCGGTTGCAAGGTTTTATATATTTTTGGTGGAACTTGGCAATTGATTTTGTCCTTAATTTTAATCACAATTCACACCACACCACATACTTAAGTTATTACATAAGCATACACACTAGACATATTTTGGCATAGCAAGATAGTTGTATGGGCGATTGCTATCATGACATGAACTCATAACATTACAATTGTATGGGTAGTTGCGTGTGTCTGAGATGAAGATGTTGTTATTGTGTACTTCTATGATTGAAGTGTTAGATTGGTATTTGTGAATTCTGTTTGAATGTATAAAATGTTGGTTTTGGAATACTTCTATTGAGAATTGTAATTTCTCATCCTAATTGGGTTGCTATGTAAATTCAGGTACAAGTTCTTTAAAAAGGGAAGAAGAAGATGTATGAAGATTAGTATAGTTCTAGGCTTGATGTTGACAAAGCTTGTATATTATTCTAGAATCTTATTGTTTCGAAAGTTTATGTATTGCAATGTGCCTGTTGTGGCAAGGTTGTATATATAACTTTTGTTATCGTGACTCTTCATAATTATTTGTATAAATGTTATGAGTTTAGTTGTTATATGTTTTGAAGTAGCATGACTAGTATTTGTTATTCTTATATATGTCAAATATATAAAGATAGAGATATTAGGATGTTACACGTGCCATTCAGCCGTCACCCGAGGCCACCGTCGCACCACTGCGTCACAACCCAGCCTCCATACACCGGATCCAACCGCTGCCGAGGTCTATGTTTTTTTTATGCTTCTTCGTTCTCTATTGTTGTCTCTGTTTCTGCATTTTTTTTATTTTCAACCCTTTTTTTTAACTGACAAAAAAAAGAAAGGTTTTTTTTTAAAATAAATAAAAATGAAAATTAAAAAACATAAATGGAAAGTAATAGAAATTATGTAAATTTAAACAAGGATAAAAAGAAAAAAAAAAAAAATGAAATAAGTTTTATTTATTCATTTACTTATTTTTTCTTCTTCATGTGGTTCTTGTCTTGCTTATTATATGTTTTATGTGATCCATGATTAAATAAATTTTCTTTTAAAAAAATAAGAAAAAAAAGACACTTTTCTTGATCAACGCAATGACCAATGATAATGATTGAATAACAGATGTTATCTTTAATGTCATTTGGATTATAAGGGTTTATTGAGCAGTCTGGTGCTAACTTGAACCCCGTGCAAGAATTGATTTGCTTTTCAAACAAAATTTATTTTCAAGAATTCTTTTTTTTTTCATAATTAAAATTAACTAACCTACAATTATCTTCGAAAAGAACTATGTGACTTTGAGTTCCTCACTGCACTTAGAGATATGTAGGAGCATAACTCCTATTCTGTCAAGCCAAAAAATAATTTTTCATAATTTTTTTTTTCTATTTAGTTTATCTTTTAACAAAATGGGTAAAACAAATATTTTCAAGAATTTGCACAACTGATTTAAGGTATCGTCTCATTACGGATGTGTTAGGGGTGTTGTAGGATTAAGTTTCCACCATTCCCTATATATAATTGACTCCCAAATCCAATCTGGTTTCAAAGACTATTTTTTAAGAAGCATTTTCCATTTTTATCATATTTTGTTCGCCACTCCCATAGCAAATCTCTCTGTTGTGACAAATGGCGACTTCACTAGAGATACTTGGAGAGTCATGTCTGTTGTTGTTAGTTGTACAAATTATTAATAATTTTATTTATTTATTTGACCCACTTTTTGTCTTTATTTTTTCTTATTTGTTTATAAATAGATTTTATCTAGTACTTTTATGTGAATATTTGATAGAATTATCCTGTGTTTATTTTGACATGATTTACTTGTCTATATATATATATATATATATATATATATATATATATATATATATATATATATATATATAGGATCTTACTCTGGTGAGAGGATTGTTTATTGTAAAAGGTGAGAGGAGTAAATATTCACCATTAGATCTTACATGAATGGTCAAGATTAGAACATAAATGCATGTGACTTTTTTAAGTGGTCACATGACCTTTAAGTAACTTTTAATCTTGATCATCCATGTATGGTTATATGGTCAAGATTTACTCCTCTCACCCTCTCACAATAAAAACTCCTCTCACTAGATATGTCCCCTATATATATATATATATATATATATATATATATATATATATATATATATATATATATATATATATATATATATATTATTTTGTGCTTAGTTGTTGAAACTCTAGGGTAGATGATTGTTGATTAGCTGTTTTATGTATGTTTTTGCAGGTTGGGAGTAGTTTTATCTTTTTAAATTTTTGTACAGGTTTGTATGTCCCCTCATACACATCACTATCATTTACCTCATACACTTTTTGGACTCTATACCTGAGTCTATGCGAACTTGAGGAATAGGAGGGGTCTCGACTTTTGTTATGAGGGGCCTTATGCTCACTTGACATTTGTCGAGACACCACTTAGATTGTTACCAATATCATGGACTAGTCATATTCAGATGGTTTATTACTACTTGTGATGAATTCATTAATTGGGTCATTGTCTTTTGAGATAGGGGCAATCTGGGGACCATGGTTTTTTATAAGTTTAGATTTATCATGAAAAACCTTGCACTGATATATTGAACATAATGACTACCAAAATTAGAGTCATGACCTTAAGGAAATCTAACTCTTAGGTTCTACCTAACTATGGAACAAAGGGAGCATACTTCTTCCTTATCTATCCATTTCTCATGTTATTCATTTTTGCATTTTTTAAAAATTTTAGCATAAAAAAGGATACATCATCTTGCATTATTCATGACTTGCATTTTTATGGCATTCCTAGCATTAAAAAAAAAGAGAGATATACCATCTTGCATTTTCATGGCATTCTTAACATTCTTAAAAAAAAAATAAAAAATATATCATCTTGTATTTTCATGGCTTCCTAGCACTAAAAAAAAAAAAGAGAGAAGGACATGCATTAGCAAATCATACGCCATCCTTTGAGTTTACAACCCTATAAGGGTTTCTCCATGTAGGCTGTTAAGATACATTCTTTAGAGCTACCTCGATAAGAGGTACCCTTAGGATGCATTCTTTCTTTTTCTGGTTTGCTTATATATATATATATATATATATATATATATATATATATATATATATATATATATATATATATATATTACTTTTTGTAGGGCGAGTTTCCTTGATAAAATGGAAAGATTAATACTCATCAATGAATGGAAGAAATATGTAAAAGAAAAAACACTATCAATGCAGTTGATCTCAAAAGGAATATGAAGATATGGTAAATGGCAGTGATTTAAAGCATGTGAAGGACATTACTCAACAGATGACTCCTAAAGCTTGATCAGAGTTCTCAAGCAATTATGGGTATTGCTGAGTCTGAAACCAACCGCTCTTTTACTAACCACAAGCGCACGGGTCGCTCAAGTAATAAAAGTGATAAGCAAGATCGTCTCCACAGGGACTACGGTAATTTCTAAAGCTAAAAATTAATATACAACCTCATTAATTCTTTTCAAGCAAACATAAGTTGGAAGAGGGGTTGATAAAGAAATTAAAGATAGACGGAGAACATAGAAAACTCTTTTTCATCTTCCCTTTCAACCGAAGACATGCAGTTCTTTAGAGCAAACAAACGATTAGATTAGGTTAGACTGAGAAACTAGCTTAGTTAAAAGTCTATGTCTAAGACGAATAACCCAATGTTATTTGCCTAGCCTACTATGCGTCCATGAGAACCAGAGTAAACAACAAGCATTAAGATCGATTCTCAACTAAGACTATGCATGGCTATTAGGTATATGTCTATCCTATTAACGAATCTGCCATTGGAATGAAATCAAACGTGCATCTATCATATGAATGATCTAAAACCTAAAGTCCTATGTCTAGGCTCAATAGATTTCAACAAATCACCCACAAGTTGATCAGGAAAATGAGAGCATTAAGCACCATACGATAGAATAAAACCCAAATCATTCATATAAACTCAAAAGGAGTACAAAATAATCAATGTTCATAGGAAGATTTAAAGAATAATCTAAACATAACTAGCTACTCAATGAATATGAAAATGTGATATAAAAATCCATATTCAAGATAAACGGGAGATAGGGGAAAGAAGAAATAGAAGAAGAAGTCCCAATGGTTTGAATCTTGAAGCTTGAATCTCTTTCTAAGACGAAGATACCTTTAGATCTTGATCCTTCAATCCTCTTTTAACCCCGAAATGCCGCCTTGCTGCTAATTCTCTAGTGGGCAAAAGCACCAAAATGTACTAAGAGAAGCGGAGGAGAGAAAAATAAGAAAACCTAAGAGAAAAAAAGAAAATCTGAGAGAGAGAAACTGAAGTCTGAGCTTCGGTATTTAAAGACAGACAAATCAAGTCGTGGCGTTAATATTACGTGTCACGGCGCGCAAAACTAAGGGCACCAACACCGCGACATGAGCTACCTTGCGTTGTGGCGCTTAAGCCTCGAGTTCATCAGGGTGCACAGGCAGAGAGTAGAATGCTGCGACGTGTAGTTCCTTGCACCGTGGCGTGATGTGCTGGAACTTATCTTTTGATTTCTCTTCTAATGCAGGACCTTGACTTGCATCAATTTGGTTCTTCTGGGATGATCCTGCAATTGAGAAGTCAACTAGTCAAATACAAATGTAATCAAGCTCAAATCAGTCAAGGATTAGGAAGAGTTAAAACAAGATTAGTGAGGAAGACTTCAACATGAATTTTACATGAAAATGAGGCTAAAGTCTTCCAATAATGCATCACAACAAGGACAAAACCATCAATAATGCATAAAAATAGGGCACAAATAACTACATTCTATGGAGTTATCAAGTGTATCCAAGATTTTTTGCTCATTACTATTAAGGAGCCTGTCAACTGATCTCTAAAATGTTTTGAGCTGCCCAAGTTGGATATTGCACCGACCATAGAAGAGTATGCTATCATGTTGAGGTTCCCAATGAGCAAGCACCCGAATGTTTATCTTTATGGAGGGCATTATGTGTCAGAAGGGAAGATAGTAGAATTGATAGGGGTTCAAGCAAATTAGTTAAGCATGGAAAAAAGGAGGAACGCAAGGCTTGAAGAAGAGTTACTTGGAAGCACATCTTGAATTTCTAGCATAATAAGGAAAATGGGATCTCTTTAACAAAACATAAACATTAACTATCTTTGGGTTAGTGTTATTCCTATTTACCTCAAATGTAGTGGACCAAGTAGTAATGGATGCTTTCTTCAAGTTTGAGAATCATAAAACAAATCCAATTCCCGCTATTCTCGCTAATATTTTCTTAACAATGGAAATTTGCCATAAAAAAAGTGGAGGGATGATTCGATGTTGTACACATATGTTGTATGTTTGGATCACGACACATATGGATGTTCACAATCGCTTGGGCCTCCTACCTGATTCGTTTAGGATTTTTGGTCGCATACTGATAACTTCACAAAATGTAATTATTTGTGCCATATATCTGTGCTTCATAGATTGCTTTGTCCTTGTATTTATGCATATTTGGAAGGTTTTAGGTTTATATTTGTCAAATGCAATTTGGACACCTTCCTATATGATCTTGAGCGAATTGTGTATATTCTTAAATGATTAAGTGGATTTATAACTTATATTTGACTTGATGATTTCTCTAATATAGGATGGGTTCAAAAGAAATGAATTGATGCAAGCCAAGGCTCAACATTGGAGGAGAAAGCCAAGGAAGCATTCCAGCAGATCACGCTGCAGCGGCGTGATGCGTATCACCTGCTGTCAGTACTTACACTTGAGACATGCGTGCCGCGGCGCAAGGAAGTGCACGCCGCGGTGTGAGGCGCAGAACTAAGCCTATAAATAGGTTTTTATTAGATTTTTAGAGGGATAACCATTTAGAGTTAGAGAAGTTGCGGCTTTATCTTTCATTTCTGGGTAGATTAGAGGCTAAGAGAGCCAAGGTTAGAGACTATCTTCCTCACAGAAGGAGATTCAAGTATCAATGGCAACATCCATAACCTTTTCCTCCTTTCTCCCTTTTCTTTCCTCTCTCCCATTATCTTGAACATGATTTTTATATTGTATTTTCGTGTTCAATGATGTAGCAACTATTTTAGGGAATACTTTGAATTCTTTTTATGAATATTAATGATTTTGTTCTCCTCTGAATTTGTATGGATGTATGGTTTTGTTCAATCATATTGTTCTTAATGCTCTTGAATGCCTAATCATCATTTAAGTTGATTTGATAAAATCTAATGAGCCTAGACATTGGACTTTGGGTTTTAGATCATAGGTATGGTTTATGCATGTTCGATTCCATTCCAATGGCGGGATGAGTTTATTCTCTACTTAGATAGAAATATACCTCTTAGTCATGCATAGCAGATGTTTGAGAATAGATCTTAAAGAGTGGATTTTGTGTTAGCTCTCATGGAAACATAGTGAGTTGGGCAATTGAAACCATGGTTGATTGACCCCTAGACATAGTCTTTTAACTAAAGTAGATTCTCAAGCTAACCTAATCAATGCATTCATATTTATGAAGATGATTGCATGTTATTAGTTGAAGTAAAGGGTGAAAAAGGATTTCCTTAAGCTCTAGCCATTATCTTTATTACTTTCTAGTCTTTAGTTTATATCCTTTTTACCTATTTTTATGTTCTTGAATAAAATTATTTAAGCTATTGGTTGATATTTAGTATTGGAAATAACCTTATCCTCATGGGAACGATAATTTACTTTTCACTTTATTACTTGTTCGGCCCATGCACTTGCAGCCTTAAAAAGAGACAAACAAGTTTTTGGCGCTGTTGCCAAGGATAAGGCATTATTTTTGTATTGCTAATATTAACAATGAGTTTATGTAGTTCTCATTCAAGTTTTGTTTTAGTTCAATTCAATAAGTCCATTTGGACAAGTTATGGTCCTGTGGTTTTTATGTTTGTTGCTGTTTTGCATAAATATGTAGTAAGTTTGATTTTTATGGTTTTAATATGTTTTTGTTGTACATTCTGTAAATTAAGCTTTGAGATAACTTTTGTAGATGTTGGATGCTACAATGAAGCAAATTTGGCTGCAACATGAAGTCAGCTGTAGAATTCTACAGTTTGACCTCTCACGCTATAGCATACCAAGCTTACGCCGCGGTGTTCTCGGCTCTTTCTTATTAGGATTTCAAACTTGAGAGCTAGACGTCGTGGCACACCAATGTCACGTCAGGGCATTCTGTTCTCAGCTTATCAGGGTTTGAGACCAGCGAGTTAGACATCGCGGTGCACCATAATTCATGCCACGGCGCAGCACCTTATTTTGCATTTTCTGTTTATTTTTCATGCTTTTCTTTATTTATTAATGCTCAGTTCTAACATGGCTACTATTTTGACTGGCTCAGGTACCCCATACCCCTTGTATAAGAAGGACACAATTTCACTCTAGTTTGGGGGAGTATCATTACATGTTTTTCTACCTTTATGCTTACTGTATAACATGTTTTGATATCTAAAGTATACAGTAGCAATAGTCACTATATTATCATGATCATACCTTGCTTTAGCTATTACTGAAGAGTTGTTGATAAAAATTTTCAATTTTTAATGTTCTACATATGAAGTTAGGCATTCTTGAATTGAAAATGATGGATCTTTTGAATGCATGACATATAGCCAATGGTTAGTGTAGTTTGGTTGTCCAATGATATAAATAGTTGCAGTTTGACCTCTGTTAGCAAAACCATATGCGATCTTGGAAGCATGTTGATGCAATCTAGTTTGTTTTTATGCATGATGTGTTTCCCACTTAGATGCACGTGTAACTTTGAAAATGATAAGAGTGCATGTCTAGAGAAAGTTTATGGATGTACATGTAGAGTTTTGATTATCCTTGAAGTTGTTTTTAAACCCTCTTGAGATGAAATCCTAGGTTATGCATGATTGAGGAAATGATTAAGGCATTGTTTGGAGCGATTGAGCCTTTCAAGCTTACCGTTACATGATGATATCCATAGAGCCCTTTTGAAGCTTTTTAATTGTTTGGCCTTATTTGTTTTCATTACCATTGTGTTCGTTAATGTTACCAAGTGGCTTCAATACTCAAGAGGGGGGTGAATTGAGTTTGTAAAACAAGTTCGCAATTCTTTCGCAAAACACTTGACTATTGATTTTCGTTGAAGCTATTGACTAATTGAAATGAATGAATTGATAAGAACAATGTATATTGCTTAATAACCAACCAAGAGAGAAGTAATCAAGTAAGAGTACAAGCAATGCACAAATATAAAGAGAAGGGTTTAGAGAAAACAAACTCAATCGTTTATCCTGGTTCGATCACCAATCCACTTGTGATCTACGTCCAGTCCCCAAGCAACAACTTGAGATTTTCCACTATATCTTCAAGCTTCAATAGGTGCTTGAATACCTTTACAAACTTGAGCCCTCAACTCCTTGGGATGCCTCACCCTTGAGCTTGAGTCTCTTCAAACAAAGGGATGCCTCACCCTTTACAAATTGAGGGATGCCTCACCCTCTATCTTACACAGCAATTTAGATTGAATTTAAGAAGCTCTCACTAGAGTAGATGATACAAATTGAAGTTCTAATAATGCTCACAAAGATATCTCAAAGATTGGACAAAAACAGAGCAAGAAAGATTTCAGAGTTTGATTCTCGTATGATGTGTTGCTATGATGTTTTTAGGTTCAAGAACAACCCTTAATGATGGCCCAACCATTGTATTTAAAGCCCATTCATTAAAAGAGCCGTTGGGGGTGGTTAAAGCCAAGCATTAAATGCATTCAATATAGCCGTTGGGCATGTCAGAACCTTGGTAATCGATTACAAGCCTTTGGTAATCGATTACATGGAAAATACAACGTGTTCTTGGCTTTCTGGGCTTGTGGTAATCGATTACATGACCTGTGTAATCGATTACACGCCCTCTGACTTCATGGTAATTGATTACAATATTGATGTAATCGATTACATGGCCCTTTTGGTCGTGTTCTTGGCTTTCTGGGCTTGTGGTAATCGATTACATAACCATGATTATGCAGAAAAGGGCTTAATTATGCAGAAAAAGTTTCTTTATGCAGCAAAATGATGGATTATGCAGCAATTTAGCTTATACATGATTGATCTAATATGCCAAGTTCATTTCTTATATAATAGAAGGCTTCTTTTGCTAAAGGTTTAGTGAAAATGTCTGCTAGTTGCTTAGTGGTTTCCACAAATTCAAGTATGCAATCACCCTTTTGAACATGATCTCTTATGAAATGATGCCTTATTTCAATGTGCTTTGTTCTTGAGTGTAAAATGGGATTCTTAGATAGATTGATTGCACTAGTGTTATCACATCTTATGGGGATGTGATCCACTCAAGACCATAGTTTAGAAGTTGTTGCTTCATCCAAAGGATTTGAGCACAACTCCCAAATACTTCTGCAACATATTCAAATTTTCACTTGTTGACAATGCCACACTATTTTGCTTCTTGCTATGCCAAGAAACTAGTGAGCTTCAAGCAAGTGGCATGTCCCACTAGTACTCTTCCTATCCATTTTGCACCCAAGCAAAATCAGAATCGAATAACTAACCAAACAACATGAAGCACCCTTAGGGTACCATAATCCCATTTGTGAAGTGCCTATTAGATATTTCATAATACGTTTACACAAGACTTAGGTGTGATTCTTTAGGATTTGCTTGAAATCTAGCACACATGCATACACTAAACATGATATCCGGTCTACTTGCGGTAAGATAAAGGAGTGAGCCAATTATACCTCTATACTTAGTGATTTCTACCGATTTACCTCCTTCATCCTTGTCCAAGTAACAGGAAGTTCCCATTGGTGTAGCCATTTGCTTTGCTCCTTCCATTCCAAACTTCTTGAGCAACTCCTTGCAATATTTTGATTGACTTATGAAAGTCCCATTTCTTGTTTGCTTGATTTGAAGTCCAAGGAAGAAGTTGAGCTCACCCATCATGGACATCTCAAACTCACTTTGCATGATATTGGCAAATTCTTTACAAAAAGAGTCATTAGTAGCACCAAATATAATATCATCAACATATATTTGAACAAGTAAAATGTCATGCTTTTTATGTTTGATGAAAAGAGTTGTGTCAACCTTTCCCCTAGAGAAACCATTTTCCAAAAGAAACTTGCTCAACATTTCATACCAAGCTCTAGGAGCTTGTTTTAAGCCATACAAGGCCTTTTTAAGTTTAAAAACGTGGTTGGGTAACTCAAAGTTTTCAAAACCGGGAGGTTGATCAACATATACTTCTTCTTGTATGAAACCATTTAAAAAGGCACTTTTGACATCCATTTGAAAGAGTTTGAAATCCATGATGCAAGCATATGCAAGTAACATTCTAATGGCTTCTAGTCTAGCTACGGGAGCATACGTTTCTTCATAATCTACACCTTCTTCTTGATTATACCCCTTAGCTACAAGCCTAGCCTTGTTTCTTATTATTAAGCCCGTTTCATCAAGTTTGTTCCTAAAAACCCATTTGGTGCCAATTATTGGATGATCATTGGGCCTTGGGACTAATTCCCAAACTTGATTCCTTTCAAATTGATTTAATTCATCTTGCATGGCCAAGATCCAATGTTCATCATTAATGGCCTCATTTATGTTTTTAGGTTCAACTTGAGAAACAAAAGCCATATGATTACATGCATCTCTAAGAGAGTTACGAGTGATTACCCCTTTTGATACATCACCTATCACTTTGTCAAGAGGATGATATCTTGATGTTTTCCATTCTTTGGGAAGATCCATGATTTGAGAGTCCTCTTGTCTTGGGGAATCATATGGGCTTTCTTCTTGCTTCTTGACTTCTTCTTCTTGATTTCCAAGGTGAATTCTTGCAAGGTTTTCTGCAACATCATCAACAAGCTCCTTTCTTGGCTTGTTTGGGTTAGTCTCATCAAATGCAACATGTATGGACTCTTCTATGGTCATTGTTCGTTTGTTATAAACCCTAAAGGCCTTACTATGTATAGAATAACCAAGAAAGATTCCCTCATCATATTTTGCATCAAACTTCCCCAAGTTATCCTTTCCATTATTTAGAACAAAACATTTACATCCAAAGACATGAAAATGTGAGACATTTGGTTTCCTTCCTTTGTATAGTTCATAGGGGGTTTTCTTTAAAATTGGCCTTATTAGAGCTCTATTCATAACATAACAAGCGGTGTTAACCGCATCCGCCCAAAAATACTTAGGAAGGTTGGCCTCATTGAGCATAGTTCTTGCCATTTCTTCTAAAGATCGATTTTTTCTTTCTACAACACCATTTTGTTGTGGTGTTCTAGGGGCTGAAAAATTATGCTCAATGCCATGTTCATCACAAAACGTTTCAAATTCATGATTTTCAAATTCACCACCATGATCACTTCTTATGGATGCAATACAAAAACCTTTTTCGTTTTGGATAACTTTAGCAAGCTTTTTGAATGATTGAAAAGCATCATTTTTGTGAGATAAAAACAATGTCCATGTAAACCTAGAAAAATCGTCCACAATCACTAAGGCATAGTAATTCCCACCAAAGCTCATAGTTCTAGAGGGACCAAAAAGATCCATGTGCAAAAGTTGTAGAGGTCTTGAAGTTGAAACCACATTTTTAGCTTTAAAAGAGACCTTTACTTGTTTTCCTTTTGACATGCATCACAAAGTTTATCTTTTTCAAATTTGAGCTTTGGAAGACCAATTACTAGTTCTTTAGAAACTAATTTGTTTAAGTGATCCATGTGAATGTGAGCAATTCTTCTATGCCATAACCATGAATCATTTTCTCTAGTCATAAAGCAATTAGCATCATTTGAGGAAATGTCATCAAGGCTAATCATATATATGTTATTGACCCTATGACCAACAAACCTAACATGTTTATCATCCTTACTCTCAATTATGCAACAATTTGAATCAAATATAACTCTATTGCCTTTATCACATAATTGACTAATACTAAGCAAATTATGTTTAAGTCCTTCAACAAGTAAAACATTATCAATAGATGATGAAGGAGTCTTACCAACTTTGCCAATTCCAAGAATCTTCCCTTTGTTGTTGTCACCATATGTGACATGACCATGTTTCTTGAGAGTAAGGGAGGAGAACTTGGACCCATCACCGGTCATGTGCTTGGAGCAACCACTATCAAGATACCAATTTGAGCTCTTGGTCTTCAAGCACACACTAACTGTTTTGGTAAACATTGTTCGGTGTCGCTTTCTCCACCTTCTTCTCCTTGAGCCATGAGGCAAAGATGGGCTTCTTCATTTTTTCGAGTCGTCGTCGGAAGAACTTAAGTCATTGTCCTCCCAAGCTATGTATGCTCTTCTTCCTTTCTTTTCCTTGGAGGGTCTTTTCTCAAACTTCTCCATCTTCTTGAGATATGTAGGACACTCCATTTTCATATGCCCCGGTTTTCCACATTCGTAGCATTTTGGAGGAGTAGAGGATCCTTCTCCTTTGTGATATGCTTTCTTTTGAGGAAAGGGTGGTCTTCTTTGAAGTCCCTTTTTCTTTAGGAATCTTCCGAATTTTCTCATAAGGAGACTAAGATTCTCCTCACTTAGTTCAATATTTTCAGCATCCTCTTCACCATCTTCATCATCATCTTCAAGTATGGAAGAGGTGGCTTTGAGTGCAATTCCCTTTTTCTTCTTATCTTGCTCCTCATTTTGACTTAATCGGTTTAGTTCCAACTTATGTTCTTGAAGCTTGCCAAAAAGTGTGGCTAGTGTCATTGTTGCTAGTTTTCTTGATTCCGAAATAGCCGTCACTTTAGGTTGCCAATCCCTGCTCAAACATCTCAACACTTTGTTAATAAGATCTTCATTAGGAAAAGTCTTTCCCAATGAAGCAAGATGATTTATAATATGTGTGAAACATTTTTGCATTTCTTGAATGCTTTCATGTTGGTTCATTCTAAAAAGTTCATACTCATGAGTGAGCGTATTTATCCTTGATCTTTTCACTTCACTAGCACCCTCATGAGTTACTTGTAAGGTGTCCCACATTTCTTGGGCAGATTTACAATTTGAGACTCTAAAAAACTCATCATACCCCAAAGCAGTGGTAATGATGTTTTTGGCTCTCAAATTATATTGGACCTTCCTTTTATCATCATTCGTCCATTCACTTCTTGGTGTATTAATCCTTACACCATTTACAACTTGTGTGGGGACAAAAGGACCATTTTCAACAGCATCCCACACATCAATATCAATAGCTTCAATAAAAACCTTCATTCTTTCTTTCCAATATGCATAACCGTCCCCATTGAAAAAGGGAGGCCTATTTATAGAAGAACTTTCATTAGAAAAACCATTTGAAGCCATCTTTACTCTTGAAGCGGCTAAGCTCTTTATACAAGAGTCTAGCTCTGATACCACTTGTTACCAAGTGGCTTCAATACTCAAGAGGGGGGTGAATTGAGTTTGTAAAACAAGTTCGCAATTCTTTCGCAAAACACTTGACTATTGATTTTCGTTGAAGCTATTGACTAATTGAAATGAATGAATTGATAAGAACAATGTATATTGCTTAATAACCAACCAAGAGAGAAGTAATCAAGTAAGAGTACAAGCAATGCACAAATATAAAGAGAAGGGTTTAGAGAAAACAAACTCAATCGTTTATCTGGTTCGATCACCAATCCACTTGTGATCTACGTCCGAAATCCCAAGCAACAACTTGAGATTTTCCACTATATCTTTCAAGCTTCAATAGGTGCTTGAATACCTTTACAAACTTGAGCCCTCAACTCCTTGGGATGCCTCACCCTTGAGCTTGAGTCTCTTCAAACAAAGGGATGCCTCACCCTTTACAAATTGAGGGATGCCTCACCCTCTATCTTATACAGCAATTTAGATTGAATTTGAGAAGCTCTCACTAGAGTAGATGATACAAATTGAAGTTCTAATAATGCTCACAAAGATATCTCAAAGATTGGACAAAAACAGAGCAAGAAAGATTTCAGAGTTTGATTCTCGTATGATGTGTTGCTATGATGTTTTTAGGTTCAAGAACAACCCTTAATGATGCCCCAGCCATTGTATTTAAAGCCTATTCATTAAAAGAGCCGTTGGGGGTGGTTAAAGCCAAGCATTAAATGCATTCAATATAGCCGTTGGGCATGTCAGAACCTTGGTAATCGATTACAAGCCTTTGGTAACCGATTACATGGAAAATACAACGTGTTCTTGGCTTTCTAGGCTTTTGTGGTAATCGATTACATGACCATGTAATCGATTACACGCCTCTCGACTTCATGGTAATCAATTACAATATTGATGTAATCGATTACATGGCCCTTTGGTCGTGTTCTTGGCTTTCTGGGAACATGGTAATCGATTACATGACTTGGTGTAATCGATTACACGTTCTTCTGACTTTCTTTTACGGGACGTGTCGATTACAATATTGATGTAATCGATTACATGGCTTCTGTTTGGCTTGTAATCGATTACTAAACCTTGGTAATCGATTACACTAAACTTTAAACACATTTTTCAAGCCTTAAAACATATTTAAATCATTCCTAACTTTAGAAAACATGGATTAAACAAGTATAGAACATTGTTTGGCATGATCCAGGATAAAAGAAGTTCTCTTTTTAGGAATTTATCTTTGAAACCCATATTGATTAAAATTATTTTTGAAAAACCATTTGAGATATCTTTGGAGCATTTAACATTGATGTACTTATGCCTATATTTAAGCCTCTTGATTTCTTCCTTTGATACTTGGCTTTCTCATTTGCTCTTTGGTCTTCATCTTTGACTTTGTTATCATCAAAAATCATTTGACATGCTTCGAGACACATGCATTCACATTCTCCCCCTTTTTGATGATGACAATCTGAATCAATGGAATAAAGAGAAACAATTGCATATATATATATATATGTATATCAGAGATTTAAGCGCAATCCTCCCCCGTAATGCATGCATAATATAGGGTTAGTGATGTAATCATGTGAAAGCTTTAAATTAAACTCCCCCGTACTTATGCAATTCACTAATCTCTCCCCCGTTGGCATTATCAAAAACACTTTTAAGCGGAAATTTGGACAGCATTTCCTCTGTTTGTCATGATTTCCCAATAGAAATGCAATCAGTCCAAATCAGTCCAGAGACAATTAAACCAACAGATCAATCAAGCATATCCAAATGGAACCAAGTAAATCAATATCCAAATGCATATTATAATCAAGCATATTAATTATATAAGCAATAAACTAACTGATTTTATAAACAATGTTTCAAACATGTACATCAGAATAACAGAACAAATAAAAACACTATCATGGCAGAGGTCCATGATCACTATCGATGGCCTCGCTATCGCTTCTACATCAAGAGAACATCTCCAAGGTCAACATCATCGTCACCGGTGTCAAGGTCGTCCTCGGAGCCAAGAAGTTCCTCATTTTCAAGCGAACAAAGAAATGGCTGCAGAGGGATCAACAAATGATAGTGGAGCAAACGGAGGAGCGAGAGGAGGTGGATGGTGTAGTATGTCCGGGTGCCCTCCAAATGCGACCGAATGGCGACAAAGCTCCCGATCGGAGTAGTCCATCCTAAGCTCGAGGTGGTCCACCTTTTCTTCTCAATGCGGTCCAGCCTGGTATCCACCGTGGTGGCCAAACTTCGCATCTCTTGCGTGTAGAAGCTCCAATGTGACCGGAGCAGTGGAGCTGGCGGCGCAGCCGCTGGTCCTCATCATCATCATCATCATCCCGACCATGAGGGATGTGCCCGTAGCTCCCATGAGCCGATAATGCCATCTCCCATCGACCTTGTACAATACAAGAAGCTTTTTCGAGTGTGCAATCCAATAGATTGAGGTCCCTTGGAGCTGGTATCCTTGGACTCCTCACCAGGAGATGCGACAGTGCTCCAGGATGGCAAGTGACCAACATTGCGTAGGGGAGGGCAGAGTTTTTCTTTTTCTTTACATCCAGCATGTGCTGAATGATGTAATTGGCCCAGTTGATTGGCCTATCAGTGGTCATGGCCCACAAGACCACCACGTCATCACGTAGTATCTGGGAATAATTCCCTCCTCTGGGAATCAGGCCTCGAACAACCAAGTAATGGAGTACCCTGTTCTCCATTGTTAGGCTAGTCACCATAACTCTCTTGTTGTTCCTGGGAAGCACGTAGCCGGAGCGAATCAGGGACATCAACGCACTCTTATACTCAAACTCGTCACCCCAGGCATTTTCGTTGCCATAGAAGCTGGTCCCAGCATAGGTTAGCTTGGTCAACCTACACCATTCTTCCCAAGTGATCTTAATCTGAGTTTTCTTCACTTCAGAGATCAAGCAATGGTCTTCGTACCTCATGTTGGCATAGAACACACGTACCAGGTTGGGATAGATGGCTTTCTGAATGCTTAAAAATCCAAGCAATCCTAGCCTCTCAAGCAAGTACCGCAAGCACTTGTAGAGGCTCACTCGTGCAGAAGGAGTGAGGAAGATAGCGCGGAGAGATGAGCTTCCTTAGCTGGAAGTTCTTCCTGAAGAGCTCCGCCTTCTTGGTGGTGGAGAAATGTTTGGTGAGATCCAACCTCGAAATGTTGCATGGGGGAGCACTGGAGGACTCACCAACAGTGGTCCCTGTCCTTGCACGTTTAGTGCGTTGGCTTGGTTCACCATGGATGAATGGAAGGGTGTGAGTGGTGTTTGGAGGGTTGTAGCTCGTGGGGACGAAGGGGAGAAGAACGAGAGAGAGAGTGGGTGAAGGTGTGGGTGGAAAAGTGGTTGATTTGGAGGTGATTTGATGGTTAGGTTATGGTGGGGGAGTGATTTCGAGTGAGAGGGAGGAGATTTTGGGAGATTTGGTGGAGAAATGAATGAGAAGGAGAGATTTGAGAGTGGAGAGCTTCGTGAGAGCAGAGGAGAAGAAAAGGTTAAAAAAAAAATTCAAAATGATTGCCTTTCGCGCGTCAAGCTCGTATACATGGGTTATGTAATCGATTACATGCTTTCTGTTTTGCCCCATGTATCGATTACAATTTCAGTGTAATCGATTACGGGAAGTCTTCTTGTAATCGATTACGTATATGTGTAATCGATTACCCTGAGTTCTGAAATGATGTAATCGATTACCAGTTGTGTGTAATCGATTACTGGTTTGACAGAACCTTTGTAATCGATTACAAGGGTCTTGTAATCGATTACCAAACTACCAAAACTCAGTTTTTGCGTTTCAATCAGCTGAGGATCAATTTTAAGACAATCAAGTTGATTCATAAGCATGCTAAATCAATTTCAAACATCATTTAGGCATGCAATTCACATAGATTTTGATTTAAACACTTAATCATACAAGTTGATTCTTTACTTGGATAGAAATATACCTCTTAGTCATGCATAGCAGATGTTTGAGAATAGATCTTAAAGAGTGGATTTTGTGTTAGCTCTCATGAAAACATAGTGAGTTGGGCAATTGAAACCATGGTTGATTGACCCCTAGACATAGGCTTTTAACTAAAGTAGATTCTCAAGCTAACCTAATCATTGCATTCATATTTATGAAGAGGATTGCATGTTGTTAGTTGAAGTAAAGGGTGAAAAAGGATTTCCCTAAGCTCTAGCCATTATCTTTATTACTTTCTAGTCTTTAGTTTATATCCATTTTCTCTATTTTTATGTTTTTGAATAGAATTACTTAAGCTATCGGTTGATATTTAGCATTAGAAATAACCTTATCCTCATGGGAACGATAATTTACTCTTCACTTTATTACTTGTTCAGCCTGTGCTGTAACGCCCCAATTTTTTTTAGAAAATATTCTGAATGCACTGTTTGTTGTTTTTCATGCTTTTGTGTGAATGACCGTTGTGTCCCTATTTTACTGTTCTCGATTTCTGTATGAAAACAATTACGATAATACAGGCTCAAATTTTATTTGATCGTTTTACGTAATTTGCTTCAGACGGTAAAATAAAAATTTTTCTCGAAACCATTGTTTTAATTTTTTTGAAAGATATACAGCTATATAATACTTCTTTGGATATTTTATTTGAACGTTTTGGACGATTACCTACGTTGTGGGAAAAACGGAAAATAACCGTTACGTCCCGAACGTCTTTTTCTTGCTTTTTGCCGCTTTTAATTGTTTTCTTCTTGATTTAATGTCCGATAATACCTGTCTGTGATTTTATATGGACTTTTTGGGTGATTTGCTCGAGGCAGAAAATAATATTTTCCTGGTAGGAGAAAATCTTATTTTATTATTTAGAATTGGGGGATCTTACTTAACCCGATTCTCAATGAGACTAAAAATAATCTTTTAATTTTTAGGATTTAATCACAAATAAAATAATTTTATATTATTATAATATTATTTTATTAGTCAAGATAATTTAGTGACAATGGACCCGAAATATTTTGCGGGATCCACAATTAGCGAATCAGTTAGATCGGTAGCTTAATTAATCACCGTTAGCGTAGAACTTTCCAGAATGTGACTCGACTAAAGTCGACTCAAAGAGAATTAAATGCACCGTGTGTGACTCAAAGATGTGAGTCATCATGAACCAACCAATAGCAATCAAGCTTGTTAAGCAAGATTTAATCCTAACCTTTGATGCATTCAATGGCTTGGATGAAGCCAAATCCATACACATCCTTGACCACTTGAAGGCTACGGCCATTAGGAGAAGGAAGACCAAAATAACACTTCATCTTCATCACTTTTCTCTCTTCTCTCTCTTCCAAAAACCCTAGCCACCATTGTTGTTCTTTTCTCCTACCATTCGGCCAAGAGCCATTCTTGACCATCCAACCATCCAAAAATTTTTCTAACCAAGTTTTCTTAACCTAAACACTATTCTAAGAACCTTTCTAGTTGGGAGTTTCTTCAAAATCTTCCATTTAGGGCTTGGAAATCAACCTTGAAAGTTTTACCTAGAAGGTGAAATTTCATGCTTTTCTTTTCTCTCTTCATTTTCAAAGTTTTAAGCCATGATTTCTCCATGGTTTAGCTTCTTTTTCATGGTTAGTAACATGTAAATTTTGTTTGAGATTTCTAGGTATTTTTGAAGGTGAAAACCGAACCCTAGGAGGTGTGAAAGTATATCATTTGTCTTCATTTAAGGTAAGAGGAAGACAATTCTTATCATCCCTTGGTGGTGGTAAGAAGATGGAATGATTTGTAATGTTTGAAGAATCCATAAGGATTCGGTGGTGTTGTCTTTGTTTGGTGTGTATGTGTTAATTTTTATGTTTGCTAGTAGTTTATGTGGTATTTGTTAGTAGTTTTCTTGTTTGATGATTGTAATAATTTTGCATGTCTATTAGCTTTTGAATGCATGTCTATAAGCTTTAATTTAGGTTTAGGTGTTAGAAAATATATTGCATGTGTTAGAAAATACAATGCATGTGTTAGAATTGTATGATAATGTATAGGATGTGAATAACATGTTCAAAAATTGCATGAGTGTTCCAAAGAGCACAATCCAATAGCTCACAATGACACAAATTTGGAGGACCAAAATGTTCTCTTGATTTTTCCTAAAGTGTAACTTAATTAACCTAGGAGAATCAAGAAAGTTTCAAATTGATTTGATCAAAGAAAATGCATTTAGAAATCAAATGGTAAAGACTTAGTATTTTGGGCCAACATGCCTAAAGGATTAATTTAACTCCTACTAACTATTTTCTAATATGATTTAATGAACTTAGACAATATAATACATTTGATATGATTTGAAAGGTGAAAGACATTTTAGAAATCAAATGAAAGGGTTTTACGAAATTTGGCCAACATGCCACTATAGGTAATCATGATTTCTAAAACTTGATTCCAAACCTTTTTCAATTAAAAAGAGACAATACAAGTTAAAAAGAAATTTTCTATAATAATTTTTGAAGAAACAAATGGATTAGAATTAAGTTTAAAGAATTAAAACTAATGATTTTGTCATTAGGAAGGAAATACAAAGATATTTTGAGAGTTTTCTAACATATAGCTCACTCTAGGTTTTGAAGCATGTTAGAAAGTTTTCAAAAAGAATTAAAGTTATATGATTGAAGTTTTAGGTAAACAGAAATTTTATGGATAATTTAGGAAACCATTATTATATTCTAAACAAAATACTGTCAATTTTTAGTAAAAATGAACCAATAAGATAGCAAAAATATCCAAAAGACAGTATGCGGTATGAAAAATTATTCTACGTAGTTTAAATGTACTATTTCTGTTTGTTTAAACAGTAATTTTAAAGGCATTCGAATAAGAAAATGATTTGAAAACCCTACGCGATTGAGAAAACGTATTAAAAATGCTACGCGATTTTAAAAACAGAAAAATATCTTTACGCGATTTAAAAATGTTTGTAAAAAACGACGGAATTATGAAAACGCGATAAAATTTCTACGCGATTGACCGTTACTATATTTATTTTATGCTGTCGGGAAAATGTGAACCCGTACAAATTATTTTTGAGAATCTTTCGCTATCGGGAAAATGTGAACCCGTACAGATTATTTGAGGATCTTTCGCTGTCGGGAAAATGTGAACCCGTACAGGCTTTCTATGTGTGCCAAGTTTTTTTTGGTGGATTGGTTGACGAGACGAATCACATCGTGTTGTCGATGCGATAAACGTAGTGTGGTTCATTGTTCTAATGAACTTGGAGACTTTAGTGTACGGGATCCCACATGTGGACGCTTGGTAGCTCCGTGGGCCGTGGTAAACCGATAGCACACTATGGTACTCGACACGCACTATATTTAATCGAGATTTGTGAAATCTAGTAGTACATTTGCCTCGTAGTGCCACAACGTGAGACCGTGAACTACACCACGCCCGGGATGATGGATTCCTGTGTCGTGGGGCTATAGACGCAACGTGTGACCGCGCAATAGTTGGTTGGGTAGCCGTGGTACTAATAGATTTTACGAGTCATTCCGCTCTCTGATACTTGTGTTTTCTTTAGCTCCATGGAGTAGGGTTTTGTCATATTGTTTATTTATCTCTATGTCTATTTATTTCCATCTTATCTTTTATTGTTTGTCATATTATTTATTTATCTCTATGTCTATTTATTTCCATCTTATCTATTTATTGTTTATCCGTATTTTATTTGTTTATTTTATCTGGTTACTTGTTACTATATTTGGTTATTATATCTTATCTGTTTATTCTTATCTTTTTATTTTATCTGTGATGTTCTATCTGTGATGTGATATGTTGTTATGATATCTAAATCTTACTCTAATCTGTTATTCTTTTTGTTATAGTATTTTGTATTGCATGAACTGTATATATGTTGTTTGTCGTCTTCTTATTTGCCATGTTGTGATGATTTTATGTTGTCTTACCTCTTTGTTATATGTATTTTTTGTTTATTTATTTTACGCGGTAAAGACTTCGAGGAAGAGGATCAGCCCCTAGAGATCTTGTACCCCGAGGACGAGGAAGATCAGCAAGCAGACGATCAGTTTGACGATCAAGAACCATCCGATCATCCATATCCTCTGGATTGATTGTGAGGGATGGCAGCGCCAGGATTTTTGAGGTTCGTAGAGCTAGTATTTCATGGGAGTTCGCTAGCTTGGCATCTACGAGGCGATCGTGATTCTGTGACGTATGCAGGACGTGTGACCGTGATTCTACGTCAACGTTTTGATGGAGAGCCTGTCATGACTACAACACTTTTTCTGCATTTAGAGTTACCCTTATCCATTAGGCGTCACTGGGGTGCTGAAAACCCTGAGCCTAGTGAGATAAGCATCGTATCGACTGCACGATCCCGTTATCGCCGTGTGTCGAGACATCCGGGATATCTATCTCCTGATGATCATTTTCATGCTGAGAGTGATCCATCAGAGGATTAGATAACCATGATGTTTTTTTTGGGCGCGTCAGCGTATGTCTGTATATATTAACTCTTTTATTGCTTTCTTTACTATTTTTGTTTAAATATTTGTAGTCTTAGTGGTGAATTACTTGTACAGCTTATAACTTAAATCATATGTATATTATCAGTAATGATGTTTTTTTTTTATTTCGTATTTTCCGCATTATCTTTTTATATCATATTTCTGTCTATCAGGAATTATTTTACAACCCGTAATAATATTTAACAAATGTTTCACAACTTAGGTAGATTTTATTTCTATTTCTTTTATTTTCTTTTATGTGTGACATCCTCCAAAGGGGTGTTACATGTGCACTTGCAGCCTTAAAAAGGGACAAACACATACTAGTGAAGCAATAGAAATCCTACGAATGAAAAAATGAATTCATGAAGATGAGGCCAGATTCTTTTAAATGAGTATGCCCTTGGTATCATGGGAAAAATATAGTTTTCAGATGTGGTGACTTTCCTAATGTTCCTTTGATGGGCGCGAGAGGGGGTGTACCCTTTGCACCAGTCCTTATGCTAATAGCTCCAATGGACTCAGTACGTGCCTAATGAAGTGCAACTTAGAGGATTCAGCTTTTTATATAAAAAAGATGGAAGTACTACCAAGCAGGAAAAAGAGGTCAGGGATGCTTTGAAGAATATTCATAGGGCAGGGTTAAAAGAATTGGGGAAATGTGTTATAATTCCTACTCCGAAGTACCTATAGTGGAGAGAAGCAAGAAAAAAGCAAAATAGTATCCCTCGCGAAATTTTAAGCGATGAAGATCACTACCAGGTTATATCCCAGATGACTACCCAAATAGAGAGGTTGAAAGCACAAATAAAGTTTCTTGAACAAGGGAAGGAAGCCACAGAGTTAAAAGTTATCATCCATAGAAGCAGATTCTAGAAGTCAGTTGACAACATTAAGGACTTAAAGGATGCACAAGATGATGATGCTAAAGCTCTGAGTCAAGTAAAAATAGCAAAGAAAGGAAAAAAAGTTGAATCAAGTAAGACCACATTGGAGATCCAAAAGTTACTGGCAAAAGTAAGTGCCTAAGAAGAGATGATAGAAAAGATTTTACAAGAGAAAGAAGAATTAGAAGCAAACACTAGAGCATAAGATTAAAGAATACAAGCTCTTTAGGAAACTCTGATTAAGATGAAATGACGCTTGGATCAAGGACGATTATTGGCTATAGAATATTATGATTCATTCAAGAAAACAAATAGGAGAATGAGGCATTTGGAACTAAAAATTCAAGAGCTAGAGCAAGAAAAGGAACGATGGAGGCTTGAAGCCCAAAAGCAATGGAAGCAAAAAGAAAAAAGTGAGGAAGTGGGGCAATTGGTAGCACAAGTTCAAAAGGCTAAAAAAGAAGAATAGATGAAGAAATATGAGGACATGTCTGATAGCTTGCAATATCACACTGCACGACTGGTCGATTGTTTTGAAGAAGTAGACATTTAGATTCGTATGAACCCATTGTTACGACTACCACAAAAAATATCCGAGTTTATGAAGTATTATTGAGGTCTTCCTAAAGGTCTTAAGAAGAAACAAATAAAGCTGTTAATGTAATGTTGTTTATGTCACACTTTAAGGAGACTGAGGTCTTGTACTAATGAAATTTGAAATGAATGATCAATTGTTGTGTTATGCTTCAAATGTTAATTTTGCTATTTTTCATCCAAACACTATTCATTAAGGGGTGAATTCTCCCTTGAATAGGTTGTCAACTATGCTTTTGCCTTGAGACAAATCGTCCTTGAGCGAAAGTACGAGAAACTTTGTATTCAGTGAAAGAATAATTGCATTGCCTGTGAATATTCAAAAGAGAATACTCCCTTGGAGTTGCTATCAACCACATTATTGCTTAAGGGATGATGAACCCATAGTGTTGAATCTAAGATCCTACATTGCTATTGAATGTCTGTACGAATCTTTCCACAATCACGAAGCATTCTTACAATAGTGCTAAATTTTTTTTCTTTTTTCTATGTTTAATGTTATTTTGTTTTTGTTGGTGTATGCCCTAGAGGCTAATTTATTTTAACCGTACTAGTTTACATTGTATTATGCTATTTATTTAATATATGAGGCATTTCATTTTGTTGTGTGTTATTTATAATAAACATAATAAAGTCCTTAGAATAGTAAGTTTTATGCCATAGACATCAAGTGGATGACTTGATCGTGAGATCCTATTGGATAGAAACAAAACATTATTCTTAAATGTCCCTAGTCAAGTATTATTGTTAATAAGGATGACAATAATGCATTGAGACTAATATGTGTGTAGACTGATGGTCACATCTCACGGGTCATAGATATCAGATATTTAGTCTTCACATGGGTACATATTAGAGTAATGATGTATTTGACTGACACACCATGAGAACACTGTGTGGATCGTTATTTGAGTGTCATAAGTGATTCTCATAGTGAAAATGATGTATGTGGTCATTTGACCTGAAATTACTACAATTCCTACAAGAGGAGTTGTATGTTTTAATGCCATCAAACGTCATTGTAACAAAGTGATTATAAAGTTTGTTATTGGAGATACTATGAATCGTGCAGGAGGATGTGAGTAACCTAGATAGGATTTGTCCCTCCTATATAACATGAGTGGTATCTTCGAGCCTCCTGATTGAGTAAGACTACGAAATGTATGGCCTACTCAAATAAGTCAATATGAGATATTGATCTCATTTGTTATCATTACGTCTACTCGAGTATCAGGAAATAGAAGATTGAATTGTACAAGGGTGACACGTTTCATGCCTTATGTTCAATCTAGATATCTGGACAAAGGGAGTAAACTACACGGAAACATTGATCATGGAAAAGTTATGTCAAATCACTGACATTCTTATTACTTGGGCAACAGTGATGTGTTACTAAATACCACTCACTGCTTGTAATATTAAAATGAGATTTTAATATTACTATTAAAATGAGATTTTAATATTACTATTAAAATGAGATTTTAATATTACTATTAAAATGAGATTTTAATATTACTTCCAACGTCATGAAAGCTTGCATGGTCACACATATAGAGCAGACTAAATTGGAGCAATGAGAATCTAAGTTGAACTGGGATTCCATCATGGGCCTAACTTATAACAGATGAGTCCAAAAGCTACACAGCTAACCCTACTACTGCTCACATTCACTTAAGGCAGCTACTATTATAAATAGTATTTCTAAAGGGGCTGCAAAACACGAGTAACAGAACCCTAACCGCACCTAGAGAAACAGTGAGTGAGAGAGTGACAGGTTTCTTTTCTCTTTGCAGCTAGCACTGTTCAAAGACGTGGGACTCCTTTTTGCGGACGTTGGATATTTGTGAGTCTATTCGTGTGGATACCGCAGAGACATCATCGCTGTTACGGTATTGGTGATTCAAATCATTTGATTTTCATCTCGCTTCAAGAGGTAAACTCAAAAATCACAAATTATGGTCTTTTTCGCACAGATCCTTAGTGAGAATTTTGTTTTTTCATTGTGTGATGTTTCTGTAATTCCCAATAGTTTTAACAAATCAATCTAGTTCAAGAATCATTGCGTGACTTAGGAAAGAAGAGACTAATCAAATCCGAGTTCACAATACCAAATCTCTGACCAGAATGACTGCTAGTAATCTTGAGGTAGGGAGAAACTTGAGCAGGGAAGTCGATGAAATGACTGGGAGGATGAATGAGATGTCTGAGACCCAAGCAAGGTTGGAAGCAATATTGCAAGATGTGAGGGAGTCTCTCCACTTAATTAATGGAAATAGGGGTGTAAATGGGGTTGAAGCATACGTAAGTGTGCCACCGATAACCACCCCAACATTCTCGATTGTAACCTCGGGCATGACCATGGGGATCCACGAGCAACCGCATCAAACGACGTTGATAGTCATGCTTATTGGGGAGGGGTGTCACGCCTTGGAAGATGCACATAATGAAATTCCTGGTTATGTTGGCCCTACTTGGGAACAACCTCATATGTCTATTCTGGGCAAGCAACAATGCCTCACTCTGGGAATAACCATGTCATGATCGAAAAAGACAAGATGAAGGAAGTGTGGATGAAGAAAATGGAAGAATAAATCAAGGCAATCAAGGCTCCCGATGCTTATGGACCTCTCAAAATAGAAAAACTGTGTCCTATCACAGATGTTGTAATCCCTAAAGACTTCAAGATTCAAAATTTTGCCAAGTATGACGGGAGTGGTAATGTGACATCCCCGAGAACATGTTAGGCTTGTATAGGGTTCCAAAGGTAGCCTTATATTTGTTTAACATGTCTGTGAAGTTTCATGACAAATTGAGTTAGTTTAGACACTTTGCCGCAACACAGAATGTGAAAAGTGGCCTAAAATGACTTAGAAAATAGCATAAATTACCTAGATAAGAGAAATAAATATAGATTAGTTATTTTTAAGTCACAAATGGGTTAAGTAAGATGTAGATAAAATTTGAAGGTGAACTGAGTTCATTTGGTATTTTTAAGCACACCGAGTAACTATTTTAATACCGAAAGGACTTTGTGCAGATATGAAATTAATGAAAATAAAGAATTTGATACTTAGATAAATCTTAGTATTTATTCTAATACTTAAGGAGGTTAAAAAACTTGAAACAATGGGATCAAAACATTCCTAAGAGATATAAGTTTTATTAAAGGACTAATTTGCCTTTGAGGCTTATTACTTACTAAAGTGAGAATTTTCTCACTTTTTGCTCATCATTCTCCAGCAGAAACAAAGCAAGAAGGAGACAAAAACAGAGCACAAGGGCAGTGGGAAAAAGAAGGGAAAGAGGAGAAAATAGAGAGGGGTTTCAGAGGCAAAAACATAGCTTAAGGTAGGGGGTTTGTTGTCTTGGTTGTACTCTTTCTTTTCTTCCTCTTCTACACATTTTGGCAGCTCATTACATAGGGATTTAAGTGTTTAAATACTGTTTTTATGCTTGATTATTGAGCTTTTAGGCTTAAAGATAGCGTAGTTGGATCATGAATGATGCTTGTAATATGATTAGGTGCTTCTTTTCCTTTGAATTTTAGAGGAAGAAAAGTAGGTTTTTTTTTTTTAGAAAGCTGCATTTTTTTGTTTAGAATGAAGATGGGAGTGATATTATAATATGTAGGTAATACAATGCCTTTTTATATAGCTATTACGTTATACTAAATAATATAATAAAATAAAGACTATTCAAATAACTTGTTTATATATTAAAACCGTCAATGTGTTCTCGATATGTATGAAAACGTGAAAATGTAATATATATATATATATATATATATAACTATACGTATTCTAACAATTTTATCTAATAATGGGAGATTATATATATATTAGTTGGATAGCAAAAATGTGCAATTGCTATTTATTCATTGTTAAGGACAAGTTTGGTATAAAGTTTAGTATTTCAGATATGCATAGTGTGTTAAGTGTGTTTGGTAATAGTGAAGTGCTTTAGTGCATGAAAACTTTCATATATATATATATAACTATACGTATTCTAACAATTTTATCTAATAATGGGAGATTATATATATATTAGTTGGATAGCAAAAATGTGCAATTGCTATTTATTCATTGTTAAGGACAAGTTTGGTATAAAGTTTAGTATTTCAGATATGCATAGTGTGTTAAGTGTGTTTGGTAATAGTGAAGTGCTTTAGTGCATGAAAACTTTCATAGAGTTGAAGTAGAACTAGTAGTGCAAAGACAAGTTTTATGTGGTGATTATGTAAGAGTTAGACATAACACCACATTTTTCACACATTCATACATACTCACACTTGTTATTTCTAAGAACAGTTAAAAAGTGGAACAGTCCACACACCAGAAGGTAGGGGAAGGCCTCCCTACCACAGAGAGAGGAATAGTCGAGTTTCATGACATCTCATGACATTACATTACACTATTATGCACCTTTGTTTGAATATAATCATACCTCATATCATCATTGCATTACCTGGTACTGTTGTATTTGTGATTCTTTGTGTATCTGTGCGACTTGCTCAATGATATTTACAATTGTATGGGTGATTGTATAATATCATTGATTGTACTAAACTGAATTAATATAGAGGTATAGCTTACCTGGGGACATCACTGAGAGAGTGAATGTGTTAGCTCCTGGAGAATTGAGTAATGACTTGATGGTTAACTATAGTTCTATTTAAGATGTTTTAAGTAGTAAATTAATTGCCAGTTTTAGATTTACTTAACGTTATTTATGCTTGTTTATATTCATTGTGAATAATATAAATGCTAGTATTAGTACACTACTACTGAGTATTGTAAATTCTCACCCCACGTGTTGCCAAGTAAATCCAGGTGAAAGCTTGTCCATGGGAAGAAGAAGACTGAAGACCGAAGGCTAGATTAGTTTTATGTTTCTTAGTTTAATGTTTGTGTGTTATGTATAAACATTTAAGATGTAATCTAATTAAACACATGATTTTATGTAAATTTTGACAAAACTGTATATGTTTATGCAGATACTTATTTTCTTAAGGCTATCCATAATCATTTATTTATATAAATGTTATGGAATAAATTAAAAATAAGTTAATAGTAGCCTAGATAATACAGTTTAACCAGGTTTATGTTAGAAATACTAGGTTTTCAACCTAGAATGTTACATTTTAGTATCAGAGCAGTTCATCTTGTGAGCCGGAGGTATGGACTGTGACTAGACTTAGGAAGATTTAGGAGTTTTTACTAGGAAGTTTTGCTTGTGTTGTGAAATTCTTGCTTTTGCAGAATGTGTTGCATAGGATTGCAGGATTCGCTTTAGAGTGGATTGTTAGTAGTTACTGTTGCACAATTACATGATATTGAGACTGATCACCTTAATATGCAATGTTTTGTGTGTACAGGGAACTATGGCGCCACCAAAGCGTACTCAAGGAAACGGTAATAGAGGAAGCAGGAACACGGATAATAAAAACCAAACATGGCTCAAGCAATAATGGCTATGGCTGATGCAATGAGAGAGCAGTCGACCATCACAACAATGCAAGAGAGGATCCGCGCAAACTCGATAGCTAGAGTCTTGGAGTCACTGTTGCAAGCCAACCAACATCAGCAACCAAGACAACCGCAACCAGCACAGGAGGTACAAGTTGCTAGGAACCAGAATTTTCAAGATATTTCAGAGTTTCAGAAGTTGAACCCTACATCTTTCAAAGGTGATTTTGATCCAGCAAAAGCTAAGGAGTGGTTGGCTGAAGTGGAAAAGATCTTTGAGGTTATGTGATGTTCAGATGAACACAAGGTTTCTTTCGCCTCCTTCATGCTTAAAGGGGAAGCGGAGCACTAGTGGAGGAGTACCAAAAGATTGCTAGAAGCAGCAGGAACACCAATTACATGGGAAGTGTTCCGAAATACTTTCTTGGAAAAATATTTTCTGAGGGCTGTACAAGAAGATAAAGAGATGGAATTTCTCAAGCTGGTGCAATGGAGTATGGTTGTAAGTCAATATGAGGGGAAGTTTAATGAGTTATTAAAGTTCTCCTCTTTATACAGGCTCAACTCGAATGAAAATTGGAAGTGTGTTAAATTTGAAGATGGGTTGAGAAGTGATATTAAGTTGATGGTGAGACCACTGAATATTAGAGATTTCCCTTCCCTAGTAAGTAGGAGCAAGATTATGGAATCAAGATATCTCTAATTTCAGGCAGAGCAAAGAGCACAAGATCTCCAGAAGAGAAAAAGTGAGGATGATAGGTATATGAAAGGTAAGACGAATGCCTCAAAAGCTAGTTTTGCTCAAGATGAAGATGATCGAGTTCCAAAGTTACAAAAAGGGCCTCAGTGCCCTATGTGTGGAAGAAATCATAGTGACAAACCATGTTTAGCAGGGCAATCAATATGTTATAAGTGTGGGCAACCAGGGCATTTCGCGAAGGAGTGTCCGCAGAGAGAAGAAACAAAGTTGGATACAAGACCCATAACCTCAAGGAGACCAGGGAGAGTATTTATGTTGCAAGCCAATGAAGATAAAGGTGGAGAGGAAACTTTGAGCTCATTCTATTTCTTTATCCCAAGGAGTAGTGGTGAGTTAAAAGTTTTCCTTGCTTAGTTTTTGTTTTCTTAGCTTAGTATCCAGAAATGATTTTGTTTCCTTGAGATTTGGTTGAACTTGATTTAAATATGAGTTGTATGAAACTTCTTACATTAGTTAAACAAAATTATGGAGATCAAATTTTTTTAAAACAGGAGGGGAGAAATGTAACATCCCCGAGAACATGTTAGACTTGTATATGGTTCCAAAGGTAGCCTTATATTTTTTTAACATGTCTGTGAAGTTTCATGACAAATTGAGTTAGTTTAGACACTTTGCCGCAATACAGAATGTGGAAAATAGCCTAAAATGACTCAGAAAATGGTATAAATTACCTAGATAAGAGATATAAATATAGATTAGTTATTTTTAAGTCATAAATGGGTTAAGTAAGATGTAGATAAAATTTGAAGGTGAACTGAGTTCATTTAGTATTTTTAAGCACACCGAGTAACTGTTTTAATACCGAAAGGACTTTGTGCATATATGGAAATTAATGGAAATAAAGAACTTGGTAATTAGATAAATCTTAGTATTTATTCTAATACTTAAGGAGGTTAAAAAACTTGAAACAATGGGATCAAAGCATTCCTAAGAGATATAAGTTTTATTAAAGGATTAATTTGCCCTTAAGGCTTATTACTTACTAAAGTGAGAATTTTCTCACTTTTTGCTCGTCATTCTCCAACAGAAACGAAGCAAGAAGGAGACAAAAACAGAGCACAAGAGCAGCGGAAAAAAGAAGGAAAAGAGGAGAAAATAGAGAGGGGTTTCAGAGGCAAAAACATAGCTTGAGGTAGGGGGTTTGTTGTGTTGGTTGTACTCTTTGTTTTCTTCCTCTTTTCTACACATTTTGGCAACTCATTACATAGGGATTTAAGTGTTTAAATACTGTTTGTATGCTTGATTATTGAGCTTTTAGGCTTAAAGATAGCATAGTTGGATCATGAATGATGTTGTAATATGATTAGGTGCTTGTTTTCCTTTGAATTTTAGAGGAAGAAAAGTGGGTTTTTTTTTTAGAAAACTATGTTTTTTTTTTTTGTTTAGAATGAAGATGAGAGTGATATTATGATATGTTGGTAATACAAATTGCCTTTTTATATAGCTATTACGTTATACTAAATAATATAATAAAATAAAGAGTATTCAAATAACTTGTTTATATATTAAAACCGCGAATGTGTTCTGATATGTATGAAAATGTGAATACATGTTGGAAAGTGAATATATATTAGCTATATGAAAACGTGTATATATATATATATATATATATATATATATATATATGGAAAGTAATTACATTGGAAAACAACTATATGGGAAAGCAAATATTGAAAACTTGACTTAAAAATATATATATTTAGATAACTATACGTATTCTAACAATTTTATCTAATAATGGGAGATTATATATATATTAGTCGGATAGCAAAAATGTGCAATTGCTATTTATTCATTGTTAAGGACAAGTTTGGCATAAAGTTTAGTATTTCAGATGTGCGTAGTGTGTTAAGTGTGTTTGGTAATAGTGAATTGCTTTAGTGCATGAAAACTTTCATAGAGTTGAGGTAGAGCTAGTAGTGCAAAGACGAGTTTTATGTAGTGATTATGTAAGAGTTAGACATAACACCACATTTTTCACACATTCATACATACTCACACTTGCTATTCCTAAGAATAGTTAAAAAGTGGAACAGTCCACACACCAGAAGGTAGGGGAAGGCCTCCCTACCGCAGAGAGAGGAATAGTTGAGTTTCATGACATCTCATGACATTACATTACACTATCATGCACCTTTGTTTGAATATAATCACACCTGATATCATCATTGCATTACCTGGTATTGTTGTATTTGTGATTCTTTGTGTATCTGTGCGGCTTGTTCAATGATATTTACAATTGTATAGGCGATTGTATAATATTATTGATTGTACTAAACTGAATTAATATAGAGTTATAGCTTACTTGGGGACATCACTGAGAGAGTGAATGTGTTAGCTCCTTGAGAATTGAGTAATGACTTGATGGTTAACTATAGTTCTATTTAAGATGTTTTAAGTAGTAAATTAATTGCCAGTTTTAGATTTACTTAACGTTATTTATGCTTGTTTGTATTTATTATGAATAATACAAATGCTGGTATTAGTACACTACTAATGAAAATTGTAAATTCTCACCCCACGTATTGCCAAGTAAATCCAGGTGAAAGCTTGTCCATGGGAAGAAGAAGATTGAAGATCGAAGGCTAGATTAGTTTTATGTTTCTTAGTTTAATGTTTGTGTGTTATGTATAAACATTTAACATGTAATCTAATTAAACACAGGATTTTATGTAAATTTTGACAAAACTGTATATGTTTATGCAGATACTTATTTTTTTAAGGCTCTCTATAATCATTTATTTATATAAATGTTATGGAATAGATTAAAAATAAGTTAATAGTAGCCTAGATAATACAGTTTAACAAGGTTTATGTTAGAAATACTAGGTTTTCAACCTAGAATGTTACATTTTGGTATTAGAGCAGTTCATCCTATGAGCCAGAGGTATGGACTGACTAGACTTAGGAAGATTTAGGAGTTTTTACTAGGAAGTTTTGCTTGTGTTGTGAAATTCTTGCTTTTGCAGAATGTGTTGCATAGGATTGCAGGATTTGCTTTAGAGTGGATTGTTAGTAGTTACTGTTTCCCAATTACATGATATTGAGACTGATCACCTCAATATGCAATGTTTTGTGTGTATAGGGAACTATGGCGCCACCAAAGCGTACTCAAGGAAGCGGTAATAGAGGAAGCAGGAACACGGATAATGAAAAACCTAACATGGCTCAAGCAATAATGGCTATGGCTGATGCAATGAGAGAGCAGTCGACCATCACAACAAATGCAGTAAGGGATCTGGCAGCTCTGATACCTAGAGTGCTGGAGCTGTTGCAAGCCAACCAACATCAGCAACCAGGACAACTACAACCAGCACAGGAGGTACAAGTTGCTAGGAATCGGAATTTTTAAGATATTTCAGAGTTTCAGAAGTTGAACCTTCCATCTTTCAAAGGTGATTCTGATCCAACAAAAGCTGAGGAGTGGTTGGCTGAAGTGGAAAAGATCTTTGAGGTTATACGATGTTCAGATGAACAAAATGTTTCTTTCGCCTCCTTCATGCTTAAAGGGGAAGCAAAGCACTAGTGGAGGAGTACCAAAAGATTGCTAGAAGCAGCAGGAGCAGCAATTACATAGGAAGTGTTCCGAAATAATTTCTTGGAATAATATTTTCTGAGGGCTGTACAAGAAGATAAAGAGATGAAATTTCTCAAACTGGAGCAAGGGAGTGTGACTGTAAGTCAATATGAGGCGAAGTTTAATGAGTTATTAAAGTTCTCCTCTTTATATAGGCTCAACTTGAATGAAAATTGGAAATGTGTTAAATTTGAAGACGGGATGAGAAGTGATATTAAGCTGATGGTGAGACCACTGAATATTAGAGATTTCCCTTCCCTAGTAAGTAGGAGCAAGATTATGGAATCAAGATATCTCTAATTTCAGGCAGAGCAAAGAGCACAAGATCTCCAGAAGAGAAAAAGTGAGGATGATAGGTATATGAAAGGTAAGATGAATGCCTCAAAAGCTAGTTTTGCTCAAGATGAAGATGATTGAGTTCCAAAGTTACAAAAAGGGCCTCAGTGCCCTATGTGTGGAAGAAATCATAGTGACAAACCATGTTTAGCAGGGCAATCAATATGTTATAAGTGTGGGCAACCAGGGCATTTCGCGAAGGAGTGTCCGCAGAGAGAAGAAACAAAGTTGGATACAAGACCCATAACCTCAAGGAGACCAGGGAGAGTATTTATGTTGCAAGCCAATGAAGATAAAGGTGGAGAGGAAACTTTGAGCTCATTCTATTTCTTTATCCCAAGGAGTAGTGGTGAGTTAAAAGTTTTCCTTGCTTAGTTTTTGTTTTCTTAGCTTAGTATCCTGAAATGATTTTGTTTCCTTGAGATTTGGTTGAACTTGATTTAAATATGAGTTATATGAAACTTCTTACATTAGGTAAACAAAATTTTGTGGACAAAATTTTTTTAAAAAGGAGGGGAGAAATGTAACATCCCCGAGAACATGTTAGACTTGTATAGGGTTCCAGAGGTAGCCTTATATTTGTTTAACATGTCTGTGAAGTTTCATGATAAATTGAGTTAGTTTAGATACTTTACCGCAATACAGAATGTGGAAAGTGGCCTAAAATGACTCCGAAAATGGTATAAATTACCTAGATAAGAGAAATAAATATGGATTAGTTATTTTTAAGTCATAAATGGGTTAAGTAAGATGTAAATAAAATTTGAAGGTGAACTGAGTTCATTTAGTATTTTTAAGCACACCGAATAACTTTTTTAATACTGGAAGGAGTTTGTGCATATATGGAAATTAATGGAAATAAAGAATTTGGTAATTAGATAAATCTTAGTATTTATTCTAATACTTAAGGAGGTTAAAAAACTTGAAACATTGGGATCAAAGCATTCTTAAGAGATATAAGTTTTATTAAAGGACTAATTTGCCCTTGAGGCTTATTACTTACTAAAGTGAGAATTTTCTCACTTTTTTGCTCGTCATTCTCCAACAAAAACGAAGCAAGAAGGAGACCAAAACAGAGCCCAAGGGCAGCGGAAAAAAGAAGGGAAAGAGGAGAAAATAGAGAGGGGTTTCAGAGGCAAAAACATAGCTTGAGGTAGGGGGTTTGTTATCTTGGTTGTACTCTTTCTTTTCTTCATCTTTTCTATACATTTTGGCAGCTTATTACATAGGGATTTAAGTGTTTAAATACTATTTTTATGCTTGATTATTGAGCTTTTAGGCTTAAAGATAGCATAGTTGGATCATGAATGATGCTTGTAATATAATTAGGTGCTTGTTTTCCTTTGAATTTTAGAGGAAGAAAAGTGGGTTTTTTTTTTAGAAAACTGCGTTTTTTTTGTTTAGAATGAAGATGAGAGTGATATTATGATATGTAGGTAATACAATGCCTTTTTATATAGCTATTACGTTATACTAAATAATAAAATAACATAAAGACTATTCAAATAACTTGTTTATATATTAAAACCGTGAATGTGTTCTGATATGTATGAAAATGTGAATACATGTTGGAAAGTGAATATATAATAGCTATATGAAAACGGGAAATTGCAAATATATATATATATATATATATATATATATATATATATATATATATATATATATATGTATATATATTGGAAAGTAATTACATTGGAAAACAACTATAAGGGAAAGCAAATATTGAAAACTTGACTTAAAAATATATATATTTAGATAACTATACGTATTCTAACAATTTTATCTAATAATGGGAGATTATATATTTATTTGTCGGATAGCCAAAATGTGCAATTGCTATTTATTCATTGTTAAGGACAAGTTTGGTATAAAGTTTGGTATTTCAGATGTGCATAGTGTGTTAAGTGTGTTTGGCAATAGTGAACTGCTTTAGTGCATGAAAACTTTCATAGAGTTGAGGTAGAGCTAGTAGTGCAAAGACAAGTTTTATGTGATGATTTTGTAAGAGTTAGACATAACACCACATTTTTCACACATTTATACATACTCACACTTGCTATTCCTAAGAATAGTTAAAAAGTGGAACAGTCCACACCCCAGAAGGTAGGGGAAGGCCTCCCTACCACAGAGAGAGGAATAGTCGAGTTTCATGACATCTCATGACCTTACATTACACTATCATGCACCTTTGTTTGAATATAATCATACCTCATATCATCATTGCATTACCTGGTATTGTTGTATTTGTGATTCGTTGTGTATCTGTGCGGCTTGCTCAATGATATTTACAATTGTATGGGTGATTGTATAATATCATTGATTGTACTAAACTGAATTAATATAGAGGTATAGCTTACCTGGGGACATCACTGAGAGAGTGAATGTGTTAGCTCCTAGAGAATTGAGTAATGACTTGATGGTTAACTATAGTTCTATTTAAGATGTTTTAAGTAGTAAATTAATTGCCAGTTTTAGATTTACTTAACGTTATTTATGCTTGTTTATATTCATTGTGAATAATATAAATGCTGGTATTGGTACACTACTACTGAGAATTGTAAACTCTCACCCCACGTGTTGCCAAGTAAATCTAGGTGAAAGCTTGTCCATGGGAAGAAGAAGACTGAAGACTGAAGGTTGGATTAGTTTATGTTTCTTAGTTTAATGTTTGTGTATTATGTATAAACATTTAAGATGTAATCTAATTAAACACATGATTTTATGTAAATTTTGACAAAACTGTATATGTTTATGCAGATACTTATTTTTCAAGGCTCTCCATAATCATTTATTTATATAAATGTTATGGAATAGATTAAAAATAAGTTAATAGTAGCCTAGATAATATAGTTTGACCAGGTTTATGTTAGAAATACTAGGTTTTCAACCTAGAATGTTACATTTTGGTATTAGAGTAGTTCATCCTGTGAGCCGGAGGTATGGACTGACTAGACTTAGGAAGATTTAGGAGCTTTTACTAGGAAGTTTTGCTTATGTTGTGAAATTCTTGCTTTTGCAGAATGTGTTGCATAGGATTGCAGGATTTGCTTTAGAGTGGATTGTTAGTAGTTACTGTTGCACAATTACATGATATTGAGACTGGTCACCTCAATATGTAATATTTTGTGTGTACAGGGAACTATGGTGCCACCAAAGCATACTCAAGGAAGCGGTAATAGAGGAAGCAGGAACACGGATAATGAAAAACCAAACATGGCTCAAGCAATAATGGCTATGGCCAATGCAATGAGAGAGTAGTTGACCATCACAACAAACGCAATAAGGGATTAGGCAGCTATGATAGCTAGAGTGCTGGAGCTGTTGCAAGCCAACCAACCTTAGCAACCAGGACAACTGCAACCAGAACAGGAGGTACAAGTTGCTAGGAATCAGAATTTTTAAGATATTTCAGAGTTTCAAAAGTTGAACCCTCCATCTTTCAAAGGTGATTTTGATCCAGCAAAAGCTGAGGAGTGGTTGGCTGAAGTGGAAAAGATCTTTGAGGTTATGCGATGTTCAGATGAACAAAATGTTTCTTTCTCCTCCTTCATGCTTAAAGGGGAAGCGGAGCACTGGTGGAGGAGTACCAAAAGATTGCTAGAAGCAGCAGGAACACCAATTACATAGGAAGTGTTCCGAAATACTTTCTTGGAACAATATTTTCTGAGGGCTGTACAAGAAGATAAAGAGATGGAATTTCTCAAGCTGGAGTAAGGGAGTGTGACTGTAAGTCAATATGAGGTGAAGTTTAATGAGTTATTAAAGTTCTCTTTTTTATACAGGCTCAACTCGAATGAGAATTGGAAGTGTGTTAAATTTGAAGACGGGTTGAGAAGTGATATTAAGCTGATGGTGAGACCACTGAATATTAGAGATTTCCATTCCCTAGTAAGTAGGAGCAAGATTGTGGAATCAGGATATCTCCAATTTCAGGCAGAGTAAAGAGCACAAGATCTCCAGAAGAGAAAAAGTGAGGATGATAGGTATATGAAAGGTAAGAGGAATGCCTCAAAAGATAGTTTTGCTCAAGATGAAGATGATCAAGTTCCAAAGTTACAAAAAGGGCCTCAGTGCCCTAAGTGTGGAAGAAATCATGGTGACAAGCCATGTTTAGCAGGGCAATCTGTATGTTATAAGTGTGGGCAACTAGGGCATTTCGCGAAGGAGTGTCCGCAGAGAGAAGAAACAAAGTTGGATACAAGACCCATAACCTCAAGGAGACCAGGGAGAGTATTTATGTTGCAAGCCAATGAAGATAAAGGTGGAGAGGAAACTTTGAGCTCATTCTATTTCTTTATCCTAAGGAGTAGTGGTGAGTTGAAAGTTTTCCTTGCTTAGTTTTTGTTTTCTCAGCTTAGTATCCTGAAATGATTTTGTTTCCTTGAGATTTGGTTGAACCTGATTTAAATGTGAGTTGTATGAAACTTCTAACATTAGGTAAACAAAATTTTGTGGACAAAACTTTTTTAAAAAAGGATGGGAGAAATGTAACATCCCTGAGAACATGTTAGATTTGTATAGAGTTCCAGAGGTAGCCTTATATTTGTTTAACATGTCTGTGAAGTTTCATGACAAATTGAGTTAGTTTAGACACTTTGCCGCAATACAGAATGTGGAAAGTGGCCTAAAATGACTCAAAAAATGGTAAAAATTACTTAGATAATAGAAATAAATATGGATTAGTTATTTTTAAGTCATAAATGGGTTAAGTAAGATGTAGATAAAATTTGAAGGTGAACTAAGTTCATTTAGTATTTTTAAGCACACCGAGTAACTGTTTTAATATCGAAAGGACTTTGTGCATATATGGAAATTAATGGAAATAAAGAATTTGGTAAGATAAATCTTAGTATTTATTCTAATACTTAAGGAGGTTAAAAAACTTGAAACAATGGGATCAAAGCATTCTTAAGAGATATAAGTTTTATTAAAGGACTAATTTGCCCTTGAGGCTTATTACTTACTAAAGTGACAATTTTCTCACTTTTTGCTCGTCATTCTCCAACAGAAACGAAGCAAGAAGGTGACAAAAACAAAGCACAAGGGCAGCGGAAAAAAGAAGGGAAAGAGGAGAAAATAGAGAGGGGTTTCAGAGGCAAAAACATAGCTTGAGGTAGGGGGTTTGTTGTCTTGGTTGTACTCTTTTTTTTCTTCCTCTTTTCTACACATTTTGGCAGCTCATTACATAGGGATTTAAGTGTTTAAATACTATTTTTATGCTTGATTATTGTGCTTTTAGGCTTAAAGATAGCATAGTTGGATCATGAATGATGCTTGTAATATGATTAGGTATTTGTTTGTTTTGAATTTTAGAGGAAGAAAAGTGGGTTTTTCTTTTTTAGAAAACTGCATTTTTTTTTGTTTAGAATGAAGATGAGAGTGATATTATGATATGTAGGTAATACAATGCCTTTTTATATAGCTATTACGTTATACTAAATAATATAATAAAATAAAAGCTATTCAAATAACTTGTTTACATATTAAAACCGTGAATGTGTTCTGATATGTATTGAAACGTGAATACATGTTGGAAAGTAAATATATAATAGCTATATGAAAACGTGAAAATGTATATATATATATATATATATATATATATATATATATATTGGAAAATAATTACATTGGAAAACAACTATATGGGAAAGCAAATATTGAAAACTTGACTTAAAAATATATATATTTAGATAACTATACGTATTCTAACAATTTTATCTAATAATGGGAGATTATATATATATTAGTCGGATAGTAAAAATGTGCAATTTCTATTTATTCATTGTTAAGGACAAGTTTGGTATAAAGTTTAGTATTTCAGATGTGCGTAGTGTGTTAAGTGTGTTTGGCAATAGTGAAGTGCTTTAGTGCATGAAAGCTTTCATAGAGTTGAGGTAGAACTAGTAGTGCAAAGACAAGTTTTATGTGGTGATTATATACGAGTTAGACATAACACTACATTTTTCACACATTCATACATACTCACACTTGTTATTCCTAAGAACAGTTAAAAAGTGGAACAGTCCACACACCAGAAGGTAGGGGAAGGCCTCCCTACCACAGAGAGAGGAATAGTCGAGTTTCATGACATCTCATGACATTACATTACACTATCATGCACCTTTGTTTGAATATAATCATACCTCATATCATCATTGCATTACCTAGTATTGTTGTATTTGTGATTCTTTATGTATCTGTGCAGCTTGCTCAATGATATTTACAATTGTATGGGCGATTGTATAATATCATTGATTGTACTAAACTGAATTAATATAGAGGTATAGCTTACCTGGGGACATCACTGAGAGAGTGAATGTGTTAGCTCCTTGAGAATTGAGTAATGACTTGATGGTTAATTATAGTTCTATTTAAGATGTTTTAAGTAGTAAATTAATTGCCAGTTTTAGATTTATTTAACGTTATTTAAGCTTGTTAATATTCATTGTGAGTAATACAAATGCTGGTATTGGTACACTACTACTGAGAATTGTAAATTCTCATCCCACGTGTTGCCATGTAAATCCAGGTGAAAGCTTGTCCATAGGAAGAAGAAGACTGAAGACTGAAGGCTGGATTAGTTTTATGTTTCTTAGTTTAATGTTTGTGTATTATGTATAAACCTTTAAGATGTAATCTAATTGAACACATGTTTTTATGTAAATTTTGACAAAACTGTATATGTTTATGCAGATACTTATTTTCTCAAGGCTCTCCATAATCATTTATTTATATAATTGTTATGGAATAGATTAAAAATAAGTTAATAGTAGCCTAGATAATACAGTTTAACCAGGTTTATGTTGGAAATACTAGGTTTTCAACCTAGGTTGTTACATTTTGCATGTGGTGTCCCAGGGCCGGCGAGGGCGGGGAGTGAACACCGATGCAAGAGAAGCACGGACAAAGGGTGACTCCTGGCAGACTTCTAGGCGAAGGGTCCTATGAATGAACTGAATATGTACCAGAATGAGAGGAATTCGGAGACAGCGCAAGTATGGGACTGCATAGTTGATAATGACTTAAAGGAATTAATTAGGCGTAGCTATATCAATAAGTTGCAACTTCTTTTCGGAAGCCTAGAACATAAGAACTCCATGGTTAAGCGTGCTTGACCTGGAGCAATTGGGATGGGTGACTTTCTAAGAAGTTTCCCAAGATGCGTGTGAGTGAGGACAAAGCACGCTGAAAAGACTCAGGTTGGTTTGTGAAGACACTCATCAATCCTGCAAGCAGTCCTAGGATGTTACAAATGGTATCAGAGATGGGAGCTTTCCCAGTACGATGTGGTTCAGGGACGAACCAAACGGAAGTTGGTGGGCATGTGGTGTCCCGGGGCCGACGAGGGCGGGGGGTGGACGCCGGTGCAAGAGAAGCACGGACAAGGAGCGGCTCCTGGTAGACTTGTAGGCGAAGGGTCCCATGAATGAACTGAATACGCACCGGAATGAGAGGGATTCAGAGACTATGCAGGTATGAGACTGCATAGTTGAGGATGACTTAAAGGAATTGATTAGGCGTAGCCATATCAACAAGTTGCAACTTCTTTTCGGGAGCCTTGAACATAAGAACTCCATGGTTAAGCGTGCTTGACCTGGAGCAATGGTGGGATGGGTGACCTTCTGGGAAGTTTCCCAGGAAGCGTGTGAGTGAGGACAAAACACGCTGAAAAGACTCGTGTTGGTTTGTGGAGATACTCATCAATCCTGCCGGTAGTCTTAAGATGTTACAGGCAACTCTCAGTTTCATTTGATCAATTATGGAACCAAGATGGCTATTTAGTCCAGGGATGATAAGTTCCTTATTAGCTTTTTCCACGAGAGTCTTACAAGCCCCGCTTTAGAGTAGTATCTTCAATTAGACCACTCTAAGATTTTTCGTTGGACGGAATTGACTGATTTATTCATGGACCAATACAAATTCAATCTAGATGCAGCTCCTACCCAAGAATAGTTAAGCTCAATGCAAAAAGGAAATGAGGAATCTTTTAAACAATATGCACAAAGGTGGAGAGTCTTAGAAGCTCAAGTTCAACCCCCATTGACATTGTCTGAGATGTGTTCGTATTTCTTGGGAACCTTAGGAAATCCTTTTATTGGGGCAATGACTGGAGCAACCTATAAATATTTTGCTGACTTGATTACTACAAGAGAAAGAATTGAGATTTTAGCCAAAGCTGAGAAGTTACCAATGAGCAATATAGAGAATACTACTCCTAAGAAGAGATTGTAGCCGAGAAAAAAAGAACCAAAGGTGAATTATGTTGAAAGCCAATAAACCTTTAGACCTCGATATTCCCCACAAAATCCAAGTTATCAATCACCATATAACCCTAACCCTCATTTTCTATATCAAACACCTACACCTCTTTGTTACTCACCCCACCAACTTGTGCCAATCACAAACATCACCCTAACCCCACAATTCCAAATCAACAATGTTCCCATACTATTACCATGTGTACCAACTCGCCCAACCTATACCCGATATCCATCTGCACCTTCGCAAAATTATCCAAACCAACCACAACCTCCAAAATCAGTGTCGTTTTTGTCCCTAAAACCTACCCATTTCTAAAGATTGTCCATTTTAAACGCAGAGTTATTCCAAAGGCTGTTTGATGCTCTTCTTATCTCAGGAAATCTTGTACGTCCCGTAGAACTACTATTCCCAACGTGGTATAACCCAAATTTAACTTGCAAATACCACATGGACATCCCAGGGCATTCAATTAAAGATTGTGAATATTTCAAGATTGCAGTAAGGAAGCTAATTGCTTATGGGAAGCTTGACATTCAAGAGAAGGTTGGACCCAGTATTGTCAATAACCCAATTCCTAATCATAGTGGAAGGAATTAGGTAAATGCTTTAGATATGGAAGGATCACCTATAAGAAAGGTCATGAGCTTACATACATCAATGGATGAAACATTTAAAGGGTTGAAGAAAGCAGGTTATAGTATTACTGCACCAGCCGCCATGATGAAAGAAGAGGAAAAACACGATAAAGATTCAAGTTGTGCTTATCATTGTAAGAGAATGGGACATGATATCGAGAACTGTTAGGACTTTAAAGTTCGAATCTAAGGATTACTCACTTTGGGAGTAATACAAGCCAGACAAGGGGTAGATTCCTCTGAAGATTGACCAGAGTAATTTTCAAGTGCTATTCCAAGTTATGTTATCGAAACCAGTTTTAGTGTCGTATGTGGAGAGTGCAAAGAAAGATGAGGAGAATTTGTGGCTCAGTTTTGAAATAGTTAAGACTGGATTTGATAAGGATGAATCTCTGATACAAAGTATGAATTAAGTGGGGGCCCGAATTATGGCTAATAGTGGATACCAAGAAAGAAAATGCTTGGGCTCACAACTTCAAAGTACTCAATCGTCAGTGTCATGCCCAAAAAAGTTAGACAAGTTTGGGGTGGGATACGAAGCATATTTGAAGGAAAGAATAGGGAGCATGACTCTTAGAAAAAAGAATGGTTAGGGCAAGATGAAGCATATTCCTCACCTAAGGGAAACGTTCCTAAATGATATATGAAGAAGTCATTTGCCCTTAATGACATCTCACTATTAATGCATTGCATGAAGAAAGCCTAGAAGAGTGCTAGTCCATCCGTCCTTTTGTTGACGAGGAGCCACTGAAGAACTGGCAATTTAAGCTATTGCATGAAATTAGCCTTTGTAGTGTTGTCTACAAGATTTTTAAAAAGTATTGGTTAATAGACTCCACCTTGTTCAGAGAGGAGTTACCACTGATAATGCTATCATAGCTTAGAAGGTCTTGCACTATATGCATAAATCAAAGAGTAGAAAAGGTGCAATGGCTTTTAAAGTTGAAAAGGCATATGATAGGGTGAATTGAGATTATTTGCATACAGCCTTGTTAGACTTTGGCTTCCCTGTATTATCAATGAAGTTAATCATGTCATGTGTTCGAGATTTTAATCTATCCATTCTATGGAATGGGTCAAAATTGGAGAGTTTTGTTCCAACTAGAGAACTTCATCACGGTGACCCTGTCACCATATATGGTTATTTTGTGCATGGAAAAATTGGGTTTATTGATTCAATAGAGGGTTGTTCAGAAGAAGTGGTTACCTATTCATGTGTCTAAAAGGGGCCTTGCTATCTCATATATCTTTTTCGCAAATGATGTTCTTTGGTTTTGTAAAGCCTAAAATTCTCAGGCACATCTTATGACATCTATGGTTCAAGATTAAACCCTGAGGTTTGAAGGTGAATCTTAAAAAGTCTAGAGCTATGTGTTCCTTTTGTGTACCTTATAAAAAAAAAGACCTTTACTTCTCTCTCCTCCTAGATTTGTAGGTGACTTGGGGAAGTATATGGGATTTCCTTTATTAACAGGAAGAGTGAAAAGGACTGAATTTCATCCTATTCTTAAAAAACTACAGCATATACTTTCTTCCTAGAAGAGTAACATTTTGAACAAGGTTGGGAGAGTAACTTTGCCTAGGTCAATTTTAACCTCTATTCCAATTTATGCTATGCAAACTCTTTGAATCCCTTAAAGTCCAGTGAAATAGATAAAACCATAAGAAGCTTTATTTGGAGCAATAAGAGTGCGGTATAATCTTTAATTTGTTTAATTGGAGGGTTGTCAGAAATTCTAGACGTTTTGGTGGCTTAGGAGTTAAGAGTTTCCAGACTCACTAACATCTCACTCCTTGGGAAGCTCATCTAGAAACTCTTACACGATAAGACAAAGTTTTGGGTCCAAATGCTATCTCACAAGTATATTCCTAGTAAGGGTATTCTTCATGCAACTCTCCCTCGTCATGCTTCTTACACTTGGCTTCGCATTTTGAAGGTTGTGGAGGCTCTTAAAGATGGGTTTATTTTCAGGCTAGGTGTAGGTGATATTTCTGTTTAGGATGATAGATGGTTTCTCGATGGCTTACTATGTGATATGGTGGACTTTGTAAACATGTCAGACATGGTGCTAAAGAATAAAGATATGTGGTTTGATGGTGCATGGAACTTTAATCATATCTTTACATATATTCTACATTAGGTTCGTGAGATTATTGCTAGTTTTCTTATTCCTTCTTTGGATGTTTGTGTTGATTAATTGTTGGACTTGGAGGGGGAACCTTTCGGGAGAATATTTAGCTTCAAGTGGCTACCATTGGTTATTGAAAGAGTAAAGGCACTAGGATGAGTAAGTTTCTTGGGCCTGGATTTGGAAACTGCCTGTTCAAGAGATGATTCGACTTCTAATTTGGATGGTCCTACTAAAAGAAAATTTTTCAGATCTATTAATCCCAATATTTATGAAATATTAAAATATATAAAGAGTTTTAAGATTACCTTGAAAAAATACCGATGAAAAAGTCATTGTTGAACCCCTTAAAATTAATCTTGATAAGGGAGAGATACTATTCTTATCCCACAGTAGTCGCTCATACGTAAGTATAAACCGGGCAATTGTATGCACTAAAGTGGCTAGGAATAAGGGCATCTCTCTGTATAATATAAAATAACTAAAATAAGTTAAACCTACCCACTATGGTAAACCCATATACAAGACTCATAAAACAAAACTCACATATGAGCAGTGCTTTAAAAACAATAGGCCCATTAACAATACTGATCATAATTTGGGGACATCCAATTAATTAGGGTTTTATAAAATTATAATATGATTTATGCTAGTCCATAAAAAAATTCTAACATTCTCCCACTTGGATGACATATGTCATATTACATTATTTCAATCAGAAAATAATTCTTCTGATTAATCAAGCAATATGTGGTCACAACAAGATGTCAAAATTGAGTTAGCACTCTCAACAACAGGTCCAAAATGAGACTACAAGCATATCAACAATATAGAAAATCATACTCGAAGGAGTACTGATATAATACATGTAAGATACTCATATCTCGGTGACTCAATAAAATGTGGTATATGGGTAATGAGAAAGCAAATCCAAAATTGCTTGCTAATATGTGATCAAAGTATATTTCTTAACAAAATGGCCCCAAGCATCCGCCCAACATGCTTTCTGAGATTTAACAAACATCTTAGCACAATAACAAAATGAGACACGGTCCAAAATATCTTCACAATATGCCATAATATGAACAAATAATATTGTGCATATAATTATAATATTAATAATATTATATGACAACGACAATAATAACAACATAATTGCTTAAGGTCTCAAGATATAATCACAAAATGAGATCATAATAAAATTATAAAACAAACTTCCACTAACCCAAAACATCAAAAGACCTCACTCTACCCATGAGTCACTTGATCAACAAAACTTTGACAGCTAAACCTTTGGTTAGGGGATATGTAACAATAAGTTATGTAGGGATATACTCGACATGAGTTTAAAGCTCTTATTAATTTGAGAGAAGCACACTATGACAGAGTTATCATAATAGATAGTAATAGGTCTGGAAATACTCTCCATAATATGAAATTCTATAATCAAATTTTTTAACTATACCACTTGACGCGTAGCCTCATAACAAGCTATATACTCTGCCTCCATAATGGAAGTAGTTGTAAATGTCTATTTAACATTCTTCCAAGAAACAACTACTACTCCTAACATAAAGATATATACCTCATGATTTGCTTTGCTACCTACCAATTAGTCACCCCAAGTTTGCTCAAATATCTCCTAAGTACACAAACAATGAAAACAATATCAGGACGTGTACAAACTTGAGCATACGTAAGGCTGCCAACAATAGAAGCATATGAGACCTTTTTCATTTTAGCAACATCTTTATCATTTTGAGGACACTGGGTATTAAAGAGTCTTTTATCCTTTTAAATGAAGGTAGCTCAAGGATTATAAGATTTCATATTAAATCTATTCAGAATCCTTTCAATATAAGCTTCAATCAAAAATACCACGAGATCTGTCATGATAAATCTCAATGCCTAGTACAAAAGAGGCATCGCCAAGATCTTTCATATCAAAATACATTGTCAACATTTGCTTAGTCTCTTTCAGAAAATCAACATCATTACTAGCCAATAATATATCATCAACAAATAAAACAAGAATGATGAATTTGCTCTCACTAAACTTTAGATAAATGCATTAGTCAATAATATTTTCTTTAATGCCAAGAGAGCCTACAATATAATTAAATTTCAAGTACCAACCATTTCAATAAAACCATCAGGTTGACCCATACACACATCTTCATACAAATCACCATTTAGGAAGACAGTCTTAGCATCCATTTGATGAAGCTCAAAATCAAATTGAGCAACCAATGCCATCACAAAACATAAAGAATCTTTAGTGGAGACCAGTGAGAAAGTCTCTTTATAACCAATGTCTTCCCTCTGGTTATATCCCTTAGCAATAAGTCTGACCTTATACATTTCAATTTCACATTTAGCATCAGGTTTATTCTTAAAGACCCATTTGCAACTAATAGTTTTACATCCAGTAGGCAACTCCACCAATTTCCAAACATTATTATTTCTCATAGAAACCAACTCATCCTCCATAGCCACTAGTCATTGTACATTATCAGGACTAACCATTGCTTCTTGAAAGGAAATATGATCAGAATCCTTAACTGAATTAAAATCATGCTCTTGCAGGTTGGAATAGTCTCTTTTGAGCATGTTAGACTAGTGCATAGTTACAAAGGTAACATAACACTTGTTTTACATGTCTGTCTATTTTTGTGACGAAATGAGTTAGTTTAGGCACTTTATTGCAAACTAGAGTATGAAAAGTAGCTTAAAATGACTCAGATAATAGCATAAATGGCTAAGTAAAAGGAAATAAATCTAGAGAATTTATTTCTAAGTCACAAATAGGTGCAAGATGATGTAGTTAAAATTTGAGAATAATCAGAGTTAGTTTAATATTTTTAAGCATATTGGTTATACAATTAACGTCAGATTAACTAGCAGCAAATATGAAAAATTAAGATAATGGTAAAATAATAATTTTGATAAATCTTAGTATTTATTTCAAAGTTGTTGGAAGTTGAAAAACTTGATTAGGCTAAATCTAAGTGTTCTTGGCAGATCAGAAAGTATCAAAGAAGTGTTTAAGTGAAACAAGTGGTATACAGGTAACAACCCTTATATTTGACTTTATCTCCTGTTATTTCACTCATTTCATCTCTTTTAACTCTTATCTCTCCCACAAAATAGCAAGGGCAGCAGTAGAAAACAAGGAAATCAAAGAGGAAAAGCTTAAGGAGAAAGAGGAAAGGAAGGGAAAGACAAAGCAAAGATTGAACCACCATCTTCACAAAGAACTTGAGGTAGGGTTTCTAAACTAAAAATTCATTCTTCTTCCTTCATCTTTGCTATGCTTGATGCTAGGTCATTAGATGGAGAAAATTGGGTTTTAAAATAGCAAAATCTTTTTTCTTTGCTTAATTCTTATTTTCAATGTTTTAGAATTAGTTATTTCAGCTACTTGAAATCAAGATGATTGAGTTTGTTCCTAGACAAAGTTAGAAAGTTGATTAAGTTGAAACTTAGGTTATTAGTAAGTAAGTATGTGATTTTGATCATTGACTCAAGTTTAAGTAAACCAATAAATTACAATATAGTTAGAGGTTGTTAGTAATGATAGAAATCACTTAGAAGCCATTTTAAGAGGGCTAAAAATTGGTTTGTGACCAATGGAATAGTGTAGTTTTTTGCAAAATTCTACAAAAAAACTCTGTTCCCAAGGTTATGCCATGGCGTGACTGAGAATCACACTGACGCGTGGGTGAGACCGAGAGCTTCGAGCCAAGGCGTGAAAGAACTATGCCGAGGCGTGGTTGCCTGGCAGAAACAAGAATTTTTGTTTAATGCAATAAAACTTTTTATTGTTGTGGATCATTCTTTTATGCTTTCTTAAGTATATTAAGACACTTTTAGGGATATTTCATAAAGGGAATAACCATCTAGCATATAACAACAAGTTTGAGTTTTTTGGCTTTTCAATGAGTTAAGAATTGCTTAAAATAGATGTCTAGGACCTTAAGCACATTAATGTAGATTAAAATACCACTAGAGTTGTTATAGTTAGGAAAATTAGATACAAGATTGATAAGAAAGTTGTACTTATCATAGAGGCATAATTTGTTCTCTTATGGTCAAAGTTGAGTTAATTATGCAAGTTTCAATAGAAGTGCTTTATTATCTCATTAAGATGGTTGAAATAGAGTATTTGTTAAAGTTTGTTTCTTTACTTGTTAGAGTTGAATCATAGTACAATTATCCTTAGTAAGGGAGCGAGTTAAGTCCCTTAACCTTGCAAAGTATAGAGTAAAGCTCTTTGTTAAGGAGGTAATTATGAGAGTAGAGTGTCAGTACAATACTTTACCTAAGGCAAATTAGTGAGTTAAGCTATTTGTCAAGTAATATGAGGAATATGATCAACCCTTATGTAGTGTAGTAAAGTGAGATAAACTTATTAATATGAGCCTTAGGATGAGTTAAGTTCTAAGTTAGGAAATGAAGTGACTTAAGCAAATTGCTAGTTATAGTAATGTTATATATTTGTATGGGTAATTGTGTAATATCGAGAGAGTTTAGTTTTCTATATGTTATACAGTTCTATGAGCAATTGTATAATGTTGATATAGTTTAAATATATATGTCATTTACATTAATGAGTGCCATGAGATACATGTATATTACTAAGAATTTTTATGTTCTCACCCCCTTTTTGTATTTCCATGGTAAAGGCATGTCAAGGCCCTTGTAATGGGGCAAAGCAACTGAAGAAAGAGTAACAAGACTAGATAGTTTTACTTTTTGTTGTATGAACAACTCTTGTATATTTGACTCTGAGTTGTAGTTTTCTTGTATATATTACATTATGCCCTTAGAGGCTTTTGATGAATATATGTTTGACCTATTTTTATCGTGACTCTCTATATTTAATTGTTTAATTATGTGGGACTATAAGGATAATAAGAATAGAAGCAACATGATTAATGTTTTATATCTTTATATATATATATAAGTTATATCGAGATATTTCTATTAGGATGTTACATTACGGTATCAGAGACATTCATCCTATGGAGCCGAGGTATGGACTAACTATGCATAGGTATATTAGTAATTTTATTATTTGTTGTGTGCTTATTCTCTCTTTTGTGAGATGTTTGCATGACTTACATTATGTATGGATGTTGTTAGCTACTGTTGCACTATTACATGGTATTGAGACTAATCAACTCAATATTTAATGTTTTGTATATATTGGAAACTATGACTTCTCTTAGACGAACTAGAAGAAATGAGAATTCTTCAGGTGAGAGTCCTAGTATGGCTGAGGCTGTCATGGCGATGGCTAAGGCTATGCAAGATCAGACAACTGTTACAAATAGAATGTTGGAAAGGTTAGAAGCAGATTGACCTAAAAAACCAGTACCGCCACTAGTTCAGCTTGAGTAACCAGTCCAAGAGGTTCTAGTTGGAAGAAATCAGAACTTCCAAGACCTCTCAGAGTTCAGAAAGTCTAATCCATCATCTAGTAGAGGTGAGTACGACCCAATTAGAGCTAAAGGTTGGGTCAAGGAAATGGAGAAAATTTTCACAGTTATGGCTTGCTCAGATGTGCAGAGAGTGCTCTTTGCTTCCTATATCCTAGAGGGGGAAGCAGTGGATTGGTGGACAGATGTTAAGAAGGTGTTTGATACCTCAGGGACTCTGATTACTTGGAAAATCTTCAAATGATATTTTCTAGAGATGTTTTTCCCTCAGAACTTGCACAATGAGAAAGAGATGGAGTTCTTGAAGCTAAAGCAGGGCAGTATGTCCATTAGTCAGTACATGGCCAAATTCAATGAGCTTTCAAAATTCTCTTCCCACATTAGATTCCACACAGATGAGAAGTGGAAGTGTGCGAAGTTTGAGGAAGGACTGAGATGGGATATCCATAGGGCTATTAAACCCTTTGAGATTCGAGACTTTGTATCCCTGGTGAACAAGTGTCAGATAGTGGAATCAAGTACTCTACAATCCCATGGTGAACAAGAAAAGTACTCCTAAACCAGGTTACCTATAAGATAAGGGTAAATAGGTTCAAGGAGGAGCATAGGGACTTAAATGTCCTAAATGTGGGAGACAACATGGAGACAAGTCTTTATTAGTAGGGCAGTCAATTTGTTATGCATGTGGTCAGCTAGGGCATATGTCCAGAGATTGCCCACAAAAGCAGAAAGTTGTGTTCACTCCTAAACCGTAGGCAGTAGGAGGAGTTTTTACTTTGAGCGATAAAGAGGTGACCTAGTCTCCAAATCTAATTCAAGGTAAATGCATAATCTATAATCACTTTTTAACTATTTTGTATGATTCAGGAGCATCCCACTCCTTTGTTTCTTGTGATTGTGTGAAAATGCTAGATTTGCCTATGACATACCTTCCTTTTGATTTATTTGTTTCCCTACCTGTAAGTCAGTTACAACTTCTGAAGTTTGTTTGGATTATTGTATAAAGTTAGAAGATAGGATATTCTTTGTGAATCTTATCTATTTACCCCTAGCAGATATTGATGTCATTCTTGATATAGATTAGTTTTCCTCCAACTATGTACTTTTAAATTGTTCAGATAAAACCCTCATGTTTATGTCAGATGTATCTACTAAAGTTACCTCTTCCGAGTCAGTGTATCTCATTGCAAACTAAGTGATTCACTGTTTGCAAGAGGGAGCTCAAAGGTGTGTTCTCATTTTCTCTCTTAGCACAGAGGTGAGCAAAGTTTATGTGATATACCAATATTGAGGGAGCACCCATAAGTATTCCCGAGAGATATACTGAAGTTGCCACTCACAAGAGAAATAGAGTTTTCTATAGATTGAGTATCGGGGATGGGGCCTATTTCTATAGCGCCCTATAGAATGACACATCTAGAACTATCAGAACTTCAAAAGCAAATAGAGAAATTGTTAGAGAAATAATGCATCAGATCGAGTGTTTCTCCTTGGGGAGCACCTGTGTTACTAGTAAAAAAGAAGGATGGTACCATGAGGCTTTGCGTAGATTATAGGTAATCGAACTAGGTAACCATCAAGAACAAGTACCTATTGTTTATGATAGAGGATTTGATGGATCAATTGAGAGGAGCATCAATGTTCTCAAAGATTGATCTGAGATCAGGATACCACCAGGTAAGAGTTAGGAATGAGGATATTCCTAAAACTGCTTTTAGGACTAGGTATAGGCATTGCGAATATCTCGTGATGTTCTTTGAGTTGACAAATGCACCAGCAATATTCATGGATTACATGAATAGGATTTTTAGACCCTATATAGAACAATTTGTAGAGGTGTTCATAGATGATATCCTAATTTATTCCCAAACAATGGAAGAACATGAACAACATGTTAGAACAGTTTCACAAATCCTTAAGGAAAAGAAATTGTTTGCTAAGCTATCAAAGTGTGAGTTTTAGCATACAAAAGTTCAGTTACTAGGGCATATGATCTCTCAAGGAGGGATTTCAGCAGACCCTAGTAAAGTAGAAGTAGTGTTATAATCGGAGAGACCTACCACTATGTCTGAGATTAGGAGTTTTATAGACCTAGTTGGGTACTATAGGAGATTCATCAGTGGATTCTCTCAGTTAGCATTACCTTGACTAGATTAACTAGGAAATATAGTATTTTTTATTGGACTCAAGAGTGTGAGGATAGTTCCAAAAGCTTAAGATGATGTTAACTACTACACCAGTTTTGGTGATTCCGGATCCACAGGAGAACTTTGAGGTATTTTGTGATGCTTCAAAGATAGGCTTAGGGTGTGTTCTGATGCAACATAGGCAAGTAGGTACTTATGCATCAAGACAGTTGAGGTCTCATGAGGAGAATTATCCCACTCATGATATGGAATTAGCAACCATAGTGTTTGCCTTAAAAATATGAAAACATTATCTTTAGTGAGTTTAATTTGAGGTGTTTAACAACCATAAGAGTTTAAAATATTTTTTTGATCAGAAAGAGTTGAACATGAGACAAAGAAAATGAACGGAATGTTTAAAAGATTATGACTTTGAGCTTAAGTATCACCTAGGTAAGGTCAATGTAATGGCCAATGTACTAAGTAGGAAATCCCTATATGTGTCTCAGATGATGGTTCAAGAGGGTCAGTTTCTTGAGAAGTTTAGAGATTTGAGTCTTAGGGTAACTGTGACACCACAGAGTCTCTTCACGAGTAGGGTGGACATAGTTAATGATCTGAGAGCTCAAAGCGAGGCTAAAAGTCTAAGTGAGATAAGAGAGCAAATTTCTTAGGGGATCAGTTAGAGTTTGATATGGAAGATGATGGAGTAATTGAGTTAAGAGATAGACTTTGTATTCCAAGAGATTTTGCAATGAAGGAAAAAATCTTAGAGGAAGCTCATAGGAGTCAATACACCATCCATCTCGGAGCCACTAAGTTGTAAAAGAGATTTAAGAGAGATGTTTTGATAGCCAAGTATGAAGAAAGAAATAATGGAGTTTGTGTCTAGGTACTTAGTATGCCAGAAAGTTAAGATAGAGTACCAAAAACCTTTAGGACCTCTCCAATATTTAGTAATTCCTGAATGGAAGTAGGAGAACATCAAAATGGATTTTGCAATAGGTTTTCCCAAAACTCAGTTAGGACATGATACAATTTGGGTCTAGTGGATTGATAAACCAAGTATGCCTACTTCTTGCCAATAAGAATGAACTACTCCTTAGATAAACTAGCCTAGATGTATTTACAGGAGATAATTAGGTTGCATAGAGTTCCCCTCAGTATAGTTTTAGATAGAGATCCTAGATTCACATCTAGATTTTGGGGATCCTTGAAAAAGACCTTTAGGACTAGGCTAAGCCTTAGCACAATATATCATCCGTAAATAGATGGACAGTCAGAGAGAACTATTCAGACCCTAGAGGATATGCTTAGAGCATGTATTCTAAATCAGTAGGGTAGTTGGGATAAACTCTTGCCTCTATTGGAGTTTTTTTACAGCAACGGTTATCATACTAGTATAGGAATGGCAGCTTATGAGGCACTTTATGGTAGGAAGTGTAGGTCCCTGTTATGTTGGTATGAAGTTGGAGAGAAAGCTATTCTAGGACCTGAATAGTTCAAAAGACTTTAGAACAAATCAGAATAATCTGGGATAGGATGGTTGTAGCTCAAAGTAGGGAAATGAGTTATGTGGATAGAAGGAGGATACCTCTAGAGTTCGAAAAGGGTGAACATGTTTTCTTAAGAGTCACTCCCATAACTGGAATTGGTATAGTATTGAGAACAAAGAAGTTAAACTCTCGTTTCATTCTTCCTTATTAAATTCTAAAAAGAGTCGGACCTGTAGCCTATCCGATAGCCCTTCCTCCTAGTTTGTCAAACATTCACGATGTTTTTCATGTATCCCAACTAAGAAACTACAATCCAGATTCTTTACACATTATAAGAAATGAATTTATACAGTTAGGAGATGATTTGTCTTATATAGTGCAACCAGTAAGGATTGTAGATAGAGGGGTCAAAGAACTCAAAGGTAAGCAGATTATTCTGGTGAAGGTCACATAGGATGAAGTAGACACAGAGGAGGCTACATGGGAGCTAGAATCTCGTATGTAGCTAGATTACCCGAAGTTGTTTATATGAGGTAAGCAATTTTGGGGACAAAATTTTAAAAAGGAGGGGAGTAATGTAATAGTCCATTTTTAGCATGTTAGACTAGTTTATGATTACAAAGGTAGCATAACATTTGTTTTACATGTCTGTCTATTTTTGTGACAAACTGAGTTAGTTTAAGCACTTTATTCCAAAGTAGAGTGTGAAAAGTAGATTAAAATGACTCAAATAGTAGCATTAATGGCTTAGTAAAGGGAAATAAATCTAGAGAATTTGTTTCTAAGTCACAAATAGGTGCAAGAGGATGTAGTTAAAATTTGTGAATAATCAGAGTTAGTTTTGTATTTTTAGGCATATTGGTTGGCAATTAATGTCAATTGACTAGCAGTAGATAAGAAAAATTAAGATAATGGTGAAACAATAATTTTGATGAATCTTAGTATTTATTTCAAAGTTGTTGGAAGTTAGAAAACTTGATTTGGCTAAATCTAAGTGTTCTTAGCAGATCAGGAAGTATTAGTGAAGTGTTTAAGTTAAACAAGTGGTATAAGGGTAACAACCTTTATATTTGACTTTGTCTCCTGTTATTTCACTGACTTCATCTCTTTTCACTCATTTCACTCTCACAAAAATAGCAAGGGCAGTAGTAGAAAACAAGGAAACCAAAGAAGAAACACTTAAGGTGAAAGAGGAAAGGGGAAAGAAAGGGAAAGGTAAAGCAAAGATTGAACCACCATCATCACAAAGAACTTGAGGTAGGGGTTTCTAACCTAAAAACTCATTCATCCTCCTTTATCTTTGTTATGCTTGATGTTAGGACATTAGATGGAGAAAATGGGTTTTAAAAGAGCAAAATATGTTTTTTTTTTGGTTGATTCTTGTTTTCAATGTTTGAAATTATTCATTTTTGCTACTTAAAATCAAGATGATTTTGTTCCTAGGCAAAGTTAGAAAGTTGATTAAGTTGAAACTTAGGTCATTAGTAAGTGAGTATGTGATTTTGATCATTGACTTAAGTTTAAGTGAACCAATAAGTTAAATGAGTATTACAACATGTTTAGAGGTTGTTAGTAATGATAGACATCACTTAGAAGCCATTTTAAGAGGGCTTAAAAAAGGTTTGTGACCAATGAAACAGTTCAGTTTTTTGCAAAATTTCATAGAAAAATCTGTTTGCAGGGTCACGCCGTGACGTGACTGAGAACCACACCGAGGTGTGGGTGAGACTGAGAGCTTTGCACCAAGGCGTGACAGAGCTGCACCGACGCATGGTTGCCTGAGAGAAACATGGATGCAATAGAACCTTCTATTGGTGTGGATCATTCTTTTATACTTTCTTAAGTGTATTAAGAGACTTTTAGGGATATTTCATATTGGGAATAACGACCTGGCATATAAGAACAAGTTTTAGTTTTTTGGCTTTTCAATGAGTTAAGAATTGCTTAAAATAGGTGTCTAGGGCCTTAAGCACATTAATGTGAATTAAAATACCACTAGAGCTATTATAGTAAGGCAAAGTAGATACAAGATTGATATGAAAGTTTCACTTATCATAGAGGCATACTTTGTTCTCTTATGGTCAAATTTGAGCTAATTATGCAAGTTTTAATAGAAGTACTTTATTATCTCATTTAGATGGTTGAAATAGAGTATTAGTTAAAGTTAGTTTCTTTACTTGTTAGAGTTGAACCATAGTACATTTTTCCTTATTAATGGAGCGAGTTAAGCCCCTTAACCTTGCAAAGTATAGAGTAAAGTTCTTTGTTAAGAAGGTAATTGTGAGAGTAGAGTGTCGATACAACTCTTTACTAAAGGCAAATTAGTGAGTTAAGCTATTTGTCAAGTAACATGAGGAATATGATTAACCCTTATATAGTGTAGTAAAGTGAGATAAACTTACTAACATGAGCCTTAGGATAAGTTAAGTTCTAAGTTAGGCAATGAAACGAGTTAAGCAAATTGCCAGTTATAGTGATGTTACACAGCTGTATGGGCAATTGTATAATATCGAGAGAGTTTAGTTTTTTATACAATATACAGTTGTTTGGGCAATTGTATAATGTTGATATAGTTTAAATATATATGTAATTTCCATTCATGAGTTCCATGAGATACATGTATATTACTGAGAATTTTTATGTTTTCACCTCTTTCTGTGTTTCCATGGTAACAGTATGTCAAGACCCTTGTAATAAGGCAAAGCAACTGAAGAAAGAGCAACAAGACTAGATAGTTTTAGTTTTTGTTGTATGAACAACTCTTGTATATTTTACTCTGAATTGTAGTTTTGTTGTATATATTACACTATGCCCTTAGAGGCTTTTGATGTATATATATATGACCTATTTTTATCGTGACTCTCCATATTTAATTATATGGGACAAGAAGGATAGTAAGAATAGAAGTGACATGATTAATGCTTTATATATTTATATATATAAGTTATATCAAGATATTTGTATCAGGGTGTTACATTATGGTATCAAAGGCATTCATCCTATTGAGCCAGTGTATGGACTGACTATGCATAGGCATTGTCGCGATCGAGATCGTCGCAGATGCGGCGAAGAAATAAATTGTTTGGAGTCGCCACTAATTTTATTTGAAATTGGAAAAATTAGAAAACCTTTCTTAGGAAATGGTCTTTGAAACCAAATTGGATTCGGGAGTCAGTTATGCATAGGGAAGGGTAGAAACTTAATCTCACAGTACCCCTAAGACGCTCGTCCTGAGATGGTACCTTAAATCAGTTATGCAAAATTGATAATTTCAAAATATATTTGTTTCACCTCCTTTATTAAAAAAAACTAAAAAGACAAATAGTTTGTGAAAATTTAAACTTTGGGTTGATGGAATAAGAGTTCTACTCCTGCGTATCCTCTGATGCAATGAAGAACTCAAAGTCACGTAGTTCTTTAAAAAGAAACGATTGTTGGTTAGTTGTTTTTAACTTTAAAAAAGATTTTTGCTTTGAAAAAAATGAATGATCAAGTTCTCACAACTCAGATGATTATAAAGATTATAGGAGTAACAAGTTGTCACAACTTAGTTAATCCAATTTTATTCTTCTAAAAAAAGGTTTAATTATTTTATTTTTTTTTAATTTTTTTATCTTTTTTTTATTCTTTTCTTTTTTTACTTCTTAGCCCCAAAAAGTCTTTATAAAAAAATTGAAAATGGATCACAAGGCTCACGATCCAAGTAGAAAGGGGGGTCTTTTGTATTTTTTTTTTTGGGATATTTTGTAAGATGAACAAGGAAAGCTGGCGGATAGGTAGCGTACGGGTGGCCCGGATCTGAGCTGTCACGGGTTGCCATGTGGAGTAGCGACTGGTGCGACGTGGAGCGGTGGTTCAAGCGACTGGCTGGTGGTTCATGGAGTGCGACTAGAGCGCACGTGCTGGAGCGGTGTGGGATGGCTCGCTCGCAGGGACTGGGCGATTCCAGTCGTTGGGTGGCGAATCAGAACAGTTTGGTCCAATTCGTGCTAGGTGTGGTGTGGCTGGGTCGTAATTGTGCGACGTCGGTGTAGCTTGTGATGACTAGACAGCTAGTTACAGTGCAGTTGGGTCTAGGCACGGACGGTGGAGGTGCGACGACGGTCTGATCTGGTTCTGGTAGGGTACTTTTTGGTTGGAGCAGCTTTGGTTATGGAGTGGGTGGTTAAGGGAGGATGAAGTGATGGTGTGGGTGTTTTTGGTAAGATGATGAAAGTGAGGTGAGGTTGAAGATGGGTTGAAGGTGATGAAGAAGAAATTGTGGTGTGGTTGTTTGAAGATGGTAATGAGGTAGATGGTTGCTACAATAATGGTTTTGAAAGAGGTTGACTATGGAGGGTAATGGAGGTTGAAAATGAAGTGGTAGTGGTAGTGTGGGAGAAGGTTACTGCAAGAATGGTTGCTGTTATGAAGCTACGTAATGGAGAGGTTGAAGTTTTTAAGCTGAAATCTCTTGGGGGGCTAGGCTGCTAGCTTTAGGTTGTGTCTGTCTGTTGAAAAACATGTAAGTTATAGGTTTTGATAGAGAAGATTAGGATTTAGAAAGTGATAGTGATAAGTTTTAGGATGGGTTTGTTTAGGATAAGTATTTGGATTTGTTTAGGGTAAGTTTGTTTAGGATGAGTGTTGGGATTTGTTTAGGATAACTGATGGTGTAACACCCCAACTTTTGGGTAAAAGACCGTTGTGTCCCTGTTTTACTGTTTCTTGTTTTTCTGTATGAAATACAGAAAAATAATACTGTTTGTTATTTTATTTGGTCGTTTTACATAATTTGTTTCGATACAGTAAAATAAAAATTTTATCAAATTACTGTTTTAAATTTTTCTGTGTGAAAAACAGATGTATAATATTGTCTGGTATTTTATATAATCGTTATACGTATTTTTCTTCAAGACAGTGAAATAAAATTTTTCTTGAATCTATTGCTTTTAAATTTTTCTGTGTAATATACAGCTATATAATACTGCTGGATATTTTATTTGAACGTTTTTGGATGATTAGCTACATTGTGGGAAAAAATGGGAAAATGACCATTATGTCTCGAATGTGCTGTTTTTGCTGTTTTTAATTGTTTTCTACTTGATACAAAGGCTTAATATTACCGTCTGTGATTTTATTTAGACTTTTTGTGTGATTTGCTCCGGTAGGAAAATAATATTTTTCCTGACCGAAAAATCTGTTTTTAATTATTCAGAGGCGGGGATCTTACTAAACCCAATTTCGAATGAGCCTAAAATTAATCTTTTAATTTTTAGATTTAATCACAAATAAAATAATTTTATATTATTATAATATTATTTTATCTGTCAGTATAAATAAGTGACAGCAGACCCGAAAATATTTTGCGGGACCCACGTTTAGTCATCAAGTGCTGTACACATGGACCAATGAGGAGCTGGTCAAAATTGGTGGCTATGACTCATCGCAACGGGCTAATAGGACGATGACACGTGGCGTGACACCTCAGCATCATGACTCAGCAGATTCCGGAAGGTTCCAGAAGCTGCTGACTCGGCCTGTGACTCACCGCAGTGACTCGCCAGTTCCAGAAGCTTCTCTGATGACTCAGCGCTGTGACTCACCATTGATGATGCAGCCAATGATGCAGTTGTGATGCAGTCAGTGACTCAGCATGCTGACTCGCCATGCTGACTCACCTATTTTGGAAAATATCTATGCTGACTCACCTGCTCTATAAAATATCTATGTTGACTCGCCATGCTGACTCACTCGTTCTAGACAGTTCCACGATGACTCATCATACTGACTCATCGTAGTGAGTCACATATTCTAGAAATTTCTCTTTGATGACTCGCTTTATGACTCATCAAGGGCAATCAGTAGAAAAATGATCAATAATAATTTTTACTCTGCTAGTATAAAATAAAAATCTATGTATATTTTATTACCCATTAGACAATAAACACTGACTTTATAAACAGTAATTATTGTATAATTATTGTTTATTAGTTAAAGTATGTTAGAAAATATACAATGTGCACCAATAGGAATTGGTCAACAAAAATAGCAACCAATAAGAATCAAGTTAGTAAATATTTAACCAATAGAACTTGGTCAAGATTAATGGCTTGAATTTTTAAGAACCAATAGAAAAAAGCTATCAAATAAATTTAGGCTTCTTGAAGTTTGGTGTTCTACGGTGGTGGAAGAGAGCAATTTGCTCTAATAGCCAAATTCACCAAAGTGAATTCACGTAGAAAGCTTTAGGAAATTCATTTAGAAAGCCAAATTAAACAAATGAAGAATAGTCAATATTGATGGCTTCTCTTTGTTGCTTTCTACGGCAAAGCAAAGCTTTTGTGAAGCAAATATTGCAAATTCAATTCTTGCTATCTTTCAATTAATTAACCAAATAAAGACAAGTCAACATTGGTGGCTTCTCTTCATGCTTCTACGGCAATTCACCTTGGGTGAATTCTTCAATTTGCTATCATTCAAAGAAACAAAACAACCAATATTTCTCACTTTCTCTCAAGGTCATTCACGGCCAATGCATAGTCAAGCTTTCCTCTTACTCCAAAATTCTCCAAATAGCAAAAGCTCTCATCCCTTTTTCCTTCCTTGTGTTTCATGGCCATAGCTTCCAAGAAGAGGGCAAACTTCACCCATTTATCTCACTTGTTCTCTTCTATTTCCTTTTCTCCAAAGAACCAAGATCAAGCAACCAAATTTCTCTCCTTTTTCTCTTCCCCATGGATTCGGCCAAACACACTTCAAGACCATCCAACCACTCAAAAATTTATCCAACCAAGTTTTTTAAACCTAAACACAATTCTAAGAACATCTCTAGTTGAGAGTTCTTGCAAAATCCTTCATTTGAAGCTTGGAAACCTACTTGGGAGATTTTACCTAGAAGGTGAAATTTCTTGTTTTCTATTTCTAAATTCTTTTTCAAAGTTCTAAGCCATGATTTATCCATGGTTTAAGCTCTCTTTAATATTAGTAATTTGTAGAAATTTTGTTTAAACTTGTTAGGTAATTTTGGTGGAGAAAACCGAAGACCCTAGAAGGAGTGAAAGCATACTTGTCTTCAAGAGGTAAGAGGGAGATTACCCTCATCAACCATGTGTTGGTGGTGAGGAATGTTTGTGTTTGTGGTGAAGAATCCATAAGGATTCATTCACTTGATTGTTTATAGCCTTTCCTAATTGTGATTGATTATATGTGAAAGCATGTCTAATAGCTTTAATATTTTGTATGTGCTATGTGTGTAACATGTCTAATGGCTTTAATAATTTGTATGTGCTTTATGATTGTTTTAGTATATGGTATGTGTATATATAAGCATGATAATTATTGTAACATGTAAATAATATACAAGGATTTGCATGAGTGTTCCAAAGAGCACAAATCCAAGCTCACGGCCTCAAGGCAGAGAGGAGAACCAAAATGTTCTCTTAAATTTTCTAAAAGTGTGATTTAATTAACCTAGAAAAATTGACAAGTTACAAATTGATTTAAAGTAAGAAAAATGAATTTATGGATCCAAGAATGAAATTAGGTATTTCGGCCAACATGCCTAAGTTAAATGTTTTGATTTCTAAAACCATTTTCTAAAACAATGATTTAATGAATACAATGAATTTGACATTGATTTAAAAGATGAAAAATAATTTAAAGATCAAATGCAAAGACTTTGTTAAATTTGGCCAACATGCCACATACTTTTAATCCAAATTTATTTTCTAATTATGGACTAGATAATTTAACAACAATAAATTAGACCAAGAGTTTTATAAGAAATTAAATGTGTGGAAATAATTAGGAATGAATTATAAAGCATAGAATGATTTTCGGCCAAAATGCCAAATTTAAATCTTTTTGATTTATAGAATTGTTTTCAACTAAGTTTAAGTAATAAATGCCAAAAGGATTTTATTACAATGAGTTTTGAAGAAATAAATTGATTAGAATTAAGTTTAAGAAGTTTAAGCTAATGATTTTTACCGTTAGAAGAAATACAAGATAGCTTTGTAAAATTTCTAACGATAGCTCACCTTGTGTTTTGAAGCACGTTAGTAATTTTCAAAAGTGTAATTTATTGGTTGTAATAAAAATAAAAAGGATTTTTGACAAGAAACCTAGAAAATCATTATTATAATTTTTCTAAACATAATATCACAATTTATATTAAAAACAGACAAATAAAATAGAAAAGATGTCCAAAAGACAAGATACGGTATAAAAAATATTCTACGTAGTTTAAATGTATTAAATATTATTTCTGCTTTGTTTTAAACAAAGTGTTTTTAAGGAATTCGGACAAGAAAATGATTTAAAAATCTTACGCGATTGAGAAAACGTATTAAAAACTCTACGCGATTTTAAAAACAAGAAAATAAATTTACGCGATTTAAAAACGTTTATAAAAACGATGAGATTGTGAAAACTCGATAAAATTTCTACGCGATTGACCGTTGTCATATTTATTTTTCATTTGTCGGAAAATGTGAACTCGTGCGAGCTTTTGAGGATTTTTCGGGCCGTGTCGGGAAAATGTGAACCCGTCATGTGCTTTCTATTTTTCTGCCATTGAGGGCATATTATTATCTTGAGGGTATCTTCGTAATTTCATATTTTTGGAATTATGTGTTGAGTTTATGCCAAATTTTTGGTGGATTGGTTGACGAGACGAATCACATCGTATTGTCGGTGCGATAAGCGTAGTGTGGTTCGATCTTGAATGGACTTGGAGACGTTAGTGTGCATAATTCCATATGTGGACAGTTGGTTGCTCTTCTGGGCCGTGGTAATTGGCAACACACTAACGGACTCGACACACACTATACTTAATCGAGATCTTGTAAAGTCTAATAGTACATTACCTGTAGTGCCACAACGTGAGACCGTGAACTACACCACGCCTTGGACAAGGAGTTCCATGTGACGTGGGGCTATAGACGCAACGTGTGACAGCGCAATAGTTTGGTTGGGCAGTCGTGGTACTAATAGATTTTGAGGATCATTCGCTCTCTGATGTCTGTTTGTTTTTAGCTCTATGGAGTAGGATTGTGTCATATTGCATATGTTTATATGCCAGATATTATTATCTTTTATCTGTGATCTTTTATCTCGTAATCTTTTATCTATGATCTTTTATCTATGATCTTTTATACGTGATCTTATGATTATATGTTATTATCTTTGTGCCTATGATGTTATATGTTGTTATTTATTATTTTTATTTGTATTTTTATCTATGATCTTATATATGTGGTTATTTCTTATATTTTTATCCATGATATTATATGTTGCTATTGTTATTCATTTTATTATGATATATGCTTATTTGATTTTATTTATAAATTGATAACATGATGATATTTGTGATATCTGTGTATGGAATGACTTTGTCATTCGTATAATTCTTTGCTACCGTACTGGTACTGGTGAAAGGGGATCTCACCTCTTTACTGTATTGTTTTGTGGTGTTGTATTTGTTAAATTCGTATAGTAGACGAAGGAAGTTTCTTCGACCTACTGGAGGCTATGTTCTGAAGATGATGATGGCGTCAAGGTGTTATCTTCCAAGTTTCAACAGGATGCAGTTTGGTGGAGAAAATGGAACATGTAGGTTGGGTTTTCTCGTTAGTGTTGTTACCGTGCTATTAGTAGTAACCTTCTTGGTTTGTTTGCTCTGTTTCTCTGAGTCTGTAAATGTTATATTTTAAATTGTTGTTGAATATTTTGTAACATATATAATATGTGTATTAATCAATTTAATCTAATTTCTGTTTTACTTATAAATTTTGGTAAGTTTATATTTCCACAAAAAAAATGATATTTTAAAATTTATCTTTTAAAGCTCAAAGCTTTTATAAAATAATTTCATTTGGTTTTATGTTTTATTTAAAATGTGACGCTTCTATGAAGGGTGTTACAGATGGGGTTTGGTTAGGATGAGTTTGTTTAGGATGACTTTGGGGATTTGTTTAAGATAAGTTTATTTAGGATGACTATTGGGATTTAGGATAAGTTTAATGGTATATGGGTTGTGGGTTGGATAATGGGTCAATGAGTTATGGGTTAATGGGTCAATGAGATATGGGTCAATTGGGTTATGGGTTCCTATTAGAAAATTAGGTCATTTTATATTTATTATTATTATTTATTATTATTATTATTATTATTATTATTATTATTATTAGTTTATTTTTTTAATTTTTTTAAATGTCTCGAACAAAATTGAGTGTTCACAGGCATGTTAGTAATTTTGATGCTTATTGTGTACTTCTCTCTTTTGTGAGATGTTTGCATAACTTGCATTATGTATGGATGTTATTAGTTATTGTTGCACGATTACATGGTATTGAGACTAATCAACTTAATATTTAATGTTTTGCGTGTATAGGAAACTATGACTTCTCCTAGATGAACTAGAAGAAATGAGAATTCTTCTGGTAGGAGTCCTAGTATGGCCGAGGTTGTCATGGCGATGGCTAAGGCTATGCAAGATCAAACGGTCGTTACAAATAGAATGCTGGAAAGGTTGGAAGCAGATCAACCTCAACAATTAGTACCACCACCAGTTCAGCCTGAGCAACCAGTCCAAGAGGGACTACAAGAAATTCACAAATTAACGAGGGACATGTCCATCAATTTTTTTTCATCGCTAAGTAGAGATGAAATGATTCTCTCGCTAATCCATCTCTAATCCCTCTCAAATTTTAAAAAAAATGGCCTCTATGTTCCCTTGCAAATTAGTTAGGAAAATTCTATCATTATTCCATCGTTATAGTTTGGAAATTTTGGATCTAAAATTTGTCGCTAATCCTTTGCTATTCTATCGCTAATCCTAGTCACATCAATAAAAAAATTAGATCTATTATCCGTCGCTAATCCCTCACTAATTTCCTTCACTATTCCCTCATTAATCCCAGACATAGCAAGAAAAAAATAGATATAATATTTGTCGCTAATCCTTCGTTATTCCCTTGCAAATCCCAATCATAGCAAGAAAAAAAATGAAAGAAAAAAAAATCAAAAGCCACCAGACCTACACTACACACCCACTCTACCCATACACATACACTATGCCACCATCATAGTACAATTTGACATCTTAATAGAAAAAGTAAACTATCTCAAATTCTCAATCAAACATTCATCTCACACAAAATTAGAGTGTTGAACTCAAAAAATCAAGCACCAGAATAACAAGCAATGAGCAAAGACAATAAAGGCAACAAGGTGACTTAGCCACCAAAAGCTTAACAAAGGCTTAATAAAGGCAAGACAAAAATACTAGACATATGAAAAACTAAGACTTCATGAAAACCTTTCTAAGAAAGTTGGTACAACATCTGCCCATCAGTCATCGAATTTAATGTATATATATTGATCAGTTATAGTGCAACAAGAATTGTAAGAGTAGCTTAAGTATATCAGACTAAGCAACAATCTAAGAAACCTTTATGTCTGCTTCTGGAAGCTGTTTTTTCTCTAGGGCTATTTTCCAACTAACAAGATCCTAACGCGATAAAGGGCTGCAAGAAATGAATATAGGAGAGAAGGGAAATCACAGTTGTGGCCTATGCTATACAAAGTTACAAGCACATCTCAAACAAAAGGCAACGCAACTATGATAAAAAAATGACAATTAAATGACCATAATAAAATTAACTTTTTATTGACACCAGGTAACAACTATTCCCACCTGAAAACAAAGGATGAGATCGTCGAGGAGGACTGTGATACATTCTGATGATTCATAGGGCAGAGAGTGTGGCTTGACATAATAAACAAATAGTTTATTGCAACAAACAAACAACTCAAAAGAGTGAAAGCGTTAAGAATGTTTTACTACATAATAAATTTGACATATGTAGACTTAACATTCATATGAGCATGCATATAGGTATAGATAAGTTCTAAACTCACCGGATCACTAAGGAATTATATTAGGGAGAAAGGGGCAATTGAAAAAAATATTAAAAAGCCCTACATTTCCTTTACAAGACTTTGAGAATTTAAAAAAACTCAACCTAAAATTACCATATCAATAGTGTTGATTACTTATCGCAAGTGCACGGGTCGCACAAGTAATATAGTGAAAAGTAGGATATCATTCTCACAAGAAGTATGTCAAACTCGAAAGCTAAATATTAACCAATAGCTTACTTAGTATTGTTCAAGAACATTCAAATTATAAAGGATTGTGTAAGTTAACTGAAAGACTTAAATGCAGTAAATCAGAATTAAATATATTGATTAGAGAATAGGGAATCCTTCTTCACCCTCTACTTCAACCAATGATATGCAATCCTCTTAAGCAACATAAATGAGATATGATTTGTTAGCTTGAAAAACTAACTTAGTTAAAATCCTATGTCTAAGTCATTTAAGTATGCTTCATTTACCTAGTTCACTATGTTTCCATGAGATCTAGTGCAAACTTTACTCATTAAGAATGATTTTCAACAATAGTTATGCATGACCAATAGGTATATGTCTATCCCATTAGCTAATTAACTTATTCTACCATTAGAATAAAATTAAACATGCATTAACCATATCTGTGATCTCAAACCTAAATCCCTATGTCTAGTTCAATAGATTTAATCAAAACACATTAAATATTAGCCAAACACTCAAGAGCATTAAATATGATTAAACAAACCCAAATCATCTATATTAACTCAAAGGGTTACAAAATCATCAATATTCATAGAAGAATCCAAAGAAATCTCTATACACAGCTTAGCTACTCATGACGTACGAAAATCTATCACAAATAATCAATGTCATGGCAATAGAAAAGAGAAAGTAAAAGGAGTAAGAGATGGAAGCTCAACATAGTGATCTTTGATGCTTGAATCTTATTTCTTGAAGAAGATGGCTCCAACTTTGGTCCCTTCAGCTTCCTTTCAACCTCAACAACAAACCCTAGCAGTTGTGTTCTAAAATGTAAAAAGCTTATTTCTGAAATGCTTATAATTAGTATTTATAGGTCAATTTTTCATTGTCACGATGCAGCATTAACCACCTTGCGCCACGACGCGTATTAAATTCAAGTCACCACATCACGTCATTCACTCCTTTGCACCATGGCATGCAAGCCTCAGGTTTCAGTATGCAGCAAGTGATGCAAGATTTAAGGATGCAAACCCAAGTGCAGGTTGTCTCAAGTAATAAATTCTCAGGAGTCCGGGGTCGAGCCACAAGGAATTGATGAAGAGAAATTATTTGAGGTAAGAAAAGGATTTATCACAAAAAATAATAAAACTTGTTCACAATTAAATTTAAGAACTTGCTTGGGTTAGGAGATCCACTCTTAGTAATAAATTAAAGACAAGATTATTTCTCTTTACAACTCAATTGAAATCCACACATAACAGAAGTTCCAATCAAAAAATATAACATTCAAAGTTCAATTATATATGCAATCATATTATGATTCCTTTAATTATCTACCAACATTTGTAAATGAGTTCAAGCATTCACTGTGCCAATCCTATTGTCTACAATAAATCAAGATCTCCATTATACAAAGAAGGTTTCTAAATTGATTGGAAATAAAATACAACACATATAATGTCCACTTTATAATATATCATTTAAGTATAAGAAATAGAATAATCAAACCTTATTTCATTACCAAGAGCTTCACTCTTTCACCCAAGCAAGATGAAGATTTAGTTACTCATAGATAAGAAGAAAGAAAGAGAGAAGAAGAGAAAGATGAACATAGCTTCAATTTAGAGCAAGAGAAAATTACAATAAAGGAAAACAATAAACAAGCATGACCATAACTTCTCAAAACTAAGCCTAACACCAAAGTCCTCCGAATGATCAGCCAATGGAGCCTTTTATAGAGGATTGGAGATACAAAATGACAAGAGGGCTGATTAAGAGTAGGTGAGGAGTAGGTGGATGAGTGGAAAATGCCAAATGGTGAGTTGGTGAGCGAAAAATTATTGAGATTCTTTGTCTCTGAAATCATTCAGTGTTGATCTCATGGATGCTATCAGAATCAAACAATGTGGTCTTCATGAAAGTTGTAGCATTTTGTATCAGCTTTCCAATGCCACCAAAATCATCCAAAAATTCATCCTACAGCCCAAGATATGACCCAATTACTGCAGACTGTTCAGACCCAGTTTCAGCACCTCTGTTTTGATTTCTAGACCCAATATCACCTCCAAGTTGTCCGAATGAGCTCTTATGTTCTTCATGAAAGTTGTAGATATGGGTCTTCTTTCAAGTCTCCAAATTTTAGCCCAAGAAAGTTCCTACAGCCCGAGTTATGCTCTGATTACTGCACATTGTTCAGGTTCCAGTCACAAAACCCGTATTCTGACTTGCAAGCCTATTTAGCTCCTCTAGATGTCCATATTTTACCTGGAGCTCTTCATGAAAGTTGTAGAGCTCTCTCTTATCTTTCCTACAAGGTAAGATACATAATTTTTACACATCTAGAACTCAAGATATGGCGAAAATACAGAAACAGTGTAAGACCCAAATAATGCTAGAAAAATCAATTAAGTCCAATTTGAGTCCAAACTTATAAAACATAACCAAACTCAGTTAATTAAGTACATAGAGAGTGTAAATGACTAAAAATGAGGGTTTATTAATGTATAAAGTATGTGATTATCAAATTCCCCCACACTTAGCTTTTTGCACTTCTGGGCAAAACACATAAGACCAAAGCTAAGAAACAAAGAAAAATGACATAGACTCAAAAACTAAAAACTCTAGAAAACTAGATGAAACAAGAAGAGTAACCAGAAATTCAAGGGATCAAAGCATTAATGAGGTAACGTTTCTTCACATCTAAAACCAACAAGCAAGGAAACTTCAGTTGAAAAGAATGAATCAAGAATGATAGATCCTCACAAAATTTACTCTCAATCTCTCAAGTGTTTAAAAGGTAAGTATTTCACTCTATCCAACCCATGAACAATTGCACTACCATAAGCTTGCTTATCTTCTACTTCTCTACTACTCAAAACATAAGCATACAAAAATGAAAAGGACTTTATTCAAGGTTGTAATAGGGTTATGGTAAAGGAGAGGGGATAATATGGATATGAGAAGATAAATACCAAAAAGAATAAAAGAGCATTATGGTACAGTTAAAGTAGAGAAGATGTTTGAGAGCATTCATCATAAAGGACAATGACCAATATTTGACTAATGTTTTGTTGAAGATCAATCCCAAATTGATGAATTGAATTCATTATTAGGTCTGAACCTTCTTCTTTTCTTCTTGTTATTTCCAAGCATCCACCTTTATTCTAGACTCTAATAATCCTTTGATTGCAACGGTGGTCAGTTTTTTTTTTTTTATCATTTTGCACACACACCCCTACACTTGTTCAAGAATAAGGCCAATGCTCTCTTATTCCCTAAGGTTAGGTTAAAGCATGTCTTTTTTTTTCTTTTTTTCTTTTTTTTAAAGGCACGTAATGAGCTAAAAACAAGGAATGGTCAAATAAGCTCAAAGGGGTTACACAAGGGAAAATATACAAGAATGGCTACTTGGTCAAAGTAGCTATTTCAAAATGCCTCAATTATGTTTCTGTATGCATGTGAAAATGTAGCCTCAAAAAGAATCAAAGCAAGTTCTAGAGTAACAATTTCACAAGTGAAAATCACACAAGAAAGAAGAGAATGATACAAATGTTCAATTCATTCATCAATAGGCTTAAAATATCATAAGGTATATTTCTATCATTCTCAATCCACCATATCAACATTCATATCCAAGCTTGTGATTTTTAAGAAAGAAGACATTTTATACTAAGATCCAAGAATCCATTTGCTACTTCTACACAATAATTATTTCTTCAACTAAGATGTGTCTCAAGAGTAAACTTATCTCCAGGGCAAAATTTACTTCTTACTCTACCATCCTTAATTGGTTTTACTACGAATAGGTTTTTGACAGTCATATCACTAAACATACTTCTCAATTTAGATGCATCTCAAGAGTGAAATTACTCCTTACTCTGCCATCATTTATTGGTTTAGTAAGTCCATGACAATCATATCATACTTCCTAAAAATTTTTTTTTTCTTGGTCAACTATCTTTCCCCCAACTAGATCACAACATTGTCCTCAATGTTAAAATATAGATGAGTAAAGAATAGAAGATATTACCTGTTGGAGAAATGTGACATAAATTTAAATAGAAACAAAGTACGATAAATAAAATCAAAGGTAAAGGAAAGTTATAAACAAAGTGTCAAATCTGGCTTTCTTTTCATCATGCTTCCCTCACTGCTTCCTGCTAACCAATCTATCTGAGCTATTGCTGGGTCAGGTTTATGAACAAAAGCTTCTAATTTATCAATCAACTCATCAATAGTAGAAGTAGAGACAAGCAGTTGTCTTGCCGAAGGTGTGATAAATTTCTATTCCACAACATGGTCAAGAAAAAGTAACAAAATATCAAAAAAATTATTTACATTCAACAAACTTATGGGTTTATTGTGGATGTTCAGTTGGGCCCAAGAGACAATTTGAAAAACTTCTTCCAAGGTACCAAAATCACCTGGTAAGGCAATGAATGCATCATAGTTTTCAAACATTATCTTTATTCGTTCATGCATTGATGATACCTTAAGTTCCTCCCCAATTGTCTTTCCAGTGATGTTCTATTGAGCTAAAGGTCCATAAATGACACCTAAAACCTGATTGCCTCCTATATATGCAATAAGTGATACAGCTCCCATTAACCTATAACAACCTCTCCCATATACAAGATGAATATTCCTCGCAGCAAGTGATCAACTAAAAGTGGTAGCTGCGTTTACAAACTCTAAACCCTTCCCATACTTAGACCCACAAAATGCACAGATATTTTTAAGTCGACGAACAGAAATAACTTCCATTTCTATACTCACCTTTCTCTGTGAATGATTCTGAGTTGGAGGAAAGTAGAGAAAATGAAGTGTTTAAATAGGAAAAAGAATGGAAAGGATAATAATAGTACCTATAAGGGTAGGTTAGTTGTTGTCAGAAAAGTTTTAAATTAAGAAACACAGAATCTTTTTTTCTTATTTTTTTTATTTTTATTTTTTGACTTCAAGAAAACCATCAGGGTAAAGAAGTCTAGAAACCCTTGAAGGACCCTGCTCAAAGGATTGTCTGTCCAAAACCAAAATACAGTAAAATCATTCAAAGATAAAAGAAATATAATAGCAAATGATGACATACCTTTATATATAGTTTTCATGGCGTATCTTTATACTGTGCGTCATGAGTGCAGTAGTGGCATATCTTTATACTATGTGTCATCAGTGCAGTAGACACTCACGTCCGTTTATTTGAAGAAAAGAGAAAGAAGAAACCATCGTGGGTTTCCATCCTGGGTCTGGAACCTGGATAGCTCACACTTGGGCTTGTAACATCAACAAAGATGCTAAAATCTGAAACTCGTAATGTCCAAGATCCAGAACGTCCCATCTCAGGGCGCTAAGAGCCCCTTCTAATAAAAGAGAGGATCAAGCTCAAATGCCTCATACGCTTTGGCAGCCGTGGGTTACTTCTCACTAATAACCAGAGTGGGACGCTTCTGCCTATTCATCAACTCCACAGTGCCTAGATGGTAAACATTGGGTTATAGAGTGTGGCTCTCTATAGAGCATGGTACACGAACCTTTTTTAAGGACCAGCGTGCAAAGGTCCACCCGAGTCAATGACGAGTCAGCCAAAGGCTGGGGTTCCATAACTAATTAAAGTTACGGTACTCCTTCCGAATCGCCCTTGTTCAGACATTATCTCTTCTTCTTTTTTTTTTCTTTTTTTTCTTTTTTTTTAAGAAAACATGAAGAAGAAGATAATATGTACAAATTGTTGTGGATATGGCTCACATCTGTCTCTGGTTTCACGTCCAGTAACAGCTTAAATGCCTTCTATGAGTCAAGGATAAGCTTCCCATCTAATTTTCTTATAAATTAGAAAACATGATCTTTTAGAGTCAGATTCCAAAGACTGTAGCGTTTTTCTTCATCCTTGAAGAGATTCCACAAATTAAGAAGTTCACGATGCACAAATCCACAAGAATGTGTCTCAAGAGTCAATAAGATATCATCTAATGACTCCTTACTCAGTCCATTCTTAATGAAGAAAATTTTATCTTCTCTATTTGTGGAAACCATCCCCAAAGAACGACGTTGCTTGTTACAATTCCATCGTGCACATTTGTGATAGACTTGTAACCTTTTTACTCTTCTCCTTTTAGAATATGAACTTCTTCTAAGACCTGGCATGTATGAGTCAAATGAAATTGAAGACTCACCTGCTAGTCGGACCTTTGCTTCAATTATCCAGCGTACATCTTCTAGCATACCCTTGTGCATTAACAGTCTCAATCTTTCACATCGAACTTTGTAGATTTTTGTCAGAGCATTTTGAGGGAAGGAAGGAAAATGTTTTCTTAGGTTTGAAAGAGTGGCATCCATTTTAAAGAAGAAGAAGGATTTAGTTAAATTGGAAAACTGAAAAACAAATCGACTTGAGAGTCACGAAGTACCGTTATCCGCCACTTAACCGGTAACACAGAGAACTCATCAACTTGGTTTTCCAGAAATGGTTTGAGTCTTTGTCCATTGACTTTAAACACATTACCATTCCTAGGATTCTCAATATCTATAGCCCCATAAGGATACACATGTTTGACAACAAAAGGACCACTCCACCTAGATCTCAATTTTCCAGGGAATAGGTGCAGACGATAATTATAAAGTAGAACTTTTTCACTAATTTCAAAAGATTTTCTCAAAATTGTCTATCATGAAAAGCTTTTGTTCTGACTTTATAAATCTTTGAGTTTTCATATGCATCATTTCTCAATTCCTCCAATTAATTTAATTGCAATTTGCGTATCTTGCAAGCATCATCAAGATTTAGATTGAAAGCTTTAATGACCCAAAATGCTTTATGTTCCAATTCTACAGGCAAGTGACAAGGTTTCCCATAGATTAACTGATAGGGTTACATGCCCAACGATGTTTTGAAAGCAATATGGTAAGCCCAAAGTGCATCGTTTAGTCTTAAAGATAAATCTTTACGATTTGGGTTCATTGTTTTTTCCAAAATTTGTTTAATCTCCCTATTTGCTAATTCAACTTGTCCACTTGTTTGAGGGTGCTAAGGGGTAACAATTTTGTGTATAATACCATATTTTTTCATTAAAGATTCAAATGGTTTATTGCAAAAATGTATTCCCCCATCACTGATGATAGCCCGAGGGATTCTAAATCGACACAAGATATTTTCTTTTAAAAATTTAAGAACAGTTTTATGATTATTGTGTCAGTATGGAATCGCCTTAATCCATTTTAAGACATAGTCAACTGCAACCAATATATACACAAATCAAATGAGGATGGAAATGGATCCATGAAATCAATTCCCCAACAATCAAAAAATTTAATGAGAAGGATGAGGTTCAGAGGCATCATATTTCTTTTTGAAATTGACCCTAATTTTCGATAATTTTCATAACTTTTGCAAAAAGTATAACAGTCCTTAAATAAAGTGGGCTAATAAAATCCGCACTGTAAAATTTTTGCAGCTGTTTTCTTTGAAGAAAAGTGACATCCACATACTTCTGAGTAACAAAATTTAATGACACTACCTACCTCACTATCGTGCACACATCTCCGAAAGATTTAGTCAGGACAATATTTGAACAAGTGTGGGTCATCCCAATAAAAAATTTTCACCTCTGTTAAAATTTCTTTCTATCTTGGTACGTCCATTGAGGCGGCATCTTTCCTGTTACAAGAAAGTTGACTATGTTAGCAAACCAAGGCATGAAATTGACAGAAAATAAAAATTCATCGGGAAAAGAATCGTTGATGGGTGTGCTATCAAAAGGTGAGCTTGTTGTAAGTCTGAACAAATGATCAGTGACAATAATTTTGACTCATTTCTTATCTTTTATTGTGATGTTAAATTTTTGAAGCAATAAGATCCACCATATCAATCTTGGTTTGGCATCCTGCTAAGACATCAAATATCAAACAACAACATGATCGATGAAAATCATAATAGAAGAACCAATTAAGTAAGATCGAAATTTGTCTAATGCAAAAAATACAACAACTAGTTCTTTTTCAGTAGTGGTGTAATTTATTTGTGCACTATTTAAAATTCTACTTATGTAACAAATCACATGAGGCTTACCTTCCTTTCTTTGGCCTAAAACAGCGCCGACAGAAAAATCATTACCATCACACATCAACTCAAAAGGCAAAGACCAGTCAGGAGATTGCATGATAAGAGCAGATATCAGAAGACCAATTAATTTTTCAAAAGATTTTTGACATTCTTGAGTCCAATCAAATGGTGCATCTTTCAACAAAAGATTATATAATGGTCTAGATATGGTACTAAAATTGTTACCCAAGTGGCTTCAGTACTCAACAAGGGGGTGAATTGAGTACTAAAAACTTTTTCGCAAACCCTTTTTAACACAGATTTCTAGAAGCAGTATATTGAAAATATAAAGATGATTAAATGCCTTAAGAACAGAAAATAAACAATTAAATAATAATAAATAAATTGCAATAAATAAAGAGATAAAGAAGAGAAGATCAGGCACGATATTTATCCTAGTTCGACCACCAACCACTTGTGGCCTACGTCCAGTCCCCGAAACACAGTTCGAGATTTTTTACTATTCAATACAAGCTTAAAACAGGTGCTTGCAACCTTTACACAACAGGGATACCTCACCCTATTTACTAGAGGGATACCTCACCCCCTTTGAAGGATACCTCACCTTCTTTACAACAAGGGATACCTCACCCTTTTACTGAGGGATACCTCACCCTCACAAATTCACTAAGGGATACCTCACCCTTTTTACAGAAGCAGAAAATAGATGAAGAGAAACTCTCACTTAGAGCAAATGTTACAATTTGAAGCACTAGGAAGGTCTCTTAGGATATCTCAAGGTTTTGGCGAAAAGAGCACATAAAATATGAGAAAAATGAAAATCGCGTTTTGGCATAAGCAAATAATAATTCAAATTATTGAGCAACATTTAGAAGAGACCCAAGGTCTCTATTTATAAAGTATTGGAAAGAAAATAGTCGTTGGGTACAATTAAAACACCATTAAAGTCAAATATGGTTATTTCTTTCCATTTTCGAAAGCTTCGTAAAACCATTTCTGGGATACGTTATTCGAATACCCCGAAGGTTATTCGAATACCTCAGTTTCAAAATACTTAAAGAAAACAGTTCAAAAGAGGTTTATTTGAATACTTCTTAATCTATTTGAATACTTCTGTTTAAAAACATTTTTCTGTAATCAGGTGTATTCAAATACCACATGGGTTATTCGAATACCTCACATTTTAAAAAAGATTTTGATAAGCTTTGTATTCGAATACCATGCATAGTTATTTGAATACCACTTTAAAAAACAGAAAACGTATGAACTTGAAAACCATTCTATTCGAATACCTTATGGGGTATTCAAATACCTTCAAATGAAAAATAGTTTTAAACACTTTTAAATATCTAGAAAATGATTCTTTGGATTTGGAATATTAATTTTGAAAACATTTCTTTGCAACCAAAAACAATGAGATATCCAAAAGGCTCCTTGCAAAGATCCTAAGTCCTAAACTATTCTTTGAAGATCTTGGACTTGGTCTTCTCATCATCTTCATGTTTGTTATCATCAAAACAACTATCAATGGCAGCTAGCCAATTACATTCTCCCCTTTTTTGATGATGACAAACTAATATTTAAGAAAAGCATTAGTTCATATAAATTGGAATTCACAAGATTGTTTAGAGATACTTACTCCCCCTCTTTTTTATAAGAGGTAATTTATATTAGAGATGTGCACAACAGCTCCCCTTTACTTTTGGAATCCAATTTCCATTTTTGTCTTATCGGACTTTTACTTTTTCTCCCCCTGACTTTTCTCAAACAAAGAATTCAAGCTTTTTCTCCCCCTTTTGTCATGATAAAAAAGATGGGGCAAGATATAGCATAAAGCTAAATAGAGTATATTCCATTCAAACAAAATATATTCATTCATAGCATACCAGAATAGCAATAGAGTATAATTTTATAAATTTAGAAAGATAAACACAATATTCAGCACATAAGCAAAGATATATTCATTCATAGATCAACCAATTGCATTGTATCGTCATCAAAACAGTCATTTACATTTACCAAGAGAATCATAACATTTACCACTTGTTATCAAATATAAAACATTTACTATTTGTTGTCAATTTCTTATAATACTGTCATATATCAAGAGAAATATAGATATTAAACATTTTACCTTGATGAAATATGTTATAGGGATCAGAGCATTGTATAGAACTAACATTATTTACCCTATATACAATGACAAAAAAAAAATCCAATTTGGCACTTTTGTCAATGCTAAGCATGCTAGTCATGTAAGAAAAATATTTAGTCATTTAAGATAGTCTTGAGCTTTCTTCCATTGAGTATTTCATTTCAATGTACTTGAAGAAAGTCTCCTCATGTCCTTTTCATTCATTTCCCTCAAGTTGAATAATCTTTTTCATTTAAGAGTTTGCTTGAGGTAGTTATAACCTTCAAAAAAAAATTCATGGAACTTTCTTTGGTATCCATTAATTTTGGATCCATAGAGGTTAGTCATTATGCCAAACTCATAAAATAAGCATTCAAAAATAACAAATGAGTTCACAAGAAAAAATATTTCATTTTATTGATTAATTTAGCCAAGTAACCACTTGTTTAATACCACTTGTTGCAATTATTATCACGTTCATATATTTATCAAAACAGTAGCTAATTACATTAAGTATTTGTATTACAAAGAATTTAAATATGCAGCATATTCTTGAGAAAAAGAAGGGGCAAGAGCAAGCTAAGAAATATGCATTTAAGAACATCATGTAATTTTCATTTAAGGCATAAATTTAGGCTCAAAAGAAATAAGATATATTTCATCAAAAGCAAGTTATTCATAATCAAAATACATTTACATTGTGTTTGCATAAAAAAAAAAAAGAGAAATAGAATAGAGAACATACCGTAAAATTTGCTTTCAGCCATGGGTTATTCAAATACCCCTTACTGTATTCGAATACCCACCTCAAAATTATGAACAGCGCAAGAGCAAGTATTCGAATACCTTGGAATCTATTCGAATACTCGAGAGAGCATATGACAAACATTGATAAAGATGTCTCAGGTTATTCGAATACATGTTTAGTTATTCGAATACACCAACTTATAAAATCATAAGAATGTTGTACTGATGTATGGTATTCGAATACCGTAGGAAGGTATTCGAATGGACCTATCTGAAAAGAACAAATTTTACATGTACAGGGCAATGGTATTCGAATAACTAGGGAGTTATTCGAATAACTTTATCAAAAAAATAGATTTAACACGTACAGAAGTGCATTATGAGAGAGGAAAACTTACCCGATGATGGAAATACTTATAAAAAAAATTATAAGTCCAAGCTTCATATAGACAAGGAGGAGAGCTTGGAATTATTTCCGATCTTGTGCTTGTAGTAGCCACTTTCAAAATGTCAAAGTCAGTTCTTGGTCTTCAAGCACACCTACAACACATTTCAATTTTTGGTTTTTGGTACCCAAATCTTCTTGGGTCCTTGTGTGTTAGTTTTGGGTAAAGTACCCTTAGGAACCCATATCATTTTAGTTCTAATTTTCATGTTGATATTTTTCCTTGCATTGCATGTTGATGCACTATGTCCTTTCTTTCCACAATAGAAACATTTAATAAAAGGACTGCTTGAAGTACTTGAATGCACAAAGAAATTTTTATATAGTTTTTGTTGATTTTTAGGATTATAGCCTATTCTAGCCTTTTGAAAAATAACTCTTTGTTTTCCTAAAAAAATATTTAAATTATCTCGTCCAAAAGTGAATTTAGAAAGAGTGTTCTTTAAATCTTCAATTTCCTTTTCAAGAATATGACAAGATGAACAAGATGAAGATGTAGAAGCATGTGAAGTGCAGGTTGAGCATGCATCAATTAATCCTAATGTCTCATTTTCAATTTTTAATTCTTCAATTTCTTTGTTTAAAATGAGAATTTGGTTTTCTAAAGAAGAAATTGTTTTCTTAGATGAAGAAATTAATTTTGTGAGCCTTATTGATTCGTCATGCAATTCTTCAAAAGCATCTTGTAATTTATCATAAGAATGAGATAATTCACAATTAGAAATTACCTCAATATCGCTTTCTTGTTCTTCTTCTCTTTTGGCCATAAAACATAGATGGGCTTCCTCGCTATCTGAGCTATCAGTAGAGTCCATATCATTGTCATCCCATGTTATGTATGCTCTTATTTCTTTGGAGGGTTTCTTTTCAAATTTCTTTGGGGGAAAAGATGGTCTTCTTTGAGTTCCCTTTTTCCTGAGAAATTTACCAAATTTTCTAACCAAAAGATTGAGATTTTGTTCATTTAGCTCAACATTGTCCACGTCATCTCCATCATCTTTATCTTCATTATTGATAGTGGAGGTGGTGGCTTTAAGTGCGATCCCTTTCTTCTTCTTATCGTGTTCCTCACTTTCGTTAAGTTTGTTGAGTTCTAATTCGTGCTCTTGAAGTTTGCCAAATAAGGTAGCTAACGTCATTGTTGATAAGTCTCTTGATTCTGATATAGCTGTTACCTTAGGCTGCTAAATCTTGCTCAAACATCTCAACACTTTATTAATTAAATCTTCGTTAGAAAAATTCTTTCCTAATGATGCAAGATGATTTACAATGTGGGTGAACCTCTTTTGCATTTCTTGAATGCTTTCTCTTTGGTTCATTGTAAATAATTCATATTCACGAGTAAGAAAATTAATTCTCGACCTCTTAACTTCACTAGTACCCTCATAGGTAACTTGTAAAGTGTCCCACATTTCTTTAGCAGTTTTACAATTTGAAATTCTAAAAAATTCATCATGCCCCAAAGCTGTGGCAATGATGTTTTTGGTTACCAAGTTATTTTGAACTTTTCTTTTATCATCTTTAGACCATTCACTTCTTTGTTTTTCAATCTTTATACCATTGATCTCTCGTGTAGGTATAAATGCGCCATTTTCGACAGCATGCCACACATCTAGAGCAATAACTTTGATGAAAATTTTCATTCTTTCCTTCCAATATGCATAACCATCCCCATTGAAAAAGGGTGGTCGGTTTATGGAGGAACCTTCTGAAAAACCATTTGATGAAGCCATGTACTCTTGAAGCGGTAAGCTCTTTATACAAGAGTCTAGCTCTTATACCACTTGTTACCCAAGTGGCTTCAGTACTCAAGAGGAAGGGTGAATTGAATATTAAAAACTTTTTCGCAAACCCTTTTTAACACAGATTTCTCGAAGCAGTATATTGAAAATATAAAGATGATTAAATGCCTTAAGAATAGAAAATAAACAATTAAACAATAATAAATAAATTATAATAAATAAAGAGATAAAGAAGAGAAGTTCAGGCACGATATTTATCCTAGTTCAACCACCAACTACTTGTGGCCTACGTCTAGTCCCTGAAACACAGTTCGAGATTTTTCACTATTCAATACAAGCTTAAAACAGGTGCTTGCAACTTTTACACAATAGGGATACCTCACCCTATTTACTAGAGGGATACCTCACCCCCTTTGAAGGATACCTCACCTTCTTTACAACAAGGGATACCTCACCCTTTTACTGAGGGATACCTCACCCTCACAAATTCACTAAGGGATACCTCACGCTTTTTACAGAAGTAGAAAATAGATTAAGAGAAGCTCTCACTTAGAGCAAATGTTACAATTTGAAGCACTAGGAAGCTCTCTTAGGATATCTCAAGGTTTTGACGAAAAGAGCACAGAAAATATGAGAAAAATAAAAATCACGTTTTGGCACAAGCAAATAATAATTCAGATTATTGGGCAACATTTAGAAGAGACCTAAGGTCTCTATTTATAGAGCATTGGAAAGAAAATAGTCGTTGGGTACAATTAAAACACCATTAAAGTCAAATATGGTCGTTTCTTTCCATTTTTGAAAGCTTCGTAAAACCATTTCTGGGATACGTTATTGGAATACCCTGAAGGTTATTCGAATACCTCAGTTTCAAAATACTTGAAGAAAACAATTCGAAAGAGGTTTATTCGAATACTTCTTAATCTATTCGAATACTTCTGTTTAAAAGCATTTTTATGTAATTAGGTGTATTCGAATACCACATGGGTTATTCGAATACCTCACATTTTAAAACAGATTTTGATAAGCTCTGTATTCGAATACCATGCATAGTTATTCGAATACCACTTTGAAAAACATAAAACATATGAACTTGAAAACTATTCTATTCGAATACCTTATGGGGTATTCGAATACCCTTAAATGAAAAATAGTTTTAAACACTTTTAAATATCCAGAAAATGATTCTTTGGATTTGGAATATTAATTTTGAAACCATTTCTTTGCAACCATAAACAATGAGATATCTAAAAGGCTCCTTACAAAGATCCTAAGTCCTAAACTATTCTTTGAAGATCTTGGACTTAATCTTCTCATTATCTTCATGTTTGTTATCATCAAAACAACGATCAATGGTAGCTAGCCGATTACAAAAATCCTTTATGAATCTTCTGTAAAATCCTGCATGTCCTAAAAAGGAACGAACTTCTCTGACTGTTTTTAGGGAAGACAAATAGGCAATTAATTCAACTTTGGCCTTATCAACTTCAATTCCTTTAGAAGATATCACATGACCTAACACTATTCTTGAGGTAACCATGTAATGATATTTTTCCCAATTTAACACAAATCTTTTTTTTTCACATCTTTTAAAAACTTTTTCTAAATTATCAAGACAATTTTCAAAAGAATTTCCAAAAACTGTTAGGTCATCCATGAAAACCTCTAAATAATGTTCAATAATGTCACTGAAAATGCTTAACATGCATCTTTGGAATGTTGCCGGAGCATTACTAAAGCCAAAAGGCATTCTTCTATATGCAAAAGTATCAAATAGACATGTAACAATAGTCTTTTCTTGATCGTCCAATGTAATTGGTATTTGATTATAACTTGAATAACCTTCAAGAAAATAGTAGTATGGATATCCTGCTATCGTTTCCAGAATTTGATCAAGAAATGACAAGGGAAAATGATCTTTCCTAGTAGCAACATCCAATTTTCTAAAATCAATTCACATAATACGCCAACTAGATGAGACTCGCATAGGTATTAATTCACCCTTATCGTTTTCAACTACTGTTATTCCAGATTTCTTAGACATAACTTGTGTAGGGCTTACCCATTAGCTATCAGAGATAGGATAGATAATTCCAAATGACTTCAGCTCTAACTACCTCTTTCATGTGTGGATTTAATCTTCTTTGAGGTTGTTGAGAAGTTTTAGCATTATCCTCTAAATGTATTTTATGTGTACAAATTAATAGATTAATACCTTTTATGTCTTTTAATATCCATCCAATTGTACTTTTATGCCTTTTAAGTACTTCTGTTAACATACATTCTTGTTCTTTAGTAAGAGACGAGGAAATTACCACTGGAATGCTTTGCTCTTCTTCCAAAAATGTATACTTCAACCCAGCAGGTAATGGCTTTAGTTCTAGTGTGGGTACTTCTTCATGGGTATTATCATTCATGAGTTTTAGCTCTTCAAATCTTGGCTTCCATCCCTTGTACTCCATTACCCATGTACAATCAAGTAAAGAGCGTATTTCAGAGATATCATCTTCTAATTGCATGCCTGACTCAAATGAATTGACTAAACAAATTTCTAACGAGTCAGAAGAACTCCTTGTTTGAAGATGATCATCTACGATGGCTTCAATTCCTTCAATTTCCTCCTTTTCATCAATGACTTCCTGTGGTTGCTTGCACATGTTAAAAATATTGAGTTTCGGTGTCATGTTTCCAAATGTTAGCTTCACCACTCCATTTCTGCAATTTATCAAAGCATTAAATGTTGCTAAAAATGGACGGCCTAAAATAATAGGAATTGACTTACAACTATCAACCATAGGTTCAGTGTCCAAGACAATAAAATTCACAGGATATATAAATTTAACAACTTGTACCAACACATCTTCCACTATTTCTCTTAGAATTTTAATTGATCTATCGGCAAGTAGAAGAGTTACTGAAGTTGGTTTTAACTCACCCAAGTTGAGTTACTGATAAACTGAATATGGAAGTAAATTGACACTAGCACCAAGATCAAGTAAAGCTTTTTTAATTTTATGTTCTCCAATAATGCATGAAACTGTAGGACAACCAGGATCTTTATATTTCAATGCATTATTATTCTGAAGAATGTAGTTTACCTATTCAGCCAAAAATGTTTTCTTTTTCACATTTAATTTCCTTTTAATAGTGCACAAGTCTTTCAAATATTTGGCATAACAAGGAATCTGTTTGATAGCATCTAACAAAGGAATATGGACCTTCACTTGTTTTAAAATTTTTGTGTGGTGGTCCAATTTCTTTGGATTATTCAATGCTTGAGGAAATGGGGGTGAAGACGAGAGTTTAGTCTCCTTTTGGTCAATTTCTTCATTTTCTTGGGGAATTGGTTCAACTTTTTTTTCACAAGGTTCGAGAATTTATTTTTCAACAACCTTTCCACTCCTAAGAGTTATCACTGACTTGACTTGGTCTATTTGTTAGTTTTCTAAACTCCCCTCATTTAGACTGTACTGACCTTTGGGATTTGGTTGAGGTTGAGAAAGAAATTTTCCTTTCTCGTGAATGGTGAGTGCAGAAGAAAGTTTAGCAAGAGTTTCTTTTATGTCACTCATGGTTTGATTGTTTTATTTATTAATGGCCTCTTGCTTTTCTATGAATGCATGCAGTGTTTCTTCAAGTTTTTTCCTATATGGTGGGACATAAGGTGTATATCCTTGAGAATTTTAAGAGTCCTGTTGTGCCTGAGGAAGTGGTGGTTGTACGAATTGTGACTGATTATTATTCCTCCAACTGAAATTCGGGTGATTTCTCCATCCCGGATTGTATGTATCTGAAAAAGAAGAAGTAAATGACTTTTTAAAATTATTAATTACATTTACTTGCTCATGTACAACTTCTTTAAAAATAGGAATCTTAGGACATTCATGTGTTGAGTGTCCTAAGTCATCACAAATTTCTTCATTTTGCATATATTTGATTTCTTTTGTTTTTCTTAATTCCATGGCTTCAACCTTTCTAGCCAAATTAGCAAACCTAGCATTTAGATCTTTCTCTTGACTAAGGTGATATTTTCCTTATTAGCACTTACAAGGTTAGATCTAATTGAATTTTCAGAAGGGTTAGTACTATGCCAAGATTGAGAATTTTTAACCAGTTGGTTTAAATAGTCTAAAGCTTCATCAAGTTTTTTATCAAGAAACTCACCATTGCATATTGTTTCCACAAATTGTTTAGTTTCAGGTGTTAAACCTTTATAAAAGAAGCTTATAGTGCGTCATTTTTCAAAACCATGATGTAGGCAAGAATTTAACAAATTTTTAAACTGCTCCCAACATTGAAAATATGCTTCATTTGAATTTTGGAAAAAAATTTGGATTTGTCTTTTCATAACATTAGTTTTATGTGTTAGAAAAAATTTCTTTAAGAACTCACCTTGCATTTCTTGCCATGTGCTAATTGATCTTGGTTTCAAAGTGTTAAGCCAAGATTTTGCTTTATCTTTTAAAGAAAAAGAAAACAATTTAAGTTTAACAATCTTTTCAGTGCAATTTTGGTCATTGAAAGCAATACATACTTCTTTAAATTCTTTTAAATATAAATATGGGCTTTTAGATTCTAAACCATGAAAATTATGAAGTAAAGAAATCATACTTGTCTTAAATCTAAAATTGTTGGCATTGAGTGGAAAGATAAAGCATGATGGACTAGAATTTCGAGGTGGTTGCAAATATTCACGCATGGTTCGCAACGGTTGATTTTCATGTTCATCATGTACACTTTCATTTTCAGTCATTGTGTCAATTATGTGTGATTGTGATTCGAACAAATCAATATATAAAGTACCAGGATTAATTTTGACTAAACGACCAGAATTTGAATCACGATACCAATTAAGCATAAATAAATGACTTAAAATAGAAAAAATAATATACAAGTTGACAGTTTACACTAACCATTAAATATTAACAAGGATGTGGTATAAACCAACCACCCAATAAATATTAACAAGTAAAAAGTTAGATAATTAGAGAGTTAATAATTAGTAAGTTAGAAAGTGCAGAAAGTAAAATACAGAAAATAAACTACAGAAAGTAAAGTGCAGAAAATAAATTTCAGAAAATAAATTTAAAATATGAAAGCCAGAGAGAGGCAGAGCCCCACCAGAGTCAAGAAAGAGAAGAGAAGAAGAAAGATTATTTCATTATGTTAGAAATCAATAATAAATAAGAAATTAAAAAGTTAGATAACAAAAAATAAATGACGTAAATTAAAAGTTAGAGTGCGAAAATAAAAGTTAGTGGACAAAAATAAATGACATAAATTAAAAGTTAGTAAACATAAATAAATGACATAAATATAAAAGTTAGAAAGTTAGTATGTTAGCAAGTTAGTAGGTTAGTAAAGAAACCGAAAGATCGGCAAGCTGATCTTTTGCTCCGGTGAGGGAGAAGAGAGAATAAATTTTATTAAAGAATGAGAACCTCAATAAATTAAAACTTCAAATCGAGTCCCCAGCAACGGTGCCAAAAACTTGATGCGGGATTTAAGGATGCAAACCTAAGTGCAGGTTGTCTCAAGTAATAAATTCTCGAGAGTCCGAGGTCGATCCATAGGGAATTGATGAAGAGAAATTATTTGAGGTAAGAAAAGGATTTGTCACAAAAAATAATAAAATTTGTTCATAATTAAATTTAAGAACTTGCTTGGGTTAGGAGATCCACTCTTGGCAATAAATTAAAGGCAAGATTATTTCTCTTTATAACTCAATTGAAATCCACACACAACGGAGGTTCCAATTAGAAAATATATCATTCAAAGTTCAATTATATATGCAATCATATTATAATTCCTTTAATTATCTACCAATATTTGTAAATGAGTTCAAGCATTCACTGTGTCAATCCTATTGTCTACAATAAATCAAGATCTCCATTATACAAAAAAGGTTTTTAAATTGATTGGAAACAAAATACAACACATATAATGTTCACTTTATAATATATCATTTAAGCACAAGAAATAGAATAATCTAACCTTATTTCATTACCAAGAGTTTCACTCTTTCACTCAAACAAGATGAAGATTTAGTTACTCATAGACAAGAAGAAAGAAAGAGAGAAGAAGAGAAAGATGAACATAATTTCAATTTAGAGCAAGAGAAAATTACAACAAAGAAAAACAATAAACAAGCATGACCATAACTTCTCAAAACTAAGCCTAACACCAAAGTCCTCCAAATGATCATCCAATGGAGCCTTTTATAGAGGATTAGAGATACAAAATGACAAGGGGACTGATTAAGAGTAGGTGAGTAGGTGGATGAGTGGAAAATGCCAAATGGTGAGTGGAAAATTATTGAGATTCTTTGTCTCTGAAATCATTTAGTATTGATCTCATGGATGCTATCAGAATGAAGCAACATGGTCTTCATGAAAGTTATAGCATTTTGTATCAGCTTTCTAATGTCACCAAAATTATCTAAAAATTCGTCATACAGCCCAAGATATGACCCAATTACTGTAGATTGTTTAGGCCCAGTTTCAGCACCTCTGTTTTGATTTCCAGATCCAATATCACCTCCAAGCTATCTGAATGAGTTCTTATGTTCTTCATAAAAGTTGTAGATATGGGTCTTAACTTTCAAAACTCTAAATTTCAGCTTAAGAAAGTTTTTACAGCCCGAGTTATGCTCTGATTACTGCACACTGTTCTAGTTCCAGTCACAAAACCTGTGTTCTGACTTCTAAGCCCATTTAGCTCCTCTAGATGTCCATATTTACCTGGAGCTCTCATGAAAGTTGTGGAGCTTTCTCTTATCTTTCCTACAAGATAAGATACATAGTTTTTACACATCTAGAACTCAAGATATGGCAGAAATACAGAAACAGTGTAAGACACAAATAACGCTAGAAAAATCAATTAAGTCCAATTTGAGTCCAAACTTACAAAACACAACCAAACTCAATCAATTAAGTACATGGAGAGTGTAAATGACTAAAAATAAGGATTTATTAATATATAAAATATGTGATTATCAGCAGGCTGAGGGCACCACTCCGAGGCATGAACCTGCCTGCGCTGCAACATAAGATGCTGAAATCCACCTTAGGCTTCCTCTTCTAATGCAGCTCCAAGTCTTTCATAAATCTGCTTGTTTAGAACCCTTCCTGCAATAGAAAAATCACCAAGTTAATAACAGTTACAAATTCACTTAATCACATGAAGAATTATACCAGATTTCCTCAAGATCATAATATCATAATTGAATTTGATAAATATAAGCTTGAAATCTTCCATATATGTATAATAACAAGGACTAAGCATTCTATATAGTACAGATACAAGGCATAAATAATTACATTTTATAGAGTTATTAACTAGCCTTCAAATATCTGTGTGAAAGAAAGTAACATTATACCTAAGAAAAAGAAGACAGTTAGTCAGCTCTACAGATATAAAATAATTAGAAGGAAAAATCAGCAATATAATATCCTCAACATGAACAGAGAGGAAATATTGATCATGCTCCCTCTCTTCTAGATTTAGCTTCAATTTAAAACCATATATTAAGAAGCATATTAGAAATATTCAACTCACTAACTGACAAAAATTATTGTAGAGAAAATGGTACTACAAACTAAAACCAACATCACTCATATATCATTATGATTAATAACTGATCATGAGGAAGAACAAAAAAAATTCAAGGCACATTTAGAATTAGTTCTGTAGTTCATACCAAATGTCAAATAGGTAGCCGGCATTTAAACATCCAAGATTAAGGTTAAGAGTGAAACAGAAGTTCAGTCATTTCAATCCCAAAATCCCCACACAAATATTAGCAAATTAAACCTTCTCAGTGGCATTTTACAGGTTATAATCGTAAAATCTATTGCACCATGTGTTACCCAATTAACACAGTGAAAGTGTTTTTCTGAAACATGACAACACCATAACTAGTATGCACATCCCAAAAGGCCAAAGAGCAAAATTTAGCATGGAAGAAGATAATAAAAACTGCAGATGAGAGAAACTAATAAAGGAAGAACATTTTGATCACACAATTAGAATAGAATTCATCTATACCATAAATAGTTGAATAGAATTCATTTTTTTCACACACTTTTCCAGTTAGAGTAATTTTTGAACAAGTAGGAATCTCTGGGTCTATCTTGCCACAGGTCCTAAGAGGGTATTCACTGACTGTGAATGAAGCTCTTGGATCTTTCAATGCATTACTCATTATTGGATCTAGAGTTGTCAAGTAAAAGTATGGAATGGCACTGCCATTGATACGTTGTCCATCACTAAATGATATGACATTCTTGCATATAGATAATATAAACTATTTTCAGAAATAAATGAGAGAGGAAATTTTAGGTTACTGTTATGACAAAAGATATTTTTAAAAAAAAAAACCTTTTTTTCCATTTTATCTAAGATTAAAAGCATGGTAAACAAGAAGTGGCAAAAGAAAGAATGAGATAAACAATTTAACATTATATTTATTAAATTTCTATTTTATTGATCTGATATGATCACCATTATGCATCAGCATATAACAAAAACCGAATAACATTCTTTTTCAAGAAATAGTAAATCTCAGCCAAGTCTAATTCACTTTGAACTTTGAAGAAAGGAGTTTTATTTTGATTCAGCTTGAACACACTTGATGTGGAGAAGGCTAAAAATATCAAATAATAAAAGTAGGAAATGCTTACCCAAAGGGTGCTCCACCCAAATCAGTGGACATAGTACTATAAAGAAACAAAGAAAATAAAAGGTGAGTTACATGGTTTGAGTTTCCCAACTAGATGAATCAAATAAAGAGAACTAAGTACAAATTATAATAATAGGAGTTGGCAACTTTGTTTGGTTTCATTATGAAACAGGTAAAGAATTCTTAAGTACTATCATAACTTATGGTTTCTTGACTCACTTTTGCATCTACATTATGGTAATGATGTTTGTGTAATCAATCCATATAGTGAATCATTGACTTTTAAATTAGCAAGGTGAATTGAAATTTTCTTCCATTTATAAAAATTACATATGCTTTTGTCCTATCCCCCTCTGAAAGGATTACCTCACAAGAAGCTAAAATTAATTTAACCAACAAATAGTCAAGCATAAAGAAAACACCACCATGATGAAAACTCTAAATCAAAGATAAAAAAAGCAAAATCAATTAGAATTTCACCACATATCAAACAAAACATCCACCTTCACCATTGAAAGCGTGCACAACAATGACTGCACATGATTGCGGGATATGGAATCACCAATCAGTGCCCACGCTTTATTACGCATCTTATTGAGAAAGCTATGTGGATCAAACTGAGGCAAATCATAGTTTCTAGGAGCTCAAGCCCACCTCTAATACAGAAACTCTTTGTTGGGCCTCCGATTTTTCAAGCAATTTTGATGAGCTTCAATGAGATTGCAACTTTCATTAGTATATACTAGACCCAAGGGGTTTGATACCTATTCCTCACTAAAATAATCACATTTCTCTGCATAAATAAAATAAAATAAAATAAAATTGTAACTTGTAAGCATGCTTTCACATTTCCAAGCTAGTAACTTATTAGTATCCAGAATCCAATCTTTGTAAACATAGCTGTTCAGCTTCATATGGTACAAGCTATAATCAGAAAAAAAAAAAAACACAACACAATTTTGGAGTGCAAATCTAAACATGTGTATGTTTGTTTATAAAAGTTTAAAACTAATAACTTTCACCCCCCATAAAAAAAGAACCCAATAGAGAGCAGAACGTGACTCATTTACCTGTGTCTGTGTAAGACATTTGATCTTCATTGTCTGGAACACGTTCTGAAATAGGTGGATGTTGGGGAACTTGTTCTGAAACAGTTGTTGGGTTTTCAATTAGTTGTTCAGAAATAGGTGGGTTTTGGGGTTCTGGTACGGTGGTTGTTTTCTCACTCTCAAGAAAATGGTGTTCCAAAACTGGGGAAATTTGAGGGAACAGGGAATGAAAGAAGAGGAGTCGGTTAGTGCAGGTAACGTGGAGTAGAAGTAGGGGCTCGTGTTGGCCAGATCTGGTTGGAGGCGCAATGGTAGAGCGGGATTCACGATGGCTAGCCAGCGGCTGCGGCTTTGGGTCACAGTTGCACAAGGTGCGTCGCAGATCTGGACTTGCGACAAGGGTCCTGGGTTCGGGTCAAGAAAGAGGCAAAACAGAGGGGGTTTTGGTGTTTGGTGGGTTTCAAATGGTGGAATGGTTTCAAATGGAGAAAGCTACACTGCAGTGGGAGTGAGAGGGAGAGGGTGAGATAGTGAGAGGGAGAGTGCGAGAGAGAGTGAGAGAGGTGAGAGAGTGAGAAGGATTTTGGGTTACGTGAGAGAGGAAACATGAAATTAGGATTTTTTTATGGGAATGTGAAAATTTAAAATTATTTAAAATATTTTAATTAAAATTTAAAATAAAAATAATGGCAGGTGTATAACCGACATATTATACTACATATTATGACAGTTTTTTAGAACTGCCATATTAAAACTATTGTAATTTACACTTTTTTTGTAGTGTTTAGTCTTTATTTACTAAGTTTTTATTAAATTTTAAATTTTTACCATTTTTTACAAGGGATTTGCGAGGGGATTCCCTCGCAAAAAATTTACATACATTAGCGAGGGACTTTCCCTAGCTATAACTTTTTTTAGTGAGGAAAATTATCCTTCGCAATTCTTTCGCTATTCACTTGTTGTTTTCTCCTTGAATTTATTTTTAAAATTTAGCGAGGGATCATTTTTCCCTCGCTAATCTCTTGCAATTCCCTTGCTAATTAGCGAGGGAAATTTTCCCTCGCAAAATTTCGTCGCTAAATCATGAATTTCTTGTAGTGATATTCTAGTTGGAAGAAATTAGAACTTCCAAGACCTCTCAGAGTTCAAAAAGTCTACTCCATCATCCTACAAAGGTGAGTACAACCTAGTAAAAGCTGAGGGTTGACTCAAGAAAATGGAGAAGATTTTCACAATTATGGCTTGCTCAGATAAGCAGAGAGTGCTCTTTGCTTCCTATATGCTAGAGGGGGAAGCAGAGGATTGGTGAAAAGATGTTAAGAAGGTGTTAGATGCCTCAAGGACACCGGTTACTTAGAAAATCTTCAAAGGATCTTTTATAGAGAAGTTTTTCTCTCATAACTTGCACAATGAGAAAGAGAAGGATTTCTCGAAGCTAGAGCAGGGCAGTATGTCCATTGGTCAATACGTGGCCAAATTCAAAGAGCTATCAAAATTCTTGTCCTACATCAGATTTCACACAAATGAGAAATAGAAGTGTGCGAAGTTTGAGGAAGGATTGAGAGGGAATATCCTAAGCGCTATCAAACCCTTTGAGATCTAAGACTATATATCCTTGTGAACAAGTGTTAGATAGTGGATCAGGTAGTCTACAATCCTAACCAGAGCAGAGAACATAGAACTTCCAAAAGAGGAAGAGGTTTGATGACAAGAAGAGTACTCCTAAACTGGGTTACCCACAAGATAAGGGTAAGCAGGTTCAAGGAGGAGTAAGGGGACTTAAATGTCCTAAGTGTTGGAGACAGCATGGAGACAGGCCTTACTTGGTGGGGCAGTTAGTTTGTTATGCATGTGGTCAGCCAGGGCATATGTCCAGAGATTGCCCACAAAAGCAAAAAGCTGTGTTTACTCCTAAACCACAGACAGCAAGAGGAGTTTATACTCTAAGCGATAAAGAGGTGACCTAGTCTCCAATCTGATTCAAGGTAAATGCATAATCCATAATCACCTTTTAACTATTTTGTATGATTCAGGAGCATCCCACTCCTTTGTTTCTTGTGATTGTATGAAAAAACTAGATTTGCTTATAACAGACCTTCCTTTTAATTTATCTGTTTCCACTCCTAAGTAAGTCAGTTACAACTTTTGAAGTTTGTTTGGATTGTTGTATAAAGTTAGAAGATAGGATATTCTTTGTGAATCTTATATGTTTACCCCTAGCAGATATTGATGTCATTCTTGGCATAGATTGGTTATTCTCCAACTATGTAGTTTTAAATTATTTAGATAAAACCCTCGTGTTTATGTCAGATATATCTACTAAAGTTATTCCTTCCAAGTTAGTTTATCTCAATGCTAACTAAGTGAATCATTGTTTGGAGGAGGGAGCTTAAGGGTATGTTCTCCTTTTTCTCTCTTAGCATAGAGGTTGAGCAGAGTTTAGGTGATATACCGGTAGTGAGGGAGTGCCCAGAAGTATTTCCGAGATATATAGTGGAGTTGCCACCCACGAGAGAATTTTTTGTATAGATTTAGTACTGGGGACGGGACCTATTTCTATAGCACCCTATAGAATGGCACCTCTATAACTAGTAGAGCTTAAAAAACAAATAGATAAATTATGAGTGAAACAATTCATCAGACAGAGTGTTTCTCCTTGGGGAGCACTTGTGTTACTAGTAAAGAAGAAAGATGGTACCATGAGGCTTTGCATAGATTATAGGCAATTGAACAAGGTAACCATCAAGAACAAGTACCCATTGCCTAGGATAGAGGATCTAATGGATTAGTTGAGAGGAGCATCAGTGTTCTCAAAGATTGATCAGAGATAGGGATACCACCAGATAAGACTTAGGAATGAAGATATTCCTAAAACTACTTTCAAGACTATGTATGAACATTATGAATATCTCGTGATGCCCTTTGGGTTGACAAATGCACCAGCAATATTCATGGATTACATGAATAGGGTTTTTAGACCCTTCCTAGATTAGTTCATAGTGGTATTCATAGATGATATTCTAATCTATTCCTAAACAATGGAAGAACATGAACAACATGTTAGAACAATTTTAGAGATCCTTAAGGAAAAGAAACTGTTTTCTAAGCTATCAAAGTATGAGTTTTGTCTTGCAGAAGTTCAATTTCTAGGACATGTGATCTCTCAAGGAGGGATTTCAGTAGACCCTAGTAAAGTAGAAGCAGTGTTGCAAAGGGAGAGACCCACCATTATGACAAAGATTAGGAGTTTCATAAGCCTAACTGGGTACTATAGGAGATTCATTAGTGGATTCTCTTAGTTAGCACTACCCTTAACTAGATTAACTAGGAAATGTAGTACTTTTGATTGGACTCAAGAGTGTAAGGATAGTTTCCAAAAGCTTAAGATGAGGTTAAATACTACACTAGTTTTGTTGATTCTAGATCCACGAAAGAACTTCGAGGTATTTTGTGATGCTTCAAAGATGGGCTTAAGGTGTGTTCTAATGCAACATAAGAGAGTAGTTGCTTATGCGTCAAGGTAGTTGAGGCCTCACGAGGATAATTATCCCATTTACAATCTATAATTAGCAGTAGTAATGTTTGCCTTAAAAATATGAAGACATATCTTTACGGAGTTCAATTTGAGGTGTACAGCGACCATAAGAGTTTAAAATATTTGTTTGATTAGAAGGAGATGAACATGAGACAAAGAAGATGGATAGAATTTTTAAAAGATTATGACCTTGAGCTTAAGTATTACCCGGGTAAGGCTAATACAGTGGCCGATGCAGTAAGTAGGAAATCCCTAAATATTTATCGAATGATGGTTCAAGAGGGTCAACTTCTTGAAAGGTTTAGAGATTTGAGTCGTAGGGTAACTGTGACACCACAGAATCTCTTTATGACTAGGGTGGACATAGTTACTAATATGAGAGCTCAAATTCTAGAAGCTCAAAGTGAGGATGAAACCCTAAGTGAGATAAGAGAGCAAATCTTCTTATGGGATCAGTTAGAGTTTGATATGGCAGATGATGTAGTAATTAAGTTAAGAGACAGACTTTGCATTCCAAGAGATTCAGCAATCAAGGAAAAGATCTTAGAAGAGGCTCATAAGAGTCAATACACCATCCATCTCGGGGCCACTAAGATGTACTAAGATTTATGAGAGATGTTTTGGTGGCCACGTATGAAGAAATAAATAACGGAGTTTGTGTTTAAGTACTTGGTGTGCCAAAAAGTTAAGATAGAGCACCAAAAACCTTTAGCACCTCTCCAATATTTAGTAATTCCTGAATGAAAGTGGGAGAATATCACAATGGATTTTGTGACAGGTTTTCTCAGAACTCAGTTAGGATATGATACAATTTGGGTCATATTGAATAGACTAACCAAGTTTGTCCACTTCTTGCCAATGAGAATGAACTACTACTTAGATAAACTAGCCCAGATGTATTTACAGGAGATAGTTAGGTTGCATGGAGTTTCCCTCAGTATAGTTTTAGATAGAGATCCTAGATTTATATCTACATTTTAGGGAGCCTTGCAAAAGGCCTTCGGGACTAGGCTAAGCCTTAGCACATCATACCATACGCAAACAGATGGACAGTCAGAGAGAATTATCCAGACCCTAGAGGATATGCTTATAGCATATATTCTAGATTAGCAAGGTAGTTGGGATAAACTCTTACCTCTAGTGGAATTTGCTTGCAACAACAGTTATCATACTAGTATAGGAATGGCAGCTTATAAGGCACTTTATGGTAGGAAGTGTAGGTCCCCATTATGTTAGTATAAAGTTAGAGAAAAAGCTATTCTACGACCTGAGTTAGTTCAACAGGCTTCAGAGCAAATCAGAATAATCAGGGAAAGGATGATTGTAGCTCAAAATAGGCAAAAAAGTTGTGTGGATAGAAAGAGGAGACCTCTAGAGTTCGAAGAGGGTGAACATGTTTTATTGAGAGTCACTCCTACAACTGGAATTGGTAGAGCATTAAGAACAAGGAAGTTAAACCCTCATTTCATTTGTCCCTATTAAATTTTAAAAAGTGTCGAACTTGTAACCTATCAAATAGCCTTTCCACGCAAATTGTCAAACCTTCACGATGTTTTTCACTTATCCCAACTCAAAAAGTACAATCTAGATCCTTCACACATCATAAGAAATGAATCTATACAGTTAAGAGATAATTTATCTTATGTAGTATAACCGGTGAGGATTGTAGACAGAGGGGTCAAAGAGCTCAGAGGTAAGTAGATTCCTCTGGTGAAGGTCATATGGGGTGAAGCAGGCATAGAGGAGGCTACATAAGAGCTAGAGTCTCGCATGCAGCTAGATTACTCGAAGTTGTTTATATGAGGTAAGCAATTTTGGGGACAAAAATTTAAAATGGAAGGGAGTAATGTAACAACCTCTTTTTAGCATGTTAGACTGGTTTATGGTTACAAATGTTGCATAACACTTGCTTTATATGTTTGTTTATTTTTATGACAAACTGAATTAGTTTAGGCACTTTGTTGCAAATCAGAGTATGAAAAGTAGCTTAAACTGACTTAGATAGTAGCATAAATGGCTAAGTAAAGGGAAATAAATCTAGAGAATTTGTTTCTAAGTCACAAATAGGTGTAAAAGAATGTAGTTAAAATTTGAGAATAATCAGAGTTAGTTTGATATTTTTAGGCATACTAGTTGAGCAATTAATAACGGATTCACTAGTAGCAGATATGAAAAATTAAGATAATGGTGAAACAATAATTTTGATGAATCTTAGTATTTATTTCAAAGTTGTTAGAAGTTAGAAAACTTGATTTGGATAAATCTAAGTGTTTTTAGCAGTTCATGAAGTATTAGTGAAGTGTTTAAGTGAAACAAGTGGTATACAAGTAATAACCCTTATATTTGACTTTGTCTCCTGTTATGTCACTCACTTCATCTCTTTTCACTCATTTCTCTCCCACAAAAACAGCAAGGGCAACAGCAGAAAACAAGGAAACTAAAGAGGAAAAGCTTAAGAAGGAAGAGGAAAGGGGAAAGAAAAGGAAGGACAAAACAAAGATTGAACCACCATCATCACAAAGAACTTGAGGTAGGGGTTTCTAACCTAGAAACTCATTCTTCTTCCTTTATCTTTTCTATGCTTGATGTTAGGTCATTAGATGGAGAAAATGGATTTTAAAAGAGCAAAATCGATTTTCTTTGCTTGATTCTTGTTTTCAATGTTTGGAATTAGTTATTTTAGCTACTTGAAATCAAGATGATTGAGTTTGTTCCTAGACAAAGTTAGAAAGCTGATTAAGTTGAAACTTAAGTCATTAGTAAGTGAGTATGTGATTTTGATCATTGACTTAAGTTTAAGTGAACCAATAAGTTAAATGAGTATTACAACATGTTTAGAGGTTGTTAGTAATGATAGAAATCACTTAGAAGCCATTTTAAGAAGGCTAAAAATTGGTTTGTGACCAATGAAACAGTGCATATTTTTGTAAAATTTTGTAGAAAACTCTATTCGCAGGGTCACACCGCGGCATGACTGAGAACCACATCGAGACGTGGGTGAGATCGAGAGTTTCGCGCCAAGGCGTGAAAGAGCTGCGCTGAGGCGTGGTTGCTGGGAGAAACAAGAATTTTTGTTTGATGCAATAGAACTTTTTATTAGTGTGGATCATTCTTTTTTGCTTTCTTAAGTGTGTTAAGACACTTTTAGGGATATTTCATAAAGGAAATAAGCACCTAGTATATAAGAACAAGTTTGAGTTTTTTTGGCTTTTCAATGAGTTAAGAATTGCTTAAAATAGGTGTCTAGGACCTTAAGCACATTAATGTGGATTAAAATACCGCTAGAGTTGTTATAGTTAGGCAAATTAGATACAAGATTGATAAGAAAGTTGTACATATCATAGAGGCATAATTTGTTCTCTTATGGTCAAAGTTGAGTTAATTATGCAAGTTTCAATAGAAGTGCTTTATTATCTCATTAAGATGGTTGAAATAGAGTATTAGTTAAAGTTTGTTTCTTTACTTGTTAGAGTTGAACCATAATACAATTGTCCTTATTAATGGAGTGAGTTAAGCCCCTTAACATTGCAAAGTATAGAGTAAAGCTCTTTGTTAAGGAGGTAATTGTGAGAGTAGAGTGTCAATATAACACTCTACCTAAGGCAAATTAGTGAGTTAAGCTATTTGTGAAGTAACATGAGGAATATGATCAATCCTTATGTAGTGTAGTAAAGTGAGATAAACTTACTAACATGAGCCTTAGGATGAGTTAAGTTCTAAGTTCGGCAATGAAACAAGTTATGCAAATTGCCAATTATAATGCTATTACATAGTTGTATGAGTAATTGTGTAATATCGAGAGAGTTTAGTTTTCTATACATTATACAGTTGAATGAGGTTTGTATAATGTTGATATATTTTAAATATATATGTAATTTACATTAATCAGTGTTATGAGATACATGTATATTACTAAGAATTTTTATGTTCCCACCCCTTTCTGTATTTCCATGATAAAAGCACGTCAAAACCCTTGTAAAGGAGCAAAGCAACAAGACTAGATAGTTTTAGTTTTAGTTTTATGAACAACTCTTGTATATTTTACTCTGAGTTGTTGTTTTGTTGTATATATTACACTATGCCCTTAGAGGTTTTTGATGTATATTGTATGACCTACTTTTATTGTAGCTCTCTATATTTAATTGTTTAATTATATGGGACTAAAAGGATAGTAAGAATAGAAGTGACATGATTAATGTTTTATATCTTTATATATATAAGTTATATCGATATATTTGTATTAGAGTGTTACACAAGTACACAACATAATCCTTGAATCTAGTAAACTCAGTGGATATAGGAACCCGCTTAGATCTTCTCAATGGAGTCACAACAACATTTGAATTCTGTACATTATTTTTGACTTGTTGAGGGATATTGACATTATCAACAAGATCAACAACATCATCATTATGGATCAAAGGAGATGACATTATCCCTAGAAAGGAAATAACGGGAATAGGAACAACAACATGCTCCTCTCTAAAATTAACAATACGCGGCTATTGAGTTCCACCATGCTCTAAGTCCCCTTCAAAATAGGCATCCCGATCGGATTCAATAACTCTAGTAGTATGTGAAGAACAAGAGAACCTAGAACCCATTGAGCCAATACAATGACCAATGAAAAAATCACTAATGGTTTTGGGATCAAGCTTCTTTAAATGTAGGTTATAAGGCCTCCCCTCTGCCCTATAACCTCAAACACGGAAATGCCTTAGGGTAGGCTGTTTACTTGTCATAAGCTCATATGAAGTCTTCAGCACAAATTTACTTGGCACATGATTCAATATATAAACAGCAGTCTTCAAGACATCTCCCCACAAGAATTTTGGAAGAGTAGAATGACTAAACATACATCTCACCATATCCAAAAGAGTACGATTTCGCCTTTCTACAATTCCATTCTGTTGCGGAGTGCCATACATGGTGTACTGTGCCTCAATACCACAGTCTTGTAAGAACTTAGCAAAAGGTCCAAGATTTCTATCAATTTCATCATACCTATCATAGTACTCATCATTCCTCATAGTAACCCTATGTTAGACCATTTGTGTACCGCAAGTGTACGGGTCATTCAAGTAATACAGATACAGAGTAAAGTTCGTTCCTACGAGGATGATTGGCTTCCAATACTAAGTATCAACCAATAGCTTATTTAGTTTTATTCAAGAACATAAAAATAGGGAAAAATGCAATAAAACTAATCTAAAAACAGAAAAACGATAAATGAAAATAAACATAATGGTTTAGAGATTTAGGAAATCCTTCTTCACTTCATACTTCAATTAATGCTACGTAATCCTTATAAGCAACATTAATAAATAGTTAAGTTAACATGAGAATCTATTTTAGTTAAAAGCCTATGTCTACGTCAGTTAACCCTGACTTCCTTCACCTAGCTCACTATGCTTCCATGAGAACAAAAGTGAAATCCACTAATGAACAATCTATTCTCAAACACATGCTATGCATGGCTAAGAGGTATATTTCTATCTCATTATCGAATCAACTTATCCAAGCCAATTGAACTCATCGAACATGCATCAATCATACATATGATCTCAAATCCAAATTCCTATATCTAGGTTCATCAGATTTCAACAAATCACTTGAAAGTTGATCAAACTATCAAGAGCATTAAGAATCATATGATTGAACAAAACCAAACATCAATATAAACTCAAAATAATACATAAACATCAATATTCATACAAGGATTCAAAGTAATCCCTAAATACAACTCACTACATCATAAAACACAAAAATATACACAAAATCAGTGCTCAAAGGATAAGGAAAGAGAAGAAAACTAAGGGAGAAGGAAGGAAGCTCATGGATGTGATCTTCTATGCTTGAATCATCCTCCATAAGGAAGATGGCCTCCAACCTTGGCTCCCTAGGCCTCCAATCTGCCCAAAAATGAAGTTCCAGTTGTAGTTTTTTGATCAATCATTTTTGAGCCATTCATTATTGCTTCATATTTGGCTTAATTGATGTTAATTGTGTCCAATATTATGTTTGTAGATGAGTTTTAGATGATTGGTCTTCATTGAGCTTAATTGTAAAAACTTCATTAATTTTTGGATTTTAACTCATTTTGACCTTTCTGTCTTGTACAGGCCATAACTTGGGCTACAAATATCGTATTTGGATGATCTTGGAGTCCCCTGAAAGCTGAGACGAAGATCTACAATCTGGTGTCTAATGCAATTTTTCTAATTCAGCTGGATTCAAGGCGAAATTGGGCCTCAAAGTCAGGATGCTGTTGCTGTCACAATGCTTGGACCTTTCCTTAATGATTTGGGCCTATCTCCCTCAATTTAAGCCCAATTAAGGCAAATGATATGTCTCTGAAAAGCTTATTCAGAGGGCTACAGTTTGGGCCAGGGGTATATTAGGAATTACATAAGAACTTTCAGTTACAAATAGGTTGAGGCAGATTTCGAATTGAGCTTTTTGATTTGGTTGTGATTCATTACAAAACAGATTGACGAAACCCTTTTTCTCTCTTTTCTCTATTTTTCGTTTTACTCTCTTCTCTGCATTTTTCGCAATGGCCATGGAAGGCTAAAGCTCCAATCAATCCAAGGAATTCAATGATGGTGGTTAGAATTTTGAGTTCTCTTGTTTAATTATAAATTTTGTTGTGTTCTTCCCTCTTCTCCTTCTTCAATTGAATTCTGATTAGAATTTCGAAATTGAAGTTAGAATTAGGGTTGATTAATCTGAATCTAAGGGAGAATAGATCATCGATTGATAATCTATGTTAATCTAAATTTTTTCCTAAATCAATCTTAATCAAGAATTGCGATTGTGATTCTGTTTGAATTGGTAAAATGCTAGGTGATTATCTAGTTGATTTCGGATTAACAGAGGTGTAAACAACAGAAATTCTCTTGAATAATGATTAATTCTGCCACTTGAATTGGAGACCTTGGATTGGTGTTTCCTTAATTGAATTTTCTCAATTTAAATTCGTTTTCTGTTATTGCAATGAACAAAACCCCCTACTTATTGATAACTTCTAATATGCTTGAGAAATCCGAATTGGTCCTTGGGAGATGACCTAGGTTATGCACTATGCTATATTCCATAAATCCTAGTCTATTTTGAGGTGAGTGCGACATCGCTGATCACTTCTCTAAAACCTAAAAACTCTCTTGTAAAATCTGCTAAAATTGTATTTATAGGCCCAGGAAAATAGAGTCACGCCGCGACATTGAACTTGCCATGCCGAGGTGCGTTTTAATTTAGGTCACCACGCCGCAACATTAACATGTCTACGCCGCGACGTTTAAATTTCATAACTCTATGTCTAGATGTAGGGGATTCACCATACTACGGCATTGATATGCCTGTGCCGCGACGTCAACTGCCAGAATGCTTCTTTGGCTTTTTCTTCTAATTTTAGCTCAAATGCTCTATATATTAGCTTGTTTGGAGCCCTTCCTATAATAGAGAAATCACAAAATCATTAACAATTGCAAATCCACTTAATCAATGACAAAATAAGCACAAATTACTTAATATCATATAAAAAAGGTATCAGAATTGAATATGACAAACATAAGCACAAAACCTTCCAAATATGCATACAATGAGGACTTAAGTAATTAATGAAAGCACAAATATAGGGCACAAATAACTGCATTTTATGGAGTTATCACCCTACTCCTCCTAGCTCTAGTTGTAAATTTCGCTTTTATACGATCAACACATGTATCAAAAATAGAGAAGTTTATATCATGAAAAATACTCTTCTTAATCAACATTTTCATTCTCTCCTTAGATATGTGTCCTAAACGTTTGTGCCACAACATAAAAGAGTTTTCAGCAACTCTTCCACGCTTATTCCCAACAACAGTATTAATAGCTAAACGTTGTTAGATCAACAGAAAGGGATCAATGTTTAACATATAAAGGTCGTTAGATGAAACTCCAGAAATAACCAGAATGAAATCATAAGATAAGGAATCTCTCTTATCACTAAATAGACATAATAGTGCAAATATCCAAAATAGAAATCGGAAACAAGTTCCTTCTTATAGAGGACACATAGATGGTGCCTTTTAAACCTAAAGAATTTCTAGTACACAACTTCAAGGAAATAACACCTATATATTCTACTTCAACATTAACTATATTTCTTACTGTGATCATCAACTCTCCTTCACTCAGCTTTCACCTATTTTTGAACTCCAGTAATGAGCTTGTAATATGAGTAGTTACACCAATATCTAACCAACTAGTACTAGAAGGAACATTAACAAAATTGGATTCAAAACACATTAGAGTCAGGGGTTCAACTTATTTATCCTTAATCCAATCTGCAAATTTCTTGGTGCATTCCTGATCATCATTTACACCATCATGTTTACTCTCTGTCAACATAGAGAGGTCACAGGCCTTTATAGATGTATCAATAGTCTTACAAAATTGGTTGACATTATCCGCTTAATGAAAACTCTCCTTAATGGCTTTGTCCATGCTATACTTTATGGTCTTTGAATGATCCCGCCTTTCATATTTCACCCTAATTGCCAGCGGAAAACATATCTATGGGCTTCAGGACTTATCCACAGCGAGAACAACATCAATAACAGAGATGGCCAGAAATAAACTCATTGACTCAACCCAATCCTCATAATTGGTCCCACACAACTTTGTCAAAACATTTATTTTCATAAGCAAAATTGAATCAATATTTCAAAAGAAGATTTTCTTGTCAAGTATTTCAATAAACAAGATGGGCAACAACCATAATGGAGCTTCCCCATGCAATTGCAATCCTGCCAAAGGGTCCTGAATTACAACACATAAGTAAACTCTCACAAACATCAAAATCATGTCCTTAAAACTAGTACCGAGAGAATAGTGAGAACTCTACGGGCACAATCTTAATGTCTTTAATAAATCATCAGGAATTATATTAACAAAGGCAAATCGATAGGATAAACGCATTTTCAACATAATCCCTAATGCCACAAAATAATAAATTTTATCAACAAAATAATACCTTGACACAATTTGACCCACGAAGGCGAGCTCACAATCATGCAAAGTGCTAAAAAAAACATCACTTAACAAATAATAGGAATTACATTAATAAAGACAAACTGATAGGGTAAGTGCATTATCAACACAATCTCTAATGCTATATTATTAACAAAATATCAATAAAATGACACCTCAACATAATTAATCCTGCAAAGGCGAGCTCACAATCATGCAAAGTGTCTTAAAACAATACCACAATACTTAAAACAACATCTCTTAGAATCAAATCACATAAATAACAAAAAAAAATAGTTTTCAAAACATTACATATTAATTTATGCACAAAATAATACTAAAATTATTTCAATAATCAAACAACATCAACTCTGAGAGTACACAATATATATCATGCTCAGAAACATCACAACAATACATAAAAAATTTTAGAGACAAAAGAGGAAAGTACCATATATTTTTAACAATTTTAATCTCTAAAAATTTTGAAATAAATAATAAATAGGCATAAAAAAATAAATAAAATTCACCAATTGTTTGGCGAACTGCCCCACTCGAAAGAATTATGGTTGAGGCTTGGATTTGGTACTTCTTAGCATTTTTTAACAGGGATTTACATGCTTAGATCATGGAGTTTGCAAGGAAACACCTAAATTTGTTCCTTTCTACCATGTGGTGGGCTTGGAGATGGCGAAATATGCCATGATGGACGGAGAGGTTTGGACGATTGATTTGGTATTGTGGAGGATTAATCAAACGTATTAGGATTCTACTCAATTTCTAATTACAAATACACCCCACCAGACCATAGTTCGTGTGGTTCACTGGGTAAACCCGTGCTTGGTTGTGTTAAAGTTAATGTGGATGGTTGTCATTTAGCTTCTTCTCATAGAGCTGGTTTTGGAGGGCTAATCTTTGATGACATTGGGGAGAGGATTGTTGGGTTTTTTGGTTTCATTGGTGACTCGGACAATTTCCTAGCTGACCTATTGGCAATCAAGAATGGGCTCCCTCAAGCTTGGAACCTTGGCTACAGGAAAGTGTGGTGGCAGACTGATTCTATGGAAGCTCTTGTTATGCCAAAGGGGGTGCTCAAAAGCAGGGGAAATTTTCGTAATGGGTTAAGCGAAAAATCATAATAGTGAGTCCGACGTCATATATTAATCCAAAACTTTAAGATAATGAGTTTATGAATCTTTACACTTATATACTATTTACTTAATTCATTTTTTATTAATGTGAAACTTTAACATTCACACTTGAATTTGTAATATTTTTCTCCTCAAGTGTGAGTTCCAACATTAGTATGCTCCCCCTTAAGTGGAAGCAATTCTGAATATTGACCATAATAGTGAGTCTGACGTTTTATCTTGACCCAAAACCTTAAAGCAATGAGTCTACGAGTCTTTTCACTTATATATTCTTCACTTAACTCATTTTTTATTAATGTAAAACTTTAACACTCACATTTTAATTTCTAAATGCTTTTCCCCTTATTCTCTCTCCAACGTCTCCCTCCTTCCATGTCTACAGGGCAATCATTGAGGAGTAAAGACTTTCATGCAACGTCAGTGAGATTGCTCCATCTCCCATGCTTTACGTGAAGCTAACGCTTTCGGGGATTTCCTTGCAAAATCGGGTACACAGGGAACGGAGGGGGTGGTAACTTGGACTTCTCCTCCTACTGGTCTTGGATCGACGCTCCTGGCTGATATTCCAGAAAAAAGTCTAGGTCAAGAAGACTTGGGAAACTAATTTTCAATTAGCAAAAATTAATAAAAATTGAGACTTATGGTTAATTTAGTTAATATCTAATTAATAATTAATTATTCTTTGATTAGGGATTAATTATTTTTATATTAGCTAATTTTTTATAAGTTAAAAATGTGATCACTAAAAGTTTCTTCAATAATGTATTTTATAATAATGATATGTGTCAAATAATGATAACTTCTTAAAAATTGGAAACATAGTTTGAATGCTTACATTTACGAAATTCACGACTTCTAAGTGGCATCCAACGAAAATGAGTTATCATTTACCTGAATTATCCTTTTTTCTTTTCACACTTGGGTCAGAAATGTTTCCTGCACATCAAAATTTTTATACCACTTTTATGGGGTTAATGATGACTCAATTATTAATTAACAAGTTATATAATGATTGAGTACTAGTCCCCTAATCAATTTATATACATTCTTAATTAATGATTGAGTCATCCTTCATTGGTATAAAAACACTATGAAAATTTTAATGTTCAAGTAACATATTTGCCGACGATTTCTTGTTTTATTCTTTTTGTGATCTCGGGCTATCTTTGCCAGGACCGCTTTTGCTCCTAGCATGACGCACAATTTGGAAAACGTTTTTTTTTCTAAATAAAATACTTATTTATATTTTAAGTTACAATTTTAGTTAAAAAATTACTTTTATTTTGTTATTTATTTATTTTTCCATCTTTTAAATATGCAACCAAATAGAACCTTAATTTTCTCTCTGACTCAAAAGAATTTCTTTTTCTATGACATGTATAATCAAGGACCAATTAACAATTTGTTTTCCAATCGCTTTTATTTTAGTTTATTATATTTTGCCTACTTCCAACTAATTAAAAACTAACATGAGTTTTTATTTTATTTTTCCCTTCATTATTAAAATAAATTAAAGCCGTGTCTGATTATGTGATATATAATCTACAGGTTTGAAGACGAAGGCCCAATAACTTAATTGAGACCCATCAATGGCTACATCGAATTTGTTCAATGGATCAGTTGATTTTAAATGCGTTGCAAACTTGCACCAACTCATCCAAAAAAAAAAAAAGTGGTGCACCATTTTACTAGTTTTAGGAGCTGGCTTGGTTTGGGCAGCATTAAATTCGTTTTCAATCAACCCCACGATGGTAACTCTATGCCAGATTCCTCAGGGTAGATTCATGGGTTGATTGCCATATTTTATCATGGTGATAATAGATGATTTAGCTATTTGCTCTGTAAATGTACATAATTATATTCATAGATGTGGATGTATAACCCCCAGAACCAAAAGCTTAATCCAGATATAGAACTATTTCACGAGTACTAATTTATCATCTAAGAGAATAAACTAGGACTAAAAAAATCCGTAGCCATAAAGCATAAGCATCAATTTGAAGTAAATGATTTCCTGAATGAAAAGTTAGTGAAAACTGAAGAAATTGAAAACTGGTTACTGCCTGATGTGTCCTGAGGCAAACAGAAAAACTCCCACCAGCTTTTCCTCACACTATTGCCTATGTTTTGCTTAAACACGTAGATTTTGGAGGAGAGCTAGCTGAAACTGAGTTGGGAATGATAAGAGAGATGGAGACAGAATATTTCAGATGAAGATGATATATCACAAGGACCTAACAACTACTAGGTGATAATATACCCTGTAATATAATTTCAGTGCAGCACCCCTTGTTATAAACACACTAGCACATTTGCACACTTGCCCATAGTGTCACGTTAGAACTAGTGATTCTGTAAACTTCATCTTCAGGCATGGAATTTGATAATGGTAAACAGCAGCAAAGCTGCACATTTCGAAAGCTGAACTTGGTTGCCTTAATCGCTCTATGTCTCATTCTAATCTCTCCTGCGGGTAAATTACTTGCCTATATGCAAAACGTGGGAACATGTGGTGAGAATAATTTAGTTGCTCATGGATTCATTGTAACTTCTTTTATCTTGTGCTTGTCTTGTAGATGCATTTGATCCATTGGATCCAACTGGGAACGTTACAATAAGATGGGATATAATGTCCTGGACATCAGATGGTTATTTGGTAACTTCTCAATTCTGATCATTCTGATTTGTATGTATTCTTAGTTGTATGTTTGATGGTAAAATAAACCATGTAATTTTTTGAAGTTATGAATATCAAAAGGTCTCTAGAAAATAGAAATTGCTGGCCTTATGTGATTACAAAAGAGCTAAACTAACTGAAATTTAAAACAGGCTTTTTACCCATATAAGTAGTTATCCTCGAAGTTATGAATATGTTATAATATTGAATTTTGGCAGGCCACTGTGACATTGTTTAACTTTCAACTGTACCGAAATATTATGAACCCTGGGTGGACTCTAGGATGGACATGGGCAAAGAAAGAAATTATCTGGACTATGATGGGAGCTCAAGCCACAGAACAAGGAAACTGTGCCAAGTTCAAGTTGAAAATTCCCCATAGCTGCAAGAGGAACCCTCAAGTGGTTGACCTGCTATCCGGAGCTCCTTACAACATGCAGTATACCAACTGCTGCAAGGGAGGTGCACTAACATCTTGGGGACAGGATCCTACAGGTGCAGTCTCAGCATTTCAGTTGGGTGTGGGGCTCTCTGGCACCTCTAACAAGACAGTGAAACTGCCCAAGAACTTCATATTGCTCGGACCAGGACCAGGATATTCATGTGGCCCTGCGAAGATTGTGCCATCCACCGTCATCCCCACAGATGATCATAGGAGAAAAACTCAAGCATTGAGTATGCATAATTAATTCCCTTATTCCTTATCTGTATGGTATAGTGTAAATATAGTAATGGCTACAAATGCGTTGTTAGTATTTAATGTTTCTATTTTATGGTTTTGTATGTAGTGTCCTGGAATGTTACATGTACTTATTCACAGTTTCTTGCCTCCAAGAACCCAAGTTGTTGTGTTTCTTTGTCCTCTTTCTACAGTGACAAAGTCACAGCTTGCCCGACTTGTGCTTGCGGTTGTCAGAATAATGACACCTGTGTCACGTAAGCCACCCTTCAAGTTTCACTTACTCCTTGTAACTAGTGGAATCATGAAGCGCTGTATGTGTGCTATATTGGGCAACAATAATGCTAATTTTGGTTTCTTATGATGGATATTCAGGAGCGACTCAAAGATACTTAAAGAAGATGGAATAAACACTCCGAAGACGGATATCGCACCAAAACCATTGTTACAATGTACACACCATCTGTGTCATGTCCGGGTGCACTGGCATGTGAAAGACAACTACCAGGATTATTGGCGGGTCAAGATTGCCATCATCAACTTCAACTATCGAATGAATTACACACAATGGACTCTTGTTGCACAACATCCCAATCTCAACAATGTCACCCAAGTCTATAGCTTTGAATATATGCCACTTCTTCCCTATCAATCCATAAGTGAGTTCTTTGAAATGGATACAAAATACTTGAGTGTTTCCTGTATTAGAGCTCCATGAAGAGGTTTCTTAACCTTGTGCATACTGACTTGAATATGCAGATGATACAGGCATGTTCTACGGTTTGAAATATTACAATGATTTATTGATGGAAGCTGGGCCTAAAGGGAATGTTCAGTCGGAAGTGCTTATGAAGAAGGACAAGAACACATTTACGCTCAAGCAGGGATGGGCATTTCCCAGGAGGGTCTACTTCAATGGTGATGAATGTATGCTGCCACCTCCTGATTTATACCCTTTCTTACCAAACTCTGCTCATAAACTACCAACTAGCATTTCATTGATGGCAGCCTATGTGACTTTTGCATCATTTTTTCATTTTGTTGTGACTATTTTGTGAGTTATAACAGCGGCAACTTAATTATGAAGCTTACGGTTTAGAGTGAAGACTTTGCTGCGAGATATGCAAGATGGAAATGCTTGTGAACAGTAACAAATATATATCACTCACTCAAGGAAAAAATATATCTATTAAGTTGACATGCCCCATGATTATGAGTACATATACCATAAGTCATCACTGCAAAGTTTACTGTGCAGTTTGATTTTTCTTTTTTTATATTCAAACACTACTTTTCACAATGCTTTTACATATATGATAAAACCATATATCAAAAAAGAAAAGAAAAGAGAAAAAAAAAGCCATATACGCTTGGGTTTTGGGATTGCCAAGATAGCAAAATGAGTATAGATGGTTAAGAAATGACTCCAGAAGAGGATAAAATGCTACCTAGAATTTCTGCTTGAATTCTTCATCTCAACGCTAAGAAATAAATTGGATACGCTATAATTGGGAAAAAAAATAATCTTCCAAGTAACTTAAATAATTATATAATGCAAAAGCAATAAATATGTGTTGCATAAACGGCGGTAAAAATCAACCCCCAAAGTAAATAACAGGACAGAATTCTTGTGGCAAGCATTTATGCACCTGCGTCAATTTTTATTACTTCAGTGGCAGCTCCTATGCATTCTGCACGATGGGGTTCACTTCAGCTTAAGAATATGGTGCAGAAGAGAAGTGTACGATACTCCAAAAGAGTAGATGACATCTTCACGTCTCGACAGAGATGATTCTCTAGGATTAGTTCAATAAGATTAAAGAGGAAGCTAAAGTGGCTATGATTGTACTTAGTAAAGAGAAAAATAGTTTTGAACTTGCATTTGGCAGCCAAGGGTAGGTATCCGGAGGAGGCATAACACAGTTATCCCCATTGAAATAAATCCTTCGTGGGAAGGCCCATCCCTTATCAAATGTGAAGGTTGATTTGTCCTTTCGAAATAAGAGTTCTGACTGCACATTACCAAGGGGTCCAGCTGAAGAGAGAAAATCGTTATAGAACTTGACTCCCCAAAGCATACCAGTATCATCTGCAAAACCAGATCCCAAAACAATTACATAAGAATTGGAATATTTCCTTCACAAGATCATCTAGGAATATGATTAGGAATGATAGAACTTACTTAAGCCCTCATAAGGTGTTAGTGACTTGTAATTAAAGCTGAAAAGCTCGGTTAGATTATCAAAATTGGGGTGCTGCACAACAAGGTTCCATTGTGTGTAGTTCATTCTGTAATTGAAATTTGTGATTGTGATCTTGATCCTCCAGTACTCTTTATAATTGAGCTTCACATGCCAATGCACTCGAATAGGACACATATGGCTGGTACACTGGACTAGAGGTGTATTTATAGCTTTGCCTGATGGTGACACAACTGAAGCTAAATATGGAAAGTCTGAACTGTAAGACAAATTCAGGAAAATAAATCCTAAGAATGGGAAAAATGACGACAAAAGAACATTGAAAAACACTTTCTACAAGAATAAAGAAAGAAAGTTTAAGATATCTATAAAAAGATAAATTGGAGACTTACTCTACACAGCTGCCGGGTTCTGTTTTGTTTTGGCAGCCACATGTGCAGGTTGGGCAGTTTACTATTGTATCATTATAGAAGGATGAGAGGGAAACACAACAACTTGGTGTCTTTTGAGCCAGGAATTGTGAATAAGTGCAGGTAATATTCCAGGTCACTGCCACAAAATATGCAGGTTAAGTTATACAGAACCTAAATTTGGTTTCCATACTCTGAACTCTTATGAATACAAAGTATAAATAATTATTCATACAACATCACTACTAATTATTTGTTTGATGAAAATTTAAATCCATCTCATCAACAAAGGCAATACAATCAAGAAAAATTGGAAATGAAACATGAAAGTAAAAAATATTGAAACTGCCACAACTATAAAAATAATCAAAGTTCAAAAGGAGCTTCAATTTTGTTAGACCTCCAATACAATCAAGAAAAATTGGAAATGAAACATGAAAGTAAAAAATATTGAAACTGCCACAACTATAAAAATAATCAAAGTTCAAAAGGAGCTTCAATTTTGTTAGACCTCTCAATTTATATAATAAAGGCTTAATATGTACATATCTTATATCGAGATGTTGGTTTTAACAACAAAGTTTAGCAAAGGCACATGTATATGTAAAAGTTGGTCCATGCATTTTGCAACTAACTTACTCAAGGCTTGGGTGGTTCTCCTCTTGTCATTGGTGACAAATTTAGTTGGTCTCACAATCTTTGCAGGGCCACAAGTATAACCAGGTCCTGGTGCTTTGAGGGTAAAATTTTTTGGCAATTTGACCGTTCTGTTAGTTGTTCCTGCAGAACCAACACTAATCTGAAAAGAACTTATTGCAGTGCTTGGGTCCTGAGCCCACGAATTTAAGACTCCCCCTTTGCAACAATTTGCAATCTGCTGGTTGTAAGGTGTTCCTGGCAGTAAATCCACTACTGTTGGGTCCTTCTTACAACAATGTGGGATGCCTGCTTTGAACTTTGAACAATCTCCTTGCTCTGTTGTTTGGCCTCCCATCATGTTCCAAATTACTTCCTTTTTAGCCCATGTCCACCCTAATGACCATCCAGGGGCCTGAATATGGCGATACTGTTGAAAGTTGTACATTGTAACAACAGCCTGCTCAACCCAAGCAAGAAGATTCAATATGTTTAAGAAACAGGAACAGATTGAAGCTGATATTTCATTTATATTTAAATTTAAAGGAAATGGAAACAATTGGATTGATACTTGGACATATTAAGTTATTCACTGTTTCGGTCCAGGTATTACTATTTTGAAGAATAAAACCAATTAACCATATTAAAATTTACCCAATCAGACAACCTTTTAAGTCCTGCTCAAACAAGGCATGTACAACTGAGAAGATCCATCAAGCTAAAAAGAAGTCTAGTATTACATAGTTCTTACTGATTCCATAAAAGTTTCCAAGGCACAAGTCCTACTGAGTACATAATGCCTTTCCACTCACTTCATCACATTAAGAAAGTACTGATCACTTACAACATATCCATCTGGAGTCCAGCTAATGACATCCCATTTGATTGTTATATTGCCAGTTGGATCAAGCGCATCATAGGCTTCTGTACACAAAAATGCAGGAAAAATTGAATACTTATAAAATCTCATTATATTTAAAGCAAAATTTTACAAATCAAAGCCAATATATCTCTTTTTTCCCAAGTGGAGATTAGAAAATAAAAATAGATATAGAAAAAGTGAGTGTAATTTGTATCCGTGACTAAAATAACACTATATCCAAGTTAGATAAGAAACAGTTAGGTGGTTACTTTTTCATATTTCCCTTTTCATTTTAAAGATGTTGAAGAGATCTTTATCATGTCATATCCGTATAATCACTAAAACATATTAATTAAATTGGTTATCATATTCACAATGGGTGTAATTGTATATATAGTTCCCAGTTTTACAAAGACGAATGGTAGACACCAATACGCAATAGGAAAGCATCTAAAGTAGATACTAGATTGCAAAGTTCAGCTTCGGCAATCGAGTTCAATTAAAAATCTTTAAGTAACTTGAAAGGAAATAAATTGATTTCTTATCCTCGACCAAATAAGCACCAAAAAATAATTCAAAAGTTTACAGTGTAACACCATCAATTGAGAAAACTCTCAAAGGCCGAAAAAATACTTAAATTACGTTTGCTTGCACTTTCTTACTTGATCAGTTAAAATGCCAAACAAAAAAGTTATGAACCGACAGAAGGAAGTCAAGTGAGGATCCAAAAATCATCAAATTATGACTGCGAGAATGCGAGGAGATTGTAGGAAACCACAACAATCCCTTTAAATCTCGAAAATGCAAATGCCCTTCAACCTTCAACCTTCGTCATCACAGTTCTATTAAAAGAGCCAGATTTTGAGAAAACGGAAAACAGAAGTACGTTGAACCCAAAGCAAAGTATGAAACTATTTCCAAGAACTAAATTTCAGTTCCATGAACAAGAGAGAATGAGAGCCAGCCAATACCAGTAGAAGTGAATGTGGAGCAAGAGAGCAGCAACAGGAGAAAGACTGCAAAACCACCACGATGGACAACAGATCCAATGGCAATGGTTGATAACCAGACAGACTCCATTTCTTGGTGCAGATTTTCTCTGACAACGTAGCTCAAATTCAAGGATCTGCCCCAAAAAAAAGGGGGGGGGGGGGGGAAGAGCAAACAGAGTAAAGGCCTCTCAGCTCTCCAGTCCGATGACAAAAGCAAACGTTTTGGTTTTGAGTTAAACTGAGACTCACGAAACTCCATGTCACTCTCTTTATTATGTAATTGTAAACAAACTGCTGGGAAGATCTGATGCAGACATTCAACACCAAATATCAATAATACCCTTATTAATGACATTATCAAAGTTTCTATTTTTCAAACCAAAATATCGATTACAAAACTGTTTGAGGTTTTTAAATTCCAGTTAGTTATCTAATTGAAAGTCAATTTTGGATGAAGCCATGAAACGGTTATAATGTGCGGTATGCTAATTAAATTTGGAAACTTTTTGGTTTAAATTGACTACTCAGATATTCTACATTATTCAGGGATAATATTGGAAGAATTAATTATACCGACAGAGAAGAAGCATGTGAATTGTAAAGGAAGACAGCAAACTGCGTGGGCCTCTCTAAATACAAAAACTTAAAAGTTCTCCTCCTTCTGTCTCTGTCGGTGCTCGGTGAGGGGAGAAGTATGTGAGATGTTTGTTGTGTCCATTAACCTATTATTTTTTGATCGCGCTATATGTCCAACGAAAATATTTTAATTATTGTTTATTTTTATATTTTATTGATTTACTTGAGAGAATTTGAAATTTGAAATTAAAAATTTAAAATTAAAACTGTTCATGCAGCACAAAACTTGTGAATGTTGCGGCATAATATTTCTAGTTAATATATTAAGAATAAGTGGTTAATCAGTATAGATTTCTAGTGAATCTTATTAACTGGTGAATCCAAATTAACTGTTCACGCGGCACAAAACTTGTGAATATCGTGGCACAAGATTTCTGGTTAATACATTAAGAATAAGTGGTTAATCAGTATATGTTTCTAGTGAATCTCATTAATTGGTGAATCTAAATTAACTGGTTAATACATTAGGAACAAGTGGTTAATCAGTATAAGTTTCTGGTGAATCCACCTAAGAATTTCGAATAATGAATAACTAGTTAATAAATTATGAATAAGTGGTTAATCAGTATAGGTTTCTGGTGAATCTCATTAATTGGTGAATCCAAATTAACTGGTTAATACATTAGAAATAAGTGGTTAATTTATATCAGTTTATAGTGAATCCAAGTAAGAATTCTCAATAATGAATAATTGGTTAATATGTTAGGAATAAGTGGTTAATCAATATAAGTTTCTGGTGAATCCAACTAAGAATTTCGAATAATAAATAACTGGTTAATACGTTAGGAATAAGTGGTTAATCAGTATAAGTTTCTGGTTAAAAAAGGAAATGAGAAGCGGGAAATGAAAAAATTGGCATACGAAAAAGTCAACAAACATACATATGGAAGCATACGGTGGATGAAAGTTGGAGTATTTAGTTGGATGAGAAACGTTTTCCATTACTTTTTTTCTTCTGCATACCTATTAGATATTTCTAGGAAAACGTTTCTCGTCTAACCAAAATACTCTAACTTTCCTCCACCGTATGCTTCCGTACGTATGTTTGTTGACTTTTTCGTATGCCAATATTTTCATTTCAAGCTTCTCATTTCCCGCTTCTTGGATTCACCAGAAACTGATACTAATTAAACATTTATTCATAACATATTAACCATTTAATTTTTCGTTTCTCATTTCTCGCTTCTTGGATTCACCAGAAACTGATACTGATTAACCACTTATTCCTAACGTATTAACTATATAATTTCCCGCTTCTCATTTCCCGCTTCTTGGATTCACCAGAAACTGATATTGATTAACCACTTGTTCCTAACGTATTAACCACTTACTCATTATTGAGAACTCTTTCTTGGATTTACCAGAAACCTATACTGATTAACCACTTATTCCTAACGTATTAACCACTTATTCATTATTGGAAACTCTTTCTCAGATTCACCAGAAACTGATATAGATTAACCACTTATTTCGAATGTATTAACCAGAAACTGATACTGAGTAGCCACTTATTCCTAACGTATTAACCACTTACTCATTATTGAGAACTCTTTCTTGGATTTACCAGAAACCTATACTGATTAACCACTTATTCGTAACGTATTAACCACTTATTCATTATTGGGAACTCTTTCTCAGATTCACTAGAAACTGATATAGATTAACCACTTATTTCGAATGTATTAACCAGTTAATTTGGATTCACCAATTAATGAGATTCACCAGAAACCTATACTGATTAACCACTTATTCTTAATGTACTAACCACTTATTCATTATTGGAAACTTTTTCTCAGATTCACCAGAAACTGATATAGATTAACCACTTATTTCGAATGTATTAACTAGAAACTTATACTGATTAACCACTTATTCCTAACGTATTAACCACTTATTCCTAACGTGAACAGTTTCATGTTTCAAATTTCAAATGGTGACACATGACATACGATGGACAAAAGTTGGAGTCTTTTGGATGGACGAATAGTGCGACCGATATTTCTATCACATATTGTGACTGTTAATCCATGAACAGAACATTAAATACCATAAATAAATATATTTTTTTGCAAGCCATAAATAATTAATTTGTAAATTAACTATATCTATATTACTTAATAAAGGGAATTGTCCCATTTTAATCCCAATTGACGTCTCATTTTAACATTTTACCAATTGTTGTACCAAGTAGGTGAAGAATTGCATTTTATCTACAATTCTCACGTAACAACTCCTACAATATAGCATGTAGGATTGCAAGTTGAATCTTAAAAACATTGCAGAAGCGCCAAAGAAATAAAGAGGAAAACCTGTATAACATTACATAAATAAACAAAAAATAAAAAATGTGACAATCTGCTAGTATTTATTAATGGAATGTAATTTTGATATATTTTCACTTTAAATTTTTTTCCAATATCACTTAATCTTTTGTTGACACATCATTTAATAAATTTGATTATATTAACAATTGCATGAGGAGCAATCTTATAGTACTCAATTTTTTTTTTATGATATGGTATTCATTAAGTATTTTATTGACCGTTGATTATTTATAGAATTTTAAGCATTTATTATGAAATTAGTATTCAATGAATACTTGGCAACTCACTTTGGTATTATACCCATCATGGTATCATAGAAATTTCTTTACATGAGGGAGAACACTTCGGTACACCCTTTTTTGAGGGGGAGTAAGTGACAACCGTTTTTGTAGGAACCTACAATTTCGTTATCAGCCACTAGTTTTTACATGTTGAAATTGGGGTGGAAGAAAAAAATATACTTTATTCATTGGATATCGGCTGAAAAGGTAAAAATGAATTTTCCACAGTTGCGTCGAGATTGTTTCAAGGTTTGGGAACAGATTATCAACAACATCGTCTCATAGAGGAATCCTAAACAGTTGAACAAGTTTCGATCACATTGTAACATTCTTCTCCGTTTTGGCTGAGATCTATAAGGTAAACCCTAAATCTTAAAGGGGAAGTCACTCCAATGTCAGAGGTTGCAATGATTTCAAAGATGGTATGCTCCAAACTTACCTAATTTGTTCGTGTTTGTCCAATAAATTAAGTACCTAAAATTTAATTAGGTGAATTTTTTTTGCTTGACCTTATAGTAAGTTATTTGTCAATTGGAAGTGTTAGAGAAGTTTGTTATTATTTTGAAGACTGACATTGATAAGCTATCAGGATATGTGGAAGAACAAATCAGGAGTTTTGACATATTATGGTACGAGTTGATGAAGTTATTTACTATTGATGAGGGTGGGAACGTCGGAGAGACAAAACTTGAGGCCAAGGTGGAAATGGCCTTGGTTAGTTGTGAAATTGAGGCTAATGGCAGTCAGAAGCAGGGGCACCAACTGAGATTGAGGTTGAAGGCAGAGGCAAAAGTCGATTGTGCAACTATTGATGCAACCTACCCTCGCAAGCATAAGCGTAAGAGGGTGGTGCAAGAGCAAGCGGAAACACATGGTCCGGGCATAGTTGATGTATGCATGGGTTTAAAATTTGAGTTGTATTTGTATGTTTATTTAGAATTTAATTTGTTTTGAGTTCTCTTTTGTAATGAATTGAAGTAAGAATATTATGTGTAGGGCAAAGTAAGTGGTGAAATTAGTAAAAAACCCGAAAGTCATGGAAAGTATGGTTGTGTCACAAGATCAATGGCAAAGAGAAGCAAGGGTGGGAAACAATTTAGTTAATTTTTACGGTTTATGTGATTAAGTTTAGATTTCTATATGGATGCATTGATTTTTTAGTTAGTTTTCCTTTATGCAACTGTGAACTAATAATTAACTTTATTGTCATTCACAGATTTTTAATCGCATATTTGCGGTTTGACCTTGTATAGTGGATTTTTGTATTAATGTGAAGGTGAATCTCTGCTGCATATATTCAGTTGCATTTCTTATATATTAGATTTGATTCTATTATTTGATAAATGGTAATTTGTGCACGTGGATTGTATGTAACATGATAGGAATGATAGATATCCATTTTGATAGAGTGCCCATGAATGGACTCACGAATAAAAGGCATTGATTTGGAGGGGGGATATGAGTGTAGTTGACTACACTAGCATTTGGTATATTACAATCATTAGGAAAATATAATATTGGCCTATAAACAATGGCATGTGTAGTTGAGTAGAATATAAATATATTATTGACTTAGATTGGTTTGGATTGGAGAAGATATAGATTGTGGTAATAAAATCGATCGGATTGATAGAAAAAAAGTGTAATATTAATTGGTTTTAAAATGAATTGAATTGGATTTATTTTGGAAAATGAAAACTAGAAGAAAATCTAATCCGGTTATGGATAAATAAATATAATAAAGTAGCTTGAATTTAACCAAAGTGTTACTCGAAAGTTTATAGGATGCAAAAGAAAAGTTATCTGTCATTGTAAAAAAAAAAGTTACTAATATTTGTAAAAAAGTCACCCAAAAAAGGAAAAACTTACCCAGATTTGGGACTTTATTACTCAAATTTAGAAAAGAAAAAGTTACCCAAAACTTATGAAAACTTACATAGATTTTGGACTTTGTTACCCAAATTAGGGACAAAGTTATGCATATCTCATAAAAAGTTACCCAAATTTTACACTATGTTACCCAAATTTATAAAAAAGTTATCAAAATTGATGAAAAGTTACCCATAATTTACACATTGTTACTCAAATTTGGAAAAAGTTACCTAAAATACATGAAAAGTTATCTAGATTTTATATTTTGTTATCCAAATTAGAAAAAATGTTATCCAACACTTATGGAAAGTTATACAAACTTTGCATTTTGTTACACAAATTAAGAAAAAAGTTATCCAAAGCTCAAGAAAAGTTACCTAAATGTTGAACTTTATTACTAAAACTTGGTAAAAAGTTACCTTAAACTAATGAAAGGTCACTCAGATTTTGAACATTATTATCCAAATTTAGAAAAAAGTTACCCAAAAGTCTTGAAAAGTTGTTCAGATTTGAGATTGTATTACCTAAATTAAGAAAAAAGTTGCCCAAAAGTCATAAAAAATTACTTAAATTTTGCACTTGGTTACCCAAATTTTGAAAAAAGTTACCCAACACTCTTAAAAAGTTACTCATATTTTACACTTTGGTACCCAAATTAGGAAAAAAAAATTATCCAAAAGTCATGAAAAGTTACCAATATGTTAGACTTTGTCACTCAAATTAAGAAAAAAGTTACTCAAAAGTCATGAAAATTTACCCAAATTTTACACTTTATTACTCAAATTTGAAAAAAAAGTTACCTAAAACTTATGACAAGTTACCCAAATTTTGGATTTTGTTACCTAAGTTAGGAAACAAGTTACCTGAAACTCATAAAAAGTTACTCATATTTTGGACTTTGTTACCCAAATTAGAAAAACAGTAACCTAAAAATCACAAAATGTTACTCAGATATTACACTTTGTTATCCAAATTTAGAAAAAAATTAATCAAAAGTTACCTAAATCTTACACTTTGTTACCCAAATTTGAAAAAAGTTACCTAAAACACATGAAAAGTTACCTAGATTTTGCACTTTGTTACACAAGTTAGGAAACAAGTTACCAAAACTCATGAAAAATTATCAAAATTTTGGACTTTGTTACCCAAATTAGAAAAAAAAAAGTTATCCAAAATCATGAAAAGTTCCTCAAATTTTGCACTTTGTTACCTAAATATAAAAAAAAAATTACTCAAAAGTCATGAAAAGTTACCAAGATTTTACACTTTGTTACCCAAATTTGAAAAAAAGTTACCAAAAAGTCATAAAAAGATTCCCAAATTTTACACTTTATTATCAAAATTAGGGAATAAATTACCCAAAACTCATTAAATGTGTATTTTGTTAACTAAATTAGGAAATAAGTTATCCAAAAGTCATGAAAAGTTACGCAGATGTTGGACTTTGTTACCCAAATGTGAGTAAAGTTATCCAAAACTCATGTAAAGTTACTTAAATTTTACACTTTTTTACTCAAATTTTTGAAAGTTACCCAAAAGTCATGAAAAATTACCAAGATTTTGCACCTTGTTGCCCAAATTTGGAATAAAGTTACCCAGAAGTCATAAAAAGTTGTCCAAATTTTGGAATGTGCCACCTAAATTTGGAAAAAAAGATGCCCAAAAGCCACGAACCGTTACCCAGATTTTAGACTTTGTTACCCAAATTTGAAAAAACAATTACCCAAAAGTCATGAAAAGTTACCTAGATGTTGGGACTTTGTTACCCAAATTTGGGCAAAAGTTAACCAACAATTATGAAAAGTTATACAGATTTTGCACTTTGATATCCAATTAAAGAAAAAATTTATCCAAAAGTCATGAAAAGTTACCTAAATTTTACACTTTATTACCTAACTTAAGAAAAAAGTTACCTAAGACTCGTGAAAAGTTACCAAGATGTTAGACTTTGTTACCAAAATATGGGGAAAAGATACCCAAAACTCATGAAAAGTTACCCAGATTTTACATTTTGTTACCGAAATAAGAAAAAAGTTATCCAAAAGTCATGAATAATTACCCAAATTTAGGACTTTGTTACCCAAATGTTAAAAAAAGTTTCACAAAAGTCATGAAAAGCTACCCAGATATTGGGACTTTGTTACCCAAAAGTCATGAAAAAGTTATCCTGATTTTGGACTGTGTCACCTAAATAGGGAAAAAAGTCACCCAAAACTCATGACTAGTTACCCATATTTTAGACTTTGTTACTTAAATTTGGATAAAAGTTACCCAAAAGTCATGAAAAGTTACTCAGGTTTTGGACATTGTTACCCAAATTTAGAAAAAAAGAAAACCAAAACTCATGTAAAGTTATCCAAATGTTGGACTTTGTTACCTAAATTTGGGAAAAAAAGGTTAACCAAAACTCATGAAAAGTTACCTAGATGTTGGACTTTGTTTCCTAAATTTGGGAAAAAATTAGCCAAAACTCATGCAAAGTTACCTATATTTTACACTTTGTCACCCAAATTAAGAAAAAAAGTTATCCAAAAGTCATGAAAAGTTACCAAAATTTTGCACTTTGTTCTCCAAATTTGGAAAAAAAAGTTACTTAAAAGTCACAAAAAGTTACCCAAATTTTGCACTATGTTACCCAAAATAAGAAAAAAGTTACCCAAACGTCGAGAATACTACTTAGATTTTGGACTTTGTTACCCAAATTTAGAAAAAAAAAATTACCCTAAAGTCATGAAAAGTTACCTAAATGTTAGAACTTTGTTACCCAAATTTGGAAAAAAGTTAACCAAAACTCATGAAAAGTTACCTAGATTTTGTACTTTGTAAGCCAAATTTAGAAAAAAAAAAAGTTATCCAAAAGTCATGAAAAGTTACCCAGATTTTTTACACTTTGTTACCCAAATTAGGAAAAAAGTTTCCTAAGACTCAAGAAAAGTTACCAAGATGGTGGAATTGTTAACAAAACTTGGGAAAAAGTTAACTAAAACTCAAGAAAAGTTACACAAATTTTGCACTTTACTACCGAAATTTGAAAAAATGTTATCCAAAAGTCTTGGAAAGTTACCTAGATTTGAGACAATGTTACCCAAATCAGGAAAAAAAAAGTTACCCAAAAGTCATGATAAATTGCCAAGATATTGTACTTTGTTACCCAAAAGTCATGAAAAGTTACCCAAAAGTCATGAAAAATTACCCAGATATTAGACTTTGTTACTCAAATTTGGGAAAAAATTACCAAAAACTCACGAAAAGTTACCTAAATCTTACACTTTGTTACTCAAATTTGTGAAGGTTACCGAAAAGTTATGAAAAATTACCAAGATTTTGTACTTTGTTACCCAAATTTGGAATAAAGTTATCCAAAATTCATGAAAAGTTACCTAGATTTTGGATTGTGTTACCCAAATTAGGAAAAAAAAATATACCCAAAAGTCACGATTAGTTATCTAGAATTTTGACTTTGTTATCCAAATTTGAAAAAAAAATTACCAAAAAGTCATGAAAAGTTACCAAGATGTTGGGACTTTGTTACTCGAATTTGGGAAAACGTTAACCAACACTCATGAAAAGTTACACAGATTTTTTGCTTTGTTACCCAAATTAAGAAAAAATTTACCCAAAAGTCATGAAAAGTGTGAATGGCAATGGTCTTGGTTTTGATGTGATGATCACATATTTTATACATTAATAAACCCTCATTTTTAGTCATTTATACTCTCCATGTACTTAATTGATTAAGCCTAGTTATGTTTTGTAAGTTTGGACTCAAATTGGACTTAATTGATTTTTTCAGCACTATTTTGGTCTTACGTTATTTCTGTATTTCGGCCATATCTTGAGTTCTAAATGACTAATAATTATGAATTTTACCTTGTAGGAAAGATAAAAGAGAGCTCTACAACTTTGATGAAGAGCTCAAAGTCTCAATCAGACATCTAGTAGAGCTAATTGGGCTTGGAAGACAGAACACGAGTTTTGTGTCTGAAACTTGAACAGTGTACAGTAATCAGAGCATAATTCGAGTTTGGGCTTATAAAATGGGTTGAAAATTTCCGCACTAACTGCATGCATTCATGGAAAAGCAAGAGGCCATTAATAAACAAAACAATCAAACCATGATTGACATAAAGAAACTCTTGCTAAACTTTCTTCTGCACTCATCATTCATGAGAAAGGAAAATTTCCTTCTCAACCTCAACCAAATCCCAAGGGTCATCTGATCTAAATGAGGGAGTTCAGAAAACCAATAAATGGACTAAGTCCAGTCAGTGATAACTCTTAGGAGTGGAAAGGTTGTTGAAAAACAAATCCCCGAATCTTGTGAGAGAGAAGATGATCCAATTCTCCAAGAAAATGAAGAAGCTGACCAAAAGGCGACCAAACTCTCACATTCACCCCCATTTCCTCAAGCATTGAATAATCCAAAGAAATTGGACCATAACACTGAAATTTTTGAAATTTTGAAACAAGTGAAAGTCAATATTCCTTTGTTAGATGCTATCAAACAAATTCCTTCTTATGCCAAATATTTGAAGGACTTGTGCATTGTTAAAAGGAAATTAAATGTGAAAAAGAAAGCATTTTTGGCTGAATAGGTAAGCTCCACTCTTCAGAATAATAATGCGTTAAAATATAAAGACCCTGGTTGTCCTACAATTTCATGCATTATTGGAGAACATAAAATTGAAAAAGCTTTACTTGATCTTGGTGCTAGTGTCAATTTGCTTCCATATTTAGTTTATCTGCAACTCAACTTGGGTGAGTTAAAACCAACTTCTGTAACTCTTCTACTTGCCGATAGATCAATTAAAATTCCAAGAGGAATAGTGTAACACCCTCCCTAGGGTATCATGTAACATCCCAACTTTTGGGTAAAAGACCGTTGTGTCCCTATTTTGCTGTTTCTTATTTTTCTGTATGAAATACAGAAAAATAATACTGTTTGTTATTTTATTTGGTAGTTTTACCTAATTTGTTTCGATACAGTAAAATAAAAATTTTATCAAATTACTGTTTTAAATTTTTCTGTATCAAAAACAGATGTATAATAATTGTCTAGTATTTTATATAATCATTTTACGTATTTTTCTTCAAGACAAAGTGAAATAAAAATTTTTCTCGAGCTATCTTGTTTTAATTTTTCTCGAAAGATATACAGCTATATAATACTGCTTGGATATTTTATTTGAACGTTTTGGACGATTACCTACGTTGTGGGAAAAAATGGAAAAATGACCGTTACGTCCCGAACGCATCTTGTTTTTGCTTTGTTTTTCTTTGTTTTTTTAATTGTTTTCTTCTTGATTTAATGTCCGATAATACTGTCTGTAATTTTATATGGACTTTTTGTGTGATTTGCTCCGGGGTAGGAAAATAATATTTTTCCGGACCGGAAAATCTGTTTTTAATTATTCGAAGGCGGGGATCTTACTAAACCCAATTGAATGAGCCTAAAATTAATCTTTTAATTTTTAGATTTAATCACAAATAAAATAATTTTATATTATTATAATATTATTTTATTAGTCAAGATAAATAAGTGACGGACGACCCGAAAATATTTTGCGGGACCCACGTTTAGTCATTAAGTCTTGGACACGTGGACCAATGAGGAGCTGGTCAAAATTGGTGGTTGTGACTCATCGCAACGGGCCAATAGGATGATGACACGTGGCGTGACACCTCAGCATCATGACTCACCAGCTTCTAGAAGGTTCCGTAAGTCCGACTCGGCTGTGACTCACCGCAGCTGACTCGCCGCCTTCGAGGAGCTTCTCGATGACTCGGTGTGACTCACCATTTATGATGCACCCCAATGATGCAGGTTGTGATGTAGTCGCTGACTCAAAGATCTTGACTCACCTGCTTTGGAAAATATCTACGCTGACTCGCCATGCTGACTCACCTGCTTTGGAAAATATCTACGCTGACTCGCCATGCTGACTCACCTGTTTTGGAAAATATCTATGCTGACTCATCTGCTCTAGAAAATATCTACGCTGACTCGCCATGCTGACTCACCCGTTCTAGAAAATTCCACGATGACTCATCATACTGACTCATCGTAGTGAGTCACATATTCTAGAAATTTCTCTTTGATGACTCGCTTTATGACTCATCAAGGGTAATCAGTAGAAAAAAAATGATCAATAATAATTGCTACTCTGTTAGTCTAAAATAAAAATCTATGTATATTTTATTACCCATTAGACAATATATACTGACTTTATAAACAGTAATTATTGTATAATTATTGTTTATTGGTTAAAGTATACTATAAAATATAATGTGCACCAATAGAAATTAGTCAACAAAAATAACAACCAATAAGAATTAAGTTAGTAAATATTTAACCAATAGAAATTAGTCAAAATTAATGGCTTGAATTTTTAAGAACAAATAGAAAACAAGCTTTTAAACAAATGTTGGACTTCTTGGAATTACATGTAGCTACGGTGGGGAAGTGAGAAATTTGCTCTAATAGCCTAATTCACCAAAGTGAATTTACGTAGAAAGCTTTAGACAATTCATTTGGAAAGCCAAATTAACCAAATAAAGACTAGTCAAATTTAGTGGCTTTTCTTTGTTGTTTCTACGACAATTGCAAATTTTTGCAAAGCCAATATCACATTTCTATCTTTCCTATCTTTCAACTAGTTAACCAAGTCAATATTGATGGCTTCTCTTCATGATGCATTTACGGCAAATGCATGCCTTTAGGAAGACAATTCCAATACTCCAATTCACATTTACTCTCCATGCATTTACAACCATGCATTTGGAGGAAGCAAAACCAAATATCATTCTCACCTACTCTCAAGGTCATTCACGGCCAAAGCTTAGAAAAACCAAAGGAGATTTGTTTTTATTTCTCCAAGTCTTCATCTTTCTCCAAAGCTATCAAGCAAAACTCTCAAATATTCTTCCTTCTTTTCTCTCTTTGTGTTCACGGCCAAAGCTCCCAAATGGAGACAATCTTCATCAATTTATTTCATTTGTTCTCTTATATATCTTTTTCTTCAAAGAACCAAGATCAAGCAACCAAATTTCTTTCCTTTTTCTCTTCCTCTTGAATTCGGCCAATCACCAAAAATCCCCTTCCAAGCTTCTAAAAATTTAAATGACCATAGATCTTGAATCTCCATACCATTCTAAGGAACTTTCATGTTGGAAGTTTTTCCTAAATCATCCATTTTCGCCCTTGTTCTTCAAGCTCAAGGTGTAGGGTTTTAAGGTGAAGTTTATGAAATCTTCACTATTAATTTTATTCTTTCCTTTTAAACCATATTTTGATTCATGGTTTTCCTTACTCAAGCCTTAGATATTAATATTGTATGTTTTCTTTGATTTTTCAAGTAGCTCTTGGTGGAGAGGAATTGCTTGAAGGAGACATACAATGGCTTGGAGGTTTCTACAAGAGGTAAGAGGGAGATTACCCTCATCAACCAAGTGTTGGTGGTGAGGAATATATGTGGTTGTGCTTGTAGAATCCATAAGGATTCGGTGGTGTGCTTGTTTTGATGTGTTAATTATTTGTGTGTTTGATAATTTGGTGCTTACTAGTAGGTTGTTGTGTATTTGTTAGTAGTCTTCTTATGTGATATTTGTAATAAATTGCATGTCTACAAGCTTTAATTTGCATGTCTACAAGCTTTGATAATATTGCATGTGTTAGAAATGCATGATAAAATATAGGATATGAATAATATGTCAAGGATTGTATGAGTGTTCCAAAGAACACACTAACAAGGCTCACGGCCATGATCCAAATGGGGAACCAAAATGTTCTCTTAATTTTCTTAAAAAGTGACCTAATTAACCTAAGAGAATTGGTAAGATATCCATTTGTTTAGATTAAGAAAAATGAATTTGAAAATTAAATGGCATAACCTTACATTTTCATTCAACATGTCTGACTTTAACACTTTGATTTCTAAAACTATTTTCTAGGGTAAGGATTAAATCAATGTAGACAATACAAGAGATTAAACATGTATTTAAAAGGTGAAAAATAATTTGGAAATCAAATGCAAAGTTTTTATCAAATTCGGCCAACATGCCAAATAATACATTCATGATTTCTAAAAATTAATTCCAAGCTATTTTCAATCAAGAAGAAGCAATACAAGTTAAAGTAAATTTTCTACAATGAGTTTTAAAGAAATAAAATAGTTAGAATTAAGTTTAAGAGGTTAATACTAATGGTTTTTACTTGTAAGAAGAAATACAAGAGCTTTTATAAAATTTCTAACGTATAGCTCATCGTGTGTTTTGAAGCACGTTAGGAATTTTCAAAAGTATAATTATTTGGTATTAATAAAAATGAAAAGGACTTTTAAATGGTAAATTTAGGAAACCATTATTATAATTTATTAAACAAAATATCATCAATTTTTAGTAAAAACGGATAAATAAGATAGAAAAGATGTCCAAAAGACAAGATATACGCTATGAAAAATATTCTACGTAAATTGAAAGTACTAAATATTATTTCTCATGCTGTTTTAATCAGTTATTTAAGGAAGTTGGACAAGAAAACGATTTAAAAATCTTACGCGATTGAGAAAACGTATTAAAAAAATGCTACGCGATTTTAAAAACAGAAAAATATCTTTACGCAATTTTTAAACGTTTGTAAAAACGATGGAATTATGAAAACGCGATAAAATTTCTACGCGATTGACCGTAACCATATTTATTTTTCGCTGTCGGGAAAAAGTGAACCCGTCATGTGCTTTTGAAAATCTATATCTTTGTCGGGAAAATGTGAACCCGTCATGTGCTTTTGAAAATCTATTTACTTGTCGGGAAAATGTGAACCCGTATGTGTTTTGAGAATTATTTCTTTGTCGGGAAAATGTGAACCCGTCATGGGCTTTCCATCTTTTTTTTTTTATGTGTGCCATGTATTTGGTGGATTGGTTGACGAGGCGAATCACATCGTGGTGTCGATGCGATAAACGTAGTGTGGTTCATTGTTCTAATGAACTTGGAGACTTTAGTGTACGGGATCCCACATGTGACGGTTGGTAGCTCCATTGCGGCCGTGGTAAACCGATAGCGCACTATGGTACTCAACATACACTATATTTAATCGAGATTGGTGGAATCTAGTAGTACATTTGCCTCGTAGTGACACAACGTGAGACCGTGAACTACACCACGCCTGGATTGATGGATTCTGTGTCGTGGGGCTATAGACGCAACGTGTGACCGCGGAATAGTTGGTGGGGCAGCCGTGGTACTATTAGATTTTGCGAATCATTCCTCTCTCGATACTTGTGTTTTCTTTAGCTCCATGGAGTAGGATTGTATCTTATTGTATATGTTGATATGTGGTGCATTATTATCTTCTATTTGTTATTTTTATCTATTATCTTTTATTTGCTATTTCTTTTATCTCATCTTTTATCTATGATATTTTTATTTGTGATTTTATTTGTGCTTTCTATCTATGCTTTTTATCCGTGATTTTTATCTCAGTGACCTTCCATTTGTGATATTTATGTTGTTATGACATTTGATCTTTCTTTTATATTGTCTTGTTATGATATTTTATATGGTATGAATTGTTATATCTATCCCGATAATGTTATTACTGTTTATTTTATTAGGTTATATGTATGTTAGAAATATTTGTAAATTGATAACATGACTATAATTGTGATTATTCATGTGTGTATGGAATGACTTTGTCATTCGTATTATTCTTTACTACCGTCTCTGATACTTGGTGAAAGGGGATCTCACCTCTTTCCCGTGTGGTTTTTGTTTGGTTTGTATTCTTCGAATTCGTATAGTAGGCGGAGCACATTCTTAACCCTAGGGAGACAATATTCGAAGATGGTGGCGGCGTCATTGAGTGGTTTTTCAAGTTTCAACAAGATGCGATTGGTGAAGAAACAGACTATGTAGGTTGAATTTTTTTTTTTTTCGTTAGTGTTGTTACTGTGCTATTGGTAGTACCCGTCTTTGGGTTTACTCTTGTTTCTCTGAGTCTGTAAATATTACGTTTTAACTTATATGAAATGATTGGTGATGTGTATGTTAATGCATTAGATTTAATTTCCATTTTACTTAAAATTTCCGGTAAGTTTGTATTTCCGCGATAAGAAATTTTAAAATCCATATTTTGAAACTCAAAGCTTTTACAAAATAATTTTAATTAGTTTTAAGATTTATTTTTTTTTTAAAATGTGACGCCCTACGGAGGGTGTTACATATCACATGTCCGACTCCAGACTCATAATCTGAAAATGTTTTCATAAAAGGTTTGAGTTAAAAACGTGGGTTTAAAAATTTCTTTCTTGTTGAAATATAAACTTACTGAAATTCATATGTGATACTGAAAAACATATATTGAAACAGATTCATATACAATATTGACACCAATTAATATTTAACAACTTAAAGAGAAATATAAAACTAACAGACTCTTTTTTTTTTTTTAAACAGTAGCAAACCCCATGACGGTCCTACTTAATAGCACTGCATAACACTAACGTTAAAACTTAACATACTTATTCTCATTGTGTATCCATCTTGTTGCATCAGACATCTGTTCTACATCCGTACTTTGTCAACACTGTACACCTTCGAGTCCTGAATGTCCACTCCTTATTGTTGTCACCCATCTCAGAGTATTCATTGCCCGTTATGTCTAAGACAACTCATTCTTTCTCTTGTTTAATTTTAACAATACGACACAAAGAAACAACATAACAAAGAGGTGAAATCACCTACACCAATACCAACACAAGCAAAGAAAGTAGAGATAACACAAGCAAATAATATCATACAGGGGATATCATATCAAACTTCCAATAATATATTCAATATTAATCAACTATCATCATCAAATCATTTATCAATTCAATTATCATAAACAACAATTACGATAATGTCCTAATTATCATCATCATCATCCAAGTATTCAAAACAATTGTCATAGCCAATATTCCTCAATTAATATATCACACGATATAAATGTTCGATTATGCATGTACACAAGACTCGATTTCCTACTCCATGGAGCTAAAACTCGTCGGAGAAATGATCGAAAAGACACTGCCACGGTACCACGTGCCTCGGACCACGTGCTTTAATTCTCATTTCAATTTTTGCACATCTAGACATACACGACGTCTTTATCGAGATCTTGATTAAGAATAGTGTCTCGGTCGGAGATCATCGGTGTGTTGCATCGGTCTAACCTACGGGAAGAAGCGCGACCAACCACCACTGTGTAGGCAAGGCAACCCGCACCCCGATGCCCCCAAGGTCAACAAGTGACTTACACTACGCATATTGCACCCACTCAAGAGGTGTATTTCTCCTAGGCAATCACCATATCCAAATTCCTCATCGGACCATTCCAATGCATGTATAATGCACCAAATCCAATCACAGACAAATATGTCATTTTCTCACAAATGTTGTATGGACACCGATCAATAAGAATCATACTTCATACTTTCAACAAATAAAATCATGTTATCACGTTTTCATAGTTGTAAAAAACACTTTTATCGTATTTTCACAATCAAGCGTAACATTTACATTACGTTTTCACAATCCAAAAACATTTCTGTTATGTTTTCACAATACCATAACACTTCTCTTATATTTTCACAATACCGTAACACTTTTGTTATGTTTTTAAAATTTTAAAACATTTTTATTACGTTTTCACAATACCGTAACACTCATCACATTTACAAAATTTCATAACATTTCATTACGTTTTCAAAATGTTGCAACTCTTCTTTGCACTTTTAAACCACGTACTAATTTTTTAACGTTTTTCTCAATCGCGTAAAAACATACGTTTCTCAAATCGCATAGTATTTTTTTATCAAGTTTTCAAAATCGCGTAACTTAAAAATCATTCTTTTATGTTACGTAAATCATTTTCTATCATTCTCAAAATATTTAAAACACTTTCCAAATCTCATAATGATTTTCCGTCATTTTCACAATCACGTAAAATTAATCTATCACTTTTAAATCACATAGTGATTTTTCAACAATAGTTCAAATTAAATAAAAATATTTAAACGTAATTCAAATCGCGATAATTATTTAAAATCACAAAATCACATAGAAATATTTTTTCATATCACGTAACTTAAAAATCACGTTTTTAAGGTACGTTTTAAATAAATTTTTTCACCACAATTTCATTACGTAAAATATTTCTTGGCCTTTAAAAATTCCTTTTTAACTTTTCTCAAAATAATATAACTTTATACTTCATTTAATATATTTTCTTACTCAAGAAAATATTTTTTCACATTAAATTACTCAAAAATTCTTTTTCAAAATATACTTCACAAAAATCACTTTTCCATTGATGTAAATTAACGCTTTGAAAACTTAACATTTTTCTAACGTATTTCAAAACTTGAAAATAAGTTATACGTTAAGAAATTTTCAAAACACCATTATATTCTCCATTTTTCCCAAATCATTTCCAAACACAACCTTCTTCAAAATAAATTGAAGTTCAAAACATTTTGTTTACAAAAACTTGATTTTCTCAAGATAAAATTGATTCCCTTTCCAAAATCCTTGTATTAAATTCAAACACGTTTCCACTTTGAAATTCACTTTGTTCATAAAAATAAAGGCATTACAAGCCTTAAAAAAAACGTGACACATGACTATTGAAACCATCAAATATTTTTCCTTTTAAATTGATATGGTTTTACACAAACAAAACCATTAAAAATCCTTTACAAAAACGTAAGACTCATAATCTTTGAAAATCAAATCATTTGTTCATTTTCAATTTTTCACTTTCTTTTTGCAAATCCATTTTCACTTTCTTTACAAATCCTTTTTCACTTTCTTTGCAAATCCTTAAAATCATCATTGCTATTTTCATTTAAATCTCATGTTTAGTTAAACACCTAGAAACTTTTTACACAAAATAAATTAATAAAAATCCTTCTAAAAACCGTGTTCTTGTTCTCTTGAAAAACAAACCCTTTGTTTATTTTCCAAATTCTTCAAATCATACGTTTTCATCATTCATGAAAATCTTAAGTTATAAACACCTATGTTGAGGTGTCTTGTTTGAAATCCACCATGTTCTAAGTACTAAAAAAAAATCAATTCTTTTGTTCTTGAAAATTTTCAACATGAACCCTAATCAAGGGCATCAAAACCGTAGCTCTTCCTTGGCTATTGGAGCCAAAAATCAATTTCCTTTCCACCATCAAGTCATGGCATATACATATATATTTCATCATAAATAATATAAGCATACCATTAAAGCCATAAAAGCATGTATAGCATATCAAGCATATCATCAAAGCTATAAAATCATGCAAAGCATATCAAGCATAGAAAATTAATCAAAGCTCATAAACACCCACAAATTAATTACATGACCATGGATATGAATCCTCACATGGATTCCACATCCATCAAATAAAATACCATCTCTCACCACCATGCTTGGTTGGTGAGATGGATCTCCTCTTACCTCTTGAAGATCCTCCAAAGCTTCTTGATTTGTTTCTTTTTCCAAGTCCTTCACCACCAAGGGCTTCTCAAATACAAAACAAAACACAAGTTAATTAACATATCAAGTTTGATTAAGAGGAACCATGGATCAAACATGGTTTAGATCATGAAAAAGAGAGAAGAAAATGAAGTTTCCTTATACTTCACCTCAAAAACCCAATAACTTTGATCTTGAAGAAAGTCCATGAAGATGAATGATTTAGAGAAAATCTTCAACATGAAAGTTGCTTAGAATATCATGGAGATTCAAGATCCAAGGTTGGATGAAATTAAAAGAGCTTGGATGATGATTTTAGGTACTATGACCGAATGGTGTATTTTGAAGAACAAAGATGAAATTTTTTATTTTTGATAGAAACTTGAAGCTTGGATTTGAAGATCAAGATGAATGATTTTGGAAAAACTCATAACTAGAGATGTTCTTAGAATGATGTTTAGGTTTGGAAAATCAAGTTAGATGAAATTTTTGAGTGATGGAAGGTAGATGATGGTGCCATGGCCGTGAGCTTAGAGAAGGAGAAGGAGAGAATTTTTTTCTAAGTGTTTTAAGTTTTTGAAATGATCACAAATGGCCAAGAATGAGTGATGATAGTAATGAAACACTTTCCTATAGTCTAAAGTCTTCAAAAAACCGTGCCCCCCCCTTTCATGCATTCTTTGGAGTGCAAGTAGTCACTAATAGTCAAGAATGATGACTAATTGATCAAGAGACATCGATAAAATGCATTTGTCTCTTTTTCACCAAAACACTACAAAAACCGTCCCTCCTTGCATTTTGCATGCATTAATATTGTCATCTTTTCTATCCATTATTTGAAGCATCTCTAACCATTGATTACTTCAATGGTTAGGATTTAGGTAGATTTTTGGATTTTAGAAGACTAAATCTAGCGCCATTGGATTTTTCTCCTTTAAACTCTAACCCTTAGATGTGTCTCCAAAATTAAGGGTCAAGATTACTTCTTCTAACTTTTTAATCCAAGGGTTCTAATTAGTCTTAATCCATTTTAGAAGACCAAATCTCCACCATTGATTGATTCTTCATCCATATGGTATAAATGGTCCTTTGTTACTTTTTAAGATTAAATCTCCACCCTTGATTTAATCTAAATCCAATGGTTATAAATGGTCTTTGTCATTTTTCAAGACCAATTCTACACCTTTGATTACATCTATGGTTGATATCAAAGCCTTCCTAACTAAGCTTATTCTCACACCATTGATTAAATCAATGGTTATTATCCAAGCGCTTTTATTAAGTTTGTTTTTAACCTTTGATTAAATCAATGGTTAATATTCAAACTAAGTATTCTCATCCAAGGGTATAAATCAAGTCAAGCTCTCTTTGTTGACTACGCAGTATAATATTTATTCTTGTATCCTACAAATAATATTTTTACTGTATTTTTATCATCCGATAATTAAATACAATATAAAATACAGTATAAGAAATTTTCTAAAACTGTTTCCGGATTCAGGTTTAGTAAGATCCCCTGTCTCCGTCTAAACAGTACAAATTTTTCTATGCGTAGAAAAATTTTCACTTTGCGGGACCCACCTGGGCCCACGTATGGCCACCTGGGCCCACATACAGAAAAAAATTCAAAATCATCCATAAAATCACAAAAATTAGAAAATGCACAAATATCAAATCGGATTACGTAAAATAATTACCTAACGGTAAAAATTAAATTACGTAAAGTTTTCACCGGCCCAAAAATTTTTATTTTCCGACACGAGTAAATCACTCAAAACAATCAAATACGCTTGACGGAATAAACAAAATAATTTTACAATGCACGAAAATTACTAAACAAGAAAATTGCATTAACTCAAAAATTACTGTTTAAGAGATACTAAATTTGGGATGTTACAATACTCCCCTCTTTACAGAAATTTCGTCCTCGAAATTTCATGACCATGATTTCACACCCTCGGAATAATAATGACATTATTCCTTTATCTTTTCTTCAGTTCCCATGTAGTTTCATCTCTTACGTTACTCCAAACGATTCTAAACCATTGAAAGTCCTTTATCTCTTGTTCACTTCTTCTGATCAAACAAATATCTTAATAATTTTTTTTCTACGGTTTTCCATTACCGTCTTAACTTTTCCCATAGACATACTTCTTCAATTTTTGAAGAATCCACCACGCTTCCATCGCTACCACTTTGATACTCGACCTGGATATACATAGGAATATTATTCTTTGCAAGAAGATATTCTTTCAATTGCAGTAGATGAAAGAAAACATCATGGAAAAGAAAAAAACGAATTGAATATGTTATCGAACATATCCAGCAAAGAATTGGATGTAACTCGATCTTCAAGAATGAATTCTCTCGATATCAATACAATGCTTACCATCCTTCATTCATGCCTAGAATAGTTTTTCTCAAATAACTTCCAACTAATGTAATGTATTACTTAAAATTTTCTTATCCTCATATCACTTTATTCTCCAGCTTTAGCTTCTTTAACAGGAAACGTCTCACTAACCGAGTTCTCCTTTCAACCGCATTATATCAAATACTATGACATGGATTTTTAAATAGGAATATCCTTTCTTGCAAAATATTCTTTCTTGCAAATGCAATATATGAAAGAACATTATAGAGGTTTAGGAAGAAAAGGTAGCGAAATGATCTAATATGTTACCAAACATATTCAACAAGAATTTGATTTTGCCTGATTTCTAGGAATGAGTTTTTCTGAAATACTAACACTGTATTGAGACAATCTCATAGGATATGGTTGGAAAATAACCAATCCATTTTCAAAGATCACGTCTGTTTATGAAACAGATCAAACTAACACAAAATTTTGAACGACAGATCAAACTAACACCAAGATTTGATCTATAACAATGATTTGAATAACTTAAGTAGCCGATCGACTAAGAATAGAAACAAGAAAAACAAATCAGAGGATTACGAATAACTCTAACATATAACTGATCTACTCAATCATATGCCATAAGGAATAGGTTATTCACAGAAATATTCAGTATGGTTTATAGGATTAGCTCCAATGACATAATCTCCATTGTTTAAATCTTCCACTCCGAACGCTTCCTACTACCTGAGATTTTACTAACAGAAAACTTTGTTTTCATTGGAACTCTATTTTCAAAGATTGTGTTCCAAACTTCCCGCACTTAAAACAAATTATTTCCTTGGACATACAATCTTTCGTTAAGTGCCCCTTTCCACACTTCTTACATTTCGGTGCAGATGTCACAGTCAAACTAAACATGTCATTACTAGTACTTTCTCCACAAGGTTGTTGTTGTTGTTGACTTCTTGGAGATTGCAAGTACGTTTTCTGTTGGAATTGCTTGACCTTACGATTTTCTTTTTTTTTTTGTAACCAATATAGTCCAACGTTACAGGGTCTCTCATCCTGAGATTGATTTAACTCTAACAAAATCTTAGCTTAAGAAATCAATTCTTCTTCAAAACAATCTTCTCGAGTTTGTCAGTATAATTGCTTCACCACTGTTTGTATTACTTCCAAAGTTGCAGTCATATCACCACCATTATGTCTCGCTTCCACTGCGTACGTATATCACGAGTCATTTCTTTTCTTCAAAGATGGACGAATCAAAATAAAATGGAAACCAGATGTAACCATTTCAAATAAACGTTTGTTTCCTTGACGTACATTCCTTTATTAAGTACCTTCTTTCCCATCAGTTACTGCCTTTGGTTTCCTCAATGGTTGTAAATACATCTTCCGTTGAAATCAATCATTTTCCAAATATCCTTAAAAATATTGGGTTCCAAAATTTCGAAATCTTATATTCTAAGACTAATTCTCTTCCATTAGATCCTGAACCTCAAATTTCATTTCTTTCCCACTGATCAGCGGTCCTTTGTTCCTGCAGTCATCCTTCAACATTGCTCCCATTGCTCCCGTAGCTCCCTTAGTTGCAGCTGCATTACTAGTAACATGTTCCATTTCCACACAAGTATAACTATCCCGAGCCATTTCTTTTTTTTTTTTCCTTCTCTTCTTCCCGAGGCGTGCGGATCGAAATACAATGGATCTGATATCCATTATAAATAATATTGTTTCCTTTCGGAAACAATAACACAGAGAACACAACACAAGCAAAATAGACCTAACCACAAACCCCAAAAGACTCAAACCGTGCTCTGACACTTAAACCTTAAGCTCTGATACCAACTAATGTAACACCCTCCCTAGGGTATCACATGTCTGACTCCCGACTCATAATCTGAAAATGTTTTCATAAAAGGTTTGAGTTAAAAACATAGGTTTAAAAATTTCTTTCTTGTTGAAATATAAACTTACTGAAATTCATATGTGATACTGAAAAACATATATTGAAACAGATTCATATACAATATTGACACCAATTAATATTTAACAACTTAAAGAGAAATATAAAACTAACAGACTTTTTTTTTTTAACAAGAGTAAAAACCCCATGACGGTCCTACTTAATAGCACGGTACAACACTAACGTTAAAACTTAACATACTTATTTCTCAGAGTATCCATCTTGTTGCATCGTACATCCGTTCTACATCCGTTCTTTTTGTCAACACCGTACACCTTCGAGTCCCGAATGTCCACTCCTTATTGTTGTCACCCATCTCGAGTATTCATTGCCCGTTATGTCTAAGACAACTCATTCTTTCTACTTGTTTAATTTTAACAATACGATACACAAAAAACAACATAACAAAGAGGTGAGATCACCTACACCAATACCAACATGGCAAAGACAGAGATAACACAAGCAAGAATATCATACAGGGATATCATATCAAACTTCCAATAATATATTCAATATTAATCAACTATCATCATCAAATCATTTATCAATTCAATTATCATAAACAACAATTACGATAATGTCCTAATTATCATCATCATCATCCAAGTATTCAAAACAATTGTCATAGCCAATATTCCTCAATTAATATATCACACGATATAAATGTTCGATTATGCATGTACACAAGACTCGATTTCCTACTCCATGGAGCTAAAACTCAGGTCGAGAAATGATCGAAAAGACTGCTGCACGGTACCACGTGCCTCGAGACCACGTGCTTTAATTCTCATTTCAATTTTTGCACATCTAGCACATACACGATGTCTTTATCGATCTTGATTAAGAATAGTGTGTCTCGTCGAGATCATCGGTGTGTTGCATCGGTCTAACCTACGGGAAGAAGCGCGACCAACCACCCGTGTAGGCAACCCGCACCCCGATGCCCCCAAGGTCAACAAGTGACTTACACTACGCATATCGCACCCACTCAAGAGGTGTATTTCTCCTAGGCAATCAATGTATATCCAAATCTCATCTGACCATTCCAATGCATGTATAATGCACCAAATCCAATCACGTACAAATATGTCATTTTCTCACAAACAAGCAGATGGACACCGATTCAATAGTAATCATATCAGTATTTCAACAAAAAAATCATGTTATCACGCTTTCATAGAAAACACTTTTACCTTATTTTCACAATCGCGTAACATTTCATTACGTTTTCACAATCCAAAAATGTTTCATTATGTTTTCACAATACCATAACACTTCTTTATATTTTCACAATACCGTAACACTTTTGTTACGTTTTTAAAATTTTAAAACGTTTTATTACGTTTTTCACAATACCGTAACACTAATCTTTATTATATTTACAAAATTTCATAACATTTCATTAAGTTTTCAAAATGTTGCAACTCTTCACATTGCACTTTTAAACCACGTACTAATTTTTTTTAACGTTTTTCTCAATCGCGTAAAAACATACGTTTCTCAAATCGCATAGTATTTTTTTACTGTTTCAAAATCGCGTAACTTAAAAATCATTCTTTTATGTTACGTAAATCATTTTCTATCATTCTCAAAATATTTAAAACACTTTCTAAATCTCATAATGATTTTCCGTCATTTTCACAATCACGTAAAATTAATCTATCACTTTTAAATCACATAGTGATTTTTCAACAATAGTTCAAATTACGTAAAATATTTAAACGTAATTCAAATCGCGTATAATTATTTAAAATCACATAGAAATATTTTTTCATATCACGTAACTTAAAAATCACGTTTTTAAGGTACGTAAATAATTTTTCACCACAATTTCATTACAGAAAATATTTCTTGACCTTTAAAAATTCCTTTTTAACTTTTCTCAAAATAATATAACTTTATACTTCATTTAATATATTTTCTTACTCAAGAAAATATTTTTCCACGATTCTTTACTCAAGAAATTCTTTTTCAAAATATACTTCACAAAAATCACTTTTCCATTGATGTAAATCAACGTTAGAAAACTTAACATTTTTCTAACGTATTTCAAAACTTGAAAATAAGTTATACGTTAGTAAATTTTCAAAACACCATTATATTCTCCATTTTTCCCAAATCATTTCCAAACACAACCTTCTTCAAAATAAATTGAAGTTCAAAAACATTTTCGTTTACAAAAACTTGATTTTCTCAAGTGATAAACGCTCTGATTCCCTTTCCAAAATCCTTGTATTAAATTCAGTTACGTTTCCACTTTGAAATTCACTTTGTTCATAAAAATAAAGGCATTACAAGCCTTAAAAAAAACGTGGACATGACTATTGAAACCATCAAATATTTTTCCTTTTAAATTGATATGGTTTTACACAAACAAAACCATTAAAAATCCTTTACAAAAACGTAAGACTCATAGTCTTTGAAAATCAAATCATTTGTTCATTTTCAATTTTTCACTTTCTTTGCAAATCCATTTTCACTTTCTTTACAAATCCTTTTTCACTTTCTTTGCAAATCCTTAAAATCATCATTGCTATTTTCATTTAAATCTCATGTTTAGTTAAACACCTAGAAACTTTTTACACAAAATAAATTAATAAAAATCCTTCTAAAAACCGTGTTCTTGTTCTCTTGAAAAACAAACCCTTTGTTTATTTTCCAAATTCTTCAAATCATACGCTTTTCATCATTCATGAAAATCTTAAGTTATAAACACCTATGTTGAGGTGTCTTGTTCGAAATCCACCATGTTCTAAGTACTCAAAAAAATCAATTCTTTTGTTCTTGAAAATTTTCAACATGAACCCTAATCAAGGGCATCAAAACCGTAGCTCTTCCTTGGCTATTGGAGCCAAAAATCAATTTCCTTTCCACCATCAAGTCATGGCATATACATATATATTTCATCATAAATAATATAAGCATACCATTAAAGCCATAAAAGCATGTATAGCATATCAAGCATATCATCAAAGCTATAAAATCATGCAAAGCATATCAAGCATAGAAAATTAATCAAAGCTTATAAACACCCACAAATTAATTACATGACCATGGATATGAATCCTCACATGGATTCCACATCCATCAAATAAAATACCATCTCTCACCACCATGCTTGGTTGGTGAGATGGATCTCCCTGTTACCTCTTGAAGATCCTCCAAAGCTTCTTGATTTGTTTCTTTTTCCAAGTCCTTCATCACCAAGGGCTTCTCAAATACAAAACAAAACATAAGTTAATTAACATATCAAGTTTGATTAAGAGGAACCATGGATCAAACATGGTTTAGATCATGAAAAAGAGAGAAGAAAATGAAGTTTCCTTATACTTCACCTCAAAAACCCAATAACTTTGATCTTGAAGAAAGTCCTGTGTTTGCTACGCAACAATGAAGATGTATTTTGATGATAACAAACATGAGGATGATGAGAAGACCAAGTCCAAGTGTTTAAAGATTAGCTTTAGGACTTAGGATCTATCATGTATGGAGCTGTCAATTAAATATCTCAAATGATTAAAGATAACCTAAACTGAAGTTTTTAAAAGATCAAATGTTTTAAAGGTTAAAAACAAGCATTTCGAAGCTTTTTGGAAAGGATTTTGAACTGTTTTTAACTGAGGTATTCGAATACCTCAATTTGGTATTCGAATAACCTGATTCATAATTGATATTTTCTGTTGTGCTAAAACAGAGGCATTCGAATACCCCATATGGTATTCGAATACCCTAGTTTCGAATGAACCTTTTTAAATGAGGCATTCGAATACCCCATATGGTATTCGAATACCCTGTTTCTAAATATGCCTTGTTTTAATGAGGTATTCGAATACCCTTGACTGGTATTCGAATAACCCCAACTTAATCAGTTTTCTAAAAGAGTTTTTGACAAAGGTATTCGAATACCTCCTTCAGGCATTCGAATACCCCACGAGAATCAGAGTTAAGTTTTCAAATTGCATACGAGAATCAGAAAGTTTTAAATGTAATTAATTGCTCCCAACGACCATTTTTCTCCACGAGCTCTATAAATAGAGGCCTGGGACTTCTCTGAAAACCCCCTGAACATTGAGATCAATTTTTGCTTGATTGAAAACGTGCTCTGCTTTATTCTCTCTTTTTCTGAACTTATAATTGTTTAACTCTTGAGATATTTGAGAAACAGCTCTTTAGCACTTCAATTTGTATTTATCTACTCTTAGTGAGAGTTTCATTTCATCTCTTTATCTGTTTCTGTATATTGAGGGTGAGGTATCCCCAAGGATTGTATAAGGGTGAGGTATCCCTTTTGTTTGATTGAGGCTTGAGCACAAGGGTAGAGTTTCCCTGTGTGTGAAAAGTGCTCCGTATTGTAAAGGTTGCAAGCACCTGTTGTTTAAGCTTGCTTTGAATAGTGAAAAATCTCGAACTGTGTTTCGGGGACTGGACGTAGGCCACAAGTGGTTGGTGGTCGAACCAGGATAAATACTGCGCCTGTTTTCCTTCCCTTATTCTTTTTATTTTATGCACTTTATTTATTGATTCCTGCAATTTAAAATTTCTAATTGTTCTTCCTTTTCTCATCTCTTCCACATTCTTTAAAATTTATATTGAGTAAAGTTTATTTGGTTAAGGCTTTTGCAAAAAGTTTTTGTTACTCAATTCACCCCCCCTCTTGAGTACTGGAAGCCACTTGGTAACAAGTGGTATCAGAGCTAGACTCTTGTATAAAGAGCTTAGCCGCTTCAAGAGAACATGGCTTCCTTAAATGGTTTTTCTGAGGGATCTTCCATAAACCGACCACCCTTTTTCAATGGGGATGGTTACGCATATTGGAAGGAAAGAATGAAAATCTTCATCGAAGCTATTGATCTAGATGTGTGGGATGCTGTCGAAAACGGCGCATTTATACCTACACGCATTGTCGATGGTGTAAAAACCGAGACACCTAGAAGTGATTGGTCTGATGAGGATAAAAGAAAAGTCCAATATAATTTAAAAGCCAAAAACATCATTACCACTGCCTTGGGGTATGATGAGTTTTTTAGAATTTCTAATTGCAAAACCGCTAAAGAAATGTGGGACACTTTACAAGTTACCCATGAGGGTACTAGTGAAGTTAAGAGGTCGAGAATCAATTCTCTAACTCGCGAATATGAACTGTTTAGAATGAACCAAGGAGAAAGCATTCAAGAAATACAAAAGAGGTTCACCCACATTGTTAATCATCTTGCATCTTTAGGAAAAAGTTTTACTAACGAAGATTTGATTAATAAAGTGTTAAGATGTTTAAGCAGGATTTGGCAGCCCAAGGTGACAAAGAATTTCGAATCAAGGGACTTGACAACCATGTCATTAGCTACCCTTTTTGGAAAACTTCATGAGCATGAACTAGAACTGAGCAGATTAAGTCAAAGCGAAGAAAACGATAAAAAGAAAAAGGGGATAGCGCTCAAAGCCACTTCCTCAATAATTGACAATGATGATGAAGAAGATGAAGAAAGCTCAGAAAACATTGAGGTAAACGAAGAAAATCTTAGTCTCGTTAGTTAAAAAATTTGGTAAATTTCTCAAGAAAAAGGGAATGCAAAGAAGACCTCCCTTCCTCCGAAGAAGACTCATTACAAAGGCGAAGGAGCTTCATCAACTCCTACTTGCTATGAATGTGGCAAGCCTGGTCACATGAAAATGGAATGCCCAGCTTTACCAAAAGAAGAAAGAGAGACTTGAGAAGAAGCCCTTCAAAGAAAGAAAAGCAAGAAAAGCCTATATAGCATGGGATGAAAACGACATGGATTCAACTCGACAAATTCGGATAGCGAAGAAGCTCAACTTTGTCTCATGGCCAAAGGAGAAGAAGAAGAAAGCGAAAATGAGGTAAGTTCTAACTCTACTTTACTGCCTTCTTATGATGAGTTACAAGATGCCTTTGAAGAACTGCATGATGAATCTTTAAAACTCACAAAACAAATTTCTTCTTCTAAGAAAAAAATCTCTTCTTTAGAAAATAAAATTCTTATTTTAAATAAAGAGATTGAAGAACTAAAAATTAAAAATGAAACTTTGGGAATTATTGATGCATGCTCATCTCATCCCTCACATGCTTCTACTTCGTATTCTTGTTCTTCATGTCATACACTTGAAAAAGAAATTGAAGACTTAAAGAACACCCTTTCCAAATTCACTTCTGGGAGAGATAATCTAAATATTATATTAGGGAAACAAAGGGTTGTTTTTGAAAAAGCTGGAATTGGTTATAACCCGAAAAATCAACATAAATCTTATAAAAATTTCTTCGTTTATTCAAGTACTTCCAAAGAGTCCATTTATTAAATGTTTTTACTTGTGGAAAGAAAGGTCATAGTGCTTCAACATGCAATGCTAGAAAGAATGTTAACACAAAAATTGGGACAAAAATGGTTTGGGTTCCAAAGGGTACATTGCCTAAAACTGACACTCAAGGACCCAAGAAAATTTGGGTACCAAAGGTTAAAAATTAAAATTGTGTTGTAGGTGTGCTTGAAAGCCAGGAGCTCAAATTGGTATCTCGACAGCGGCTGTTCCAAGCACATGACTGGAGACGACTCAAAATTCACCATGTTTATTCCCAAGAATCATGGACATGTTACTTATAGAGACAACAACAAGGGAAAAAGTCTTGGCATCGAAAAAGTTGGCAAGAATCCAAATTCCTCTATTGAAAATGTGTTGCTTGTTGAAGGCTTAAAACATAACCTTCTTAGTATTAGCCAATTATGTGACAAAGGAAATAAGGTAATTTTTGATTCAAATTGTTGCATAATTGAAGATAAAAATGATAAACATGTTAAATTCATTGGTCATAGAATAAATAACATTTATATGATTAGTCTTGATGATATATCTTCAAATGATGCGAAATGCCTTTTAAGTAAGAATGATGATTCATGGTTATGGTATAGGAGAATTGCACACATTCACATGGATCACCTAAGGAAGTTGGTCTCTAAAGAACTAGTAATTGGACTACCAAAGCTTAATTTTATTAAAAATAAATTATGTGATGCATGTCAAAAGGGTAAACAAATAAAGGTCTCTTTTAAATCAAAAAATATAGTTTCAACTACTAGACCTTTACAACTTTTGCACATGGATTTAATTGGACCCTCTAGAACTATGAGCTTTGGTGGGAATTACTATGCTTTAGTGATTGTGGATGATTTTTCTAGGTTTACATGGACTTTATTTCTTGCAAATAAAAATGATGCATTTCTAGCATTTAAAAGACTTGCTAAAGTTATTCAAAACGAAAAAGGTTTTCAAATTTCTTCTATAAGAAGTGATCATGGTGGCGAATTTGAAAACAAAGTTTTTGAAAATTATTGTGATGAACATGGCATTAATCATAATTTCTCTGCCCCTAGAACTCCACAACAAAATGGAGTTGTAGAAAGGAAAAATCGTTCTTTAGAAGAAATGGCGAGAACTATGCTTAATGAGGCTGCTTCTTCCTAAGTATTTTTTTGGCGATGTCAGAATACTGACTTGTTATGTTATGAACAGAGCCCTTATAAGGCCTATTTTAAAGAAAACCCCATATGAATTATACAAAGGAAGAAAGCCAAATGTCGCACATTTTCATGTTTTTGGATGCAAATGTTTTGTTTTAAATAATGGAAAAGATAACTTAGGCAAGTTTGATGCTAAGTCTGATGAAGGTATATTTCTTGGTTATTCATATCATAGTAAGGCTTTTCGTATATATAATAAAAGAACTATGACTATTGAAGAATCTATACATGTTGCATTTGATGAAACTGACCCAAATGGATCGAGAAAGGATCTTGTTATTGATGATGTTGCAGAAGCCTTAGCGGAAACACATTTGGATAGCAAGGAAAAAGAAATCAAGGAGCAAGAAGATAAACAAAGACAAGAGGATTCACAAGCTTTGGAACTTCCCAAAGAATGGCGTACCTCAAAATATCATCCGCTTGATCAAGTAATAGGGGATGTATCCAAAGGTGTAAGTACTCGAAACTCTATTAGAAATGCATGTAACCACTTAGCTTTTGTTTCTCAAATCGAACCTAAAGACATCAATGAAGCCTTTAATGATGAACATTGGTTTCTAGCTATGAAAGAAGAATTAAATCAATTTGAACGAAACCAAGTTTGGGAACTAGTTCCTAGACCTAATAATCATCCTATTATCGGTACTAAATGGGTGTTTAGAAACAAACTTGATGAAGCTGGCATAATAACAAGAAATAAAGCTAGACTTGTAGCAAAAGGCTATAATCAAGAAGAAGGTATAGACTATGAAGAAACCTATGCACCTGTAGCTAGATTAGAAGCTATTAGGATGTTACTTGTTTTTGCTTGCATCATGGATTTTAAATTATATCAAATGGATGTTAAAAGTGCTTTTTTAAATGGCTTTATTCAAGAGGAAGTATATGTTGACCAACCTCCAGGTTTTGAAAATTATGATCTACCTAACCATGTTTTCAAATTGAAAAAGGCTTTGTATGGCTTAAAACAAGCTCCACGAGCTTGGTATGAAAGGTTAAGTAAGTTCCTTTTAGAACACGATTTTACAAGAGGTAAGGTTGACACGACTCTTTTTATTAAAAATAAAAACCATGATATACTCCTTGTACAAGTATATGTATACGATATCATATTTGGTGCTACTAACGAAAATCTGTGCAAGGAATTTTCCAAAATCATGCAAAGCGAATTCGAAATGTCCATGATGGGAGAACTCAATTTCTTCCTTGGACTTCAAATCAAACAAACAAGGAGTGGAACGTTCATTAGCCAAACAAAGTATTGCAAAGAACTTCTCAAGAGGTTTGGAATGGACAACTCAAAGCATATGGCTACACCAATGAGTACTTCGTGTTACTTGGATAAAGACGAAGCGTGTAATTCAGAGAAATTACTAAATATCGAGGTATGATTGGATCTCTTCTCTATCTCACTGCTAGTAGGCCTGATATAATGTTTAGCGTATGCATGTGTGCTCGATATCAAGCTAATCCTAAAGAGTCGCATTTAAGTGTCAAAACGTATTATGAAATATCTAGGTGGCACTTACACAAGTGGGCTTGTGGCACCCCAAAGGTGCCACTTGTAGTCTTATTGGTTATTCTCGACTCCGATTTTGCTGGATGCAAATTGGATCGGAAAAGCACTAGTGGAACATGTCACCCTTGGCAATTCCTTAGTTTCTTGGCATAGCAAGAAACAAAATAGCGTGACTTTATCCACCGCTGAGGCTGAATATGTGGCGTAGGAAGTTGTTGTGCTCAAATTCTATGGATGAAGCAACAACTTCTAGACTTTGGTCTTCAGCTTAATCACATCCCTATAAGATGTGATAATACTAGTGCAATCAATCTGACAAAGAATCCCATTATGCACTCTAGGACTAAGCACATTGAGATAAGGCACCATTTTATACGAGATCATGTTCAAAAAGGTGATTGTGTGTTAGAATTTGTTGAAACCAATAATCAACTTGCTGATATTTTCACAAAACCTTTACCTAAAGATTCGTTCTTTCATTTAAGAAGAGAACTTGGCATTTTGGATCAATCGTGTATTTAATCTGTTAAATTTAATACTCATTTATTGTTTTATTGATCTTTAATTGTTACTGACTTGAGCGTCGGAGATATCCTCCATTCTGTTTTGCAGGTACTCATTTAATTGGGTAAGCTTTCTTCTTCAAAATTGCATTCTGGACGTAATTTTTATGTTTTTCTATCTAAGTTATTCGAATACCTTCATCTGGTATTCGAATACCATCATTTCCTCGCATGTTTTCATGATTTATTAACCAGGTGTATTCGAATACCTTCGTGGTTATTCGAATAACCTGAAGCCTCTTGCTATCAAGCTTTTGTTTCGTCTCTCGAAGTATTCGAATACCCTAAGCAAAGATTCGAATACCGCTTATCTGGGCCAATCCTTTTTGGGCGGATACTTATTCGAATACCCTAAGCAGTATTCGAATACCTTCTTTCAAGATAGCCCTGACCTTTGCGTTTCCAAACAGCCGTATTCGAATACCAATTGAGGCATTCGAATACCTTGGGTCTGAGTTTTATATAAACTCCTTCGCCCACCCGTTCACTGTAACGCCCCAATTTTTAGAAAATATTCTGAATGTACTGTTTTCTGTTTTTCATGCTTTGGTATGAATGACCGCTGTGTCCCTATTTTTCTGTTCTTGAATTTTGTATGAAAACAACTACGATAATACAGTTCAAATTTTATTTGATCGTTTTACGTAGTTTGCTTCGAGACGGTAAAATAAAAATTTTTCTCGAGCTACTTGTATTAATTTTTCTCGAAAGATATACAGCTAAATAATACTTTGGATATTTTATTTGAACGTTTTGGACGATTACCTACGTTGTGGGAAAAAAACGGGGAAATGACCGTTACGTCCCGAACGTCTTGTTTTCTCTCGTTTTTGTCTGCTTTTAATTGTTTTCTTCTTGATTTAATGCCGAAAAATACCGTCTGTGATTTTATATGGACTTTTTGTGCGATTTGCTCGAGGCAGAAAATAATATTTTCCTGGCGGGAAAATCTTATTTTATTATTTAGAATTGGGGGATCTTACTTAACCCGATTCTAAATGAGACTAAAAATAATCTTTTAATTTTTAGGATTTAATCACAAATAAAATAATTTTATATTATTATAATATTATTTTATTAGTCAAGATGTTTTGGTGACAAGGGACCCGTAAATATTTTGCGGGACCCACAATTAGCGAACGGTTAGATCGGTAAGAGTTTAATTAATCACCGTAAGTCGTAGAACTTTCCAGAACAGTGACTCAAACTAGTGACTCACAGAGCATTTATTACGCAGTGTGACTAAGCCATGTGAGTCACCGGAACCAACCAATGAGAAGTAGGCTTGCTCACCAAGGCTTAATCTTAGCCTTTGATTCATCCAATGGCTTGGATGAAGCCAAGCAAGGTGCCCACCTTGCACCCCACTTGAAGTCCACGGCCAAGAGGCCTTTGGTGACCTAAAAATCACTTTGTCTTCATCACTTTTCTCTCTTCTCTCTCATCAAGAACCCTAGCCACCATTCTTGCCCATTTTCTCCACCATATTCGGCCAAGCTTGTTTCCTAACACTCCAACCATCCAAAAATTTTTCTAACCAAGTTTCCTTAATCTAAACACCATTCTAAGAACCTTTGTAGTTGGGAGTTTCTTCAAATTCTTCCATCTAAGGCTTGGAAACCAACCTTGGAAGTTTTACCTAGAAGGTGAAATTTCATACTTTTCTTTTCTCTCTTCTTTTTCAAAGTTCTAAGCCATGATTTTTCCATGGTTTAGCTTCTTTTTCATGGTTAGTAACATGTAGGTTTTGTTTAAGATTTTTAGGTGTTTGGTGGAGTGAAAACCGTGACCTAAGGAGGTGAGAAAGCAAGTTTTTGTCTTCATTTAAGGTAAGAGGAAGACAATTCTTATCATCCCTTGATGGTGGTAAGAAGATGAGTTGTTTGTAGAATCCATAAGGATTCGGTTGTGGTGTGTTTATTGATGTGTATTTGTTAATTTTTGTGGTTGCTAGTAGCTTAAGTGTTATGTGTTAGTAGCTTTCTTATTTGGTAATTGTAATAATCTTGCATGTCTAATAGCTTTTGATTGTATGTCTATAAGCTTTAAATTAGGTTTATGTGTTAGAAATATTTTGCATGTGTTAGAGATATAAATGCATGTGTTAGAATTGTATGATAAGGTTTAGGATGTGAATAACATGTGTAAGTTTGCATGAGTGTTCCAAAGAACACAATCCAATAGCTCACGGCAATGACAAGTTTGGAGGACCAAAATGTTCTCTTGATTTTTCCTAAGGTGTAGCTTAATTAACCTAGGAGAATCAAGAAAGTTTCTAATTGATTTGATCAAAGAAAAATGCATTTAGAAATCAAATGGTACAAACTTAGTATTTTGGGCCAACATGCCTAAAGGATTAAATTGACTATAGATAACTATTTTCTAAAATGATTTAATGAACTTAGACTATAGAATACATTTGATATGATTTAAAAGGTGAAAGACATTTTGGAAATCAAATGCAAAAGTTTTATAAAATTCGCCAACATGCCACTATAGGAATTCATGATTTTAAAAACTTGTTTCTAAACCTTTTTCAATTAAAAAGAAACAATACAAGTTAAGAAGAAATTTTCTATAATGATTTATGAAGGAACCAATTGATTAGAAGTAAGTCTAAAGGGTTAAAATTCATAATTTTATCATTAGGAAGGAAATACAGTAATGTTAAGAAATTTTCTAACATATAGCTCACTTTCGGTTTTGAAGCATGTTAGAGATTTCAAAAAGAATTTAATGAAATGGTTAAAAATTAGGTAAATAGAAATTTTATGGAAAATTTAGAAAATCATTATTATAAATTTATAAACAAAATGCTGTCAATTTTTAGTAAAAATTGAACCTATAGGATAGTCAAAATATCCTAATGACAAGTATACGGTATGAAAAATTATTCTACGTAGTTTAAATGTACTAAATATTATTTCTATCTGTTTAAATGGTAATTTTAAAGGCATTCGAATAAGAAAATGATTTAAAAATCCTACGCGATTGAGAAAACGTATTAAAAATGCTACGCGATTTTAAAAACAGAAAAAATATCTTTACCCGATTTTTAAACGTTTGTAAAAACGACGAGATTTCAAAAACGCGATAAAATTTCTACGCGATTGACCGTTACTATATTTATTTTTCGCTGTCGGGAAAATGTGAACCCGTACAGGCTTTTGAGGTTATTTCGCTGTCGGGAAAATGTGAACCCGTACAGGCTTTCTGCCATTGATGGTATATTTTTATCTTGAGGGCATTTTCATAATTTCATAAATTTGGAATTATGTTCTGTCTTTATGCCAATTTTTGGTGTTTTGGGTTGACGAGACGAATCACATCGTGTTGTCGATGCGATAAATGTAGTGTGGTTTATTGTTCTAATAAACTTGGAGACTTTAGTGTACGGGATCCCACATGTGGACAGTTGGTAGCTCCGCTGGGCCGTGGTAAACCGATAGCACACTAATGTACTCGACATTCACTATATTTAATCGAGGTTTGTAAAGTTTAGTAGTACATTGCCTATAGTGCCACAACGGAGACCGTGAACTATACTACGCCTGGATGGTGGATTCCAGTCCGTAGGCTATTGACGCAACGTGTGACCGCGTAATAGTTGGTTGGGCAGCCGTGGTACTAATAGATTTTGCAAGTCATTCTCTCTGATATCTGTTTGGGTTTAGCTCCATGGAGTAGGGTTGTGTTTTGGTGTATTTGAGTATATATTGGATAATATTCCATTTTCCTCTATTTATCTTTATCTGGTAACATCTTGGATGTTTTTACATTTTCTCTATTTGTATTTATCGATAATTTTTATGTTAGTTGTCTATTTCTTATCTTAGTTTATCCGTGAAATTGATTTATCTCGTGTGAATTTCTTTATTTGTGTTATATCCGTGATGTTCGAAACACTAGGATATTTAATATGTATTCTTGTTATAGCTTATTCGTATTGTATGAACTGTGTAGTAGTTATGTGTCGTCTTCTTATTTGCCATGTTGCGATGATTTTATGTTGTCTTACCTCTTTATTGTATGTGTCTATTGTCTATTTATTTTTATGCGGTAAAGAGTTTGAAGAGGAAGAAGAGGAACAACCTCTTGAGATCGTGTACCCTGAGGAAGAGGGAGATCAGCAGACCGACGATCGCTTTACGAGCAAGAACCATCCGATCATCCATACCCTCCGGATTGATTGTGTGGGGGATGGCGACGCCTGCATTTTGGGATTCGTAGAGCTGGTATTCCATGGAGGTGATCGGCTTGGCATTTACGAGGAGATCGTGCTTCGTTACCTATCTTTGGACGTATGACCGTGATTCTACGTCATCGCTTTGATGGAGATCCGATTTCGACGACGACGCTTTTTCTCGCACTTAGAGTTACCCTTATCCATTAGGCGTTATTGGGGTGCTTTGAAAACCCCGAGCCTAGTGAGATAAGCATCGTGTCGACCGCGCGATCCCGTTATCGCCGTGTGTCGAGACATCGTGGATATTTATCTCCGATGATCATTTTCACACCGAGAGTGATCCATCGAGGATTAGATAATCATGATGTTTTTTGGGCGCGTCAACAGTATGTACTGATATATATTAACTTTTTATTGCTTTCTTTCTTGTTTTTGTTTAAATAGTTGTAGTCTTAGTTGTAAATTATATGTACAGTTTATAACTTAACCATATGTATATTATTAGTGATGATGTTTTTTTTTTTATTTCGTATTTTTCGTATTATCTTTTTATTACATACTTCGATCTATCGGAATTATTTTACAACCCGTAATAATTTTAACAAATATTCCACAACTTGGGTAGATTTTATTTCTATTTATTTTATTTTCTTTTATGTGTGACATCCTCAAAAGGGTGTTACATTCACTCATCTCATCTCCCTCATTTCTTCTCTCCCGTTCTTTCATCTCCTGTTCTATTCGAATACCCTCTCCTACGTCTCACCCAACCGTTACTCCCTCTCTTTTCAAACCCATTCTTCCCATCTTCAACCTTCATCCATGGCTTCCTCCTCCAAGCGTGCTCGCACAAAAACCGCACCTTGCAACAACCCATTGGATCTGCGAAGGCTCTCCTCTCACCCAGAGACCCTTGGACGCTTCATTTCTCATTTCAGAGAACGAAACCTTGTGCAGCCCAAGTATATAGACTTGGCTTTCTTTGAAAAAGGAGGTGGCTTTGATTTCCTACACCAGCTGGACATCCAGGGCGTGCTACGTTTTTGCTCCTATAAGGCGGTCCTCTATCCCGATCTGGTCAAAATGTTCTACTGCAACTTGAGGATTGAAGGTCTGGAGCTTCACTCTGACGTCTGTGATCAGCACATTGTGATCACTCCTCAGGACTGGGTTCGCTTTTTCGGTTTAGAATCTGCTGGCCGTAATAACGAAGACTGTGAAGAGTTTGTCCAGCGGTTCGACAAGATTCGAGCCATTGAAGATGTTCTTAGACCTGGGTTGGCATTACCTCCGACTCAAAAGGGAGTCAAAGGGGGCATGATGAAGAGCCAGGACAGGCTCTTACATTATGCTTATGCCCACATCTTAGCTCCTAGAGGTGGGAACTACGCCTACCTGAGTGAAGATGATGTGTTTATGCTGTGGATCCTGAAGAAAGGATACCAGATAAACTGGCCCGTATTCATTATGAAGCATATGATGAGAGCTAAGGGAAAAGAACGCTCAGAGCTACCTTATGGGGTGATCATCACTGCCTTCCTAGGCAAGTATCCGCAGATTGTGGAGACTGAGCGAAAAACTCAGCTGACCCATCACAATGTGTTTGGCTCTTATACGCTGAACCGAATGAAGATGATAAAGACTGATGAAGGCTGGGTATTCCCAGTTGAAGTTGACGATGATGAGGACGACCCAGCTGATCCTGCCGCTGCTCCTGCTGTTGCTGCTGCTCCAGTAGCCCCTGCTGCCTCTGACACTGCTGGCCCTGCTGCCCCTGCTCCTGCTGCTGGTTCAGTCACTCTGGATCAAGTCATGGCCACTTTACAGGCCAACCGTGCTTACATGGAGGATAACCGAGCTTATTTGGAACACACCTTCTCAGTTCTGTTTGACAGACTTGATGGTGTTGAGCGTGAGCAAGCTGCTTTGCGTGCTTTGCTATCTTCACGGGGTTCTGATTCCCCTCCTCCTCCGCCAGATGCCTATTCCTAGGCTTTGTTCTTGTTTGGATGCCTTTTTGTATTAGCTGTTTACTCTTTCATTATATTATGTATATTGGCTAAATTATTAATACAATCAGTTTCTCTTTATGCTTATTGCCTCCTTTATGCATTATATTTTGTTGTATCTTTTTGATTATGCCAAAGGGGGAGAAAAATATAACTATGAGAAAAGACAGGTTTAAAATAACTATTATTGGATTCCAACATTAAGGGGGAGCTACGCCACGCACATATTAGATATAAATGTAAGCCTCTTACTTTGTGAATTCCAATTATTTCTGTACTGATGCTTTTCTCTATGATAGTTTGTCATCATCAAAAAGGGGGAGAATGTGTTTGCTACGCAACAATGAAGATGTATTTTGATGATAACAAACATGAGGATGATGAGAAGACCAAGTCCAAGTGTTTAAAGATTAGCTTTAGGACTTAGGATCTATCATGTATGGAGCTGTCAATTAAATATCTCAAATGATTAAAGATAACCTAAACTGAAGTTTTTAAAAGATCAAATGTTTTAAAGGTTAAAAACAAGCATTTCGAAGCTTTTTGGAAAGGATTTTGAACTGTTTTTAACTGAGGTATTCGAATACCTCAATTTGGTATTCGAATAACCTGATTCGTAACTGATATTTTCTGCTGTGCCAAAACAGAGGCATTCGAATACCCCATATGGTATTCGAATACCCTAGTTTCAGAATGAACCTTTTTAAATGAGGCATTCGAATACCCCATATGGTATTCGAATACCCTGTTTTCGGAATATGCCTTGTTTTAATGAGGTATTCGAATACCCTTGACTGGTATTCGAATAACCCCAACTTAATCAGTTTTCTAAAAGAGTTTTTGACAGAGGTATTCGAATACCTCCTTCAGGCATTCGAATACCCCACGAGAATCAGAGTTAAGTTTTCAAATTGCATACGAGAATCAGAAAGTTTTAAACATAATTAATTGCTCCCAACGGCCATTTTTCTCCACGAGCTCTATAAATAGAGGCCTGGGACTTCTCTGAAAACCCCCTGAACATTGAGATCAATTTTTGCTTGATTGAAAATGTGCTCTGCTTTATTCTCTCTTTTTCTGAACTTATAATTGTTTAACTCTTGAGATATTTGAGAAACAGCTCTTTAGCACTTCAATTTGTATTTATCTACTCTTAGTGAGAGTTTCATTTCATCTTTTTATCTGTTTCTGTATATTGAGGGTGAGGTATCCCCAAGGATTGTATAAGGGTGAGGTATCCCTTTTGTTTGATTGAGGCTTGAGCACAAGGGTAGAGTTTCCCTGTGTGTGAAAAGTGCTCCGCATTGTAAAGGTTGCAAGCACCTGTTGTTTAAGCTTGCTTTGAATAGTGAAAAATCTCGAACTGTGTTTCGGGGACTGGACGTAGGTCACAAGTGGTTGGTGGTCGAACCAGGATAAATACTGCGCCTGTTTTCCTTCCCTTATTCTTTTTATTTTATGCACTTTATTTATTGATTCCTGCAATTTAAAATTTCTAATTGTTCTTCCTTTTCTCATCTCTTCCACATTCTTTAAAATTTATATTGAGCAAAGTTTATTTGGTTAAGGCTTTTGCAAAAAGTTTTTGTTACTCAATTCACCCCCCCTCTTGAGTACTGGAAGCCACTTGGTAACAAGTCCATGAAGATGAATGATTTAGAGAAAATCTTCAACATGACAGTTGCTTAGAATATCATGGAGATTCAAGATCCAAGGTTGGATGAAATTAAAAGAGCTTGGATGATGATTTTAGGTAGTATGACCGAATGATGTATTTTGAAGAACAAAGATGAAATTTTTGATTTTTGATAGAAACTTGAAGCTTGGATTTGAAGATCAAGATGAATGATTTTGGAAAAACTCATAACTGAGATGTTCTTAGAATGATGTTTAGGTTTGAAAATCAAGTTGGATGAAATTTTTGAGTGATGGAAGGTAGATGATGGTGCCATGGCCGTGAGCTTAGAGAAGGAGAAGGAGAGAATTTTTTCTAAGTGTTTTAAGTTTTTGAAATGATCACAAATGACCAAGAATGAGTGATGATAGTAATGAAACACTTTCCTATAGTCTAAAGTCTTCAAAAAACCGTGCCCCCCCTTTCATGCATTCTTTGGAGTGCAAGTAGTCACTAATAGTCAAGAATGATGACTAATTGATCAAGACATGCATAAAGCTTGTCTCTTTGTCACCAAAACACTACAAAAACCGTCCCTCCTTGCATTTTGCATGCATTAATATTGTCATCTTTTCTATCCATTATTTGAAGCATCTCTAACCATTGATTACTTGAATGGTTAGGATTTAGGTAGATTTTTGGATTTTAGAAGACTAAATCTGTAGCCATTGGATTTTTCTCCTTTAAACTCTAAATTTTTAGATGTGTCTCCAAAATTAAGGGTCAAGATTACTTCATCTAACTTTTTAATCCAAGGGTTCTAATTAGTCTTAATCCATTTTAGAAGACCAAATCTCCACCATTGATTGATTCTTGATCCAATGGTCATAAATGATCTTTGTTACTTTTTAAGATTAAATCTCCACCCTTGATTTAATCTAAATCCAATGGTTATAAATGGTCTTTGTCATTTTTCAAGACCAATTCTACACCTTTGATTACATCTATGGTTGATATCAAAGCCTTCCTAACTAAGCATTCTCACACCATTGATTAAATCAATGGTTATTATCCAAGCGCTTCTTTATTAAGTTTGTTTCTTAACCTTTGATTAAATCAATGGTTAATATTCAAACTAAGTATTCTCATCCAAGGGTATAAATCAAGTCAAGCTCTCTTTGTTGACTACGCAAAGATAATATTTATTCTCAGTATCTTTACAAATAATATTTTTTTGTATTTTTATCATCCGATAATTAAATACAATTATAAAATACAAGATAAAAAATTTTCTAAAATCTGCTTTCCTGGATTCAGGGTTTAGTAAGATCCCCTGTCTCAAATCCGTCTAAACAAGACAAATTTTTCTATCGTAGAAAAATTTTCACTTTCTTGAGACCCACCTGGCCCACGTATGGCCACCGGGCCCACTTACAGAAAAAAATTCAAAATCATCCTTTAAATCACAAAAATTAGAAAATGCACAAATATTAAATCAGATTACATAAAATAATTACCTAACGGTAAAAATTAAATTACGTAAAGTTTTCACCTACCAAAAATTTTTATTTTCCGACACCTGAGTAAATCACTCAAAACAATCAAATACTGTTGTGAATAAACAAAATAATTTTACAAAGGCATTACGAAATTACTAAACAAGAAAATTACATTAATCACAAAATTACTGTTTAAGAGATACGAAAATTTGGGATGTTACAAATAGTGGAAGATGTGTTGGTTCAAGTTGATAAATTCATATATCCTGTGGATTTTATTGTCTTGGATACTGAATCTCTGGTTGATAGTTGCAAGTCAATTCCTGTTATTTAGGCCGTCCATTTTTAGCAACATCAAATGCTTTGATAAATTGTAGAAATGGAGTGGTGAAGCTAACATTTGGAAACATGACACTGGATCTCAATGTTTTTAACATGTGCAAACAACCACAGGAAGTCCTTGATGAAAATGAGGAAGTTAAAGGAATTGAAGCCATTATAGATGATCATCTTCAAAAAGGGAGTTCTTCTGACCCATTAGAAGTTTGTTTAATTAATTCATTTGATTTGCTTGATTGTACAAAGGAAATAGAATACAAAGGAAGAAATCCAAAATTCGAAGAGCTAAAACCCATGAATAATAATGCCCATGAAGAAGTACCCACACCGGAACTAAAGTCATTACCTGCTGGGTTGAAGTACACATTTTTTGGAGAAAAGCAAAGCTTTCCTGTGGTAATTTTCTCGTCTCTTACTGAAGAACAAGAAGGAAAGATGTCGCCTCAATGGACGCACCAAGATAGGAAGACATTTTTAACAGAGGTGAAAAACTTTTATTGTGATGACCCATACTTGTTCAAACATTGTCCTGACCAAATTTTTCAGAGATGCATGCCCGACAGTGAGGTAGGTAGTGTCATTAAATTTTGTCACTCGAAAGCATGTGGAGGTCACTTTTCTTCAAAGAAAACAACTGCGAAAATCTTGCAGTGTAGATTTTATTGGCCCACTTTATTTAAGGACTGCTATACTTTTTGCAAAAGTTGTGAAAAATTGTCAAAAGATGGGCTCAATTTAAAAAAAAACATGATGCCTCTGAATCTTGTAATCATGATGAAGAAAAACCTTACAATCTTGGGAATCTGACTCTAAAAGACCATGTTTGCCAATTTATAAGAAAATTAGATGGGAAGCTTATCCTCGACTCATAGAAGCCGTTTAAGTCGTTACTGGACGTTAAACCAGAGGTAGATGTGAGCCATATCCACAACAATCTGTACATATGATCATCTTCTTCTTCATGTCATCTTTCAAAAAAAAATCAAAAAAAATCAAAAAAAGAGAAAAAAAGAGAAAAAAAAAGAAAAAAATGTTTGAACAAGGGCGATCCGTAAGGAGTACCATGGCTTTAATTAGTTGTGGAGCCCCGGGCTCTTTGGTGACCCAGTCATTGACTCGGGTGGACCTTTGCACATTGGTCCTTAAAAAAATTCGTGAGTGTCTCTTGCACTGGTGACACGCAGTATAAAGATATGCCACTACTGCACTCATGACGCGCGGTATAAAGATACATCATGAAAGCTATACATACAGGTATGTCATCATTTGCTATTATATTTCTTTTATCTTTGTATGATTTTGCTATATTTTGATTTTGGACAGACGATCCTTTGAGCAGGGTCCTTCAGGGGTTTCTAGACTTCTTTACCCTGATGATTTTCTTGAAGTAAAAAAAAACAAAAAAAAAACAAAAACCAAAACAAAAAAAAAGAAAAAAAAAAAGATTCTGTGTTCCTTAATTTCAAACTCTTCTGACAACAGTCAACCTACCCTTATAGGTGCAATTATTACCCTTTCCCTTCTTTTTCCTATTTAAACACTCCACTTTCTCCACTTTCCTCTATCTCAGAATCAATCAAAGGAAAGGTGAGAATAGAAATGGAAGGTGTTTCTGTTCGTCAACTTAAAAATGTCTGTGTTTTTTGTGGGTCAAGTTATGGGAAGGGTTTAGAGTTTGTAAATGCAGCTAGCACTCTTGGTCGATCACTTGCTGCGAGGAATATTCATCTTGTATATGGGGGAGGTTGCCGTGGGTTAATGGGGGTTGTATCACTTGCTGTATATATAGGAGCGAGTCGGGTTTCAGGTGTCATTCCTAAACCTTTAGTTCAACAGAACATCGCTGGAAGGACAGTTAGAGAAGAAATTCAGGTAACATCTATGCATGGACGAATGAAAAAAATGTTTGACAACTCTGATGCATTCATTACCTTACCAGGTAGTTTTGGTACTTTGGAAGAAATTTTTCAAATTGTCTCTTGGGCCGAACTGAACATCCACCATAAACCCATTGGTTTGTTGAATGTTAATAATTTCTTTGATCTTTTGTTATTTTTTCTTGACAAAGCTGTGGAACAGAAATTTATCACTCATTCGGCAAGAAAACTTCTTATCTCTGCTTCCACTATTGATGAGCTCATTGATAAATTAGAAGTTTTTGAGTATGTACCTGATAAGGTATTAGCTCAGATAGATTGGTCAATAGGAAGCAGCGAGGGAAGCAGGAAGAAAAGAAAGCCAGATCTGACACTTCATCTTTAATACCTTTGATTTTATTTATCGTACTTTGTTTTTGTTTAAACTGTGTTAGATTTTTCTAACAAGTAATATCTTTTATCCTTTACTCATCTATATTTTAATATTGAGGACAATGTTGTGGTCTAGTTAGGGGGAAGGATAGTTAACTACTAATTTTTTTTCTTTTCTTTTTTGGGAAGTATGATATGATTGTCATGGACTTATTAAACCAATGAATGATGGCAGAGTAAGGAGTAATTTTACTTCTGAGACGTATCTAAATTAGGAAGTATGTTTAGTGATATGACTGTCAGAAACCTATTCATAGTAAAACTAATTAGTAATGGCAGAGTAAGGAGTAAATTTTGGAAATAATTTATTACTCTTAAGACGCATCTTAGTTGGGGTAGTAATTAATTAGTATTGATTTGTGGAAGTAACAAAGTTTTTGTCATTTGATTTCATTTGAAAGATTCAAGTGAATGCACTCTCACATCCTTTAAAGCAATTGAGATTCTTGGATCTTAGCATAAATTGTCTTCTTTCTTAAAAATGACAAGCTTGGTTATGGATGTTGAATTGATGGATTGAGAATGACAGAAATATGCCTTGTGAGATTTTGAGCCTATTGATGAATAGATTGAATATCTGTACAATTCTTTTCTTTTTTGTGTGATTTTCACTCATGGAATTGTTACTCTAGAACTTGCTTTGATTCTTTTTAAGACTACATTTTCACATGCATACATTAATATGATTGAGGCATTTTGAAATAGTTACTTTGACCAAATAGCCATCCTTGTATATTTTCCATTGTATAACCCCTTTGAACTTGTTTGACCATTCCTTGTTTTAAGCTCATTTCATCCTTCAAAAAAAAAAGAGAGAAAAAAAATGTTTTTACCCAACCTTAGGGAATAAGTGAGCATTGACCTTGTTCTTGAAACAAGTGTAGGGGTGTATGTGTAAAATAATCAAAAAAAAAATTGACTACCATTGCAATCAAAGGATTATCAGAATAAAGATGGATGCTTGGAAACAATAAGAAGAAAAGGAGAATGTTCAAGTCTAACAATGAATTCAATTCACCAATTTGGGATTGATCTTCAATAAAACATTAGTCAAATATTGGTGATTGTCCTTTATGATGAATGTTCTAAAACATTTTCTCCACTCTAACTGTACCATAATGCTCTTTTATTCTCTTTGGTATTTATCTTTTCATATTCATATTATCTCCTCTCCTTTACCATGACCCCATTACAACCTTGAATAAAGTCCTCTTGATTTTTGTATGCATGTGTTTTGAGTAGCGAAGAAGTAGAAGATAAGCAAGCTTATGGTAGTGCAATTGTTCATGAGTTGGATAGAATGAAATACTTACCTTTTAAACACTTGAGAGATTGAGAGTGAATTCTGTGAGGATCATCATTCTTGATTCATTCTTTTCAACTGAAGTTTCCTTGCTTGTTGGTTTGAGATGTGAAGAAATGTTACCTCATTAATGCTTTGATCCCTTGAATTTCTTGTTTGCTCTTCTTGCTTTATCGAGTCTTTTAGAGTTTTTAGCTTTTGAGTCTGTGTCATTTTTCTTTGTCTCCTAACTTTGGTCTTATGTGTTTTGCCCAGGAGTGCAAAAAGCTAAGTGTGGGGGAATTTGATGATCACATATTTTATACATTAATAAACCCTCATTTTTAGTCATTTACACTTTCCATGTACTTAATTGATTAAGCCTAGTTATGTTTTGTAAGTTTGGACTCAAATTGGACTTAATTGATTTTTTCAGCACTATTTTGGTCTTACGCTGTTTCTATATTTCGGCCATATCTTGAGTTCTAAATGTCTAATAATTATGAATTTTCCTTGTAGAAAAGATAAGAGAGCTCTACAACTTTGATGAAGAGCTCAAAGTCTCAATTAGACATCTAGTAGAGCTAATTGGGCTTGGAAGATAGAACATGAGTTTTGTGTCTGAAACCTGAACAGTGTACAGTAATCAGAGCATAATTCAAGTTTGGGCTTATAAAATGGGCTGAAAATTTGAAATCTGAAAGTTAAGACCCATATCTACAACTTTCATGTTGAACACAAAACTTGATTCGGGTTCCTTGATGGTGATATTGGGTCTGAAAGTCAAAATAGAGGTGCTGAAATTGGGCCTGAACAGTCTGTAGTAATTGGGTCATATCTTGGGCTGTAGGTCGAATTTTTGGGTGATTCCAGAGCCATTGGAAAGCTTAGACAATTTTCTAGAATTTCATGAAGACCACTTGGCTAAAAAACGACGGAATCAATGAGTTAAGCAATGAATGATTTTGGAGACAAAGAATTTCAATAATCCAACCACCTAACCAATCATCCAACCACTCCACCCACTAATCCACCTACTCTTAATCATTCTCCTTGTCATTTTGTATCCCTACTCTTCTATAAAAGGCACTCAAGTGTTGGGCACTTGGGGGAGGCTTAGTTTTTACAAGTTATGGTTATGTTTGTTTCTTGTTTTACTTTGTTGTAATTTTCTCTTGTTCTAAAGTGAAGCTATGTTCATCTTTCTCTTCTTCTCTCTTTCTTTCTTCTTATCTATGAGTAACTAAATCTTCATCTTGCTTGGGTGAAAGAGTGAAGCTTTTGGTAATGAAATAAGGTTAGATTATTCTATTTTTTTGTGCTTAAATGATATATTATCAAATGGACATTATATGTGTTGTATTTTGTTTCCAATCAATTTAGAAACCTTCTTTATTAATGGAGATCTTGATTTATTGTAGACAATAGGATTGGTACAGTGAATGCTTGAACTCATTTACAAATATTGGTAAATAATTAAAGGAATCATAATATAATTGCATATATAATTAAACTTTGAAAGCTATATTTTTCGATTGGAACCTCCGTTGTGTGTGGATTTCAATTGAGTTATAAAGAGAAATAATCTTACCTTTAATTTATTACCAAGAGTGGATCTCCTAACCCAAGCAAGTTCTTAAATTTAATTGTGAACAAGTTTTGTTATTTTTATTATTGTGACAAATCCTCTTCCTACCTCAATTAATTTTTCTTCATCAATTTCCTGTGGATCGACCTCAGACTCCCGATAAATTTATTACTTGAGACAACCTGCACTTGGGTTTGCATCCTTTAATCCTGCAGTCATGATGCTTAACAAACAAGAAGGATTAGTTACGAGGAGACCAAGTTCCAAGTTTTGTCAAGTTTAGCTTATAGGACTTAAGTCTTACGTGTAAAGGTAAAATAGGAAACACATGAAGCTCAAACAAGTTTTAATCTCCTTAAATGAGTTTCTTGATTGATGAAATGCCCAAACAAATTGCCTTTGAATAACTAGTCTTGGTGGTAGTTCTTTTGGATGAAAATTTGTCAAGTTTACGTTTTGCAAAATTGACCCTTAGCCACTCATTTGTCCATTCTTTAAAACTTTTTTCAGTCTTGATCTGAAACTTATTTCATTTTATAGTAGACTAAATGATCTTTCCAATGAGTGGTCATTTGTTGTAACCGGTTAAGTAATAAAGGAGTTATGGTCTTTCAAATGTCTTTTGGTAAAAAATACGATGCCATAACCGGTTATGACATTTCCATAATCGATTATTCATCAAAGTCAGAGGCATGAGCTTCTATTTTTAAAAGACCATAACTGGTTATGATATTTCCATAACCGGTTATTGACAAAGTCAGAAGTGTTGGCTTTTGTTTTAAAAAAGACCATAACCGGTTATGAGATTTCCATAACCGGTTATTAGCTTGTTTTAAAAACTCCCTGGTTAAGTAATAACCGGTTATGGAATAGTAATAATCAGTTATCTAACAACTAGAAATAGATTTATAACTGCTATAAATGACATTTAATGCCCCTTAACCACCACCAACGTCTCTTAAATGCTTTGAGCTATAAATGAAAGTGTTTGTGCATTAATTTCAAGTTAGAAAATATTCTGATAATCATTCTTGAGTATTAAATACGAGTTTTATCATCTTTTCAATCGATACTTTGTTTTGAGCTTCTAAAGTGTGAATCTTTGATATCATTATTCTTCAATTTGTATTATCAATTCTTGAGAGAGTTTCTTATCATCTATACTTTATATAAATTGTAAAGAGAGGATGAGGTATCCCTCGAGGTTGTAAGGGTGAGGTATCCCTTGAAAATAAAGGCTCAGACACAAGGGTGAGGTATCCCAAGGTATGTTGAGTACTCCAATTTATAAAGGTTGTTAAGCATTTGTTTGAAGCTTGAAGATATAGTATAAATCTCAGGAGATTACTTGAGAATTGGACGTAAGCCACAAGTAGATTGGTGGTTAAATCAGGATAAAGCTTTGTGTTTGTTTTCTTAAACTCAACTCCCTTACTTTGTGCATTGTTTTATTGAATTAATTGAATACTATCTTCCTTGGTTAATTTATTTATAAGTGAAAGCCCTCTATCTTCTCTATTCATTCATCTCTAACAAACAATAACTTCAACAAAATTTGATAATCAAGTATTTTGTGAAAGAATTGTGAAAATATTTTACAAACTCAATTCACTCCCCTCTTGAGTAATGAGGCCACTTGGTAACAAGTGGTATTAGAGGTAGACTCTTGTGTAAAGAGCTTAGCAGTTTCAAGAGAAGTGATAACTTCAAATGGTTTTTCTTCCGAAAGTTCTTCTATAAATAGATCCCTCTATTTCAATGGGGATGGTTATGTCTATTAGAAATAAAGGATGAAATTTTTTATTAAAGCTATTGATTTAGATGTGTGGGATGCCGTTGAAAATGGTGCTTTTATTCCTACACATACTATTGATGGTGTAAGAACTAACACACTAAGAAGTGAATGAATCAATGAGGACAAAAAGAAGATTTAATACAATTTGAGAGTCAAGAACATTATTACTACATCCTTGGGGTATGATGAATTCTTTAGGGTGTCAAATTATAAGACCGCTAAAGAAATGTGGGATACTTTACAAGTAACTCATGAGGGTACAAGTGAAGTAAAATGATCAAGAATAAGCACTCTCACTCATGAGTATGAATTATTTAGAATGAATCAAGGAGAAAATATTCAAGAAATGCAAAATAGATTCACACACATTGTAAATCATCTTATTTCATTGGAAAAGATTTTTCCTAATGAAGATCTTATTAACAAAGTTTTGAGATGTTTAAACAGGAATTGATAACCCAAAGTAACAGCTATTACAAAATCAAGGGATTTATCAACAATGTCTCTAACCACTCTTTTTGGAAAGCTCCAAGAACATGAGTTGGAGCTTAATAGGCTCAATCAAAGTGAGAAGCAAGACAAAAAGAAAAAGGGGATTGCTCTCAAAGTCACTTCCTCCACAAATGATGATGAGAATGAAGATGATGGAGATGGTTTAGAGAACCTTGAGCTAAATGAGAAGAATCTTATTGTCCTTGAAATGAGGTTCGGAAAATTCCTTAAAAAGAAGGGAATTCAAAGAAGGCCACCTTTCCTTCCTAAGAAGGCCTATCATAAAGGGGAAGGAACCTCATATACTCCAACATGCTATGAAAGTGGAAAACCGAGGCACATGAAGATGGAGTGTCCTATCTATAAAAAGAAAATGGAGAAATTTGAAAGGAGACCTCAAAAGAAAAGAAAGGAAAAGGAGCTTACATTGCTTGGGATGATAATGATATAGACTCCACTGATAGTTCAGACAATGAGGAAGCTCATCTATGCCTTATGGCTAAATGAGAGGAAGAAGAAGAAGAAGGTGACACCGAGGTAACATTTACTAACCTAGACTCTTCACCTTCCTATGATGAATTACAAGATGCATTTGAAGAATTGCATAATGAATCCATGAGGCTCACAAAAATGGTTTTATCTTCCAACAAAACAATCTCCTTATTGGTAAACAAAGTTTCTATTTTAAACTAGGAGATTAATTAGCTTAAAATTGATAATGAGACCTTAGGACTTATTGATGCTAATTCATCATGCGTAACTTGCTCTTCACATGATAATGCATCCATACCCTTACATTGCTCATCATGCAAAGTTTTTGAGAAAGAAATTAAGGACTTAAACAATACTCATTCAAAATTTACCTTTGGAAGAAATAACTTAAATGTGTTACTAGGGAAACAAAGATTTGTTTTTCAAAAAGCCGATTTAGGTTATAATCCCAATAATTAACAAAAGTCTTACAAGAATTTCTTTGTTTTCTCAATTACATCAAGTAGTCCCTTTGTTAAATGCTTTCATTGTGAGAGAAAATGGCATAGTGCATCTACATGTAAGGAAGAACATAAACATCAAGGTTGGAACTAAAATGATTTAGGTCCCTAAGGGCACCTTGCCTAAATCTAACATATAAGGACATAAGAAAATTTAGATACCAAAGGTTAAAATTTAAATATATGTTGTTTGTGTGCTTGAAGACCAAGATCTCAAGTTAGTATCTTGATAGTTGTAACACCCTACTGGGGATGCCACATTTCTGAATAAATTATAATAAACATTACCCAAGTTATAAAACGTTTAGTCCATATGTAATAATACGAGTTGTAAAATTCTTCCTTGTATACATTATATCATTAAATAAAATAAATGAAACATGAAATAAAATAAACTATTATTACACACCATAATATACATATAATTTTGTCTTAAGGTTACAAATAATTTACACACTATAAATATTTAATAAAGTAGTAAAAAGTTTGACATCACACGAAATATAAACTAGCCTAAGTGCACATCTAGGAATTCTAATCCTCCTTCGATTGGTCATCGGATGACAAAAATCTTGGATGTCTCGTAGTCCTACAGATAAGAGTCCGTGCTGTCGATACACTACTAAGCTCACTGGGGGCATGAAAACGTTCACCCCAATAACGCCTAATAGTCAAAGGCATCTCTAGATGTAAATAAAAAGTAGTAGAAAACATCGAGGCACCGTCAAACTCCCTACGGAGGGACACAGTCAGACGTCCCACATAAACCACCGACTCTCTGTCAGCTCGCAGATGCTAGGCCTCAAAGCCTCCATGAAACTCAAGTCTCACGAATCCCAAAAACTCAAGCAAAGCCATAACCACTAAATCAATCCAAATGATAAGGATGATCTAGAGGCTCGCCTTCCTCAAACTGATCACTCGAATGTTGCTCCTCCGGATACTGACAGTCTAGAGGCTACTCCTCTTCCTCCTCCTCAAACTCTTTACGGAACATAAATAATAATGTAGAAAATACATACAAAGAGGTGAAACAATCTACATCACTACCAGCATGGCAGTATAGAACACGATAGTATATACAGATATCACAATTGATACAATTATCCATATTATCACACCATACATAATATCTCAAATTAATATAAACAATCACATTATGATGCAGACCATATATGCAAATGTACACAGACTTATTCCTACTCTATGGAGCTAAACACAACATCAGAGAGAATGATCCGAAAGACCTGTCCGTACCTCAGGCTACCCCAACCAACTATTACACAATCAAACGTCGTGTAAATAGTACACAGTCAAATCATCGTGTAAGTAGTACACAGTCAAAATGCCGTGCACAACAGGCATTGTACCAGACAGTCTTCACAAGATCTTGATTAAGAATAGTGCTTGTCGAGATCGTTAGTGTGTTGCCCGTTACCATATCCCAGAAGAGCTACCAACTGTCCACATGTGGAATCCTCCGCACACTAACGCCTCCAAGTTCACTCAATGAACTGCACTATGCCTATCACACTCGCACTACGGTGTAATTCATTTCGTCAGTTAATCGCCAATTTCAACCAAATTGACATATTTCTTAATGCATGTACATGAACCATAATTATGCAAATACCCTCATTATCAATATTTTCAAATATAGTATGTCTCCACTTAACAATACTATTTCTCAACATGTCCAGGTCCACCACTTTGGCCTGACAGTAAACTAACGTTCCTTTTAGTCGCGTAAATATTTTATCGCGTTTTCACAATCGCGTCACCTTTTTCAAACGTTTTTAAATTGCGTAAGTATTTTTCAACGTTTTTGAAATTGCGTAGTGTTTTTAAATCACTTTCTCAATCGCGTAACGTTTTAAATCATTTTCTCAATCGCGTAACGTTTTTAAATCATTTTCTCAATGGCGTAATGTTTTTAAATTATTTTTTTAATCGCGTAGCTTAAAAATCATTATTTTAAATACGCGTAGGATATTTCTAATATTTTTCAACTACGTATAATATTTTCTTTATATTCTAAGTTATATTTTGAAACTTTCTCCATTATTTATTTATTTTTTATTTTATTGACAACATTTTGTCTAGAAAATCCATTAAGTGGCTTTTTTTTCTACATTTTCCTTTAAAAATTACATGTCTTAGTCACAACCAATATTTACACCTTGAAACTTGCTAACACAATTCAAAACCCAAAGGGTGAGCTCTACGTTAGTATTTTTCAAGTGTTCAATTTATTTCTCATCCATACTTAATTTCTCTAATTAAGTTCCTAATAAAAGGTTCATTTATTTTGTTCTCCAAAATCCATTGAAATTGAGTTCTCTTTAAGTTAATTACTTACTCCACACTTAGAAAATAAATTTTTTGTATCAAAGATATATCAAATGGCATGTTGGCTGAAATTCAATATATCTTTTATAAATCATCTTTAAATTATTTTTCATTCTCTAAGTCATTGTAAAATTTATTTATTCAACTAAGTTAATTAATTCATGCTTTAGAAAATGGTTGAGAACATTTTGGTTCTCTTTGGAGTAATGAAGTCGTGAGCTTCCTTGTGTTCTTTGGAATACTCATGCAAATCCTCACATGTTATTCATATCCTACAATAACTATCATGCATCTATAAAACACATACCATATATTTTAAAGCTATAGACATGCTTGTAAACAAAATCAATCACAAATAGACAAAAACATTAAACAATCAAGTGAATGAATCCTTATCGATTCTTCACCATAAATACATCCATTTTCTCACCACCACACAAGGTTGATGAGATTAAATCTCCCTCTTACCTCAAGGGAAGACAAACTCCTTCTACACTCCTCCTAGTAATTTTCGTGTAGCTCCCAAAGAAACCCTAACAAACTTAAACAATTTTAAAGAGTTATAAACTATGGTTAAAAAAGTTAAACCATGGATCAATCATGGCTTAGAACTTCAAGAATCAAGTTAGAAATAAGAAACAAGGATTTTTACCTTGTAGGAAAGAAACTTCAAGGTTGTTTTCTAAGCTTCTAAAGAATGATTTTGAAGAAACACCCAAGATGAAAGATGTTTAGTGTAACATCCCGAAAATTAATAATTTCAGGATAAATAATCATTTTACAATATTTGGGATTTTTAGAAATTTTTTTGGATTTTTCTGAGGATGTGGAATATTTTAATATATTTTTCATTTTACGTGCACATTGGGCAGAATTGGCAAAACGACTGTAACGCTCCCAAAGTTAGAAAATTTTATTACGAATAGTCATTTTCTAATATTTGTGATTTATGTGAATTCTTTCAGAATTTTTCGGAAACGTCGAATATTTTAATATATTCTTCGTTTTACGTGCGTATTGAGCAGAGTCGGAAAAACGACTGTAATGCTTCAAAAATTGAAAAATTATGTGACGAATAGTCGTTTTATAATATTTGCAATTTTTGAAAATTTTCTAAGAATTTTCCGGAAACGTTGAATATTTTATTATATTTCTCGTTTTACGTGCACACTGAACGGACCCGGGAAGATGCAATGTCTTCTTTGTGGCTGGTAAACTCTAAATTGTGGACTTGTCGACGGGGGATCTTACTAAACCCGAGGCCGGACACAATTTACGAAGTTTACATTTTTCGAGAATTTTACCTGACAAATGAGATTGCGGTACTGTAAAATCATCCGATGAACAATAAAATATTATTTTCATCATCTGTGACTCTTCTATCATCTGTGACTCTTCCACACTGGAGGAAAAATAATACTGACAGTATAAATATTTATCTGTGTTAGTGTGCCCAATTTGGAGACAACCTTACTTTCACTTTATCGAGAAACGTGCGAAGCTTCTCATGTAAGCTTGGAGGAAGCTTCTTGGAAATTTCCTCTTCCTCCTTCCCCATGCAAATGCAGCCCATGCCCTCTTCTTTCTCCATTTTCACGGCTGGAACAAGCCATTTGGGGGGGAATTGGTTTGACTTCAATTAATTAAGTAATTACACCATCTTAATTCAAAATTTTTCCTATGCACTTTCTCTTTCTTCTTCTTCTTACTTCATCTTTTTCTCCTCCTTCTCTCTACCTCCACCTCCACCACGAAAATGGCAGCTCTCCCATGACTATTTCTCTTCATCTTTTTGCTTCACCAAGACCATTTTCTTACTCTCCTCCATCTCCTTTACACTTTCTCTTTAGAAAGTTTCTTCAAAAATCGACCTTTCTTCCTCCTCCTCTCCAACCTGAAATTGCAGCCCCTTCTTCCACCATTTCTCTTCATCTTTTCTCTTCTCCAAGCTCATTTCTATATTCACCTCATCATTCTAAATACTTTTCCTTTTGGATCCATCTCCTAAAAACCTCTATTTCATTTTCCACCATTAGAGGACAAAGCTTGAAGCTTTTGAAGGTAAACTTTTAGATTTTTCACTTCTCTTCTTCATTTTCGTTTCCATGGCCATTTTTGTAACCATGGAACATGTATTTACCAAGCCTTGGTGTTGATTTATGATGTTGGATTTTTAGGGTTCTTGGAAGGCCAAAACCGAATCCACCTTGAAGACACCCAAGGAAGCTATTTTGTGTTCTTCCATTTATATCTCCTATCAACAAGCCCTAACCTTGAAGATCTAGGTAAAGATTCTTGGTTCTCTCCTATTTCCTTATCATTTTCATTTTCCTTGGTCACCCATGTGAACAAGGATCATTCTTTCCAATCCTTAGTTTGTAAATGTGAGAATTTGACCACTTTATGGTTCTCTTGAAGGTGGAATCCGAAAATTTGGAAATCAAGGATTCAAAGAGTTGTTTTCTTGCATTGTCTCCTCTAGGTAAGAGGGAGACTACTCACTTCAACCACTTATGGTGGTGGGGAGACTTTGTATGTGTGTTGATGGAGAAATCCATCCTTATATGTTCTTTGTATACTTGCTTGAATTATAAATTTTGTATGATTTAGTATTTCTTGAATTTGATTGATACTTGATTATGCTCTTGAGTATGTTTGATATATTAATTGTTCTTGATCATGTTGAGGTTGCTAAATGGAAAATTTGGAGTTTCCTACCTCAACATGGTGTCACGGTTTTGACTAAGAAATTAATGGTGAAAATTGGTTTTGTATACAAGTGAAATGAGACTTATGTAATCAAAGGTTGAATGATAGTATTAACACAAATGAAGGGAGGACTTCGTGAGTTTAATATCCAAGAGGGGTGCCACGGTTTTGGTCATGGTAAAGAGACAAATGGATTAATTTTGATGAAGTAAATTTAAGAGAATTAGTGTTAAGAAAACTAATGCATAAAAATGGAAAGAAAAATTGGATAACGGACATCATGAAGCCATAGTTTTGGCATGGATCTTAGGCGATTAAATTAACCTTGTGAGAAATGGAAATTGAGTAATTAAGTATCAAGTAACTAACACATGATATGTGAAAGAGCGAAATTTTGAGGATTTAGGAAGGTCACGATTTTTGAGCCCAAAATTGGGGTTCTTGGTGAGCTAATTTAGTAAGTGAACAATAAAATGAACTAAGAAAATGGCATGTAGTTTGATGACTTGAAAGGATTTGGAATTGGAACCATTGTGAGGCCACGACCTCTAAGGCATTTTTAGGTGTAAGTATGTAACTTTGGTAATTTGGGAGCATAAGTGATTATGCAATTAGAAACCTATGTAATAAAATAGATAATTAATAAATGGGAAGAATTTAATATAATCAAAGGTTATATAAGTTTTAAAAGGTTAAAAGCGAGATTGTCATAAGACTTAAGGTAAATACAAGTGAGTGAAGAACAAGAGAGTGTGAGGCCTAAGAACTTGAATAATTTACAAGATGTAAGAAATTTGAATTACCTTGGGAGATTTGATTAATTGTACGAATTGGATTAGACGTGAACCTTGAAAAGGGAGACAAATTCTAATTTAGGATTCATAATGAATCTAAGAATGTATTAATTGACTTGATCTTTATATTATAATGTTATAGGTCCATGTGAGTGACCATTTGTATATTGATGCTTATATTGGCCAATTGTGGCATATTATGGAATTGTATGAGATTGATGATCATACTTGTTCATGCATAGAGTATTATGCATTGTGAATGTCTTGTGGACTGTTGTAAGGCCAAGTTGCCTAGGAGATTGAACACACCTTAGTGCGGGTGCGAATAGACAAGTGTGGGTCATGTTATGACCTCGGGGGCGTCGGGGTGCGGGTCCCTCACATGGACAGTTTAGAGCTCCTCTGTGCTGTGGGGCAAACCGATGCAAACACACCGACGATCCGGACTTGACACTGTCCTATATCGTGATCTAGTGTAGAATGTCTGTACAATGCCATGATTGTGCACGAAAAAAAATTATTGATAGCACTGGCCTCGGCAGCTGAGTTACAGACATGCCTCCTGATCTTTCTCTCCGACTATTTGAGTCTAGCTCTATGGAGTAGGAATTGGGAAAGCATGCATTATACATCATTCATTACTGGTCTTATAAACTGTTGAGCATGAATACCTGTAAATGATTATCTGATTATTGTGCTGATTTCTGGAAATACTATTGTGATCTGCCTGCTATTGCTTGCTGTTGTTCTACCTTTACTATAAATATCACTGTGATTATTGACTCTGATTATTGCTTAGAATTGAATTGCTTTTATTATAAATTCCTTTGTTGTTATTGATGAATATATAATCTGTATTGCTTGGTGGGCGCTTTCGCGGTGTCTTTTTTCTTACTGCCAATAGTGGTAATGAAGGATGGGTGTCTCACCTCTTTCTTGTATTACCCTCCTATGTCAAATTGGATAAAAACAAAGTGAAAAGTGCGAGTGGACTCAATTAGTTGTACTTGAGGATCGATTTCTACTTCCCGGTGATGACGTCCCCAACACCCTACATGTTCCGCACATGGATACAGCTTTCTCAAGGCCCTAAGCCCGGCACTTCGAACGTGAAGCGGGACTCGTCGTATACGTGGGAGATGTAACCCGGTGCAAGTGCGGAGATGAACCCGGTGATGGGACTAACATTGCCTATGTTCCGTTACGTGTGGAGTTCCCTATACCCATTGGGGAAATGTGGGATAACCGTCACCTCTTCCCGAGAGAGGTTTTGATTATGTCACATGTTCGTACTCCTTTTCCTTTGGAGATATCGCAAGGGCGAGTCTTATCCGCCCAAGATGTCGAGGAAGATCAAGTGCAAGATCTTTCCATTTACATGTTCGACTTCGGTGAAGGCCGAATCTTTATTTGGTAGTTTATGTTATGTAAGGAAAGGTTTAAATTTGATATTATGTAATTCTACTTTATGCATTAATTTTGGATATGTATAATTTTGTATCAAGAGATGTTGTATCCATTGATGAGTCAATATACTTATATCTCATTCGGGGCTTGTATTTTCTACTTATGCATAACTGTAAAAAAAAAAATGAACTGGTAAATTTTGAATATACTGTTATGATGGCTGTGACACGCCGGGATCTAGTAACTGAGGTGTAATGACGATTGCGCTCCGGTTGCTATATCAAGGGGTGTTACATTAGGTGGTATCAGAGCAGTTCATCCTGTTGAGCCGGGGTATGGACTTGCTATGTTTAGGCATATTAGAATTTGGTCTGTTGTGCACTTCCTTGTCTCTTGATTGAGATGATGGGAAAGGAATGCATGGCTTGCTGTAGGTTGAATGTTGATAGCTACTGTTATACAGTTGCATGATATTGAGGACTGGCCTACTCAATGTGTAATGTTCTGTATGTACTAGAAACTATGACTTCACCTAGGCGTACTATGTTAGGGAAATAGGAATTCTTTTGTGAGGAGATCAAAAGGTTTTGGAAAAATTGATCTTCTGGAGAAAGAAATAGTTGGTGTAAACTAGATTCGAGAAGTAGTTTGGGAGTTGACGGCTTACGAGGGATTATGCTGTGGAAGCAGAACGAAGAAGTTCGAGCTGGAGATTGTTAGGTTGTATGGAATTGAACTTGTCTTGCTTGAATTGCATGAATTGTGTGACTCTTTGTATTTGGTTTTCATAGGGAGATAACATTGTTTGAAGTAATTTTTTCTGTTTGTTGTAATTATGTCCGTCTTCAGAGAGATTCAATGGCTCGCAGTAGATATGCTAGGGCGGTGGCTCGTGACAGATGTATACATGTGAGCGCGGGACAAGACAATAGGAGTATGGCCGCGACTGCAGAAGAAAAACAAATGGTAGCTGAGATGACAACTTACCAGGATCAGAGGATCACGCAACAACGAGAGTTGGAAGTTGAGGTTCAGAATCTGTTGGAGGAAAGTCGACTTCGGGGCAAACGTGGACTACCTAGATTCCAAAGGAGGAATAATAGAAAAGTTAACCAGTTTAAGCGGAAACCATGCGCACAGGTATCAGGGAAACAACAACAACAACCAATTCCTGGACAAAGTACTAGTGGCGGTGTATCCAGTCAGATCCCGACATCTTCGCCAAGATGTATGAAATGCGGAAAGGAACACTTCACGAGGGAGTGTAAGATCAAAGGGATAATCTGTTTTAAATGTGGAAAGCCTGGACATGTCTCTTGCAACTGCGACCAAGCAAAGGCAAATTCTTTAGTCAATCTTTGTAAGTGGCCGTAGAACCACAAGCGTGAAGCAGAACTTATACCCCGGGAGTCTTGAGACTTCAAAATTGGAGATCTAAACCGTGGAAGTCATGCCTCAAATGACGATCCCGTAATCGTGTTGTATAATTAAGGGGTAACCCTTCCTTTTACAATTTGTAACTTTATGGATCATTGGGATTCATCTGTATCTTTCCTATCTTCAACTTAAATCATTTCCATTTCTGTTACTAAGACTTATCGTTGACACCTAAGTTTATGTAATCTATTCTATTTCTACTAAAGACCGAATCTTTCGTTGATCTATCTTGCTTACCTAAAATCATATCTAATTGAGCCCATGATTCTAGAAATTGATTGGTCGTTTCCGATTATCACTTGCTAGAGCGCTTTCGACCAACACCTTAGTGATTTTCGAAACTAAGGCTTTTGAGTTCGTAACAGCCAACAAAGTTGAAGCTTTGTGAGGGAAAAGAAATCCAAGGATACGTGTTACCTTTTATAGAGGACAAAAGAAAAGGGAATATGATTGTCACCATTGTAGTCAATAAGTTTCTCATGATAAACTACGGTGCTGTCAGTTAAGGAGAAGAATGGAACATTTCAGTGAGGTTAGCACCATCGTCAAACGAACGAGACCATGATCAAGGGTGAGTATCCTCGGAGAAAGATGTACGTCCTGGTCATCATTAAGTTCGTGGAAGATTGAGAATGTCCCCGAAATGATTTTGAACGCGCTGTGGGCATTATGGGTGTCTCGTGATGCCGTTCGGAGTAACAAATCCTCTTGTCGCATTCATGAGTGACATGAATTGTATCTTTTGTCCTTACCTAGAACAGAATTGTCATTGTCATTAATGATGACATTCTGATCTATTCTCGAGAATATGGAGATACACGTTGGACATCTCGACATAGTTTTCCTGACTTTAAAGGAGAGAGAGTAAATGCCAAAGTATCAGAGTACGGATTCTTAATTGAGAAGGTTCAGTTTTGGACCATGAAATTCCAAATTGTTGTGGATTCCCAAGAGATTGAAGTAGTTCTTCAAAAGGAAAGATCGGAGACCGAAAAAGAGACACATAGCTAGTGGAATTAGTCAGTTTTATCGAAGAAGACACATAGATTGAAGGAGTATCAATGGATCCTCCAAGATAGCCAGATATTTTGCTCAGTTTACGAGAAGAGAATCAAAACTTCTATGGACTAATGCGTGTGAAGAAAGATTTTAAAGGTTGAGGAGACATTCGAATACTTGTCAGATTTGGTTCTACCTAATCCCAAGGAACTGTTTGGAGAATTTTATGCTTCACATTAACATCTAGGATATGTGTTCATGCAAGGTTAGGAAAGTTGTGACTTACACCTCAAGGTAGTTGAGGACGCATTGAGAATTGCCCAACTCACGGTTTGGTGCTACCCGTAGTTAAAATTGCTCTGAGAATATGGAGACACTTGCTACGATCAACGCCTTTAGCAATCACAAGGACCTGAAGTATCCATTCGATAAAAAGCGGCTGAACATGAGACAGGAAAGGTGATTAGAGTTTTTGAAGGAGTATGACGTCTAGTTTCAGTGTTGTCCTGTCTGGGTCACTAATAAACCCATTCCAAAATTCTTTGAACTATATCAAATTTCGTTTCGGGTTTGGTTCAATAGCTTGTCAACAAATTCTGTCATCCTTTCTTTCTGAGTCTCCATGATATCTTCCATATGTCACGATTGCGAAAGTATATCACCGATCCAGCCACGTCATCAAACTAAACCTGGTGCAATTCAAAGAGAGTCTGATCTATGAGGAACTTCTCATGAAGATCGAGAATAGAAGAATAAAGCAACACAAAGATATAGAGATCGCGTTGGTAAGGGTGATCTAAATTGGCGTAACTAGAGACGCAATCTGAGGGTAAGAAAATAAAATGAGGAAACACATTAATGTTTAATCTAAGTGATGAAAATTTTGAGGACGAAATTTCTATTTGAAGGGGAGTGTTGTAACATCCCGAAAATTAATAATTTCAGGATAAATAATCATTTTACAATATTTGGGATTTTTAGGAATTTTTCTGGATTTTTCTGAGGACGTGGAATATTTTAATATATTTCTCGTTTTGCGTACACATTGGGCAGAATTGGCAAAACGACTGTAACGCTCCCAAAGTTAGAAAATTTTATTACGAATAGTCATTTTCTAATATTTGCGATTTATGTGAATTCTTTCAGAATTTTTCGAAAACGCCGAATATTTTAATATATTCTTCGTTTTACGTGTGTATTGAGTAGAGTCGAGAAAACGACTGTAATGCTTCAAAAATTGAAAAATTATGTAACGAATAGTCGTTTTATAATATTTGTAATTTTTGAAAATTTTCTTAGAATTTTCCGGAAACGTTGAATATTTTATTATATTCCTCGTTTTGCGTGCGCACTGAACGGACCCAGGAAGATGCAATGTCTTCTTTGTGGCTGGTAAACTCTAAATTGTGGACTTGTCAATGGGGGATCTTACTAAACCCGAGGCCGGACACAATTTACGAAGTTTACATTTTTCGAGAATTTTACCTGACAAATGAGATCGCGGTACTGTAAAATCATCCGATGAACAATAAAATATTATTTTCATCATCTGTGACTCTTCTATCATCTGTGACTCTTCTATCATCTGTGACTCTTCCACACTGGAGGAAAAATAATACTGACAGTGTAAATATTTATCTGTGTTAGTGTGCTCAATTAGGAGACAACCTTACTTTCACTTTATCGAGAAACGTGCGAAGCTTCTCATGTAAGCTTAGAGGAAGCTTCTTGGAAATTTCCTCTTCCTCCTTCCCCATGCAAATGCAGCCCATGCCCTCTTCATTCTCCATTTGCACGGCTGGAACAAGCCATTTGGGGGGGAGAATTGGTTTGACTTCAATTAAGTAATTACACCATCTTAATTCAAAATTTTTCCTATGCACTTTCTCTTTCTTCTTCTTCTTCTTTCTTCATCTTTTTCTCCTCCTTCTCTCTACCTCCACCTCCACCACGAAAATGGCAGCTCTCCCATGACTATTTCTCTTCATCTTTTTGCTTCACCAAGACCATTTTCTTACTCTCCTCCATCTCCTTTACACTTTCTCTTTAGAAAGTTTCTTCAAAAATCCAACCTTTCTTCCTCCTCCTCTCCAACCCAAAATTGCAGCCCCTTCTTCCACCATTTCTCTTCATCTTTTCTCTTCTCCAAGCTCATTTCTATATTCACCTCATCATTCTAAACACTTTTCCTTTTGGATCCATCTCCTAAAAAACTCTATTTCATTTTCCACCATTAGAGGACAAAGCTTGAAGCTTTTGAAGGTAAACTTTTAGATTTTTCACTTCTCTTCTTCATTTTCGTTTACATGGCCATTTTTGTAACCATGGAACATGTCTTTACCAAGCCTTGGTGTTGATTTATGATGTTGGATTTTTAGGGTTCTTGGAGGGCCAAAACCGAGTCCACCTTGAAGACACCCAAGGAAGCTATTTTGTGTTCTTCCATTTATATCTCCTATCAACAAGCCCTAACCTTGAAGATCTAGGTAAAGATTCTTGGTTCTCTCCTATTTCCTTATCATTTTCGATTTCCTTGGTCACCCATCTGACCAAGGATCATTCTTTCCAATCCTTAGTTTGTAAATGTGAGAATTTGACCACTTTATGGTTCTCTTGAAGGTGGAATCCGAAAATTTGCAAATCAAGGAACCAAGGAGTTGTTTTCTTGCATTGTCTCCTCTAGGTAAGAGAAAGACTACTCACTTCAACCACTTATGGTGGTGGGGAGACTTTGTATGTGTGTTGATGGAGAAATCCATCCTTATATATTCTTTGTATGCTTGCTTGAATTATAAATTTTGTATGATTTAGTATTTCTTGAATTTGATTGATACTTGATTATGCTCTTGAGTATGTTTGATATATTAATTGTTCTTGATCATGTTGAGGTTGCTACATGGAAAATTTGGAGTTTCCTACCTCAACATGGTGTCACGGTTTTGACTAAGAAATTAATGGTGAAAATTGGTTTTGTATACAAGTGAAATGAGACTTATGTAATCAAAGGTTGAATGATAGTATTAACACAAATAAAGGGAGGACTTCGTGAGTTTAATATCCAAGAGGGGTGCCACGGTTTTGGTCATGGTAAAGAGACAAATGGATTAATTTTGATGAAGTAAATTTAAGAGAATTAGTGTTAAGAAAACTAATGCATAAAAATGGAAAGAAAAATTGGATAACGGACATCATGAAGCCATAGTTTTGGCATGGATCTTAGGCGATTAAATTAACCTTGTGAGAAATGGAAATTGAGTAATTAAGTATCAAGTAACTAACACATGATATGTGAAAGAGCGAAATTTTGAGGATTTAGGAAGGTCACGATTTTTGAGCCCAAAATTGGGGTTCTTGGTGAGCTAATTTAGTAAGTGAACAATAAAATGAACTAAGAAAATGGCATGTAGTTTGATGACTTGAAAGGATTTGGAATTGGAACCATTGTGAGGCCACGACCTCTAAGGCATTTTTAGGTGTAAGTATGTAACTTTGGTAATTTGGGAGCATAAGTGGTTATGCAATTAGAAACCTATGTAATAAAATGGATAATTAATAAATGGGAAGAATTTAATATAATCAAAGGTTATATAAATTTTAAAAGGTTAAAAGCGAGATTGTCATAAGACTTAAGGTAAATACAAGTGAGTGAAGAACAAGAGAGTGTGAGGCCTAAGAACTTGAATAATTTACAAGATGTAAGAAATTTAAATTACCTTGGGAGATTTGATTAATTGTACGAATTGGATTAGACGTGAACCTTGAAAAGGGAGACAAATTCTAATTTAGGATTCATAATGAACCTAAGAATGTATTAATTGACTTGATCTTTATATTATAATGTTATGGGTCCATATGAGTGACCATTTGTATATTGATGCTTATATTGGCCAATTGTGGCATATTATGGAATTGTATGAGATTGATGATCATACTTGTTCATGCATAGAGTATTATGCATTGTGAATGTCTTGTGGACTGTTGTAAGGCCAAGTTGCCTAGGAGATTGAACACACCTTAGTGCGGGTGCGAATAGACAAGTGTGGGTCATGTTATGACCTCGGGGGCGTCGGGGTGCGGGTCCCTCACATGGACAGTTTAGAGCTCCTCTGTGCCGTGGGGCAAACCGATGCAAACACACCGACGATCCGGACTTGACACTGTCCTATATCGTGATCTAGTGTAGAATGTTTGTACAATGCCATGATTGTGCACGAAAAAAAATTATTGATAGCACTGGCCTCGGCAGCCGAGTTACAGACATGCCTCCTGATCTTTTTCTCCGACTATTTGAGTCTAGCTCTATGGAGTAGGAATTGGGAAAGCATGCATTATACATCATTCATTACTGATCTTATAAACTGTTGAGCATGAATACCTGTAAATGATTATCTGATTGTTGTGCTGATTTCTGGAAATACTATTGTGATCTGCCTGCTATTGCTTGCTGTTGCTCTACCTTTACTATAAATATCACTGTGATTATTGACTCTGATTATTGCTTAGAATTGAATTGCTTTTATTATAAATTCCTTTGTTGTTATTGATGAATATATAATCTGTATTGCTTGGTGGGCGCTTTGTGCCGTGCTGTTTTCTTACTGCCAATGGTGGTAATGAAGGATGGGTGTCTCACCTCTTTCTTGTATTACCATGTCTTATGTCAAATTGGATAAAAACAGTGAAAAGTGTGAGTGGACTCAATTAGTTGTACTTGAGGATCGATTTCTACTTCCTGGTGATGACGTCCCCAACACCCTACATGTTCCGCACATGGATACAGTTTCTCCAAGGCCCGGAAGCCTGGCACTTCGAACGTGAAGCGGGACTCGTCGTATACGTGGGAGATGTAACCCTGGTGCAGTGCGGAGATGAACCCGGCGATGGGACTAACATCGCCTATGTTCCGTTACGTGTGGAGTTCCCTATACCCATTGGGGAAATGTGGGATAACCGTCATCTCTTCCCGAGAGAGGTTTCGATTATGTCACAGGTTCGTACTCCTTTTCCTTTGGAGATATCGCAAGGGCGAGTCTTATCCGCCCAAGATGTCGAGGAAGATCAAGTGCAAGATCTTTCCATTTACATGTTCGACTTCGGTGAAGGCCGAATCTTTATTTGGTAGTTTATGTTATGTAAGGAAAGGTTTAAATTTGATATTATGTAATTCTACTTTATGCATTAATTTTGGATATGTATAATTTTGTATCAAGAGATGTTGTATCCGTTGATGAGTCAATATACTTATATCTCATTCGGGACTCGTATTTTCTACTTATGCATAACTGTAAAAAAAAATGAACTGGTAAATTTTGAAATTACTGTTATCATGGTTGTGACACGCCGAGATCTAGTAACTGTGGTGTAATGACGATTGCGCTCCGGTTGCTACATCAAGGGGTGTTACATTTAGAATGGTGTTTGGATTTGAGAAGTGGTGTTAGATGAAAATTTAGAAGAGTGGATGATGGTGTTTAGTGTAGTGGCTGAATACCTCAAAGAGAAATGCTATGGAGTTTTCATTGTGTTCTTGAAGAGAGAGAAAAGAGAATTTAGGTGATAGTAAAGATGAAGATGAAGATGAAATGACTTAGTAAAAATGCTCTCCTACCCCTCCTAATTCACTTGGCCGTGGAGCTCCCTTAAAGGAGGTAGCTACTTTAGTTGACCATCCAAGGACTCCTAATGGCCTTAGATGTGTTCAAGGGTGGATCTTCAATGCTTTGCCTCCAAGTTTGCTTCCTATTGGTTTAGGAAATCAAGTCACCAAGCTTCTTGATCCTTCTTGAAGAGCCTTGACCGAAATGCTCCAAGGGAGAGCAAACTAAGTTTTAGTTCACTTAGGCAATCTAGTTAGACTTAAGTGCATGTAGTTAGGTTTCTTAGTTACTTGTCTAACTATTTAGCTACTTAAGGCAACTAGTCATCTTCTTGACTTTACTAGAACATTCTCTAACTAGAACTCTAATGAGTAGCTAACTAGGTTTGTTCCATTTAGTTACTACTTAGGTACTTTAGATTAACTTAGTTAAGTTTAAGCTAATTTAGTTAGGTTTTTTTAGTTACTTACTAACTAGTCCAACCATTTTTGTTGACTACTTCCTATTGGTTTAAAAATTTTCAAGCCTTTTATGTTGACTAATTCCTATTGGCTTAGAAATAATTCAAGCCAGAAACATTGACTGATTTACCAAGTATGGGTCCCACAGACTTTTCCGGGTCCATGGTCCTTTGGAGCAGAAGCTACTGTTTTTGAGATAGTAGGTACTGTCTAATAAAATAATATTATAAAAATATAAAATATTTTTATTGCACAAATAAATTCTAAAAATTAAAAGATTGATACACGTATTATTCAGAATTGGGTTTAGTAAGATCCCCCAACCCCGAATGATCAGATAAAGATTTCCCCAACCCGAAAATTATTATTTTCTTGACTCGGTGATAGGTGATGTATCAAAAGGGGTAATCACTTGAAACTCTCTTAGAAGTGCATGTAATCATATGACTTTTGTCTCTCTAGTTGAACCTAAAGACATAGATGATGCCATTAATTATGAACATTAGATCTTGGTCATACAAGATGAACTAAACCAATTTGAGAGAAATCAAGTGTGGAAATTAGTTCCAAGGCCCAATGATCATTCCATAATTGGCATTAAATGAGTCTTTAGGAACAAACTTAAAGAAATGAACTTAATAATAAGAAACAAAGTTGGGCTTGTTACTAAAGGTTATAATCAAGAAGAAGGCATAGATTATGAAGAAACATATGCTGCCGTAACTAGATTAGAAGCCATAAGAATGCTACTTGCATAAGCATGCATCATGGATTTCAAGCTTTATCAAATGGATGTCAAAAGTGCTTTCGTAAATGGTTTTATACAAGAAGAGATGTATGTATAACAACCTCCTTGTTTTGAAAGCTTTGAATAGCCCAACCATGTTTTTTAAATTGAAAATGGTCTTTTATGACTTAAAACAAGCTCCCAGAGCTTGGTATGAGAGGCTGAGCAAGTTCCTTTTAGAAAAATGATTCTATAGAGGAAATGTTGACACTACTCTCTTCATCAAGCATAAAAAACATAGCATACTTCTTATTCAAATATATGTTAATGATATAATATTTAGTGCTACTAATAACTCTGTAAAGAATTTGCTAATATTATGCAAAATAAATTTGAGATGTCAATGATAGATAAGCTCAACTTCTTCCTTGGACTCCAAATCAAGCAAATAAAGAATGAAACTTTCATAAGTCAATCAAAATATTGCAAGGAGTTGCTCAAGAAGTTTGGAATGGACAATTCTAAGCATATGGATACACCTATAGGCACTTCTTGTTATTTGGACAAGGATGAGGGAGGTAAACCTGTAGAAATTACAAAGTATAGAGGTATGATTGACCCACTCCTTTATCTTACAGCAAGTAGGGCTGATATTATATTTAGCGTATGCATGTGTGCTAGAAATCAAGCAAATTCTAAAGAATCACACTTATGTGCTGTAAAAAGAATTATGAAATATTTAATAGGCACTTCACAAATGGGTTTGTGGTACCCTAAGGGTGCCTCATATAGCCTAATTGGTTATTTTGATTCTGATTTTGCTAGATGCAAAATGGATAGGAAGAACAATAGTAGGACATGCCACTTGCTTAGAAGCTCACTAGTTTATTGGCATAGTAAGAAACAAAATAGTATGACATTGTCTACAGCTGAAACTGAATATGTTGCAACAAGGAGTTGTTGTGCTCAAATCTTTTAGATGAAACAACAACTTCTAGACAATGGTCTTGAGCTTGATCATATCCCTATAAGGTGTGATAACACTAGTGCAATCAATTTGTCCAAAAATCTCATTTTGCACTTAAGAACAAAACACATAGAAATAAGGAAATACTTGATAAGGGATCATATTCAAAAAAGTGATTGCATGCTTGAATTTGTTAAAACCACTAAACAACTAGCTAACATCTTCACAAAACCATTAAATAAAGAAGCATTTTTTTTATATTAGAAGAGAACTTGACATATTGGATCAGTCATGCATCTAACTAGTGCTGCATAATTTCATTTTGTTGCATAAATTTGTCTTGAACCTTTATCTTGAATCTAATATTGATTTGACATCAGAGTTTCTCCCAAATTTGTTTTATAGGTGCTTAATCTGGGGAAATAAGCTTGCCCCAAATGGTTTAACATGTTAAGTTTTGATGATGACAAATACAAGACAAAAAGAATGATGCATATGCTTGATAGATGTACTTTATAGATGACAATTGCATCACAAAAGAATATTGATCATATTACATAAATGTGCTTAAAGAGATATATGTAACATTCATCATATAATATATCCAATAATGCTTTATATGAGTTATAATGATTAATATCGGATTTAGCTCTATTTAAATAAAAATGTGCAAAGTGTTCTTTGTTGCATCATATATAGAGTATATCTATTAGCAATTGATAAATGTCTAATTTGGATGTGTCTATGAAAGTCTTATATGCATGATAGACTAACTAAAGTTATACATTTATAAATCATGCATATGAAGATATTGAGTTATGAATTTGGACTAACTATGTTTATTTAAGTGAGCAATACTTTGTAGGATAGTCCAAGTATCAAGAATGAGCATTGCAACAAGAAAGCAAAAGATCACAATCATGCTTAACTCAAGAAGAATGAAAATGATAAGATGTTCCAAGCGTTTGCAAGATTTGAAGAGAAGAATTTTTTAGAAGCTTGGATTACATCAAGAATTGATGATGGCAAAAGATCAAGTCTCAAGGTTCTTCAAGAATAGCTTATAGGACTTAGATCTTGTGTAAAGGTAAATGGGAATCACACTAAGCTCAAATATATTTTTAAATCTTTACAAATGATTTTCACATACTAAAATGCTCAACAAACAAGTTTTGAAAAGCTAGTCTTGGTGGTAGTTCAAATCCATGAAAAATAGTCAAGCTTGTGTTTTGCAAAGCTAACCTTTAGTCACTCTTTTGATCATAACTTCTAAACTATTTTGAGTTTTGTTACCCAAGTGGCTTCAGTACTCAAGAGGGGGGGGGGTGAATTGAGTAATTAAAGATTTTTCGCAAAAGTCTTAAACAAATAAACTATACTGAATTTAATTATTAAAAGTCGTGAATAAGATGAAGATAAGAAGAACAATTAATAATTAAATTGCAAGAATAAATAAAGTGCATAAAGATAAAAGATTAAGGGTAGAAAAGCAAGCACGATATTTATCCTGGTTCGACCACCAACCTCTTGTGGCCTACGTCCAATCCCCGAAACACGTTCGAGATTTTTCACCATTCAATACAAGCTTAAAAACAGGTGCTTGCAACCTTTACACAACAGGGATACCTCACCATATTTACTAGAGGGATACCTCACCCCCTTTGAAGGATACATCACCTTCTTTACAACAAGGGATACCTCACCCTTTTACTAGAGGGATACCTCACCCTCACAAAATCACTAAGGGATACCTCACCCTTTTACAGAATCAGAGAATAGATGAAAAATGAACTCTCACTTAGAGCAGAAATTACAAATTGAAGTACTAATAAGCTCTCTAAAAGATATCTCAAGGTTTTGGCAAAAAGAGCATAGAAAATATGAAAGAATCACGTTTTAATCACAAGCAAATAATTCAAACGGTTGGGGCTTTTTCTCAGAAGAGACCCAAGGTCTCTATTTATAGAGCAATGAAGAAAAATAGCTGTTGGAGCAATTAAAAGCAAGTAATTATTGAAATTATGGCCGTTGCTTCCATTTTCGAAAGCTTCATGAAATTCAATTCTGGAATACAGTATTCGAATGCCTTATGAGGTATTCGAATGCCTCTTGCCAAAACACTTTTTAAAAAAAAACTTATCAAAGCTGGGTTATTCGAATACCAGTTAAGGGTATTCGAATACCTTAGTTAAAGAGGTATATTATGAAATCAGGTTATTCGAATACCATAAGAGGTATTCGAATACCTCTTTGAAGAAACAGAAACATTCGAATTGAATCAGTTATTCGAATACTTTAGAGGGGTATTCGAATACCACTTTGAAAAACAAAACGTATGAATTTGAAAACCATTCTATTCGAATACCTAACAGGTATTCGAATACCTCTATATAAAAAAAAACAGTTTTAAAAGCTTTCAAATGTCTAGAAAATGATTGTTTAATTTTGGAAAAGCAATTTTGAAAACATTTCTTTGCAACGCTAAATAATGAGATATCCAAATGGCTCTTTACAAAGATCCTAAGTCCTAAAGCTATTCTTGAAGATCTTGGACTTGGTCTTCTCATCATCTTCATGTTTGTCTTCACGTTTGTTATCATCAAAACTATTGTTCATGATAGCTAGCCAATTACATTCTCCCCCTTTTTGATGATGACAAACTAGCATTTGAGAAAAGCATTAGTTCATATAAATTGGAATCACAAAGTTAGTATGAGAAACTTACTCCCCCTCTTTTTCGTAAGAGGTGATTTACATCAGAGATATGCACAGCAGCTCCCCCTTACTTTTGGAATTCAATTTCTATTTTTGTTTTGACTTTTTCTCCCTGACTTTTCTCAAACAAAGACATTAAGACATTTAAACTTCTTCTCCCCCTTTTGTCATGATCAAAAAGATGGGGCAAGTATTTTTCTCCCCCTTTTATCATATTAAAACAATATATGCATGTCCTCAAGTTGAATGAATTTTGTCCATTTAAATTTGTGCTTGAGGTAGTGTTCCCCCTACAACAAAATTCAGAGTGCTTTCATTGGTATCCATTAATGTTGGATCCATAGGGGTTAGTCAAACTCGTAAGCCAATAAGCATTTAAAACAATGAGGCAAAAGCAGCAAATGATTCTCAGGGGCAAAAGTATATTTATCGATTAATTTGGCCAAGTAACCACTTGTTTGATATCACTTGTTATTACTTGTTATTACTTGTTATTACGTTCATACCACTTTGTTTGATACCACTTGTTGTCAAAATGTAAAGCATTTACCACTTGTTATCAATTTCTTATAAATCTGCCATATATACCACTTGTTGCACTTATATATTTATTAAAATAGTAGCCAATTACATTGAGCATTTACCTTACAAAGAAATTAAATATGCAGCATATTCTAGAAAAAAGAGGTGAAAGAGCAAGCAAAAATATGCATTTAAGAACATCATGTAATTTCTATTTAAGGTACAAAACATAGTTTCAAGAACTAAGATGTATTTTATCTAAAGCATGTTATTCATAGTTGGAATATATTTTCATTGCATATGTATAAGAAAAAGGAACAGAAACGAAACAGAGAACACGTCGTAAAACTTGCTTTCAGCCATGTGGTATTCGAATACCTTTTTCTGTATTCGAATACCCATCACATTTTATAAACTCCAGGAGGAGCAAGTATTCGAATGCCTTGGAAGGTATTCGAATACTCCAGATAGCATGTGAGAAATACTGATGTGATAGTTATCTGGTTATTCGAATAGCTATATAGTTATTCGAATACTCTAGCTTTATAAAGGCATAAAATTGATGTACTGATGTATGGTATTCGAATACCATGGGAAGGTATTCGAATAGACCTATCAGAAAAACATGGATTTTCACGTACAGATGCAATGGTATTCGAATACCATAGAGAGGTATTCGAATAACTCAAACATAAAAACATATATTTTACGTCCAGAAGGCATATTTGAGATATGAAAACTTACCTTTTGATGGAAATACTCCTATATAAAATAAATGCAAGTCCAAGCTTGATAGAGACAAGAAGGAGAGCTTGGAATTCATTATAGTCTTGTGCTTGCAGCAACCACTTTCAAAAATACCGAAGTTAGCTCTTGGCTTTCAAGCACACCTGCAACACAATTTAATTTTTGGTTTTTGGTACCCAAATTTTCTTGGGTCCTTGAATGTCAGTTTTGGGTATAGTACCCTTAGGAACCCATACCATTTTAGTTCCAATTTTTGTATTAATGTTTTTCCTTACATTACATGTTGATGCACTATGACCCTTCTTTCCACAATAGAAACATTTAACAAATGGGCTACATGAAATGCTAGATTTAACAAAGAAATTTTTATAGGATTTGTGTTGATTATTCGGGTTATATCCTATTCCAGCCTTTTGAAAAATAACCCTTTGTTTTCCTAATAAAATATTTAAATTGTCTCTTCCACATGAGAATTTAGAAAGAGTGTTCTTTAAATCTTCAATTTCTTTTTCAAGTATATGACATGAAAAACAGGACGAAGAAGTAGAAACATGTGAAGAATGAGATGTGCATGCATCAATTAATCCTAATGTCTCATTTTCAATTTTTAATTCTTCAATTTCTTTATTCAAAATTAGAATTTGATTTTCTAAAGAAGAGATAGTTTTCTTAGATGAAGAAATTAATTTTTAAGCCTTATTGATTCGTCATGCAATTCTTCAAAGGCATCTTGTAACTCATCATAAGAAGGGAGTAAAGTAGAGTTAGAACTTACCTCATTTTCGCTTTCTTCTTCTTCTCCTTTGGCCATGAGACAAAGTTGAGCTTCTTCGCTATCTGAGCTATCAGTGGAGTCCATGTCGTTGTCATCCCATGCTATGTAGACTCTTCTTTCTTTGGAGGGTTTCTTTTCAACTTTCTTTGGGGGAAAAGGCGATCTTCTTTGAGTTCTCTTTTTCTTTAGGAACTTACTAAATTTTCTTACCAGAAGATTGAGATTTTGTTCATTTAGCTCAATGTTGTCCACGTCATCTCTATCGTCTTCTTCTTCATTATTGATAGTGGAGGTGGTGGCTTTAAGCGTTATCCCCTTTTTCTTTTTATCGTTTTCCTCACTTTGGTCAAGCCTGTTGAGTTCTAATTCGTGCTCGTGAAGTTTTCCAAAAAGAGTTGCTAATGATATAGTTGTCAAGTCCCTTGATTCTGAAATTGCTGTTACTTTTGGTTGCCAAATCCTGCTAAGACATCTCAACACTTTGTTAATCAAATCTTCGTTAGTAAAATTCTTTCCTAATGATGCAAGATGATTAACAATGTGGGTGAACCTCTTTTGCATTTCTTGAATGCTTTCTCCTTGGTTCATTCTAAACAATTCATATTCTCGAGTTAGAGAATTGATTTTCGACCTCTTAACTTCACTAGTACCCTCATGGGTAACTTGTAAAGTGTCCCACATTTCTTTAGCGCTTTGCAATTTGAAATTCAAAAAAATTCATCATATCCCAAAGCAGTAGTAATGATATTTTTGGCTATTAAATTATATTGAACTTTTCTTTTATCCACATCAGACCAATCACTTCTAGGTGTCTCGGTTTTTACACCATTGACAACGCGTGTAGGTATAAATGCGCCATTTTCGACAAAGATCCCACACATCTAGATCAATAGCCTCGATAAAGATTTTCATTCTTTCCTTCCAATATGCATAACCATCCCCATTGAAAAAGGGTGGTCGATTTATGGAAGTTGCTTCTGATAAAACATTTGATGAAGCCATGTACTCTTGAAGCGGCTAAGCTCTTTATACAAGAGTCTAGCTCTGATACCACTTGTTACCCAAGTGGCTTCAGTACTCAAGAGGGGGGGTGAATTGAGTAATTAAAGATTTTTCGCAAAAGTCTTAAACAAATAAACTATACTGAATTTAATTATTAAAAGTCGTGAATAAGATGAAGATAAGAAGAACAATTAATAATTAAATTGCAAGAATAAATAAAGTGCATAAAGATAAAAGATTAAGGGTAGAAAAGCAGGCACGATATTTATCCTGGTTCGACCACCAACCTCTTGTGGCCTACGTCCAGTCCCCGAAACACAGTTCGAGATTTTTCACCATTCAATACAAGCTTAAAAACAGGTGCTTGCAACCTTTACACAACAGGGATACCTCACCATATTTACTAGAGGGATACCTCACCCCCTTTGAAGGATACATCACCTTCTTTACAACAAGGGATACCTCACCCTTTTACTAGAGGGATACCTCACCCTCACAAAATCACTAAGGGATACCTCACCCTTTTACAGAATCAGAGAATAGATGAAAAATGAACTCTCACTTAGAGCAGAAATTACAAATTGAAGTACTAATAAGCTCTCTAAAAGATATCTCAAGGTTTTGGCAAAAAGAGCATAGAAAATATGAAAGAATCACGTTTTAATCACAAGCAAATAATTCAAACGGTTGGGGCTTTTTCAGAAGAGACCCAAGGTCTCTATTTATAGAGCAATGAAGAAAAATAGCTGTTGGAGCAATTAAAAGCAAGTAATTATTGAAATTATGGCCGTTGCTTCCATTTTCAAAAGCTTCATGAAATTCAATTCTGGAATACAGTATTCGAATGCCTTATGAGGTATTCGAATGCCTCTTGCCAAAACACTTTTTAAAAAAAAACTTATCAAAGCTGGGTTATTCGAATACCAGTTAAGGGTATTCGAATACCTTAGTTAAAGAGGTATATTATGAAATCAGGTTATTCGAATACCATAAGAGGTATTCGAATACCTCTTTGAAGAAACAAACATTCGAATTGGAATCAGGTTATTCGAATACTTTAGAGGGGTATTCGAATACCACTTTGAAAAACAGAAAACGTATGAATTTGAAAACCATTCTATTCGAATACCTAACAGGGTATTCGAATACCTCTGCTATAAAAACAGTTTTAAAAGCTTTCAAATGTCCAGAAAATGATTGTTTAATTTTGGAAAAGCAATTTTGAAAACATTTCTTTGCAATGCCAAATAATGAGATATCCAAATGGCTCTTTACAAAGATCCTAAGTCCTAAAGCTATTCTTGAAGATCTTGGACTTGGTCTTCTCATCATCTTCATGTTTGTCTTCACGTTTGTTATCATCAAAACTATTGTTCATGATAGCTAGCCAATTACAAGTTTTGTTCTTAAACTTGTTTCATATGAAAATAGACTCAAATACCTTTCCAATGACTGGTCATTTGTTTAAAACGGATGAGAAACAAAGAAGTTATAACTATTTAAAGTTAGCTTTCAAAACCAGAGTACTCTAACCGATTAGGTAATTCACCTAACCGATTATTGCACAAGTCAGGAGCGTTTTTCATGTTCTAAAAGCTCCTAACCAATTAGGCAATTCACCTAGCCAGTTATTGTGAATGTTAGGAGTATTTTTCATGTTTCTAAAGCTCCTAACCGATTAGGCAATTCACCTAATTGGTTAGTGTAAAAGAAAGGAGCGTTTTCGTGTTTTTATAAAAGCTCCTAACCGATTAGCAACTCCACCTAACTGGTTATTCAAAATGTCAGGAGCCAAAAATCAAAGCTCCTAACCGATTAGGATAATTTCCTAACCGGTTAGGTTGGGAAATCAGAAAACACGAACAACGGCTCTATTACAGAGCATTTAATGTTTCTATCTACCTCCAACGGCTCTAAAATGCATTGGGCTATAAATGCAAGTTGTTGGGCATCAAAAAAAGGTTGGAGAACAATCTGAAAATGATCATTGAGCATTAGATTCGTGTTTCACTATCTATTTCTCCAAACCTCTGTTTTAAGCTATACTTGTGTGAATCCCAAATACCATAGTGCTTCAATTTGTAATACTTGCTCTAGAGAGAGTTTCTTCCATTTAAATCTTATACAATCTGTTTAGTGAGGGTGAGGTATCCCTCAAGTATTGTAAGGGTGAGGTATCCCTTGAAAAATAGAGGCTCAAGCATTAGGGTGAGGTATCCCATAGTGTTGAGTGCTCAAGATTGTAGTGGTTGTCAAGCACCCATTGAAGCTTGAAGATATAGTAGAAAATCTCAAGTTGTTGCTTGGGGACTGGACGTAGATCACAAGTGGATTGGTGATCGAATCAGGATAAACTATTGTGTTTGATCTTCTAAACTTTATCTCTTTACATTTGCACCTTAATTATATATGCTTGAGTTGAACTTGATATTTAGCTTATTTACTTGATTTATCCTATATTTCAAGTTGCAGTTGAGTAATCTATAATAGTTGTACATTTATTGTGCATATTCCGCTGCATTTATTTATTGAGTGATTTAAAATGCATAATTTGTCAAAGTTGTATTAAAACTAGTCATCACCTAATTCACCCCCCTCTTGGGTAATGGTTGCCATGACTAACAAGTGGTATCAGAGCTTCGTGCTCTGGTAAAAGCTTAATCACTTGGAGTTAAAGATCCTTGTTTGTTTGGCAACCATTAAAAGCTTTTCAAATGGAAAGTTTTGAAATTAATAAACCACCATTCTTTGATGGTGTGAATTTTGTTTATTGGAAAGCTAGAATGGAAATTTATATGCAATCTATTGATATTGATTTGTGGGATATTGTGCTTGATGGATTTACTTGCAAATCAAAACAAACTTGGAATGCCTATGAAAAGAAATGCTTTTCTTTTAACATTAGAGCAATGCAAATTTTGAGAAATAGTTTAAATGATGATGTTTATGCTAAAATTAAGAATTGCTCTAGTGCTAAAGATATATGGGATGCTCTTGATTCTATCATCTTGCTAATAATGTTTTTGTGTATAAAGTTGTATATAGAGAGCAAGAAGAGCAAAATCCTCTAGAGGAAGACAACATTGAAAAATGTCCTCAAGAACATGTTCAAAGCAAGAAAATGAGATCAATGCCTCTTGGTGATGATGGTCCTCAATTTGAAGAAGAGGCAAAGCTAAACAAAATTGATGAGAAAGATAGTGATTTCCTTAAAGAGCCAAATATGCTAGAAATGGAGACTACTTCATATATGGCTAAAAAGGACATTGAGGTAAACAATGCTAAACTATATTATAGTCCCTCCCATGATGAGATACAATGTGCATATGATGAATTATTTGATGGTTTGTCGAATTTAGAAAATAAAAATTTATCTTGTTTGGAAAACATTTCCTCCATTGAAAATGAAATTGAGATTTTGAAAAATGATTATGCTTTTTTTGATGAGGAAATGCCTTTGAAATATGAAACCTCAACTTCTTGTGAAAAATGCATTGATTTAGAAAATCAAGTTGAGGACTTATCTTTTGAATTTGTCAAAGCTAATGATCCTATTTGCTTACAATCCATGTGTGTTAATAAGAATGCAATTGATGTTATTTCATATGGAAATACAAGTAAGGCTTATGGCAAAAATAACATAGAATATGTTAACAACAAAAGGCTTAAGTTTTCTAAAGATGAACTTCAAAGGACCAAACCATCATTGAATTCAATTGTTTGTAATTTTTGTGGTCATCTAGGACATATTTCTCATTTGTGCAATTATAGAAGAAATTCTTATATGAGAAATAACATGGTTTGGGTTCCTAAAAGTCATAGAGGCTCCAGTACTAACATTCAAGGACCCAAGATGAAGTGGGTACCAAAATGTCCTCCTAGCGTTTCAATTATGCAGAAAACTTCTCAAAAGGATGCACAAATTGGTCAAATGAAAAATGAATCATCAAGGGAAATACTTCCAAAGCCCAATGGTATAAGTTTTGGTCAAAGAAGGAAGTTGGCTTCAACCAAAGCTTCTCAAGTACAAAATGTGGAACTTGTAAAGTTCAAAACACCAAAAGAGAAGCAATGGGTGAGGAAAAGAGTTTCCTTGATTACCAAGGCCAAGGTATCAAACGTTTCTACCTCTTATGCACATTCACTTGTAAAGTCAATGAATTTGAGGTATATTCCTTATAGGCCTTAGGTAAAGGATAGAATCATGTGTGCTTGGTAAAATTTGAATATTATGTTTAGCACATGATTATGTTTATTCTTATTGTACCATAGCGCATTAATTTGTTATATATCATGGTACATGAGGTTCTACAATTCCTAGGTATGCTTGCTATGATTTGAATTGTCTATATATCATGAAAGTTAGTATGTTATAAGCTATGTGCTTAATGGTAATTGATTATTTGATTTATTGTACTCAATTTATATACTATAAAAAAATGATCATTATGAGAGTACAATGGATTAATATTCAAAAACTAACACACAAGGACCCAAGAAAATTTGGGTACCAAAAACGAAAAATTGAAAAATGTTGTAGGTATGCTTAAAGGCCAAAAGTTGACTTGAGATATCTTGAAAAATGGCTGCTCTAAGCACAAAACCAGAAAATACTTCAAGCTCTCTTCCTTGGCTTCAAGAAGCTTGGACTTGCAACCTTTGGTAAAATGGAGACTTGGTTTATGCTTCTCTAGCTTAATTTCTTGAACACATCTTTACATATGCTAGATTAGTTTGCTTCTTGCTTAAAATGACATATTTGATGAAAATATCCTTGATCTTGGCATATTGAATAAATCATGTATCTAACTCCTGCTAAAAATATTTTTTTTGCATAACTTGTCATGTTGAGTTGCATTTATGGTTTGAGTAAATGAAAAATAAAGCTAATCTAAAGAATGATATTCAAGGAGGCATGATTTGGTTTGTTTAAGTGATGTTTTCATGAAATTTCAATGGCTATGGAAGTGAAACAATCAATCCAAGAAGGGAACAATTTGGTTTTGGCCTTTGAAAATTTCTGGTACATTAATGGTGTCTCTGTCAAGCCAAAATAATCGGTTAGGCCAAGCCCCTAACTGGTTACCCTGTATATATGGAAGCAATTTCGTGCTCTCTCGTTAAGCAAAATAACCGGTTAGCTAATTATCCCTAATCGGTTAGCACATCCCCTTAATCGATTATTCCCTCAAACAGAGGCATTGCCTCTTTGTTTTCTAAAATAGCTAACCGATTAGAGAAACAAGGTAATCGGTTATCCATATAAACCAGAAGCAATTTCTCTGTTATAAATAACCCCTAACCGATTACCACCTCTCCATAACCGATTATTTTGATTCACAGAGGACTCCAATTTCTGTTCCAAAATGAAAATAACCGATTAACCTCACTGTCTAATCGGTTATTCACTTAATCTGTGGCTACCCGTTTCTGATTTTCTACACCATAATCGGTTACCACACTTCACTAACTGGTTATTAGTCATCAAAAAGGACTCCCTGCCATGACCTCCTTCACGTATCAAGCACCCACTCACTCAACATAATTTGTGTCTTGAACTTGCCTTTAAATTCCAATTATTCTTACATTGAAATATATGTTGAAATGAATCATAAATGGTTTTAAAGATTATAATTCCATGGTTTTTCAATTCTTTCATTACAATAAGGAATTTTTTTTTGTCCTTGATTGGCATGCGTGCATACTAGAATTCCCTACTTGATATTACATGCCTTACAAGATTCTTGTTTGCCCCAAAATGCTTATATAAGTTTTGATGTTGATCATGTATTTCTTGATAAACTTGAATCATGCCTTAAAAAGCTTAAATCATATTTTTGGATTCAAGTGCATATGTTCTTCCTTTATTCTTGTTAGAGCTAACATTGCATGGTTGATAATGTAATACATGTTTTACATTATATATCAACCTAATTTATGCTTGTAAATGAGACTAAATGATTTTTGAGGCTAACCCATGTTTTAGAGAATTTTTAAAGTTAGCTTTGTAAGTGTCTCTATGTGCTTCAAGTATGGACATCAAATATCAAAGTGTCAAGCATATATGGGTAAATGACAAGAATTGAATGAAAAGGGACATGATGAGACTTTCTTCAAGTGTAATGAAATAGAATACTCAACAGAAGAAAGTACAAACTCAAAGGACCTATAAATAAAGAACATTCTAAAGGAGCATCACTCTCTATCTAGCTCAATAAGTATCTCTATCCCTAAACTATTGTGGTATTTTATATGCTATGGATTATGTAATACTTGTTGATAAATTGATCTTAAAAGATTAGATGCTTTCCTTACATGAGAAGCATGCTTAGCATTGACAAAGTGCCTAATTGGATACTAACTTGTTAATTTTGTCATTGCATATAGGGTGGCTGATATTAGTTCTATACATGTTTTGATCCCTATAACATATTTCATCAAGGTGAATGTTTGATATATATGATTCTCTTGACCTATGGTTTCTTAATGGTATAACACTTATGAGAATCATGCTCTTTTTGAAAAGAATCTCTTGTTTAATTAAATTTTTTTTTTAAAAATCTCTTATCATATTTGAAAGAAGCTTTTCATCTCCTAATTATCTTAAAAATTTGGAAATCATTCGATTTGTGTTATAAATGTAGTACTCTCTTCATTGCTTTGAAATGTTTTATTAAATCTTGAGAGAATATTTAAGAAAGTTTCCAAATAAATCTTTTGAAATGTTTTATAGAGACCATCTTAATACTTCAAAAGATAAGCCTTGTTCTTCAAAAGTGTTTTATCTTTTCAAAGCTCTTGTTTAATGAGAAAGAGAGGAAATGTACTTTCAAATGTTCCTTTGACTTGGATTTGATCACTCTCAAGGAATATGTGGGTTCAATATAAAACCCATCTACCATTCTAAAACGCTTTTGGAAATGTAATGTGTTATTATAAAATTCTTTTTGAAAAGGGGAGAAGTTTTTTTTTAAAATGATTTTTGATTAATGGATTAAAAATATGTATCTTTGCCTTGCTTTTCTTTATGATAATGTACTTACATAGTCTTGGCATACATGTTTCCCTTTATCTATCTTGTGCTTCAATAAGGGGAAACTTATCTTACTTATCTTACATATCTCTCTTCCATGTCCTTATTGACTATAAATATATGCATGACTATGTTGAACTATTATGTTTTATATCTTGATAATATGCATATTCTGAGGGGGAGCCTATCTCTTAATTGTTGCTTATATCTCTTGGCTAACAAGTGGTAAACATGTTATATCTCTTGACTTACATTCTTGTTTGACATGAAATGTTTTATTGTTAATACTATCAACATGTCAACAAAGATCATCTCTTGTTCTTTTTCTCTCTATCAATGAAAGAAGGTATACATTCTTACACTTCATATCTTTTGATTCTTTCATTAAGAAATGCTTGATATATGGCAAGTTATATAATCTTTCATTTGAAAACCTAAATTCCATACTCTTACACGGATATTTTGTAATTTCTAACAAGTGATATCAAGTGGCACTTATTTATCATGTGGTATGCAATATATTATATGCTAGACATAATTTCTTAAGCTTATTGTTATCATATGCTAAATGTTGATGTACCAAAATGTGACAAGTATTGCATGAATAATCTTTTATATCTTGAAAGCATGCTTGTTTCATCTCTTTGACAACATGAGTTTTATCTATAAGGGGAGAGAAAATCATTATCTTTTCTTCCTAAGCCTTTTTGTTGATGTCAAATAGGGGGAGAGAAAATTGGAAAGAAAAATATGTTCTTGTGTTTAATTGCTTGATATGCTTACATGAATATCTATTCTTATATATTGCTAAACATATTTTTTTTTGGTGATTTGTCATCATCAAAAAGGGGGAGATTGTGGAAATAAGCTTGCCCCAAATGGTTTAACATGTTAAGTTTTGATGATGACAAATACAAGACAAAAAGAATGATGCATATGCTTGATAGATGTACTTTATAGATGACAATTGCATCACAAAAGAATATTGATCATATTACATAAATGTGCTTAAAGAGATATATGTAACATTCATCATATAATATATCCAATAATGCTTTATATGAGTTATAATGATTAATATCGGATTTAGCTCTATTTAAATAAAAATGTGCAAAGTGTTCTTTGTTGCATCATATATAGAGTATATCTATTAGCAATTGATAAATGTCTAATTTGGATGTGTCTATGAAAGTCTTATATGCATGATAGACTAACTAAAGTTATACATTTATAAATCATGCATATGAAGATATTGAGTTATGAATTTGGACTAACTATGTTTGTTTAAGTGAGCAATACTTTGTAGGATAGTCCAAGTATCAAGAATGAGCATTGCAACAAGAAAGCAAAAGATCACAATCATGCTTAACTCAAGAAGAATGAAAATGATAAGATATTCCAAGCGTTTGCAAGATTTGAAGAGAAGAATTTTTTAGAAGCTTGGATTACATCAAGAATTGATGATGGCAAAAGATCAAGTCTCAAGGTTCTTCAAGAATAGCTTATAGGACTTAGATCTTATGTAAAGGTAAATGGGAATCACACTAAGCTCAAATATATTTTTAAATCTTTACAAATGATTTTCACATACTAAAATGCTCAACAAACAAGTTTTGAAAAGCTAGTCTTGGTGGTAGTTCAAATCCATGAAAAATAGTTAAGCTTGTGTTTTGCAAAGCTAACCTTTAGTCACTCTTTTGATCATAACTTCTAAACTATTTTGAGTTTTGTTCTTAAATGTTTCATATGAAAATAGACTCAAATACCTTTCCAATGACTGGTCATTTGTTTAAAACGAATGAGAAACAAAGAAGTTATGACTATTTAAAGTTAGCTTTCAAAACCAGAGTACTCTAACCGATTAGGTAATTCACCTAACCGATTATTGCACAAGTCAGGAGCGTTTTTCATGTTCTAAAAGCTCCTATCCAATTAGGCAATTCACCTAACCGGTTTTTGTGAATGTTAGGAGTATTTTTCATGTTTCTAAAGCTCCTAACCAATTAGGCAATTCACCTAATCGGTTAGTGTAAAAGAAAGGAGCGTTTTCGTGTTTTTATAAAAGCTCCTAACCGATTAGCAACTCCACCTAACCGGTTATTCAAAATGTCAGGAGCCAAAAATCAAAGCTCCTAACCGATTAGGATAATTTCCTAACCGGTTAGCTGGGAAATCAGAAAACACGAACAACGGCTCTATTACAGAGCATTTAATGTTTCTATCTACCTCCAACGGCTCTAAAATGCATTGGGCTATAAATGCAAGTTGTTGGGCATCAAAAAAAGGTTGGAGAACAATCTAAAAATGATCATTGAGCATTAGATTTGTGTTTCACTATCTATTTCTCCAAACCTCTGTTTTAAGCTATACTTGTGTGAATCCCAAATACCATAGTGCTTCAATTTGTAATACTTGCTCTAGAGAGAGTTTCTTCCATTTAAATCTTATACAATCTGTTTAGTGAGGGTGAGGTATCCCTCAAGTATTGTAAGGGTGAGGTATCCCTTGAAAAATAGAGGCTCAAGCATTAGGGTGAGGTATCCCATAGTGTTGAGTGCTCAAGATTGTAGTGGTTGTCAAGCACCCATTGAAGCTTGAAGATATAGTGGAAAATCTCAAGTTGTTGCTTGGGAATTTGGACGTAGATCACAAGTGGATTGGTGATCGAACCAGGATAAACTATTGTGTTTGATCTTCTAAACTTTATCTCTTTACATTTGCACCTTAATTATATATGCTTGAGTTGAACTTGATATTTAGCTTATTTGCTTGATTTATCCTATATTTCAAGTTGCAGTTGAGTAATCTATAATAGTTGTACATTTATTGTGCATATTCCGCTGCATTTATTTATTGAGTGATTTAAAATGCATAATTTGTCAAAGTTGCATTAAAACTAGTCATCACCCAATTCACCCCCCCTCTTGGGTAATGGTTGTCATGACTAACATAATCCATATTTAAGTCCTCCAATCTCAATTCTCAAATTTCTTGTGCTTTTTGAAGAAAGAAAATCAATTTATGGGTTGGATCTTTGGTTCCTTGGAGGAAACAGAGATGGAAAAATGGTTTCAAGGGATGTTTTACTGAAGAAATTATGTTTATGGTAAAGAAATAATATATATTGAGAAGATATATCAAAGGATTACTCTTTGAAAGTGGAGAAATGATATGTTTTAGTGAAGTTTCTACTCTTTGTCAAGTTAAAATAACCGGTTAGGAGAATCCTATAACTAGTTATTATCTAAGTCAGATGATGGGTCTCTTATGCAAAAGGCAAATAACCGGTTATCCTATCACCATAACCGGTTATTGGGTTATTTGGTGCTCTCTAGAGCACGCAAATAACTAGTTATGAAAATCTTATAACCGATTATTCCCACATAACAAAGGCGATATGTTTTTGTGCGCACAAAAATAACCAGTTATCCATTTCCTATAACCAATTATTGAATCCAAATTTAAATACCAAATGGAAGCCCCTTCCCTCCATTCACACGTCCCTTCCACTATAGCCACTCTATTCATCTTCTTGCTCTCATCTCTCACCAACACCCAATCCCTCAAATTCTTCACCCATCACCAATTTCACCAAAATACACCATCCAAACACCATTTCCACTCATTTCCCACCATTTCTACCTTTTAAAATCATCCATTTCCCAAAATTTTCACCCCCTCATCTTCCACCTTCATCTAAACCGAGCCCTAACACCCCTTTTCCACCATGGCTAACAGCTCATCTCACTCCAAGAGAGCACGCACAAAAAATCCCTCTATACCCAATGAACCACCTACCCAAGACACTGACCAAGACATTCCTCTAAGATTGGACCACAAAAAATTCTTTTCTCACAAGAAGTAAATACACATATACAAATTGGAGTTTCAAGCTAGGAATCTCATTCAGCCAAAGTACATGGACTAGGAGTTCTTCGCCAAAGAAGGGTTCATATTCCTCACAAAGCTTTTGGAGTTTCATGGTTTGCGCACCTTCGTCACCACACACTATGAGTACTACTAACTTGAAGTAACCAAAGTTTACTTCTACAATTTAAGTATCATTGGAGCAAATTTGGTTTTTGATGTCAAATGACATAGGATCATTGTGACTCCTAGTCAATGGACTCCCATGTTTGGTCTCACTCATTCTGGAGAGACTTTTACGACGTATAGTCACAAAATCTGGGAAAGATATGATAGAGCACAGGCTGTTAAAAGCATGCTTCATCCAAGCATCCGAGTACTAAAAGGGTCCTTCACTATTGGCTATTTGACTCTTAAGCATCGTCTTCTGTATTTTGTGGTGATACATATATTGGTTCCAAAGGCAAGCAATTTTGCCTTAGTAGAGGACGAAGATATCTTCCTGATATGGGCAATGACACAAAGATTGCATATCAATTGGCCCTTTTACATCATTCATTACATGATGAAGGCTAAAGAAAAGATGATGACAGATCGCCCCTACGCCTTGATAGTTGTTCAAATACTCGATCCGTACAAACTCAGGTTATATGAGGATGGAGTCATTGACACTACTGGTCATAAGAAGTTTGGAAAGGCTTCTTTCAACTACATGCAAATAAGGAAAATGAACGATCAATAGGTTTATGGTCATGGACAGCAAGCTGCCCCTACTAATGTGCCTACAGAAGAGGCACCTGTCACCAATGAGGATCGCATCCTAGCTGCCCTTGCAAATATGCAAGTCAGTCTACAAGCTCAAATTACTAATTTATGAGTCTATCAGGAGCATACAAATGGAATTACATATGACCACCTCAACTCTTTGGATGCTCACTTAGAAAGAATTGAACGTCGCTTTCAAAAATCGGAGGATCATGAGACTTGAGCATAGATCCAGATTTGTTTAAACAAATGTTTTTTTTATATATACTCCTATTTTGATTTAACAATTGATGGTTTATATTGTGAACATGTTGATTTAAACTCTGTGCTACTTTTGATATGATGTGGTAATGCATTATCTGTTTTGATGATACTGTTGCTTAATCTCACTCTAGAATATCTGTTTATCTAGCAATATTTTTTTATTCATAAATATATCTTGCATGGTGTTGTTGTAATATGACTTCTCTTTTGTTAAACTATATTGTATATCTTTTTATCATGGCAAAAGATAGAGAAGTTTCTGGTTCATAAGTCTTTGAGAAAAGGTAAATAAAAGGTATAAATTCAATGATTTTAGGATTCCAATATTAAGGGGGAGTTGTGCAAACTCTGAACTAGTCACTTCTTGAAAAATAGAAGAGGAGTAAGTCTCAAATACCTTTTGTGAATTCTAATTTAAATTGAACTAACGCTTTTCTCAAATGATTGTTTGTCATCATAAAAAAGGGGGAGAATGTGAATGACAATAGTCTTGGTTTTGATGATTAACAAACAAGAAGGATTAGTTACGCGAAGACCAAGTTCCAAGTTCCGTCAAGTTTAGCTTATAGGACTTAAGTCTTACGTGTAAAGGTAAAATAGGAAACACATGAAGCTCAAACAAGTTTTAATCTCCTTAAATGAGTTTCTTGATTGATGAAATGCCCAAACAAATTGCCTTTGAATAGCTAGTCTTGGTAGTAGTTCTTTTGGATGAAAATTTGTCAAGTTTAAGTTTTGCAAAACTGACCCTTAGCCACTCATTTGTCCATTCCTTAAAACTTTTTTCAGTTTTGATCTGAAACTTATTTCATTTTATAGTAGACTAAATGATCTTTCCAATGAGTGGTCATTTGTTGTAACCAGTTAAGTAATAAAGGAGTTATGGTCTTTCAAATGTCTTTTGGTAAAAAATACGATGCCATAACCGGTTATGACATTTCCATAATCGATTATTCATCAAAGTTAGAGGCATGAGCTTCTATTTTTAAAAGACCATAACTGGTTATGATATTTCCATAACCTTTTTTTAAGTTATTGACAAAGTCGAAGTGTTGGCTTTTGTTTTAAAAAGACCATAATAACGTAACGAATTTTTAGAAAATATTCTCAATGTCTTGTTTTACTTTTTCATGCTTTTGTATGAATGACCGCTGTGTCCCTATTTTTCTGTTTCTCGATTTTTGTATGAAAACAATTACGATAATACAGTGCTCAAATTTTATTTGATCGTTTTACGTAATTTGTTTCGAGACGGAAAAATAAAAATTTTTCTGAGCTACTGTATTAATTTTTCTGAAAGATATACAGCTATATAATACTGCTGGATATTTTATTTGAACGTTTTGGACGATTACCTACGTTGTGGGAAAAAATGAGAAAATGACCGTTACGTCCCGAACGTCTTGTTTTCGCTGCTTTTTTTCTGCTTTTAATTGTTTTCTTCTTGATTTAATGCCCGAAAATACCGCTGTGATTTTATATGGACTTTTTGTGTGATTTGCTCGAGGCAGGAAAATAATATTTTTCGGGCCGGGAAAATCTTATTTTATTATTTAGAATTGGGGGGATCTTACTTAACCCGATTCTGAATGAGACTAAAAATAATCTTTTAATTTTTAGATTTAATCACAAATAAAATAATTTTATATTATTATAATATTATTTTATTAGTCAAGATATTTTAGTGACAATGTGGACCCTAAATATTTTGCGGGACCCACAATTAGTAGAACGGTTAGATCGGTAGCTTAATTAATCACCGTAGCGTAGAACTTTCAGAACAGTCGACTTCACTAGTCGACTCAAATGAGAATTTAATACAATCGTGTGACTAAGCAATGTGAGTCACCAAGAGCCAACCAATAGGAATCAAGCTTGCTCACCAAGACTTAATCCTAGCCTTTCATGCATCCAATGGCTTGGATGAAGCCAAGCAAGGTGCCCACCTTGCACCTCACTTGAGTGCTACGGCCAAGAGGTCTTGGAAGACCAATCCTCACTTTGATTTTCATGCATTCTCTCTTCTCTCTCTTCCAAAGAAAACCTAGCCACCATTGTTGTTCCTTTTTCTCCTTCCATTCGGCCAAGCTTGTTTCTTGACCATACAACCATCCAAAAATTTTTCTAACCAAGTTTCCTTAACCTAAACACCATTCTAAGAACCTTTCTAGTTGGAAGTTTCTTCAAAATCTTCCATTAAGGGCTTGGAAATCAACCTTGTAGATTTGACCTAGAAGGTGAAATATCATATTTTTCTTTTCTCTCTTCTTTTTCAAAGTTCTAAACCATGATTTCTCCATGGTTTAGCTTCTTTTTCATGGTTAATAACATGTAGATTTTATTTGAGATTTTTAGGTATTTGGTGGAGTGAAAACCGAACCATAGGAGGTGTGAAAGCAAGCTTTTTGTCTTCATTTAAGGTAAGAGGAAGACAATTCTTATCATCCCTTGATGGTGGTAAGAAGATGGGTTGTTTGTAGAATCCATAAGGATTCGGTTGTGGTGTGTTTATTGATGTGTATTTGTTAATTTTTGTGGTTGCTAGTAGCTTAAGTGTTGTATGTTAGTAGCTTTCTTGTTTGGTGATTGTAATCATTTTTGCATGTTTATTAGCTTTTGATGGTATGTCTATAAGCTTTAATTTAGGTTTTATATGTTAGAAATATTTTGCATGTGTTAGAAATATAAATGCATGTGTTAGAATTGTATGATAAGGTATAAGATGTGAATAACATGTGTAAATTTGCATGAGTGTTCCAAAGAACACATTCCCTAGCTCACGGCAATGACAAAGTGTGAGGACCAAAATGTTCTCTTCATTTTTCCTAAAGTGCAACTTAATTAATTAGGAGAAATAAGAAGGTTTCCAATTTGTTTTGATCAAAGAAAAGGAATTTAGAAATCAAATGGTAAAGATTTAGTAAATTTTGGGCCAACATGCCTAAAGGATTTATTTGATTTAAAATCATTACTTTATGACATGATTTAATGAACTTAGATAAGATAATACCTTTGACATGATTTAGAAATCAAATGAAAAAGTTTTACAAAATTCGCCAACATGCCACTATAGGTAATTATGATTTCTAAAACTTGATTCCAAATCTTTTCAATCAAAAGAGACAATACAAGTTAAGAAGAAATTTTCTATAATAATTTTTGAAGAAACAAATTGAGTAGAATTAAGCTTAAAGGATTAAAACTAGTGATTTTATCATTAGGAAGTAAAATACGAAATTTTGAGAAATTTTCTAACATATAGCTCACTTTAGGTTTTGAAGCATGTTAGAGATTTCAAAAAGAAATAAATGATATGGTTAAAAAAAAAAGGCTTAGGTAAATAGAAAATTTTATGGAAAATTTAGAAAACCATTATTATAAGTTTATAAACAAAATGCTGTTAATTTTTAGTAAAAATGAACCTATAAGATAGTAAAAATATCCTAAAGACAGTATGCGCTATGAAAAAATTATTCTACGTAGTTTAAATGTACTAAGTACTATTTCTCTCTGTTTAAACAAAGTAATTTTAAGGGCATTCGAATAAGAAAATGATTTAAAAATCCTACGCGATTGAGAAAACATATTAAAAATGCTACGCGATTTTAAAAACAGAAAAATATCTTTACCCGATTTTTAAACGTTTGTAAAAACGACGGAATTATGAAAATGCGATAAAATTTCTACGCGATTGACCGTTACTATATTTATTTTATGTCTTTGTCGGGAAAATGTGAACCCGCATGTGCTTTTGAAAATCTATATGTCTTTGTCGGAAAATGTGAACCCGTGCATGTGCTTTTTTGAAAATCTATTTACTTGTCGGGAAAATGTGAACCCGCATGTGTTTTTAAGAATTATTTGTTGTCGGGAAAATGTGAACCCGTGTGCTTTCCATCTATCTCATATGTGTGCCATGTATTTGGTGGATTTGTTGACGAGACGAATCACATCGTGTTGTCGATGCGATAAACGTAGTGTGGTTCATTGTTCTAATGAACTTGGAGACTTTAGTGTACGGGATCCCACATGTGGATGCTTGGTCGCTCCGCCGGGCCGTGGTAAACCGATAGCACACTTTGGTACTCGACATACACTATATTTAATCGAGATTGGTGAAATCTAGTAGTACATTTGCTGTAGTGCCACAACGTGAGACCGTGAACTACACCACGCCTGGATTGATGGATTCCTCGTGTCGTGGGGCTATAGACGCAACGTGTGACAACCGCAATAGTTGGTGGGGCAGCCGTGGTACTATTAGGTTTTGCGAATCATTCCTCTCCCGATACTTGTGTTTTTTTTTTAGCTTCATGGAGTAGGGTTTTGTTATATTATTTATTTATCTCTATGTCTATCTGTTTCCATTTTATCTATTTATTATCTATCTGTCTTTCATTTGTTTATTTTATCTGTTTATTCTTATATTTCTTATCTTATCTGTGAGGTTTTATCTATGATGTGATATATTATAATGATATCTGAATTTTACTTCAATTTATTATTATAATTGTTAAAGCTTTATGTATTGCATGAACTGTATATGTATTGTTTGTCGTCTTTTTATTGGCCATGTTGTGATGATTTTATGTTGTCTTACCTCTTTGTTATATGTATTTTCTGTTTATTTATTTTACGCGGTAAAGACTTCGAGGAAGAGGAACAGCCCCTTGAGATCGTGTACCCTGAAGAGGAGGAAGACCGGCAGGCAGACGACCAGTTTTACGATCAAGAACCATCGAATCATCCATATCCTCTGGATTGATTGTGAGGGATGGCGACGCCAGGATTTTTGGGATTCATAGAGCTGGTATTTCATGGAGGTGTTCTGGCTTGGCATCTACGAGGAGATCATGATTCTGTGACATATGCAGGACGTGTGACCGTGATTCTACGTCAGCGATTTGATGGAGAGCCCATTATGACTACGACGTTATTTCTGCACTTAGAGTTACCCTTATCCATTAGGCGTTATTGGGGTGCTGAAAACCCTGAGCCTAGTGAGATAAGCATCGTATCGACTGCGCGATCCCGTTATCGCCGTGTGTCGAGACATCCAGATATCTATCTCCCGATGATCATTTTCATCTTGAGAGTGATCCATCGAGGATTAGATAATCATGATGTTTTTTTGGGCGCGTCACAAAATGTCCGTATATATTAACTCTTTTATTGCTTTCTTTCTTGTTTTTGTTTAAATAGTTGTAATCTTAGTTGTAAATTATTTGTACAGTTTATAACTTAATCATATGTATATTACTAGTGATGATGTTTTTTTTTATTTCGTATTTTCCGCAATATCTTTTTTATATCATATTTAAATCTATCGGGAATTATTTTACAACCCGTAATAATATTTAACAAATGTTTCACAACATGCTAATGGGTAGATTTTATTTCTATTTCTTTTATTTTCTTTTATGTGTGACATCCTCCAAAGGGGTGTTACAATAACCGGTTATGAGATTTCCATAACCGGTTATTAGCTTGTTTTAAAAACTCCCTGGTTAAGTAATAACCGATTATGGAATAGTAATAATCGATTATCTGGAAACCAAAAATAGATTTCTAACTGCTATAAATGGAATTTAATGCCCCCAACCACCACCAACGGCTCTTAAATGCTTTGGGATATAAATGAAAGTGTTTGTGCATTAATTTTAAGTTGGAAAACATTCTAATAATTATTCTTGAGCATTAAATACAAGTTTTATCATCTTTTCAATCAATACTCTATTTTGAGCTTATAAAGTATGAATCTTTAATACCATTGTTCTTCAATTTGTATTATCCACTCTTGAGAGAGTTTTTTATCATCTATACTTTGTATAAACTATAAAAAGAGAGTAAGGTATCCTTCAAGGTTGTAAGGGTGAGGTATGCCTTGAAAGTAGAGACTTAAGCACAAGGGTGAGGTATCCTAAGGTGTGTTGAGTGCTCTAGTTTATAAAAGTTGTCGAGCACCTATTTGAAGCTTGAAGATATAGTGTAAATCTCAGGTGATTACTTGAGGATTAAACATAAGCCACAAGTGGATTGGTGGCTAAAGCACAATAAAGCTATGTTTGTTTTTCTAAACTCAAGTCCCTTACTTTGTGTACCGTTTTATTGAATTACTTGAATACTATCTTTCTTGGTTAATTTATTTATAAGTGAAAGCCTTCTATCTTCTCTATCCATTCATCACTAACAAACAATAACTTTAACGAAATTTAATAATTAAGTGTTTTGCGAAAAAAATATATTTTATAAACTCAATTCACATTCCTTCTTGAGTATTGAGGCCACTTTGTAACAAAAAGTTACCCATATTTTACACTATTACCCAAATTAGGAAAAAAGTTGCCAAAGATTCATGAAAAGTTATCAATATGTTGGACTTTATTACACAAATTTGGGAAAAATTACCTAAAACTCATGAAAAATCACCCAGATTTTGCACTGTGTTACCCAAATTTGAAAATAGTTACTCAACTTATGAAAGGTTACTCATATTTTGCATAGTGTTACCCAAATTTGCAAAAATGTTACCAAAATCTCATAAAAAAGTTATCCAGATTTTGCACATTGTTACCCATATTTGGAAACCAGTTACCAAAAACTCATGAAAAGTTACCTAGATTTTGGAATTTGTAACCCAAATTAGGAAAAAGATTACCCAAAAATCATGGAAAATTACCCATATATTGCAATTTACTACCCAAATTTAGAAAAATGTTACCCAAAAGTCTTGAAAACTTACCGAGATTTTGTATTTTGTTACCCATATTAGAAAAAAAAGTTACACAAAAATCATGAAAAGTTAACCAAATTTTATACTTTGTTACCCAAATTTGGAAAAGAGTTACCCAAATGTCATGAAAAGTCACACAGATTTTGCACTTTATTATCCAAATTAAGATAAAAGTTACCTAAAACTCATGAAAAGTTAACCAAATTTTACACTTTCTTACCCAAATTAGGAAAAAGTTACCCAAAATTTGTGAAAGTTATCCAAATGTTGGACTGTGCTACACAAATTTGGGAAAAAATTAGCCAAAACTTTGTTAGTCATGTCAACCATCACCCAAGAAGGATGTGAATTAGGTGATCATAAACTTTTAAACCAATATTAAAAAATTAAGCATTTTGAATCATTTAATTAATAAATGCAACAAAACGTGCATAAATTAAGTTAATATATAATATAAAGAGTGTAGGGAAGAGATAATCAAACTCAAGAATTTATTCTAGTTTAGCCACCAACCACTTGTGGCCTACATCCAGTCCCCAAGGTTAACTTGAGATTTTCTTCATTATCCCCTAGACTTCACAGGTGCTAGGAAAACTTTTGTACAAGTAAGAGCACTCTTAACACCTTTGGATACCTCACCCTTGTGCTAGAGTCTCAAACTCTTCAAGTTTCACAAGTGTTTAAAAAACCTTTACATTCAACAGTACTCACAACACCTTTGGGATACCTCACCCTTTGTGTTTGAGTCTCACTACAAGAGATACCTCACTTTTTTCTCTCTTGAGGGATACCTCACCCTCTTACAATGATTTTAAGAAGAAGAGAAATATTAGAAACTCTCACAAAAGTAGATATATAACTTGAAGAATAAAGGAATAGAAGGATTTTACAATAAAAAGCTCAAAATATGATTTTGATAATTCAAGGATTAAATCAAGTGTTTAAGAGTTGTAAAAGCTTCGAACATCACTTATATATAGAGCCCAAGTGATAAAATAATAGTTGATAGTGTTTAGAAAGGATTTCTTATGAAAATTAGCTGTTAATATCCGTTGGGAGCGCATTCAAACATGTTTTATTCGAATAATTACGTGTCTTATTTGAATAAGCTAAGTAGATAATTGATTATTACACTATAGTTTCACAAACTGACTTTAAATGGTCATAACTTCTTCATTTCTCATCTGTTTAAAGCAAATGACTACTCATTGGAAAGATCTTCAAGTCAATTTTCAAATGAAATAAGTTTTAGAACAAAACTCAAAGTATTTGAAAGTTATGGTCAAAAGAGTAACCAAATGTTAGCTTTTTTAAACTCAAACTTGATTATTTTACATAATATTGAACTACCAGCATGACTGACTTTTCAAAACATGTTTGTTGGGCATTTTAGCATATAAGAGTCATTTGCAAAGATTTAAAAACATATTTGAGCTCTTTTCTTGTAAAACCTCTATTTTTACATAGAAGAAAGCCTAAAAGGAAAATATATCAATTCTAGTCCTTAGGCTTCTTGATGTAATCCAAGCTTCCAAAAATTTCTTCTCTTCAAATCTTGCAAATGCTTAGAACATCTTATCATTCTCATTTTTCTTGAATTGAGCATAATTGTGATATTTTGCTTTCTTGTTGCAATGCTCACTCCTAGTACTTGGACTATCCTACAAAGTATTACTCACTTAAACAAACATAATTAGTCCAAATTCATAATTTAATATCTTCATATGTATAATTCATAAATGTATAACTCTAGTTAGTCTAACATGTATATAAGACTTTCATAAACATATCTAAATAAGACATTTAAAAATTACTAATAGATATGCTTTATATAAGATGTAACAAAGAACACTTTACGCATTTTTATTTAAATAGAGTCAAATCCAATATTAATTTAATAGCACTCATGTAGAATATTATTTGATATATCCTATAAAATATGCTATAAAGAATATGCATGATTCTTATATTGAAATATAACAAGATGAAGTACAAGATCATGCATAATCCAATATAATCTATTAAGCACATATATGTAGTATAAACATAATTCTTTTTGTTTTGTATTAGTCATCATCAAAACTTAACATATTAAACCATTGAGGCAAACTTATTTCTATAAACTTATGAAAAGTTACCTAGATTTTGCATTTTGTTACCTAAATTTTTGAAAAAGTTATCAAAAGTCATAAAAAGTTACCAGGATTTTGTACTTGGTAACCCCAATTTAGAATAAAGTTACCCAAAAGTCATAAAAAGTAACTCAAATTTTAGACTATTGCCCAAATTAGGAAAAAAAGTTATCCAAAATTCATGAAAAGTTACTCAAATTTTGCATCTTGTTACCCTAATTAGAGAAAAAGTTACTCAAAAGTTATGAATTTACCCAAATTTCGGACCTTGTTAGCCAAATTTGGAAAAAAAAATTACCCTAATGTCTTAAAAAGTTACTCAGATGTTGGGACTTTGTTATCCAAATTTGAAAAAAAGTTACCTAAAACTCTTGAAAAGTTACTCAAATTTTACATTTTGTTACCCAAATTAGGAAACAAGTTACCTAAAACTCATAAAAAGTTACTCAGATTTTAGACTTTGCTACCAAAATTAGGAAAACAATTATCCAAAAATCAAGAAATGTTACCCAAATGTTGCACTTTTTTACCCATTGAAAAAACGTTACTCAAAAGTTTTAAAAAAAAAGTTACTCAGATTTTGCATTTTATTACCCAAATTTGAAAAAAAAAATTACCCAAAACTTATGAAAAGTTACTTAGATTTTGCACTTTGTTACCCAAGTTAGGAAACAGGTTACCCAAAATCACGAAAAGTTACTCAGATTTTGCACTTTGTTAACCAACTTAGGAAAAAAGTTACCCGAAAGTCATGAAAACTTGCACAGATGTTAGACTTTGTTACCTAAATGTGGGAAAAAGTTACCCAAAACTCATGTAAAGTTATCCAAATTTTACACTTTTTTACTCAAATTTTTGAAAGTTACCCAAAAGTCATAAAAAATTACTAAGATTTTGTACTTTGTTGCCCAAATTTGGAATAAAATTACCAAAAAGTTATGAAAAGTTATCCAGATTTTAGACTATGTTAAACAAATTTGGAAAAAAGATATCTAAAAGTCAAGAACAGTTACTCAGATTTTGGACTTTGTTACCCAAATTTGAAAAAAAAACTTATCCAAAAGTCATGAAAAGTTATCCAAATGTTGGGACTTTATTACCCAAATTTGGGAAAAAGTTAAACAACACTCGTGAAAAGTTACACAAATTTTGTACTTTGATGCCAATTTAAGAAAAACTTTGCCCAAAAGTCATAAAAAGTTACCCAGATTTTATATTTTATTACCAAAATTAAGAAAAAAATTACCCAAGATTCGTGAAAAGATACCAAGATGTTGGACTTTGTTACCCAAATTTGGGAAAAAGTTACTAAAAACTCATGAAAAGTTACTCAGTTTTGGACTATGTTACCAAAATTAGGAAAAAAAATTACCCAAAAGTCATGAATAGTTACCAAAATATAGTACTTTGTTACCCAAATTTGGAAAAAAATTTCACCAAAGTCATGAAAAGCCACCCAAATGTTGGGACTTCATTACCCAAAAGTTATGAAAAAGTTATCATGATTTTGGATTGTGTTACCCTACTTGGGAAAAAAGTCATCCAAAACTCATGAATAGTTACCCAGATTTTGGAATTTGTTACTCAAATATAGGTAAAAGCTACCAAGGTTTTGGACATTGTTACCCAAATTAAAAAAGAAAAAACCAAATCTCATGAAAAGTTACCCATATGTTAGACTTTATGACCCAAATTTAGGAAAAAAGTTAACCAAAACTCATGAAAAGTTATCTAAATATTGGACTTTGTTTCCCAACTTAGGAAAATAGTTACGTAAGGCTCAAGAAAAGTTACCAAGATGTTTAACTTTGTTACCAAAATATAGAAAAAGTTAAGCAAAACACAAGAAAAGTTACCAAGATGTTGGACTTTATTACCAAAATTTGGGAAAAAGTTAACTCAAACTCAAGAAAAATTATCCCGATTTTGCATTTTGTTACCCAAATTTAGAAAAAAAAGTTACCCAAAAGTCATGAAAAATTATACAAATTCTGTACTTTGTTACCCATATTAAGAAAAAAAGTTATCCCAAACTTATGAAAAGTTAACAAGATTTTGTACTTTATTACCTAAATTTGAAAAAAAGTTACCTAAAAGTCATGAAAAGTTACATGAATTTTGTACTACATTACCCAAATTAGGATAAAAGTTACCTAAAACTCATGAAAAGTTACTCATATTTTGCACTTTCTTACCCAAACTAGAAAAAAAGTTACCCATATATTGGACTTTGCTACTTAAATTTGGGAAAAAAACCCAAAACTCAAGAAATGTTACTTAGATTTTGCATTTTGTTACCCAAATTTGTGAAAAAGTTACCCAATGGTCATAAAAAGTTACCAAGATTTTACACGTTGTTACCTAAATTTAGAATAAAGTTACCTAAAAGTCATGAAAAGTTACTAGATTTTGGACTTTGTTACCTAAATTAGGAAAAAAGTTACCCAAATTTTACACTTTGTTACCCAAATTAGGAAAAAAATTACTCAAAAGTTGTGAATAGTTACCCATATTTTGCACTTTGTTACCAAAATTAGGGGAAAAGACCCAAAAGTCGTGAATAGTTACCTAAATTTTGGACTTTGTTACCCAAATTTGGAAAAAAAAAGTTATCCAGATGTTGGGACTTTGTTTCCTAAATTTGGGAAAAAATTAGCCAAAACTCATGAAAAGTTACCAAGATTTTGCACTATATTACCCAAATTAAGAAAAAAGTTACCCAATAGTCATAAAAAGTTGTCAAGATTTTTTGCATGTTGTTATCCAATGCTCAAAAAATGTTACCAAGATGTTAGACTTTGTTACCAAAATTGTGGAAAAATCATATCAGTTTTTGCAAGCTTCTACGGAAGAAATCTTTGAGAAGGAACAAACAAATTTTAGTTTGGTTGAAGATGGGGCAATCAAGTATAGAGGAAGGTTATGCATCCCTAATGAGGGAAAAGAGGAAATTTTAAGGGAAGCTCACAAAAGCAAGTATACAATTCACCCTAGTATAAATAAAATGTATCAAGATCGTAAGAGATATTTCTGGTGGCCTGGAATGAAACTGAAATATTAAAATATGTTTCACAGTGTTTGACAGAGTGGAAGTAGGATAATATTGCCATGGATTTTGTGGTAAGGTTACCAGGAACACCTTTGGGACATGATGCTATATGGGTTATTGTGGATATATTGACTATGTATGCTCATTTTTTTCCCATTAGAATAAACAGACCACTTCATAATTTGGCTTAATTGTACATGAAGGAGATAGTAAGGCTATGTATACTAACTACTATAGTTTCCAATAGAGGCCCGGTGTTTACTTTTAGGTTTTGGGAATCTTTGCAAAAGGCCTTTAGGACTAGATTAACATTTAGTACAACTTATCATCACTAGACTTATGGCCAAACTGAGAGAATAATCAAAACCTTAAAAGATATACTTAAGGCTTGTGTTTTAGATTTTAAATTAAGTTGGGATACATACCTGCCATTAGGATAATTTTCTTACAATAATAGTCACCATTCTAGTATTGGGATGGCCCCATATGAAGCATTATATGGAAGAAAGTGTAGATCTTCTTTATGTTAGTATGAGACTAGAGAAAGGAGCAATGGGACTTGATCTGGTACAAAAAAAAAATCAGAATAGATAAAGATCGTCAGGGATAAAATGTTAGTATCCCGAAGCAGGTAGAAGAGCTATACGGATAAGAGAAGGAGACCTCTGGGATTTCAGGAAGGAGAACATATATTCTTTTGGGTTATTCCTACAACTGGGTTAGGCAAATCCTTAAAAAACAAGAAACTGAGCCCTAGATTTGTTGGTCCTTTCTAGATCCTTAAAAGAATCGACCTAGTAGCCTATCAAATTGCCTTAGCTCCTCATCTCTCTAACTTCACAACGTGTCTCATGTTTCACAACTCTGCAAATATTGCCTTGATCCTTCGCATACCATAGAGATAGAATCAATACAATTAAAAAATAACTTGACGTATGAGGTTCAACCTGTACAAATTCTAGATAGGGACTGTAAGCAATTGAGGAACAAAAATATCCCCATAATCAAGGTGTTATAGAATGAACAATTTCCCAAAGAAGCCACATAGAAAGTAAAAGAAGAATGTCATAGAATTATCCAACGTTGTTTACAAGTAATGCAAGAAATTTTGAGGACAAGATTTTTTTTGTAAGGAAAAAGAATATAATAACATATTACTTGCTAAACTACACAATAGAAATCATGTGTGTAAACACACATAAGATTTTCTTTCTAGGTCCATAATTTAAAATTTAAATTTAATAGAGGAACTTTAGAAAAGAAAATAAGAGCAGGACAATTTTTAGTAATTAATAAAAATATTTAATTTTCAAAATTAATCATTAAAATAAAATTTTAGAATAATAATCTAATCTTTTTATTAAAAGAAACTATGTTGAATTAATTACCATGTCCATCAAAGCTATTGGGGCTCACACCTTGGAAATCTCATGTCTTGGGAAGTCCCAATTTGATAGCTCGATCAAGGAATGAGTACATCATTTGTTAAAAATTAAACAATAGGTACTACTAATGTCAGCTATATAAAAACACTGATAGTTTCGGAATCACCTTAAACTACTAGTTTTGGGTTATCATATCCTAAATTTCAGTAGTTAAAAAAATGTTAATAATTATGAAAAAAAACAATTTTAAGAAATGGTGAACAATGGGCAAATAAATGATGTCTGCGTGCATAGTGGTGATGCATGACTTAAACTAAGTTTATGACTTTGTACCTATAAATAGATAAGTTAGGGGGTTTAAGAGTGCTTACAAGATAATAAAATAAAATCACCATTTGGAACTAGTCAAGGGTCACTAGATCCAAAATTTCTCTAATAAAAAAGAACGTGAATAAGTGGTAAAGAAAGGGAAAATAAATAGTGATGTTTGTGTGCGTAGAGGTGATGCATGACTTCAACTAAGTTTATGCCTTTGTGCGACAGACACATTAAGGGGTTTGACAATGCTCACCAGATAAACTAAAATCACCATTTGACACTAGTCAAGGGTCAACAAATCCTAAATTTTAGTATATGTTTTGGTCCATCTAAATATATGGATTTTTTGGTTTTAGTCTCTCAAAAATTTTTGTTATGGTTTGCGTCCCTTTAATTTTAAAAGTGAGTGAAATTGGTTCAATTCATCCCCTTCATATTAATTTTTTCTTACCCTTGAAATGAGGGCAAGGACCAATTTCATTCATATTTGAAATTATAGGGACACAAAATTGTAACAAAAAATTTTAAGGACAAAAATAAAAAAACTGATATATTTAGAGGGACCAAAAATATATTTAAGCCTAAAAAGAATATGAATAAGTGGTGAATAACAGGAAAATAAATGATGTTTGTGTGCGTAGTGATGATGTGTGCATAGTGATGATGCATAACTTGACCTAAGCTTATGCCTTTGTGACTATTGATAGACAAGTTATTGGATTTGAGAGTGCTCACCAGATAATAAACTAAAATCACCATTTGACACTTGTTAACGGTCACTATATCTTAAATTTCAGTCATTAAAAAAAATATGAATAAGTGGTGAACATGGAGAAAATAAATGGTGATGTCTGTGTACATAGTGGTGATTTATTTATGCCTTTTTGTCTATCGATAGACAAGCTAAGGGTTCGAAAGTACTCACCGGATAATAAATTCAAATCACCATTTGGTAACTAGTCATAGGTCATCAGATCCTAAATTTCATACATTAAAAAGAATGTGTCTTGTAACGTCTTAATACTAATACTATGGTATATGCAAAACTATACGTAAGTAACAGGATTAGGCACGTTACTTCTAACTTTTAAACATCATAATAACTTTATAATAACTATACATATCGAAATATAGAGCCTCAAAAGAGAAATAGTAGAACTACACAAGATAATTATACATCTGAAAATTTTTATTCTTTAGTGAAATATCAAGTATAAATAGCTAGTACATCAGTAAGTGTATGAATAAAAACTAAGCCTCCACGGCATAAGTACAAAATACACAAGTCGAAAGTAAATATCCTACTCTAAGTCACTAACTTTGCTTCTTCTCCTTGGAGGGATTTCGATCTAGAAATTATCATGGAAACAAACAAAGGGGTGTGAATTCAAAAATTTTCAGTAGTATAACACAAACAATAACAATCATAATACAATTCCATGATAAATACACATAGTTAACATCTCTTATGGAATTATATGTGGATTGTCATGAAATGACAAATGTTAATGCTTATGAAATACATTATGTTAATGCTTATGAAATGTCATGTCCTTCGACAAAGTGCTTTTCTCGCTCCTTTAACCTTAGCATAGTATTTTTCTTGCTCCTTTGCTCTTGGCAGAGTGCTTTTCTCACTCCTCTGTCGAATAATTTATCCTTGACAAAGTGCTTTTCTTGCTCCTTTGTCCTGACAAAGTGTTTTTCTTACTCCCTTATTTCATTTTATGTTATGCTTAGGTCATGACATTCTAAATTCTATTATTCAAACAGCTCTCTAAGCATTTTCGAATAACCTCAAAAATATATCAATGGATTATGACTTTAAAATAGTTCATTGCCCTTTTTGATTAGAACCAAAAACATGCCATTCGGATAGCTCTCATAGTCTATTCAATTAGCCTCGAAAACATGCCATTCTGGAATGGCATATTCAAATAGCTCACTTTGTCTATTCGATTAACATCGAAAATATGTCATTCTGGACTGTCGTTCAAATGGCTATCATGATCTTTTGATTAGCATTGAAATCATGCCATTAGAATAGCTCACTTAGTCTACTCGATTAGCATCAATAGTTTGCCCTTCTGAATTATATTGATCGAATAACTCTCATAGTCTATTCAATTAGCCTCAAAATTATGTTATTCGAATAGCTCTCAATCTATTCAATTAATCATCGAAATCATGCAATTTGAATAGCTGACACATCAAAACTAGAACATTTTGTGATATTTTATTTGAATTGCCCCTTGGCCTATTTGAACATAACAACGCAGAAAGGCATTATGGTGCATCAGAATAACAATTTTCCTATTTCATTTCATTTTCAAACTAACCTTTTTTCTACAAATATCTATTTATATCATAAATCATGAAGTAAAGTATTAGAAAATCATCAAAAACAAGTTCTGGTAGTTGTATTCATGCATATACATGTCCATACAAATCTATGCTCAAGTCTCATCAAACATATTTCTTATTACACACAATCATGACTTTAATTGAGTTTCATGAAAAACTCCATTACTTCCATTCCTTGTCAGTTTTCAAGAAGCAAAGAATGAAAAAGCATAGAAACGAAACACAACAATCCCTATCCTAACTCCTTAAAGTGATGATAGGCTATGGTTCTTTCTTGCTTTCCTTTTTCTTCTTCCTCTTCCTTCTTTCTTCTTCCTTTTCTTTCTTTTCCTTTCTTTCTCTCCTTTATCCTTTGTTTTGTTGTTGTTACATATAAGGTGAGAGATAAGTAAGAAAATATAAGAGTAGAAGTTAAAGACGGTGAAAAGGAGAAAATTAGGATAATATCCTTTGACTTTGGTGACTTTGGATGTTTTGTACCCCTTAAAGATATTTTAGTCTTCTATATTATCAAAAATGCCTAACTAACTCAAATAACTCTCTAAAATTTACCTTATCACATTCTATTATTTTGTGATCTAGAAATAAAGTCTCCCCATTTATAAATCAGAGGGTCACCAAAATTAACAGGTAACTCATACTAGTGTTAATGTACTTCTATAACCATAGAATAATACTAATAGGCTAGGGAGAATGTTACATTTCTCCTTTCCTTTTTAAAATTTTTTCCTAAAAAATGCTTACCTCATGTAAAAAGTTCAGGATAGTCTTGCCTCATGTGAGACTCCAACTCTTAGGCAGCCTCTTCTGTGCTAATCCCATCCTATATGACCTTCACCAAAGGAATATGCTTTCCTCCGAGCTCTTTGACTCTATCCATGATTCTCATAGATTTTATCACATATGTTAAGTCATCTTTTAATTGTACTGATTCTATTTCCATAATGTGTGAAGGATCTGGGTTGTATTTTTTAAGTTATGAAACATGGAAGACATTGTGAAGGTTGGACAAGTTAGGTGGAAGGACTATTTGGTAGGCTACGGGTCCAATTCTTTTCAAGATTTGGTAAGGACCAAGAAACTGAGGGTTTAACTTCCTAGTTTTCAAAGCTATACCAACTCCTATAGTAGGAGTGATTGTCAGAAAAATATGTTCTCCTTCCTCAAACTCTATATGCCTCCTCTTTTTATCTGCATAACTCTTTGGCCTATTTTGAACAGTAACCAATATGTCTCTAATTATTTTTATTTGTTCTGTAGTTTGCTATACTAACTTAGTACCTAGGATGGTTTTTTCTCCTACCTTACCAACATATTGGTGATCTACATTTCTTACCATATAAAGCCTCATATGGTGCTATTCATATGCTAATGTAGTAGCTATTGTTGTAGGCAAGTTCCACTAAAGGAAGAAATCTATCCCAAGTACTCTTTTGGTCAAGAACACATGCTCTAAGCATATCCTCTAGGGTTTGGATAGTTCTCTCAGTCTGTCCATCAATCTGTGGATAATAAGCCGTACTAAAACTTAGCTTAGTCCTAAAGGCCTTTTACAAGGCTCCCCAAAATCTAGAAGTGAATCTAGGGTCTCTACCAGATATTATGCTTGAGGGGATCCCGTGCATGTTACCAAGTGGTTTCAATACTCAAGAATGAGGTGAATTGAGTTTATAAAAACATTTTACAAACTTTTCACAAAACACTTGAATATAAATTTTCATTGAATTTATTGAAAGATTGAGGTGAATAGATAGAGAAGATAGAATACTTCACTCACAAATGAACAAGTCAAGATTGAAAGTATTCAAACAAGCATATGAAATTAAAGCATAAATAAAAAGGAGTTTGAGTTTAGAAGAGCAAACACAATATTTGTTCTGGTTCAGTCACTTCTTGTGACCTACGTCAAGTCCTCAAGTAATCACCTAGGATTTTTTACTATTACTTCTAGCTTGAACATGTGTTTACTTCCATTACAAATTAGAGCACTTAACACACCTTGGGATGCCTCACCCTTTGTGCTTAAACCTTAACAACAAGAGATATCTCACCCTTACAATTCTTTGATGGATACCCCACCATCTTTACAAAAATAGTAGATAATACAAATTGAAGTTCAATAAGTATAAAGAATGATCACACTTTAAGCTCAAACTAGGGTTTTTTAGATATTGGCTGTAAGAAAAGGCTCAACAAGGATTTTCATATTGATTTTATAACATACTTTAATGCCCAACAACTTGTATTTATAGCCCAAAGCATTAAAGATCTATTGGAGGTGGTTGGAGTGTAACATCCTTTGAAGGGCACTACATTTTATACAACAAACTTACCAAACTATAATTAAATTGTAAAATATTTAATGTTATGAAATATGGATTATAAAATTTCTTTCGTTGATAACTTAAACTTACCAAAGATATAGAAAATACTGAAATAATTTGAACTGATTAATACACACATTACATACACCACACAATATTCAATAACATTCATAACATAAAACTTACAGACTCAAAGAAGAATAGTAACAAACCCCATGACGGGTCCTACTTAAAAGCACCGTAACAACACTAACGAGAAAAACTCAACGCACACGAAAACCAAATGTGAACTTCATGCGTTAGTGCCCTCACAAGCTACGTCCTTAAATAAGATTCTGTCTCGTTGTCACCACAGACTTCACTGAACGTAAATATAAAACAGAACAACAGAACAAAACACAAAGAGGTGAGATTTCCGACATCAAATCCAATATGGCAGCAAAGAAGTTATACGAACAACAAAGTCATTCTGTACGTCCAGATATCACAAGCATCTTCATGTTATCAATTCATAAACATTTTCAGTAAACATATCTCACAATAATATAAACATTAACAGTACTATAATAACATATATCAACAATATATATAATGACTACGCCACCACAATATGTACCTTGACCATGCTATGACAATGTGTGTATTGACCATGTATATGCATAATGCACTAGTTCCTACTCCATGGAGCTAAGATACAAATCGGAGAGAATGATTAGGGAGTATATGTCTGCATATCGTTAGCCTCAAATCAAGTGCTATATATTTTCTCAGTTTTTGCGCATCATGGCTTATACAAGACACTCTTTACCAGATCACGAAAAGAGTAGCAACTCCGTCTAGATCTTCGATGCGTTTACATCGGATACCACGACACAGTTGAGCAACCAAATGGCCACATATGACATTCCACACCCTGATGTCCCCAAGATCAATAACTCATCGTAACTACGCAATTCTCACCCGCACAAAGGTGTAATTCAACTCCTAGGCCACAGGCCTTAACATAGGTTACCTGACTTTCACAATGCATGATCAATGGTTCAATGCATAAACACAAACCATAACAATCCACCAACTGTATAATGTTCAGTGCATGATAACTTAATACAAACTTCCATTTAACTATTCCCAATGATATTAGAACAACCGTCCATATAATTATCTAATACCATTAGATCAATAATAGTATATAACCGCCCATACAATTACATAATATCATTGATACACCTGGGTCAAGTACGTCAGCCTGACAATAAACTTACTGTATTTTTAATCGGGTAACATGTTATCACATTTTCACAATTACGTAACACTTTTGTTACGTTTTCAAATCGCGTAACTATTTTCTACCGTTTTCTTAATCGCGTAAAAATATTTAAACATTTTCTAAACTGCGTAGCTCAAAAATCCACATTTTTGAAATGTGTAAGGTTTTTTTTTACTATTTTTCACTGTATAAAATATTTCTTGATGTTTTAAATTACATTTTGAAACTTTCTATGTTTAAAATATAAATTGGACTTCTAAATCCCATTTTTCTCATTAAAACTCCACTAAGTAATAATTTCTGACGTTTTCCAAAAAAAATCTGCATTATTTTAATTTACTGAAAACTTCTTTCATTACCTTTACAAAAATCCACTTAAATAGAATACTTTGAATTCTAAATCACTTTCAAAACTTATTCTCCATCATCATAATAAAAAAATCACTTTTATCTCATAATAAAAACTTTATTCCATTTTTATTAAAAATACTTTAAATTTCAAATCACCTTTAAAAACTCCTTTTCTATTTCTATTGCCAAAAATCATTCTCTATCGAATAAAATCCATACGTTTCTATATTCCTCTTAAAAATCCTTTCTAAAATAAAATAAAACATTTTAAACTTCATACCATCCTTAAAACTCATTCTTTACAATTATTGCCCAAAAATCCATTTCCTCCAAATTATAAAATCATATTCGTTTCCTTTCCAAACTTAAAAATCTTTAATTCATATTCTTATTACCTAATCAACTAAGTCCATAATTAATAAAATATTTTTGACGTGTTTACCCCTATTTTGGGCTAGATGTCTGTGAGCCATAGTGGTCCTTAGAACCAAAACTTCTTTCCTTTTATATATATATTTGTAGCATGCATCATATCAAAATTCCACCATGCCAGTTTATGCATACTTTTAAAGCAGTAATGATAATATAGGCAAACAAGTAAAACTATCTAACTCACACAATCAAGTAGATAATTCCATATAGTAATCAAACAACCATATGACTTTCACGCATACTGATAATCACATATTTTATTCATTAAGAAACCCTTATGTTTAGTCATTTACACTCTCCATATTCTTAATTGATTGAGTTTGGTATGATTTTGTGAGTTTGAGCTCAAATTGGTCCTAATTGAATATTTCCAGTATTATTGAGATTTGACACTGTTTCTGTATTTTGGCCATAACTTGAGTTCCTAACATCTGATGAACATGAATTTTACCTTGTAGGAAAGCTAAGAGGAAGCTCTACAACTTTGATGAAGAGCTCGGAGTCCGATTCAGATGTCTAAGGGACCTAAGTTTACATGGAAGTCAGAATACGGGTTCTGTCAGAAGAATCCGAACAGTGTATACTTATAAAATCATATCTCAAGATGTAATAATGGAGATGGGCTGAAATTTGGACAGTGGATAGTCAAGATCCAAATAAACAACTTTCATGAAGAACACATTTTGATAAAAAGAAGTCTAGTAGGTCATTTTGAGCTTGCAAGTCGGAACAGAGGTGCTGAAGTTGGGTTTGAGCAACCTACGGTATTTGGGACATATCTTGGGCTTAAGGAAGCCAAATTGGACGAACCAGCTATCCATTTTATAGCCAAGACAAGGATCTACAACTTTCATGAAGAACACTTTTCGTGGTTCTGAAGAGTAGTGGGTCGTTTTTGGCTTCCAAGTCAGACACGAAATTTTCGTCCTCAACCACCCACTCATCCTTCCACTAACCCACTCATCCATCCACTAATCCACTCATCCACTCATCCACTAACTCACCCATTCATCCACTCATACACTAATCCAACTACTTAACCACTCCACCCACTCATCCACTAATCCATCCACTAATCCATCCACTCACCCATTCATGTCCATAATTTCCCACTCACCAAAAGTCCTTTGGCATTTTTCACTAATTCAACCACTCAACCATTCCACTCACTCATCCACTAAACCAATCCACTAAACCAACCCACTAATCCATCCACTCAAACACACCACTCACTCATCCACTCATCCACCCAATCTTGGATAGGTTTCTAAATTGATTTGCTTTTTAATTGTTATTTCTTCCTTTAATTTTGTTAAGTGCGATCTTAAACTGTCAAACCCCCCTTTGCTAACTTTCACTTGATTTGATTAAATTGCATTTACGATCCTTGAGGAGACGATCCGATGTTGTTCACTATACTACAAGTTTAGGTAATAACTTCGGTTATAATTTTGACTGAGTTCGGCGCTCGTCAAAATTTTGGCGCCGCTGCCGTGGGATTAGTAAGTGTAATCTTTTCATTTTAAGTGTTTTTACTAACCTTGCTTTTTATTAACTTTTCTAACAATGGAACATGCATAATGGAGTCAAAACTTGAGGAGTTGACTTCTTTGGTAAGACATATAGTAGTGAGACAACAATTACCTGTGCAGGAAGCTACACTTGTGTGTAACATTTGTTTTTGTTCATCTCACCCCACATATGCATGCCCTACACTTCAGTATGGTAGTTCTGTTTTTCCAGATCAATTTGTTGCAACAGCTGGTTATTTTCCTGATGAACCACAGTTCCAGCAGCAGCAACAGAGTTATGACCCCTTCTTCAACACATACAACCCTAGCTGGGAATACTATCCGGATCTGGGATATGGCAATACGGCATCACTACAGCAACAATCATTTCAATATGAGCAAATTCCAAATGAGATAACAAGTCCATCAACCACAAAACTTGAGCCTTCATGGGAGGACTTGATGAAAACCCAAATTGAGTTCCAAAGAGAGTTTCACCGCCACTATTCAGGATTTAACAACCCAAATTGAGCGGATGACAACCACTATTAATGAACCGAGAAGTCAAGAGTCGACCAACTCTCTTCCCAAACAATTCCCAACTCCCTCGCATTCTAATTGTCATATTAATTTACCTGTGATTTAGTTGAGGAAACTCATGATGAGTTGTGTGCTGAATTTCCTGATTTAATTGGTTTTGATGATTCTATCAATTGCAACTCATGTACTGATTGTGACGGTGATATAAAATGTGTTATGTGTGCTGAGATTTCTGCATATTTGAAAGCTGATGATTCTGTTTACGCAGCATCTAATGATATTGAAGGGTCTATCAACAATGCAATTGCAGAATCTGAAACACATAGGGAGGTGGAGTTGAAGGCCATTGAGGAATTTTCAAAGAAGGAGGAAAGACAAAGATATGACAAGAATTCATCGAAGTGGATTTTGTTTTTGGGCCATGGTCCAAAGATTATCAATGAAAGCAGGATTGCAAAATTACACGTATTGCATGCCATTGGTGTGAAGTCAAGGAAGACCAATAGGACCCCAATGTGAACCCTCATGCTTCAAGCTTCACTTGGTCGTTACACTTCAACCAATGGGACCGTAGTGGAAGCTATCATGTTGTGTCAACCATAACCTGGTCATCACGTTTCAACCAATGGGATCCCGTGGAGTCTTTTCACTAACCTCACTTAATAAGACCAATGGACACCACCTCAAACAAGATCATGAACTTCCGGAGAATGCAGAAGTGGAGGTGATGAACCTTCTCCATCCGCATTATGAATAAAAAAAAAAAAAAAAAAGAAAAAAAATAGAAAAAAAATAGAAAAAAAATAGAAAAAAAAAAAATAGAAAAAAAAAAAAAAAAAAAAAAAAAAAACAAATTGTGTGTGCGACAATGAGGTAGGTAGTGCCATTAAATTTTGTTACTCGGAAGCAAGTGGAGGTCACTTTTTCTTCAATGACAACAACTGCGAAAATCTTGCAGTATGGATTTATTGGCCTACTTTATTCAAGGTCTGTTACACCTTTTGCAAAAGTTGCGGAAATTGGTCAAAAAGGTTCTGCTTTGAGATTATCATCTGCACCTACTCCTTGAAAAATTGAGATCCAGTGGCGCGGTTCTTTTGTCATCAAACACGTGTATCCTCTGGGGCCGAAGATATTGAGGATCCTAGGAATGGTAATGCGCTTAAAGTTAATGGACAAAGACTCAACCATTCCTGAAAAACCAAGTTCTTGAGTTCTTTGTGTTGCCGGTTAAGTGGCGGATACGGTACTCCGTGACTCTCAAGTCGGTTTATTTTTCAGTTTCCCAAAATAACTGAATCCTTCTTCTCCTTCAAAATGGATGTCATTCTTTCAAACCTGGGAAAACATTTTCCTTCTCTTCCTCAAAATGCTCTGAGAAAAATCTACAAAGTTCGATGTGAAAGATTGAGACTGTTAATGCACAAAGGTATGCCAGAAGATGTACTGTTGGATAATTGAAGCGAAGGTCCGATTAGGTGAGTCCTCAATTTCATTTGACTCATATATGCCCTGGTCTTGGAAGAAGTTCATATTCTAAAAGGAGAAGAGCAAAAAGGTTACAAGTCCGTCACAAATGTGGATGATGGAACTGCAGTAACAAGCGATGTCGTACTTTGGGGATGGTTTCCGCAAATAGAGAAGATAAAATTTTCTTCATTAAGAATGGACTGAGTAAGGAGTCATTAGATGATATCTTATTGACTCTTGAGACGCATTCTTGTGGATTGGCGCATCGTGAAATTCTTAAATTGTGGAATCTCTTCAAGGATGAAGAAAAACGCTATAGTCTTGGGAATCTGACTCTAAAAGACCCTATTTGCCAATTTATAAGAAAATTGGATGGGAAGCTTATCCTCGACTCATAGAAGACGTTTAAGCCAATCGGACGTTAAACCGAGGCGATGTGAGCCATATCCATAAACAATCTGTACATATCATCATCTTCTTCTTCTTCATGTCATCTCTCAAACAAAAAAAAAACAAAAAAAAAAAAAAAAAAAAATTATGTATACATCTTAGGGTTGGCTTTGGTAACACAGATCGTGAATGGCGAAATGCATGCATCCTGATCCAGCCTTCTTAATTGAAAAACAAAGAAGGTAGATTGTATCCCACATGTGAGGCAGTCAGTCGTATTATGGCCACTTGTCCCTTTTGGGAGCCCTATGTTGCGCTGGTCTTGAATGGGTCGAATCTTCGGTCAACAATGCTTTGGCACAAAGCCGAAAGAAGCGAACTACCTCCATCCCAATCTTAAGTAAGTATACACTCATCTTCCATCAAGTTTTTCTAACAATTTAAAAAAAAAAAAGGAAGGACGTGATGTCTACTGCACTCATGACGCGCATTGTATAAAAGATACGCCATGGAAACTCGTACATACAGGTATGTATGTCATCATTTTTATTTCTTTTATCTTTGTATCATTTTGTTGTATTTTGATTTTTGTACGACGATCCTTTGAGCGGGGTCCTTCAGGGGTTTCTAGACTTCTTTACCTTGGTGGTTTTCTTGAAGTAAAAAAAAAAAAAAAAAACAAAAAACAAAAAAAAACAAAAAACAAAAAAAAACAAAAAAAAAACAAAAAACAAAAAAAAAGAAAAAAAGAAAATAAAAAAAGATTCTGTGTTTCTTAATTTCAACATTTTCTCGACAACAAATAAACCTACCCTTATAGGTGCAATTATTCCCCTTTCCATTCTTTTTCTTATTTAAACACTCCATTTTCCTTCAACTCAGAGACACTCAAAGGGAGGAAGAGTATAGAATGGGGGCTTCTATTCGTAACCTCAAAAATGTCTGTGTTTTTTGTGGGTCGAGTTATGGGAAGGGATTAGAGTTTGTAAACGCAGCTAGCACTCTTGGTCGATCACTTGCTGCGAGGAATATTCATCTTGTATATGGGGGAGGTTGTCGTGGGTTAATGGGGGCTGTATCACTTGCAGCTTTTATAGGAGGCAGTCAGGTTTTAGGTGTTATTCCTAAACCTTTAGCTGAAAATAACATCACTGGAAGGACAGTTGGAGAAGAAATTCAGGTAACATCCATGCATGGACGAATGAAAACAATGGTTGACAATTCTGATGCATTTATTGTCTTACCCGGTGGTTTTGGTACTTTGGAAGAAATTTTTCAAATCGTCTCTTGGTAGAACTGAACATCCACCATAGACCCATTGGTTTGTTGAATGTTAATAATTTCTTTGATCTTTTGTTATTTTTCTTGACAAAGTCAGTGGAACGTAAATTTATCACTCCTTCTAAGAAGACAACTTCTTATCTCTGCCTCCACTATTGATGAGCTCATTGATAAATTAGAAGCTTTTGAGTATGTGCCTGATAAGGTATTAGCTCAGATAGATTAGTCAACAGGAAGCAGCGAAGGAAGTAACAAGAAAAAAAAGCTAGATCTGACACTTTCTCTTTAATGGGTTTGATTTTATTAAAAAACAAAAAAAAAAATTGTTGTTTTGTTTGGAAAGTATGATATGATTGTCATGGACTTATTAAACCAATTAGTGATGGCAGAGTAAGGAGAATTTTACTCTTGAGACGCATCTTAATTGGTGGCAGAGTAAGGAGTTTTTTAGGTAGTAATTAATTAGTATTAAATTGTGGAAGTACTAACGTTTTCTTGTTTGATTTTTTTTTTTTTTTTTTTTCGTGGTCCGATGCGTAATCGATTGTGCTTCTTTTCTCGCTTGGCGTTGATTCACTTCTTATCGTTTGTGTTGCTCTTTTCTATATCTCTCTTTCACATTGAGGGCAATGTTATATTAAGTGTGGGGAGAGATTTTAGCATGTTTCTTTTGGTTGTTAAAAAAAAAAAAAAAAAAAACACAAAAAAGGGATCATTGCATGATTGAATAACTTTTCTCTCTTCTTGAACCGATATGCTTGGAGATGGATGATTGAATTGATGAATTGAGTTTGATGGATGCATACCTTGTGAGATTTTGAGCCTAATGGATGGATTTAACATTTATGCCATTCTCTTCTTTCTTGTGTGATTTTCACTCATGTTAATGACCACTCTAGAACTTGCTTTGATTCTTTTTGAGGCTACATTTCACTTGCATGCATGAACATGATTGAGGCCCTCTTTCTTAATTAGCTAGTTTAACCAAATAGCCAACCTTGTTTTCAATATGATATCAAGCACTCTTTTGACTTCTTGAAAATTCTCTGATTCCTGCCAACCTTGTATATTTTCCTTTGCTTAACCCCTTTGAGCTTATTTGACCATTCCTTGTTTCTAGCTCATTATGTGCCTTAAATGAAAAATTGTGTTCTTACTTTACCTTAGGGAATAAAAGAACATTAGCTTGGTTAATGGATGAGTTTTTGAACAAGTGTGGGGGTGTGTGCACAAAATGGTTGTTGAAAAAGAAAAGAGTGCCCAAAAAGAAAAAAAATGTATGTATATAGTTATGTTCATATATATAAAAAAAAGAAAAAAAAAAGAAAAGAAAAAAAAAACCAAGTGTTTAAAAAAAGAAAAGGATTGGGAAATGAATATGTAAAGGGATATACACTAGAGTTGGGATGAACTTTTATGCTTGTTATTTGAACTCAGCTCTCATTTGCTTTTATTCTCTTTGGTATTTATCTTCTCATATCCATTTTATCATCTCCTGTTACCTTGACCTCACTACAACCTTGAATAAAGTCCTCATGATTTGTGGGTGCATGTGTTTTGAGTAGTGGAGAAGTAGAATATAAGCAAGCTTATGGTAGTGCAATTTTCATGGGTTGAATTGAGTGAAATACCTACCTTTTAAACACTTGAGAGATTGAGAGGGAATCTTGTGAAGATCTATCATTCTCGATTCATGTTGAAGATACCTTGCTTGTTAGTTTGAGATGTGGAGAATTGTTAACTCATGAATGTTTTGATCCCTTGAACCTTTGGTTGTTCTTCTTGATTGTAAAATTTTGGGCTCTTGAATGTCGTTGGAATTTAAATTTTTAATCTCTTATGTCCTTGTTTTGGTCTTGAGTTTTGCCCAGGAGTGCAAAAAGCTAAGTGTGGGGGAATTTGATAATCACATATTTTATTCATTAAGAAACCCTTATGTTTAGTCATTTACACTTTCCATATTCTTAATTGATTGAGTTTGGTATGATTTTGTGAGTTTGAGCTCAAATTGGTCCTAATTGAATATTTCCAGCATTATTGAGATTTGACACTGTTTCTGTATTTTGGCCATAACTTGAGTTCCTAATATCTGATGAACATGAATTTTACCTTGTAGGAAATCTAAGAGGAAGCTCTACAACTTTGATGAAGAGCTCGGAGTCCGATTCAGATGTCTAAGGGACCTAAGTTTACATGGAAGTCAGAATACGGGTTCTGTCAGTAGAATCCGAACAGTGTATACTCATAAAATCATATCTCAAGATGTAATAATGGAGATGGGCTGAAATTTGGACAGTGGATATTCAAGATCCAAATAAACAACTTTCATGAAGAACACATTTTGAGAAAAAGAAGTCTAATAGGTCATTTTGAGCTTGCATTTCGGAACAGAGGTGCTGAAGTTGGGTTTGAGCAACCTACAGTATTTGGGACATATCTTGGGTTTAAGGAAGCCAAATTGAACGAACCAGCTATCCATTTTATAGCCAAGACAAGGATCTACAACTTTCATGAAGAACACTTTTCGTGGTTCTGAAGTATAGTGGGTCGTTTTTGGCTTCCAAATCAGACACGAAATTTTCGTCCTCAACCACCCACTCATCCATCCACTAACCCACTCATCCATCCACTCATCCACTCATCCACTAACTCACCCATTCATCCACTCATACACTAATCCAACCACTTAACCACTCCACCCACTCATCCACTAATCCATCCACTAGTCCATCCACTCACCCATTCATGTCCATAATTTCCCACTCACCAAAAGTCCTTTGGCATTTTTCACTAATTCAACTACTCAACCATTCCACTCACTCATCCACTAAACCAATCCACTAAACCAACCCACTAATCCATCCACTCAAACACTCCACTCACTCATCCACTCATCCACCCAATCTTGGATAGGTTTCTAAATTGACTACTCTTTAATTGTTATTTCTTCCTTTAATTATATTAAGTGCGATCTTAAACTGTCAAACCCCCCCTTTTTGCTAACTTTCACTTGATTTGATTAAATTGCATTTACGATCCTTGAGGAGACGATCCGGTGTTGTTCACTATACTACAAGTTTAGGTAATAACTTCGGTTATAATTTTGACTGAGTTCGGCGCTCGTCACATACTATTAACATCATATAAACAAACATATCTACACAAACACAAGTAATCAAAATCACATAATCAAGTGAATAAATTCTCACATGAATTCTTCACTTACAAACACAAAATCCATTTCTCACCACCATGTTTGGTCGATGAGGTTAATCTCCCTCTTACCTTAGATGATTCCCAAGAACTCCTTGCATGCCTTCCTTGAATGAACTTCTACCACCACCAAATTGTTCCTTAATACAACACAAACACATAAACATTAACATTTAAGGCTAGAGATAAGATGACAATTGATCAAGTTATGGCCTTGGAACTTTAAAAATAAGATTAGAAATGAATATCAAGAATTCTACCTAAAACCCTTAAACTTTGAGCTTAGAAAAGTGCTTGAACATGGTGGATTTAGAAGAAAGTCCTAACATGAAAGTTTCTTAGATTTGTATCTAGATTCAAGATCTATGGTTGGATGGAATTATAGAAGATTGGAAGTGATTTCTAGGCTCTTGGCCGAGAGGTATAGGGAAAGGAAAGGATGAGAGTTTTTGTGTTTAGTTCTCTTGGTTCTTGGTGAAATTGAGAAAATGATGAACTAAGTATAGAACTTGGTCTTCCAATGTGTCTTGGCCGTGGGTTTAGTGAAGAGAAAGGATGAGAAAGTGTTCATGAAAGTTGAGAGAATTTGGTGTATAGTTTTTGGTTTCTTGGATGAAGTGAATAAAAGATGAGCGAGTGTAGGAACTTAGCTCTCTAAATGGTCATGGCCGTGGAACACAAGGAGAGAAAGGTGAGAGTTTTCATGCAAGAGTGGATGGAAAAGAACAAGATAGAAACTTCCTATTTATAAGCTTCATGAAAAAGATGAAAGCTTAGGATATTTTGATCAAGATATTTAGCTAAGCAAGATATTTTCTTAACCAAAATATCTAATCAAAATATCTAACCAAAATATCTAACCAAGATATTTAATCAAGATATTTTCAAGAAGATATTTTGCCAAGGTATTTATCAAGAAGATATTTACATAAGATATTTTCAAGAAAGAGTATCTAACTTTTCTTCTACTTCATCCAAGCTTAGCCACCAAGAAAGCTTCATATTGGTCATTCTTTGTGCCAGCCACTATTGTTGACTTTTCCAACAATCAAGCAAGCTTCTCTTATTGGTGCTCATATAAAACTTGTCATGATTAGCTTCCAAGATATTTTTCGGTATACTTTAACTAATGGATAATAATTACTGCTTAAAAAGTCAGTGTCTATTATCTAATGGATAATAGAATGTACCTAGATTTTCTCTTGTTCTACAAGTTTCTAGATCATGACACATAGGGTCGCAAAGTGTCTTTGCTTCACCATTAAGCTTCCTTTGTATTGGTTTTTTATGGTGAGTCACTATAGAGGTTTATAGAACAGGTGAGTCAGCATAGTGAGTCGTAGTGCTGAGTCACTAGCTGAGTCACTAAGAGAACCTTCTGGAATGTGTGACTCACTGTGGTGAGTCACAGGTGAGTCATCATTCTACCACATTCTAGAACATGGCGAGTCATCGTTCTACAAGCTTTCAGAACACGATGAGTCGCAAGGTGACGTGTCCAACTCCTATTGGTCCATTACGATGAGTCACAACCGCAATTATTGACTAGTTCCTCATTGGTCCACACGTAAAGCAAGTACTCAAGTACTCGATGACTAGGCGCATGACTAGGCTCATGACACGTCACTTTCTAGAATCATCCAACAAGATATTTTCAAGAAAGATATTTATCGGTAGCTATTGTCCAATAGACAGAAGCTACATTGTATTACCCAGTGGTTATTGTCCAATGGATAATAGCTTTACCCAATAGATAATAAAATAAAGTAAAATCACTGTAAAAGAAAATTTTAAAAATTGTTTTCGGATTCAGGTTTAGTAAGCTCCCCCGGCCCCATATTAATAGTCCAAAATTTTTCCGACCCCGAAAAATTTTATTTTTTCGGTCCGATCTCAAACACACAGAAAGCTTAAAAATAACAACAAAAAAATTAAAATAAATCAAACAACTCACAAATTTACAAAATCAATCCAAAATATCTAAAATATATTAAAATATTCAAAATATCTCAAAATATCTCAAATATATTAAAATATTCAAAATATCTTAAAATATCTAAAATATCTTAAAATATTCAAAATATCTAAAAATACCTAAAATATATTAAAATATTCAAAATATCTAAAAATATCCATAATATAATAAAATATTCAAAATATCTATAATATATTAAAATATTCAAAATATCTAACAAAATTTCTCAAAATATAATAAAATATTCAAAATATCTAAAATATCTATAATATAATATAATATTCAAAATATCACAAAAATAAAAAAAAAACTCATAAAAATCATATACCGAGAAATGTAAAAAATTGGGGTGTTACATTGAGCATTAAATGCAGCTTTACTAGCCATTATTTTCTGATTCTAGAAACTCAGTTATTCGAATAAGGAAATCCTTATTCGAATAAACACGTTTTTAGCACAAAGGGAATTTGTTTTCTGAAATAGGTTATTCGAATAAACCTTTTAAAAAGCGTGAGGCACGTAGCTTGTTTTAAGCTCCTTATTTGAATAAGGCTCTACCTTATTCGAATAAAGGCTTAACGAAATGGAATTCTGGCATTCTGACTTTGGTTATTCAAATAAGGAAAACCCTTATTCAAATAAGCTTGTTTGAAAAACATTTCAATCAGCTTTTAAAACTTATCAAATGTTTCCAAAGATTCCAACAAGCTTTTAGGCACTTAAAGGCTATTTCTTAAGAAACCAAAAACCATTTTAAAGCCATGAAACCATTTGTGCTAATTGGGTTCTTTGAAAAACAAGTTTAGAGCTTAAGTGTGAACCCTTTTTACCATTACAAAAAGATCTAAGTCCTAATGTTATTCTTGAAGGTCTTGGACTTGATCTTGTCATCATCTTCATGTTTGTTATCATTAAAACAATCTTCAATAATCAATAGCCAATTACATTCTCTCCCTTTTTTATGATGACAAACAACCATTGAGAAAAGAGTTAGTTTTATAAATTGGAATTCACAAGGTTTGTTAGAGAGACTTACTCCCCCTCTTTTCCGTAAGAGGTGTAAATAATTTAGATTTATGCGCAACTCCTTTTTACTTTTGAAATTCTATGATCCATTTTAGATTTACTTGTCTTTTCTTAATCAAAGAGCTCAAACTTTTTCTCCCTATTTTGTCATGATAAAAACTATAGGGCAAGATAAAGCATAGAGCTTAAGCAATATGATATTCATTTAAGTTTAAGCAAGTTAATTTCATTCAAGGCTGCATGTTGATCATTCAAGGTCATCATATTATATCCATTCAAGGAAGCAAATGCAAACAATTTAGCAAAAAAAAAAATCATACACAAAAGAGTACTAAATGGCAAAAACCTCATTTCATTTATCAAGTCAGCCAAGTACATATATCCATCAAAACAACTAGCCAATTGCATTTACATTTCATAAAAAAAATATACATGTTTTCAGTCTAAAACAAACAAAAACAGATATCCTAGGACTAGTTTTCTAGCGGACGTGGAGGGAAGTGTCTCCTCATGCCATCCAAGATTCCCTGCATGGTTGTATGCTCACGCTCTATGGCTTTCATTCTATCATATACAACACCCATGATGTTTTCCATGTATGCCTTCATGTCAAGCATAGTCGCTAAGAGCAGTTCGTTGGAGACCTCAACAACAGGTTCACCTTCCTCATCTTCAGTTGTCGCTTCATCAGCACAGATCCAGTCGCCATCTTCATGTGTTTGAGTGTTAAGAGTCCAAATACATTATGATGAGTCAGCTTTGTGGAATCTTCAGTGGCTAAGATATATGGGTAGCGCTAAAGGAAAGATGTGATAAGCATAGCATAGGGTAGGTCTGTCATGTCCTTTCTTTTCGCCTTCATCATTTGTTTCTTAATGAAGTTTGGCTAGTTGACCCTATATCTCTGCTTCAGGACCCACACCATGAAAATGTCATCCTCGCCAATGTGGGCATAATTGCCTCCTCTTGGGGCAAGGTTGCATCCCTTCGAGAGCTTCTAACCTCTTGAACTCATCAAAATACTTCTAGCCATCCTCTTCAAACTTTCTTCCATCATCTCGCACGTCGAACCACCACACCCAGTCACTTGGAGTGAAAATAATGTGTTGATCCTACTTCAGTCACGAGATTCTCGCTGTCAAGCTCTAAATTGCAATAGAACATTTTGACAAGGTCCAGGTAGATGTCTGCTTTGAAAGTGCACAACCTTAAAATCCCTTTGTGTTCAAGGAACGGCAAGAATTTGAAACCTTCACTAGCAAAGAGCTCTAACTCTAAATGCTTTGGTTAGACAAGATTCCTAGACAAAAAGTGGCCCTTGAAACGCCTAAGATGGTCATGGTTGGAAGAAAGCCCTCTCAGATCCAAAGGATTGTCAACTGGAGTAGTTTTGGTCCGAGCACATTTGGCGTTGGAAGAGGACATCATGGCAGGAGCTTGGAGGCGTGGGTAAGGTGTTTGGGCAAAGGGAGATGCGTGAAAGGGAAAATTGAAGGAGGGGAACAGTGAAGAGGAATGTGGATTGTATAGGAAAGAAGCAAAAGTGGAGGAATGGGGTGCAAAGATGATGGCTAGGGTTTGAGAGCTCTGGAGTGCAAAGAAAGAAGTGAGAAAGACGAAGGAGAAGTGAGAGAAGGAAAGTGGAGAATGATAGAGAGGGAACGCTCCATCTTTTTTAAAAAAGGGCTCGTATTTATTCGAATAACCATATGGTTATTTGAATAAAAGTGTGTAAAGCTCAAGGACTTGGCTTTCTGCCAAGCATTATTTGAATAAGCATATGGCTTATTCGAATAAAACCAGTCAAGAACATAAAATGAATGCTTCTGTCAAGCGTTATTCGAATAAGCTTTTCACTTATTTGAATAAAACAATCAAAGAACATATTCAAGGGGCTTCTAGACGTTGTTATTTGAATAGAAATTGCTCTTATTCGAATTAAAGGCATTCAAAAACAAATTTTGGTGGGTACTGAAAGGGTTTATTTGAATAAAAATCGTTCTATTCAAATAAATATATAAGAACAACATCAGTAAGTTGAAAGACACTTAAACTAGAGAAGAGGAATCTTACCCAAAGATAGAATACCTGCAAAACAAATTTTGGAATATCTCCAATGCTGAAGTCAGTATTGATTGAAAGAGAATAAAATAATGAAAAAATAGTAAACACAAGCGTTCATTTATATGCAAGATTGATCAATTCTGCTCAATTTTCTTCTAATGTAAAAGAATGCTTATTTTGTCAATGATTTAGTGAAAATATTTGCAAATTGTTTAGTTATTTCAACAAACTCAAGTATGCAATCTCCTTTTTGAACACGGTTTTTAATGAAATGGTGTCTTATTTCTATGTGTTTTGTTTTAGAGTGCAAAATGGAATTTTTAGACAACTCGATTACACTAGTGTTATTAAACCTTATATGGATGTAATCAAACTGGAGTCTATAGTCTAGAAGTTGTTGCTTCATCCAAAGGATTTGTGCACAATAACTTTCAGCTGCAACATACTCAGCTTTAGTTGTAGACAATGTCACACTATTTTGTTTCTTATTGTGCCAAGAAACTAAAGAGCTTCTAAGCAAATAGCACGTCTCACTCTCTGTGCCAAGACCGCTCCCACAGCATAGTTAGATGCATCACGCATAAGCTCGAATGGGAGCGCCCAATCAGGTGGCTGAATGACAGGGTACTGGTTAAAGCTCGCTTCAAGTGATCAAAGGCCTGCATGCATTTCTGGTCAAACAAGAACTCCATATCTTTCTGCAATAGGTTGGATAGCGGAAGGGCTATTTGACTGAAATCTCTGATAAAGCGTCTGTAGAAACCTGCATGTCCAAGAAAAGAACGAACTTCCCGCACGCAAGTGGGGTAAGATAAATAGGTAATCACATCTATTTTTGCGGGGTCAACAATAATACCCTCACTAGACACTACATGACCCAAAACTATGCCATGTTCTACCATGAAGTGACATTTCTCAAAATTCAGGATAAGGTTAGTTTCAATGCATCGATGTAGTACTCTAGACAAGCTATCCAAACAAGAATCAAAAGAAGAACCATAGACAGTGAAATCATCCATAAACACCTCCATGCACTCCTCTAGAAAGTCAGAGAAAATACTTACCATGCACTGCTGGAAAGTACTAGGGGCATTGCAGAGGCCGAAAGGCATCTGTCTGTAAGCAAAGGTATCGAAGGGGTAGGTGAATGTGGTCTTCTCCTACTCCTCGGGTGCAATGTGAATCTGAAAGTATCCAGTGTATCCATCCAGGAAACAATAATGGGATTTCCCAGCCAAACGATCCAGCATCTGATCAATGAAGGACAAGGGGTAGTGATCTTTCCTTGTGGCCTGGTTGAGCCGCCTATAATCAATGTAGACTCGCCAATTGTTCTGCACTCTACTAGGGATCAGCTCATTCTGTTGGTTAGCCATAACCGTCACTCCAGACTTCTTGGGGACGACCTGCACTAGACTTACCTAAGTGCTGTTAGAGATGGGGTAAATAATACCGACTTACAGTAGTACTAGGGATCAGCTCATTCTGTTGGTTGGCCATAACCGTCACTCCAGACTTCTTGGGGACGACCTGCTCTGGACTTACCCAAGTGCTGTCAGAGATGGGGTAAATAATACCGACTTGCAGTAGTTTAGTGACCTCTTTCTTTACCATATCCAAAATCAGAGGGTTCAGTCTCCTCTGGGGTTGGCACACTGATTTAGCTCTATCCTCCAGGAAAATTCTATGCATGTAGGTGGAAGGACTAATGCCAGGAATATCCGCCAATGTCCATCCAATGGCCTTCTTATTTTCTCTCAAAACTTGCAGCAATCTCGCCTCCTGTTTAGCAAGGAGGTTCTTGGCTACAATCACCGGAAGCTGCTCATCATCCCCCAAATATGCATACTTCAGATGCTCAGGCAAAGGCTTAAGGTCAAAGGTGGGTGGTTTTTGGATGGAAGGTATCAAACTGGTTGCAGAAACTTTCAAAACAGCAAGATCATGTCTCATAGGGGAACATGCAGAGTTATTATTTTTAGAACAACCAAAATTACCAAATTCAGAACAACCAAAGAAAACAGAATCAGGGACAATAATAGCTACAGCAGATGATTTATCACAAACAGGATCAGAATGGATAGCAGAAGCACATGCAGAAACAGTAGAAACAGATTTAACAGATTTAATAATATCAGAAGCAGAAAATTCAGATTTATGAAAATCAACAAAATCAAGAACAGCAGAATTATGAACAGCAGAATCATGTACAGCAAAATTATGCAAAGCATAATTATCAACAGTAGAAATATCAACATCAAAATTATGAACAAGAAAAATATCAACAGCAAAATTACAAATAACAAAAATATCAACAACAAAAATATCAACAAAAAATTACGAATAGCAAAAATATCAATAGCAAAATTATTAATAGCAAAAACATCAATAACAAAAATAGCAGAATCATGTACAACAAAATTATGTACAACAAAATTATTAACAGAATTATTAACAACAGAAGTGCAAACAGCAGAATTACAAACAACAAAATTATCGAATGCAAAGAATAAAGTGGTTAAGTTAGAATATACCAAAATGTAGTAGCAGCAGAGGCACTCAACATGATCAAATTACAGATCATAATCCTCGGCAATGGCGCCAAAATTTTGACGAACGTCGAGCTCACCAAAATTATAATCAAGTTACGCCTACGACTTGTAGCATAGGAAGCAACACCGGATCGTCTCTCAAGGATTATAAAATGCAATTTGATCAAGTCAAGTTAAAATGGGGGGTTAGGTGAGATTAAGAAGTAGAATTAACAAACAAAATTAAGCAAATAGAATTCGAATTAATCAGAATTAAGAAAGCAACCAATCCAAGAAAATTATCCAAACTTGATTTTAATCCATCCTTGATTACTAAAGGTCCATTCAATTATTAATCAAGTTCTTGGTCTTAGACCACATCAAGAAGCCCCTCAATGATCATGGATCTTCTACTAGAAATGCTTCTAGATTTCAATTAATTAAGATTAGATAAGTTAAGCACTCATCAAAACCGAAATCAATTTAAAAGCCAAGATCCAACCAAGTTAAACATTTCATCAAGCACCTTCAATGCCTTGTTTAATTTCTAAGTTCATTTCTTTGCACATGGTAATTAAGCAATTAACATATGAAAATTCCAATTAACCAACCAGAATTAACAAAGAGAAGAAAAAGAAGATAAACTTGATTAATAGATGAACTTAAACATTAAAAATGAAATCTCAAGATTAACAACCAAGCATGTTCAATCTCTTGGATTGATCTAAAGGCTCTACCCCTTCATGAGAAGGGAAGAACTCAGAAAAATAGAAGAAGGAAGAAGAAAACAAAAATTAGAGAGAAGGATGAGGAAAAGAGTTCTAGAGAGACGAAAGAAAAATGACAAATGGGAGGTGCCTTGGTTTCTCACTTGCAACCCCATAAACTACCCCCTATTTTACCTTTACATAATTAAAAATCTATTAATTACAAAGTTGGGTCAGTTATGAACATTTGGGCCTAAACCCTATGTAATTTGGAGGTCTATAACTCAAGTTATGACCAAAACAACATTAAAGCGTCTCTAAACTCGTATTTTGACTTCCATGCAAAATTAGGCCCACTAGACATCTGAATGAGATTTCGAGCTCTTCATAAAAGTTGTAGAGCTTCCTCTTAGCTTTCCTACAAGGTAAAGTTCATGATTATCAGATATCTAGAACTCAAGTTATGTCCAAAATACAGAAACTGTGTCAAAGCCTAATAATGTTGGAAAAATTCAATTAGGCCCAAATTGAGCCCAAACTCACAAATCATGACCAAACTCAATCAATTAAGAAAATGAAGAGTGCAATTGACTAAACATGAGGGTTTATTAATGAATCAAATATGTGATTATCAGTTAGGTAGTTCATGGCTTTCAAAACTAGGAGTATGTTCCACATACACTTCGTCTTGTATAAAACCATTTAAGAAAACACTTTTAACATCCATTTGATAAAGTTTGAAATCTATAAGGCATGCAAATGCAAGTAGCATTCTAATGACTCCTAATCTAGCTACGGGTGCATAGGTTTCTTCATAATCTATTTCTTCTTCTTGATTATAGCCTTTTGCAACTAACCTAGCTTTATTTCTTATTATTAGGCCAGTTTCATCAAGTTTTTTTTTCTAAAGACCCATTTAGTACCAATTATGGGATGATCATTGGGCCTTGGAACTAATTCCTAAACTTGATTTCTTTTAAATTGATTTAGTTGCTCTTGCATGGCCAAGATCCAATGTTCATAATCAATGGCTTCATTTAGATCTTTAGGCTCAATTTGTGAAACAAAAGTCATACGGTTACATGTATCTATAAGAGAATTTCGAGTAGTTACCCCTTTTAATACATCACCTATCACATTGTCAAGAAGATGATATCTTGATGTCCTCCACTCATTGGGAAGGTCCATGACTTGTGAATCCCCTTGTCTTAGGGGATCTACTTGGCTTTCCTCTTGCTTCTTAGCTTCTTTCTCCTTGTTCTCCAAGTGTGTTCTTGCCAAAATTTATGTAACATCATCAACAAAATCCTTTCTTAGTCCATTTGGATTAGTTTCATCAAAAGCAACATGAATGAACTCTTCTATGGTCATAGTTCTTTTGTTGTAAATTCTAAAAGCTTTACTTGTGATTAGAATAGCCAAGAAATATACCTTCATCGGATTTAGCATCAAACTTCTCTAAGTTATCCTTTCCACTGTTTAAAACAAAACATTTACATCCAAAGACAAGAAAGTGTGAAATATTTGACTTCCTTCCTTTGTATAACTCAAGATTTTTTTTTAAAAAAAAAATTGACCTTATTAGGATCCTATTCATTACATAACAAGCGATACTTACCACATCTACCCAAAAATACTTAGGAAGGTTAGCCTCATTGAGCATAGTTCTTGCAATTTCTTCTAAAGATCTTTCCTTTCTACATCCTTATTTTGTTGTGGAGTTCTAGGGGTAGAAAAATTATGCTCAATATCATGTCCATTACAAAAGGTTTCAAAATCATGGTTTTTAAATTCACCACCATGATCACTTCTTATAGATGCAATGCAAAAACCCTTTTCATTTTGAATAACTTTGGCAAGTTTTTTAAATGCTCGAAAAACATCATTTTTATAAGATAGGAATAATGTCCATGTAAACCTAAAAAAATTATCCATAATCACTAATACATAGTAATTCCCATCAAAACTCATTGTTCTAAAAGGTCCAAAAAGATCCATGTGCAAAATTGTAAAGGTCTATAAGTTGAAACAACATTTTTTTAGCTTTAAAAGAGATATTTACTTGTTTTTCCTTTTGACATGCATCACATAGTTTATCTTTTTCAAATTTGAGCTTGGGTAGTTCAATTACTAGCTCTTTTGAGACTAATTTATTTGCGTGATCCATGTGAATGTGTGCAATCATTCTATGCCATAATCATGACTCATCTTCTTTACTCATAAAACATTTAGCATCATTTGAAGATATATCATCATGGCTAATCATATATATATATATTATATATATATATATATATATATATATATATATATATATATATATATATATATATTATTGACCCTATGATCAACAAACTTAACTTGCTTATCATCTTTTCCTTCAATTATGCAACAATTAGAAATTTCCTTTATCACACAATTGACTGATGCTAAGCAAGTTATGTTTAAGCCCTTCAACAAAACAGTATCAATAGAAGAGGAAGGAATTTTACCAACTTTGTCAACTTCAAGGATCTTCCCTTTGTTGTTGTCTCCATAGGTTACATGCCATGCTTCTTGGGGACAAGGAATGAAAACTTGGAGTCATCTCCGGTCATGTGCTTGGAGTAACAATTATCAAGATACCAATTTGAGCTCTTGACCTTTAGGCAAACCTACAACACACATTTAGTTTTTAACATTTCGTACCCAAATTTTCTTGGGTCCTTGTGTGTTAGCTTTGGGCAAGGTGCCCTTGGGGACCCAAACCATTCTAGTCCCAACTTTGATGTTAATGTTCTTTCTCACATTACATGTTGAAGTACTATGTCCTTCCCACAATGAAAGTATTTAATGAAAGGACTAGTTGAAGTACTTGAGGAAACAAATAAATTTTTGTAAATCTTTTGTTGGATTTTGGGATTATACCCTAAACCGTCCTTTTGGAAAACACATCTTTGTTTCCCTAGCAATATATTCAAGTTGTCTCTTCCAAAGGTGAATTTTGAAAGAATATTTTTCAAATCCTCAATTTCTTTTTCAAATGCTTTACATGATGAGCAATATGATGGTGTAGATGCATTTTCATGTGAAGAACAAGTCATGCATGAAGAGTTAGCATCAATTTGCCCTAGAGTCTCATTCTCAATTTTGAGTTCCTCAATCTCTTTGTTTAAAATATAAATTTTATTTTCCAAAGAGGATATTATTTACTTGGATGAACAAATTAATTTTGTAAGCCTTATAGACTCATCATGCAACTCTTCAAATGTATCTTGCAATTCACTATAGGAAGGGGAAGAGTCAAGATTAAAAGAAATTACCTCAATGTCATCTTCTTCTTCCTCTTCTCTTCTAGCCATAAGACATAGATGAGCTTCCTTATTATCCGAGTTATTGATAATCACATATTTTATACATTAATAAACCCTCATTTTTAGTCATTTACACTCTCCATGTACTTAATTGATTAAGCTTGGTTATGTTCTGTAAGTTTGGACTCAAATTAAACTTAATTGATTTTTCTAACATTATTTAGGTCTTACATTGTTTCTGTATTTTCGTCATATCTTGAATTCTAGATGTATAAAAATTATGTATCTTACCTTGTAGGAAAGATAAGAAAGAACTCTACAACTTTCATGAAGAGCTCTAGGTAAAATAAGGACATCTAGAGGAGCTAATTGGGCTTGGAATTTAGAACACGGGTTTTGTGATTGGAACTTGAACGGTGTGCAGTAATCAGAGCATAACTCGGGTTGTGGGAACTTTCTTGGGCTGAAATTTGGATAATTGAAAGTTAAGACCCATATCTACAACTTTCATGAAGAACATAAGAGCTCATTCAAACATATTGGAGGTGATATTGGGTTTGGAAGTCAAAACAGAGGTGCTGAAACTGGGCCAAAATAGTCAGTAGTAATTAGGTCATATCTTGGGCTATAGGACGAATTTTTGGATGATCTTGGTGGCATTAGAAAGCTGAGACAAAATGCTACAACTTTCATGAAGACCACATTGCTTCATTCTGATGGCATCCATGAGATCAGCACTGAATGATTTCAGAGACAAAGAATCTCAATAATTTTCCACTCACCATTTGGCATTTTCCACTCATCCACCTACTCTTCACCTACTCTTAATCAGTCCCCTTATCATTTTGTATCCCTAATCCTCTATAAAAGGCACCATTGGCTAATCATTTGGTGCTCTTGGTGTTAGGCTTAATTTTTATAAGTTATGGTTATGCTTGTTTATTGTTTTCCTTTGTTGTAATTTTCTCTTGCTCTAAATTGAAGCTATGTTCATCTTTCTCTTCTTCTCTCTTTCTTTCTTTTTGTCTATGAGTAACTAAATCTGCATCTTGCTTAGGTGAAAGAGTGAAGCTCTTAGTAATGAAATAAGATTAGATTATTCTATTTCTTGTGCTTAAATGATATATTATTAAATGGACATTATATGTGTTGTATTTTGTTTCCAATCAATTTAGAAACCTTCTTTGTATAATGGAGATCTTGATTTATTGTAGACAATAGGATTGACACAGTGAATGCTTGAACTCATTTACAAATGTTGGTAGATAATTAAAGGAATCATAATATGATTGCATATATAATTGAACTTTGAATGTTATATTTTTCGATTGGAACCTCTGTTGTGTGTGGATTTCAATTGAGTTATAAAGAGAAATAATCTTGCCTTTAATTTATTACTAAGAGTGGATCTCCTAACCCAAGCAAGTTCTTAAATTCATTTATGAACATCTTTTATTACTTTTGGTGTTGTGACAAATCCTTTTCTTACCTCAATTAATTTTTCTTCATCAATTCCCTGTAGATCGACCTCGGACTCTCGAGAAATTTATTACTTGAGACAACTTGCACTTGGGTTTGCATCCTTTTAATCTCGCAACCAAGTTTTTGGCGTCGTTGTCGGGGACTTGATTTGAAGTTTTAATTTATTGAGGTTCTTTTTTTTTAATAAAATCTATTCTCTTCTACCTCACCGGAGCAAAAGATCGGCTTGCCGATCCTTCGATTTCTTTACTAACTCTCTAACTTTCTAACTATCTAACTTACTAACCTACTAACTTTTTAACATACTAACTTTTTAACTTTTATATTTATGTCATTTATTTATGTTTACTAACTTTTAATTTCTGCTCTCTAACTTTTAATTTATGTCATTTAATTTCTATCTAACTTTTAATTTTGGTTATTTATTATTGCTTTCTAACGTAATGAAATAATCTTTCTTCTTCTATTCTCTTTTGCTTGGCTTTGGTGGTGGGGCTCTGCTTCTCTCTGGTTTTTATATTTTAAATTTATTTTCTACACTTTATTTTCTCGCAATTTATTTTCTACACTTTATTTTTTGTATTTTATTTTTTATACTTTTAACTTACTAATTATTAACTCTCTAATTATCTAACTTTTTACTTTATCAGTTATCTAACTTTTTACTTGTTAATATTTATTAGATGGTTGGTTTATACCACATCCTTGTTAATATTTAATGGCTGGTGTAAACTGTAGACTTGTACATTATTTTTAATATTTTAAGTCATTCATTTATGTTTAATTAGTATCGTGATTTAAATTCTGATCATTTAGTTAAAATTAATCCTGGTACTTTATATATTGATTTGTTTGAATCACAATCACATACAATTGATACAATGACTGAAAATGAAAGTGTACATGATGAACATGAAAATCAACCGTTGCGAACCATGCATGAATATTTGCAACCACCTCGAAATTCTAGTCCATCATGTTTTATCTTTCCACTCAATGTCAATAATTTTAAATTCAAGCCAGGTATGATTTCTTTACTTCCTAATTTTCATGGTCTAGAGTCTGAAAGGCCATATTTACATCTGAAAGAATTTGAGGAAGTATGTATTATTTTCAATGACCAAAATTACACTGAAGAGATTGTTAAGCTTAAATTGTTTCTTTTTTCTTTAAAAGATAAAGCAAAATCTTGGCTAAACACTTTGAAACCAAGATCAATTGGCACATGGTAAGAAATGCAAGGTGAGTTCTTAAAGAAATTTTTTCCAACACATAAAACTAATGCTATGAAAAGACAAATCTAAAATTTTTTCCAAAATTCAAATGAAGCATATTTTCAATATTGAGAATGGTTAAAAGATTTGTTAAATTCTTGCCCACATCATGGTTTTGAAAAATGGCGCACTATAAGCTTCTTTTATGAGGGTTTAACACCTGAAACTAAACAATTTGTGCAAACAATGTGCAATGGAGAGTTTCTTGATAAAGAACCTGATGCAGCTTTAGACTACTTAAACCAGTTGGCTAAAAATTCTCAATCTTAGCATAGTATTAACCCTTCTGAAAATTCAATTAGATCTAACCTTGCAAGTGCTAATAAAGGAAAATATCACCTTAGTCAAGAATAAGATCTAAATGCTAAGTTTTCCAGTTTGACTAGAAAGGTTGAAGCCATGGAATTAAGAAAAGCAAAAGAAATCAAATCTATGCAAAATGAAAAAATTTGTGGCCTTTGTGATGACTTAAGACACTCAACACATGAATGTCCTAATATTCCTATTTTTAAAGAAGTTGTACATAAGCAAGTAAATGCAATGAATAATTTTAAAAAGTCATTTACTTCTTTTTTAGATACATATAATTCGAGATGGAGAAATCACCCGAACTTCGGTTGGAGGAATAATAATCAGTCACAATTCGTGCAACCACCACCTCCTCAGGCACAACAAGACTTTCAAAATTCTCAGGGATATGCACCTTATGTCCCACCATATAAGAAAAACCTTGAAGAAATACTACATGCATTCATAGAAAAGCAAGAGGCCATAAATAAACAAAACAATCAAACCATGAGTAATATAAAAGAAACTCTTGCTAAACTTTCTTCTGCACTCACCATTCACGAGAAAGAAAAATTTCCTTCTCAACTTGATAACTCCACAATGTGTAGTCATTTGTACCTCATATCTGTATTTCACTGATTGCTAAAGTCCTTGTATTCATGCATATTTGGAAGGTTTTGCGCTTATATTTGTTATATCCAATTCTGATACCATTCCTATATAATAATGAGCAAACTGTGCGTATTATGTTATTAATTAAGTGAATTTGTATCTGTTACTAATTTAGTGTTTTCTCTATCATAGGAAGAGGTCCAAACAAAATGATATATGGAGCAATTGAGCTAGAATAGGAAGAGGAAGCCAAATCTGCATTTCAGACCTAAACGCCGCAGTTGTGCCTCCCCTGCATCAAAAGTCCGAGAGCTTCGCAAATTGAGCACCACGGCGTGGCATGTGAATGCCACGACGTCCCTGACCTAATTTGACACGTGCCGCGGCGTAGGCATGTTAATGTCATGGCGTTCCTCTGTTTTTCTGAGTCTATAAATAGATTTTTAGTAGATTTTATAAGAGAGCTTCGTGGGAGCCTTGTTGAGTTTAGATAGACTGCGGCCTGGACTTCATTTCTGGGCAAATTGGAGGCCTAGAGAGGCTAGGTTGGATGTCATCTTCCTCATGGAAGGAGATTAAAGCTTCAAGGATGATATCTATGGATTCCTTCCTCTTTTCTCTTTGCTTCTCTTCTCTTCCCTATCTTTTGAGCATATATTTTTGTTGTAAATTCGTGTTCAATAGATTAGCAGCTGTATTTAGGAAATACTTTGGATCTTTATATGGATATTGATGTTTATGTTATCTTTTGAGTATCTATTGATGTTTGGTTTTGTTCTACCATGCCTATGCTTAATGCTTACTCTTGTTTGGCCAATAATTGCATGATCTTGATTGATGCAAATGAACTAGACATAAGGATTTGTGAATATGGATATGGTATGGTTGATGCATGTTTGACGAGTTCAATTGGCTTGAATGAGTTGATTCGCTAACTGGATAGAAATATACATTTTAGCCATGTATTAGCGTGTGTTTGAGAATAGATCGTTCATTAGTGGAGTTTATACTAGTCATCATGAAAACATAAGAAACATAGGGGATTAGGTAAATTACACCAGGGTTAATCGACCTAGATATGAGTTTTTGACTAAATCAGATTCTCAAGCTAACCTAACTAATCATTGATGTTGCTTATAAGGATTGCATGTCATTAATTGAAGTAGAAGGTGAAGAAGGATTCCTTAGATCTCTAAACTCTTATCTTTATTGCTTTTGTAGTTTAGATTTAGTTTATTTGTATTTTTCTATTTTATATGTTCTTGGATATAATTTAGCTAATAAGCTATTGGTTGTTACTTAGTAATGGAAGTCATATATCCTTGTGGGTATGAACTTATACTTCGTATCTGTATTACTTGAATGACCCGTGCACTTGCAGCACACAAATAGTCTAACACAACCTCAACTAAATCCTAAGGGTCAGTAGAGTCTAAATGAGGAGAGTTCAAAAAATCAACAAATGGACCAAGTCAAGTCAGTGATAACTCTTAGGAGTGGAAAGGTTGTTAAAAAACAACTTTTCGAACTTTGTGAGAAAGAAAATGAACCAATTCCCTAAGAAAATGAAGAAGTTGACCAAAAAGAGACTAAACTCTCGCCTTCACCCCCATTTCCTCAAGCATTGAATAATCCAAAGAAATTGGGCCACCACACTGAAATTTTTGAAATTTTGAAACGAGTGAAGATCAATATTTCTCTGTTAGATGCTATCAAACAGATTCCTTATTATGCCAAATATTTGAAAGACTTGTGCACTGTTAAAAGGAAACTAAATGTGAAAAAGAAAGCATTTTTGGCTGAACAGGTAAGCTTAATTCTTCAGAATAATAATGCGTTGAAATATAAAGACCCTAGTTGTCCTACAGTTTCATGCATTATTGGAGAACATAAAATTGAAAAAACTTTACTTGATCTTGGTGCTAGTGTCAATTTGCTTCCATATTCAGTTTATCAGCAACTCAACTTAGGTGAGTTAAAACCAACTTCTGTAACTCTTCTACTTGCCGATAGATCAATTAAAATTCCAAGAAGAATAGTAGAAGATGTGTTAGTACAAGTTGATAAATTCATATATCTTGTGGATTTTATTGTCTTGGATACTGAACTTATGGTTGATAGTTAGAAGTCAATTCCTATTATTTTAGGCCGTCCATTTTTAGCAACATCTAATACTTTGATAAATTGCAGAAATGGAGTGGTGAAGCTAAAATTTGGAAACATGACACTGGAGCTCAATGTTTTAACATGTGTAAGCAACCACAAGAAGTCTTTTATGAAAAGGAGGAAGTTGAAGGAATTAAAGCCATTTTAGATGATCATCTTCAAATAAGGAGTTATTCTGACCCATTAAAAATTTGTTTGGTTAATTCATTTGAGTTAGGCATGCAATTAGAAGATGATATCTCTGAAATATGTTCTTTACTTGATTGTACACAGATAATGGAGTACAAGGGATGGAAGCCAAGATTTGAAGAGTTAAAACCCATGAATGATAAAACCCATGAATGATAATGCCCATGAAAAAATACCTACACCTGAACTAAAGTTATTACCTGCTGGGTTAAAGTACACATTTTTGGGAGAAGAACAAAGTTTTTTAGTAGTAATTTCCTCGTCTTTTACTGAAGAACAAGAAAGTATGTTAATAGAAGTACTTAAAAGGCATAAAAGTGCAATTGGATGGACATTTAAGGACATAAAAAGTATTAATCTATTAGTTTGTACACATAGAATACATTTAGAGGATAATGCTAAAACTTCTCAACAACCTCAAAGAAGATTAAATCCACACATGAAAGAGGTAGTTAGAGCTGAAGTCCTTAAATTGCTTGATGTTGGAATTATCTATCCTATCTCTGATAGCCAATAGGTAAACCCTACATAAATTGTACCTAAGAAATCTGGAATAACAGTGGTTGAAAATGATAAGGGTGAATTAATACCTACGCGAGTCTCATCTAATTGACGTATGTGTATTGATTTTAGAAAATTAAATGCTGCTACTAGAAAAGATCATTTCCCCTTGCTATTTCTTGATCAAATTCTGGAAAGGGTAGTAGGACATTCATACTACTATTTTCTTGATAGTTATTCGGGTTATAATCAAATACCAATTGCATTGGAAGGTCAAGAAAAGACCACTTTTACATGTCCATTTAGTACTTTTGCATATAGAAGAATGCCTTGGCCTTTGTAATGCTTCGGCAACATTCCAAAGATGTATGTTAAGCATTTTTAGTAACATGATTGAGCATTATTTAGAGGTTTTTATGAATAATCTGACAATTTTTGGAAATTCTTTTGAAAATTGTCTTGATAATTTAGAAAAAGTTCTTAAAAGATGCGAAGAAAAAAGATTTGTGTTAAATTAGGAAAAATGTCATTATATGGTTATCTCAAGAATAGTGTTGGGTCATGTGATATCTTCTAAAGGAATTGAAGTTGATAAGACCAAAGTTAAATTAATTGCCCATTTGCCTTCCCCAAAAATAGTCAGAGAAGTTCATTCTTTTTTAGGACATGTAAGATTTTACAGAAGATTCATTAAAGACTTTAGTGTTATATCTAGACCATTATGTAATCTTCTGTTGAAAGATGCACCATTTGATTGGACTCAAGAATGTCAAAAATCTTTTGAAAAATTAATTAATCTTCTGACATCTGCTCCTATCATGCAATCTCCTAAATAGTCTTTGCCTTTTGAGTTGATGTGTGAAGCTAGTGATTTTGCTGTTGGCGCTGTTTTAGGCCAAAGAAAAGAAAGTAAGCCTCATGTAATTTGTTATGCAAGTAGAACTTTAAATAGTGCACAAATGAATTACACCACTATTGAAAAAGAACTACTTGCTGTAATTTTTACAAATTTCGATCTTACTTAATTGATTCTTCTATTGTGATTTTCACCGATCATGCTGTTGTTAGATATTTGATGTCTAAGCAGGATGCCAAATCAAGATTGATACGGTAGATCTTGTTACTTCAAGAATTCAACATCACAATAAAAGACAAGAAATGAGCCGAAAATATTGTCGCTAATCATTTGTCCAGACTTACAACAAGCTCACCTTTTGATAGCACATCTATCAATGATTCTTTTCCCGATGAATTTTTATTTTCTGTCAATTCCATGTCTTAATTTGCTAACATAATCAACTTTCTTGTAACAAAAAAGATGTCGCCTCAATGGACGTACCAAGATAGAAAGAAATTTTTGACAGAGGTGAAATTTTTTTATTAGAATGATTCATACTTGTTCAAATATTATCCTGACTAAATCTTTCGGAGATGTGTGCCAAACAGTGAAGTAGGTAGTGTCATTAAACTTTGTCATTCAGAAACATGTGGAGGTCACTTTTCTTCAACCGCATCCCCTAATGGACAAAGCGAACTCACAGGTTAAAGACTAAATGAATCAAATAAAGAAAACAGTTACGAAAATCTTGCAATGTGAATTTTATTGGCCCACTTTATTTAAGGACTGCTATACTTTTTGCAAAAGTTGTGAAAATTATCAAAAAATGAGCTTAATTTCAAAAAGAAACATGATGCCTCTGAATCTCATCTTTGTCATTGAAATTTTTGATTGTTAGGGAATTGATTTCATGGATCCATTTTCATCTTCATTTGGATTTGTGTATATATTGGTTGCAGTTGATTATGTCTCAAAATAGATTAAAGCGATTTCATGCCAACACAATGATCATAAAACTGTTCTCAAATTTTTAAAAGAAAATATCATGTCGATTTGGAATCCCTCAGGCTATCATCAGTGATTGGGGAACACATTTTTGCAATAAACCATTTGAATCTTTAATGAAGAAATATGGTATTACACACAAAATTGACACTCCTTATCACCCTCAGACAAGTGGACAAGTTGAATTAACAAATAAGGAGATTAAACAAATTTTAGAAAAAACGATTAACCCAAATCATAAAGATTGGTCTTTAAGACTAAACGATGCACTTTGGGCTTACCGTACTACTTTCAAAACATCTTTGGGCATGTCACCCTATCGATTAGTCTTGCCTGTAGAATTGAAACATAAAGCATTTGGGTCATTAAAGCTTTCAATCTAAATCTTGATGATGCTTGCAAGATACGCAAATTGCAATTAAATGAATTGGAGGAATTGAGAAATGATGCATATGAGAACTCAAAGATTTATAAAGCCAAAACAAAAGTTTTTCATGACAAGACAATTTTGAGAAAATCTTTTGAAATTGGTTAAAAAGTTCTGTTTTATAATTCTCGTCTGCACCTATTCTCTAAAAAATTGAGATCTATGTGGAGTGATCCTTTTGTTGTCAAACATGTGTACCCTCATAAGACCGTAGATATTGAGAATCTTAGGAATGGTAATGTGTTTAAAGTCAATGGACAAAGGCTTAAACCATTTCTGGAAAACCAAGTTGATGAGGTAGAATTCATCTCTCTTTCTGATCCTTGTTATGAATAGAATTTATTCTAATTTTGTTGCCTTCTTTTTGCAGTTCTTTGTGTTGCCGATTAAGTGGCAGATAACGGTACTCCATGACTCTTAAGTCGGTTTGTTTTTCAGTTTTTCAAAATAGCTGAATCCTTCTTCTCCTTTAAAATAGATGTCATTCTTTCAAACATGAGAAAACATTTTCTTTCTCTCTCTCAAAATGCTCTGACAAAAATCTACAAAGTTAGATGTGAAAAATTGAGACTGTTAATGCACAAGGGTATGCCAGAAGATGTACGCTGGATAATTGAAACAAAGGTCCGACTAGCAGGTGAGTCTTCAATTTCATTTGACTCATACATGTCAGGCCTTGGAAGAAGTTCATATTCTAAAAGGAGAAGAGCAAAAAGGTTACAAGTATATCACAAATATGCACGATGGAATTGTAACAAGTGATGTCGTTCTTTGAAGATGTTTTCCGCAAACAGTGAAGATAAAATTTTCTTCATTAAGAATGAACTGAGTAAGGAGTCATTAGATGATATCTTATTGACTCTTGAGACGCATTATTGTGGATTTGTGCATCGTGAACTTCCTAATTTATAGAATCTCTTCAAGGATGAAGAAAAACGCTACAGTCTTGGGAATTTGACTCTAAAAGACCCTGTTTGTCAATTTATAAAAAAATTGAATGGGAAGCTTATCCTCGACTCATAGAAGCCGTTTAAGCCATTACTAGACGTGAAACCAGAGGCAGATGTGAGTCATATCCACAACAATTTGTATATATTATCTTCTTCTTCTTCATGTTGTCTTTAAAAAAAATGTCTGAATAAGGACGATCCGGAAGGAGTACCATGGTTTTATATTATCTTCTTCTACTTCTGTTGTGTAACATTGACATAACATCCTGCAGCTCCTGGTTCAAGTAAAGCATTCCAATTTGGCCCCTAAAATGCAGTCTCCGATGGGTGAAACATTGCAGGCCCAACTGATTGCACTTCAATAGGCTTCAACTGATTGCAGGCCCAACTGAATAGAGAGGGTTGGGTCTGGTCCACTCGCTCGAGGTCTGAATCTGACCAACCCGCCTCGTCAAAATTGAGTCACAAGTATCATCTTCCCTTCCCTCATGAAACTGATAAAAACCATAGCTAACATGATTATCCAACCCATTACGCCTTTTGCTACCAATTTCCCAAGCCTCATAACAAGCTTTACTACTAGCAAGGTCAAAATGCTTATGTGAGGAACTCACCTCCAAGCTAGATTCAACCATGTGTTTCCAGTCATGCTTCCCACGCCTCCATTTTTCCATGTGTGGAGCAACGGAAATCCGACTCAATGGTGTTGAGCTAGAAAAGAAAAAGATCCTCTCTTCCCCTGTCCGGCTTAATCCACCGTGGAAAGTCCCGAAATTACAAAACCCAAAAGCTGACGAAGCTCTAATGGGTGCTGTCTTTACTTCATCTTCCCCTATGTTGCTTTTGTGCCACATCCAAGTTGCATTGGTTGCACTGGTTGCTGAACCACTACTATTAGCTCCCACATACAGAATAGGTCGTGGCCCTAAGTCCACTAAGGTGGTTCTAGTGGCTTAGGTGATGTTAGATTGGTGCCCACCATTTCTTGAATGAAGTCTATTTTCATTAAAGGCCCAACTAATCTCTTGAACAATAGGAGTTTGGCCCATGAAGTTTGGAAAATAATTTTTTATTTGAGAGTACCAATTCTTCTCCCCACTGCTTTAGGCTTGGCCCATTAGGTCAGAAAAAGAGTTTACTTTGCAAAATTCTAATTCTGCCCCTCCTTCTTCCTCTTCCCACTTCACGGTAATTACACGCAAAAACATATCTATGTCTCCAGTGCAACGTACCAATCCGGTGCGCACCCACAGTGACTCAGCTAGGAGCAGCCCACCAGTCTCTACATATGGGCTCGAATTTGATAGCTCTAGCAGTGGTGGAGGCTTGATCGGTCTTCTTAGCACCCAAAGCTCCACGGCCACAGCGAGTTCCTCTCCCCTCTACTCATTCATCGCGTGACCCCTAAGGTGGAGATTCTCCTCCATCTTCACCATCTCTTCGTCACCCAGACTTGGCATTGGTTCCAGTTGTTTCCATCTCACCTTAATGATCTCCTGCGATAGTCCCTTTACATTTTCAACCTCAATCTCTTTCTGTTGTTCAATCCCCTTCACTGCCCCAATGATTGGTTCTATTTCCTTCCCTAGAGCCTCCTCTATTTGCTTTTTTCCCATTTGGATCTCATCCACCAAACCATTGAGTAGATCTGTTTCCTCTCCTACGAACACCTTTGACAAAACAGCCATGGTTAGGTCTCGCACCTCCTCACCTAGTGGTTGTAGTCCCTCTGTCCCTAAAAATTCGCCAATAGCTTCTGACTCTAGCTTCTTTAACCTAAAGTGCAGTTCTGACTCTGGTTTCAATTCTAGTTCTGGTTCTAGTTCATCATCCAATATGAAGACCAGTAAATCTGGGTCAAACTCAGGCTGGAATTGTTTGATCACCGCTTTTCGAAAATTTTCCCAAGTTGCATTAGGATTACACACCTCCCACTGTTGGTACCAATTGTAGGCACATCCTTCAAAAGCTTCCATAACCAACTGCAACTTCCCTTTGTTCATTCCTTTAGCATCGAAGTGCTGCTCGAGGTGGATCAGCCACTCATATGCATTATCTCCTTCAAACATTGGAATCCCTAGACGTTGCTCCTTGTATTCCTTCCTCCAACTCTCAACCATCCTCTACAGATCTTCAAGAACTTTGACTTGCCACTACTTCTCCACTTTTATCATCTTTAAATCAAGTACCCACAACTCCCAGATCGAGAGCTCTGATACCACTTTTATCATCTTTAAATCAAGTACCCACAGCTCCCTCTTGATCACACTGAAAAACAAAACAAAAAAACCTACAAATCTTTGAGGGTCTACTTTCTCCCTGCCCAAAGGCCCTAATTTTTACTCAAATGATTGAATGCCTTCTCTTCTCCTCCACTTTCCTATTTATTCTCTCCACTAACTGCCTATTCATTTGCCATAACCCCTAGGTAAATGCTAAGTGTTGCCCTTATTAAATTCTCTCCACTCCAACTAGTTGCCATATAAATGACGCAGCCCATTAACATATTGAATACCCCATGATCTTTTCTCTTCCACTAACTATCACATCAATGTTGCAGCCCATTAACATTAAGACTCTCAATATTCCCCATCTTATCCTTATTGAACTTGTAAGCCTAACAAGTTCCTATCACAAACATACCAAGAAGAAAAAAAATCCCAATAAGGTTGCAAACTTGATTGTTTACCTGGCTTTATGAAAGAAATTAACCATCTTCCTGAACCACCCATTTGAGAAAAGAACTTGTTTTTGCAGAGAAAAGGACAAAATCAGATTTTGCTGGTTCAAGAAAATGTGAATAGCAACCACAAGTAGCAAAAAAAGAGAGACAATGTGTGTGTTTTGAGTTTAGACTTTGGAGCTGCTTGGCTTAATTAAGAGAAGAAATTGGGAATAACATGGCCAGAACTAGGTTGGGAGATGAGAGGGCTAAGCTGGAATTATTTTTCATTAAAAAAGCTTATGTGTCATTTAGTGTAAAAATGGCAAAGACATTTAAGTGTGCAAATAGCATAACTGATTTGAATCTGATTAGCCATTGTCCCTAATAGTTTTTCCTCAACATCATTCCATCCTATGCACCACTTTAACCATACAGTAGACCACTTAGTATATAATCATAGGCCATAGATATCAAAATTCCTATACGTAATGAAAATTGAGCAAAGAAAAGAGCATCAGGCCATTAGTCATTACTCATTATCATTGCTTTTGCCATCTAGTTACAATCTTACTGTGGATTTTGAACAACATTGCATAGCTATTATTATTGCTCCATCAAATAATCAAATAATTAGCATAAAAGGGAAATGACTAACCTTTATAAGTAATAAGTCTATCAGCATGTGTTCCTTAGGCATTCTGAAAATATGATGGATATTTCCTATAGTGGTTGATTTCAGAAACAATTCAAAGAATTTTAGTTGTTAAATTACTGAATATTAATAGAAAGCATGACAGCTCATCGACCATGCATCCAACTAACAATATACAGAGATCAGACCACTACAACAGTGAGCCCATGAAGGACTTCATGTTCTTCACATCTTCATCTGTTTCAGGGAACTTCTGCGGTTTAAAGAGTTTCCAGAGTCCAGCTGGATGCTTGCTTTTAATTTCAAGAGTTCCTGAAAGTCTTCCATACATTTTTTTACACTCTGGATAGGGCTTGACATAAAGATTGTAAAACCTAAGCCTACTGGGCTTGATCAGGTCCTTCAATCCAACCTCAAAACCAATTGCACCTTTCAAATACTCCATCACACTGTATCTAGGAACAATCTGCTTTTCAAAATTCACACCCAAATATTCAGGAACATCAGGTAAACAGTCAACACTATATTTCATCCTATGCACTAAAAACTCAATCTTCTTCTCAATATTCTCCAAATCATAAGTAATCAATCTTGGTTCTTTCCACAATACCTTAAAAGCATCTCTACGAATCAACCCATGACTACACAAGCAATCCACTCTCAGTTTCACTTCAAAAGAAGCTGTGAGTAAACCCTCTCCAAAAATCCTCTGTTTGATCGCTTCTCTGCACTTCAAAGTCTCCAGCAATTGCAAACACCGTGAAAATTCCCCAATTTCCATTCCCAGAATCCTCGGTTCCCTAACTATCTCTTTTCTAACCTCACGGCCAGAAAATCCCAAACCCCTCAACTCCAGAAGCAAGGGCTTCAACCTATCTTCGACCCCAAGTCCCAAAACCCTTGGATACAAAGCAACAACTCGATCAACCTCATCCCTGGGAATCCCAAATTCCACAAGAAACTCAATCACACAAACGATTTCCCTCTCACTCATCGCGAGACCACTGGGAAATCCCTCCATAACTCTAGCCATGGCAGCACCAGAAAACCCTAAGCCCCTCAAAATCTCAACTTTTTTCGAAAGCTCAATCGGTTCTAACTGAAACCTCCTAGAACATTGCAAAAAATTTACGATCGTCAACGGCGAAGGGTTCAAAACCCGTAGTTTCGAGAAACCCAATTCCCAATTCTTGAGAAACTGGTATTCCAACACCCCGGGGCAATCGCGTATCAGAGAAACGAGATTTTTCTTGGGAATTCTGAAGGACAAGAGAGTGGCCAGGGATTTCTCTAACTCGGGTAAATTGGAATTCAAGAGAAAGCGATTCTGGGAGAAGAATCCGTGAAGCTGGGACAAGGGAAAACCGTACCTTTGGAAGAGATTGGCAAGTGAAATCTGTTTCCTGTAATGAGATGGATTGCTGAAAGTGGGATTGGGAGTGGTCGAGAAACAATGGGAGTAGTTTCGGAGAATACGCATGTTTTTAGTTGCGGCCATTGTTGTATGCTACGCTCAGCTGTGGCTGTTCAGCCTGTTCTCCACAGGGGCTACTCGTCGGCAGACAAGCTTTTTATTTTGTTTGTTTTTTGTTATAAAAAAAAAGCGAGAAAAAAATACTCTAACTTCGCACATATATGGAACTTTATTTTGTTTAAAAAGACCCTCAATTTTTATTAAATGTGCTAAAAAAAACCTATATTTAAGTTGGCATTCATCTAACTAATGGATATATAGTAGTAAGAAAAAAAAAGACTCAATTATTTTTTGAGTGAACAAAGGATGGGGATATCCTACAAAACCACTAGACGGGAAAAGAAACCTCAATAATATCGGGACACGATAAACTCCCACATCCCACAAGAAGGTTATCAAATACATGCAAGCCAAGAGGAAGACCATGAGTGTAACTCTATGAAGAGATGCTTCACCTCCACAATCCAACCACCACTCATTAGGTCTCAGATTCGCTGCACTAAACTAGCTCATGGGTGGGTATTGGGGCACCCATTGTTAACGAACTCTACTACACAAGTTGAGTCACTTTCAAATAGAACATTGGACATATGATGATCTTACACAATCTGTGTACCAGAAATATACTCCATAACTTGGTTATTAGGCTATTTTGGGACCTATATTCCTACCAAAACCAAGAACCCACGTCCCTGCTTCATTTCTGAAGGTAGTGTTTTAAAACTTAGAATAGATTGGCCAACCAAGTGACCAGTCTCATTCGTTGTTTGGATCGAGCATGCAATAAACTTGGTGTGATCCAACATGACTCGGTTAGTTTTTTAGAAAATCGCTGACCCGAAAAAGTTAACTGACTTGGTCGATTCATGTAGTTAAAAAAAAATTGTCAACAATCATCTGAAAGCTCCACAACTAGAAGAACACAAACACTGGGGAAGAAAACCAAAGACAGAAAGAGGTTGAACAGGGAGAATGCCGATCGGAGAACGACATAGCCCCACTAGCAGAACAAAGATGACACACCTTCGTCGCGCATCTTCGTCATCAAATGGGTGGAGTCGGCCAAGGAAGGGCGTCGTCGTCGTTGCCACCATTATTGCATGTTCCACACATTTTCTTTTGTCTCTTTCTTGTTGTGCAGTGTGCAAAGATGAGCCCTTGTTCTTGTGGTGTTGTGTGGATGGAGAGGTAGGAAGATAATATAATAGGAAAGGTTTTAGGGATGCTAGGTTTTGTTTGGGTTAGGTTTGGGCTAATGACAGCCTGATAAAATTAGACTTGTGTTTTCGTTAGATTTTGACAATCTTAATCGACTGTGTGATTCTAGAATCTCAATTCGGGAAAGGAAATCACTTCCTCTTATAGGCTCTTTATTTTCACACAGTATCTAGATTTATGAATACAAGTATCGAGTTGACAAAATGCAAAATGTAACATTTATAAGAAACAGTAACTTGATTGAACTGGAAATAAGGAATGTAACTTACAGAGTCATAAGTGTTGCAGCGAGTAACAAAACAACAAAAAGAGAAAAAGGAACTAAATGAACAAAAGAAAGGAGAATTTCTATAAATTAAAAAAAAAAAGTAAAGTTGCTTGAAGGACTCTTTTCCTACATTTGTGTGAGGAGTGGCGAGTGTCAAACATCGATTTTGTCTTCAATTCTACTACTTATATAGTATTGACTCCCGCTTTTCTATGAATTTGAGAATTCTTCAATTTGGGTGCCTTATTGTTAACTTCTCTTATGCCATTTAAATTAACTCTATACTTGTTGTCCACTACTATGTATTTGGCCGTTGCAAACTGTGGGTGGTTTCTTGAAGTCGTGACTGGATAGTGCTCTTTTGGATTTGGTTGACATGCTTCTATTATTTATCGACTCCCCACTCATGTCAAACCTTCCTCTCTAGTGTCGACTCTTTGTCTTTTTTACTCTTCTATCATATATTCTTTTATTTGCAAGTTCCCTTCATCTTGCACTTATTCCCTCACGCTACTTAATTTTACCAAGAAAAATAAAAATCCCTCAAACATATGCCCCCCACAAGTGTTACCTTTGATCTAGTTTGAGTGAAAAAGGTTACACTTGTTATCCCCTAATTAGCTTCGTGAGAGGTGCAATTCTTGGGAACTAAATCCCATAATGCTATTAATTCTTGCCTTTGGCCTCCACCAATGGCCATCATATACTTTATCTATGAATAGCTATTCTTCTTCAAACATGGCCTTCAACAAAGGACCATTCGCATCCCATAAGTTTAGTCTTTGCCTGGTTCCTAACCTCTTAGGAAAATCTTTTTCTTTTTTCCTTTTTGCTTTTTTTTTTTTAATTTTAGCCATGCTACAACCAAGTTATGAATGCTTTCTGCAAGGATCCTTTTTCATCCAAGGTTCCTTGCTGGCATTTGCTTGCTACCTTGCTTTACTGTCTACTTATTCTACTTAGGCAAGTTCTCAGGAATGTTGTGTTCTAAGATCAGTGGGACTACACATTAGACCATGCTTTGGCTCTGGTAGGATAGTTGAATTTGTGGTCTATTTCATCACCCTTTTCGGGTGGTTTCATATGTGAATCATTATCCCAATTACATTCAGATAATGATCTAGTGTCTAGTTCCCCCATTCTTTTGAATGCACAGTCTTCGCTGTCTTCTTCATTTTTAGGCAACTCAAAGATAGCTCCTTGTAACATCCTCCTTATCTTGTTCACCTTAATGATTGCTATAGTAGTTCATTAGTATTTATGTTATTTACTCTTTAATTTTTATGATTTTCTGAGTTAGTTTGGGCGTAATGATATAATATAGAACATGAGAAATGACTTATATCAGCTCAGAAATTAGCATAAATTGCTTAAATGATGAAAATAAATATAAAAAAATTATTTCTAAGTCATAAATAATTAGAATGAGATATAATAATTTTTAGGGAATTAAATAAATAAGTTTGGCATTTTTAATAAACAAAATGAGTGTTTAAAGACCAAATTAAATAAGAGAGTAGCTTAGAAAATTATGAAACTTTGTGAAGTTGTTAAATGGACGATGGAGATTATTCTAGAAATGATTATAAGTTAGGATAGATGTTTCTAAGCATATTAGTTCAACTCCTTAAGTTTATCTTAACTTAAGGAAAAGTAATGAAGCTTAATGACTATTAATGGTCTATACAGATATCTAATAAATGATGAGTATTGTAACACCCAAATATGAATATTATAAAATAAAACATATTAAGCATGTCACTTTCTAAGAATGCATAAAACATAATCCATAATAACCTGTATAGTCATTATAGAGAGTCACGAATGATAAAAAGATCATACATACATACATTATTGGCTAACAAGTCATACTATATACATAACCTTTTACAAACAAACTAGCAAAGTAATTAAATACAAGCTTATGCGAAAAGAAATAAAACTGCTAAACTAAGCATTTTGCTTCTTCTTTTTCTTGCCATTTTCCTTTGAAGAGTCTTCACCTGGATTTACATGAAACACACAAGGGTGAGAAATCACAATTTCTCAGTTTAAGCATACCAAAACCAATAGTTAATCATTTACAACAAATAATTCAACTGAACACAAAATTACACTATATGTAAAAGAATATCCGATAAACAACAATATCAAAGAATCGCCCATATAATCATAAGATTCTATCGAACAAGCAAATATAGCACATGATTATGTTCATTTTTGTTACACCATTTGCTCACTATCTTGTATATTTCTTGATAATAGGGTATTCTATGACTATGTATGCTTTCTATGCTTTAAATTGTCTATATATCATAAAAGTGAGCATGTTATTGGCTATGTGCTTAATGGTAATTGATTATTTATTTTGTTGTGCTCAATTTACATACTATGAAAAAATTGATCTTTATGAGAGTATAATGAATTAATAATCAATGATTAACCTCTATGGATCCAAAATTAGTGGATACCAAAGAAAGTACTTTGAATTGTGTTGTAGTGTGACTATTAGCTCAAGCATGCATTGAAGTGAAATACAACTATGCTACTTGAGATTCGAAAAATCTAAAATGGTCCAAGTTCTCCAAGAGTGATGAAAAGCTAAAAAGAATAGCATGGAGAACCACAACATTCTCAAGGAACCGTGAGGCATGGAAATTGGAGTCACCTATAAAAAACTCAAAGAGTACACTTTTGGTGATATCAATCTCTTATCCTTATTTATGTTTTAAGTTGAATATCATGTGATATTTGGAGAAGTAGAGAGTTGTGTTATGACTTAACATACCTTAAGTTGTGCTTTTCTAACATTATCTCTTGAAAGTGTCTTTACATATGCTAACATGCTAGATATGTACACACTTTATTTGGAATGACATGTTTTATGATAATATCTTTGTTCTTGAGCTTGTGACCAATTCTCTTTGTTCAAATGTGAAAATTCACATGCTTATAAGTAGTTCTAATCCTTTCTCTTTATTGCTTAATTGTCTTATATACTTACTTGGAGATTAAAAAGTTAAAAGTTATATGTCTTCTTGTTTGAAATCGCTTGATATATTCATATCTTGAAAACATGAAGTAAATGATTCATTTTATGTCTTGAACTTGTCTTTGAACTTTAATGGTTTTTACAATGAAGTATATCTTGAAATGAATCATAAATGGTTTCATAAGTTATAGTTTCATAGCTTTTCAATTCTTGCATTACAATAAAGAATTTTTTGTTCTTGATTGACATGTGTGCATACTAGAATTCCTTACTTAATATTACATGTCTTACATGATCATTGTTTGCCCCAAAATGCTTATATATGTTTTGATTATGATCAAGTTTTTCTTGATAAACTTGAATCTTACTTTGAAAATGATTAAACTATACTTTTGGATTCAAGTGCATATATCCTTCTTTTGTTCTTGTTAGAGCTAACATTGCATGATTGACAATGTGATACATGCTTTACATTATATATCAACCTAAATTATGCTTATAAATGAGTTTAAATAATATTTGATGCTAACCTATGTTTTAGAGAACTTTTAGAGTTAGCTTTGCAAGTTTCTCTATGTGTTTCAAATATAACCATCAAATATTGAAATGTCAAGCATAAGTGGATAAAGAGAAGAGTTGGGTGAAAAAGGACATGAGGAAACTTTCTTCAAGTGCAATGAAATGGTGTACTCAATGGAAGAAAGCCCAAACTCAAAAGACTAATAAACGAAGAACATTCCAAAGAAACATCACTCTCTATCTAACTCAATAAGTATCTCTAGCCCCAAGCTATTGTGGTATTTTATATGCTATAGATTGTATGATACTTGTTGATAAATTGATCTTAAATTATTAGATTTTTTCCTTGCAAGAGAAGTATGCTTAGCATTGATGAAGGGCCTAATTGGATATTAACTTGCTAATTTTGTCATTACATATAGGGTGGATGATGTTAGTTCTATACATGCTTTGATCCCTATAATATATTTCATCAAGGTGCATGTTTGATATTTATGATTCTCTTGATCTATGGTTTCTTAGTGGTATAATACCTCTCCTATGAGAATTATGCTCTTGTTTTGAAAAAAGTTTCTGGTTTGATTAATTTTTTTAAAAGCAAAATCTCTTATGATATTTGAAAGAAGTTTTTCAAGTTCTATATCCTTGAGAATCGTTTGAACTTGTCATAAGATCTTGAAAGTATTATCACCTTCTAATTATCTTGAAAAATTGGAAATCATTGGATATGTGCTATAAATGTAGTACTATCTTCTTTTACTTTGAAAAGTTTATTAAATCTTGAGAGATTGTTTAAGAAAGTTTCCAAATAAATCTTTTAAAATGTTCTATAGAGTCCATCTTGATACTTCAAAAGATAAGTTCTTATTCTTCAAAGTGTTTTATTTTCTCAAGGCTCTTGTTCAATGAGAAAGAGAGAAGATGTACTTTCAGATGTTCTTTTGACTTAGGTTTAATCTCTCTCAAGGAATATGTGTTTTTTTTAATATAAAACCTCTTTACCCTTCGAAAATACTTTTGAAAATGTAATGTGTTCTTATTAAATTCCTTTTAAAAGGAGGAGAAGTTTTAAAATGATTTTTGATTAATGGATTAAGGATAAGTATCTTTTGTCTTGCTTTGCTTTATGGTAATGTGCTTACATGGTCTTGACATATACATTTCACTTTATCAATCTTGTGCTTCAATAAGGGAGAGCCTAGCTCTTAAGTTATTTATATCTCTTGGCTTATATCCTTGTTTGACATAAAGTGTTTTATTGCTAACATTGCTAAATATTGATATACCAAAATATGATAAACTTTGCATGAATAATATTTTATATATTGAAAATATGCTTGTTTCATCTCTCTATTCTTGAATTATATGTAGAATCAAATAAGGGGAGATAGTTATGTTTTGAATAACTTAAAGAAGTTTTTAGTTTTGATGATCCTACTCTTTTTGGAAACATGAGTTTTATCTATAAGGGGAGAGAAAATATTATCTTTCTCTTCTGGACCGTGATCTGGAATCCCGTCAAGTAGGATCGAACCCAGTACGCGTATCTATGCCCAAAAACTATGGATTTGCAAGTGATAATCGATTACCCAGAAGAGCTAATTGATTATCAACTTCCAAAATGGTATATATTCTGAGTGATAATTGATTAGAGCAAAGATGCTAATCAATTATCAACTTCCAGAATGCAATGTTAGTGAGTCATAATCAATTATCCAGGGTTGGTAATCAATTATAGGCTTATAAAATGCCACTGTTAGATAGTGATAATTGATTATCAGAGTGTGATAATTGATTATCAGAGTATGATAATCAATTATCCAGTTACAAAATAAGAACAGTTGTGGTTGATAATCGATTACCAAACCATGATAATCAATTATTAGACTCATGTTTTGAGTAAATGGAATTCCATATTGTATAATATGAAGGGAAATGATTGAGTTCACTCAATGAAGTGACTTATGTTATGAATGTGCACTTGGTAAATTAGTGGAATGATGATATAATGCACTAAATATGTCAATGTGATGGGATAAATTGAGATTATACACTTGTTATGCTTATGAGGTGTACTATAGAATGTTTTGCTCCTTTATAAAAGTAAAGTTGAGCTAGTATTATATATTGAATGATAATTTGCTCATTTAAATTGTTAAAATTGAGCTAGAATTGAATTGATAAGAATGTGCTCAAACTAAAAGACATTGGATATGAACCTTGAATAGAGATGATTCATACTTGTTATTCCCTGAGTATTGTAACCCTTAGTATAATGTGCACAATCTTGTGGTCAGTGAATTTCAAGAGATAAACCTCAATAAGGAAGGTGATCTTAAATTCTTAGTATGAGATTTCTCATTAGTTTCCTTATCACAAATGTGAATTTTAGTAGATGAACCTCAATGGGGAAGGTATTCCTAAATTCTTAGTATAGAACTTCTCACTAGTTTCCTCATCAGATATGGCCAAGGTTACCGGTAGTGTGAAGAGGTAACATTCCCCCTACTAAGTGATATAAGGAACGGGGTTCCTGAGAATGTGCTTAGAAATATGATAATAAATGAGCACTAGTAAGAGATTTACACATGACTGAACACTATCACATTATCATGAATATGTTAATTATATAGATCATAGAATTATGAATCAATGTTTGCATTATAAGAAAATATGAATATCCTAGTGATAGTGAGATATGTCTCATAATTGATATTGTTGAGGGTATTCTATGATCTATTGGTGGTGTGTTGTATTTAAACATAATTGAAGAATATAAATTATTGTTCATTAATAATAATGGAATTTCTGCCTTGAGAAAAGAAAGGAAACCCTTTTGGCTTTAGCCATCTTTCTATGTGTTATTTATAATTATGATTTTATTTCTAGAAGTAGGTGAAGTTATTATGATGACATGTTATATGTATACTTACTGAAGATTTTAAAATTCTCACCCCTTGTACCTTTTTATTTCTATGATAATTCTAGTGTGGGATCCCCCCAAAGAGTAGAAGTGAAGATGTTGATGTAGCATAAGATTATCTACTAGTTTTGACCAATGCTTTGTTTTTATAGAAATACAGTGGTTTTGTAAATATGTTCTATATATTTATGCTTGAATAGACTAAGTTGTATTATTTGTACACTGATGTACTAATTTGTATGAAACTATTTATATCAATATAGAATAGACTTTTCATATATATGTATATATTACTTTTCCCTCACAAGGCTCATATATATATATATATATATATGAGGAGGGATCGATTTATACCAGTGTAAGTCTTTTTTAACTTACACTCATTTTCAACCGTTAAATCCACTTTCATCTAATGATTGAGATTATTTCGTTAAAAGTAACCATTAGATGAAAGTGAATCTAACAACTGAAAATGAGTGTAAGTCAAAAAAGACTTATTACAAGTTGATCACTGTATATATATATATATATATATATATATATATATGTTGATTATCAAAGAATGATGTTAATTTAGTTGTAACGTGCCTAAACCTAATTACTTTTGTGTAAATATAAATATACTAATAGTAATAGTTTGGGCCATTACATGTCTTATCCAGGGTTTTGCTGCTTTCGTTTTTGCACTTTTGTGGCACAATGTAATAACAACCTAGGCAGTAGATACTTAGAAATATAGTTGTATAACTCGAGTTAGAGGTTAACCTAGTCAGATGGTCAACAGTCTAATCGCAAGTCAAGTAGTCGAACAAGAAAATCCAAATAAAGAATAAAAAATTAAAGAAATATTTTATAAAAAGTATTTTATATTTTAATAAAATAACTTAAATATAATCTTTAAAGGGTATATATATATAATATATAATATTTCAATCCAACACAATAAAATAGGGTGGGTCTATTGGCACTCCTTTTTGTCTATCCACACTCCCTCATAATTACTTTTATTTTTTATTTCCTTAATTACCCTTAAGTGATTTCAAAGCCAAACTTATTTTTAGGGCAAATTACAGTTTACTGTAACACCCCTTTGGAGGATGTCACACATAAAAGAAAATAAAAGAAATAGAAATAAAATCTACCCAAGTTGTGAAATATTTGTTAAATATTATTACGGGTTGTAAAATAATTCCTGATAGACAGAAATATGATATAAAAAGATAATGCAGAAAATACGAAATAAAAAAAAACATCATCACTACTGATAATATACATATGATTTAAGTTATAAGCTGTACAAGTAATTCACAACTAAGACTACAAATATTTAAACAAAAATAGTAAAGAAAGCAATAAAAGAGTTAATATATATATAGACATACTGTTGTGCGCCCCAAAAAACATCATGGTTATCTAATCCTCGATTGATCACTCTCGGCACGAAAATGATCATCGGAGATAAATATCCCGGATGTCTCGACACACGGCGATAACGGGATCGCGCGGTCGATACGATGCTTATCTCACTAGGCTCGGGGTTTTCAAAGACCCCGGTGACGCCTAATGGATAAGGGTAACTCTAAATGCAGAAAAAGTGTTGTAGTCATGACAGGCTCTCCATCAAAACGTTGACGTAGAATTACGGTCACACGTCCTGCATACGTCACAGATTCACGATCGCCTCGTAAATGCCAAGCCAGAGAACCTCCATGAAATACTAGCTCTACGAACCCCAAAAATCCTGGAGCTGCCATCCCTCACAATCAATCCAAGGGATATGGATGATCGGATGGTTCTTGATCGTCAAACTGATCGTCTGCCTGCTGATCTTCCTCCTCCTCGGGGTACAAGATCTCAAGGGGCTGATCCTCTTCCTCGAAGTCTTTACCGCGTAAAATAAATAAACAGAAAATACATATAACAAAGAGGTAAGACAACATAAAATCATCACAACATGGCCAATAAGAAGACGACAATCAACATATATACAGTTCATGCAATACGAAAAGCTTTAACAATTATAATAACAGATTGAAGTAAAATTTAGATATCATAACAATATATCACACCACAGATAAAACATCACAGATAAAATAAGAAAGATAAGAATAAACAGATAAGATATAATAAAAATAACCAAATATAGGAGCAGTAACCAGGATAAAATAAACAAATAAAATACGGATAAACAATAAATAGATAAGATGGAAATAAATAAACATAGAGATAAATAAATAATATGACAAACAATAAATAGATAAGATGGAAATAAATAGACATAGAGATAAATAAACAATATGACAAAACCCTACTCCATGGAGCTAAAGAAAACACAAGTATCAGAGAGAGGAATGACTCACAAAATCTATTAGTACCACGGCTGCCCAACCAACTATTGCGCTTCACACGTTGCGTCTATAGCCCCACGACACAGGAATCCATCATCCAGGCGTGGTGTAGTTCACGGTCTCACGTTGTGGCACTACAGGCAAATGTACTACTAGATTTCACAAATCTCGATTAAATATAGTGCGTGTCGAGTACCATAGTGTGCTATCGGTTTACCACGGCCCAACGGAGCTACCAACTGTCCACATGTGGGATCCCGTACACTAAAGTCTCCAAGTTCATTAGAATAATGAACCACACTACGTTTATCGCATCGACAACACGATGTGATTCGTCTCAAATCAACCAATCCACCAAAAAAACTTGGCACACATAAATAGAAAGCACATGCGGGTTCACATTTTCCCGACAAAGAAATAAATTCTCAAAAGCACATGCGGGTTCACATTTTCCCGACACAAATAAATTCTCAAAAGCACATGCGGGTTCACATTTTCCCGACAAAGAAAAGATTCTCAAAAATAATCATGCGGGTTCACATTTTCCCGACAAAAAAGATCCTTAAAAATAATGCATGCGGGTTCACATTTTCCCGACAAACATAAAATAAATATAGTAACGGTCAATCGCGTAGAAATTTTATCGCGTTTTCATAATTCCGTCGTTTTTACAAACGTTTAAAAATCGGGTAAAGATATTTTTCTGTTTTTAAAATCGCGTAGCATTTTAATACGTTTTCTCAATCGCGTAGGATTTTCAAATCATTTTCTTATTCGAATGCCTTTAAAATTACTTGTTTAAACAAACGAAATAGTACTTAGTACATTTAAACTACGTAGAATAATTTTTCATACCGCATACTGTCTTTTGAATATTTTTGCTATCTTATTGGTTCATTTTTACTAAAAATTGACAGTATTTTGTTTAAAAAATCATAATAATGGTTTACTAAATTTTTCCATAAAATTTCCATTTACCTAATTTTTTAACCATATCATTTAATTCTCTTTGAAATCTCTAACATGCTTCAAAACCTAAAGTGAGCTATATGTTAGAAAATTTCTCAAAATTACTGTATTTTACTTCCTAATGATAAAATTATGAATTTCAACCCTTTAAATTTACTTCTAATCAACTTGTTTCTTAAAAAATTATTATAGAAAATTTCTTTTTAACTTGTATTGTTTCTTTTTAATTGAAAAAGGTTTAGAATTAAGTTTTAGAAATCATGATTACCTATAGTGGCATGTTGGCCAAATTTCGTAAAACTTTTGCATTTGATTTCTAAATTGTTTTTCACTTTCCAAATCGTATCAAATGTGTTACATTGTCTAAGTTCACTAAATCATATTAGAAAATAGTTAGTAGGAGTTACATTAATCCTTTAGGCATGTTGGTCCAAAATACTAAGTCTTTACCATTTGATTTCTAAATGCATTTTCTTTGATCAAATCAATTTGAAACTTTCTTGATTCTCCTAGGTTAATTAAGTTACACTTTAGGAAAAATCAAGAGAACATTTTGGTCCTCCAAATTTGTCATTGCCGTGAGCTATTGGATTGTGCTCTTTGGAACACTCATGCAAATTTAAACATGTTATTCACATCCTATACATTATCATACAATTCTAACACATGCATTGTATTTTCTAACACATGCAATATATTTTCTAACACCTAAACCTACATTAAAGCTTATAGACATGCAATCAAAAGCTAATAGACATGCAAAATTATTACAATCACCAAACAAATAAGCTACTAACAAATACCACATAAACTACTAGCAAACATAAAAATTAACACATACACACCAAACAAAGACAACACCACCGAATCCTTATGGATTCTTCAAACATTACAAATCATTCCATCTTCTTACCACCACTAAGGGATGATAAGAATTGTCTTCCTCTTACCTTAAATGAAGACAAAAGGTTTGCTTTCACACCTCCTAGGGTTCGGTTTTCACCTTCAAAAATACCTAGAAATCTCAAACAAAATTTACATGTTACTAACCATGAAAAAGAAGCTAAACCATGGAGAAATCATGGCTTAGAACTTTGAAAATGAAGAGAGAAAAGAAAAACATGATATTTTACCTTCTAGGTAAAACTTTCAAGGTTGGTTTCCAAGCCCTAAATGGAAGATTTTGAAGAAACTCCCAACTAGAAAGGTTCTTAGAATAGTGTTTAGGTTAAGAAAACTTGGTTAGAAAAATTTTTGGATGGTTGGATGGTGTAGGATAGGTCTTGGCCGAATGGTAGGAGAAAAGAACAACAATGGTGGCTAGGTTTTCTTTGGAAGAGAGAGAAGAGAGAAATGCATGAAAATCAAAGTGGAGAATGGTCTTCCAAAGCCCTTGGCCGTAGCACTCAAGTGGGCTTGCAAGGTGGACCTTTGCTTGGCTTCATCCAAGCCTTTGGATGAATCAATGGTCAAGATCAAGCTTTGGTGAACAAGCTTGATTCCTATTGGTTGGCTCATGGTGACTCACAAGCCTAGTCACCCAGTGCATTTAATTTTCTGTTTGAGTCGGCTAGTGAGTCACTGTTTCGGAAAGTTCTACTTTAACTGGTGATTAATTAAGCTACCGATCTAACCGTTACGCTAATTGTGGGTCCCGCAAAATATTTTCGGGTCCATCTTGTCACTAAATTATCTTGACTAATAAAATAATATTATAATAATATAAAATTATTTTATTTGACAGTTAAATCCTAAAAATTAAAAGATTAATTTTAGTCTCATTCAGAATCGGGTTAAGTAAGATCCCCCAATTATAAATAATAAAATAAGATTTCCCGGCCGGAAAAATATTATTTTCCTGCCTCGGAGCAAATCACACAAAAAGTCAATATAAAATCACAGACAGTATTTTCAGGCATTAAATCAAGAAGAAAACAATTAAAAACAGCAAAAACAGAAAAAATAGTACGTTCGGGACGCAACGGTCATTTTCCCATTTTTTCCCACAACGTAGGTAATCGTCCAAAATGTTCAAATAAAATATCCAAAGCATATTATATAGTTGTATATCTTTCGAGAAAAATTAAAACAAGAGCTCGAGAAAAATTTTTATTTTACTGTCTCGAAGCAAATTACGTAAAACGATCAAATAAAATTTGAGCCTCAGTATTATCGTAATTGTTTTCATACAGAAATCGAGAACAGTAAAATAGGGACACAACGGTCATTCACACAAAAGCATGAAAAACAGCAAACAGTACATTCAGAATATTTTCTAAAAATTGGGGCGTTACATTTACCCCATTTAACTTTATTGACTTATCACTTGACCCCCTTGAACTTCTTTTTATGTTAGTAAACCTCCCTAAATTTTTGGTTTAAGGTGAAAACATTAAATGGTTGTTAAAGATAATGGATTTCTTCCTATGTGGCTTTCATATACTGTCTTCTTCCTTAAAAACAAAGGAAGATGAAGTAACCTAACAACCCCTGCAATCCTTCATCTTCATCATCATTGGCAATGGCTGCACCAACCAACACAAATCTAGAATCTTACTTAGCATATTCAACAAACAAAAACTATGATAAAAGTCAGGAAGCACTTCTACAACAACTTCTTTCAGAGCTTTGTCTTGGTCTGTAGGTATTACTTTTGGAGCATGTCCACCTATTTCCCTGAACCATGCTTGCATCAACCACATATATGTTGATTTATACTGATCAGACACTAATGCTAATCCTAACAACAAGAATCAAAAGTGTTGGTTCACACCAATAAAAAGGAATAAAGGGCAACTTATATTCATTCTTGATATGAGTGGTGTTAAAAAGAACCATATAACTAAAGTGTCTATAATCAAGCCTATCTTTAGCATCAACCCAGAAAACACTTCTCAATTATTGCTCCTCATTCAAATCTATTGTGTAAAAGAAGCTAGGATTCTCATCTTACATATGCATAAAATGGTCAAGTATAGCTTGAAGATCTTCTTCATCAAAAGTCAATTGTTATCCATTACCTAATTGATTTCTAGCTATGCTTTTTTCATTCTCAACTCTCTTACACCCACCAAATTTCCTAGACATTATAACAAAAATCTTTTTTGTTCTTAACAATAGAGAGGAAATCCTTTTTCGATTTCCTACTTCCAATGGAATTCCATAAATTTTGCACTATATGAGTTACCAAAATCCTTAACAATAGAGAAGGCTACAAGTCATGATTCTTAAGGGGCGGTGTGAATACATTGAAACACAAAGAATCAACTTTCAACTCATCCCATGAATATCAAAACTTCCTATGACTCTCAAATGAAGGTAACATTATCCTCAACACTCTAGAATCATCCAAAACTACCAGAATTGGCTTGGCCCTTTGCCTTAGATTCATAGAAATAGGCTAATTATGTGCTTGAACTCACCAACCTTCTTCAATTCCAAGATTTCACTGTAGGGAAGGCGATTTTGTCCACAGGAAGCCCTTGAGTCCATGATTTCAGCTCATCCAGTGACAAAACTTCAACCTTTTTGGTGGATCATTCTTGGGGTACCTGTTTCTTTCCCTCCATGGTGGTGGCAATGACAGAGCGCTGGGTTATGGGAGGGAAGCAGAGATAACTAATAAACATAATTTTTATATATTAGTTAACCATAATATTTAGTCTCTTAGACCTCTTATATGCTTAATTGATTAGTTTTGGCCACATTTTATAAGTTTGGGTTCAAATTGAGTTTAATTATATTTTTCAGCATTATTAGAAATTTTACATTATTTCTGTATTTTGGGCATAACTTGAATTTTAGACATCTTAAATTATGAATTTTATCTTACAGGAAATCTAAGAGAGATATTTACAACTTTGATAAAAAGATCGAAGGCAGAATTGGATCTCAAATGGGTCAGATTGAGCCACGAAGTCAGAACAAAGATATTGTCATTGGAACCTAGACGATGTGCAAAGATTGAGACATAATTTGGGTTGTAGGTGTCATATGGAGCTGAAACGAGTGCCATATGAAAGATGAGACATATATATTAAATTATTATGAAGACCACTTATCAAAATAATGATGTTTTGATGGTGTTTTAACCCTTTGAAGTCAGATGACGAGTTTAGAGAGTTGTTAAGAATGTTTTGAGCTTAACTCTCTCATCCAAACCCAAATTATGCGAATTAGGTGTCCAATTAAAGCTAAAAAGAAGATGATTAACCCTAAGCTGAGGGCAAACTTGAATTTTTAATTGTAGAAATAGTTATTTAAGTAGCAACAATAACCACAAAACTTAACCCTAATTTTCTCCTAGCCGCTCTTGCTTGCACTTCCTCTCTTTATCTGTCTTATTCTCCTTTCTCTCTTGTTTTATTTCTTTTCTGTTTATCCCTTTTATTTATGGAGGACCAGACCCTTTTAAATCAATCCTAGGGATTGATAATCTGGATATTTAATTTTGAGATCATGTTTTGATTGTTTTACATTAAATTGCTAATCAAGTTTATCTTTTACTTGTTGATCAAGTTTATCTTTTACTTGTTAATCAAGTTTATATTTTACTAGTTAATCAAGTTCCTATTTAATTTTGTTAAATCTGAATTGAATTGTTTAATTTGATTTCGATGTTAATGTTATAATTGCATAATTACCACGTGTTTAATAAGGATTACAGAGACTAAATAATGCATCAAAGGCTTCTTGGATGTTGTTGTTAAGCTTGATTAAATTTTGTGTTTTAGATTAATTTAGGATTAGATGGGTGCTTAATTCATTAAACTTAATTAATTAAATTCTAGATGCTTATCTAGTAGAGAATTCATGGATCATCTTAAGGCTTCTTGATATGATCTAAGACCAAGAATCTAATTCGCAATTGAATATATTTGTAGTGACCAATGATTGATTAATTTTAGGATTAGTTGATTTCCTTAGATTAGTTGTTTACTTAATTCTATTTATAATTTTTAATTAATTTTTGTTAATTAATTTTGCAACCCTTTTGTTTTCTCACCTGTTAACCTCTTAATTTTATTGCTTGATCAGAATGATCCAAGGGCTTGATAAACACAATTTTTATATATTAGTTAACTCTCATATTTATTCTCTTAGACCTCTTGTATGTTTAATAATTGATTGGTTTTGACTATATTTTGTAAGTTTGGGTTCAAATTTAGCTTAATGGTATTTTTTAGTATTATTGGGAATTTTACACTATTTTTGTATTTTAGGCATAACTTGAGTTATAGACATCTAAAAATTTTCAATTTTACCTTGTAGGAAAATTGAGATAAAGCTCTACAACTTTGATGTAGAGTCCGAAGGCTGAATCGAATGTCTAGTAGGTTATATTGGGCCACAAAGTCACAACAGAAATGGTGTCTTTGGAACCTGGATGATGTACAAAGATTGGGCCATAATTTAGGTTGTATGTGATATGGACCTGAAATCGGTGGAATTGAAAGCTAAGACATATATATTTACTTCTTATGAAGACCACTTATCAAACTGTGATGTTTGGATGGTGTTTGCACCCTTTGAAGTTGGCTGATGGGTTTAAAGAGTTGTTGAGAATGTTTTAGGTATAACTCTCTCATCCTAAATCCAAATTATGCAAATTAGGTGTCCAATAAAAGCTAAGAGGATGAGGATTAACCCTAAGCTAATGGAAAACTTGAATTTTTAATTTTAGAGATAGTTATTTAAGTAGCAGTTGCAATCACAAAATACAATCCTAATTTTTTCCTAGTCGCTCTTCTTTGCACTTTCTCTCTTTATCTTTCTTCTTCTCCTTTATCTCTAGGTTTCTTTCTTTTATGTTTCTCTTCCCTCTCATCCAAGGATGAGAGGGAACCTTCTAATCAATCCTAGGGACTGACAATCTTGATGTTTAATTTTGCGATCTTGTTTTGATTGTTTTACATTTAATTTATGATCAAGTTTCTCTTTACTTGTTGATCAAGTTTTATTTTTACTTGTTAATCAAGTTCTCTTTACCTTTTTTTATTTTGTTAAATTTGAATTGAATTGTTTAATTTGATTTAGATGTTAATGTGATAATTGCATAATTACCATATGTTAATAAGGATTACAGAGACTAAACATTGCATCAAAGGCTTCATGGATGTTGTTTGTTAAGCTTGGTAGAATTCTGGGTTTTAGATTAATTTAGGAATAGATGAGTGCTTAATTCATTTAACCTTGATTAATTAAATTATAGATGCTTATCTAGTAGAGAATTCATTAATCATCTTAAGGCTTCTTAATGTGATCTAAAACCAAGAACTTGGTTAGTAATTGAATGAATTCTTGGTGATCTAGGATGAATTATTTCAGCTTCGAAATCTAGGTTAATCGAATCTCTTGCTCCCAGTATTATTTTAAGATGTTTCGTATATGAGCCTCTTTAAACAAGACTTATTGTTATTGATTCGATGATCCCTATAGGGTGTGGTCAGTGAGAATTAATTATTAAGGACAAACAAATAAGTAAAACAGCAGTAGCCACAGATAAGATTCTCAACCAACATTATTTGATTCCAAATTCAAAGCAATACCTATAGTACCCTCTTCAAATTCCACTAATTCACCCGCCATTACTTCATCAAGACCATAAATACGAGCAATGCCATCGCCTACTTGAAGTACGGTACCAGTATTTACAATCTTTACTTCGGTATTATATTGCTCAATACGTTCACGGATAATTTTACTAATTTCATCTGCACGAATGGTTACCATGAGTATTTCTTAATTTAATTCTTTTTTAGAAGAAAAAAAATGCCTATACTCTATACTATAGTCGAAGAACTAATCAGTTATTTTATTTCTTTCATCGCCCCAAACATGCCAATATTAGCACCGAATTTTGAATAGTCTTAAAGATTCTCTGTTTTCGATTATCTAATAAATCACTTAATGAAAGTAGATTCCCTTTCCATTCATTTCAAAACGTCTGTGATCTCTTCCCGAACCAAACATGAATCTTTCGATTCATTTGGCTCTCACACTCAATTACTTATGGGAAATTTCCCTATCTTTTTTTTATGTAATGAGCCTATCCTCTCTTCTCTATTTATATTCCAAAAAAATATTGAAAAATATTGAAATTGATTACTAATACAAGACCAGAATATTCGGAGGACTCTTCTGACCAAACAAATAATTGTCAGCAAAGTTGTTTTTTTTTCTTCAAATCCAAAGAATTCTTATTAATTTGTACATAGGTCATCGATTCCGCATTGTATAAAAAAGGGAATGGGATGAAATTAAATACCCATTTTTCCAATTTTTGGCCGTAAAGAGGATTCAAGCCATTTTATCGACATGAGTGTTCTATATCGAAAAAAATTCCAACGTTTTGTTTTTTGAAACCATTTCGGTATTAACATAGTGGTAGAAAGAATACTACACTGCGTCTAGACTTCAAACTGCTTATAGCTTTAACCATGGTAATGGTCCAAAGTTATTGGTTGATAGAGAATCAAAGTGGATTTACCAATGAATCACGAAATGCTATGGTTCTAAAATATTATTTCTTAATTTATTCAGAAGTAATTCGCGGGATCATACACCTTTAGTTGGTTTAGGGTTTAGGGTTTATAAGTGTAATTGGTTGGATCCAACCTATTCTTGAAATAAACAACTCGCACACACTCCCTTTCCAAAAAAAAACCAATACACCGAGCACTACACTTAGATTTATTGGATTTGTTGCTAAAATATCGGTATTAAACCCGAAACTTCCGGCAGATGGCCAGTAACCCAAGCAAAGGAAAGAATCGGTTATATTTTTCATATGATCTCATCTCCTCTTATGGATAGACTAATTATCTTTCTACGATTCCTATTTTTCTATTTTTTTTAGGATTAAACAAAAGGATTCGCAAATAAAAGCGCTAATGCTACAACCAGCCCATAAATTGTTAAAGCTTCCATAAAAGCCAGACTAAGCAATAAAGTACCCCGTACTCAAGAAAAATGATTTCCGTAGATTGGTTGTTTACATAATTATCTTAATAATTTTTAATTAGTTTCTATTAATTAATTCTACTTCTTTTCCATCTTTTGTTAGCTTCTTAATCTGATTACTTAATTAGAGTCATCCAAGTGCTCGACCCGGTTATGCCTTATACTACAAGTAATTTGGTGAATCAATTTATAAATTGATATGATTTGATAGTCTCAATAGCTATCAAATTTTGGCGTCGTTGTCAAGGATCATTCTAAGTTTAATCAATCATATTAAGAGTATAATTAACTACTAACCCTTGTTTCCCTTGTTTCAAGTAGTTTTCAACACAATTATGGTCTTCAAGTGAAAGAACAAGCGGTCATTTACATCACTTTATAATGATGTTTCTTTCCCTTCTCTTTTATTTTGGTTGTCTTGTATTTGTTGATGCTATTGATGGTTTGTTAATGATTTTTGAGCTTTACATTGAGGATAATGTAAAATTTACGTGTGGGGGAAGAATTTTAACATTCTATTTTTTTTGTTGTTTGCTAATTTAATTATACTATTTTTACTATTTTTTCTATTTTGTTCTGTTAATTTACTTGTTATTGTTTTGTTATTTGTTGTTTACTATTTTTCTGGTTATAATTATGTTGTTTCTATTTTTTTTGTTGTTTATTATTGTGATTTCTACTGTTTTTGCTATTTCTAATGTTTCTATTATATTTCTATTTTTGTTTTCTATTTTTTATTTTGTTTTTAATTTTTAATTCTGTTTCTATTTTCTATTTTTGTTTTTTGTTTCAAATTCTGCTTTACATTTTGTTTTTCTTTTTTTAAAAGAAAAAAAATATAAGTGTGTTTTTAATTGCTTTCCAATGAAACTTTGAGTTTGTGAAAGTTGTGTGCATGCATAAATTGAGGTAACATAATTGAATAAATTGTTTGTCATCTTGAGAATAACTAGTTTGGTAATGAAATGGAATTGGTAAATTAAGTTTGATAGAAACAGACCTTGTGGGACTTTGAGCCTTTTAATGAATGGATTGAATATTTGTGTCATTCTCTACTTTCTTGTGTGATTTTCACTCATATAATTGTTACTCTAGAACTTGCTTTGATTCTTTTTTAGGCTACATTCTTACATGCATACATGTACAAGATTGAGGCATTTTCTCAAGTTAGCCACTTTAGCCAAATAGTCAATCTTGCATATTTTCCCTTGATTAACCCCTTTGAACTTATTTAATCATTCCTTATTTTTAACTCATTACATGCCTTAAATGAAAAAAATCATGTTCTTACCTAGCCTTAAGGAATAAGAAAGCATTGACATAGTTATTGGATGAGTTCTTGAACAAGTGTAAGGGTGTACTAATTAGTGTGCAAAAAGGTTGATGAAAAAGGAAAGAGTGGCCAACTGAAATTGAAAAGAAAAAGTTTAAAAAAAATGTAAAGAAAAGTAGGCAAGGGGAAAAGAATATATAAAGAGAATTTGCATTACATAGAGTTGGGATAAATTTTCATACTAGTTACTTGAACTCAACTCTAATGTTCTTTTATTCTCTTTAGTATTTAACAAGTCATATCCTTATTACTTCCCTCCTTTACCTTGCCCTTATTACAACCTTGAATAAAAGTCCTCTTGATTTGTGTGTCCATGTGTTTTGAGTAGTGGAGAAGTAGAAGATAAGCAAGCTTATGGTAGTGCATGTTTTCATGAGTTGAATTGAGTGAAACAGTTACCATCTAAACACTTGAGAGATTGAGAGTAAATCTTGTGAGGTTCTATCATTCTTGATCTATACTTTTTAATTAAAGTTACTATGCTTGTTGGTTTAAGATATAAAGAAATGTTATTTTATGAATGTTTTAATTCCTTCAATTTTTAGTTGCTCTCCTTCTGGATTCCTGAACATCATTAGAAAATGAGTTTTTCTTGAATTTTTAACTTTCAAGTTTGTGTTATTTTTCATTTTTCTCCTAGTGGTGGATTTCTACTTTTGCCTAGGAGTGCAAAAGCTAAGTGTAGGAGAATTTAATAAACAAAATTTTTATATATTAGTTAACCTTCATATTTAGTCTCTTAGACCTTTTATATGCTTAGTTGATTGGTTTCGGCCACATTTCATAGGCTTGGGTTCAAATTGTGCTTAATTATAATTTTTAGCATTATTGGGAATTTTACACTATTTATATATTTTGGGCATAACTTGAGTTCTAAACATCTAAAAATTAAGAATTTTACCTTGTAAGAAATTTGAGATAAATCTATACAACTTTGATGAAGAACTCGAAAGTTGAATCATATTTCTAATAGGTCAGGTTGGGCCACGAAGTCAGAACAAAGATGTTGTCGCTAGAACCTGAATGATGTACAAAGATTGGGTCATAATTTGGGCTATAGGTATGATATGGACCTGAAACTTGTGGCATTTGAAATCTAAGACATATATCCTCACTTCTTATGATGTTCACTTATCAAAACTGTGATGTTTTTATGGTAGTTTCGCCCTCTGAAGTCGACTGATGGGTCTAGAGAGCTATTAAGAATGTTTTGGATATAACTCTCTCATCCTAAGTCCAAATTATACGAATTAGGTGTCCAATTAAAGTTAAGAGAGTTAACCCTAAGCTGAGGGAGAACTTGGATTTTTAATTTTACAGATAGTTATTTAAGCAATAGCTGTAACCATGAAATACAACCTTAACTTTCTCCTAGCCGCTTTTGCTTACACTTTCTCTCTTCATCTTTCTTCTTCTCCCTTTTCTCTAGGTTTCTTTTGTTTATGTTTCTCTTCCCGCTCATCCAAGGATGAAAGGGAATAACCTTTTAATCAATCCTAGGGATTGATAATCTTGATGTTTAATTCTAAGATCTTATTTTGATTATTTTACATTTAATTGTTAATAGTTTCTCGTTACTTGTTAATCAAGTTTCAGTTTTACTTGTTAATCAAGTTTCTCTTCACCTCTTTCGATTTTGTTAAATCTGAATTGAATTGCTTAATTTGATTTAGATGTTAATGTGATAATTGCATAATTACCATGTGTTAATAAGGATTACGGAGACTAAACAATGCATCAAAGGCTTCTTGGATGTTGTTTGTTAAGCTTGATTGAATTCTGAGTTTTAGATTAATTTAGGATTAGATGAGTGTTTAATTCATTTAACCTTGATTATTTAAATTCTATATGCTTATCTAGTAGATAGTTCATTGATCATCTTAAGGCTTCTTGATGTGATCTAAAGCCAAGAACTTGGTTAGCAATTGAATGGATTCTTAGTGAACAATGATGGATTAAACTCAAGAATAGTTTATTTCCTTAGATTGATTGTTGACATAATTATGTTTACTGTTTTTAATTAGTTTTTGTTAATTAACTCTACAACCTTTCCCCCTTTTATTAACTTCTTAATCTAATTAGTTAATTAGAGTCATCTAAGGGCTTAACCCGATTATGCCTTATACTACAAGTAATTTAGTGAATCAATTTATAAATTGATATAATTTGATAGTCTCGATAACTATCAAATTTTGGCGTTGTTGTCATGGATCATTCTAAGTTTAATCAATCATATTAAAAGTATAATTATCTACTAACCCTTCATTAACCCTTGTTTTAGGTAGTTTTCAACATAATTGTGGTCTTCAAGTGCAAGAATAAGTGGTCATTTACATCACTTGATAAGGATTTTTCTTTCCCTTCTTTTCTATTTTGCTTGTCTTATATTTGTTGATGTCATTAATGGTTTGCTAATGATTTTTGAGCTTTACATTGAGGACAATGTAAAATTTATGTGTTGAGGAGGAATCTAGAGTTCTATTTTTTTTATATATTGTTTGTTATTTCAATTCTAATGTTTTTACTATTTTTGCTATTCTTACTATTTTGTTCTATTAATTTACTTGTTATTGTTCTATTATTTGTAGTTTACTATTTTTCTGGTTATAATTATGTTGTTTCTATTTTTTTGCTATTTATTGTTGTTGTTTCTATTGTTTATGTTATTTCTATTGTTTCTATTATATTTCTATTTCTATTTTCTATTTTTAATTTTGTTTCTATTTTCTGTTTTTGTTTTCTCTTTTGTTTCAAATTATGTTTAAATTTTGTTTTTCTTGTTTTTAAAAGAAAAAAAACAAAAATATAAATGTGTTTTTAATTGCTTTCCAATGAAACTTTGAGTTTGTAAAAGTTGTGTTCATGCATAAATTGAGGTAACATAAGTGAATAAATTGTCTCACATAGTAAGAATAACTAGTTTGGTAATAAAATTGATTTAGTAGATTAAGTTTTATAGAAATAGACCTTATGAGACTTTGAATGTTTTAATAAATTAATTGAACATTTGTGTCATTCTATTCTTTCTTGTGTGATTTTCACTCATGAAATTATTATTTTAGAACTTGCTTTGATTCTCTTTTAAGCTACATTCTCATATGCATACATGTACATGATTAAGACATTTTTCTTAAGTTAGCCACTTTACCCAAATAGCCAACCTTGTGCATTTTTCCTTGATTAATCCCTTTGAACTTATTTAATCATTCTTTGTTTTTAACTCATTACATGCATTAAATAGAAAAACTATGTTCTTACCCAACCTTAAGGAATAAGAGAACATCGTCATAGTTATTGGATGAGTCCTTAAACAAATGTGGGGGTGTGCTAATTAGTGTGCAAAAAGGTTGATGAAAAAAGAAAGAGTGGCCAATTGAAATTAAAAGAAAAAAAAATAAAAGAAAAAGTTTTAAAAAACGTAAAGAAAAGTAGGTAAAGGGAAAAGAATATGTAAAGAAAATTTGCATTACATAGAATTGGGATAAACTTTCATCATACTCGTTACTTGAACTCAACTCTAATGCACTTTTATTCTCTTTAATATTTAACTTGTCATATCCATATTAGTTCCCTCTTTTACCTTACCATCATTACAACCTTAAATAAAGTCCTCTTAATTTGTGTATGCATGTGTTTTGAGTAGTGAAGAAGTAGAAGATAAGCACACTTATGGTAGTACATATTTTCATAAGTTGAATTGAGTGAAACACTTACCTTCTAAACACTTGAGAGATTATGAGTAAATCTTGTGAGGTTTTATCATTCTTGATCTAAGCTTTTCAATTGAAGTTACTATGCTTGTCAGTTTGAGATATAAAAAAATGTTACTTCATGAATGTTTTAATTCCTTAAATTTTTTGTTGATCTCGTTTTGGATTCCTGAACATCATTGGAAAGTGGACTTTTCTTGAGTTTTTAACTTTCAAGTTTGTGTTGTTTTTCCTTTGTTCCCTAGTGGTGGATTTCTACTTTTGTATGGGGATGCAAAAGTTAAGTGCAGGGAAATTTGAAAAACACAATTTTTATATATTAATTAACCCTCATATTTTTTTCTCTTAGACCTTTTATATGCTTAATTTCTTGGTTTTGGCCACATTTTATAAGTTTGGATTCAAATTGAGCTTAATTGTATTTTTCAGCATCATTAAGAATTTTACACTATTTATGTATTTTGGGCATAACTTGAGTTCTAAACATTTAAAAATTAGAAATTTTACTTTGTAAGAAATATGAGATAAATCTCTACAACTTTGACGAAGAGCTTGAAGGCAGAATTAGATTTCCAGTAGTACAGAGATGCTATCGCTGGAACCTAATCGATGTGCAAATATTGGGCAATAATTTGTGCTGAAGGTGTGATATGGACCTGGAACTGGTGGCATTTGAAATCTAAGACATATATCCTGACTTCTTATAAAGACCATTTATCAAACTTATGATGTTTTTATGGTGTTTTCACCCTCTGAAGTCGACTGATGGGTCTAGAGAGCTGTTAAGAATGTTTGGGCATAACTCTCTTATCCTAAGCCCAAATTATATGAATTAGATGTCCAACTAAATCTAACAGGATTAACCTTAAGCTGAGGGAAAACTTGGATTTTTAATTTTAGAAATATTTATTTAAGCAGCAGCTGCAACCGCTAAATACAACCCTAATTTTCTCTTAGCCGCTCTTGCTTACACGTTCTCTCTTCATCTTTCTTCTTCTCCCTTCTCTCTCGGTTTCTTTCTTTTATGTTAACTTTTTAATAAATCCTAGGGATTGACAATCTTGATGTTTAATTTTGAGATCTTATTTTGATTGTTTTATATTTAATTGTTGATCAAGTTTTTCTTTCCTTGTTAATCAAGTTTCTCTTTACCTCTTTTGATTTTGTTAAATATGAATTAAATTATTTAATTTGATTTGGATGTTAATGTGATAATTGCATAATTATCACATGGTAATGAGGATTATAGAGACTAAACAATGCATCAAAGGCTTCTTGGATGTTGTTTGTTAAGCTTGGTTGAATTCTGGGTTTTAGATTAATTTAGGATTAGATGGATGTTTAATTCATTTAACCTTGATTAATTAAATTCTAGATGCTTATCTAGTAGAGAATTCATTGATCATCTTAAAGCTGATTGATGTGATCTAAAATCAAGAACTTGGTTAGCAATTGAATGGATTCTTAGTTATCAAGGATGGATTAAGCTCAAGAATAGTTGATTTCCTTAGATTGATTTTTACTTAATTATGTTTACAGTTTTTAATTATTTTTTTAAATTAATTTTGTAACATTTCCCCCCTTTGTTAATTTTTTAATCTGATTACTTAATTAGAGTCATCCAAGCCTCGACCTGGTTGTGCCTTATATTACAAGTAATTTGATGAATCGGTTTATAAATTGATATAATTTGATAGTCTCGACAGTTACCAAGGCTCGACCCAGTTGTGCCTTATACGACAATTATTTTGTTGAATCAGTTTATAAATTGATTTAATTTGATAGTCTCAACAGCTATCAAATTTTTACACGATTGCCAGGAATCAATCGCAGTTTAATCAATCATATTAGGAGTATAATTAGCTATTAACCCTTGTTTTTCTTGTTTCAGGAAGTTTCTAACTTAATTTAGGCCTCCAAGTGGAATTTTGAATAGTCCAACAATTTCTGATTGGGTTGAAAATTAGTTAGTTAAAGGGAAACAATGTGTTCTTCAAAGCAATGTGGTCCACCTTATCTTAGCTAAATTCCTTTGTTTAGTCCACTTTTCCATTTTTTGAAGATTTTTTATTGCATTTTTGGGTACCATTTTTGAGTAGTTTACACCTTGTGGTGGTCCCATAAATTTTAAAATTATATAGGTAGGGTAAGTAGTGTTATTTTGGTAGAATTTTAGTGTTGTGTAGTCGATTTTACATATATTGTGTTTCTGCACTTTTGCATATTTTATGACCAGGTCTTCTAGTAATAATTTGCTTGACATTGACCTTGATGTTGAGAGGACCTTGCATGAACTTAATAGAGCTCGTAGGCATAGTAAAAGGATAAATTCTGAAATTGAATTTGAACTAGAGAATATAAGTAGCACTACAACTATGGCTGTTAATACTAAAACTAAAACTAAACATGAGAATACAAATAACACTGCAAACATGGCTGATAATATGAATAATAAGACTATTAAGGAACTAGTTACACCTGATGTGAATTACCAATCTTTGTGCATTCAATATCCTGATTTAAATACTGATTTTGAATTAAAATCTAGATTGATACACTTACTATCAAAGTTTCATTGACTTGCATGTGAGGATCCCCATAAGCACTTGAAGGAGTTCCATGTGGTGTGCTCTACCATGAAACCACATGGCATTCTTGAAGAACACATCAAATTGAGAGCCTGTCTTTTCTCATTAGATGGAGCACCAATGATTAGTTGTATTACTTGCAGTCAGCTACCACAACAGGTTGGAATGATATGAAGAGATTGTTCCTAGAAAAGTTTTTCCCTACTTCTTGATAGCTATCGAGACTATCAAATTATATCAATTTATAAACCGATTCATCAAATTACTTGTAGTATAAGACACAATCGGGTCGAGCCCTTGGATCACTCTAGTTAAGTAATCAGATTAAGAAGTTAATAAATGGAGAAAATGTTGTAGAATTAATTAACAAAAACTAATTAAAAATTCTAAACATAATTAAGTAAACAATCAATCTAAGAAAATAAACTATTCTTGAGTTTAATCCATTCTTGATCACTAAGAATCCATTGAATTGCTAACCAAGTTCTTGGATTTAGATCACATCAAGAAGCCTTAAGATGATTAATAAATTATCTACTAGATAAGCATCTAGAATTTAATTAATCATTGTTAAATGAATTAAGCACCTATTTAATCCTAAATTAACTTAAAATACATTATTCAACAAAGCTAAACAATCCATTAAACACCTTTGATGCATTGTTTAATCTTTTCTATTCAATTGCTAATCAGATTCTTGATCTTAGATCACATCAAGAAGCCTTAAGATGATTCATGAATTCTCTACTAGATAAGCACCAAGAATTTAATTAATCAAGGTTAAATGAATTAAGCACTCATTTAATCCTAAATTAATTTAAAACCCAGAATTCAATCAAGCTTAACAAACAACATCCAAGAAGCTTTTGATGCATTGTTTAGTCTCTTTAATCCTCATTAACACATGGTAATTATGTAATTATCACATTAACACTCAAATCAAATTAAGAAATTCAATTCAAATTTAACAAAATCGAAAGAGGTAAAGAGAAACTTGATTAACAAGTAAAAGCGAAACTTAACTAACAAGTAAAGAGAAACTTGATTAACAATTAAATGTAAAATAATCAAAATAAGATCTCAAAATTAAACATCACGATTGTCAATACCTATGATTGATTAAAAGGTTCTTCCATCTCATCCATGACGATGAGAGGGAAGAGAAATATAAAAGAAAGAAACTTAGAGAAAAGGGAGAAGAAGAAAGATGAAGAGAGAAAGTGCAAGCAAAAGTGGCTAGGAGAAAATTAAGGTTGAGTTTTGTGGTTATACTTGCTGCTTAAATAACTATATCTAAAATTAAAAATCCAAGTTTTCCCTTAGCTTAAGGTTAAGCTTCTTCCTCTTAGCTTTAATTGGACACCTAATTCGCATAATTTAGGCTTAGGATGAGAGAGTTATGCTTAAAACATTCTTAACGGCTCTCTAAACCCGTCAGTCGACTTCAAAAGGTGAAAACACCATCAAAACGCCACATTTTTTATAAGTGGTCTTTCATAAGAAGTGAATATATCTGTCTTAAATTTCAAACTCCATCGATTTTAGATTCATATCACACCTACAACCTAAATTATAGCCTAATCTTTGCATATCGTCTAGGTTACAGTGACAACATCTCTGTCCTAAATACGTGATCAAATCTAACCCACTAGACATCCGATTAAGCCTTCGAGCTCTTCATTAAAGTCGTAGAAATTTCTCTCAGTTTTCCTACAAGATAAAATTCATAATTTTTAAATGTCTAGAACTCAAGTTATGCTCAAAATACCGAAACAGTGTTAAATTTTCAATAATGCTGGAAAATATAATTAAGCCTTATTTGAATCCAAAGTTATAAAATAGGGCCAAAACCAATCAATTAAGCATAGAAGAGGTCAAAGAGACTAAATATGAGGGTAACTAATATATAAAAATTTTGTTTATCATTTCTAGAGCTGCTACCGTTAGGAATGATATATGTGGCATAAGGTGTAATATCCTCATTCCAACTAATTTCGATGGATATTTTAAGGGTTTGTAGGTACTAAAATATACTATTCATAAATTAATTTATTTATTTCATTTTATCTATTATTGGTTAATTATTAGTCACTGATGTTAAAAGAGCATAAAAAACTACTTAGATGTGAAAAATGTAGATCAAAATGCCCAGTAGAAGTGTCTAAATTTATTAGTGGCAAAATCATAATCTTAGGAGCTTTACCAAGATAATTTTTGTCCAATAAAGTTTAGAAAATCCTAATTAAATAAACAAGCTAGATACTATGCTCATTTGATTACTCCAACTATCTAGTTAGGATAAATTAATAAAATAGTCTTCATCCAATAGGAGTGAGACACCATAGGCCACACTTAGCTTAATTTGATTGGTGGATTGAAACACTAATCAACTTATGATTGGTTGATTAAGTGATCAATGGAAGCTAGCTAAATAGAAAACACTGGTCTTAATTTGATTGGTTAATGATTAACCAATAGTAAGAAGACACAAATTTTGGCTAATGGATTACACTAATTTTAATGTGATTGGTTAGTAAAGAGTAGCCAATGGGAGTAATTGATCGGTCAATGATTAACCAATATGAATTTGACATTATGCAAGACATGAGTTTAATCTTATAAACACTAGGTTATTTCCTATTAGTGGATGGAAGGCACTGAACCCATTCTAATTAGTTGGTGTAGTGGCCAATGAAGGTTAGCCACTATAGAAACTCCTAACTAGATGTCCTAACTAAAGTTAGATTAGTTTGGTTAGTTAAACTAATTAGTCAGAAAAAAATAATTAAATAATGGCTAACCAATGAGAACAAGACACTAATCTAAACACTAGTCTTTCTATGATTGGTTACTAAAAACATTAGTCAAAATTTTATTGGCTGATTAATAAAACAAGATGGCACCGAATTAAACAAAAATATCTAGACAAAGATGAAAGGGGAGTTCATCCAAGCTTAGGAGAGAAAAAAAGAAAAGAAGAAAAGAGAAGGAAGAAGAAAGAAAGGAAGAAAAAGGAAGAAGGAGAAATTCAAGGAAAAATCACCAAATCCTACCAAAGCTTCAACAAATCAAGATTTCATGAGTAAAAGCATGGATCTTGTCCTCCATCTTAGAGAAGAAAATCATTTATTCTACCTTTGGAAAGGTGGCAGGAAGAACAAACTCTTTATCTTTCTTGATTTTGATTCAATTTCATAGGTTAGATTAGAGAATTAGTGTTGGCTTAATTTCTATTATTTGGCTTAATGAATTAACTAAGATTTCTATCATGAACCTAGGGTTAGGGTTCTAACTTAGGGTTTGGGTTTAAGGACTTAAGAACCATAAATTGAAAAGTAAAGAGTAAGATTAAGCTTGAAGTTAACCTCTTATATGAATTTTTCATCATTAATTAAGAAACCCTAGTATTGGAGCTCTTAAGGTCCAAGATCCCTATTTTTTGGATTGATGAATATTATGATTATAAGGTGAAATAAGGTAAATTAGATGTTGCACTTTCAATTTCTAAGCTTGAATTAAGCATTGGAAATAAGTAGTTGAAGAAATCTCCAAAAATGAGGTTTGAATCAAGGACTTTAAATAAGGAATTAGATATGTATTTGCTTAAATGGACATATATATAATGATAAAAGAGGATAATAAAGATATTAAAGTAAGAGGATAATAATAGAGAACCCTATTTGAATCTATATTTCAATTATGGTAAAATGTGATTAAATGGTTTTGAGTTGATGAATTTTAGCATACATCCCACAATTGGAAAGTAAATGGCCAAGGATAACCAAGTGCTAGGTTTGACTTGATTAAAGGTATGTATGTATTTAAATGCTTAGAAACTTGAATTTGTACAATACAAGTGATGTAAGTTAGTTTGGTAATTGAATCATCAATGGTAAATGTGAATATGATATTATTTCAATTTTCAAGTAATGATACAATTATGCAATGCAAAAAGATTATAGATGTTCAATTTGGCATATGACAATGATTCAACTCTTAATTATGGGAAAGTTTATGAAGAAATGATTTATGAAGAAATAATTTATGATGAAATGATTTATGATGAAATGTCTTATGATGAAAGGATCTATGATTTATGATCAAATGATGTTTTATGATGAAAATTATGTTTAATGATTCTAAAGTCTATTAAGATGATCCACAGGCTAAGAGGAGTCTTTGAGATAATACTCAAGCTAATAGGAGTTGTAACACCCCAAATTTCTTAAATAGTTGACAGTAATTTTGACAGTTAACAGAATTCTGCTGTTTAGTAATTTCTGTGTACTATAAAATTATTTTGTATATTCCGTCAGCGTATTTGATCGTTTTGAGTGATTTACTCCGTGTCAGGAAAATAATAATTTTCAGGCCAGGAAAAATCTTTAGGTATTTATTTTCTTGACTGTTAATTATTTTTAACAATTTGACTTGATTTTCATACGTTTTCTAATATTTGTGATTTTTGTGGATGATTATAAATTTGTGTTTATCTTATTGTTTTTGGACTATTTGTGGGCCCCAGGTGGTCCTATGTGGGCCCGGGGTGAGTCCCAAAAAGTGAAAATTTTTCTACATGTAAAAAAATTTGTACTGTTGAGATGGAGACATGGGATCTTACTAAACCTGAATCCGGAAATAGTTTTTAAAATTTTATTATACTGTGTTTTGTGCTGTATTTAATTATCGAGCGATAAAAATACAGTAAATATATTCTTTTGTGGGGTTATAGCAGATAAAAATAGAAATTATACTGCTTAAGTCAACAATAGTGATTATGACAACTTTTGACAGACTAATAGGAAACAAGTTTAATTCTTTTGACGGACCAATAGGAAGCAAGTCTAATATTGAAGACTTTGATATCAACTGTCGATTTAATCAACGGTGTAGGAATAGTCTAATAAAATGGCTATGAACATTTATAACCATTGGATGAAGAATTAATCAAGGGTGGAGATTTGATCTTACAAAGTGGCTAGGACCATTTGTGACTGTTGGATTTGGATTTAATCAACGGTGGAGATGGATCATTTATAACCATTGGATTTGGATTTAATCAATGGTGGAGATTTGGTCTTCTAAAATGGCTATGACTAATTATGACCCTTGGATTAAAAGTAAGAAGGAGTAATCTTGACTCTTCATTTTGGAGATGGATCTAATGGCTAGAATTTCAAGGAGGAAAGATCTAATGGCCTAGATTAAGTCTTCTAATCAAAAGTCTACCTAAATCCTAACCATTGATCTAATCAATGGCTTAAATTGCTCTAAATGGTGGCTAGAAAAGATGACAACTTTATGAATGCATAATGCATGGAGGGGGGACAGTTTTTGTGTTGTTTAGGAGCTAAAGGAAAAAGTTTGAAGACATTATTAGATTGTTTTAGTCAATATGGATCATTATTGATCATTTTGCACTCTTAGGAGAATGCATGAAAGGGGGGCTACAGTTTTGGTGTCTTAAGGCCATAGCAAAAAGTCTATGACCATTATCACTCATTATTGATCATTCTTGATCATTCCAAAAACCTAAAGCTCTTAGAAAATTTTCTCTTCTTCTCCTTCTAGCATGGTTCGACCAAGCACCCTAAATATGTCTTCCATCACTCAACAATTTTAACCAACCTTATTTCTTGAATCCTTACCTTATTCTAAGCAACTTTCATGTTGGATACTTTCTCTAAATCATTCATCTTCATGGACTTTCTTCAAGATCAAAGTTATAGGGTATTTGTGGTGAAGTGTAAGGAAACTTCATTTCTTCTCTCTTCTTCATGTTCTAAACCATGTTTGATCCATGGTTTATCTTGTTCAAGCTTGATATGTTAATTAACTTGTGTTTTGTTTTGTATTTGAGAAGCCTTTGGTGGTGAAGGACTTGGAAAAAGAAGCAAAACAAGGAGCTTTTGAGGATCTTCAAGAGGTAAGAGGGAAATTCATCTCACCAACCAAGTATGGTGGTGAGAGATGGTTGTGTATTTGATGGATGGTGAATCTATGTGAGGATTCATATCTATGGTCATGTAATAATTTGTGGGTGTTTATGTGCTTTGATTATTTGCCTATGCTTGATATGATTTGCATGATTTATTTGCTTTGATTATGGCATGCTTGTGATATATATGTTGACTATGTATTTGTATATCATGATTTGATGATGGAAAGGAAAATGATTTTTGGTTCCAAAGACCAAGAGGAATTTCAGCCAAGACACCTCAAAATAGGTGTTCACAAATTAATATTTTCATGAATGATAAAATTGGATGATTAGAAAAGTAAGGAAAATAAACAAAGGGTTTGTTTTTCAAGAAGTATTGTTCACAGTTTTGAGAAGGATTTTTATTGATTTATTTTGTGTAAAAAGTTTCTAAGCATTTTACTAAACATGGGCAATGTTGATTTTAAGGATTTGCAAAGAAAGTGAAAATTGATTTACAAAGAAAGTGAAAATGAAAAATGAACAAATGATTTGATTTCAAAGACCAAGTGCTCACGATTTTTGTAAAGGATTTTTAATAGTTTTGTTTGTGTAAAACCATATTGGCTTAGAAGGAAAAATATTTTGATGATTTCAATAGTCATGTCCACATTTTTGAAGGCTTGTAATGCCTTGATTTTATGGAAACAAAATGGAAATATAATTGATTTAGTAAAAGGAATTTGGAAAGGGAATCATAGTGTTTTATCATTTGAGAAAATGTGATTTTTGTATATGAATGGAAAAGAGAGGTTGAAAATGTTTGAAACTCAATTTATTTTGAAGAGAATTGATTTTATAATTTATTTGAGAAAAATGGAGAATATAATAGTGATTTGATATTTTCTAACGTGTAACTCATCCTTTGGGTTTTGGAGAGTGTTAGTAATTTTTAAAGTTAGAAACATTGATTTAATTCAATGGAATTGTGAATTTGTGGAATATATTGTGAAAAAGATTTTCTTGAGTAAGAAAATGTGGAAAATAATGTGAAAAGTCATATTATTTTGAGCAAAGAATTTCTTAAAGGAGAAATGTGAAAAATAATGTTTGGAAAATTGAGAAATATTTTACGTGATTGTAAAATGGTGAAAAACGTTTTACGTATCTTAAAAATAGGATTTTTATGCTACGCGATTTGAAAAACGTTAAAATATTTCTACGCAATTTGAAAAATATTGAAATATTTCTATGTGATTTGGAAAACGTTTAAATATTTTGAAAATGATAGAAAATGATTTACGCAACTTAAAAGAATGATTTTTAAGTTACGCGATTGTGAAAATGGTGGAAAATCGCTATGCAATTTGAGTAATGTGTAAATATTTTTACGTGATTGAGAAAACGTTGAAAAATCAATACGTAATTTGAAAATGCAACAAAAGTGTTGCAAAATTGTGAAAACGTAACATAAATGTTGCGCAATTGTGAAAACATGATGAAAGTGTTTTGTGATTATAAAAATGTAATAATATGATTTTGCTATTGAAAATACAGTATGATTACTGTTGGGCCAGTGTGTGGACTCGGATTATGAGATTATGAAATTGAACTAAGAATGGGCTAATGTGTGGACCCTGAATATGAAATTGTGAATTTGAACTGAGAATTGTGCATTTTACATGCATGGACTAGTGTGTGAACACTGTATGAGAAAATGATGAATTTTGCCTATGATTGGCATTGGTGCATTGAACATGCATTGAAAAGGTCCAATGGACTGTATAAGGCTATTTGCCTAGGAGAGACGTACACCTCTTGAGTGGGTGCGATGCGCGTAGTGTAAGTCACTTGTTGACCTTGGGGGCATCGGGGTGCGGGTTGCCTACAGTGGGTTGTGAGTAGCTCTACTGTAACCGTGGGTTAGACCGACGCGACACACCGATGATCCTGACTGAGACACTATTCTTAATCAAGATCTAGTAAAGACTGTCGTGTATATATTAGATGTGTAAAAATCAAAATGAGGATTATAGCACGTGATTTGAGGCATTTTGGTATAGACAGATCTTTCTGATCAACTTCTCCGAACTGAGTATTAGCTCCATGGAGTAGGACATTGAGTCTATGTGCGCATGCATGAATCTGAGCATTTATATCTGTATGATATATTAATTGAGGAATATTATTTATGACAATTGTTTTGAATACTTGGATGATGATGATGATAATTGGATAATGATGAGGGCATCACCATAAATATTGAATGATATTTGAACTGATAAATGATTTGATGATAATAATTGATTAATGTTGATGGTATGATATATCTGTATGATATGTTGTTGTGTTATCTCTGTGCTGCAATGTTGGTATTGGTGTAGGTGATCTCACCTCTTTGTTATATTGTTTTGCTGTGTTTGTGTTATTAAAAAAATTATATAGTAGAAGGAACGAGTTGTCTTAGACATAACGGGTGGCAGATATTCTGAGATTGGTGACAACATTGAGGAGTAGCAATTCAAGATTCGATAGTGTGCAGTATAAATAAGGAACAAATGTCTGATGCATCAAGATGGATACAAAAAGGAATAAGTATGTTAAGTTTTACCGTTAGTGTTGTACCGTGCTATTAAGTAAGACTCGTGATGGGGTTTGCTACTGTTAAAAAGAGAGTCTGTTAGTTTTATATTTCTCCTTAAATTATTAAATATTAATTGGTGTCAATATTGTATATTAATCAGTTTAATTATATTTTCAATAATACTTATGGATTTCAGGAAATTTATGTTTCTATAATAAGAAATTTTAAAACTCACATTTTATAACTCAAACCTTTTATGAACTTCTTTACAGATTATGAGTTGGGAGTCGGAAATGTGATACCCTGAGAAAGGTGTTACAGGAGTCTTAATAGAAAGTCTATTAAGATGATCCATGGGCTAAGAGGAATCTTTGAGATGATCCACGGACTAAGAGGAGTCTTAATAGAAAATCTCGTATTCCTATCCTATTAAGATGACCCACGAGCTAAGAGGATCCTATTAAGGTGATCCATAGACTGAAAGCGGTCTTAATAAGAAGCCTTACATTGGGTCAGGTCCAATGAGCTAGGAGATGCCCTATAAAGTATGAGATCTCTACTAGGATAATGACTATGTAAGCAAGGAAGAGAAAAGTAATGTATAATAAAATGTAAAATGGTATATGGATGTGATCACTATGTGATTTGAAATAAGGAAGAGAAAAGTAATATATAATGAAATGTGAAATGATATATGGATGTGATCACTATGTGATTTGATATATGAACTTAATTATTATTATGATTGATATTATTCTTACTGTGTAAAGTGTTCTTTGTGATCGATGCAGCTAGAAGCACCATGATTTGTATAATAGTATTTTTTTTAGTTTGTTTTCCTATTGCGAATTATACAATTCTCATTATGTGTATGGTGTTTTCTAAAGAAGCAGTAAAGACTGTATTCAACTCCGCTGATCGATATTAGAATGATGTCTTGTTATGAAAATCCAGAATGTTAACATCTTCTACTCATGTGTTATATGGTTATGTAAATTGATGAGACTATGTGTGTTTCACCAGATGAGGGCAATGCTATAAGCCCTTAGGATTTTGGATGCCTAGTTCTTTGTCTAAATAGGTAGTTTCTTATAACTAGGTAGTGTATATTGTAACATCTTTCCTAACTTAATGATCCTAATTAGGGTTATAAAAACTCAGTAATACTGGTAAGAGTTATCTGTTAAATTTGAGTAATTTTCTGAGCTAGTTTGAACGTAATTCTATAACATAAACTGTGAAGAAATAATTAAAGTATCTGCATAAATAGTTAATATAATAGAAATAATTATAGAAAATCTATTTCCTAGTTAAGAACCATTGATAAGAGTTATAGAAAATTTTGAAGAATCAATGGAGTTAGTTTGGTATTTTTTTGGATACAGATAGGAGATAAGTGAATAGTAAAGTGAACAGTTAATTAACTCAAAAAATTATAAAAATATTTGGAGATGACAAGTAAGATATGAAGAATATTTTGGTATAAAATTCTAACTAAGTTAAGCATTAGTAAGCATATTTACTTAATTCTTAAATTTAATTTAACTTGGGACCAAAAAATGAAACTTAACTGATAAATAGCAGTATATGAAAAATTATAGAAAAATAGAACCGAGGACTAAGTTGAGTTCTAAAATTTTCCATAACACTTATGGTAACTTGAAAACTCAACTTTGGAAGATTAAAGTGTGCTTAACAGATACAAAAGTTATAGCACCATAAATTTGACCAATTTCCACCACCTTTGATTTGCCTTCATCTTTATCATTTTAAATGATCTTTCTTTCATCTTTTCCTTCACTTTTCACGCACAACCAGCAACCTAAAACAGGGTAGAAAATGTGAGCAAGAGAAAGGAAGAAAAAGAAGGAGAAAATAGAAAGAAAGTGAAGGGAACCAAGGAACAAAGGCTAGGAAGTGAGGTAGGGGTGTTTTTCTTTTATTTACACTTTCTCTTCTATCATTTGTGAATGAATGAATGGACCTGAAGCCCCTTGATAGTCATAGTCAGACCTAAATAAAATGGGGAAAATTCTTGTTATTTTGAGTTTAGTTTCTTATTTTCAATTAGTTATTTTACTTAGATGAATTCTTGAATGAAAATTTATGAATTTGGTTGTGCTTTGTGATGGTCTAATCCACGGTCAAGCTAGGGCTTATGATGAGGTTTCAATGCTTTAATTGTTCTTTTTCTTTCATTGATGTTTGGGTTGAATTTATGATGTTAAAAATGATAAGAAAATTGAGATTTTATGGCATTCTTTAAATTGTGAAGGCACCTTGCTGCCCTATTTTCAAGCTTACTTTGTGATGTTTTTATGTCATAATTTGTGACTTGAATTGTGCTTGAAAATTATGGCATGGTGCTTCCTTTATTGTGGTTGAATTACAATTGTTTTTGTACTTGAAATAGGGCCTTAGATAATGATTTATAATAAGGGCAGAATGTTGCCCAATTTTTAAACTTGAATGTGGATGCTTTTAATGTGTGAAAACATGGCTTGAATGATGTTATATGGTACTAAATTTTGATGACATAATGCTGCCCATTGGTGGCTAAAGTTCTGATGTGTTTATGCATAAAAATGGTGACTTAATTGGTGAAGGAAGGTCACGGCAGAGGGCTGCCTTGTGTTACCAGAAATTTGGCTTTTCTTATACATGAAATTATGATTTGGATGATGGATTTTGGTTATGGCATAAATCTGCCCTTTGAAACCAGAATTTTAATGTTAATAAGCTTGAAATTATAACTTGAAATTTGCTTGAAAAGTAAGGTTGAATGTTACCATGTTAAATCTTCATTTGAATATATCTTTGACATGTATTCAAGCTAAGTTTTTGATTAAGAATGTGACCTTATGGTTAGATGGTAGCCACGACCTTCTTTGTTATACTAAGAAACATATTGATTTGTGTCTAAGTTATTAGTTGTATGGAAACTTAATGGATGTAGATTTATATGAGTAGCCCTTTATATTTTACATGGCCAAGAGATTGAACTAGGATCATCCTAGGTTAGAATGGAAGTGTAAGGATGGACCCTCTCTACTAGAGGTGATCCTAGATTGTTGATAGTGTGAGGATGGATAATTCCCTCCCTATCTCAATAGTTGAGGATGAACATTCTCTCTCTATTCATAACTCTAAGTTAAGGATGGATATTCCTTTACTAGAGGTGGTTGCGTTACTCATTTCTCGAAGTAGTTCTGTGTGACTGTAGAATTGTCATAAATACGTTGAAGTGCATTAACCTAAAAGCAGACTACTGACAAGTGATCTAACTAAGCATTATGATGAAATTAGAATTTATTTGATAAATTACGATGCTTGTTTGGAAATGTGTTTCTAAAAATAATTATGCATGTGAATTATGATATGTGATAATAAATGTTCTCATAACTATTAATAATTGGATTTCTATTTCGGGAAGAAGAATGACTGGATTTGGCTTTTGCCACCTTCCAACGTTATAAAATGAGTTTTGAAATGATTTTTCTCTGAAGCAGTTGGAAGTATTACGATGACATGAATTCTTATTTATACTATTGAGAATTCCTAGAATTCTCACCCCTTTTTATTTATATTTTCATAATATTTTCAGGGACACATGCTTCAACAAGAAGATAGAAGACGAAGACGTAGAATAGTGTTGACGAGATTTGTATTTTATGATGTGTAATTAGTATATTGTAACAAATTATGTAATTATGAGTAACGTAAAATACGTTGTATATTATCTTTTTTTTTAATATATGTACATTATCTTATTCCGATTCGTGGCTCATATTTTCTCGTATATTATTAAAAATGCAATTTATATTTATTCTATTAATCATTCATGATATACTTAATTCTAGTTACTAATACGTAATTCCGATACGTTATTAGTACTAGTATTAATATGTTACATGTATCAATATAAGTGGTACACCTTTAAATAAATAAAATTATAGTTTGTTGCTTATTATTTATATATAACAATTTATGTCTCATTAATCATGTAAAGTTAAATTAAAAAGAGGTAACCAAATGAAGGGTTTCTAAAGCAAAGTATTTGATAATTAAAGTATAAAAAAAATTAGCACATTATTTAAATAGAACTACGTGATTTAAATGAGGAAATAACTAATATAACCAAATTTAATAATAAAATCTCCTGATAAATATCTAAATTTCTAAGACGTTACATAAGACAGATATTAGGAAAAACTCTGTATGAATATTCAGAGAGATTGGAGAAGTTATGTGCAAGTTGGTCTCATCACCAGATCAGTAACTAGTTGCTAATACAATATTTCTATGAGAGACTTTTACCCATCAATAAAAGCATGGTAGATGATGCCTCTAGAGGAGCTTTAATGGGCAAAACCCTTGCTATAGTAAGAGATTTAATAGTGAACATGGCGGCAAATGCACAACAATTTGGCACACGAGTCATTACCTTAACTAGATGAGTTAATGAAGTAAGGATTTCTGATGTTGATCAATAGAGAACCCAGAACAGATTGGAGGAGCAAACTTCCTTGGGTAGGCAACTAGCATTGGCATAAAAACAATTTAGCCCACAACAAAACTTTGTGGAATCTATTCCTTGCCAGATCACCCAACACACTAGTGACCTGCACTCCAAGAAAGTAATGAAGCAATGACTAGAATCTTTCATGGAAAATCATACCAGTAGCAGCCAAATATGGCTTTTATTCTAACACATATAACCCTGGATGGAGAGATCATCCCAATCTGCGGTATGGCAACAATTCTGGCTAACTTCAACAACAACAGCAGTATACCATATATAACACAGTAGGCCCGAGCAAGTAATAATTTCAACAACCAGTGAAACAACCCATGCAGCAAATTAGCAATTGAGAACCTAGCTTGGCAGACTTGGTGAAGCAGTTAGTAACCAATAACATTTAGTTTCAACAGAGAACTGAGACCACCATTCAAAACTTGGAGACTCAAATTTGTCAACATGCAACTTCCATCAATGAGTTGAAGACTCAAGGTTCTAGTCAATTGCCCTCCCAAACAATTAACAATCCAAGAGGCAATGTGAGTGTCATAACCTTGAGAAATGGCAAAGAAGTTAGTGGTCCAGCCAAACTCTAACCAGAGATTGTGCAACAGGATTATGTAGAAAAATTAGACCCAGCAAACCATAATTTTGCAGAAGATTCAATACAATAAAATATAGACCATACATAGAATTAGAAGAAAAATCAAAAGTTGATGAAAAATTCTATAGAAAAATTTGCTCTCAGTACTCATCTTCCTTTTTCGAACATAATGACTCAATCAAAGAAGATAGTTGAAGCTGAATTGGATATGGAGATTATGGATACCTTTTACAAGGTATAAATTAATATACCTCTCTGAGAAGTAATAAAGCATATTCCAAATATGCTAAGTTTCTTAGGGAATTATGCACTCATAAGAGGAGATTGAAAGGAAATGAGAAAGTGAGCATGAGAAGAAATGTTTTTTTGCCTTGATCCAACTGAAAAGGAGCTTCTAACAATTGTTTTCACTTTAGATAAATCAGTTCCTATTTGCTAGGGACTAAAGTTATTATTTTCTCTGACCATGCAACCTTGAAGTTCTTGTTGAAGAAGCCCGAGGCGCAGCCTAGACTCATTCGGTGTATATTGCTCTTAAAGAAGTTTGACATTGTGATCAGAGATAAGAGTAGAGTCAAAAACTTAGTGGCAGATCATTTGAGCCAGATCCCACATACAGTGGACATTCTTCCTATCCAAGAGACCTTCCCAGATGAACAACTTTTTCAACTGTAAAGTAAGGATCCTTTATATGCCGATTTAGTGAATTATTTAGTTGCATCTGAATTATCTGCTCATTTTAAGAAGCATCAGATTGATACGCTTAAGAGTGAGTCTAAATATTATGGATGAGATTATCCTTATCTGTGGAGACTATGTAGTGACTAAGTGATTAGACGTTGTGTTCTTGATTATGAGTTTCAGTCTATTCTGCATTTTTGTCATATCCTTGCATGTGGTGGTCACTTTATACCGCAAAACATTGCTAGGAAGATTTCAGACTCTAGATTGTATTGGCCTACCTTATTTCATGATGCTTACAATTATTGTAAGAATTGTGAACGATGCCAATGAACAGGTAACATTTCTCATAGGGATAAGATGTCTCAACAACCATTATTGTTTTGTGAGATATTTAATGTGTGGGGCATTGATTTCATAGGTCCCTTTCCTAATTCCTTTGGTTTTGTTTACATTTTGTTAGTTGCTGATTATGTATCTAAGTGGGAAAAGGCAAACACTCGGACTGATGATTCTCATGTTGTTTTAGACTTTGTTAAGTCTCACGTTTTCTGCATGTTTGGAGTTCCGAAAGCCATAATCAGTGACCATGGATCCCATTTACGTAATAAAAACATGGAGGCATTGTTGAAGAAATATGGTGTGATGCATAAGGTTTTGACTCCCTACTATCTATAAACCAATGGGCAAGCTGAAGTTTCGAATAGGAAGTTGAAACAAATCTTGGAAAAAAAAGTCCAACTAAATTAAAAAGACTGGAGCAAGAGGCTTGAGGATGCATTGTAGGCATATAGGACTGCCTTCAAGACTCCTTTAGGCATGTCTCCCTTCAGGATAATCTTCAGTAAGATATGTCACCTTCCGATGGAGATTGAGCATAAGGCCTATTGGGCAGTAAAGAAGTGTAACCTTGACTTGAACCAAGCCGGATCCCAAAGAAAACTCCAACTCCAAGAACTTGAAGAGATTCGGTAGGACTATGAGAACTCCCATATCTACAAAGAGAAAATCAAATCCTTTCATGATAAGACGATTGCAAGAAAAGAATTTATGATTAGTCAAAAAGTTCTCCTTTACAATTCTTGCCTCAAGCTCATGCCCGGTAAGCTTTGTTCTAGGTGGATAGGTCATTTTATAATCACTAAGGTTTTTCCTTATGGTGCAGTGGAGATCACAAGTAAGGCAATTAACAAAGCTTTCAAAGTCAATGGACATTAGAGCTGTCAAAATGGGCCAAGCCCGATGGGCCGACCAGAATAGCCCGACAAAATGGACGGGCTGGGCTAGCAAAAGTGAACAAAAAATTAGAAATGATCCGAATGGGCTAGGCCCAAATATGCCGAGCCCGAACGGGTCGAGTCGGCCTACATTATTAACACTACATTAAGCCGGGACAAGTCGAGTTGGGCCAACAAAATGCCAGTTCGAAACTAACATGGCCAGATCTGGCCAGGCCTGAGCTGGGCCAGATCTGGCCAGGCCTGAGCTGGGCCAGTCCGTTTTGACAGTCCTAATGGACATTGCCTCAAGCAATTCTATGAGGGAGCTTAAGAGGACATAGTGGAGGAGGTCCACTTGTAAGTGGCCATATACATCACTTGATAAAGATGTTTTTCCTTTCTTTCCTTTATTTTACTTGTCTTAAATTTGTTGATGATTTGATGTTTTATAAGCTTTCCATTGAGGACAAAGTAAGATTTAAGTGTGGGGAGAAATTTACATTTTATTTTATGTTTTATGTTTTTAATTTTACTATTTCTATTTTGTTTTTCAATTCTATTTTATTTTTTATTTTGTATATATATATATATATATATATAATATATATATATATATAAAAGAAATTGTGTTTTAAATTGCTTTCGAATGAAATTTTGAGATTTGTGAAAGTTGTGAACATGCATAAATTGAAGTTAAAGGTTTATAACATAAGTGAACAAATTGTCATTCATCTTAATATTAACTAGTTTGGTAATGAAAATTAAATTCGTAGATTGAGTTTGATAGAAGCATATCTTGTGAGACTTTGAGTCTTTTAATGAATGGATTGAACATTTGTGTCATTCTCTTCTTTCTTGTGTGATTTTCACTCATGGAATTTGTTACTCTAGAACTTAATTTGTTTTTTTTAGGCAACATTTTCACATACATACATGAACATGATTGAGTCATTTTTCTTGAATTAGCTACTTTAGCCAAATAGCCAACCTTACATATTTTCCCTTGATTAACCTCTTTGAGCTTATTTGATCATTCCTTGTTTTTAGCTCATTACATGACTTAAATAGAAAACTATGTTTTTACCTATCCTTAGGGAATAAGAGACCATTGACATTGTTATTGGAAGATTTCTTGAACAAGTATGAGGGTGTGCTAATTAGTGTGCAAAGTGTTTGGTGAAAAGAAAAGAGTGGTCAATTGAAAAAAAAACAAAAGAAAATTGAAAAAAAATAAAGGAAATGGTTGTAAAAAAAACGAAAAGGGAAAAGAATATGTAAAGAGAATTTGAATTACATGGAGTTGGGATAAACTTTCATGTTTGTTATTTTAACTCATCTCCAATGATCTTTTGTTCTCTTTGGTATTTAACTTGTCATATTCATAGTATTCCCCTCTTTTACCTTGACCTCATTACAACCTTGCATAAAGTCCTCTTGAATTGTATGTGCATGTGTTTTGAGTAGTAGAGAAGTAGAAAATAAGCAAACTTATGGTATTAGAGATTTTCATGGGTTGAATTGAGTGAAACACTTACTTTCTAAACACTTGAGGGATTAAGAGTGTATCTTGTGAGGTTCTATCATTCTTGATTTATGTTTTTCAATTGAAGTTACCTTGCTTGTTGATTTGAGATATAAAGAAATGTTGCTTCATGAATGTTTTAATTCCTTGAAGCTTTGGTTGCTCTTCTTGCTTATAGACTTTTGCATTCTTGAACATCATTTGAAAATGAGTCTTTTAGAATTTTTAACTTTTGAGTTTGTGTTATGGTTCCTTGTTTCCTATGTTGAATTTCTAGTTTTGTAAGAGAATGCTAAAGTTAATTATGGGAGAATTTGATAAACACAATTTTTATATATTAGTTAACCCTCATATTTAGTCTTTTAGACTTTTTATATGCTCAATTGATAGGTTTTGACCACATTTTATAAGTTTGGGTTCAAATTGGCTTAATTGTATTTTTTAGAATTATTAAAAAGTTTACACTATTTTTGTATTTTAGACATAACTTGAGTTTTAGATATCTTAAAATTATGAATGAATTTTAGCATGTAGGAAAACTAAGAAAGAGCTCTATAACTTTGATGAAGAGCTCAAAGGCTGAATTAGATGCCTAGTGGGTTAGAGTGGGCCACGAAGGCGGAACAGAGATGTTGTCGCTGGAACTTGGACAATGTGCAAATATTGGGCTATAATTTGGGTTGTAGGTGTCATATGGAGCTAAAATAAGTGTCATATGGAGCTGAAACTAGTTCCATATGAAAACTAAGACATAAATATTCAATTATTATAAGACCACTTATCAAATTGGTGATGTTTTGATGGTGTTTTAACCTTTTGAAGTTGGCTGATGGGTTCAGACAGTTATTAAGAATGTTTTAGGCATAACTCTCTCATCATAAGCCCAAATTTTGCGAATTAGGTATCCAATTAAAGTTAAGAGAAAAATGATTAACCCTAAGCTGAGAGAAAACTTGGATTTTTAATTTTAGAGATAATTATTTAAGCAGCAACAACAACTAGGAAACTTAACCCTAATTTTCTCCTAGCCGCTCTTGCTAGGACTTCCTCTCTTCATCTTTCTTCTTCTCCTTTCTCTCTAGTTTTATTTCTTTTCTATTTTCTCCTTCCATCCATGGAGGGCTAGACCCTTTTAAATCAATCATAGGGATTGGCAGTCTTGATGTTTAATTTTGAGATCTTATTTTAATTGTTTTACATTTGATTACTAATCAAGTTTCTCTTTTACTTATTGATCAAGTTTATTTTTTACTTGTTGATTAAGTTTATCTTTTACTTGTTAATGAATTTTATCTTTTATATGTAAATCAAGTTCTTCTTTGATTTTGTTAAATCTAAATTGAATTGCATAATTAGATTTGGATGTTGATGTGATAATTGCATAATTATCACGTTTTAAATGAGGATTACAATGACTAAACAATGTATCAAAGGCTTCTTGGATGTTGTTTGTTAAGTTTGGTTGAATTTTGAGTTTTAAATTAATTTAGGATTAGATGAGTGCTTAATTCATTTAACCTTGATTAATTAAATTATAGATGCTTATCTAGTAGAGAATTCATGAATCATCTTAAGGCTTATTGATGTGATCTAAGACTAAGAATCTGATTAGTAATTGAATGGATTCGTAGTGATCAATGATGGATTAAATTTAAGATTAGTTAATTTCCTTGAATTAGTTGTTTACTTAATTTTGTTTACAATTTTTAATTACTTTCTATTAATTAATTTTGCAACCATTTTTCCCCCTGTTAACCTCTTAATTTGATTGCATGATTAGAGTGATCCAAGGACACGACCCGGTTGTTCCTTATACTACAAGTATTTTGGTGAATCAGTTTATAAATTAATTTAATTTGATAGTCTCGACAACTATCAATAACTATGAAGGTAACCAAAACCTTGAGGTGATTGAAGTGGTTATTGTTCCATATGGTTTTGTCCTTGTTGTCATTGTTGAGTTTCAAGATTTGAATTTGCGATGAGATGGAATAGAAATTTAGGGGTTCAGAAGGATTTTGAATTTGAGGTTCAGGGATTGGGGAAGGAGGATGAAGAAGACAAAGAAGACGATGGGAGGCTGTTGAGTGTTGTGAGAAAAGGCATAAGTTTCATGCTACGTTATGTTCTCAAATATGCATTAGTTAGTGCGGCCATTGCCATTGATGAAGAAGATGAAGGGTTACCGGGTTTCACTATAAGAAAATTAAGATTCAACATCGAATTTTTACGACAAATATTATATCCCTAGCTAATGTTTTGATTTAACAATGAAATTTGCGAGGAACAAAGCGATGGATTAGCAACGACGTTGGCCCAAGCTAAATTTTGTAAGGGCTTCTCCCTAGCTAATCCATTGTGAACACTTTTGGCACACTAAAACATTTGCCGCTATTTTACTCTCACCTTTTTTCTTCTTTTTTTTATTATAAATTTAGTGGAGATTAATTATAAATTATAAATTACAAATATTTAAAATATATCTTTTCTTTTTCTCCCATATATATGTGAGTATAGACTTAATCAGAGCTCTAAGACATTCTCAATTCTCACCGTAAAGCCCTAATCATTTCTAAGTACACGTTTATGCCATGGGTTGATGAGTTTTCTCTTCCATTGCAGCCTCTAGGGATTATTGAACTCAAACTCATTGTATCCCCTTATCTCACTACTATGTTTTACTTTGGGGGGTGCTTGTGTAATCTTTCCCAATTGTAATCCACATATTTCTCAACAATTTCTGGTGGGTTTCTGGTGTATGTGCCTCATCCATTCCTTATCTTGTTATTGCACCACCAAGGACCAAGGTATATATCTCATCAATTTTTTATTTGGATTTGCACCACAAAGGATCAAATTGCTACTGGTGTTGAGCACATTCCATAATCATGATACCAGTATTACAAGTCGAGTTTGAAGCTTTAAACTGAGCACACACAGTCGCACTCTCAGGCACCCATCACAAGGAACACCCACGCCATATTACTATACATTGTACCCATAGAATAAGAAAGAAAGTAAGGCAGAGTAAGAAGCAAATATAGAAATTTAAAGGGATGAGGTGTTGGAAGGTAATTAAAATTGAAAAGATGAATTAAGCAAGTGGTTTTAGTGGGTATAATAAAAGAATAAGTGCAGTTCTTTTCTTGAGAAGACAAATTTTCATATGTTCTTGCTATAAAGAAAAAAAAAAGTAAAAATGGTAAAGGGTTGCTATGTGATAGACATGAGATTGCACTTGCAAGTTGCAACAACAAAAAAAAGGTAAAAATGGACTATGAAAAAAAAGGAAAGAGAATCTAGGCATGGTAGCGTGTAATGGAGAGACAAACAAAGAGAAACAAGGTAGAATAGGATATCAATTATGTGTATATGTAAGTGTTTTTGTTTATGCGATGCTTAGGTCCATTTTATGTTTGCTAACTATTGACTTAAGATTTGGAAAATGGTTTTGGGTTAGAGCTATTGCAAAAGTTTTCAATTTCTTGGTTTTATTTTTATTTACCAACTCAGGAACTTTTGGAATGCTAATTGTATATGTAATGTGCATTTTGTCTTGGTAAATTGGTTGATGCATATGACTATGAGTAATTGATTTGGAGCTCGTACTTTAGTTTTTTTCATTCTGTTTTTTGTTCTTCTTTCTTTATTTTCTTTTATGCATGAATTTGGATGGGTATTAGCATGAAAAGAAAGTTGTCTTTAACTTGCCAAGTGAATAACATATTGTGTTGCATATGAGCTTGTAATTTGTTGGTTTAATACTTCTAAAAAATGGTTTACCTTGAGTTTCATTGGCTAATTTTTGTGCTGAAAGAAGTGTTGTATTAATTTGAAAGTTTTGGGGTTTGATAGTGCAGTAATATGCTCCTTTTTGGGGATAAATTAGCATAGAAATCGATGGGGTTCATTTGGTTGTTGCATACTCTCTCTAAGATGTATCCTTAATGTTTTGTTAAAAGAAAAAAGATGTCTCAACAACAAAGTGCTTTTAATTTGGAATTTTCAGCATATGGACTTGTGTTTGCTTTCTCTGGGGTTTCCTTCCTTTAACTTAAGAGGAAAAAATCTAGGGTAGTCATACTAGTTCAAGTGTTAGGCTAGAAGGTTGGAGTCCATTAAGTCTTACTCGTTAGCCCCTTAGTGGCGTCTTTACTTATATGATAGTTGTCGAGACTATCAAATTAAATTAATTTATAAACCGATTCACCAAAATACTTGTAGTATAAGGTACAACTAAGTCGAGCCCTTGGATCACTCGAATCAAGCAATCAAATTAAGAGGTTAACAGGGAGGAATGATGCAAAATTAATTAACAGAAAGTAAATAAAAATTATAAACAGAATTAAGTAAATAAACAATCCAAGAAAATTAATTAATCTTGAATTTAATCTGTCATAGATCACTAGGAATTCATTCAATTGCTAATTAAATTCTTGGTCTTAGAGCACATAAAGAAGTCTTAAGATGATCTATGAATTCTCTACTAGATAAGCATCCAGAATTTAATTAATCAATGTTAAACAAATCAAGCATCCATCTAATCTTAAATTAATCTAAAACTCAGAATTCAACTAAGCTTAACAAACAACATCCAAGAAACCTTTAATGCATTGTTTAGTCTCTATAATCCTCATTAAATACGTGATAATTATGCAATTATCAGATCAACATCCAAATCAAATTAAGCGATTTAATTTAGATTTAACAAAATCAAAGAGGAACTTGATTAATAAATAAAAGAGAAACTTGATTAGAAAGTAAAAGATAAACTTCATCAACAAGTAAAAGAGAAACTTGATTATCAATTAAACGTAAAACAATCAAAACAAGATCTCAGAATTAAGCATCAAGATTGTCAATCCTTAAGATTGATTTAAAAGGGTCTATCCCTCTATGGATGAAAGGGAAAAACATAAAAGAATGGAAACTAGAGAGAAAGGAGAAGAAGAAAGATGAAGAAAGATAATGCAAGCAAGAGTGACTAGGAGAAAATTAGGGTTAAGTTTCATGGATGCAGCTTCTACTTAAATAACTATCTCTATAATAAAAAATCTAAGTTTGCCCTTAGCTTAGGGATAATCCTCCTCATTTTAGATTTAATTAGACACCTAATTCATATAATTTGGGCTTGGGATGAGAGAGTTATGCCCAAAACATTCTTAATAACTCTCTAAACCTGTCAACTGACTTCAAAGGGTTAAAACACTATCACATCATCCCCTTTTGGATAAGTGGTCTCATATTAATTGACGATATATGTCTCAGCTTTCCAATGACACTAGTTTCAGGTTCATATCATACCTACAACCCAAATTATGTCCCAATCTTTGCACATCGTCTAGGTTCTAGTGACAACATCTCTATTCTGAATTCGTGGCCCAATATGGCCTACTAGACATTTGATTCAGCCTTCAATCTATCATCAATGTTGTAGAACTTTATCTCAGATTTCCTACAAGGTAAAATTTATAATTTTTAGATGTCTAGAACTTAAGTTATGCCCAAAATACATAAATAATGTAAAATTTTTAATAATGCTGAAAAATACAATTATGCCCAATTTGAACCCAAACTTATAAAATGTGGTCAAAACCAATCAATTAAGCATATAGAGGTCTAAGAGACTAAATATAAGGGTTAACTAATATATGAAAATTATATTTATTAAATTCTCTCACATTTAACTTTTGCATTCTCGGACAAAACTAGAAATTTAGCATAGGGAACAAAGAACAACAACACAAACTCAAAAGTTAAAAGCTCTAAAAGACTCAATTTCCAATGATGTTCAAGAATGCAAAAGTCTATAAGCAAGAAGAGCAACCAAAGCTTCAAGGAATTAAAACATTCATGAAGTAACATTTCTTTACATCTAAAATCAACAAGCAAGGTAGCTTCAATTGAAAAGCATAAATTAAGAATGACAGAACCTCACAAGATACATTCTTAATCCCTTAAGTGTTTTGAAAGTAAGTGTTTCACTCAATTCAACCCATAAGTGTAACATCGTCTAAAACGTGTAAACTTGTAATAGTTACAGAGGTAGCTTAATACTTGTTTAACATGCCTGTTTAATTTTTGTGACAACCTGAGTTAGTTTAGGCACTCTGTTGCAACTTGAAAGGTGAAAAGTAGTATAAAATGACCCAGAAATTAGCTTGAATGGCTTAGCTAATGGAAATAAATGTGGATAATTTATTTCTAAGTCACAAATGTGTAAACTATGATGTGGTTAAAATTTGAGAATAATCAGAGTTGGTTTAGTATTTTTAAACATATTGGTTGTGTGTTTTAATGTCGAATTTACTAGTCACAGATATGAAACATGATGGATTTTGTGCAACAAGATTTTTTATGAATCTTATGATTTATTTTAAACTTGTTAAAAGTGAGAAAACTTGATTTAAAGAAATCTAAGTTATCTTAGTAGATATGATGTATACTACAAAATAACTTAATTTCCTTAAGTTTTCCATGACTGTTGTAGTTACTTTCTTTGACTTTTCCTTTGATATTTCTCCTCAACTCACTTATTCTCTCATTCTCTCATTCATGAATTAGAAGACAAAAGAGAGGAAGCAGAGAAAAGGAAAAGAAAGGAAGAAAAGGAGAAGGAGGAAGAGAAAAGAAAGAGAAAAGCTAAAGGAAAATCAAAAGCTTGATCATCATTATCTTTGCTACAAGAGGTAAGGGTATTTGTTCACTCAAACTTCATCGTTTTCTTTCAAAACTCTTGATACATGAGGTATGCATGGGTGATGACAAATGGGTTTTTGAGAGAGTTCTTATTGTTTTGGATTGGATGAATATGACCCCATGATTTTGGTGCTGTGATTATGTTCATGGAACCTTTTAAACTTGTTTTGGGAGCACTTAGGTAGGTAAGTGTTTCCTTTGAGTTGTTATAGGTATTAGGTTAATGGTGGAACGTGTTGCACCCTATTTTATTGCACAAAAATGCCTAGATAACCAGTTATGAGACATCCATAACCGATTATATGGCCATGGTAGAACGTGCAATGAAAGCCCATGACCGATTATGATGATTTCATAATCGGTTATCCATGCAACACTGAGACCACATGCTGAGCCATAATTGGTTAGGAGTTTGGCCTATCTGGTTATTGTCGTAGGACAAGCTCTCTGAGTTTTCAAATAATCGATTAGGAAAAGGTCCTAACCGATTATTATATGTTCCAGGAAGCACTTTAAATAGTTCATAACTGATTATCCATGAGGGGTAACCAATTAGGGACTTGCAAAAAGAAAAAAGTCTTGCACTCTTGAGGGCTAAAACTTAACAAGTGATAGGATATGTGTTGGTTGTTAATGATCCAATTGAATTAGTCTATGGAGATTAAGAGCCTTAGAAATTCTAGTTTCTTCTTTATGCGATAAGGTTGAACTAGTTGCTTCCTTTTTATGTAAAGTTGATTTTGATTGGTGTATGGACCATATTTTGCTCTCTTGATACTTAGGGGTGAATTGTGTTAAGTGTCTAGTATCTTGAGTACTTGAGGTTGCTTTGAAATCACTTGAGAAATGAAGTTGTAAAGTACTAGGTACAATAATGCTAGTGACATTGGTCCTACTATCTTGTGTGATAAGTTGGCTAGAAGTTACTAGTATTGTCTTTTCACTTGGTTATTGAGAACCTTGTGATTGTTTCAAATGTGATTTGAAGTTTATATTTGTATGTTTTTAAGCTTACTATTCCTATGTATTGTGACCTTATATGGTGTGCATAATCTGATATAGTGTGCACAACGTTATATGGTGTTCACAACTATTTGACCAGAGAATAAGAGGTAGTTAATCCTTAATTTTCAAAATGGGACTAGTCCTAAATTCTCAGAGTGTAGGCTCTCTAGGTCTGGGTTACTGGTACTGTGAGGTGGTATCAGTTCACTCATTATTGTGAGGTAGTACTAGTCCACTCGCTACCAGGTAGTGTTAGGGCTCTTTTGCCTATTCTACTGAGACAAATACAAAGGAACGAGGTTCTTGGGAATATGTGAATATCATGTGTTTACAAAAACTAAAACTTGCATTAGCATTGTATAAACATATTATTAGAACATCTCTTATGCATATTTATATGATATATTATATTGTGTTTGTTTAATAATTGCATGTGCAGTTGTCTTGCTTGATGATATTTTACAATTGTATGGGCGGTTGTTCAATATCATTGTCAGTTATAATCTTGTGTATACGCTTTTGTTTACTCATTGTGAATGATGTAAATATTAGTTTTGGGATACTTATATTTAGGATTTGAGAATTATCACCCTGATAATCACATAATTTATACATTAATAAACTCTTATTTTTAATCATTTACACTCTCTATATACATAATTGATTGAGCTTGGTCATGATTTGTAAGTTTAGGTTCAAATTAGGCTTAATTGATATTTTCTAGCATTGTTGAGATTTTACACTATTTTTGTATTTCGGTCATATCTTGAGTTCTAGATGTCTAAAAATTATGAATTTTATCTTGTAGGAAAGCTGAGAGAAAACTCTACAACTTTGATGAAGATCTCAAAGTCTCAATCAGACATCTAGTGGAGCTAATTGGGCCTGGAAGTAAGAAAATGGGTTCTATCACTAGAACTCGAGCAATGTGTACTAATTAGGGCATAACTTGGGCTGTATGAGTTGCATTGAGCTGAAACTAGTGCCATTTGAAAGTTAAGACCAAAATCTACAACTTTTATGAAGAACACTTTTTGAGATTCTGAGGTCTAGTGTGTCATATTAGGCTTGCAATTCAGAATAGAGGAGCTGAAATTAGTTCTGATCAATTGCAATGATTGGGTCATATCTTTGGCTGTAGGAGGCCACACTACTAGAAATTTGGGTTTTAGATACCAAAAAATCAGTCTTTAAATCAACAAAATTGGTCTCTAAAAAAGTTAGAGACCGATTTAGAGACCGATTTTTAAAAGACTAATTTTCAGTCAAATATTGGTCAATTATTTTTTCAAAAAAATACATTAGAGACCAAATTAGAGACCAATTTTTTAGGGACCGATTTTTCGGTCTCTAAATTAGTCTCTAAATCGATCTCTAAAAGCATGAATATATTATATATTTTATAAAATCAGTCGCTAACACAGTCTCTAAATTAGCGACTGATTTATCAGTCTTTAAATCAGTCTCTAAATTAGTCTCTAAATCGGTATCTAAAAGGCTCAATATATTACGAAACTAATTTATCAGTCTCTAAATCAATCACTAAATGTCTTTTTTTATATATTCGGTCTCTAATTTGTGATATGAATTTATAATTATTTTTAAATTTATTAAAATCTAAATTTTTAAAACACCTAATAAACAACAATCAACAATCTCATATATAACTAAACACATAAATAAAAAATAACATAAACTAAACTAATTCAGTCTTTAGAATATATCATTTAAACATCAAGACATTCTAGAATAAACTAAATTAAACATTGTCTATAATATCTCATTACTACAACATTTAAAATATAAGAAAGTTGAACACAACACAAACTAAACTCTAATCATAAAAGCTCCTCCTCATCCTCGTCGTCCTCCTCCTCTTCTGCTCCATCAATCACGCGAAATGTTTGAGAAGGCTAAAAGTTTATCGACTGCATTATCTCTCATACCAGCTGATTTGTCTCCTCAATCTGTCTCCTATTATCTGCCACTTGAGCTCGAAGTTCATTTCTCTCACTTTTTAATTCTTCAAGTTCATCTCTTTGCACTAGTCAGATGATGAAGAACTTGAGCCATGATATTGTGGTCTTCCAAATTATCACTGGTATTTGGGACGGATTAATCTCGAGCTGACTTGAAACATGAGTTCCCTCAAAGCCGGGAGCTAGAATGTCATCAAAACCTGCTTTGCCTGGATGCAAGAGCAATGATCTCTTTGCTTGGAGGTGATTTTAAGAACTTAACCCAACTTGTGAAGGAGATTTTTCTTGTAACAATAACCTAACCTGTTTAATGAAGAAGTATTAGTCTTTTACCTTTACCTCTCTCTTCTAACATTTATTCATAACCAATATTTAGGAAGCATCTTCTTAAAAATGACTAATTATTGATTCTGTCTACGTTATATTTACCAAGTCAATGACTTAGTGTTACCTCAAGTACCTGCATGGTGATTATTCATATGCATATTCTTGCAGAACAGAGAAAGTTATCTTATTCCTAAAGCGGCTATATATAGAATTATGGCACAAGTTTATTGAGTGCAAACCACAAATATATAAAGAAAAATCAAAAACCAGTCATCAAATATGATACCAATGAAAAGTGATCAAACATATATTGTGCACAAAATGAATTCACATCCTAAAGTGTTCAAGATTCCATTTGACTAGACATCCTAAAATTAGTTTGGCCAATCTAATTTCTAATCCCTAAATACATGCCTGGTATAAAAAAAATGGAAAAAGAAAAAAAAAGAGTTCAACATCAGAATAAAGGACTTAAAGACATATTTTTTAGTTTCTGTTTCAAAGGAAATATAAAAATATATCAATTCTCAAACATTTTGATCTGTATCTTCAGTTCCTGTTTCTTATCATGTTCCAACAATAACCTTTTGCCAGGTTTAATACACATGACATATCAATATATGGATATTGCATTTCTATCATCAGTAATATGTACTTGCTGAACTTTTTGACTATCGAACTCAATAGTCAACACTATAGATCTACCTTAAACTCAAATCAAGAATAGCCACCCCAGAAACAAATGATCATGGAATGCAGAAGGAATGCAGACTGAAAAGGGAAATAATATACAAATAAAAAAATTAAAAAAACAAGCAGAACAAAAGGCTACCATGTGATTTTATTTACCTCATTTTCTGGACTTTTAACACAAACTATGTTGAACAGTCTTCCCTTTTCTCTAATCTCCAGCAGCAAAGAAGAGAGGAATCTTATTCACACATTTTTAGTACAGCTTGGTCAAACAGAATCTATAACCCAACGTGTGAAGATATCTAAACTCTTAGATTTTCTAATTTTCTTTATTGCATAACACAGGAACTTAACAAGGGTACAAGGGCACAATAAAAACAACATATTGACTTTGGAAGCTCATCCTTTTCTATGGCTACATCTTGCAAAACTCTCATCCTTTGGAAGCTCATCCTTTTCTATGGCTACACTAATCAAACACTTAAGATTTATAGAAATTGGACTAGATAACTTCAATGAATCATATTATTGAGACAACTATTCTAAATCAGCCATATCTCACAGAAGTATTGAAGTGTGGATGCATTATACTAGCTACTCAAACTACTTTTAGGAGAGCATTTAATTGATGTTAAGAATGCCAGATTCAATTGTACCAAAAGAAATTCATAAACATATGCAAACAATATAGAATATATATAGTTTCTCATTAATCAAATAGTTAACTTGTTATTATGCAAAACAATATAGAAATCTACTTTCAACTTTCAAGGTATATTCCCTTCTGCTTCTGATATCAAAATCAATAACCCAAATTCAACCAAAACCAACTACCAATCAAGAATTAAAATATCGTAATTCAACATTCCCTATTTAGCATTTTTAGTTACCTTACTATCCATTAACAAGAAATGATGCACCAAACACAAATTTCAGAAAAGTTGTTGCATGTAGTAGAAAACAAATACACACAAAAAAAAATGTTCAAACAAATAAATGCATCAAACGAAAATTATAGTTATTCACTAAGTAATTTTTAAATAATGAAAATCAGAGCAGAGAAAATCTGAAATAGTCCTACCAAACAAAACAAGAGCAGCTTTGGAAAATCACTACCTAACTAAGTAAAACAAAAAAGAAATAATGAGATTAAGACTTTCTTGAAGAAATATTCAATTTTCTTCATGACCAAATAGTTCAGCTCATCTTCAAAAACTGACACAACAAAAAGAATAAATAAAATAAAATTTTAAAAAAACTATCATCACTCAAATATCACCAAAGATTAAAAAAAAAAAAAAGCAAACCTACTTCAGAAATCAACAAAAAAACCAAGAACAAAACTTGAAAACTTTTCTTAATCATTAGCAAATAAACAACACACATAAGCCTTTTGCACAACGATACCTATGAGGAGCAAAAAATAGACAAGAAGAAATAAGGACAAAGGACCAAATAATGAAACAATAACTTGAAGCAATGACTTAGCATCTTAAGTCTGAAACAAACTCAGAATTCAAATAACAAGAAAATCCCAACTCTATCCATTATTATTTTTCATTTTTTTGTAGCAAACATGAAATAAACTATCAATCAAGCTCTTCATATCATTTACCAACATTCACAAACAAGACCAATACTTATCATTAGTTAACGAACAAATTGACATTTTATCAAGTAATGCATGTGCAACTTTTATGAAAGAAATTCTACAATTTAAAAGGAGCAAGGTGAGAAACTTAATTAATAATAGGTCTAGGCCACATAGCAGAAATAAAACAATGTATGAACTCTATCATTCACTCATAAAAACCAAAAGTTAGCATACCATACACTCACAGTCATAGCCGTTCATTCAAAGAACAAACTCAATCAGATAAACTAATTTATTGAAGTGGAAACATAAACTAGACAAAGGAGATTAAGAGAATAAGATAAGGAAATATAATCAGTAATGACTTGCATTTGATCCACTAGGCAGTTTGACACCAAAAACTTACATTTTGCTTGGTCAAAAAATCTATGTGGAGATATAGTCTTGTCAAACTTGTTTGTAACACTATTGATAGGATGTTTATCTTCACAAGATTCTGACTTCATTTTGAGAAAAGGATATGGTCTCTTTTACAAATTTTGCTGAGTCCTAAATGCTAAACCATCAGGAATGTCCTAAGGTACATTGTTTGGCACAATGAAAGATTTTCTAAGTACTTGTTCATTTGATTTTACACGAACTCCAGTTGCAGGTCTCTGCTTCAGCATTCCCAAATTATAAATTTCCTTGGATTCCTCTGGGAGATCTACTTTTGAAGAATTAAAAGGCCTAGATCTCTGTAAAGTAACAGGTTTCCTTCCAGAAGCTTTATATGGAAGAAAATAACATTTCATTAGATACATAATTGGCAAAGTAATCAGAATTATAAATACATAGAAACCAGAACATATATAAATCCTCTCAATCTGCATTCATCATGTTAGGAACTTCACTACATGCTTGCATGTAGAGTTAAATTTCCAGCTTGAGTCACTCAAGAAAATTGTCAGTACATCCTTCACTGAAATAACCCATTGATGCAATGGAAGCATCCTATCTATTAATCTGCTTAGGTGTACTATATGGTATAGACTCTACTTTGCAAGTTGAATTGTTTCAGAATTTTAACAAAGCCAAATCTAAACCAATCATAAACCAACATCATACTGTGTTCGTAATGCAGGTTACACTACACAGCTTATAGCTAAACCAGTCAAATGTGAAGTATCAATAGGTTTGCACAAATTGGGTTTATCAAGTTAACCAAGGGAATATCGGGTATCACTTGACACTTTCAAGAAAGCTAGAGACTTACGATAGTTAGCAAAACAGTTTTAGTAAGGAAAGATAGAAGACAATTGATATCATAATTTGGTGGAAGAATTAAAAGGCAGACAATAGCCATCCATTAAATGCAGCAATAACAATGCAACTAATTAATATAGAATTTTAATTTTTAAAGAGTAAGACTGTGTTTACAGGGATGCTGGGAAGCACAAGGCGGCATCGTTCACTTGCTCACAAAACTGCAATGGCCATTGGGTAGGGTTACGAAGAACAGAGGGAAAAGGAGGGGTTACGATGGGGAGGCGGCGACGTAGACGGTTGGGAGGTGCGATGGAGCGATGCAGCGCAGCAGAGCTACGACGCGACAGCAAGGAAGAACGGTGTGGCTGGGACGCACGGCACAGTCAGATGTAGGACCAGATCCGTTGTCGATCGGACGGTGAGAACGGGTCGCGCGGTGCAGTTGGGATGGCGGATCTGACTCGCGACGGTGTAGGTTGGGTACCGATCTGGTCAGGTGGGTCGCGGATCGTGGTTGGGCGCAGAACAGCTGGATCTGTACCAAAGGCGCGACGACGGTGGTTCTCTTGGGTAGAGGAAGTTGCAGTGCAGCGAAAGTGAGAGGGAGAGGGCGAGAGATTGAGAAGGAGAGCGCAAGAGAGAGGGAGAAAAAGTGAAAGGAATTCCAAATTGGAATTTTTTGTTATCAAAGCATTTTTTAGCTACCACATGTTCAGTCGCAACTTTTTTTTTATTTTTTATTTAGAGATCAAAATTTTGATCTCTAAAATTTTTTTATATTTTTTTATTGTATAATTTCGGTCTCTAATTCAGTTTCTATAGAGACCGAAATAAATCGGTTTCTAAAATCTAAATTTAAAGACCAAATTAGAGACTGATTTTTTTATAAATTTTTAATTTAGAGACCGAAATATCAGTCTATAATAATAACACACATTTTTATTTTTTTTAATTTTTTTAATAGTATAATTTTGGTCTCTAAATCAGTCTCTATAAAGACCGATATAAATCGGTCTCTAAAAGTCAAATTTAGAAACCAAATTAGAGACCGATTTTATTTTGGTAGCAAATTAAATTTTTTTCCTTAATCGGTTTCTATTTCAGTCTCTATAGAGACTGAAATAAATCGGTCTCAAAAACCCAAATTTCTAGTAGTGCCAAATTGGATGGTTTAAGTGGGCATTTGATAGACAAGATAAAGGCCTACAACTTTCATGAATGCCACTTTCCGAGATTCTGTAGGCAAACACGAGTTTGCCACCCAATTATTTTGTGTAAGTGAAGACAAGCATTTTTTGCAATCATCCACCTACTCCTTAATCATCCACTTAATCATCCGCCCACTCCTTAATTATCCACCCACTCACTATCCCACTCATTGTCATCTTTTGCTTGTGATTCTCCATAAAAGGTAGCCTTGGTTGCTTATTAGGGTAATCTTGGTTTTAGATCAAGATCATGTTATTATGTTATTTACTTGTTGTAATTTTCTTTTGTTGTAAATAGAAGTCATGATCATCTTCTTCTTCTTCTCTCTTTCTTTCTTCTTGCTCATGGGTAACTAATTTTCATCTTGCTTCGGTGAAAAGATGAAGCTTTTGGTAATAAAATAAGGTTAGATTAATTTCTTTATTATGCTTAAATGATATATTATTAAGTGGTCATTATATGTGTTATATTTTGTTTCCAATCAATTAAGAAACCCTCCTTGTAAAGTGGAGTTCTTGATTCATTATAGACAAGTGGTTTGACACAATGAATGCTTGAACCCATTTACAAGTGTTGGTGTTAGTAAATAATTAAAGGAAATATAATATAACTACGTATATAATTCTAAATGGACTTTGAATGTTTTATTTTCCGATTGGAACCTTCGTTGTGTGTGGATTTCAATTAAGTTATAAAAAAATTAATCTTGTCTTTAATTTATTACTAAGAGTGGATCCCTTAGCCCAAGTAAATCCTTTTTCATTTGTGAACACTTTTAGCATCGTTATTGTTGTGACAAATTATTTTATTATCTCAAAGAATTTTTCTTCATCAATTCCCTGTAGATCGACCTCGGACTCCCAAGAAATTTATTACTTGAGACAACCTGCACTTGGATTTGCTTCTTTTAATCTACATTAAGTTTTCGGCACCGTTGCCGGGGACTTGATTTGAAGTTTTAATTTATTGAGGTTCTTTATCTTTAATAAAATATTTTCTCTCTTCTCCCTCGCTGGAGCAAAAGATTGGCTTGCCGGTCCTTCGGTTTCTTTACTAACTCTCTAACTTTCTAACTTGCTAACTTAGTATCCTACTAACTTTCTAACTTACTGACTTACTAACTAACTTATTTATTTATGTCATTTATTTATATTTACTAACTTTTTTATTTATGTCATTTATTTTTGCTTTCTGACTTACTAACTTGTACATTTTTTTTATTTATGTCATTTATTTGTTAAGATTTTAATGGCTGGTGTAAACTGCCGACTTGTATATTATTTTTTCTATTTTAAGTCATTTATTTATGCTTAATTGGTATCGTGATTCAAATTCTGATCGTTTGGTTAAAATTAATCCTGGTACTTTATATATTGATTTGTTTGAATTGCAATCACATACAATTGACACAATGACTGAAAATGAAAGTGTATATGATGAACATGAAAATCAACTGTTGCGAACCATGCGTAAATATTTGTAACCACCTCGAAATTCTAGTCTATCATGCTTTATCTTTCTACTTGATGCCAATAATTTAGATTTAAGTCAGATATGATTTCTTTACTTCCTAATTTTCATGGTTTAGAATCTGAAAGCCCATATTTACATATAAAAGAATTTGAGGAAGTATATATTGCTTTCAATGACTAAAATTGCACTCAAGATTGTTAAGCTTAAATTGTTTCCTTTTTCTTTAAAAGATAAAGCAAAAACTTGGTTTAACACTTTGAAAACAAGATCAATTGGCACATGGCAAGAAATGCAAGGTGAGTTCTTAAAGAAATTTTTTCCAACACATAAAACCAATGCTATGAAAAGACAAATCCAAATTTTTTCCCAAAATTCACATGAAGCATATTTTCAATGTTGGGAACGGTTTAAAGATTTGTTAAATTTTTACCCACATCATGGTTTCGAAAAATGGCGCATTATAAGCTTCTTTTATGAAGGTTTAACACCTGAAACTAAACAATTTATGGAAACAATGTGCAATGATGAATTTCTTGATAAAGAACCTGATGAAACTTTAGACTATTTAAACTAGTTGGCTGAAAATTCTCAATCTTGGCATGGTACTAATATTTCTAAAAATTCAATTAGATCTAACCTTGTAAGTGCTAATAAAGGAAAATATCACCTTAGTCAAGAGGAAGATCTAAATGCTAGATTTACCAGTTTGGCTAGAAAGGTTGAAGTCATGGAATTAGAAAAATCAAAAGAAATCAAATATGTGTAAATAAAGAAATTTGTGGCATTTGTGATGACTTAGGACACTCAACACATGAATGTCCTAAGATTCCTATTTTTAAAGAAGTTATACATAAGCAAGTAAATGCAATGAATAATTTTAAAAAGTCATTTACTTCTTTTTTTTTCAGATTCATATAATCCGGGATAGAGAAATCACCTGAACTTCAACTGGAGAAATAATAATCAGTCACAATTCGTGCAACCACCACCTCCTCAGGCACAATAGGGCTCTCAAAATTCTCAAGGATATGCACCGTATGTCCCACCATATAGGAAAAATCTTGAAGAAACACTGCATGCATTCATAAAAAAGCAAGGGGCTATTAATAAACAAAACAATCAAACCATGATTGTCATAAAAAAAACTCTTGCTAAACTTTCTTCTGCACTCACCATTCACGAGAAAGGAAAATTTCCTTCTCAACCTCAACCAAATCCCAAGGGTCAGTATGGTCTTAATGAAGGTAGTTCAGAAAACCAACAAATAGATCAAGTCAAGTCAGTGATAACTCTTAGGAGTGAAAAGGTTGTTGAAAAACAAATTCTCGAACCTTGTTAGAGAGATGATGAACCAATCCCCTAAGAAAATGAAGAAGTTGACCAAAAAGAGACCAAACTCTCGCTTGCACCCTCATTTCCTCAAGTATCAAGCAATTCAAGGAAATTGAACCATAACACTAAAATTTTTGAAATTTTAAAACAAGTGAAGGTTAATATTCCTCTATTAGATACTATCAAACAAATTCCATCTTATGCCAAATATTTGAAGGACTTGTGCACTATTAAAAGGAAACTAAATGTGAAAAAGAAAGCTTTTTTGGCTGAACAGGTAAGCTCCATTATTCAGAACAATAATGCGTTGAAATATAAAGACCCTAGTTGTCCCACAGTTTCATGCATTATTGGAGAGCATAAAATTGAAAATGCTTTACTTGATCTTGGTGCTGGTGTCAATTTACTTTCATATTCAGTTTATCAGCAACTCAACTTGGGTGAGTTAAAACTAACTTCTGTAACTCTTCTACTTGCCGATAGATTAATTAAAATTGTAAGAGGAATATTAGAAAATGTGTTGGTACAAGTTGATAAATTCATATATCATGTGAATTTTATTGTCTTGGATACTGAACCTATGGTTGATAGTTGCAAGTCAATTCTTGTTATTTTAGGCTGTCCTTTTTTAGCAACATCTAATGCTTTGATAAATTGCAGAAATGGAGTGGTGAAGCTAACATTTGAAAATATGACATTGGAACTCAATGTTTTTAGCCTATGCAAACAACCACATGAAATCCTTGATGAAAAGGAAGAAGTTAAAGGAATTGAAGTCATCATAGATGATCATCTTCAAACAAGGAGTTCTTCTGACTCATTAGAAATTTGTTTAGTTAATTCATTTGATTCAAACATACAATTAGATTGATGATATTTCTGAAATATGCTCTTTGCTTAATTCTACACAGGAAGTGGAGTACAAGGGATGGAAACCTAGATTTGAAGAGCTAAAACCCATGAATGATAATACCCATGAAGAAGTACTCACACTGGAACTAAAGCCATTACCTACTAGGTTGAAGTACACATTTTTGGGAGAAGAGCAAAGCTTTCCAGTGGATGCCAAACCAAGATTGATACGGTGGATCTTGTTGCTTCAAGAATTCAACATCACAATAAAAGATAAGAAAGGAGTCGAAAATGTTGTCTCAGATCATTTGTCCAGACTTACAACAGGCCCATCTTTTGATAATACATCCATCAATGATTCTTTTCTCGGTGAATTTTTATTTTCTATCAATTCCATGCCTTGGTTTGCTAACATAGTCAACTTTCTTGTAACAGGAAAGATGCCGCATCAATGGACGCACCAAGATAGAAGGAAATTTTTGACATAGGTGAAAAATTTTTATTGGGATGACTCATACTTGTTCAAATATTATCCTGACCAAATCTTTCAGAAATGTGTGCCCGACAGTGAGGTAGATAGTGTCATTAAATTTGTCACTCAGAAGCATGTAGAGGTCACTTTTCTTCAAAGAAAACAGCTGCAAAAATCTTGCAGTGCAGATTTTATTGGCCCATGTAACATCCCGGGACTGCTTGCAGGATTGACGAGTGTCTCCACAGACCAACACGGGTCTTTTCAGCGTGCTTTGTCCTCACTCACACGCATCCTAGGAAACTTCCCAGGAGGTCACCCATCCCACAACCCCAAAAGACTCTAACTTGGGCTCTGATACCAACTAATGTAACACCCCTTTGGAGGATGTCACATATAAAAGAAAATAAAAGAAAGATAAATAAAATCTACCCAAGTTGTAAAACATTTATTACATACTAATACGGGTTGTAAAGTAATTCCTGTTAAATAGAATATTATTAAATAAAATAATGCGGAAACATAAAATTAATAAAACATCATCATTCATAATAAACATATGGTCCAAGTTATAAGTTATACAAATAATTTACAACTATAACTATAAATATTTAAACAGAAACAGTAAAGAAAAATGATAAAGAGTCAATATATACATACGCTGACGCGCCCAAAAACACACATCATAAATATTTAATCCTCTGATGGATCACTCTCAGGAAACTCATCAGAAGATAAATATCCAGGATGTCTCGACTCTCGGCGATAACGAGATCGCGCATTCGATACGATACTAATCTCACTAGGCTCAGTGGTCACACCACCCCAATGACGCCTAATGGATAAAGGTAACTCTAAATGCAGAAACACAGTCGTCGTCATCACTGGCTCTTCATCAAACCTATGACGTAGGGACACAGTCAGCCGTTCCACATACGTCATGGAGTCTCTGTCTCCTCGCATATGCCAAGCTAACGATCCACCGTGAAACTCGAGCTGCACAAACCCCAAAAATCTTGGCACTGCCATACCCAAACTAATCAATCCAATGAATATGGATGATCAGATGATTCTTGATCGTCGAACTGATCTTCGGCTTGCTAATCTTCCTCCTCCTCGGGATACAGAATCTCAAGAGGCTGGTCGTCTTCCTCAAAGTCTTTACCGCGTAAAATAATTATACAGAAAACACATATAATAAAGAAAGAGGTAAGACAATCTAAAATCATCACAAACATGGTAAATAAGAAAACGACAAACAACAGATATACAATTCATGCAATATGAAAAGCTATAACAGAAATCAGTAGCAGAATAGAGAAAAGATTTAAATATCACAACAACACATAATATCACATATAAAATAAAATATCCCAGATGAAATAATATCACAGATTAAATAATAGAACAGATAAACAATCATCATAATACTAACCAGATAAAAATAGATAGATAAAATAAAATAATATTCAAGATATACTCATATGAAATATGACACGATCCTACTCCATGGAGCTAAACACAAACAGATATAGAGAGAGAATGACTCGTAAAATCTATTAGTACCATGGCTGCCCAACCAAACTATTGCGCTGTCACACTTTGCGTCTATAGCCCCATGTCATATGGAATCCATCATCCAAAGCATGGTGTAGTTCACGGTCTCACATTGTGGCACTACAGGCAATGTACTATTAGACTTTACGAAATCTCGATTAAAAATAGTGCGTGTCGAGTCCATTAGTGTGCTATCGGTTACCACGGCCCAGCGGAGCGACCGACTGTCCATATATGGGATCCCGTACACTAACGTCTCCAAGTTCATAAGAACAATGAACCACACTACGTTTATCGCATCGACAACACGATGTGATTCACCTCGTCAACCAATCCACCAAAAATTGGCATAAAATATATCCTCAAAGATAAACAGATACAGTAAGTCCCACCGGACAAATACTGTTCCAAAGCCTGTACGGGTTCACCTCATAGCCCGACAGCAGGAAAATACAGAAAATCCAGAAAGAATATAGAAAATACCGTTTCGGTCAATCGCGTAGAAATTTTATCGCATTTTCATAATCTCATCGTTTTTACAAACGTTTTTAAATCGCGTAAATATATTTTTCTGTTTTCAAAATCGCGTAGAGTTTTTAACACTTTTTCTCAATCGCGTAAGGTTTTTAATACGTTTTCTCAATCGCGTAGGGTTTTTAATACATTTTCTCAATCGCGTAGGGTTTTTAATACGTTTTCTCAATCGCGTAGGGTTTTTAATACATTTTCTCAAGCGCGTAAGGTTTTTAATACGTTTTCTTGTCCAAATCCCTTAAAAATTACTGTTTAAATAAACAAAAATAATAATTAATATGTTTAAACTACGTAAAATATTTTTTATACTGTATACTGTCTTTTGGACATCTTTTCTCTCTTATTTGCCCATTTTTACTAAAAATTGACAATATTTTGTTTATAAAATTATATTAATAGTTTTCTAATTTTCCCATAAAAATTCTATTTAATTTATTTTAATCATATAATTTAATCCTTTTGAAAACCACTAACATGCTTCAAAATACAGCATGAGCTATATGTTAGAAATTCTCAAAAGTTACTGTATTTCTTTTCTAACAATAAAATTAATAGTTTTAGTTCAAGACACTTAATTCTAATCAATTAATTTCTTTAAAACTCCTTTTAGAAAAAAAATTCCTTTTTAACATATATTGCATTATTTTGATTGAAAAAGGTTTGGAATTGATCTTAGAAATCATATATAAGTGGTTTGGCATGTTGGCCTCAACATAAAATTATGTCATTTGATTTCTAAATTCATTTTCCTTAATCTAAACAATGTGATACCTTGTTAATGTTCCTAGATTAATTAAATCTCATTTTAGGAAAATTAAGAGAACATTTTGGTTCTCCATTTTGGTCATGGCTGTAAGCCTCAAGGTTTTGTGTTCTTTGGAACACTCATGCAATCCTTGACATATTATTCACATCCTATAAATTATTATACATTTCTAACATATGCAATATATTTCTAACACATATAACCTAAATCAAAGCTTGTAGACATGCAATCAAAGCTTGTAGACATGCAAATTATTACAAACATCAAATAGGAAAGCTACTAACAAATATACAAACACATAAACAAGCTACTAACAATCACACAAATGAATCCTTATGGATTCTACAATCACAAAAATCACACTCCATCTTCTTACCACCATCCATAGATGATAAGATTAGTCTTTCTCTTACCTTAAATGAAGACTAAAACTCTTTCACACATTTCCTTATGTTTCGGTTTTCTCCTTCAAAATCACCTAACAAGCTTAAACAAAACTACAAGTTACTAACCATAAAAAGAGAGCTTAAACCATGGAAAAATCATGGCTTAGAACTTTGAAAAAGAGTTTAGAAAAGAAAAACAAGAAATTTCACCTTCTAGATAAAATTTTCCAAGTTGGTTTCCAAGCTTCAAATGGAAGATTTTGCAAGAACTCTCAACTAGAGATGTTCTTAGGATTGTGTTTAGGTTTAGAAAACTTGGTTGGATAGAATTTTGGGTGGTTGGATGGTGTAGAACTAGGCTTGGCCGAAACTAGCTCCAAGAGAACATCAATGGTGTTTAGGGTTTTTGGAAGAGAGAGAAGAGAGAAAGTTGCATGAATACAAAGTGATTTTGGTCTTCCAAAGTGGCTTGGCCGTAGCCTTCAATGCCTTGCAAGGTGTCCATGGCTTGGCTTCATCCTAGCCTTAGAATGCATCAAAGGTTAAGATTAAAACTTGGTTAGCAAGCTTGTCTCCCATTGGTTCCTTCTAACCTAGTCACTAAGCCTTGTCATTAAGCTTCATCATTACACTAACCTAGTCACTAAGCTAGTCATCATGTTCTAGAGAGTTCCTTCACTAATGATGATTAATTAAGCTACTAAGTTAACTGTTTTAACTAAACGTGGGTCCCGCAAAATATTTTCGAGTCCACTGTCATCTAATTATACTGACTAATAAAATAATATACAAAATTATTTTATTGGACAGTTAAATCCTAAAAATTAAAAGATTAATTATCATCTCATTCAGAATTGGGTTTAGTAAGATCCCCATCTGAATAATTAAAACAAGATTTCCCGGCCCGAAAATATTATTTTCCGTCCCGAGAGCAAATCGCACAAAAAGTCCAAATAAAATCACAGACAAGAATATTAAGCAATCGTAACATATAGAAAAATTAAAAACAAGACAATCGGGACATAACGGTCATTTTTTCATTTTTCCCACGACGAAGCAAATCATCCAAAACGTTCAAATAAAATTACAGACAATATTAATTGTCTGTATATCTCTCAGAAAAATTAAAACAGTAGCTCGAGAAAATTTTTATTTTACCGTCTCGAAGCAAAATACGTAAAACGATCAAATAAAATTTTAACCTGTAAAACATATTTGTATTTCATACAGAAAAACAAGAAACAGTAAATAAGGACACAACAGTCATTTACACAAAAGCTCAAAAAGCAGCAAACAGAACATTCGGGACATTTTTCTAAAAATTGGGATGTTACAGCCCACCTTATTTAAGGACTGTTATACTTTTTGCAAAAGTTGTGAAAACTGTTAGAAATTGGGCTCCATTTCAAAAAGAAACATGATGCCTCTGAACCCTATCCTTGTCATTGAAATTTTTGATTGTTAGAGAATTAATTTCATAGGCCCATTTTCATCCTCATTTGGATTTATGTATATTTTGGTTGCAGTTGATTATGTTTCAAAATGGATTGAGACGATTCCATGCCGACATAATGATCATAAATCTGTTTTCAAATTTTTAAAAAAAAATGTCTTTTATTGATTTGGAATCCATCGAGCTATCATCAGTGATGGGGGAACACATTTTTGCAATAAACCATTTGAATCTTTAATGAAGAAATATGGTATTACACACAAAATTGCCACCCCTTATCACCCTTAGACAAATAGACAAGTTGAATTGGCAAATAGGGAGATTAAACAAATTTTGGAAAAAATGGTTAACCCAAATCATAAAGATTAGTCTTTAAGAATAAATGATGCACTTTGGGCTTACTATACTGCTTTCAAAACATCTTTGGGCATGTCACCCTATCGGTTAGTCTATGGAAAACCTTGTCATTTGCCTGTAAAATTAGAACATAAAGCATTTTGGATCATTAAAGCTTTCAACTTAAATCTTGATGATGCTTGCATGATACACAAATTGCAATTAAATGAACTTGAGGAATTGATAAATGATGCATATGAAAACTCAAAGATTTATAAAGCTAGAGCAAAAGCTTTTCCTGACAAGCCAATTTTGAGAAAATCTTTTGAAATTGGTCAAAAAACTTTGCTTTATAATTCTCACCTGCACCTATTCCCTGGAAAGTTGAGATCTAGGTGGTGTGGTCTTTTTGTTGTCAAACATGTGTATCCTCATAGGCCCATAAATATTGAGAATCCCAAGAATGGTAATGTGTTTAAAGTCAATGGACAAAGACTCAAACCATTTCTGGAAAACTAAGTTAATGAGGTAGAATTCATCTCTCTTTCTAATCCTTATTATGAATAGAATTTATTCTAATTTTGTTACCCTTTTTTTGTAGCTCTTTGTGTTCCCGGTTAAGTGGTAGATAATGGTACTTCGTGGCTCTCAAGTCAGTTTGTTTTTAGTTTTCCATAATAATTGAATCATTCTCCTTTAAAATGGAAGTCATTCTCTCAAATTTAAGAAAAGAGTTTCCTTTCATCCTTCAAAATGCTCTGACAAAAATTTACAAAGCTAGATGTGAAAGATTGAGATTGTTAATGCACAAGGGTATGCCGAAAGATGTATGCTGGATAATTGAAGCAAAGGTCTATCTAGCAGGTGAGTCTTCAGTATCATTTGACTCATACATGCCAGGTCTTAGTAGAAGTTTGTATTCTAAAAGGAGAAGAGCAAAAAGGTAACAAGTCTATCACAAATGTGCACGATGGAATTGTAACAAGCGATGTCGTTCTTTGGGAATGGTTTCCACAAACTGAGAAGATAAAATATTTTTCATTAAGAATGGACTAAGTAAGGAGTCCTTAGATGATATTTTATTGACTCTTGAGACGCATTCTTGTGGATCTATGCATCGTGAACTTCTTAATTTGTAGAATCTCTTCAAGGACGAACAAAAACGTTACAGTCTTGAGAATATGACTCTAAAAGATCCTGTTTGGAAATTTATAAGAAAATTGGATATGAAGTTTATCCTCGACTCATAGAAGGCGTTTAAGCTATTACTTGACATAAAACCAGAAGATGGTATGAGCCACAATCATAACAACATGTATATATTATCATTCTTCTTCAAAAAGAAACAAAAAGAAATAAAAGAAAAAATAAAAACAAAAAAAACAAGGTTAAAAGAGACAAAAATGAGAAAAAAAGCAAAACTTTGGATGTACTTGGTCTTTAATTCGATTAGAAGCCTCGAGTAGATGCCTGTCTTGTCATAGACTCAGGAGAAGATCTTCACACGTCGGTATATAAATAAGGTTCGTGTGCCATGCTCTGTAGAGAGCCACATGCTACATTCCCAATTCTTGGAACCAAGACTGTGTAGCGCTGATGGACAAAAAGAAGCATCATGTCTTTACAGTGAACGGAAACTGTTCTGACTAGCTGCGGTTGTAACACCCCAAATTTTGGAAAAATATTCCGAATGTCCTGTTTGATGTTTTTCAAACTTTTGTGTAAATGACCGTTGTGTCCTAATTTTACTGTTTCTTGTTTTTCTGTATGAAATACAGAAAAATAATACTGTTTGTTATTTTATTTGGTCGTTTTACATAATTTGTTTCGATACAGTAAAATAAAAAATTTTATCAAATTACTGTTTTAAATTTTTCTGTGTAATATACAGCTATATAATACTGCTGGATATTTTATTTGAACGTTTTGGATGATTAGCTACATTGTGGAAAAAAATGGAAAAATGACCATTACGTCCCGAATGTGCTGTTTTTTTTGCTTTTTCTGTTTTTAATTGTTTTCTACTTGATACGATTACTCAATATTACTTGTCTGTGATTTTATTTGGACTTTTTGTGTGATTTGCTCGGGGTAGGAAAATAATATTTTTTCGGACCGGGAAAATCTATTTTTAATTATTCGTAGGCGGAGGATCTTACTAAACCCAATCTCGAATGAGCCTAAAATTAATCTTTTAATTTTTAGCATTTAACTGTCAAATAAAATAATTTTATATTATTATAATATTATTTTATTAGTCAAGTACAAATAAGTGACAATGACCCGAAAATATTTTACGGGACCCACGTTTAGTCATCAAGTGCTGTACACGTGGACCAATGAGGAGCTGGTTAAAATTGGTGGCTATGACTCATCGCAACGGGCCAATAGGATGATGACACGTGGCGTGACACCTCAGCATCATGACTAAGCAGCTTCTAGAAGGTTCCAGAAGTGGTGACTCAGCTTGTGACTCACCATGATGACTCGCCAGTTCCAGAAGCTTCTCCGATGACTCAGCATGCTGACTCGCCATGCTGACACAGCCAATGATGCAGTCAGTGACTCACCATGATGACTCGCCATGCTGACTCATCTGCTCTAGAAAATATCTACGTTGACTCGCCATGCTGACTCACCCGCTCTAGAAAATTCCACGATGACTCATCATACTGACTCATCGTAGTGAGTCACATATTCTAGAAATTTCTCTGTGATGACTCGCTTTATGACTTATCAAGGGTAATCAGTAGAAAAAAAATGATCAATAATAATCACTACTCTGTTAGTATAAAATAAAAATCTATGTATATTTTATTACCCATTAGACAATAAATACTGACTTTATAAACAGTAATTATTGTATAATTATTGTTTATTTGTTAAAGTATGTTAGAAAATATACCATGAGCACCAATAGGAATTGGTCAACAAAAATAGCAACCAATAAGAATCAAGTTAGTAAATATTTAACCAATAGAAATTGGTCAAAATTAATGGCTTGAATTTTTAAGAACCAATAGAAAACAAGCTATCAAATAGATTTAGGCTTCTTGAAATTTAGATGGTTCTACGGTGGAGGAAGAGAGTAAAGTGCTCTAATATCCAATTCACAAAGTGAATTCACGTAGAAGGTTTTGTGGAATGCATGTAGAAAAGCCAAATTGAATAAAAGGAAGACTAGTCAATATTGATGGCTTTCTTTGTTGAAGTCTACGGTCAAGCTAAATTTGTGAAGCAAATATTATCATTCAATTCTTCCTATCTTTCAATTAATTACCCAAATGAGACCAAGTCAATTATAATGGCTTTTGCATGTGCTTCTACAGCAAATTTCATGCTTTAGGAAGACAATTCCAATACTCCAATTCACTTTTACTCTCCATGCATTTACGACCATGCATTTGGAGGAAGCAAATGCAAACATAATTCTCACTTTTTGTCCAAGTGATTTACGGCCATGCAATTGAATGAAGGCCAATTTACCTACTTAAATGTATTTGGTCACTTTTCTATTTAGCTATCATTCAAAGAAGTAAAACAAATATTTCTCACTCTCTCTTCATGTGCATTCACGGCCATGCATTCTAAAATAGGAGACTTTGCTTTTATTTAATCAAAGTCTTCAACTTTTCTCCAAAGCTATCAAACAATCAAATCTCTCAAATATTTCTTCTCTTTTCTTCTCTAAACTCACGGCCTCCTCATCCTTTTCCATTATTCATTCTTCTATAATTCTAAACCACCTTATTTCTTGCTTCTTTACTTCATTTCAAGACCCTTTGTAATTGAAACCTAAGCCTAAATCTTCCATTTTCTACCTTGTTCTTCAAAGCTTAAGTTTGAAGCCTTGAAGGTAGGATTTTTTGATCTTCATGTTTCTATCCATTTCAAAGTTTTAATCATGATTTTAATCCATGATTAATCTAGTTTAGAGCCTTAGGTATTAATATTGTATGTTTTCTTTGTTTTCAAGGAGCTCTTGGTGGAGGAAGCTTGCTTGAAGGAGACATACAATGGACTTGGAGGTTTCTACAAGAGGTAAGAGGGAGATTACCCTCATCAACCATGTGTTGGTGGTGAGGAATGTTTGTGTTTGTGGTGAAGAATCCATAAGGATTCATTCACTTGATTGTTTATAGTTTTTCCTAATTGTGATTGATTATGTGAGTAAGCATGTTTATAGCTTTAATAATTTTTGGTATGTGTTTATGATTGCTTTGACATATTACATGTGTTAATATATTGCATGTGTTTATAGAAGTATGGTAATTATTCTAGAATGTAAATAGTATGTGAGAAATTGCATGAGTGTTCCAAAGAACACAACACCAAGGCTTACGGCCTTAATATAAAAGGAGGACCAAAATGTTCTCATCAATTTTCTAAAAGTGTGATTTAACTAACCTAGGAAAATTGACAAGTTACGAATTGATTTAACGTAAGAAAAATGAATTTATGGATCCAAGAATGAAATTAGGTATTTCGGCCAACATGCCTAAGTTAAATGTTTTGATTTCTAAAACCATTTTCTAAAACAATGATTTAATGAATACAATGAATTTGACATTGATTTAAAAGATGAAAAATAATTTAAAGATCAAATGCAAGAACTTTGTTAAAATTGGCCAACATGCCACATACTTTTAATCCAAATTTATTTTCTAATTATGGACTAGATAATTTAATAAAAATAAATTAGATCAAGAGTTTTATAAGAGATTAAATGTATGGAAATAATTGGGAATGAATTAAAAAGCATAGAATGATTTTCGGCCAAAATGCCAAATTTAAATCTTTTAGATTTATAGAATTGTTTTCAACTAAGTTTAAGTAATAAATGCCAAAAGGATTTTATTACAATGAGTTTTGAAGAAATAAATTGATTAGAATTAAGTTTAAGAAGTTTAAGCTAATGAATTTTTACTGTTATAAGAAATACAGTAGCTTTGTAAAATTTCTAACGTATAGCTCACCTTGTGTTTTGAAGCACGTTAGTAATTTTCAAAAGTGTAATTTATTGGTTGTAATAAAAATAAAAAGGATTTTTGATAGTAAACCTAGAAAATCATTATTATAATTTTTCTAAACATAATACTGTCAATTTATATTAAAAATGGATAAATAAGATAGAAAAGATGTCCAAAAGACAGTATACGGTAGGAAAAATATTCTACGTAGTTTAAATGTATTAAATATTATTTCTGTTTGTTTTAAACAGTGTTTTTAAGGAATTCAGACAAGAAAATGATTTATAAATCTTACGCGATTGAGAAAACGTATTAAAAACTCTACGCGATTTTAAAAAAAGTAAAATAAATTTACGCGATTTAAAAACATTTATAAAAATGACGAGATTGTGAAAACGCGATAAAATTTCTACGTGATTGACCGTTGCTGTATTTATTTTGTGTCTTTGTCGGGAAAATGTGAACCCGTCATGAGCTTTTGAGGATTTTTCGCTTGTCGGAAAATGTGAACCCGTACAGCTTTTGAGAATTTTTCGCTGTCGGGAAAATGTGAACCCGTACAGGCTTTCTATTTTTCTGCCATTGAGGGCATATTTTTATCTTGAGGGTATCTTCGTAATTTCATATTTTTGGAATTATGTGTTGAGTTTATGCCAAATTTTTGGTGGATTGGTTGACGAGACGAATCACATCGTGTTGTCGGTGCGATAAGCGTAGTGTGGTTCGATTTTGAATGGACTTGGAGATGTTAGTGTGCATAATTCCATATGTGGACAGTTGGTTGCTCTTCTGGGCCGTGGTAACTGGTAACACACTAATGGACTCGACACACACTATGTTTAATCGAGATCTTGTAAAGTCTAATAGTACATTGCCTGTAGTGCCACAACGTGAGACCGTGAACTACACCACGCCTTGGATGGTGGATTCCATGTGACGTGGGGCTATAGACGCAACGTGTGACAGCGCAATAGTTTGGTTGGGCAGCCGTGGTACTAATAGATTTTGAGGATCATTCGCTCTCTGATGTTTGTTTGTTTTTAGCTCCATGGAGTAGGATTGTGTCATATTGCATATGTTTATATGCTGTACTTTATTATCTTTTATCTATGATCTTTTATCTATGATCTTTTATATGTGATCTATGATCTTTTATATATGATCTTATGATTATAGGTTGTTATTATCTTTGTGCCTATGATTTTATATGTTGTTATTTATTATTTTTTTTTTATCTATGATCTTATATGTGGTTATTTCTTATATTTTTTATCCATGATATTCTATGTTGTTATTTGTTATATGCTTATTTGATTTATTTATAAATTGATAACATGATGGTATTTGTGATATCTGTGTGTATGGAATGACTTTGTCATTCGTATAATTATTTGCTACTGTACTGGTATTGGTGAAAGGGGATCTCACCTCTTTACTGTATTGCTTATTGTGTTTGTATTGTTAAATTCGTATAGTAGACGAAGGAAGTTTCTTAGACCTACTGGTGGCTATGTTCTGAAGATGGTGACGGCATCAAGGTGAAATCTTCCGAGTTCCAACCGGATGCAGCTTGGTGGAGAAATGGAACATATAGGTTGGGTTTTTTTCTCATTAGTGTTATTACTGTGCTATTAGTAGTAACCATCTTTGGGTTTGCTACTGTTTCTCTGAGTCTGTAAATGTTATGTTTTAATTTGTTGTTGGATATTTTGTAACATATATAATATGTGTATTAATTAATTCAATCTAATTTCTGTTTTACTTGTAATTTTTGGTAAGTTTATATTTTCGCAAAAAAAAAAGATATTTTAAAATTTATCTTTTAAAACTCAAAGCTTTTATAAAATGATTTCAATTGGTTTTATGTTTTATTTAAAATGTGACACTCTATGGAGGGTGTTACAGCGGTCAGGTACCATCTTCTTAGAATACAGACCTTTAATTAGGTTTGCAGGAAGATAGATAACTGTTATTCCGTAAGCGGCACGGAAAGGACTCAAAAGTTCTTGTTGTCGGTTCGACAATCCTTGTTGAGTTCTTATGTTGCACTAGTGACACGCAACTCAAAGATATGTCACTACTGCACTCATAACGCGCAGTATAAAGATACACTATGAAAATTGTACATAAAGGTATGTCATCATTTGTTATTATATTTCTTTTATCTTTATATGATTTTGTTATTTTTTAGTTTTGGACAGACGATCCTTTGAACAGGGTCCTTTAGAGATTTCTAGACTTCTTTACCTTGATGGTTTTCTTGAAGTTCAAAAAAAAAACAAAATAATAATAATAATAATAAAATAATAATAATAATAATAATAATAATAATAATAATAAAGATTATGTGTTTTTTAATTTTAAACTTTACTAACAACAACCAACCTACTCTTATAGGTGTTATTACTACCCTTTCCATTCTTTTTCCTATTTAAACACTCCATTTTCTCTACTTTCCTCTAACTCAAAATCATACAAAGGGAAGGTGAGTATAGAAATGAAAGGAGTTTCTGTTCATTAACTTAAAAATATCTATATATTTTGTAGGTCTAGGTATGGGAAGAGTTTAGAGTTTGTAAGCACATCAAACACTCTTGGTCAAACACTTGTTGCAAGGAATATTCATGTTGTATATGGGGGAGGTTGCCGTGGGTTAATGGGGGTTGTATCACTTGCTGCTTATATAGGAAACAGTCAGGTTTTAGGTGTCATTCCTAGACCATTAACTCAACATAACATCACTGGAAAGATAATTGGGGAGGAGCTTAAGGTATCATCTATGCATGAACGAATAAAGACAATGCTTGACAACTATGATGCATTCATTGCCTTACCATGTGGTTTTGGTACTTTGGAATAAGTTTTTCAAATTATCTCTTGGGCTCAACTGAACATCCACCATAAACCTATAGGTTTATTGAATGTTAATAATTTCTTTGATCTTTTGTGATTTTTTCTTGATAAAGTTGTGGAACAGAAATTTATCACACCTGTGGCAAGACTACTTCTTATCTCTGCTTCCACTGTTGATGAGTTGATTGATAAATTAGAAGCTTTTGTTTATAAACCTGATCTAGCAATAACTGAGATAAATTAGTCAGAAGGAAGCAGTGAGGGAAGCAGCATAAAAAGAAAGCCAAATCTGACATTTCGTCTATAATTTTCCTTTGCCTTTGATTTTATTTATCATACTTTGTTTCTATTTAAATTTGTGTCATATTTCTCCAACAGGTAATATTTTCTATCCTTTACTCATCTATATTTTAACATTAAGGACAATGTTGTGATCTGGTTGGGGCGAAGGATAGTTGACTAAAAAAAAATTGGGAAGTATGATATGATTGTCATGAACTTACTAAACTAATGAATGATGACAGAGTAAGAAGTAAGTTTACTCTTGAGACGCATCTAAATTGGGAAGTATGTTTAGTGATATGATTGTCAGAAACCAACAACAAAACCAATTAGGGATGACAGAGTAAGAAATAATTTTACTTTTGAAGTAAATTACTCCTGAGACACATCTAGATTGGGGAAGTAACTATTCTGTGATGATTTGTGGAAGTAACAAAGTTTTATCATTTGATTTCCTTTGAATGATTCAAGTGAATGAATTCTCACATCCTTTAAAGCAATTGAAATTCATGGATCATAGTATGGTTGAATAAATTGTCTTCTATCTTAAATTTCACATGCTTGGATATAGATGTTGAGTTGATAGATTGAGAATGATAGATGTATGCCTTGTGAGATTTTGAACCTATTGATGAATAGATTGAATATCTATATCATTCTCTTCTTTCTTGTGTATTTTTTTTCACTCATGGAATTGTTACTCTAGAACTTGCTTTGATTCTTTTTTTAGGCTACATTTCCACATGCATACATAAACATGATTGAGGCATTTTGAAATAGCTACTTTGACTAAATAGTCATCCTTGCATATTTTTCCTTGTGTAACCCATTTGAGCTTATTTGACCATTCTTTGTTTTTAGCTCATTATATGCCTTTATAAAAAAAACATGTTTTTACCCAACCTTAGGGAATAAGAGAGCAGTGGCCTTGTTCTTGAACAAGTGTGGGGGTGTGTATGCAAAATGTTGAAAAAAAAGAGCTGACCACCACTGCAATCAAATGATTATTAGAATCTCCTGATACACCAAGTGACATATCCATACCTAGAATGAAGTTGGATGCTTGGAAACAACAGGAAGAGAAGGAGAAGGTTTAGGCCTAACAATGAATTCAACCTACCAATTTGGCATTGATCTTCAACAAAACATTAGTCAAATATTAGTTATTGTCCTTTATAATGAATGTTCTCAAACATCTTCTTCACTCTAACTATACCATAATGCTCTTCTATTCTCTTTGGTATTTATCTTGTCATATCCATTTTATCCTCTCTCCTTTACCATGGCCCCATTACAACATTGAATAAACTCCTCTTGATTTTTGTGTGCATGTGTTTTAAGTAGCGGAGAAGTAGAAGATAAGCAAGCTTATGGTAGTGCAATTGTTCATGATTTGAATAAAGTGAAATACTTACCTTTTAAATACTTGAGAGATTGAGAGTGAATTCTGTGAGGATCTATCATTCTTGATTCATGCTTTTCAACTAAAGTTTCCTTGTTTGTTGATTTAAGATACAAAAAAAATGTCACCTCATGAATGCTTTGATCCCTTGAATTTCTAGTTGTTCTTCTTGATTCATCGAGTCTTTTAGAGTTTTTAGCTTTTGAGTCTGTGTCGTTTTTCGTTGTTTCCTAACTTTGGTCTTATGTGTTTTGCCCAGGAGTGCAAAAGGCTAAGTGTGGGAGAATTTGATATTGACATATTTTATACATTAATAAACCTTCATTTTTAATTATTTACACTCTCCATTTACTTAATTAATTGAGCTTGGTCATGATTTGTAAGTTTGGGTTCAAATTAGGCTTAATTGATATTTTCTAGCATTGTTGAGATTTTACACGGTTTCGGTATTTTGGTCATATCTTGAGTTTTAGATGTCTAAAAATTATGAATTTTACCTTGTAGAAAAGCTGAGAGAAAGCTTTACAACTTTGATGAGAGCTCAAAGTCTCAATCAGACATCTAGTAGAGCTAATTGGGCCTGGAAGTCAGAAAATGAGTTATGTCACTAGAACCCGAGTAGTGTGCACTAATCAGGGCATAACTTGGACTGTATGAGTTGCATTGAGCTAAAACTGGTGCCATTTGAAAGTTAAGACCAAATCTACAACTTTCATGAAGAACATTTTTTGAGATTTTGAGGTCTAGTGGGTCATATTGGGCTTGCAAATCAGAATAGAGGAGCTGAAATTGGGCCTGAGCAGTTGCAATGATTGGGTCATATCTTGGGCTATAGGAGGCCAAATTGGATGGTTCAATAGGGCATTTGATAGCCAAGACAAAGGCCTACAACTTTCATGAAGGCAACTTTTTAAGATTCTGTTAGTAAGCATGAGTTTGCTACCAAATTATTTTGTGCAAGTGAAGATAATCATTTTTTGGAATCATCCACCTACTCCTTAATGATCCACCAACTCCTTAATTATCCACCCACTCATTGTCTCACTCATTATCATCTTTTGCTTGTGATGCTCTATAAAAGGTAGCATTAGCTGCCTATTAGGGTAATCTTGGTTTTAGATAAAGATTATACTATTATGTTATTTACTTGTAATTTTCTTTTGTTGTAAATAGAAGTTATGATCATCTTCTTCTTCTTCTCTCTTTCTTTCTTCTTGCTCATGGGTAACTAATTTTCATCTTGCTTAGGTGAAGGGGAGAAGCTTTTGGTAATAAAATAAGGTTAGATTAATTTCTTTCTTGTGCTTAAATGATATATTATCAAGTAGACATTATATGTGTTGTATTTTATTTCCAATCAATTTAAAAACCCTCATTGTAAAGTGGAGTTCTTGATTCATTGTAGACAAGTGGTTTGGCACAATGAATGCTTGAATCCATTTACAAGTGTTGATGTTAGTAAATAATTAAATGAACCATAATATAACTACGTATATAATTCTAAATGGACTTTGAATGTTTTATTTTCCGATTGGAACCTCCGTTGTGTGTGGATTTCAATTGAGTTGTAAAAAAAATTAATCTTGTCTTTAATTTATTACTAAGAGTGGATCCTCTAGCCCAAGTAAATCATTTTTCATTTATGAACAACTTTTAGCATCGTTATTATTGTGACAAATTATTTTCTTACCTCAAAGAATTTTTCTTCATCAATTCTCTGTGAATCGACCTTGAACTCCCGAAAAATTTATTACTTGAGACAACTTGCACTTGGGTTTGTATACTTTAATCCGCATCATGCCCCGATTGTGTTTCCATGTAATTCCAGGTCAAGACCCCAAAAAGGGAAAGAAGAACAAGAAGTAAAAAGGCTTAGTTTTAGTTATGTTGTTTCTTTATGTATCAACTTGTATTTATTTACTTTGTTTTTAGTTTGTAAAAGTTTATGTATTCTAGTGTGACTTTTTAGCCAGTGATGTATATATATAATTTTTTTCTTTCCTTTTGGCTCTTTATAATAACTATCCAAGTTATTATGGATTTATGTTTTCTGTTTTTTTTTAGGAAATGACATACTTGATATGCTTTATCTTGAAATATTCTAGTTATTTTACGATAATTGTATTAGGATGTTACAATGAAAATTTGCACTAACATAAGCTTGCTTATCTTCTACTACTCCACTGCTCAAAACAAATGTACATACAAATCAAAAAGACTTTATGCAAGGTTGTAATGGGGTCAAGGTAAAGGAGGGGAATAATATGAAGATGACAAGTTAAATACCAAAGAAAACAAAAGAACATTGGGAATGAGTTCAAACAACAAGCATGAAAGTTTATCCCAACTCCATGTAATGCAAATTCTCTTAACATATTCTTTTCCCGTTTCTTCTTTTTTTTTTTAAATTTTTTCTTTTGTTTTTTTTTTCAATTGGTCACTCTTTCCTTTTTCACTAAACAATTTGCACACTAATTAGCACACCCCCACACTTGTTCAAGAACTCTTCCAATGACAATGCTTATGCTCTCTTATTCCATAAGATTAGGTAAAACATAGTTTTCCATCTAAGATATATAATGAGATAAAAACAAGAAATGGTCAAATAAGCTCAAGGGGGTTAATCAAGGGAAAATATGCAAGGTTGGTTATTTGACTAAAGTATCTAATTCAAAAAAAATGTCTCAATCATGTTCATGTATACATGTGAAAATACAGACTCAAAAAGAATCAAAACAAGTTCTAGACTAACAAGTTCCATAAGTAAAAATCACACAAGAAAAAAGAGAATGACACAAATGTTCAATCCATTTATTAAAAGGCTCAAAGTTTCACAAGGTATGTTTCTATCAAACTCATTCTACTAATTTAATTTTCATTACCAAACTAGTTAATCTCAAGATAAAAGGCATTTTATTCACTTATGTTTGTAAACCTTTAACCTCAATTGATGCATGCTCACTGTTGTGAATTTTTCGCAAGTGCACGAATTGTATAAGTAGTAAAATAAATATCGTTCCCACGAGGATCGATTGATTACTAACTCTTACGACTTTGATTATTTAAGCGGTTAAAAACAATAGTGAAAGCTCAATTAAAATCAAAACGAAAATCAAAGTAATAACATAAGCAAATAATTATAGAAAAGTTAATATTCAACCAAGATTTAAAGACCTAGAACTAAGAATTCACTACATTACCCCCTATAATAAATTGTAATCATATCTTTGCTAATGTTCAATTATGTTCTTGAAGGCAATTTATCTTAAATTATTTAAAGCCCAATTTCTTGGCACTAAAAACGTGCTAACACTCCATCAATCTCATTCTCATGGCAATTAATCCAAGTTCTAACCCATTAAAATTTATGACAATCGTTTGCTCCTTGAAGGATTTAAGCCTATATCTAGGTCTCAATTCCTAAGATCAATTATTAGATTATCTAGCAATTAGACTTCATCTTTCGATCCTTCACCTAAGGCCTAAGATCATGTAAATATGGCCGACAATATACCACAAGCATTAAGCATACTAAGAATGGATCAAGAACAATAATCTTTTATTAACAAAGAATCAAATTAACAATTCAACATAGAAAAGTAGAGAGTTGCATCCTAATCCTAGAAAAAGGAATTTAGCCACTCATGGCTAATGTAGCACAATCAAGAACAAAAGTTAAAGAAATAACCATGATTCTATCAAAAGAGAAGATGGAGAAGATGTCTTCAATGGTTAAACTTCAATTGCTCTTGCACTTATCTTCAAAATCCTAGCCTTCAATCTTTGGTTGAGGAAAAGACTCCCGTTTTGCCTCTCAAAGTCTACCGTCGTAAAAGTTCTCTCAAAAGGTTTAGGGATTTGCTCTATTTATAATAGTTTGAGGGCAAAACTACCTATTTTTCGCTCCAGAAGACCTCACACAGCCGTGGGAGTACATGACACGGCCGATTGACTTAAAAATTACGTAAATTACATTGTAGGGGGACACATGGTAGTGTGTCCTTGACAAAAGCATTATTCAAGTTAGACAGGGTCGCGTCTAACTCCTCAATCGCTTCTAAGTTGACTCAGGGCCCTATCTAACTTCAGAAGTTAAAAACCCTATCAAAATGTCACCATTTGGATACGTGATTTTTATAAAAGTTGAAGGGTTTTGTCTCAGCTTTCCAATGCCACCAATTTTAGCTCAGTATGACTCCTACAGCCCAAGATACGACTAAATCTTTACAAACTACTCAGGTTCTAGTAACAACACCTCTATTCTAACTTGCAGGCTTAATATGCCCCACTAGGCATCTTATTCAAGTTATATATGAAATACAGAAACAATGTAAAATTGCCATAAAGTTAAAAAATACAACTAAGTCCAATTTGAATCCAAACTAATAAATGGTGGCCAAAATCAATCGATTAAGCATAAGAGAGGCCTAAAATGTTGAATACAAGGGTTAACTAATATATAAAAAATGGTGCTTATCAGTCGTGTAAATGATCCTTATGGAAATATGTTTACCCCAATGGTTTAATATGTTAAGTTTTGATGATGATAAATACAAGACAAAAAAAATTATGCTTATGCCACATAGATGTACTTGATAGATTATATTGGACCATACATGATCATGTACTCCATCTTGTTATATTTCATATAAGAACCATGAATATTCTTTATAGAATCGTTTATAGGATATATCCAACAATATGTTACATGAGTGGTATTAAATTAATATTGGATTTGACTCTACTTAAATAAAAATGTGCAAAGTGTTCTTTGTTACATCCTATATAAAGTATATCTATTAATAATTAATAAATGTCTTATTTGGATATGTTTATGAAAGTTTTATATGCATTTTACACTAATTAGAGTTATACATTTATGAATCATGCATATGAAGATATTGAACTATGAGTTTGGACTAACTATGTTTTAAGTGAACAATACTTTGAAGTTAATCTGAGTACCAAGAGTGAGCATTGTAACAAGAAAGTAAAAGATCTCAATTATTCTCAACTCAAGGATAATGTGAATGCCTATTTCATGAAGGTTTTTATAACAACGAAGCCAAGTCGAAGACCAAGTCCAAAGGAAATACAATTGGTATAGTTTTTAGGACTTAGAGTCTTTTATGTGAGAAGCTCTCAATATATTTCAATATTTTATAATGTTTTTGAAAGAACTCAAATATAGTTTTAAATGTTTTCAAATGATTCTTACATGTTAAAATTCCCAAGAAACATGTTTTGAAAAGCTAGTCATTGTAGTAGTTCAAAACTATGAAAAATAGACAAGTTTGAGTTTTGAAAAGTTAACCTTTGGTTACTCTTTTGATAATAACTTTCACAATACTTTGCGTTTTGTCTGAAAACCTATTTCTTTTGAAAATATACTCAAATATCTTTCCAATGAGTGGTCATTTCCTTTAAACGGATAAGAAATGAAGAAGTTATGACTATTTGCTTTAAACTACAAAAAATAGTCAAATTTGACTTTTCAAAAGCTAACCTTTGGTTAATACTTTGATCATAACTTTCAAAATAATTTGGGTTTTGTTATGAAACTTGTTTCATATGTAAATAAACTCAAAGATCTTTCCAATGAGTGGTCATTTGCTTAAAACAAATGAGAAATGAAGAAGTTATGGGTGTTTAAAGTCGTTTTCAAGCATCAGAATGTTGTAATTGATTACACAAGCCTTATAATCGATTACAACTCTAGCAGAGACCATGTAATTGATTACAATATCCATGTAATTGATTACCACGAGTCTAAAAGTCCATAACGGCTATCTTTTGAGCATTTAATGCATGGGTTTAATACCCCCAATGACACTTTTTCTCAGAACACTACAAATGAACATTCTTGGGTCATCTTTTTCCTCCATATACTCTATTTTTTAGATATTCTTGAAGAGCTTCAAAGGGCTTCAACTTGTATTACATACTCTTGTGAGAGTTTTTTCTTTTTCTACACTTTGATTCTTTATAAAGAGAGAGAGGCATCCCTTGAGTTACCCCTCAAGGAATTGTAAAGAAGGTAAGGTACCTCTCAAGGAATTATAAGGGTGAGGTATCCTTGGTTGTTGAGGCTAAAGCTCAAAGGGTGAGACATCTCAATGTATGAAGAGTGCTCTAATTTGTAAAGGTTCCAAGCACTTATTCAAGCTTGAAGTGATAGTGAAAAATTTCAGGTTGTTTACTTGAGGACTGAACGTAGGCCACGAGTGATTGGTGGCTGAACCAGGATAAATCATTGTGTTTGCTTTTCTAAACTCTTTTTCCTTTACATTTATACTTTAATTATATATGCTTGAGTTGAACTTGATATTTAGCTTATTTGCTTGATTGAAAATATCAAAATGCATAATTTCTCAAAGTTGTTTTAAAAAAAATTGTAATCACTCAATTCACTCCCCTCTTGGGTAATGGTTGCCATGGCTAATAAGTAGTATCAGAGCTTCGAGCTTTGTTGAAACCTTAACTGCTTAGAGTTAAAGATCCTTGTTTGTTGGCAACCATTGAAAGCTTTTCAAAATGGAAGGTTTAGAAGTTAATAAACCACCATTCTTTGATGGTGTACATTTTGTTTATTGGAAAACCAGAATAAAGTTTTATATGCAATCTATTGATTTTGATTTGTAGGATATTGTGCTTGATGGTTTTACTTACAAATCAAAATAAACTTGGAATGCTTGTGACAATAAATGTTTTTCTTTGAACATTAGAGCCATACAAATTTTGAGAAGTAGTTTGAGTGATGACGCTTATGCTAAAATTAATAGTTGCTCTAGTGCTAAAGATATATGGGATGTTCTTGATGCTATTTATCTTGTTAACATTGATTTTTCTGCATAAAGTTATATATAGAGAGCAAGAGCAAAAACCTTTAGAGGAAGACAATATTGAAAAATGTCCCCAAGAAGATGTTCATGAATCCTTCAAGGACAACAATGAGGAAGATGGTGATTCCGTTAAAGAGCTAGGTATGCTAAAAATTGAGACTACTTCCAATATGGCTAAAAAGGACTTTAAGGTAAATAACTCTAAACTAGATTATAGTCCTTCCTATTATGAGCTACAATGTGCATATGGTGAATTGTATGATGGTTTGTTGAATTTAGAAAAAAAAACTTATCTTGTTTGGAAAACATTTCCTCCATTGAAAATGAAATTGAGATTTTGAAAAATGAATATGTTTTTCTTGAAGAGGAAATGCCTTTGAAATGTGAAACCTCAACTTCTTGTGAAAAGTGCATTGATTTAGAAAATCAAGTTGAGGACTTATATTTTGAATTTGTCAAAACTAATGATTCTAATTGTTTACATTCCATGCTTGTTAATGAGAATAAAATTAAAGTTATTCCACATAAAAATTCAAGCAAGGCTTATAGCAAAAATAGTATAGAATGTAAAACAACAAAAGGCTTAAGTTTTTCAAAGATGATCTTCAAAGGACCAAGTTATCATTAAATTCAGTTGTTTGCAATTTTTGTGGTCATATAGGACATATTTCTCATTTATGCAATTATAAAAGAAATCTTTATATGAGAAATAATATAGTATGTGTTCCTAAAGATCTTAAAGGTCCTACTACTAACTTTCAAGGACCCAAGATGAAGTGGGTACGAAAATGTCCTCCTAGTGTTTCAATTTTGCAGAAAAAAATTCTCAAAAGGATGGACTAATTGGTAAAAAGAAAGAGGAATCATCAAGGAGAATGATTCCAAAGCCCAATGGTAGAAGTTTTGGTCAAAGAAGGAAGATGACTTCAACTAAAGCTTCTCAAGTACAAAATGTAGAACTTGTAAAGTTCAAGACTCCAAAAGAGAAGCAATGGGTAAGAAAAAATATTTCCTTGTTTACCAAGACCAAGGTATCAAAAACTTTTACCTCTTATGCACACTCACTGGTAAAGTCAATGAATTTGAAGTATATTCCTTATAGGCCTTAAGTGATTGATAGAACCATGTGTATTTGGTAAAATTTGAATATTATGTTTAGCATATGATTATGTTCATTCTTATTTACCACAATTTATTAATTTGGTATATATCTTGGTATATAAGGTTCTATAATGCCTAGGTATGCTTGCTATGTTTGAATTGTCTATATATCATGAAAGTAAGCATGCTATTGGCTATGTGCTAAATGGTAATTGATTATTTATTTTGTTGTGCTCAATTTACATTATATAGAAAATTTGATTTTTATGAGAGCATAATGGATTAATAATCAATTACTAACACCTATAGATCTAAAATTGGTGGATACCAAAAAAAGTACTTTGAATTGTGTTGTAGGGTGACTATTAGCTCAAGTACATATTGAAGTGAAATACAACTATGCTACTTGAGTTGGAAAAATTTGAAATAGTCTGAGTTCTCCAAGAGCAATGAAAAACATTATGGAGAACCACAACATTCTCAAGAAGCCTTAAGGCATGGAAGTTGGAGTCACCTACAAAAACTCAAATAGTACACTTTTGGTGATATCAATCCTTTATCCTTATTTATGCTTTAAATTGAATATTATGTGATGTTTAGAGAACTAGAGACTTGTTTTATGCCTTAACATGCCTTAAGTTATGCTTCTCTAGCATTGTGTCTTGAAAGTGTCTTTACATACGCTGACATGCTTGATAAATATACACTTTATTTGGAATAACATGTTTTGTGGTAATACTTTTTGCTTGAGCTTGTGACCAATTCTCTTTGTTCAAATATGAAAATTCACATGTTCATAAGTAGTTCTAATCCTTTCTCTTTGATGCATAATTTTCTTATATACTTACTTGGAAATTGAAAAGTTAAAAGTTATATGTCTTCTTGTTTGAAATTGTTTGATATGTTCATATCTTGAAAATAAGAAGTAAATGATTCATTTTGTGTCTTGAACTTGTCATTGAACTTCAATGTAAGAAAGTTGAATCATGTGTGCATACTAGAATTTCTTACTTGATATAATATGCCTAACATGATCATTATTTGCCCAAAATTCCTATATAAGTTTTGATGATGATCATGTATTTATTGATAACCTTGAATTATGCCTTAAAATGCTTAAACCATATTTTTGGATTCAAATGCATATGTACTTCATGCATTCTTGTTAGATATAACATTGCATGGTTGATAATATGGTACATGTTTTACATTATATATTAACCTAAATTATGCTTGTAAATTGGCATAAATGATATTTGATGAAAGCATATGATTTAGAGAACTCTTGATTGCAAGTCTCTCTATGTGTTTCAAATATAGCTATCAATTTTTTTTTATATATACAAGCATATGTGGATAAATGAGAAAGGTTGAATGAAGTTCAAATGAAGAGGAAGATAAATGAGGCTTTCTTCAAGTGCAATGGAATGAAATACTCAATGGAAGAAAGCTCAAACTCAAAGGACTAATAAATGAAGAACATTCTAAAGAAGCATCGCTCTATATCTAACTCAATAAGTATCTCTATCTCTAAGGTATTGTGGTATTTTATATGCTATGGATTATATGATACTTATTGATAAATTGATCTTAAATTATTAGATGTTTTCCTTACCTGAGACGTATGCTTAGCATTGACAAAGTACCTAATTAGATATTAACTAGCTAATTTTGTCATTACATATAGGGTGGATGATGTTAGTACTATACATGCTTTGATCCTTGTAGCATATTTCATTAAAGTGAATGTTTGATATATATGATTCTCTTGATCTATGTTTGTTATTTATGTTTTTCTTTTAACTTGGCTTTGATCACTTTCAAGGAATATGTGGTTTTAATATAAAATCTCTCAACCCTTCTAAAATGCTTTTGAAAATGTAATGTGTTCTTATAAAATTCTTTTTGAAAGATAGAGAAGTTTTAAAATAGTTTTTTATTGATAGATTAAGAATAAATATCTTTTGCCTTACTTTACTTTATGATAATGTGCTTATATGGTCTTGACATACATATTTCACTGTATCCATCTTGTGCTTTAGTAAAGGGGAGCCTAGCTCTTAAGTTGTTTATATCTTTTGGCTTACATCCTTATTTGATTACATAAAGTGTTTTAATACTATCATATGCTTAATGTTGATGTACCAAAATATGACAAACATGGCATAAATAATCAATTATATCTTAAAAGCATGTTTGCTTCATCTTTCTATTCTTGAATCATATGTAGAATCTGTTACCAAGTGGCCTCAATACTCAAGAGGGGGGTGAATTGAGTTCTAAAACAAGTTCACAAAACTTTTGCAAATTACTTGAATATTGATTTTTGTTGAAGCTATTGAATGTTTGAAATGAATCGATAGATGAGATATAAGACTTCCAATAACAAATATTACAAACAAACAAGCTAGTATTCAAACAAACTCAATGAAACAGTGCACAATATTAAAGAGTTGAGTTTAGAAGAACAAACACAAGATTTATCCTGGTTCAGCCACCAATCCACTTGTGGCCTACGTCCAGTCCTCAAGTAACCACCCGAGATTTCCACTAATTCTTCAAGCTTCAACAGGTGCTTGATAACCTTTACAAGTTGGAGCACTCAACACCTTGAGATACCTCACCCTTTGTGCTTGAGTCTCTATATTCAAGGGATACCTCACCCTAACTGTTTTAAGGGATACCTCACCCTCTCTTTTCAGATTATACAAGGTTTAGATGAAAGAAACTCACTCAAGAGCAGATTATACAAATTGAAGAGCTATGGTATTTAGGATTCACACAAGTTGAAGCTCAAAACAAGGTTTTCAAAGAGATGATCAGAAAATTCGTTACAAATGCTCTAAGATGATTTTCAGAAAGTTTTCCAACCCGCAATCAATTCCCAACAACTTTCATTTATAGCCCAAAAGATTTTAGAGACGTTAGAAGTGGTTGAAGGCATTAAATGCCATAGAAAGAGCCGTTGGAGAAGTGTTCTGGAAGTGTCCATAATCTGTTATGGCATTTCCATATTCGATTATGGCTTTTTAGAAAGATATCCAACATTTCTGACTTACAAAATAACCTATTATGGGTTTACTCATATTCGAATATGAAGGGGTTATATCCTGTTATGAAAATACTCATAACCTATTATAAGATATGCCATATTCGAATATAGATTTTTAAGGAGCAATTGTCATGTATGGAAACCCAAATAATCAATTACAAGATAAGCCATATTCGGTTATGGCCTTTTAAAGAAATACAAGCCATGATCTGTTTTAAGCTTATAACCGAATATGAGTAATCTCATATTCGAATATGGCTTATTTAAGAATTACAAGACAAGTTCTGTTTTGAGCATATAACTAAATAGGAGACGTAACATCCCGAAAAATACCTATTTGGCCATAAGTTATCATTTTATAATATTCTTGATTTTTAGGAATTTTTCTGGAATTTTTCAGAAACGTCGAATATTTTAATATATTTCTCGTTTTGCGTGTGTGCTGTGCAGACCCGGGAAGATGGGATATCTTCCCTATGGCTGGTAAACTCTAAATTGTGGACTTGTCGACGGGGGATCTTACTAAACCCGAGACTTGACACAGTTTACGAGGTTTCACGATTTTTGAGAAATCTTAACAGATAAAATAAATCAATGCAACGAAATAAAATTCATCTGTCAAATTAATTAAATATTGACTTCTGTTAACTGTAACTATTATTCATTGGATAATAGTGTGTAATAAAAATCCTATCACATTATCCAAATGAAATCCACTTTATGTCTAATCAATCTACTTTAATTCAAATTTAATGATAAATTAATCAAAGCTTCTTTGAGAAGCTTTGACCAGACATTTACTCATATACCCTTGGCTTCTCTTGGAAGCCAATTCTCACCCTCCCTCTTCTCTCTCTTCACGGCTGGAGTGCAGCCAATGCTAGGAAATATTAGCATTTCCTTTAGTAAATTTCACTCCATCTTATTCATTATTTACCAAAGCACCTCATCTCTTCTTTCTTTCTTCTTCTTCCTATTATTATTTTTCTCCTTCCTTTCTCCTGGAACCCCACGACACCAGCAGCCTTTCCCCACTCATCTATCACAAAAATCCAAACCAACCACATTTTCTTAACCCTCTCCCTCTTCTAGACATCTTTCTTGCTTGGAGCATCTTGAGATTCCACCATTTTCACCACCTTCTTCAAGCTCCAAGCTTTGAGCTTTTTGGGTAAGTTTCAAGACTTCTCTCCCTTCTCCTCCATTTTCGTGGTCATGGTCTCCATGTTGGCCATCCATGTTTCATTTTCCAAGCCATTATGCTATTCTAACAAAGTCACCATTTTTAGGGATTTTGGAGGTCAAATCCGAAAATTGCAAGAAGCTTTCTTGGAGTTCTTTTGATTTCTTCTCTTAGGTAAGAGGAAGATGATCCTCCTCAACCAATCTTGGTTAAGGGAATGTCTTGTATGTGTTGTTGCAAATGGGGGAAAAACCATATTGGGTCTCTCTTTTTGCCACATTATGTTATTTTCATGGTTTGTAGTTGTTTCATTTGTATGACTATAGGAGTTTGTAATGTGTGTTTTGTGGACATAAACCTTGCTTTGGACCTTGCTAAAATGACTGAAATAATTTGAGGTTGGTTGGGTCACGGTTCTGCAGAACTGAATTCTGCAGAATCCTTGAAAATGCACCAGCGCCTAGGCGCTGTGCATAGAGCGCTTAGGCACTCACTGCCCAGAGAAATTTCCCTGTTACGCGGCTTGGTCAGCGCTCAGGCGCTACGAGCCTAGCGCTTAGGCGCTCATCCGACGCTCAGGCGCTACAGACATGGCGCCTATGCGCCCATAGCAGAATTGTTATGAAGTGATAGATTACTTGTATGAATGATAAATCTTGAATAAGAATGTAAATGAACCTTAAAAATGTTTTACCTTAATTGCTTTCAATATTATGATGTTATGGGACTATACTAATGATCAAAGTGGTGTTGATGCTTGATTGAGCCAATTGTGGCGTATGATGGAATGGTATATGATGTTGATCATACATATTCATGCATAGAGTCTTATGCATTGTGAATGTCCTGTGGACTGTTGTAAGGTCGAGTTGCCTAGGAGATTGAACACACCTTGGTGCAGGTGCAAATAGACAAGTGTAGGTCGTGTGATGACCTTGGAGGCGTCGGGGTGCGGGTCCTTCACAATGGGCAGTTGGTAGCTCTTCTGTCCGTGGGGCAGACCGATGCAAACGCACCGACGATCCAGACCGAGACACTGTCCTATGTCGTGATCGAGCGTGGACTGTCTGTACAATGCCTGATGTGCACGTAGAAAACTATTGAGTTTTAGCACCTTGGCCGCGGCAGCCGAGTGACAGACACGTCTTCTGATCTTTCTCTTTGACTGTTTGAGTCTAGCTCCATGGAGTAGGGAATTTGAATACCATATGCATGTGCATCATGAGATGTCTTACTATTAATGATTATTACCCTATGTGAGTTGAACATGTTTATATAATCATTATGATAAATGCCTGCCTAGAACTGTTTACTTGCTTATAGATATACTATCTGCCTATTATTATTGTTATTATTCATGAGACTATGTATGGGCACTATGCGCCGTATTATTCCTGGCTGCCATAGTTGGTAATGATGGTAGGAAGTCTTACCTCTTTTCTGTGCTTCTGTTATTGTTGCCTGTGCTTATACTGTATCCACCGAAGACGACGGCGCGGAAGCTGAAGCTCCTGACTTTCCCGACTTCTGGCCCGAGCAAGACTAACATCTATTGAAGACGATGGAGGCACGCATGCGCGGATTTCTGGGTGACGTGCGTCTGACCTTCCTCGGAGGGCCGGAGTGCTGGCACATCAACTTGAATTCTGATCGTTGTGTCTACATGGGAGATATATCCATTTCCCTAGCCTGGAGACGTCACGAGGCACCTGTCCTCACCTGTCACATCAGCCTACAACTGGAGTTTTACTTGCCCATCTGTGAGATGTGGGGTGCTCGTTACTATACCCCACGGGAGGACTCTTTTGATTCCACCGCTCGGGCTCTGTCCCGTGCTTCTGTGGTTCCCATGGAGGTTTCCTCGAAAGAGGAGGATCCTGCTGAGGACCCAGATATGGTCCCTCCTCATCTGAGAGACTGAGTTTACTGGTAGTTACTGATGGCTACCAGTGTTTTATTTTGGGACTTGATGTATTTTTGTGTGGGCTGTATATTTTGGTATCACTGGGGCATATTTGTATAATCTTTTAGGGCAGGTATAGTTTTGCTTTTTTTGGATATTCTAGGCTTGTATTCAAAACGTTGTTAACATTTATATATATATAACATATGTGCAAGTTATTCAGATATAAGTTTTACCTTTTTGCCTTATTTTTACGGCTAATTACATTTGATCAATTGATTCAATCAAAAAGAAAATAAAATATATATATACTATACCGTCATTTTACTCATGTACCGATAAATTTAAATATACTAATCTTGAATAAAATAAACCAGGTCTTAATTGTTCAAAAATTTCATTTTTCGCATCTTCGTTTTGGTTTAATAATGTGACGATCCCCCCCAAAAAGGGGCGTTACATTAAGTTGGTATCAGAGCCCCGGTTTATATTTCTTTGGGTCGTGTGTGTGAGTTTGTCTTGTTTGTGCTGTGTGAAATCTCTGTGGTTTGTGTTTTGAGATGAATTCCTCTAACTTACCTTGTGGTTTTCAGTTAACCTGATTTGAGAAAAAGTAAGATGGCAAGAGGTGAAGGAATAGTAGACGCTATAGAAGCAATACAGAGGATGGCGGAAGTCATCGCCCAACAAAATGAACGTGTTGCTCAACAACAGGAGAGAACTGCTCAACAGCTCGAGGCGACTACCGATGCCCAGAATTTAGCAGAGTTTCATTGTCACAACCCTCCGCAGTTCAAGGGAGAATTTGATCCCGACAAGGCTAGTTTGTGGATCAAAGAGCTGGAGAAGGTCTTCCGTGGCATGAATTGTGTCGAAGACAAGAAGGTGAATTTTGCTACCTTTATGCTTGTGGGCAACGCCGAAGATTGGTGGAACGGAGCTCAGAGAGCATTGGAAGCCGAAGGGACCGACATCACATGGGATGTGTTCAAGAACAAGTTCTTGGACAAATATTTTCCTGCTAATGCGAGACATGCGAAAGAGCTTGAGTTCCTCAACTTGAGACAGGGGAACATGACCGTCAGTGAATACGCAGCCAAATTTGAGAACCTGGAGAAGTTCTCAACGCACTACCAACACCAAACCGATGAAGCCTGGAAGTGTTGGAAGTTCACCGAGGGATTGGGGTACGAGGTGAAGAAAGCTGTGATCACCCTGAAGATGAAGGTATTCTCAGAACTGTTAGACACATGCCGTGATGTCGAAGTCTTGGAACAGGCTAGAGACTAGAGAAACAGGAGCTTTGGGCCTGTACGGTCCCAAAAAAGTGGAGGCAGTAGTTCGAACCGCTTCCAAAAGAAACCCTATTCCCGACCAACGGGAAGTCAGCAACAAACCGGTGGAAGTTCTGGTGGAGGTTCTTCTGGGAACCGAACTAGTCAGAATGTGGCATATCCCCCCAAATGCCTCAAGTGTGGGAAAGATCATCTCACGAGATACTGCGCGCTCAAAGGGTTTATCTGCTTCCGATGTGGCAAACCAGGCCACGTGTCTAGTGTAACACCCACCGTAGGATATCACATTTATGTTACTCTATTACCAAATTACCCCAAGTTATAAAGTATGATGTTATAATAAAAATACGAGTTGTAAAATTTTTTTTTCTTCTTTGATGACAATAACAATAAAATAAACTTAGCGGAAAATAAAACTATGATACAACAATCTCACACATAAAGTACATCATTATACATAACAGTCATCACTCATAATTTACATCATTACACATTACACACGTACTGTCAGGATTATTTATATTACAGACCGTTTTCTTGAAACAACAAACACACTTAAATAATTACAGACATTATTTATATCGAGTTCAAACATGCCCAAGTTTAACTAAGCAGAAGACCCCTCGGATGGGTCCTCATCGGGTTCCTCAAATAGGTAGGAATCCGTTATGACGAGTAGCCCTACGAACAGTGTCCGGTGACGACACACTTATGCTTGATTTCCGTTGGGACATAATTTCTAGTGTCCCAATGTCGCTTTGATATGCAACGGAAATTCAACATGAACAAAGATAGTCACACGAAAAATGGATCCCCACGATACGACCTACTAATACTAACAATCGGTACCCTCGCCATAAATAAGTCCGCGCTTATCTGGACTTGTCCTCCACTCTCTAGCTCCTCCATGAAACTGTAAACGTACATATCCGAAGAAACTAGCTCCTGATGACATGTTGTCAGAACTCTGTGGTTCCTGATGTGAGAAGTAATTCCTCTTCTCCTTCTAGTACCATATCTTTCTCAACGTCTTCACCCAATATAAATACAATAAACAGATATACAAACAAAGAGGTGAGATCACCTACACCAATACCAGCATGATAGCACAGAGATAATACAGACAGCATATTATGCAAAAATATCATGTCATGATCACAATTATAGCATCTTCATAGTGTAAAAATAATTACCATCATGCCATCATCACTGTTCAAACCACAATTGATTACAGTAATGCTACCACATATGTATATGTTAAATTCATGCATGTGAACATAGACTCAATGTCCTACTCCATGGAGCTAATACTCAAGTCGGAGAAATTGATCGAAAAGATCTGCCGGTATCTCGTGCCTCAGACCAAGTGCTATAATTATATCTTGCACATCTAGCACATACACGACAGTCTTTGTCGGATCTCGATTAAGAATAGTGTCTCGCTTCGGATCATCGGTGTGTTGCATCGGTCTAACTCACGGTGCATAAGAGCTACCAACTGCCCATTGCGAGCAACCCGCACCCCAATGCCCCCAAGGTCAACCAGTGACCTACACTACGCATATCGCACCCACTCAAGAGGTGTACGTTTCTCCTAGGCAATTAGCCATATTCAGGCCGTTGGACCATTTTCAATGCATGTGTAATGCACCAAGTACCAACCAAAGGTAAATCACATAATTTCTCATTCCAGATTCAGATACTGTTTTTCGTTCGTAAAATGGATTAATGCCAATTACAGGCAAACTTCTCAATTTCTTGTACAGTATTTATATACTACTTTTAACTATAAAATTTACTGTATATTTAACAGTTAAATCACATTACTGTGTTTTTCTCATTCGCAAAATATTTTCGTTACGTTTTTACGTATTGTAATGATTTGTAACATTTTTTTTGTTACGTTTAAAAATCGCAAAACTATTTTCTACTGTATTCTAAATTGCGTAAAAATAATCTTTTATTTTTAAATCGCATAGTAATGTTTCCACAACATTTTGATCATGTAAAATATTTAAACACGTTATAAATCGCGTAGAAATATTTTAATATTTTTTTTTCAAATTGCGTAATTTAAAAATTACGTTTTTGAGTTACGTAAATCGTTTTTCACCGTTTTTACCCTTCACAAAATATTTCTGAACTTTTAAAAATATTATTTTGAACATTTCTTATAAAAATATAATTTCTTACATTATTCTCTTTCTATTTTCAATCAAAAATCCCTTCTGTACTATATTTTCTCAAAATCACTTTTTATTGATTTAATCTTACCAAAATCATATTTAATTGATTTAATTACTATTTCAAAATTTAAATTTCCTAACATTTTCCAAAACCCAATACTTAAATTCTACGTTAGAAATTTTAAGTTACAAACGTTCCTTTTATATTTCTAAATCACTTCTAAACATTAAATCAAATTCTACGTTTAAGTTACAAACGTTTTCTTTTATATTTCTAAATCACTTCTAAAAATTAATTCTTCTTAAGATAATTTAAAGTTCAACACTTAAATTCCTTTCCAAAATCCTTATTTGAAAATTCTTATATTTTATTGCATCAAAACATTTTTTTCTAAATTATCAAAACCTTATAGATGGTCATTGGAACCATGAAATATTTTTCTTCTAACTTAAGTAAACTTCATTTTTGTTTCTACACAAAATAAATTCATGAAACTACTATTTAAAAACCGTATACACTCTTTTTATAAGACAAACCCTCTTGTTTAATTTCTTTACTTCTCAAATCATTCAATTTTATCATTTATGAAAATATCATTTTTGTGAACACTAATTTAATTGGTGTCTTGGCTGAAATTTATTTTAGTTCAAGGACTAAAAATCAACTTCATTGTTCTTGAAAAATTTCAATAAAAACCCTAAACTTGGAAGCTCAAAACCGTGACCTCCTCCATGGCCTTTGGAGCCAAAATTTTGCTAATTTCAACATACATCCATCATAATATATTCAACATATATCATCATGCACATCATAAGCTTACCATATAAGCAATTAAAAATTATACTAAGCATGCAAACACAAGTAAATCATGCAAAATATATCAAGCATAAGCAAAAATAATTAAAGCACATAACCCACACACAAATTATTACATGACCATGGATAAGAATCCTCACATGGATTCACCATCCATCAAATATAAAACCATCCCTCACCACCATGCTTGGTTGGTGAGATGAATCTCCCTCTTACCTCTTGAAGAACCACCAAAGAGCTTGTTGCTTTGTCTTTGGAGTAAGATCTCCACCAATACAAGTTCTTAAACATGAAACAAATACAATAAAATTAGTATATCAAGCTTGAACAAGAAGAACCATGGATCAAACATGGTTTAGAACATGAAAAAGAAAAGAATAAATGAAGTTTTCTTACACTTCACCAACAAAAGCTCTAGAACTTGATCTTGGTAAAAGTCCTTCAAGATGGAAGAATTAGAACTTGGTGTGAACTACAAAGGTTCTTAGAATGATGAAAGGATTCAAGAAACTAGGTTGTATGAAATTAAAAAGTGATGGAAGAGAGAATTGGAGACTTGGCCGAATGGTGTGTTTTTGGGAGAGAAATGGAGTTTGCTTCGGTTTGGTCTTGAAACTTAAGTGGAAGAATGAAGAAATGATATTATGAAATATAGAAATGAGTGTTTTTAGTCTTCAAAGAAGTGCATTGCCGTAGCATGCTATTAGGGAGAAGAAAAAGTGAAGTTTGAAAAACATATGCATTGATGATCAATAGGAAATTGTCTTAACACTTGGCAATTTTCCTTAACCTTTTCTATCCTTTTTCTTTGGCCTAAAAAGCCTATTCTATCTTGGTCTCCTTCCTTCCTTGCTTCTTCAACCATGCCCTCCCCTCTTCATGCATGCAAAAATATGACAATTTGATAGCCATTTTGTTTTTAGTCATTTTAGATATTAATTTAAAACATTATAGGTAAAATAGGTATTAATTAAAAGCATTATAGGTAGAAGACTTATTATGGACCATTGGATCTTCTCTCTTTAAACCCCATCCCTTAGATGTGTCTCCAAAAATGAATGGTCAAGATTACACCTTCAAACTTTTCATCCAAGGGTCTAAAATGGTTGTAATCATTTTTGATGACCAATTCTCCACCATTGATCTAAATCCAAATCCAATGGTCATTAATGATCCATCTCCACCATTAATTAATTTTACATCCAAGGGTTGATAATGGTCATAGCCATTTAGAAGATTAAATCCCTACCCTTTATTTAATTTCAATCCAACGGTTATAATTGATCCTATTTACTTTTAAGATCAAATCTCCACCGTTAATTAAATCAAGATTAAATTTCTAACTGTAATTAAATTAATAGTGGATATCCAAACCACTAATGTTATCTTAATAATATTTTAATAATATAGAATTTTATTTTTATCCATTATAACCTCACAAAAATATAATTACTGTATTTTTATCGTCTGATAATTAAATACAGTACAAAATACAGTAAAAGAAATTTTCTAAAACTGTTTCCGGATTTAGGTTTAGTAAGATCCCCTGTCTCCGTCTAAACAGTACAAATTTTTCTAAACGTAGAAAATTTTTTCATTTTGCGAGACCCACCTGAGCCCACGTATGGCCACCTGGGCCCACATACACCTCGTGGGGCCCACAAATAGTAAAAATTCCAAAATCACACATAAAATCACAAAAATTACAAAACTCACAAATATCAAATCAGATTACGTAAATTAATTAAGACTAAACAAGAAAATTAATTTACGTAGATTTTTCCTACTAAAAATTATTATTTTCTTGACACGAACAAATTACTCAAAATGATCAAATATGCGATTGAATATTCAAAATAACTTTACAAGATACGTAAATCACTAAACAAGAGAATTACATTAACCGTCAAGATTCTTGTTTAATACATAGAAAGTTTGGGGTGTTACAACTCTCCTCCTCTACAAAAGTTTCGTCCTCGAAACTTGATGAACTTGATTTCACATCCTTAGAATAAATAGGGATCTTGTTTTTTATCTTTTCTTCTAGTTCCCATGTAGCTTCTCCGCTTACATCATCCCAAATAATTTTAACCAATGAAATTTCCTTACCTCGAAGTTGCTTTGTCTTTCGATCCTCAATCTTGATTTGGAAACGTTTCATAGGTTAAATTCTCCTTCAAATATCTTGTGTCCGGCTTGATAACATGAGTAGGATCGAAATATATTTCCGTAGTTGTGATACGTGAAATACATTATGAAGATTTGACGAGAAAAGGTGGTAACGCAATCGATATGCCACCGGACCTACCCGACGTAAAATCTGATATGGTCCGATAAACTTTGGAGTGAGCTTCTTGGACTTAAGCACTCGTCCAACACCCGTCATAGGCGTCACTCGCAAAAATACATGGTCACCTTCTTCAAACTCAAGAGATTTTCTCCTTTTATCAGCATAACTCTTTTGTCGAGTTTGACTCATTCTCATTTTGTCTTGTATCATCTTCACTTTCTCAGTTATCGTTGGACAATTTCGGTCCTAACATAGCACTTTCACCGTCTTGATACCAACACAGCGGTGTTCTACATCGTCTCCCATATAATGCCTCATAAGGTGACATCCCTATACTTGAATGGAAACTGTTATTATATGTGAATTCTATCAATGGTAAGAATTCATCCAAACCTCCATTTTGCTCCAGCACACAAGCTCTCAATAAATCTTCGAGAGACTGAATTGTTCTTTCTGATTGACCATCTGTTTGTGGATGGTAAGCAGAACTGAGACGTAGCTTAGTTCCCATCGCTTCTTGCAAACTACCCCAAAATCTCGAAGTAAATCTCGGATCTCGATCCGAAATAATACTAGATGGTACACCATGAAGTCTGACAATCTCATTGACGTACACTTGGGCCAACCTCTCCATTGAGTATTTAATATTAATCGGTAAAAAGTGCGCCGACTTTGTAAGCCGATCAACAATTACCCAAATGGCATCATGACCCTTCCGAGTCTTTGGTAGTCCCGTCACAAAATCCATTGCTATGTCATCCCATTTCCATTCAGGAATAGGCAAAGGTTGCAACATTCCCGAAGGTCTTTGATGTTCCACCTTAGCCTTCTGACAAACTAAACAGGATGATACATACTCTGCAACATCTTTCTTCATTCCTTGCCACCAATATAATTGTTTTAAATCCTGGTACATTTTTGTGGCTCCTGGATGCATACTCAGCTTACTCCTGTGAGCTTCATCCAGAATCAATCTTCTAAGATCTGGATCATAGGGCACACAAACCCTTCCTTTGAACTTTAGAATTCCCTTAGCACCTTCGCTAAATTCTAACACTGCTCCTTGGCTCTTTGCTTCTTTTGCTTCTTGCAAATACTGATCACTGTTTTGTCCTTCACGAATTCTATCCATCAAATCATTTGAAATGGTGATCATATTTAAACGTATCTTGCCCGGTGTCAATTTCACAGATAATCGCATATCCCGAAATTCTTCTATCAACTCTTTTTCTTTGATCATCATAACAGAAGCACTAAGTATTTTTCTACTCAACGCATCCGCTACGACATTCGCTTTTCCGGGATGATACTGCAATTGAAAGTCATAATCTTTCAGAAATTCTAACCAACGCCTTTGCCTCATGTTTAACTCTTTCTGATCAAATAGATATTTTAAACTTTTATGATCACTAAAAACAGTGAACGTAGCTCCATAGAGAAAATGTCTCCACACTTTCAACACAAACACCACAGCTGCCAACTCCAAGTCATGAGTTGGATAATTCCTCTCATGATTTTTCAACTGCCTTGAAGCATAAGCCACCACTTTACAATTCTGCATAAGTACACAACCCAATCCTTGGTACGAAGCATCACAATATACTTCGAAAGGTTCGTTTGGATCAGGTAGAATCAATACCGGTGAAGTAGTCAATCGTCTTTTCAACTCTTGAAAACTTTCTTCGCATACATCAGTCCACACGAACGGTTGATTCTTTCGTGTAAGTTGGGTAAGAGGTCCTACAATCTTTGAAAACCCCTCAATGAACCGTCTATAGTAACCAGCTAATCCGACAAAACTACGGATTTACATTACAGCCTTTGGTCTTTCCCACTCCAAAACTGTCTCCACCTTGGAAGCATCAACCTCAATTCCATCCTTCGATATTACGTGACCCAAAAATTGAACTTCGCTCAACCAAAATTCACATTTGGATAACTTGGCATATAACTTATTCTCCTTCAAAATCAAGAACCACCCCGAGATGTTCAAAGATGTTCCTCCTGATTTCTAGAATAGATCAAGATGTCATCAATAAAGACAACAACAAACTTATCCAAGTATGAACGAAAAATTCTATTCATGAAATCCATGAATATGGCTGGTGCATTTGTCACACCAAATGGCATCACAAGATATTCATAATGCCCATAGCGCGTCCGGAATGCAGTCTTGGGAATATCCTCCGCTTTCACACGTATCTGGTGATACCCAGAACATAGATCAATCTTGGAAAATATTGCGGCTCCTCGTAACTGATCCATTAGATCATCTATCCTTGGAAGTGGATATTTATTCTTAATCGTAACCTTGTTCAATTGTCGATAGTCTACACATAGACGTGAAGTTCCATCCTTCTTCTTAACCAATAAGACTGGAGCTCCCCAAGGTGACACACTAGGTCTTACAAATTGCTTCTCCAATAAATCTTCCAGCTGTTTCTTCAGTTCGGCTAATTCTACCAGCGACATCCGATAGGGCGCTATAGATATCGGTCCAGCTCCAGGTACAAGATCAATGGCAAACTCGATTTCCCTTTCTGGTGGTAGTCCAGGTATATCTTCAGGAAACACTTCAGGAAATTCGTTGACCACGAAAATATCCTTCAAAACATCTTCACATTGCACCTCCAAAGAAGATAACAATAAATACCCACAATCTCCTTCCTTCAGACAAGCTTCCACTTGAGTAGCCGTTAGGAATCTAGAATCCTTAGCCTCAGGAAATACTAATGTTTTATTCGAACAATCAATTAGGATATGGTTAGAAGACAACCAATCCATTCCCAAGATTACACTAATCTTGGAAAGAGGTAAACAGATCAAATCCACATAAAAGATTCTATCCCTAACACAGACAGGACAATTCAGGCATACTGTTGATGTAACTACAGGCTTATCAGTAGGAGTAGCAACACTCAGATCATATGGCAATTCAGTCACAGTCAAACCCAAACGTTCAACACAATCACATGCAATGAAAGAATGTGTTGCTCCCGAATCATAGAGTACAGTTAAAGGATTACCTTCAATTGCACATTTTTCCATTATCAAGTCTCCAGATTTTGCCGCTTCCTCCCCGCTCATTGTATAGACACGACCACCCGCCTGTGGCCTTGCAGTACGGACGTTTCCCACAGAGGATTCCTTCTTTATCGATCACGCCTTTGGAGAAATGTCCAAGCTGTCCACACTTAAAACAAACAACTTCCTTATGTGGACAATCCTTCGTGAGATGATCCTTCCCACATTTGAAACATCGAATAGGAGTCCCAGCTTGACTTGCTTTATTGTTGCTAGAACTTCCTCCCACAAATTGCTTCTTGGTCTGACCTCCTGCCGATTTAACATACGGTCCTGTCGATTTCACATACGGCTTTTGTTGAGAGCGACTTGCTTGATTATTCTTCCCTTTTTGGAACCTTGCAGGTCCAAAATTCTTGTTTCTTGCCGCACGTTGATGATCAATCTCTTCAACTTTACGACATTTTTCAATCAAAGTTGGAAATTGATTAATCTCCAATATCGTTACAGCTCTCTTAATATCCAGCTTTAATCCTTCTTCAAATTTCCTACATTTCCATCCCTCATCTGGGTTCATCTGCAAATATCTTGAAAATTGAGATAGATTTTCAAATTTTGCCGCATACTCACTGACGGACATCAATCCTTGACGTAAACCCAGAAACTCCATCTCCTTCATATGTCTCACACTTGCTGGAAAATATTTCTCCAGAAATCTTTGCTTGAAAAGTTGCCATGTCACCATCCTACCTTCAGCTTCCAACAGTCTTCTAGCTCCTGCCCACCAACGTTCACCATCTCCTACCAGCATAAATGTTGCCAACGTAAGCTTCCGTTCATCAGCACATCCCATACCATCAAATATCTTTTCAAGTTCTCGGATCCAAAGTTCAGCTTTCTCCGGATCAAACTCTCCATGAAATTTCGGTGGATTATTCCTTCGAAACTCCGATAAACTGTGTACATTTTCATTAGCCCGTTGATTTTGTTGTGCAACCACTTCCGCCATTCTTTGCATAGTCTACTACTGCTGCAGCCATGTTCACATTATCATTCCCATTCAGTTCCATATCTGTGCTAGTATTTCCACGTCCACGTCCTCGTCCAGTCATTACTTTTTCTACTCAAACTGAACAATACAAGGAAAGCAAGGTCAATCTTCAAACAATATTGTTTCTTTTCAGAAAACAATAACAGAGAATCACACAACACAAACAAGACAGACCTAACCACAACCCCAAAAGACTCTAACTTGGGCTCTGATACCAACTAATGTAACACCCACCGTAGGATATCACATTTATGTTACTCTATTACCAAATTACCCCAAGTTATAAAGTATGATGTTATAATAAAAATACGAGTTGTAAAATTTTTTTTTCTTCTTTGATGACAATAACAATAAAATAAACTTAGCGGAAAATAAAACTATGATACAACAATCTCACACATAAAGTACATCATTATACATAACAGTCATCACTCATAATTTACATCATTACACATTACACACGTACTGTCAGGATTATTTATATTACGAGACCGTTTTCTTGAAACAACAAACACACTTAAATAATTACAGACATTATTTATATCGAGTTCAAACATGCCCAAGTTTAACTAAGCAGAAGACCCCTCAGATGGGTCCTCATCGGGTTCCTCAGCAGGTAGGAATCCGTTATGACGAGTAGCCCTACGAACAGGTGTCCGGGCTGACGACATTATGCTGATTTCCGTTGGGACATAATTTCTAGTGTCCCAATGTCGCCTGATATGCAACGGAAATTCAACATGAACAAAGATAGTCACACAGAAAAATGGATCCCCGCGATACAGCCTACTAATACTAACAGTCAGGTACCCCTCATAAATAAGTCCGCGCTCATCTGGACTTGTCCTCCACTCTCTAGCTCCTCCATGAAACTGTAAACGTACATATCCGAAGAAACTAGCTCCTGATGACATGTTGTCAGAACTCTGTGGTTCCTGATGTGAGAAGTAATTCCTCTTCTCCTTCTAGTACCATATCTTTCTCAACGTCTTCACCCAATATAAATACAATAAACAGATATACAAACAAAGAGGTGAGATCACCTACACCAATACCAGCATGATAGCACAGAGATAATACAGACAGCATATTATGCAAAAATATCATGTCATGATCACAATTATAGCATCTTCATAGTGTAAAAATAATTACCATCATGCCATCATCACTGTTCAAACCACAATTGATTACAGTAATGCTACCACATATGTATATGTTAAATTCATGCATATGAACATAGACTCAATGTCCTACTCCATGGAGCTAATACTCAAGTCGGAGAAATTGATCAAAAAGATCTGCCGGTATCTCGTGCCTCAGACTAAGTGCTATAATTATATCTTGCACATCTAGCACATACACGACAGTCTTTGTCAGATCTCGATTAAGAATAGTGTCTCGGTCCGGATCATTGGTGTGTTGCATCGGTCTAACTCACGGTGCAGAAGAGCTACCAACTGCCCATTGCGAGCAACCCGCACCCCGATGCCCCCAAGGTCAACCAGTGACCTACACTACGCATATCGCACCCACTCAAGAGGTGTACGTTTCTCCTAGGCAATTAGCCATATTCAGTTCGTTGGACCATTTTCAATGCATGTGTAATGCACCAAGTACCAACCAAAGGTAAATCACATAATTTCTCATTCCAGATTCAGATACTGTTTTTCGTTCGTAAAATGGATTAATACCAATTACAGGCAAACTTCTCAATTTCTTGTACAGTATTTATATACTACTTTTAACTGTAAAATTTACTGTATATTTAACAGTTAAATCACATTACTGTGTTTTTCTCATTCGCAAAATATTTTCGTTACGTTTTTACGTATAGTAATGATTTGTAACATTTTTTTTGTTACGTTTAAAAATCGCAAAACTATTTTCTACTGTATTCTAAATTGCGTAAAAATAATCTTTTATTTTTAAATCGCATAGTAATGTTTCCACAACATTTTGATCGTGTAAAATATTTAAACACGTTATAAATCGCGTAGAAATATTTTAACGTTTTTTTTTCAAATTGCGTAATTTAAAAATTACGTTTTTGAGTTACGTAAATCGTTTTTCACCGTTTTTACCCTTCACAAAATATTTCTGAACTTTTAAAAATATTATTTTGAACATTTATTATAAAAATATAATTTCTTACATTATTCTCTTTCTATTTTCAATCAAAAATCCCTTCCGTACTATATTTTCTCAAAATCACTTTTTATTGATTTAATCTTACCAAATCATATTTAATTGATTTAATTACTATTTCAAAATTTAAATTTCCTAACATTTTCCAAAACCCAATACTTAAATTCTACGTTAGAAATTTTAAGTTACAAACGTTCCTTTTATATTTCTAAATCACTTCTAAACATTAAATCAAATTCTACGTTTAAGTTACAAACGTTTTCTTTTATATTTCTAAATCACTTCTAAAAATTAATTTTCTTAAGATAATTTAAAGTTCAACACTTAAATTCCTTTCTAAAATCCTTATTTGAAAATTCTTATATTTTATTGCATCAAAACATTTTTTTCTAAATTATCAAAACCTTATAGATGGTCATTGGAACCATGAAATATTTTTCTTCTAACTTAAGTAAACTTCATTTTTGTTTCTACACAAAATAAATTCATGAAACTACTATTTAAAAACCGTATACACTCTTTTTATAAGACAAACCCTCTTGTTTAATTTCTTTACTTCTCAAATCATTCAATTTTATCATTTATGAAAATATCATTTTTGTGTACACTAATTTAATTGGTGTCTTGGCTGAAATTTATTTTAGTTCAAGGACTAAAAATCAACTTCATTGTTCTTGAAAAATTTCAATAAAAACCCTAAACTTGGAAGCTCAAAACCGTGACCTCCTCCATGGCCTTTGGAGCCAAAATTTTGCTAATTTCAACATACATCCATCATAATATATTCAACATATATCATCATGCACATCACAAGCTTACCATATAAGCAATTAAAAATTATACTAAGCATGCAAACACAAGTAAATCATGCAAAATATATCAAGCATAAGCAAAAATAATTAAAGCACATAACCCACACACAAATTATTACATGACCATGGATAAGAATCCTCACATGGATTCACCATCCATCAAATATAAAAACCATCCCTCACCACCATGCTTGGTTGGTGAGATGAATCTCCCTTTTACCTCTTGAAGAACCACTAAAGAGCTTGTTGCTTTGTCTTTGGAGCAAGATCTCCACCAATACAAGTTCTTAAACATGAAACAAATACAATAAAATTAGTATATCAAGCTTGAACAAGAAGAACCATGGATCAAACATGGTTTAGAACATGAAAAAGAAAAGAATAAATGAAGTTTTCTTACACTTCACCAACAAAAGCTCTAGAACTTGATCTTGGTAAAAGTCCTTCAAGATGGAAGAATTAGAACTTGGTGTGAACTACAAAGGTTCTTAGAATGATGAAAGGATTCAAGAAACTAGGTTGTATGAAATTAAAAAGTGATGGAAGAGAGAATTGGAGACTTGGCCGAATGGTGTGTTTTGGGAGAGAAATGGAGTTTGCTTTGGTTTGGTCTTGAAACTTAAGTGGAAGAATGAAGAAATGATATTATGAAATATAGAAATGAGTGTTTTTAGTCTTCAAAGAAGTGCATTGCCGTAGCATGCTATCAGGGAGAAGAAAAAGTGAAGTTTGAAAAACATATGCATTGATGATCAATAGGAAATTGTCTTAACACTTGGCAATTTTCCTTAACCTTTTCTATCCTTTTTCTTTGGCCTAAAAAGCCTATTCTATCTTGGTCTCCTTCCTTCCTTGCTTCTTCAACTATGCCCCCCTCTTCATGCATGCAAAAATATGACAATTTGATAGCCATTTTGTTTTTAGTCATTTTAGATATTAATTTAAAACATTATAGGTAAAATAGGTATTAATTAAAAGCATTATAGGTAGAAGACTTATTATGGACCATTGGATCTTCTCTCTTTAAACCCCATCCCTTAGATGTGTCTCCAAAAATGAATGGTCAAGATTACACCTTCAAACTTTTCATCCAAGGGTCCAAAATGGTTGTAATCATTTTTGATGACCAATTCTCCACCATTGATCTAAATCCAAATCCAATGGTCATTAATGATCCATCTCCACCATTAATTAATTTTACATCCAAGGGTTGATAATGGTCATAGCCATTTAGAAGATTAAATCCCTACCCTTGATTTAATTTCAATCCAACGGTTATAATTGATCCTATTTACTTTTAAGATCAAATCTCTACCGTTAATTAAATCAAGATTAAATTTCTAACGTAATTAAATTAATAGTGGATATCCAAACCACTAATGTTATCTTAATAATATTGTAATAATATAGAATTTTATTTTTATCCATTATAACCTCACAAAAATATAATTACTTGTATTTTTATCGTTTGATAATTAAATACGATCAAAATACATAAAAAGAAATTTTCTAAAATCTGTTTTCGGATTCGAGGTTTAGTAAGATCCTGTCTCCGTCTAAACAGTACAAATTTTTCTAAACGTAAAATTTTTTTCATTTTGCGAAACCCACCTGGGCCCACGTATACACACCGGCCACATACACCTCGTGGGGCCCACAAACAAAAAATTCCAAAATCACACATAAAATCACAAAAATTACAAAACTCACAAATATCAAATCAGATTACGTAAATTAATTAAGACTAAACAGTAAAAATTAATTTACGTAGATTTTTCCAGCTAAAAATTATTATTTTCTTGACACGGAACAAATTACTCAAAACGATCAAATATGCAGACAGAATATTCAAAATAACTTTACAGTACACAGAAATCACTAAACAGTAGAATTCTGTTAACTGTCAAGATTACTGTTTAATACATAGAAAGTTTGGGGTGTTACATCTAGAGATTGTAACCAAGCGAAGGCTGAACCTTCAGTCAACGTGACTCGAGCCAAGAAACCGCAAATCGGAGGTCGAATTTGGGGCCTGATTCAAGGAGAAGGCACCATAGAAGGTAATCTTTTAAAAGTACTGTATGACTTTGGGGCAACCCATTCTTTCGTATCATATGACTGTGTGCTACGACTTGGCTTTTATGTGTCTGAACTACCCTTTGATTTGACTGTTTCAACCCCTACTGATAAACCGGTAGTCACTACCAAAGTTTGTTTGAAGTGTCCCTTAACTGTTGAAGGTCGAATCTTTTCTGTCGATTTAATCTGTTTACCTCCTTCACAACTAGATATAATCTTAGGGATGGACTGGTTATCTTCCAACCATGTTCTGTTAGATTGTTCTAGGAAAACCATAGTCTTTCCTATGGATGAGAATTCTAGATACTTGACTGCCAACCAAGCACGACCTTTCTTGAAAGAAGGAGCTCAGGGATACACGCTATTATCTTCTTTGAAAATCGAGAGCGAGGCTGATTTGAACACTATTCCGGTAGTGAAGGAGTTCTCTGAAGTCTTTCCAGAAGAAGTACTTGGTTTGCCCCCGACGCGCGAGATAGAGTTTGCTATTGATCTGGTACCGGGAGCTGGTCCCGTGTCTATAGCACCTTACCGGATGTCGCCAATGGAATTGGCCAAACTTAAGAAACAGCTAGAGGAGCTTTTGGAGAAACAGTTTGTCAGACCAAGTGTGTCACCGTGGGGAGCACCAGTATTGTTAGTTCGGAAAAAGGACGGTGCATCAAGATTGTGTGTGGACTATAGGCAGTTGAACAAGTTGACAATCAAGAACAAGTATCCACTCCCAAGAATTGATGATTTGATGGACCAACTGAAGGGAGCAACAGTGTTTTCAAAGATTGATTTGAGATCTGGGTACCATCAGATAAGAGTGAAAACGGAGGATATACCCAAGACTGCTTTTCGTACCCGATACGATCATTATGAGTACCTTGTAATGCCGTTTGGTGTCACGAATGCACCTGCTATCTTCATGGACTACATGAACAGGATCTTTCATCCGTACTTGGATAAGTTTGTTGTCGTCTTCATTGACGATATCCTGATATATTCTCAGAATCAGGAGGATCATGCTGAGCACCTCAACATAGTTCTTCAGACTCTAAAGGAGAAGGAATTGTATACCAAGCTGTCGAAATATGAGTTTTGGCTTGATGAGGTGAAGTTTTTAGGCCATGTGATCTCGAAGGAAGGGATTGCAGTGGATCCGTCGAAAGTAGAAGTAGTATTACAGTGGGAACAACCAAAGTCAGTGACGGAAGTTCGTAGCTTCGTGGGTTTAGCCGGATATTACAGAAGATTTATAGAAGGATTTTCCAAGATTGCTGGACCGCTCACTCAGTTGACAAGGAAGAACCAAGCTTTTGAATGGACTGATAGCTACGAGCTAAGTTTCCAAGAGTTGAAGAAACGGCTAACTACCTCACCCGTATTAGTGTTACCTGATCCGAATGAGCCATTCGAGGTGTACTGTGATGCTTCGTATCAAGGATTGGGATGTGTTCTTATGCAACATAGAAGAGTGGTAGCCTATGCTTCGCGATAGTTGCGAGTACACGAAAAGAACTACCCTACACATGATTTGGAACTTGCGGCTGTGGTTTTTGCCCTGAAGATATGGAGACATTTTCTCTATGGAGCAACGTTCAACATTTTCAGTGATCACAAGAGCTTGAAATACTTGTATGATCAGAAGGAGCTGAACATGAGACAACGAAGGTGGTTAGAATTCCTGAAGGACTACGACTTTCAACTGTTGTATCACCCTGGCAAGGCAAACGTCGTGGCTGATGCCTTGAGCAAAAAGACTATCAGTGCTTTTGCCTTGATGATCAAGGAAAGAGACCTTATAGAACAGTTTAGGGATGTATGGTCGTTTGTTAAGTTGGAAACCGGAAGAATTTGTATGAATATGGTTACCATCTCAAATGAGCTAATGAATGACATACAGGAAAAGCAGAAGGTTGATGAATTCTTGCAAGAAGTGAGAGAACTGATGAGGCAAGGCAAAGAGACAGAATTTGAAGAAGGAATGGATGGAATTCTGAGATTCTGAGGTAGAGTTTGTATTCCCCGTGACCAAGAGCTTAGGCGATATATTGTGGAACATGCTCACACCAGCAAGCTGAGTATGCACCCAGGCATAACTAAGATGTATCAAGATCTGAAGAAATTGTTCTGGTGGCATGGAATGAAGAGCGACGTCACTAGATGTGTGTCGACTTGTTTAGTTTGTCAAAAAGCTAAAGTGGAACATCAAAGACCAGCAGGATTGCTGCAACCATTATCTATTCCCGAATGGAAATGGGACAACATTGCAATGGATTTTGTTGTGGGTTTGCCGAGGACAAAGAAAGGACACGATTCGATTTGGGTAATTGTGGATTGACTCACAAAGTCAACCCATTTTCTCCCGATCAACATAAGGTACAGTTTGGAGAAGTTGACCCAGCTTTATATTGGAGAGATCGTTAGGCTACATGGTGTGCCTACGAGTATTGTTTCGGATAGAGATTCGAGATTTACTTCAAAATTTTGGCAGAGTTTGTAAGCATCATTGGGAACAAAGTTACGTCTGAGTTCAGCGTACCACCCACAAACTGATGGTCAATCAGAAAGGACGATCCAATCTTTAGAAGATTTGCTTAGAGCTTGTGCTGTGGAACAAACTGGATGTTGGGATGAAGTTCTACCACTAATAGAGTTCACCTACAATAACAATTATCATTCGAGTATAGGGATGACACCGTATGAAGCTCTGTATGGATGACGGTGTCGAACACCTTTGTGTTGGTACCAAGACAGTGAGCGTCTTACGATTGGACCAGATATCATTCAGCAAACGACTGAGAAGGTTAAAATGATTCAAGAGAAGATGAGAACTGCTCAGAGCCGGCAAAAGAGCTATGCAGATAAGAGAAGGAAGCCTCTTGAGTTTGAAGAAGGTGAGCATGTGTTCCTGAAAGTCACACCCATGACTGGGGTCGGCCGGGCTTTGAAATCTAGAAAACTCACTCCAAAATTTCTTGGACCTTACCAAATCCTTCGCCGGATAGGTCCAGTAGCCTACCAGATAGCCTTACCCTCTTTTCTTTCTAACATACACAATGTCTTCCATGTGTCACAACTTCGTAAGTATTTGCCTGATCCAAGTCATGTTTTAGCACCGGACACAGTACAGTTAAAAGAGAACCTAACCTATGAAACGTCTCCTGCGAGAATCGAGGATCGACGGATAAAGCAACTTAGAGGCAAGGAGATTCCATTGGTAAAGGTGATCTGGAATGAGACGACTAGTGATGCAACTTGGGAACTGGAGGACAAGATAAGGGAGCAGCATCCAGAACTATTTTAAGGTATGTAAATTTCGAGGACGAAATTCCTTTTAGTAGGGGAGTGTTGTAACATCCCGAAAAATACCTATTTGGTCATAAGTTATCATTTTATAATATTCTTGATTTTTAGGAATTTTCTGGAATTTTTCGGAAACGTCGAATATTTTAATATATTCCTCATTTTGCGTGTGTGCTGTGCAGACCCGGGAAGATGCGATATCTTCCCTATGGCTGGTAAACTCTAAATTGTGGACTTGTCGACAGGGGATCTTACTAAACCCGAGACTTGACACAGTTTACGAGGTTTCATGATTTTTGAGAAATCTTAACAGATAAAATAAATCAATGCAGCGAAATAAAATTCATCTGTCAAATTAATTAAATACTGACTTCTGTTAACTGTAACTATTATCCATTGGATAATAGTGTGTAATAAAAATTCTATCACATTATCCAAATGAAATCCACTTTATGCCTAATCAATCTACTTTAATTCAAATTTAATGATAAATTAATCAAAGCTTCTTTGAGAAGCTTTGACCAGACATTTACTCATATACCCTTGGCTTCTCTTGGAAGCCAATTCTCACCCTCCCTCTTCTCTCTCTTCACGGCTGGAGTGCAGCCAATGCTAGGAAATATTAGCATTTCCTTTAGTAAATTTCACTCCATCTTATTCATTATTTACCAAAGCACCTCCTCTCTTCTTTCTTTCTTCTTCTTCCGTCTTCTTTCTTTCTTCTTCTTCTTCTTATTATATTTTTCTCCTTCCTTTCTCCTGGAACCCCACGACACCAGCAGCCTTTCCCCACTCATCCATCACAAAAATCCAAACCAACCACATTTTCTTAACCCTCTCCCTCTTCTAGACATCTTTCTTGCTTGGAGCATCTTGAGATTCCACCATTTTCACCACCTTCTTCAAGCTCCAAGCTTTGAGCTTTTTGGGTAAGTTTCAAGACTTCTCTCCCTTCTCCTCCATTTTCGTGGTCATGGTCTCCATGTTGGCCATCCATGTTTCATTTTCCAAGCCATTATGCTATTCTAACAAAGTCACCATTTTTAAGGATTTTGGAGGTCAAATCCGAAAATTGCAAGAAGCTTTCTTGGAGGTCTTTTGATTTCTTCTCTTAGGTAAGAGGAAAATGATCCTCCTTAACCAATCTTGGTTAAGGGAATGTCTTGTATGTGTTGTTGCAAATGGGGGAAAAACCATATTGGGTCTCTCTTTTTGCCACATTATGTTATTTTCATGGTTTGTAGTTGTTTCATTTGTATGACTATAGGAGTTTGTAATGTGTGTTTTATGGACATAAACCCTGCTTTGGACCTTGCTAAAATGACTGAAATAATTTGAGGTTGGTTGGGCCACGGTTCTGCAGAACTGAATTCTACAGAATCCTTGAAAATGCACCAGCGCCTAGGCGCTGTGCATAGAGCGCTTAGGCGCTCACTGCCCAGAGAAATTTCCCTGTTACGCGGCTTGGTCAGCGCTCAGGCGCTACGAGCCTAGCGCTTAGGCGCTCATTCGGCGCTCAGGCGCTACAGACATGGCGCCTAGGCGCCCATAGCAGAATTGTTGTGAAGTGATAGATTACTTGTATGAATGATAAATCTTGAATAAGAATGTAAATGAACCTTAAAAATGTTTTACCTTAATTGCTTTCAATATTATAATGTTATGGGACTATACTAATGATCAAAGTGGTGTTGATGCTTGATTGAGCCAATTGTGGCGTATGATGGAATGGTATATGATGTTGATCATATATGTTCATGCATAGAGTCTTATGCATTGTGAATGTCCTGTGGACTGTTGTAAGGCCGAGTTGCCTAGGAGATTGAACACACCTTGGTACGGGTGCGAATAGACAAGTGTAGGTCATGTGATGACCTTGGGGGCATTGGGGTGCGGGTTCTTCACAATGGGCAGTTGGTAGCTCTTCTGTCCATGGGGCAGACCGATGCAAACGCACCGACGATCCGGACCGAGACACTGTCCTATGTCGTGATAGAGCGTGGACTGTCTGTACAATGCCTGATGTGCACGTAGAAAACTGTTGAGTTTTAGCACCTTGGCCGCGGCAGCCGAGTTACAGACACGTCTCCTGATCTTTCTCTCTGGCTGTTTGAGTCTAGCTCCATGGAGTATGGAATTTGAATACCGTATGCATGTGCATTATGAGATGTCTTACTATTAATGATTATTACCCTATGTGAGTTGAACATGTTTATATAATCATTATGATAAATGCCTGCCAAGAACTGTTTACTTGCTTATAGATATACTATCTGCCTATTATTGTTGTTATTATTCATGAAACTGTGTATGGGCGCTATGCGCTGTATTATTCTTGGCTGCCATAGTTGGTAATGATGGTAGGAAGTCTTACCTCTTTTCTGTGCTTCTGTTATTGTTGCCTGTGCTTATACTGTATCCACCGAAGACGACGGCGCAGAAGCTAAAGCTCCTGACTTTCCCGGCTTCTGGCCCGAGCAAGACTAACATCTATTGAAGACGATGGAGGCACGCATGCGCGGATTTCTGGGTGACGTGCGTCTGACCTTCCTCGGAGGGCCGGAGTGCTGGCACATCAACTTGAATTCCGATCGCTGTGTCTACATGGGAGATGTATCCATTTCCCTAGCCTGGAGACGTCACGAGGCACCTGTCCTCACCTGTCACATCAGCCTGCGACTGGAGTTTTACTTGCGCATCCATGAGATGTGGGGTGCTCGTTACTATACCCCACGGGAGGACTCTTTTGATTCTACTGCTCGGGCTCCGTCCCGTGCTTCTGTGGTTCCCATGGATGTTTCCTCGGAAGAGGAGGATCCTGCTGAGGACCAGGATACGGTCCCTCCTCATCTGAGAGACTGAGTTTACTGGTAGCTACTGATGGCTACCAGTGTTTTATTTTGGGGCCTGATGTATTTTTGTGTGGGCTGTATATTTTGGTATCACTGGGGCATATTTGTATAATCTTTTGGGGCAGGTATAGTTTTGCTTTTTTTTGGATATTCCAGGCTTGTATTCAAAACGTTGTTAACATTTATATATATATAACATATGTGCAAGTTATTCATATATAAGTTTTACCTTTTTGCCTTATTTTTACGGCTAATTACATTTGATCAATTAATTCAATCAAAAAGAAAAAAAAAATAAAATAATATATATATATATATATATATATATATATATATATATATATAATATACCGTCATTTTACTCTTGTACCGATAAATTTAAATAAACTAATCTTGAATAAAATAAATCGGGTCTTAATTGTTCAAAAATTTCATTTTCCGCATCTTCGTTTTGGTTTAATAATGTGACAATCCCTCCCAAAAAGGGGCGTTATAGGAGTAAACTCATATTCGAATATGACTTATTTAGAGCAAAGGGTTTTGACAGAATTTCATAACCAAGGTTATTTAAACGCTTTCCAAACATTCTAAAAGAGTTTTACTTAAACTTGAACACAATTTTCACAAGATGAAAGACATGATTAAGTAAAACCTTTTAAGAATAAGTTTTGAAATAAGAAAAGAGCTTTTTGTGTGAATCAATTTTACCTTTACATATGGTCTAGAACCTAAAGGCTAATCTTGAAAGGCCTTGGACTTGATCTTTGTACCTCATTGCTTTCTTGTTTGTTGATCATCAAAACCAATATCATTTACATTCACATTCTCCCCCTTTTTGATGATGACAAACAATCAATTGAGAAAAACGTTAGTTCAATTTAAATTGGTATTCATGCAAGGTATTAAATACAACTTACTCCCCCTCTGTTTTTCAAGAGGTGACAAGTTCAGAGTTTGCACAGCTCCCCCTTGATATTGGAATCCCAGAATCATTGATTTTATACCTTTTCTCAACAACTTGCTTTTCTTCTCCCCTTTTTATCATAATCAAAAAGATATTCCATATTTTTGACAAAGAGATAGGGCAAAACAAGAACTACTATACTTTATAAGAAAGAGTAAATGGGAGCATTAATATTATCAAAACATAAAAGGATTTCTGCATACCAAGTCATACTAGGCAAAGCAAGAGCATTAACCAAACATAAGTAGTTAGATTGCATGGCTTAAGATATTGGCAAAACAGAGTAGAGACAAAGTTAGTTTTATAACAATCCCATTGATAAAGTAGAAAAAGGATCCAAACTCAAGTCCCATGATCTTCCGGAAAGCGATGTTCAAGTCTATGCAAACGATCTTCTATGGCACTGAGACAATCATAAAGTGTTGTAGGACTGTTTTCTTGATAAGCTTGGAGATTTATCAGCCTTGCTTCAATTCTTTCATTCTGAGCTTGAATATTGTGAAGAATAGTGAGAAGATAATCTTGATTGGTGGTAGGAGATTTCTCCAAGGGAGCATGAGAACCTTCACCTGGTGCTGCTTCTTGTCCTCTTCCATAAACCCATTCACCATCAATTTTTTTGATTTGCATGTGGTTGAAGGAAGCTTTCCCAAACTTATGGTGGCCAGTAATTTCAATTACAGAAGCTTCATGGAGATTGTTATGATCCAGAATTTTTGTAACAGCGAGGGCATATGGAAGATCCATCATTTGTTTGACCTTGGCTTTCCTCATGTAGTGCATTATATAAAAGGGCCAATTAATATGGATTCGTTCTTTAATGGCCCACATTAAGAATACATTGTCTTCCTTAACCAGGGCATAATTGCTAGCCCTTGGGATAAGAATATGAACTAAAACAAAGTGAAGAAGACGGTCTTGAGGTTTCAATAAACCAACATTGAAGTTTCTTTTAGTTGGACAAGGGACGCCTGGTTGAAGCATTCCCTCAATGGCGGTTTTCTTATAAAAGTTTTCCCATTGTGAGTGATTTTCATCAGCAAACCTTTCCCCAGAGAAATTTAAGTCAAACAGAGTATACCATTGTCCAGGTGTAACAATTATTCTCTTTCCTTTAACTTCAGATACCAATTGGACTCCAACAATGCTCAGATTATAGAAGAAAACTTTAATAGCTTCAGTGTAGAAACACTTACTTGGAGCAGAGACAAAGGTTTTTAGATTCTGGAACTCCAAGAGATCTATAAGGAAACTGAATCCCACTTTGACGAAGAATTCCCAGTCCATATACTTGGGCTGTATAAGGTTTCTGCCATGAAACTCTAGTTGAAACTTCTTCTTTTGAGCTGGATGAGAGAGGAACCTCCCAAGGTCAAGGTCACGTGAATAATCTGGTTCATCAGTGTGTGAAGGTGGTTCCTTAGGCACATTGGGATTTTTTGTGCGTGATCGTTTAGGAACATGGAAGGAGCTGCTTGCCATGGGCAACAATGGTGTTAGGGTTCAGTTTGAAGAGAGAGAAAGTGAGAGGAAAGGTGAGAAAATGACAAAAAATGAAGGTTTTGATCGGTGAAGGAATGTGATGGATATTGAGTTTTAATGGTGGATTTTGGGTGGATTTGAGGTAGGATAGGTGTTTGAGGGAGTGGGTAGGAGTAGGTGGTAGAGGAGGAAGAAAGTTATGGAGGAAAAGTGATGCGTGGGGAAGATGAGGGGAGGTGATGGAGGTTACGGTTTTTGGCTAAAAGGAAGGCCAATAACCGAATATAAGTGAGGCCATATTCGATTATGGTGTAAATGGGAGTCTACGAAGAAAGCCCATAACCGAATATGAGTATGGCCATATTCGGTTAGAGGTGAACTCAGAGAGCCATACAAACATTCCAAAAGCAAAATTGAATATCTATAACTGAATATGAGCAGTCATATAATAGATTATTTGGACTTGACAGAGGGCCATACGCATGAACATCTCTTCATAATAGATTATGAAGGACCATATTTGATTATTTCCACTTGACTGAGACCAAAACCAACATGCCAGAGCACCTCCAATTACCAGTGACAGAACCAGAGCAAACCTTCAAAAAAAAATCAACAATTCAAGACCATCACACTTGCCTTTCCCTATTAAACCAGAAAAGTTCTTTTGAAGTACATCCCTTAAAACATCAATCTGCTTAAACCATTCTTAAGTAGTCATTAGACTTGGCCATATTTCCATTACTTCAAAGCATCTTAAATATATCCCAAAACAGATCTTGCTTCCTTGAGAATGCCATAATCCAGTTTCTTCATTAAAAACCTAAGATTGAAGATTTGGAGGACTTGAGTATGGATCAAGTACCTGCAAAACAGATTTAGGGGAAACTCCAACGCTCAAGTCAGTATTGGATTCAGGATCAAAAGTGAGATAATTATACAACGAGCTCAATTTAGCATTATATAACACATTACGTAGAAAAAGTGTATAAGGAATTAACTTATTGCATCAAATAACTAATATATGCATTGAATGGCTAGTTTATGCAGCAGATGATTAACTTACATAGCAAATATGTATATTATGTAGCAAATTGGATGCATGAATGGTCTAATATCCCAAGTTCAGTTCTTAAATAAAAGAATGCTTCTTTGTTTAAGGGTTTGGTGAAGATATCAGCTAGTTGTTTAGTTGTTTCCACAAACTCAAGCAAGTAATCACCTTTTTGAACATGATCTCTAATAAAGTGATGTCTAATTTCAATGTGTTTAGTTCTAGAGTGCAAAATGGGATTCTTAGATAAATTGATTGCACTAGTGTTGTCACACCTTATAGGCATGTGATCAAGCTCAAGACCATAGTCTTGAAGTTGTTGCTTCATCCAAAGGATTTGAGCACAACAACTACCAGCTGCTACATATTTAGCTTCAGCGGCTGACAATGCCACACTATTTTGCTTCTTGCTATGCCAAGAAACTAATGAGCTTCCAAGCAAGTGACATGTCCCACTAGTGCTCTTCCTATCCATTTTGCAACCAGCAAAGTCAGAATCGGAATAACCAATTAGGCTATATGAAGCACCCTTAGGATACCATAATCCCATTTGTGAAGTGCCTATTAGATATTTCATAATTCGTTTTACAGCACATAAGTGAGATTCTTTAGGATTTGCTTGATATCTAGCACATATGCATGCACTAAATATTATATCCAGCCTACTAGCTGTAAGGTAAAGAATTGATCCAATCATACCTCTATACTTAGTAATTTCTATTGGTTTACCTCCTTCATCCTTGTCCAAGTAACAAGAAGTGCCCATTGGTGTAGCCATGTGCTTGGCCCCTTCCATTCCAAACTTCTTGAGTAACTCCTTGCAATATTTGGATTGACTTATAAAAGTCCCATCTCTTGTTTGCTTGATTTGAAGACCAAGGAAGAAGTTGAGCTCACCCATCATGGACATCTCAAATTCACTTTGCATGATTTTAGCAAATTCTTTACAAAGAGAGTCATTAGTAGCACCAAATATAATATCATCAACATATATTTGAACAAGTAGAATGTCATGCTTTTTGTGTTTGATGAAAAGGGTTGTGTCAACCTTTCTCCTAGAGAAACAATTTTCCAAAAGGAACTTGCTCAACCTTTCATACCAAGCCCTAGGAGCTTGTTTTAAACCATTCAAGGCCTTTTTAAGTTTAAAAACATGGTTGGGCAGTTCAAAGTTTTCAAAACTGGGAGGTTGATCCACATACACTTCCTCTTCAATAAAACCATTTAAAAAAGCACTTTTGACATCCATTTGGAAGAGTTTGAAATTCATGATGCAAGCATATGCAAGTAGCATTCTAATTGCTTCTAGTCTAGCTACGGGAGCATATGTTTCTTCACAATCTATACCTTCTTCTTGATTATAACCCTTAGCTACAAGCCTAGCTTTATTTCTTATTATTAAGTCTGTTTCATCAAGTTTGTTCCTAAAAACTCATTTGGTGCTAATTATTGGATGATCATTGGGCCTTGGAACTATTTCCCAAACTTGATTCCTTTCAAATTGATTTAGTTTTTCTTGCATGGCCAAGATCCAATGTTCATCATTAATGGCCTCATTTATGTTTTTAGGTTCAACTTGAGAAACGAAAGCCATATGATTGCATGCATCTCTAAGAGAGTTACGAGTGATTACCCCTTTCGATACATCACCTATCACTTTATCAAGAGGATGATATCTTGATGTTCTCCATTCCTTGGGAAGATCCATGATTTGAGAGTCCTCTTGTCTTGGAAAATCATATAGGCTATCTTCTTGCTTCTTGACTTCTTTTTCTTGATTCTCTAGGTGAGTTCTTGCAAGAATTTCTGCAACATCATCAACAAGCTCCTTTCTTGGCTTGTTTGGGTTAGTTTCATCAAATGCAACATGTATGGACTCTTCTATGGTCATAGTTCGTTTATTATAAACTCTAAAGGCCTTACTATGCATAGAATAACCAAGAAATATTCCCTCATCAGATTTTGCATCAAACTTTCCTAAGTTATCCTTTCCATTATTTAAAACAAAATATTTACATCCAAAGACATGAAAGTATGAGACATTAGGTTTTCTTCCTTTGTATAATTCATAGGGGGTTTTCTTTAAATTGGCCTTATTAGAGCCCTATTCATAACATAACAAGCGGTGTTAACTGCATCTGCCCAAAAATACTTAGAAAGGTTAGCCTCATTGAGCATAGTTCTTGCCATTTCTTCTAAAGATCAATTTTTCCTTTCTACAACACCATTTTGTTGTGGTGTTCTAGGGGCTGAAAAATTATGTTCAATGCCATGTTCATCACAAAAGGTTTCAAATTCATGATTTTCAAATTCACCACCATGATCACTTCTTATGGATGCAATACAAAAACCTTTTTCGTTTTGGATAATTTTAGCAAGTTTTTTGAATGATTGAAAAGCATCATTTTTGTGAGATAAAAACAATGCCCATTTAAACCTAGAAAAATCATCCACAATCACTAAGGCATAATAATTTCCACCAAAACTCATAGTTCTAGAGGGACCAAAAAGATCCATGTGCAAAAGTTGTAAAGGTCTAGAAGTTGAAGCTACATTTTTAGCTTTAAAAGAGACCTTTACTTGTTTTCCCTTTTGACATGCATCACAAAGTTTATCTTTTTCAAATTTGAGTTTTGGAAGACCAATTACTAGTTCTTTAGAAACTAATTTGTTTAAGTGGTCCATGTGAATGTTAGCAATTCTTCTATGCCATAACCATGAATCATTTTCTCTAGATATAAAGCAATTAGCATCATTTAAGGAAATGTCATCAAGGCTAATCATATATATGTTATTGACCCCATGACCAACAAACTTAACATGCTTATCATTCTTACCCTTAATTATGCAATAATTTGAATCAAATATTACTCTATTCCCCTTATCACACAATTGACTAATGCTAAGCAAGTTATGTTTGAGTCCTTCAACAAGTAAGACATTATCAATGGATGAGGAAGGAGTCTTACCAACTTTACTGACTCTAAGGATCTTTCCTTTGTTGTTGTCACCATAAGTCACATGTCCACTCTTCTTGGGGACAAGGAAGGAGAACTTGGAGCCATCACCAGTCATGTGCTTGGAGCATCCACTATCAAGATACCAACTTGAACTCTTGGTCTTCAAGCACACCTACAACACATATTCAGATTTTAATCTTTGGTACCCAAATCTTCTTGGGTTCTTGTGAGTTAGTGCTAGGCAAGGTGCCCTTAGGGACCCAAACCATTTTGATTCCAACCTTTGTGTTGATTTTCTTCCTTACATTACATGTTGATGCACTATGCCCTTTCTTTCCACAATGAAAGCATTTAATGAAGGGACTACTTGAGGTACTTGAGGAAACAAACAAATTTTTGAAAAAAATTTGTTGATTGTTTGGATTATACCCTAAACCGACTTTTTGGAAAACACATCTTTGTTTCCCTAGCAATACATTCAAGTTGTCTCTTCCAAAGATGAATTTTGCAAGTGTGTTTTTCAAATCCTCAATTTCATTCTCAAGTGATTTACATGATGAACAATATGAGAGTGTGGGTGCATTAACATGTGAAGAACAAACCATGCATGAGGAGTTAGCATCAATAAGTCCTAGAGTGTCATTTTCAATTTTGAGTTCTTCAATCTCTTCAGTTAAAATAGAAATTTTGTTAGTCATTAAGGAGTTTGTTTTGTTGGAAGTTAAAACCATTTTAGTAAGCCTCATGGATTCATCATGCAATTCTTGAAATGCATCTTGTAATTCACTATATGAAGGAGATAGTTCAAGATTAGATGAGGTTACCTCGGTTTTGCTTTCCTCTTCTTCTTCTCCATTTGCCATAAGGCAAAGGTGGGCTTCCTCATCTTCCGAATCATCAGAGAAGTCCATATCATTGTCTTCCCATACAATGTATGCTCTTCTTCCTTTCCTTTCCTTGAAGGGATACTTTTCGAACTTCTCCATCTTCTTTTAGTAAACCAGATATTCCATCTTCATGTGTCCCGATTTTCCACATTCATAGCAAGTTGGAGTGGATGTAGTTCATTCTCCCTTTTGGTATGACTTCTTAGGAGGAAAAGGAGGTTTTCTTTGGTTTCCTTTCTTCTTGAGAAACCTTCCGAACCTTTTCACAAGGAGATTGAAATTCTCTTCATTTATTTCAAAGTTATCAAGATCATTTCCATCATCTTCATCTTCATACTCAATTGAGGAAGAGGTAGCTTTGAGAGCAATCCCCTTTTTCTTCTTATCTTGTTCCTCATTTTGACTTAGTCGATTTAGCTCCAACTCATGCTCTTGAAGCTTTCCAAAAAGGGTGGCCAAAGTCATTGTGGCAAGATTTCTTGATTCCGATATTGCCGTCACCTTGGGTTGCCAATTCCTGCTCAAACATCTCAAAACTTTGTTAATAAAATCTTCAATGGCAAAAGTTTTTCCCAATGAAGCAAGATGATTAATAAGATGATTAATTATATGAGTAAAATGTTTTTGTATTTCTTGAATGCTTTCCCCTTGGTTCATTCTAAACAATTCATATTCGTGAGTGAGTGTGTTAATTCTAGATCTTTTTACCTCACTTGTACCTTCATGAGTTACTTGCAATGTATCCCACATTTCTTGAGCGGTCTTACAATTTGACACCTTAAAGAATTCATCATACCCTAAAGAGGTAGTAATGATATTCTTGGCTCTCAAGTTGTATTAATCCATTTTCTTGTCATCATCGGTCCATTCATTTCTTGGTGTATTTATTCTAACACCATCAACTAGACGTGTGGGGACAAAAGGACCATTTTCAATGGCATCCCACACATCAATATCAATAGCTTCAATAAAAATCTTCATCCTTTCTTTCCAATATGCATAACCATCCCCATTGAAAAAGGGAGGCCTATTTATAGAAGAACCTTCATTAGAAAAACCATTTGAAGCCATCTTTACTCTTGAAGCGGCTAAGCTCTTTATACAAGAGTCTAGCTCTGATATCACTTGTTACCAAGTGGCCTCAATACTCAAGAGGGGGGTGAATTGAGTTCAAAAACAAGTTCACAAAACTTTTCCAAATTACTTGAATATTGATTTTTGTTAAAGCTATTGAATGTTTGAAATGAATCGATAGATGAGATATAAGACTTCCAATAACAAATATTACAAACAAACAAGCTAGTATTCAAACAAACTCAATGAAACAGTGCACAATATTAAAGAGTTGAGTTTAGAAGAACAAACACAAGATTTATCCTGGTTCAGCCACCAATCCACTTGTGGCCTACGTCCAGTCCTCAAGTAACCACCCGAGATTTCCACTAATTCTTCAAGCTTCAACAGGTGCTTGATAACCTTTACAAGTTGGAGCACTCAACACCTTGGGATACCTCACCCTTTGTGCTTGAGTCTCTATATTCAAGGGATACCTCACCCTAACTGTTTTGAGGGATACCTCACCCTCTCTTTTCAGATTATACAAGGTTTAGATGAAAGAAACTCACTCAAAAGCAGATTATACAAATTGAAGAGCTATGGTATTTAGGATTCACACAAGTTGAAGCTCAAAACAGGGTTTTCAAAGAGATGATCAGAAAACTCGTTATAAATGCTCTAAGATGATTTTCAGAAAGTTTTCCAACCCGTAATCAATTCCCAACAACTTTCATTTATAGCCCAAAAGAGTTTAGAGATGTTAGAAGTGGTTGAGGGCATTAAATGCCATTGAAAGAGCCGTTGGAGAAGTGTTCTGGAAGTGTCCATAATCTGTTATGGCATTTCCATATTCGATTATGGCTTTTTAGAAAGATATCCAACATTTCTGACTTACAAAATAACCTATTATGGGTTTACTCATATTCGAATATGAAGGGGTTATATCTTGTTATGAAAATACTCATAACCTATTATAAGATATGCCATATTCGAATATGGATTTTTAAGGAGCAATTGTCACGTATGGAAACCCAAATAATCAATTACAAGATAAGTCATATTCGGTTATGGCCTTTTAAAGAAATACAAGCCATGATTTGTTTTAAGCTTATAACCGAATATGAGTAATCTCATATTCGAATATGGCTTATTGAAGAATTATAAGACAAGTTCTGTTTTGAGCATACAACTGAATAGGAGTAAACTCATATTCGAATATGACTTATTTAGAGACAAAGGGTTTTGATAGAATTTCACAACCAAGGTTATTTAAACGCTTTCCAAACATTCTAAAAGAGTTTTACTTAAACTTGAACACAATTTTCACAAGATGAAAGACATGATTAAGTAAAACCTTTTAAGAATAAGTTTTGAAATAAGAAAAGAGCTTTTTGTGTGAATCCATTTTACCTTTACATATGGTCTAGAACCTAAAGGCTAATCTTGAAAGGCCTTGGACTGGATCTTTGTACCTCATTGCTTTCTTGTTTGTTGATCATCAAAACCAATATCATTTACATTCACAGAATCAAATAGGGGGAGATAGTTACATTTTGAATAACTTGAAAAAGCTTTTCATGTTGATGATCCTACTCTTTTTGGCAACATGAGTTTTATCTATAGGGGGAGAAACAATATTATTTTTTATTCCTATGCCTTTTTGTTGATGTCAAATAGGGAGAGTGAGAATTGGAAAGAAAAATATGTTCTTGTGCTTTTTATTTGATATGCTTATATTACTCAACATATTTTTCTTGGTGATTTGTCATCATAAAAAAGGGAGAGATTGTGGAAATAAGTTTGTCCCAATGGTTTAATATGTTAAGTTTTGATGATGACAACTACAAGACAAAAAGAATGATGCATATGCTACATAGATGTACTTAATAGATTATATTGGATCATACATGATCATGTATTCCATCTTGTTATATTTCATATAAGAACTATGCATATTCTTTGTAGAATCGTTTATAGGATATATCCAACAATATGTTACATGAGTGGTATTAAATTAAGATTGGAATTGACTCTACTTAAATAAAAATGTGCAAAGTGTTCCTTGTTACATTCTACATATAGCATATTTATTAATAGTTGATAAATGTCTTATTTGGATATGTCTATGAAAGTTTTATATACAGTTTAGACTAACTAGAGTTATATATTTATGAATCATGCATATGAAGATATTGAACTATAAGTTTGGACTAACTATGTTTTAAGTGAACAATACTTTGAAGGATAATCTGAGTACCAAGAGTGAGCATTGTAACAAGAAAGTAAAAGATCTCAATTATTCTCAACTCAAGGATAATATGAATACCTATTTCATGAAGGTTTTGATAACAATGAATCCAAGTCGAAGACTAAGTCCAAAGGAAGTACAATTGGTATAATTTATAGGACTTAGAGTCTTTTATGTGAGAAAGTCTCAATATATCTCAAAATATTTTATAATATTTTTAAAAGAACTCAAATATGTTTTTAAATCTTTACAAATGGTTCTTATATACTAAAATTCCCAAGAAACATGTTTTGAAAAGTTAGTCATGGCAGTAGTTCAAAACTATGAAAAATAGTCAAGTTTGAGTTTTGAAAAGTTGACATTTGATTACTCTTTTGATCATACATTTCCCAATACTTTGCGTTTTGTCCTAAAACCTATTTCATTTGAAATTAAACTCAAATATATTTCTAATGAGTGGTCATTTCCTTTAAACGGATAAGAAATGAAGAAGTTATGACCATTTGCTTTAAACTACGAAAAATAGTCAAGTTTGAGTTTTCAAAAGCTAACATTTGCTTAATCTTTTGATCATAACTTTCAAAATACTTTGAGTTTTGTTATGAAATATATTTCATATGAAAATAGATTCAAAGATCTTTCCAATGAGTGTTCATTTGCTTAAAACAAATGAGAAATGAAGAAGTTATGCATGTTTAAAGTTATTTTCCAAGCATCAAAATGATGTAATCGATTACACAAGCCTTGTAATCGATTACAACTCTAGCAGATGCCATGTAATCGATTACACAAACCTTGTAATTGATTACATCCTGCTCAAAAAGCCCAGAACATGTTCTAAGAGCCATGTAATTGATTACAACATCCATGTAATCGATTACCATAAGTCTGAAAGTCCGTAACGACTATTTTTTGAGCATTTAATGCATGGATTTAATATTCCCAACGACTCTTTTTCTTAGAACACTACAAATGGACGTTCTTGGGTCATCTTTTACAAAGAACAAACATTGAAAAACATCCTTCTATTGGGTTTAATCTAAGTTTCATCTTTTCCTCCATATGCTCTATTTTTTTTAGATATTTTGAGATATTCTTAAAGAGCTTCGTAGGGCTTCAACTTGTATTGCATACTCTTGTGAGAGTTTCATCTTTTTCTACACTTTGATTCTTTGTAAAGAGGGTGAGGTATCCCTTGAAGAATTGTAAAGAGGGTGAGTTATTCCTCAAGGAATTGTAAAGGTGAGATATCCCTGGTTGTTGAGGCTCAAGCACAAAGGGTGAGACATCCCAAGGTGTGAAGAGTGGTCTAGTTTGTAAAGGTTTCAAGCACCTATTCAAGCTTGAAATTATAGTAAAAAATCTTGGGTGGTTTACTTGAGGACTGGACGTAAGCCACAAGTGATTAGTGGTTGAATCAGGATAAATCATTGTATTTGTTTTTCTCAACTCTATCTCCTTTACATTTATACTTAATTATATATGCTTGAGTTGAACTTGATATCTAGCATATTTACTTGATTTACCCTATAACCTAAGTTGTATTTGAGTGATCTCTAATAGTTATATTTTTGTTAAACTTATTCCGCTGCATGTGTTGATTGAAAATATCAAAATGCATAATTTCTCAAAGTTGTTTTAAAAAAATTGTAATCACCCAATTCATCCCTTTCTTGGGTGATGGTTGCCATGGCTAACAATCCTATTTTGCTTTGAAAATGTGGAGTCTTGGCCTGCTTTCACTCTAAATGTGATAAACCTCTTTATCTAGTATAAGACTATAAAATATAAGTTTATCAATTCCCCGACACTAGAGCTTTGCTTGTCCTCAAGCAAAAAATAGGAATAAAAAATAAAATAAAATTAAGTATCCAGAAACACGAATAAAGGAAAATTCTACAATTTAAAAATTCAATTAAGCTTGGCAAATCAATCTAAACAAGCAAGTTCAATTAACACTTAAAACAATTAGAGGCTTGGATCTAGCTCCCATCTTTTCTCTTTACCAACCAGTTGAGGTCACTTATCTTTCTATCGCTCAAGAGTTTATGAACAAAGAGATCACTCAAATTTCTCTTAAAAAATGCAATACCATAGGTTTGGTTATCAATCTCATATCCACTTCCAAGGTCATGTACAACACAAGAATCAAAAAGATTTCCTTTGGTTGTATCGGGGCCAAGGGGAATAATGAAAGGTAAGAAAAAAGTAAATAAAGATAAAGAATGTTCATGGATAAATCGATACACATTGGAATCAGGTTGAAAAGATGATAAATAAAACATAAGCACAATTGTATAACAAATTCTCACTTTCAACCAAATATTATCATTATTCTTCACTAATAATATTTTTCTTTCTTCTTCTTTTTCTTTTTTTTTTCTTTTTTTTTTACCCTTGAAGACAAAAGCAACCTTTCAACACCTTTCAATTAACACATCAGTTACTCCATTATTAAAAAAGAATCAATGAATCTAACCTAATTATTCAATTTGGTGTCCAAAGAAATCAATTTCAAGGTCAAATGGGACAACTAATGGATTATTTTCTCAATGCAACTCTAGAAGTCAAGAAAGAGTTAAGCCTAATTGTCTTAATCATGTTTAAGTATGTATTTGAATCATTAAAGTTTCAACAAGATATCAAAGCAAGTTCTAGCGCAAATCAATTAAGAGAAATCACATTCCAAAAGAAAAAAATTGGATTTTGTTATGAAAGATCCATACATTAAAGCTCAAAACTCACTTTCTAACTAATGTAATAAAGAAATCAAATGCAAGCAGACATGACTAATTTCCAAATAAGATGTTAAATGTTTTAATACTTAATTGAAAAAGATTGTCTTACACAAAATCAGTTCATGAGTAATAGACTCCCCTTTAAAACATATCTCTATTAGCTCAGTATTAATTCAAGTAATTAATACACAATTCTCGATTGATTACTAGCATACTCAAGTGTTCATCGATTTTCCCTCACACTTAAGAAAAACATTGTCCTCAATGTTTAACCAAAAAAATAATAGAACAAAGGACAATGAAACTTTCCTAAAAATGGAAACACAAGATCACAAAGGTTGTGGGAAAGGTGGAGTCGGAGGGTGTAACACCCTTCTTAGGATGTCACATTTATGACAAATTAAAATAAAACTTTACCCAAGTTATAAATTGTTTATTAACATATAATAATATAAGTTGTAAAAATTTTCTTTTTGTACATTATATCATTAAATAAAATAAATAGAACATGAAATAAAACAAAACTATTAAATACGCACCATAATTATATAGAGGATTTTGTTTTAAAGATATAAATATTTACATACAACAAATTGTTTAACAAAGTAGTAAATTATTTAATTCATAACAAACTGTAAACTAGCCCAAGTGCACATCTAGAAGTTTTGATCCTCCGAAGGATCCTCCTCTGGGAGATCATCGGAAGACAGAAACCTCAGATGTCGTGTAGCCCTACAGACAGGAGTTCGTGCTGTCGACACACTACTAAGCTCACTAGGAGATGAAAATGTCCACCCCAATAGCGCCTAATAGACAAAGGCAACTCCAAATGTACATAGATAGTAGTAGAAAACATCAGAACATCATCATATTCCCTACTAAGGGACACAGTCAAATGTCCCACATAAACAACCGATTCCCTATCAGCTTATAGACGTCAGGCTTCAGAACCTCCATGAAACACCAGTTTCACGAATCCCAGAAAACTCGGTAGCGTCATAACTACCAAATCAATCCAAATGATAAGGATGATCTAGAGGCTCGCCCTCCTCGCACTGATCACTCAGATGTTGTTCCTCCTCGTACTAACAATAAGGAGGTTGTTCATCTTCTTCTTCCTCAAAGTCTTTACCGAACATAAATAATAATACATAAATGCATACAAAGAGGTGAGATAATCTACATCATTAACAGCATAGCAATATAGAAAATGATAGTACATACAGATACAACAATCAATATGTTAAATCATATTATCACATCATACATAATATCTCAAATCAAATATAAATATCATATTATAATGCAGACCACATATGCAGATGTACACAAACTCGTTCCTACTCCATGGAGCTAACCACAAACGTCAGAGAGAATGACCTAGTAGATATGCCTGTAGCTCCGGCTGCCCCAGCCAAATATTACACAGTCAAAACATCGTATACAACAGGCATTATTCCAGACAGTCTAAGCTAGATCGTGATTAAGAATAGTGCTTTGTCGAGATTGCTAGTGTGTTGCTTGGTACCATGGCCCAACGAAGCTACCAACTGTCCTCATGTGGAATCTTCTGCACACTAACGCCCCCTAAGTTCACTCAATGAACAACACTACACCTATCGCACCCGAACTACGGAGTAATTCATCTCTTAAACAACTTGTCAATATCAACCAAATTGACACATTCCTCTATGCATGGTGCATGAGCCAAAATACACACATATCACAATATTGTTACTTTTCACAACCACACGCCATCACTTGGCAGTACCACTTTTCAACACCACTGGGTCCACTATTTTAACCTGACAGTAAATTGTTGTTATTCTCAATCGTGTAAATATTTTATTGCGTTTTCACAATCACGTCACCTTTTTCTAACGTTTTCAAATCGCGTAAATATTTTTTGACATTTTTGAAATCGTGTAGTATTTTTAAATTGTTTTCTCAATCGCGTAATGTTTTTAAATCGCTTTCTCAATCGCATAGTTTAAAAATCATTATTTTAAATACGCGTAAGGTATTTCTCATATTTTTCAACTACGTAAAATATTTATTTACTATCTAAATTATATTTTGAAACTTTCTCCATTATATATTTATTTTTAGCTTTATTTACAAAATTTCCCCTTGAAAATCCTTTAAATAGTGTTTCCTACTGTTTCCATTAAAATTTACCCTTCTTGGAATTAACCAATATTTACAGTTCGAAACTTGCTAACGCGTTTCAAAACCCAAATGGTGAGCTATACGTTAGTACTTTTCAAGTATTTATTTTATTTCTCATCCTTACTTAATTTCTCTAATTAAACTCTAAAATAAAGTCACTTCATTTTATTCTTTTAAAATCCATTAAATTGAATTCTCTTTGATTTAATTATATAGTCCACACTTAGAAAATGATTTTGGATCAAAGATATCATAAATGGCATGTTGGCTGAAATTCACTATATGCTCTATAAATCATCTTTAAATTATTTTCTCTTATCTAAGTCCTTGTAAAAATCCTTAATTCAATTAAATTAATTAATCCATGCTTAGGAAATATTTAGAACATCTTGGTTCTCTTTGTAGTGGTGAAGCCGTGAGCTTCATGTGTTCTTTGGAACACTCATGCAAATCCTCATCATGTTATTCACATCCTATTACATACAATAACTATCATGCTTTCATAAACACATAATAAAACATATATCAAAGCCATGGACATGCTTGTAATTAAAAATCATCACAAATAAGAAAAACTTTAAACAATCAAGTGAATGAATCCTTATGGATTCTTCACCACAAACACATCCATCTTCTCACCACCATACAAGGTTGATGAGATTAAATCTCCCTCTTACCTCTAAGGAAGACAAAAACTCTTCTTGCTTGATCCTATGGATTTCATGTAGCTCCAAAGAAAAACCCTAGCAAATTTAAACAATTTACAAAGTCATAAACTATGGTTGAAAAAGAAAAACCATGGATCAATCATGGCTTAGGACTTTAAGAACAAGCTTAGAAACAAGAAACAAGGATTTTGACCTTGTATAGAAGAAACTTCAAACTTGTTTTCCAAGCTCTAAATGGATGATTTTGAAGAAACTTACTTCATGAAAGATGTCTAGAATGATGTTTACGTTTGAGAAGTGGTGTTGGATGAAATTTTAGAAGAGTGGAGGTATGAAAATGGTGTGATGGCCGTGAGCTTCTCAAAGGAGAAAAGGAGAGAATTTTGGTGAACTTGCTTTAGAAGAAAGGATGAAGATGAAATGAACTAACCAAGAGTCATCCTTAGCTACCCCTAAAGCCCTTTGGCCGTGGAGTGATAATCACATATTTTATTCATTAAGAAACCCTTTTGTTTAGTCATTTACACTCTCCATATTCTTAATTGATTGAGTTTGGTATGATTTTGTGAGTTTGAGCTCAAATTGGTCCTAATTGAATATTTTCAGCATTATTGAGATTTGACACTGTTTCTGTATTTTGGCCATAACTTGAGTTCCTAATATCTGATGAACATGAATTTTACCTTGTAGGAAAGCTAAGAGGAAGCTCTACAACTTTGATGAAGAGCTCGAAGTCTGATTCAGATGTCTAAGGGACCTAAGTTTACATGGAAGTCAGAATACGGGTTCTGCCAGTAGAATCCGAATAGTGTGCACTCAAAAAATCATATCTCAAGATGTAATAATGGAGATGGGCTGAAATTTGGATATTGGATAGTCAAGGTCCAAATAAACAACTTTCATGAAGAACACATTTTGAGAAAAAGAAGTCTAGTAGGTCATTTTGAGCTTGCAAGTCGGAACAGAGGTGCTGAAGTTGGGTTTGAACAACCTACGGTATTTGGGACATATCTTGGGCTTAAGGAAGCCAAATTGGACGAACCAGCTATCCATTTTATAGCCAAGACAAGGATCTACAACTTTCATGAAGAACACTTTTCGTGGTTCTGAAGATTAGTGGGTCGTTTTTGGCTTCCAAGTCAGACACGAAATTTTCGTCCTCAACCACCCACTCATCCATCCACTAATCCACTCATCCATCCACTAATCCACCCATCCACTCATCCACTCATCCACTAACTCACCCACTCATCCACTCATACACTAATCCAACCACTTAACCACTCCACCCACTCATCCACTAATCCATCCACTCATCCATCCACTCACCCATTCATGTCCATAATTTCCCACTCACCAAAAGTCCTTTGGCATTTTTCACTAATTCAACCACTCAACCATTCCACTCACTCATCCACTAAACCAATCCACTAAACCAACCCACTAATCCATCCACTCAAACACTCCACTCACTCACCCACTCATCCACCCACTTCCCTTTGTCATTTTGTTACCTTAGACTTCTATAAAAGGCACCATTTATCATGAACAAGATGTAAATTCTCCTTCATTTCTCTCTAAGTTTCTTCTTGCTTCTTCATAGTTTCTCATAGTTTTGTATATTTTGATGCTCCTCTTCATGGTAATGGAGGGCTAAGCTACTTTGGGTCAATTTAGAACTCTTGAAGAGATTGTGGTTTGGATTCTTGAGACCTTGGTTATGCATTGTATTTGATTTGTAATTGAATTCCTCTTTTCTTCTTCTTTCTTCTTCTTCTTGATCTTGAATGCATGAATGGTGATTCTATTTATGTTGATCTGATTGATCTTGGTTTAAGATTGAGATTTGTGATGAAACTTAGAACTGATTGATCTAAACTAATCACATAAATGAAGATTGAGATTTGTGATGAAACTTAGAACTGATTGATCTAAATTAATCACGCAATTGAAGAGGTTAGGTTACTTGATTTGTGCCTAAGTTAATTGAATTCGGTACTTGAAATTAACATAGATTTTCATGAATGGTGCGATTGCGGATTTGTGTTTATCACTTGTTAATTGAATTCTAGGCGATCGTCTAGTATGAATTCTGGATTTGATGCGAGATCTCGGTTAGATCCAAATTAACAATTCAATTGCGCTTCAAGTGTTTTATGAAGGGTCTATGATTGAATCCACCCAATCTTGGATAGGTTTCTAAATTGACTACTCTTTAATTGTTATTTCTTCCTTTAATTTTGTTAAGTGCAATCTTAAACTGTCAAACCCCCCTTTTTGCTAACTTTCACTTGATTTGATCAAATTGCATTTACGATCCTTGAGGAGACGATCCGGTGTTGTCACTGTGCTACAAGCTTAGGTAATAACTTCGGTTATAATTTTGACTGAGTTCGGCGCTCGTCAAAATTTTGGCGCCGTTGCCGGGGATCCGTAAGTGTGATATGATCTTTTTAAGTTATCATTTAACTCTTTCTTTTTCTTTTTCTTTCATTATCATTTTGTTGCATTCTGTTGCATTTTAAGGATACAATGGACCATGCATAATGGAGTCAAAACTTGAGGAATTGACTTCTTTGGTAAGACATATAGTAGTGAGACAACAATTACCTGTGCAGGAAGCTACACTTGTGTGTAACATTTGTTTTTGTTCATCTCACCCCACATATGCATGCCCTACACTTCAGTATGGTAGTTCTGTTTTTCCAGATCAATTTGTTGCAAAGAATGGTTATTTTCCGATGAACCACGGTTCAAAGAAGCAGAAACAGAGTTATGACCCCTTCTTCAACACATACAACACTAGTGGGAATACTATCCGGATCTGGGATATGGCAATACGGCATCACTACAAAGAACAATCATTTCAATATGAGTACCATTCCAAAGCAGATAACAAGTCCATCAACCACAAAACTTGAGCCTTCATGGGAGGACTTGATGAAAACCCAAATTGAGTTCCAAAGAGTTTCACTTGCCACTATTCAGATTTAACAACCCAAATTGAGCGGATGATGACAACCACTATTAATGAACCGAGAAGTCAAGAGTCGACCAACTCTCTTCCCAAACAATTCCCAACTCCCCGCATTCTAATTGTCATATTGATTTACTGCGATTTAGTTGAAGAAACTCATGATGAGTTGTGTCTTGCTGAATTTCCTGATTTAATTGGTTTTGATGATTCTATCAATTGCAACTCATGTACTGATTGTGACGGTGATATAAAATGTGTTATGTGTGCTGAGATTTCTGCATATTTGAAAACTAATGATTCTGTTTACGCAGGATCTAATGATATAGAAGGGTCTATCAACAATGTAGTTGCAGAATCTGAAACATATAGGGAGGTGGAGTTGAAGGCCATTGAGGAATTTTCAAAGAAGGAGGAAAGACAAAGATATGACAATAACTATTGATGTGGATTTTGTTTTTGGGCCATGGTCCAAAGATTATCAATGAAAGCGAATTGCCAAATTACACGTATTGCATGCCATTGGTGAAGTCAAGGAAGACCAATGGGAGCCCAATGGGAGCCCTCATGCTTCAAGCTTCACTTGGTCGTTACACTTCAACCAATGGGACCGTAGTGAAAGCTATCATGTTGTGTCAACCATAACTTGGTCATCACGTTTCAACCAATGGGATCCTGGTGGAGTCTTTTCACCAACCTCACTTAATAAGACCAATGGACACCATCTCAAGCCGAAAAATGTGGAAGTGAAAGTGATGGGCTTTTACCATCCACATTATAAAGATCACTAAGAAGTGTCCCAACGTCGAGCTAACGACGTTAAACAAGCGCTTATTGGGAGGCAACCCAACTAGATTTGTTTTCAAGATCTTTGGGGATAATTTTCGCAATATGAGAGGATAAGGTTAACTTCATTTTGAATGGTTGAGTAAGGAGTCAGTGGTTATACCTTATTGACTCTTGAGACACATTCTTATGGATTTGTGCATCATGAACTTCTTACTTTGTGGAAATTCTTCCATATTTTTCTTCTTCTAGCTGTTTTTGTATTTTTGTTTCAAATGCTACTCATGTGTTTTGTGAGTTTTCAGGTTCTGCTGCAGCTTTGATTCTTACGTATCTTTTCTGCTTGCCATTATCTCGCTCCTCATCAGGTTGTGTTGCTCTTTTCTTTCCGTTTTATTTATCACTTTCATATTGAGGACAATGTCTATATTAAGTGTGGGGGAGAGATTTTAGCACGTTTTTGTTTCTTTTGGTTTGTTAAAAAAAAATCAATCAAAAAAATAAAAATAAAAAATAAAAATAAAAAAGGGGTTCATTGCATGATTGAATAACTTTTCTCCCTTCTTGAACTGATATGCTTGGAGATGGATGATTGAATTGATGAATTGAGTTTGATGGATGCATACCTTGTGAGATTTTGAGCCTAATGGATGGATTTAACATTTATGCCATTCTCTTCTTTCTTGTGTGATTTTCACTCATGTTAATGACCACTCTAGAACTTGCTTTGATTCTTTTTGAGGCTACATTTCACTTGCATGCATGAACATGATTGAGGCCCTCTTTCTTAATTAGCTAGTTTAACCAAATAGCTAACCTTGTTTTCAATATGATATCAAGCACTCTTTTGACTTCTTGTGAATTCTCTGATTCTTGCCAACCTTGTATATTTTCCTTTGCTTAACCCCTTTGAGCTTATTTGACCATTCCTTGTTTCTAGCTCATTATGTGCCTTAAATGAGAAATCGTGTTCTTACTTTACCTTAGGGAATAAAAGAACATTAGCTTGGTTAATGGATGAGTTTTTGAACAAGTGTGGGGGTGTGTGTACAAAATGGTTATTGAAAAAGAAAAGAGTGCCCAAAAAGAAAAAAAAATGTATGTATATAGTTATGTTCATATATATAAAAGAAAAAGAAAAAAAAAAAAAAAAAAAAAAAACCAAGTGTTTAAAAAAAAAAAAAAAGGGATTGGGAAATGAATATGTAAAGGGATATACACTAGAGTTGGGATGAACTTTTATGCTTGTTATTTGAACTCACTCTCATTTGCTTTTATTCTCTTTAGTATTTATCTTCTCATATCCATTTTATCCTCTCCTGTTACCTTGACCTCACTACAACCTTGAATAAAGTCCTCATGATTTGTGTGTGCATGTGTTTTGAGTAGTGGAGAAGTAGAAGATAAGCAAGCTTATGGTAGTGCAATTTTCATGGGTTGAATTGAGTGAAATACCTACCCTTTAAACACTTGAGAGATTGAGAGGGAATCTTGTGAAGATCTATCATTCTCGATTCATGTTGAAGATACCTTGCTTGTTGGTTTGAGATGTGGAGAATTGTTAACTCATGAATGTTTTGATCCCTTGAACCTTTGGTTGTTCTTCTTGATTGTAAAATTTTGGTCTTGAGTTTTGCCCAGGAGTGCAAAAAGCTAAGTGTGGGGGAATTTGATAATCACATATTTTATTCATTAAGAAACCCTTATATTTAGTCATTTACACTCTCCATATTCTTAATTGATTGAGTTTGGTATGATTTTGTGAGTTTGAGCTCAAATTGGTCCTAATTGAATATTTCTAGCATTATTGAGATTTGACACTGTTTCTGTATTTTGGCCATAACTTGAGTTCCTAATATCTGATGAACATGAATTTTACCTTGTAGGAAAGCTAAGAGGAAGCTCTACAACTTTGATGAAGAGCTCGAAGTCTGATTCAGATGTCTAAGGGACCTAAGTTGACATGGAAGTCAGAATACGGGTTCTGTCAGTAGAATCCGAACAGTGTGCACTCAAAAAATCATATCTCAAGATGTAATAATGGAGATGGGCTGAAATTTGGATATTGGATAGTCAAGGTCCAAATAAACAACTTTCATGAAGAACACATTTTGAGAAAAAGAAGTCTAGTAGGTCATTTTGAGCTTGCAAGTCGGAACAGAGGTGCTGAAGTTGGGTTTGAACAACCTACGGTATTTGGGACATATCTTGGGCTTAAGGAAGCCAAATTGGACGAACCAGCTATCCATTTTATAGCCAAGACAAGGATCTACAACTTTCATGAAGAACACTTTTCGTGGTTCTGAAGATTAGTGGGTCGTTTTTGGCTTCCAAGTCAGACACGAAATTTTCGTCCTCAACCACCCACTCATCCATCCACTAATCCACTCATCCATCCACTAATCCACCCATCCACTCATCCACTCATCCACTAACTCACCCACTCATCCACTCATACACTAATCCAACCACTTAACCACTCCACCCACTCATCCACTAATCCATCCACTCATCCATCCACTCACCCATTCATGTCCATAATTTCCCACTCACCAAAAGTCCTTTGGCATTTTTCACTAATTCAACCACTCAACCATTCCACTCACTCATCCACTAAACCAATCCACTAAACCAACCCACTAATCCATCCACTCAAACACTCCACTCACTCACCCACTCATCCACCCACTTCCCTTTGTCATTTTGTTACCTTAGACTTCTATAAAAGGCACCATTTATCATGAACAAGATGTAAATTCTCCTTCATTTCTCTCTAAGTTTCTTCTTGCTTCTTCATAGTTTCTCATAGTTTTGTATATTTTGATGCTCCTCTTCATGGTAATGGAGGGCTAAGCTACTTTGGGTCAATTTAGAACTCTTGAAGAGATTGTGGTTTGGATTCTTGAGACCTTGGTTATGCATTGTATTTGATTTGTAATTGAATTCCTCTTTTCTTCTTCTTTCTTTCTTCTTCTTCTTGATCTTGAATGCATGAATGGTGATTCTATTTATGTTGATCTGATTGATCTTGGTTTAAGATTGAGATTTGTGATGAAACTTAGAACTGATTGATCTAAACTAATCACATAAATGAAGATTGAGATTTGTGATGAAACTTAGAACTGATTGATCTAAATTAATCACTTAATTGAAGAGGTTAGGTTACTTGATTTGTGCCTAAGTTAATTGAATTCGGTACTTGAAATTAACATAGATTTTCATGAATGGTGCGATTGCGGATTTGTGTTTATCACTTGTTAATTGAATTCTAGGCGATCGTCTAGTATGAATTCCGGATTTGATGCAGAGATCTCGGTTAGATCCAAATTAACAATTCAATTGCGCTTCAAGTGTTTTATGAAGGGTCTATGATTGAATCCACCCAATCTTGGATAGGTTTCTAAATTGACTACTCTTTAATTGTTATTTCTTCCTTTAATTTTGTTAAGTGCAATCTTAAACTGTCAAACCCCCCTTTTTGCTAACTTTCACTTGATTTGATCAAATTGCATTTACGATCCTTGAGGAGACGATCCGGTGTTGTCACTGTGCTACAAGCTTAGGTAATAACTTCGGTTATAATTTTGATTGAGTTCGGCTAGATACGGTACTCCGTGACTCTTGAGTCGGTTTATTCTTCAGTTTCCCAAAATAACTGAACCCTTCTTCTCCTTCAAAATGGATGTCATTCTTTCAAACCTGAGAAAACATTTTCCTTCTCTTCCTCAAAATGCTCTGAGAAAAATCTACAAAGTTCGATGTGAGAGATTGAGAATGTTAATGCATAAGGGTATGCCAGAAGATGTACGCTGGATAATTGAAGCAAAGGTCCGATTAGCAGGTGAGTCCTCAATTTCATTTGACTCATATATGCCCGGTCTTGGAAGAAGTTCATATTCTAAAAGGAGAAGAGCAAAAAGGTTACAAGTCTCACAAATGTGGACGATGGAACTGTAACAAGCGATGTCGTACTAAGGGGATGGTTTCCGCAAATAGAGAAGATAAAATTTTCTTCATTAAGAATGGATCGAGTAAGGAGTCATTAGATGATATCTTATTGACTCTTGAGACGCATTCTTGTGGATTGGTGCATCGAGAAATTCTTAAATTGTGGAATCTCTTCAAGGATGAACAACAACGCTACGATCTTGGGAATCGACTCTAAAAGACCTGTTTGCCAATTTATAAGAAAATTGGATGGGAAGCTTATCCTCGACTCATAGAAGACGTTTAAGCCAAGCATCGGACGTTAAACCAGAGGCGATGTGAGCCATATCCACAAACAATCTGTACATATCATCTTCTTCTTCTTCTTCTTCATGGCATTTTACAAAAAAAAAAAAAACAAATGAGAAAAAAAAAATGAGAAAAAAAAATTCAAAAAAAAAAAAAAAAAAGAAAAAAAAATGAAAAAAAAAAAAAAAAATGTATACTTCTTAGGGTTGGCTTTGGTAACACAAACCGTGAATGGGGAAATGCATGCATCCCGATCCACCTTCTTAATTGAAAAACAAAGAAGGTAGATTGTATCCCACATGTGAGGCAGCCAGTCGTATTATGGCCACTTGTCCCTTTTGGGAGCCCTATGTTGCGCTGGTCTTGAATGGGTCGAATACTGGTCAACAATGCTTTGGCACAAAGCCGAAAGAGCAGACTACCTCCATCCCAATCTTACGTAAGTATACACTCATCTTTCATCAAGTTTTTTTTAACAATTTCAAAAAAAAAAAAAAAAAAAAAAAAAAAAAAAAAGGGGACGTGATGTCTACTGCACTCATGACGCGATATAAAAAAAATACGCCATGGAGACTGTACATACAGTATGTCATCATTTTCTATTTCTTTTATCTTTGTATCATTTTGTTGTATTTTGATTTTTGTACGAGACGATCCTTTGAGCGGGGTCCTTCGGGGGTTTCTCGACTTCTTTACCTTGATGGTTTTCTTGAAGTCAAAAAAAAAAAAAAAAAAAAAAAAGATTCTCTGTGTCTCTTAATTTCAACCTTTTCTGACAACCGCCAACCTACCCTCATAGGTGCAATTATTCCCCTTTCCATTCTTTTTCCTATTTAAACACTCCATTTTCTCCATTTTCCTTCAAACTCAGAAACACTCAAAGGGAGGAAGAGTATAGAATGGGGCCTTCTATTCGTAACCTCAAAAATGTCTGTGTTTTTTGTGGGTCGAGTTATGGGAAGGGATTAGAGTTTGTAAACGCAGCTAGCACTCTTGGTCGATCACTTGCTGCGAGGAATATTCATCTTGTATATGGGGGAGGTTGTCGTGGGTTAATGGGGGCTGTATCACTTGTTGCCTTTGTAAGAGACAAAGTTCTAGGTATCATTCCTGAAACTTTAGCTCACGAACATCACCGGAAAGACAATCGGGGAGGAACTTAAGGTATCATCAATGCATGAACGCATGAAGATAATGCTTGAACACTCGATGCATTCATTGCCTTACCAGTGGTTTTGGTACTTTGGAAGAAATTTTTCAAATTGTCTCTTAGGGCCGAACCGAACATCCACCATAAACCCATTGGTTTGTTGAATGTTAATAATTTCTTTGATCTTCTGTTATTTTTTCTTGACAAAGCTGTGGAACAGAAATTTATCACTCCTTCGGCAAGACAACTTCTTATCTCTGCCTCCACTATTGATGAGCTGATTGATAAATTAGAAGCTTTTGAGTATGTACCTGATCGTATTAGCTCGAGATAGATTGGTCAACAGGAAGCAGCGAAGGAAGTACCAAGAAACAAGAGCCCGATCTGAAACTTTCTCTTTAATGAGTTTGATAAAAAAAAAAAGAAGAAAAAAATTATTGTTGTTTTGTTTAGTATGATATGATTGTCATGGACTTATTAAACCAATTAGTGATGGCAGAGTAAGGAGTAATTTTACTCTTGAGACGCATCTTAATTGGTGGCGAGTAAGGAGTTTTTTTAGGTAGTAATTAATTAGTATTGCATTGTGGAAGTACTAACGTTTTCTTGTTTGATTTCTTTTCAAGGTCTCGATGCGGCAGACGACAAAGCAGTTTCTTTTACGCTTAGCGATGATTCACTTCTTATCGTTTGTGTTGCTCTTTTCTATCTCTTTCTTTCACATTGAGGACAATGTTCTATTAAGTGTGGGGGAGAGATTTTAGCATGTTTCTGTTTCTTTTCATTTGTAAAAAAAAAAAAAAAAAAATTCAAAAAAAAAAAAAAAAAGAAAAAAAAAGAGGTTCATTGCATGATTGAATAATTTTTCTCCTTCTTGAACTGATATGCTTGGTGATGGATGATTGAATTTATGAATTGAGTTTGATGGATGCATACCTTGTGAGATTTTGAGCCTAATGGATGGATTCAACATTTATGCCATTCTCTTCTTTCTTGTGTGATTTTCACTCATGTTAATGACCACTCTAGAACTTGCTTTGATTCTTTTTGAGGCTACATTTCACTTGCACGCATGAACATGATTGAGGCCCTCTTTCTTAATGCTGATAGTTTAACCAAATAGCTAACCTTGTTTCCAATATGATATCAAGCACTCTTTTGACTTCTTGAAAATTCTCTGATTCCTGCCAACCTTGTATATTTTCCTTTGCTTAACCCCTTTGAGCTTATTTGACCATTCCTTGTTTCTAGCTCATCATGTGCCTTAAATGAGAAATCGTGTTCTTACTTTACCTTAGGGAATAAAAGAACATTAGCTTGGTTAATGGATGAGTTTTTGAACAAGTGTGGGGTGTATGTACAAAATGGTTGTTGAAAAAGAAAAGAGTGCCAAAAAAAAAAAAAAAAAAAAATGTATGTATATAGTTATGTTCATATATATATATATATAAAAAAAAAAAAAAAAAAAAAAAACCAAGTGTTTAAAAAAAAAAAAAAAAAAAAAAAAAAAAAAAAAGAAAAGGATTGGGAAATGAATATGTAAAGGAATATACACTAGAGTTGGGATGAACTTTTATGCTTGTTATTTGAACTCACTCTCATTTGCTTTTATTCTCTTTGGTATTTATCTTCTCATATCCATTTTATCCTCTCCTGTTACCTTGACCTCACTACAACCTTGAATAAAGTCCTCATGATTTGTGTGTGCATGTGTTTTGAGTAGTGGAGAAGTAGAAGATAAGCAAGCTTATGGTAGTGCAATTTTCATGGGTTGAATTGAGTGAAATACCTACCTTTTAAACACTTGAGAGATTGAGAGGGAATCTTGTGAAGATCTTTCATTCTCGATTCATGTTGAAGATACCTTGCTTGTTAGTTTGAGATGTGGAGAATTGTTAACTCATGAATGTTTTGATCCTCTTGAACCTTTGGTTGTTCTTCTTGATTGTAAAATTTTGGTCTTGAGTTTTGCCCAGGAGTGCAAAAAGCTAAGTGTGGGGGAATTTGATAATCACATATTTTATTCATTAAGAAACCCTTTGTTTAGTCATTTACACTCTCCATATTCTTAATTGATTGAGTTTGGTATGATTTTGTGAGTTTGAGCTCAAATTGGTCCTAATTGAATATTTTCAGCATTATTGAGATTTGACACTGTTTCTGTATTTTGGCCATAACTTGAGTTCCTAATATCTGATGAACATGAATTTTACCTTGTAGGAAAGCTAAGAGGAAGCTCTACAACTTTGATGAAGAGCTCGAAGTCTGATTCAGATGTCTAAGGGACCTAAGTTTACATGGAAGTCAGAATACGGGTTCTGCCAGTAGAATCCGAATAGTGTGCACTCAAAAAATCATATCTCAAGATGTAATAATGGAGATGGGCTGAAATTTGGACAGTGGATAGTCAAGATCCAAATAAACAACTTTCATGAAGAACACATTTTGAGAAAAAGAAGTCTAGCAGGTCATTTTGAGCTTACAAGTCGGAACAGAGGTGCTGAAGTTGGGTTTGAGCAACCTACGGTATTTGGGACATATCTTGGGCTTAAGGAAGCCAAATTGGACGAACCAGCTATCCATTTTATAGCCAAGACAAGGATCTACAACTTTGATGAAGAACACTTTTCGTGGTTCTGAAGTATAGTGGGTCGTTTTTGGCTTCCAAGTCAGACACGAAATTTTCATCCTCAACCATCCACTCACCCATCCACTAATCCACTCATCCATCCACTAATCCACTAATCTACTCATCCACTCATCCACTAACTCACCCATTCATCCACTAATACACTAATCCAACCATTTAACCACTCCATCCACTCATCCACTAACTCATCTACTCATCCATCCACTCACCCATTCATGTCCATAATTTTCCACTCACCAAAAGTCCTTTGGCATTTTTCACTAATTCAACCACTCAACCAATCCACCCACTCATCCACTAAACCAATCCACTAAACCAACCCACTAATCCATCCACTCAACCACTCCACTCACTCACCCACTCATCCACCCACTTCCCTTTGTCATTTTGTTACCTTAGACTTCTATAAAAGGCACCATTTATCATGAACAACATGAATTCTCTCCTTCATTTCTCTCTTAGTTTCTTGTTTCTTCATAGTTTCTTCATAGTTTCTCATAGCTTTTGTATATTTTGATGCTTCTCTTCATGGTGATGGAGGGCTAAGCTACTTTCGGTCAATTTAGATCTCTTGAAGAGCGCCGAACTCAATCAAAATTATAACCGAAGTTATTACCTAAGCTTGTAGCACAGTGACAACACCGGATCGTCTCCTCAAGGATCGTAAATGCAATTTGATCAAATCAAGTGAAAGTTAGCAAAAAGGGGGGTTTGACAGTTTAAGATTGCACTTAACAAAATTAAAGGAAGAAATAACAATTAAAGAGTAGTCAATTTAGAAACCTATCCAAGATTGGGTGGATTCAATCATAGACCCTTCATAAAACACTTGAAGCGCAATTGAATTGTTAATTTGGATCTAACCGAGATCTCTGCATCAAATCCAGAATTCATACTAGACGATCGCCTAGAATTCAATTAACAAGTGATAAACACAAATCCGCAATCGCACCATTCATGAAAATCTATGTTAATTTCAAGTACCGAATTCAATTAACTTAGGCACAAATCGAAGAACCTAACCTCTTCAATTCTCGTGATTAATTTAGATCAATCAGTTCTAAGTTTCATCACAAATCTCAATCTTCATTTATGTGATTAGTTTAGATCAATTAGTTCTAAGTTTCATCACAAATCTCAATCTTAAACTAAGATCAAATTAGATCAACATAAATAGAATCACCATTCATGCATTCAAGATCAAGAAGAAGAAAGAAGAAGAAAGAAGAAGAAAAGAGGAATTCAATTACAAATCAAATACAATACATAACCAAGGTCTCAAGAATCCAAACCACAATCTCTTCAAGAGATCTAAATTGACCGAAAGTAGCTTAGCCCTCCATCACCATGAAGAGAAGCATCAAAATATACAAAAGCTATGAGAAACTATGAAGAAACTATGAAGAAACAAGAAACTAAGAGAGAAAATGAAGGAGAGAATTCATGTTGTTCATGATAAATGGTGCCTTTTATAGAAGTCTAAGGTAACAAAATGACAAAGGGAAGTGGGTGGATGAGTGGGTGAGTGAGTGGAGTGGTTGAGTGGATGGATTAGTGGGTTGGTTTAGTGGATTGGTTTAGTGGATGAGTGGGTGGATTGGTTGAGTGGTTGAATTAGTGAAAAATGCCAAAGGACTTTTGGTGAGTGGAAAATTATGGACATGAATGGGTGAGTGGATGGATGAGTAGATGAGTTAGTGGATGAGTGGATGGAGTGGTTAAATGGTTGGATTAGTGTATTAGTGGATGAATGGGTGAGTTAGTGGATGAGTGGATGAGTAGATTAGTGGATTAGTGGATGGATGAGTGGATTAGTGGATGGGTGAGTGGATGGTTGAGGATGAAAATTTCGTGTCTGACTTGGAAGCCAAAAACGACCCACTATACTTCAGAACCACGAAAAGTGTTCTTCATCAAAGTTGTAGATCCTTGTCTTGGCTATAAAATGGATAGCTGGTTCGTCCAATTTGGCTTCCTTAAGCCCAAGATATGTCCCAAATACCGTAGGTTGCTCAAACCCAACTTCAGCACCTCTGTTCCGACTTGTAAGCTCAAAATGACCTGCTAGACTTCTTTTTCTCAAAATGTGTTCTTCATGAAAGTTGTTTATTTGGATCTTGACTATCCACTGTCCAAATTTCAGCCCATCTCCATTATTACATCTTGAGATATGATTTTTTGAGTGCACACTATTCGGATTCTACTGACAGAACCCGTATTCTGACTTCCATGTCAACTTAGGTCCCTTAGACATCTGAATCAGACTTCGAGCTCTTCATCAAAGTTGTAGAGCTTCCTCTTAGCTTTCCTACAAGGTAAAATTCATGTTCATCAGATATTAGGAACTCAAGTTATGGCCAAAATACAGAAACAGTGTCAAATCTCAATAATGCTAGAAATATTCAATTAGGACCAATTTGAGCTCAAACTCACAAAATCATACCAAACTCAATCAATTAAGAATATGGAGAGTGTAAATGACTAAATATAAGGGTTTCTTAATGAATAAAATATGTGATTATCAAATTCCCCCACTTAGCTTTTTTTGCACTCCTGGGCAAAACTCAAGACCAAAATTTTACAATCAAGAAGAACAACCAAAGGTTCAAGGATCAAAACATTCATGAGTTAACAATTCTCCACATCTCAAACCAACAAGCAAGGTATCTTCAACATGAATCGAGAATGATAGATCTTCACAAGATTCCCTCTCAATCTCTCAAGTGTTTAAAGGGTAGGTATTTCACTCAATTCAACCCATGAAAATTGCACTACCATAAGCTTGCTTATCTTCTACTTCTCCACTACTCAAAACACATGCACACACAAATCATGAGGACTTTATTCAAGGTTGTAGTGAGGTCAAGGTAACAGGAGAGGATAAAATGGATATGAGAAGATAAATACTAAAGAGAATAAAAGCAAATGAGAGCTGAGTTCAAATAACAAGCATAAAAGTTCATCCCAACTCTAGTGTATATCCCTTTACATATTCATTTCCCAATCCCTTTTTTTTTTTTTAAACACTTGGTTTTTTTTTTCTTTTTTTTTTTTTTCTTTTATATATATGAACATAACTATATACATACATTTTTTTTTTCTTTTTGGGCACTCTTTTCTTTTTCAATAACCATTTTGTACACACACCCCCACACTTGTTCAAAAACTCATCCATTAACCAAGCTAATGTTCTTTTATTCCCTAAGGTAAAGTAAGAACACGATTTCTCATTTAAGGCACATAATGAGCTAGAAACAAGGAATGGTCAAATAAGCTCAAAGGGGTTAAGCAAAGGAAAATATACAAGGTTGGCAAGAATCAGAGAATTCACAAGAAGTCAAAAGAGTGCTTGATATCATATTGAAAACAAGGTTAGCTATTTGGTTAAACTAGCTAATTAAGAAAGAGGGCCTCAATCATGTTCATGCATGCAAGTGAAATGTAGCCTCAAAAAGAATCAAAGCAAGTTCTAGAGTGGTCATTAACATGAGTGAAAATCACACAAGAAAGAAGAGAATGGCATAAATGTTAAATCCATCCATTAGGCTCAAAATCTCACAAGGTATGCATCCATCAAACTCAATTCATCAATTCAATCATCCATCTCCAAGCATATCAGTTCAAGAAGGGAGAAAAGTTATTCAATCATGCAATGAACCCTTTTTTTTATTTTTATTTTTTATTTTTATTTTTTTGATTGATTTATTTTTTTAACAAACCAAAAGAAACAAAAACATGCTAAAATCTCTCCCCCACACTTAATATAGACATTGTCCTCAATATGAAAGTGATAAATAAAACGGAAAGAAAAGAGCAACACAACCTGATGAGGAGCGAGATAATGGCAAGCAGAAAAGATACGTAAGAATCAAAGCTGCAGCAGAACCTGAAAACTCACAAAACACATGAGTAGCATTTGAAACAAAAATACAAAAACAGCTAGAAGAAGAAAAATATGGAAGAATTTCCACAAAGTAAGAAGTTCATGATGCACAAATCCATAAGAATGTGTCTCAAGAGTCAATAAGGTATAACCTACTGACTCCTTACTCAACCATTCAAAATGAAGTTAACCTTATCCTCTCATATTGCGAAAATTATCCCCAAAGATCTTGAAAACAAATCTAGTTGGGTTGCCTCCCAATAAGCGCTTGTTTAACGTCGTTAGCTCGACGTTGGGACACTTCTTAGTGATCTTTATAATGTGGATGGTAAAAGCCCATCACTTTCACTTCCACATTTTTCGGCTTGAGATGGTGTCCATTGGTCTTATTAAGTGAGGTTGGTGAAAAGACTCCACCAGGATCCCATTGGTTGAAACGTGATGACCAAGTTATGGTTGACACAACATGATAGCTTTCACTACGGTCCCATTGGTTGAAGTGTAACGACCAAGTGAAGCTTGAAGCATGAGGGCTCCCATTGGGCTCCCATTGGTCTTCCTTGACTTCACCAATGGCATGCAATACGTGTAATTTGGCAATTCTGCTTTCATTGATAATGCTGGACCATGGCCCAAAAACAAAATCCACATCAGTAGTTACTGTCATATGCTGTCTTTCCTCCTTCTTTGAAAATTCCTCAATGGCCTTCAACTCCACCTCCCTATATGTTTCAGATTCTGCAACTACATTGTTGATAGACCCTTCTATATCATTAGATCCTGCGTAAACAGAATCATTAGTTTTCAAATATGCAGAAATCTCAGCACACATAACACATTTTATATCACCGTCACAATCAGTACATGAGTTGCAATTGATAGAATCATCAAAACCAATTAAATCAGGAAATTCAGCACACAACTCATCATGAGTTTCTTCAACTAAATCTGCGAGGTAAATCAATATGACAATTAGAATGCAGGGAGTTGGGAATTGTTTGGGAAGAGAGTTGGTCTGACTCTTGACTTCTCAGTTCATTAATAGTGGTTGTCATCTGCTCAATTTGGGTTGTTAAATCTGAATAGTGGCGGTGAAACTCTCTTTGGAACTCAATTTGGGTTTTCATCAAGTCCTCCCATGAAGGCTCAAGTTTTGTGGTTGATGGACTTGTTATCTCATTGGAATGGCTGCTCATATTGAAATGATTGTTCTTTGTAGTGATGCCGTATTGCCATATCCCGATCCGGATAGTATTCCCACTAGTGTTGTATGTGTTGAAGAAGGGGTCATAACTCTGTTCTTCTTCTTTGGAACTGTGGTTCATCGGAAAATAACCAAATTTCTTTGCAACAAATTGATCTGGAAAAACAGAACTACCATACTTGAAGTGTAGGGCATGCATATGTGGGGTGAGATGAACAAAAACAAATGTTACACACAAGTGTAGCTTCCTGCACAGGTAATTGTTGTCTCACTACTATATGTCTTACCAAAGAAGTCAATTCCTCAAGTTTTGACTCCATTATGCATGGTCCATTGTATCCTCAAAATGCATGAAGATAATGCTTGAACACTCTGATGCATTCATTGCCTTACCAGGTGGTTTTGGTACTTTGGAAGAAATTTTTCAAATTGTCTCTTGGGCCGAACTGAACATCCACCATAAACCCATTGGTTTGTTGAATGTTAATAATTTCTTTGATCTTCATTATTTTTTCTTGACAAAGTCAGGAGTAAATTTATCACTCCTTCGAAGACAACTTCTTATCTCTGCCTCCACTATTGATGAGTGATTGATAAATTAGAAGCTTTTGAGTATGTACCTGATCGTATTAGCTCGAGATAGATTGGTCAACAGAAGCAATGAAGGAAGTACCAAGAAACAAGAGCCGATCTGAAACTTTCTCTTTAATGAGTTTGATAAAAAAAAAAAAGAAGAAAAAAATTATTGTTGTTTTGTTTAGTATGATATGATTGTCATGGACTTATTAAACCAATTAGTGATGGCAGAGTAAGGAGTAATTTTACTCTTGAGACGCATCTTAATTGGTGGCGAGAGTAAGGAGTTTTTTTAGGTAGTAATTAATTAGTATTGCATTGTGGAAGTACTAACGTTTTCTTGTTTGATTTCTTTTCAAGGTCGATGCGACCGACAAAGAGTGTGTTTCTTTTCTGCTTAGCGATGATTCACTTCTTATCAGGTTGTGTTGCTCTTTTCTATCTCTTTCTTTCACATTGAGGACAATGTTCTATTAAGTGTGGGGAGAGATTTTAGCATGTTTCTGTTTCTTTTCATTTGTAAAAAAAAAAAAAAAAAAATTCAAGAAAAAAAAAAAAGAAAAAAAAAAAAGGTTCATTGCATGATTGAATAATTTTTCTCCCTTCTTGAACTGATATGCTTGGAGATGGATGATTGAATTGATGAATTGAGTTTGATGGATGCATACCTTGTGAGATTTTGAGCCTAATGGATGGATTTAACATTTATGCCATTCTCTTCTTTCTTGTGTGATTTTCACTCATGTTAATGACCACTCTAGAACTTGCTTTGATTCTTTTTTGAGGCTACATTTCACTTGCATGCATGAACATGATTGAGGCCCTCTTTCTTAATTAGCTAGTTTAACCAAATAGCTAACCTTGTTTTCAATATGATATCAAGCACTCTTTTGACTTCTTGTGAATTCTCTGATTCTTGCCAACCTTGTATATTTTCCTTTGCTTAACCCCTTTGAGCTTATTTGACCATTCCTTGTTTCTAGCTCATTATGTGCCTTAAATGAGAAATCGTGTTCTTACTTTACCTTAGGGAATAAAAGAACATTAGCTTGGTTAATGGATGAGTTTTTGAACAAGTGTGGGGTGTGTGTACAAAATGGTTATTGAAAAAGAAAAGAGTGCCCAAAAAAAAAAAAAAATGTATGTATATAGTTATGTTCATATATATATATATATAAAAAAAAAAAAAAAAAAAAAAACCAAGTGTTTAAAAAAAAAAAAAGAAAAGGATTGGGAAATGAATATGTAAAGGAATATACACTAGAGTTGGGATGAACTTTTATGCTTGTTATTTGAACTCAGCTCTCATTTGCTTTTATTCTCTTTGGTATTTATCTTCTCATATCCATTTTATCCTCTCCTGTTACCTTGACCTCACTACAACCTTGAATAAAGTCCTCATGATTTGTGTGTGCATGTGTTTTGAGTAGTGGAGAAGTAGAAGATAAGCAAGCTTATGGTAGTGCAATTTTCATGGGTTGAATTGAGTGAAATACCTACCTTTTAAACACTTGAGAGATTGAGAGGGAATCTTGTGAAGATCTTTCATTCTCGATTCATGTTGAAGATACCTTGCTTGTTAGTTTGAGATGTGGAGAATTGTTAACTCATGAATGTTTTGATCCTTGAACCTTTGGTTGTTCTTCTTGATTGTAAAATTTTGGTCTTGAGTTTTGCCCAGAGTGCAAAAAGCTAAGTGTGGGGAATTTGATAATCACATATTTTATTCATTAAGAAACCCTTTTGTTTAGTCATTTACACTCTCCATATTCTTAATTGATTGAGTTTGGTATGATTTTGTGAGTTTGAGCTCAAATTGGTCCTAATTGAATATTTTCAGCATTATTGAGATTTGACACTGTTTCTGTATTTTGGCCATAACTTGAGTTCCTAATATCTGATGAACATGAATTTTACCTTGTAGGAAAGCTAAGAGGAAGCTCTACAACTTTGATGAAGAGCTCGAAGTCTGATTCAGATGTCTAAGGGACCTAAGTTTACATGGAAGTCAGAATACGGGTTCTGCCAGTAGAATCCGAATAGTGTGCACTCAAAAAAATCATATCTCAAGATGTAATAATGGAGATGGGCTGAAATTTGGACAGTGGATAGTCAAGATCCAAATAAACAACTTTCATGAAGAACACATTTTGAGAAAAAGAAGTCTAGCAGGTCATTTTGAGCTTACAAGTCGGAACAGAGGTGCTGAAGTTGGGTTTGAGCAACCTACGGTATTTGGGACATATCTTGGGCTTAAGGAAGCCAAATTGGACGAACCAGCTATCCATTTTATAGCCAAGACAAGGATCTACAACTTTGATGAAGAACACTTTTCGTGGTTCTGAAGTATAGTGGGTCGTTTTTGGCTTCCAAGTCAGACACGAAATTTTCATCCTCAACCATCCACTCACCCATCCACTAATCCACTCATCCATCCACTAATCCACTAATCTACTCATCCACTCATCCACTAACTCACCCATTCATCCACTAATACACTAATCCAACCATTTAACCACTCCATCCACTCATCCACTAACTCATCTACTCATCCATCCACTCACCCATTCATGTCCATAATTTTCCACTCACCAAAAGTCCTTTGGCATTTTCACTAATTCAACCACTCAACCAATCCACCCACTCATCCACTAAACCAATCCACTAAACCAACCCACTAATCCATCCACTCAACCACTCCACTCACTCACCCACTCATCCACCCACTTCCCTTTGTCATTTTGTTACCTTAGACTTCTATAAAAGGCACCATTTATCATGAACAACATGAATTCTCTCCTTCATTTCTCTCTTAGTTTCTTGTTTCTTCATAGTTTCTTCATAGTTTCTCATAGCTTTTGTATATTTTGATGCTTCTCTTCATGGTGATGGAGGGCTAAGCTACTTTCGGTCAATTTAGAACTCTTGAAGAGATTGTGGTTTGGATTCTTGAGACCTTGGTTATGTATTGTATTTGATTTGTAATTGAATTCCTCTTTTCTTCTTCTTTCTTCTTCTTTCTTCTTCTTGATCTTGAATGCATGAATGGTGATTCTATTTATGTTGATCTAATTTGATCTTAGTTTAAGATTGAGATTTGTGATGAAACTTAGAACTAATTGATCTAAACTAATCACATAAATGAAGATTGAGATTTGTGATGAAACTTAGAACTGATTGATCTAAATTAATCACGAAATTGAAGAGGTTAGGTTCTTGATTTGTGCCTAAGTTAATTGAATTCGGTACTTGAAATTAACATAGATTTTCATGAATGATGCGATTGCGGATTTGTGTTTATCACTTGTTAATTGAATTCTAGACGATCGTCTAGTATGAATTCTGGATTTGATGCAGAGATCTCGGTTAGATCCAAATTAACAATTCAATTGCACTTCAAGTGTTTTATGAAGGGTCTATGATTGAATCCACCCAATCTTGGATAGGTTTCTAAATTGACTGCTCTTTAATTGTTATTTCTCCCTTTTAATTTTGTTAAGTGCGATCCTTGAACCATCAAACCCCCCCTTTGCTAACTTTCACTTGATTTGATTAAATTGCATCTACGATCCTTGAGGAGACGATCCGTTTTATCCTCTCCTGTTATACATAGACCCTTCATAGAACACTTGAAGTGCAATTGAATTGTTAATTTGGATCTAACCGAGATCTCTGCATCAAATCCAGAATTCATACTAGACGATCGTCTAGAATTCAATTAACAAGTGATAAACACAAATCCGTTGATCGCACCATTCATGAAAATCTATGTTAATTTCAAGTACCGAATTCAATTAACTTAGGCACAAATCAAGAACCTAACCTCTTCAATTCTCGTGATTAATTTAGATCAATCAGTTCTAAGTTTCATCACAAATCTCAATCTTCATTTATGTGATTAGTTTAGATCAATTAGTTCTAAGTTTCATCACAAATCTCAATCTTAAACTAAGATCAAATTAGATCAACATAAATAGAATCACCATTCATGCATTCAAGATCAAGAAGAAGAAAGAAGAAGAAAGAAGAAGAAAAGAGGAATTCAATTACAAATCAAATACAATACATAACCAAGGTCTCAAGAATCCAAACCACAATCTCTTCAAGAGATCTAAATTGACCGCTCTTTAATTGTTATTTCTCCCTTTTAATTTTGTTAAGTGCGATCCTTGAACCATCAAACCCCCCCTTTGCTAACTTTCACTTGATTTGATTAAATTGCATCTACGATCCTTGAGGAGACGATCCGGTGTTGTCATCTGTACTGCTACAAGCTTAGGTAATAACTTCGGTTATAATTTTGACCGAGTTCGGCGCTCGTCGAAATTTTGGCGCCGTTGTTTGGTGAGTATTCCCTTTGTCACGCGGGTGACCCGGGTTCGATCCCCGACATGGCGCTAAAATTCCGACGAGCGCCGAACTCGATCAAAATTATAACCGAAGTTATTACCTAAGCTTGTAGCACAGTGACAACACCGGATCGTCTCCTCAAGGATCGTAGATGCAATTTAATCAAATCAAGTGAAAGTTAGCAAAGGGGGGGTTTGATGGTTCAAGGATCGCACTTAACAAAATTAAAAGGGAGAAATAACAATTAAAGAGCAGTCAATTTAGAAACCTATCCAAGATTGGGTGGATTCAATCATAGACCCTTCATAAAACACTTGAAGTGCAATTGAATTGTTAATTTGGATCTAACCGACCAAGTTACAGCTCATTCTGGGCATGTTTCAGTTCGAAAATTGCAATAGTTACCCGTAATCACCTGTTTCCCGTCTTTCCTAATTCAGAAAAATTCAAAAGCTAAGATAAAAATGTTAGTATGGTATGAACAATGTTAGTAAATGAAAAATAACTGTTAGAATAGGTAAGAAAAAAAAAAAAACAAAAATTAGTAAGGTTACTCAAAATGAAAAGATTACACCTACGAGCTCCCCGGCAACGGCGCCAAAATTCTGACGAGCGCCGAACTCAGTCAAAATTATAACCGAAGTTATTACCTAAGCTTGTAGCACAGTGACAACACCGGATCGTCTCCTCAAGGATCGTAAATGCAATTTGATCAAATCAAGTGAAAGTTAGCAAAAAGGGGGGTTTGACAGTTTAAGATCGCACTTAACAAAATTAAAGGAAGAAATAACAATTAAAGAGCAGTCAATTTAGAAACCTATCCAAGATTGGGTGGATTCAATCATAGACCCTTCATAGAACACTTGAAGTGCAATTGAATTGTTAATTTGGATCTAACCGAGATCTCTGCATCAAATCCGAAATTCATACTAGACGATCGTCTAGAATTCAATTAACAAGTGATAAACACAAATCCGCAATCGCACCATTCATGAAAATCTATGTTAATTTCAAGTACCGAATTCAATTAACTTAGGCACAAATCAGTAACCTAACCTCTTCAATTCTGTGATTAATTTAGATCAATCAGTTCTAAGTTTCATCACAAATCTCAATCTTCATTTATGTGATTAGTTTAGATCAATTAGTTCTAAGTTTCATCACAAATCTCAATCTTAAACTAAGATCAAATTAGATCAACATAAATAGAATCACCATTCATGCATTCAAGATCAAGAAGAAGAAGAAAGAAGAAGAAAGAAGAAGAAAAGAGGAATTCAATTACAAATCAAATACAATACATAACCAAGGTCTCAAGAATCCAAACCACAATCTCTTCAAGAGATCTAAATTGACCGAAAGTAGCTTAGCCCTCCATCATCACCATGAAGAGAAGCATCAAAATATACAAAAGCTATGAGAAACTATGAAGAAACTATGAAGAAACAAGAAACTAAGAGAGAAATGAAGGAGAGAATTCATGTTGTTCATGATAAATGGTGCCTTTTATAGAAGTCTAAGGTAACAAAATGACAAAGGGAAGTGGGTGGATGAGTGGGTGAGTGAGTGGAGTGGTTGAGTGGATGGATTAGTGGGTTGGTTTAGTGGATTGGTTTAGTGGATGAGTGGGTGGATTGGTTGAGTGGTTGAATTAGTGAAAAATGCCAAAGGACTTTTGGTGAGTGGAAAATTATGGACATGAATGGGTGAGTGGATGGATGAGTAGATGAGTTAGTGGATGAGTGGATGGAGTGGTTAAATGGTTGGATTAGTGTATTAGTGGATGAATGGGTGAGTTAGTGGATGAGTGGATGAGTAGATTAGTGGATTAGTGGATGGATGAGTGGATTAGTGGATGGGTGAGTGGATGGTTGAGGATGAAAATTTCGTGTCTGACTTGGAAGCCAAAAACGACCCACTATACTTCAGAACCACGAAAAGTGTTCTTCATCAAAGTTGTAGATCCTTGTCTTGGCTATAAAATGGATAGCTGGTTCGTCCAATTTGGCTTCCTTAAGCCCAAGATATGTCCCAAATACCGTAGGTTGCTCAAACCCAACTTCAGCACCTCTGTTCCGACTTGTAAGCTCAAAATGACCTGCTAGACTTCTTTTTCTCAAAATGTGTTCTTCATGAAAGTTGTTTATTTGGATCTTGACTATCCACTGTCCAAATTTCAGCCCATCTCCATTATTACATCTTGAGATATGATTTTTTTGAGTGCACACTATTCGGATTCTACTGGCAGAACCCGTATTCTGACTTCCATGTAAACTTAGGTCCCTTAGACATCTGAATCAGACTTCGAGCTCTTCATCAAAGTTGTAGAGCTTCCTCTTAGCTTTCCTACAAGGTAAAATTCATGTTCATCAGATATTAGGAACTCAAGTTATGGCCAAAATACAGAAACAGTGTCAAATCTCAATAATGCTGAAAATATTCAATTAGGACCAATTTGAGCTCAAACTCACAAAATCATACCAAACTCAATCAATTAAGAATATGGAGAGTGTAAATGACTAAACAAAAGGGTTTCTTAATGAATAAAATATGTGATTATCATGGAGCTTCCAAAGGAAGTGGCCACTTTGGTTGACCACTCAAGACTCCTAATGGCCTTAGATGAGATCAATAGTAGATCTTCAAAGCTTTGCCTCGAAGCTTATTTCCTATAGACTTAGGAAATCAAGTCATCAAATTCTTGAACCTTCTTGGAGTGTCTTGGCCGAATTGCTCAATGGGAGAGCAAACCAAGTTTTGATTCATTTGGTTTCTTAGTTAGGTTTAGGTAAATCTAGTTAGGTTTCTTAGTTACTTGGTTAACCATCTAGTTACTTAGGATGACTCCTCCATTTCTTGAATGTGTTATAACCTTCTTGTAACTAAGGCTCTAATGGGTAGCAAACTAAGTTTGTTCTATTTATTACTACTTAAGCACTTTGGATTAACTTAGTTAAATTTAGACTAACTTAGTTAGGTTTTCTAGTTACTAACTAACTAGTCCAACCACTTTTATTGACCATTTTCTATTGGCTTAGGAAATTCAAGCCAATATCGTTGACTAATTTCTATTGGTTCACCGAATTGCAAGTCACAAAGACTTTTTCGGTTCCTATTATTCACTGGGCAGAAGGTACTGCTCTTAAGTTAGTAGGTACTATCCACCGGATAATAAAATAATATTAAAATATAAAATATTTTTATTTCACAGATAAATTCTAAAAATTAAAAGATTGACATACGTATCACTCGGAATTTGGTTTAGTAAGATCCCCCAGCTCCGAATAATCAGATAAAGATTTTCTCTGTCCCAAAAATTATTATTTTCTTAACTCGAAGTAAATCACATACAACAATCAAATACAGTTACGAAACAGTCAAACTAAATTTACAGCACACAAAAAGTACAAAACAATACATTTCAGGCATTACTGTAAATTAACAAATTTTGGGGTGTTACAGAGGGAGGCGTGTAGCCATGAACTTAAACATCTAGTCTAACTGAGAGGCAACATATTGTCTAAAACTTCACAAGAAAAACAAAAAGGGTTAAGAATTTTTTTCTTTTTTATTTATTTTCTTATAGTAAAAACAAAGCAAAAACTGAATAACTAAATGCAATGATAGAAACACAGGTTGCCTCTTATGAAGCGCTAAGTTATAGTCATTAGCTTGACTATGGGCTGGTTTCATGCTTAGGTGATGTTAATGGAGTGATGCTCAGTCCCCACTCATTCTTCATAGTGCTTCACTCTCTGGTCGTTTATCATGAATGTCTTATGACCTTCTTTCTTCACCTCTAGCACATTATACAATAAGATGCGAATAATATCATATGGTTCATACCCTTTTGACCAAAACTTATCAGGAAGAAGACGACGACATGAGTTACAGACAAGAATTTTATCCCCAATCTTAAACTCACGCTGCTTGATACATTTGTCATACCACTTCATTAGTCTATTCTTGTAGAGCTTGGCATTCTCAAAGTTAGTGGCAGCCTTGGGCAAAATCTTTCTGGCATATCATTAGTTGCAGGTTCCTTTGGGGCCTCATTTTCTTTAAGTGGGGAGTATTTGGTTCAAAGGAACTTTAGCTCCTTGAATTTACCATTTTGAAAAGGGGAGATGGTTGGGCATGTGTCCAAAATTTGAGCATAGGTCGCCACCTCCTCATCTTCATCGTTTGTGTTACCATTGTGCACCAAACACTTCTCTAAGGGGTCTTGTGGATGGATTTTGGTGTGCACTTCTCTAGCTAGCCTTTCGTCCACATTAACCCTCAAGCAAGAATCAACAATGGCTGGTTGCTTGGAAACTTAAGACAAATTGAACTCAACAACTTCTTCACCTACTTTGGAGGTTATTTTCCCGTGCTTCACATCAAACACGACTCCAGTAGTGGCTAGGAATAGCCTGCCCAAGATGATGGGGGGTTTGAACATCTATTTCCATCTCAACAACAACAAAATCGACAAGTATGTAAAACTTTCTCACCTTCAATGGCACATTCTCTAATATACCAATAAGATGTTTGATTGACCTATCCGCCAATTGAAGAGATATGGTGGTTAGTTTGAGCTCCCCAATATCAAGTTTCTCACAAATAGAAAGGGGCATCAAACTCACACTTGCTCCAAGATCGCACAAAGCCTTGTTAATATTCATATTCCCAATTGAGCATAGAATTGAAAAGCTATTGGGATTCTTAAGCTTAGGTGGGAGCCTGTTTTGAATGATTGCACTACATTCTCCTGTCAAAGCAACAATTTCATAGTCCTCAAGCTTCCTCTTATTAGAGAGAATTTCTTTCAAGAACTTAGCATAAGAGGACATTAGGGAGAGAGCTTCCGTAAAAGGAACATTAATGTAAAGCTTCTTACATACCTCCAAAAATCTTCCAAAGTGATGATTATGCTTCGCCTTTTGATAGCTTTGAAAGAAGGGCAAAGGTGGAATATATGCTTTTGGAGGAGCATACTTTTTAACGTTTTCTTCATCTCTTGCTTTATCCTACCTATTATCTTGTTTCTCCTCCTTTTCTTGGGTTTCCTTATCTTCAAGCTTGTCTTCCTTTGTGGGGCCTTCAAGTTGCTTACCACTTCTCAATAAAATTGCTAGAACTTTCTCCCTTAGGTTAGTCTTCGGTTGACTTGGTATTCACCCTTGCATCATGTTAAACAAGCTTGCTTGTTGGGCTATTTGAGTTTCAAGCATCTTGGAGTGAGTGGCTATTTGATCTAAGCGAGTACTGAGTTGCTTGATTAACTCCCCATGTTGTTGCACCTATGCTTGAATGGCTTGATTTTGCTCCTTTTGAGTAACTATGAAATTCTCCATGAGGGCTTCTAAATTGGACTTCGCACCTTGAGAAGATTGTTGAGGTTATTGGAATCCGGGTAGAGGTCTATTGTTGGATGGAACCCCTTTATTTTGTTGATTACCATATGAGAAATTGGGGTGGTTTCTCCATCTGAGGTTATATGAGTTGGAGAAAGGATTTCCTTGAGCCTTGAAATTGCCATTTTACAGATAATTCACTTGCTCCAAAGACGAGTCTTGAGAATATGTTTCTACTGCATTGCATTCCGATGCCAAATGCCCTCCTCCATATGTTTCACAAGTTGTGTTTGGAGTAGTGACGACATTGACATTCAGCTTCTCAAGTGACTTAGTCAAGGCATCAAAGTTGGCATTCAACATAGTTATAACATGACACTCTATCATTCTGGCTTGCTTTTTTGAATAGGATATCTCACTTGACCACAAATAAATGTTCGAAGCGACCTCATTAATCAAAGCCCTTGCTTCTGTTGGAGTCTTTGTCATCAAAGCACTGCCAACTATGGCATCAAGAGTTACTTTTGTAGAAAAAATTAACCCAGTATAGAATGTTTGCATAACAATAAAATCTTGTAAGTCATGAAGTTGACACTTGTTACCAAGTGGCTTCAATACTCAAGAGGGGGGTGAATTGAGTTTGTAAAACAAGTTCGCAATTCTTTCGCAAAACACTTGACTATTGATTTTCGTTGAAGCTATTGACTAATTGAAATGAATGAATTGATAAGAACAATGTGTATTGCTTAATAACCAACCAAGAGAGAAGTAATCAACCAAGAGTATAAGCAATGCAGAAATATAAAGAGAAGAGTTTAGAGAATCAAACACAGTGATTTATCCTGGTTCGGCCACCAATCCACTTGTGACCTACGTCCAATCCTCAAGCAACCACTTGAGATTTTCCACTATATCTTCAAGCTTCAATAGGTGCTTGACTACCTTTACAAACTTGAGTCATCAACTCCTTGGGATGCCTCACCCTTGAGCTTGAGTCTCTTCAAACAAAGGAATGCCTCACCCTTTACAAATTGAGGGATGCCTCACCCTCTATCTTATACAGCAATTAAGATTGAATTTGAGAAGCTCTCATTAGAGTAGATGATACAAATTGAAGCTCTAATAATGCTCACAAAGATATCTCAAAGATTGGACAAAAACAGAGCAAGAAAGATTTCAGAGTTTGATTCTCGTATGATGTGTTGCTATGATGTTTTTAGGTTCAAGAACAACCCTTAATGAAGTCCCAACTAATGTATTTAAAGCCCATTCATTAAAAGAGCCGTTGGGGGTGGTTAAATCCAAGCATTTAATGCATTCAATATAGCCGTTAGGCATGTCAGAACCTTGGTAATCGATTACAAGGTTTTGGTAATCGATTACATGGAAAATAGAACGTGTTCTTGGCTTTTTGGGCTTTGAGGTAATCGATTACAAGGCTTGTGTAATCGATTACATGCTCTCTGACTTCATGGTAATCGATTACAATATTGATGTAATCGATTACATGGCCCTTTTGGTCGTGTTCTTGGCTTTCTGGGAACATAGTAATCGATTACATGACTTGGTGTAATCGATTACACGTTCTCTGACTTTCTGGTAATCGATTACAGGAAGGGTGTAATCGATTACAAGGCTTCTGTTTGGCTTGTAATCGATTACTAAACCTTGGTAATCGATTACAATATACTTTAAACTCATTTTTCAAGCCTTAAAATAGATTTATATCATTCCTAACTTTAGAAAACATGGATTAAACAATATAAAACATTGTTTGGCATGATCCAAGGTAAAAGAAGTTCTCTTTTAGGAAATGATCTTTGAAAGCCATATTGATTCAAATCATTTTTGAAAAACCATTTGAGATATCTTGGGAGCATTTAACATTGATGTACTATAATGTCTATATCTAAAACTCTTGATTTCTTCCTTTGATCTTGGTTTACTCTTTCGCTCTTTGATCTTCATCTTTGTCTTTGTTATCATCAAAAACCATTTGACATGCTTCAAGACACATGCATTCATAACACTAACGAATGAAATCATTGTACCTCTCCCATGCTTCATAAAGCGATTCATCTTCCCTTTGGGAGAAGGTCGTGATGTCTTGACGAAGCTTGATTATTTTTCCAACTTGATAGTACTTGTCCAAGAAAGCTTGCTCCATCAAATCCTGTGTGGTAAGTGAATTTGGGGCTTCTATGTGAATCCATTTATTTTTCTTCCCCCTAAGAGAAAAGGGGAAAAATCTGACCCGTATAGCACCAGTTGAAACCCTATTTATCTTATCATGTCACATAGCTCCAACAATTCATCCAAATGCTAATTTGGGTCCTCAGTTGTTGATCTGCTAAATTACAATTGTTGGACCATCTAAATTAATGACGTCTTGATCTCAAAATTATTGGCCTCTACCAATGGCCTTACAATGGAAGACTGACAAGTGTTAGCATTGTGGGTCCCGTAATCCCTTAGCCTTCTCTCTTGATTGGCAATTTGGTTATTGTTGTTCGTTATGTGGTCTTCCTCAACTCTTAGTGTTCTTCTTTGTTACCTAAGTGGCTTCTTTACTCAAGAGGGGGGTGAATTGAGTAGTTAAAAAATTCTTTGAAAACTTTTCTCAAACATGTTAAGAACAAATTTCATTGAAGCTATTTATTAAGAGAAATGAACGAACCGAGAAGATAGAAGGGTTTTAGCAAATTTAGCAAGTCAATAAAGGTATATTTAACCAATATTATAAAATTGAAAGACAAATATAAGGAGAAAGGGTTCAGAAGAGCAAACACTAGAATTTATCCTAGTTTAGCTACCAACCACTTGTGACCTACGTTCAGTCCTCGAGAAACCACCTGAGATTTTTTCACTATTAATGCAAGCTTCAATAGGTGTTTTCTATCGTTACAAACCTGAGCATTCTTCACACCTTGGGATGTTACCCAAGTGGATCTAGTACTCAAGAGGGGGTGAATTGAGTTATAAAACTTTTCTCAAATTCTTATAAAACAAATTTCGTTGAAGCTAAATATTAAGAAGGATATGAAAAAGAAGAAAATAATTGAAAGCTTTAAGTGCAACAAATTAGCATATAAGCAATAATAATGAAATTGCAATAAATAAAGAGATAAAGATAAGAAGAGCAGGCACAATATTTATCCTAGTTCAGCCACCAAACCACTTGTGGCCTACGTCTAATCCTCAAAACACAATTCGAGATTTTTCACTATCAATACAAGCTTAAAACAGGTGCTTGCAACTGTTACAACTAAGAGCACAGTTCACACACAGGGAAACTCTACCCTTGTGCTAAAGCCTCAAACTTTCAGGGATACCTCACCTTTACACAAACGTTAAAGGATACCTCACCCTTGTTACAATACCTTTGAGGGATATCTCACCCTCTATACAAACATTTGAGGGATATCTCACCCTCTTTACATTAGAGCAGAAAGTAAATGAAGAGAAACTCTCACACAGGGCAAATAATATAACTTGAAGTACTAAGAAAGCTCTTTAAGGATATCTCAAAGTTTTGGTGAAAAGAGCACAAAAAATATGAGAAAAATTATAAATCACGTTTTCAAGCAAGCAAAGAATGATTCAGATTATTAGGCTTGTTGCAAAGCTATTCATAGAGCTTTGAAGAAAAGAGACGTTGGGTATAATTAATTCAATCAATAAATACGAATATGGTTGCTTCTTTCTAAAACAGGATCATGACGTTGTTCGAATAACCATTGAGTTATTCGAATAACCTAATTTCAAAATCCTTTTGAAAACTGATTCTAATATACTTTATCTGAATAACCAACTGGTTATTCAAATAACTCTTTCAAATAGAGTTTTCTAAAAAACATGGTTATTTGAATAACATCCTTGTTATTCGAATAAACGTTCTTGAAAGATATGTCCATTAACGCTTCTATTCGAATAGCTTAAGTGCTATTCGAATAGCACAATTCGAAAACAGAAGCACGCAGCATGTTATTCGAATAACTCCACTGTTATTCGAATAAGCTTTTATGAAAGCAGATCAAATGAGATAGTTTATTTGAACAAAGGAAGCTTTATTGAAATAAAGCTGTTTAAAAAAGTATTTTTAAACACTTTTGAAACTTGTCATATTGTTTCCAAAATTCCAAACTAACTTTTAATTATTTTCAAAACCATTTTGAAAACATAGATATATTTGAAAACCATGTTTAAGACTTTTCTTTCCAAAACCAATGAGATATCCAGAAGGCTTCGTACAAAAAGACTTTAAGTGCTAAAGCTATTCTTGCAGGTCTTAGACTTGGTCTTATCATCATCTTCATCATGTTTGTTATCATCAAAACTATTATCAATGTCAGCTAGCCAATTACATGGGATACTTCACCCTTACAAATTTCCTGAGGGATACCTCATCTTTGTTACAATCAATCAGGAATGAAACAAAGAGGAAACTCTCTCAAAGAGCATGTAATTGAAGAACTAGGAAGCTCTCTTAAGAATATCTCAAGAATTTCAAAACAGAGCAAAAAAGGGGAAAATAATTGATTCACGGATTAGAGCAATATAATAATGTTTCTCAATGTTTGTTCATTATAAAAACTAACCCTTAAAAGAGTATTTAAAGCTTTCTTACAGAAAGAGACATTAGGGGACATTTAAAGCCTCATTAAATGTTCAAAAAAGAGTCGTTATGGACTTTCAGCTGCTATGTAATAGATTACAAGGATAGTGTAATCGATTACATTGTTCATAAAACGTGTTCTGGGCATCCTAGGCTTAACGTCATCAATTACAAGGTTCGTCTAATTGATTACAAAGCTTCTGGAACCAGTGTAATGGATTACATAGCTCATGTAATCAATTACAAAGTTTCTGATTTTTGAAAAATAGTTTCCTGCATGGATGTAATTGATTACCAGGTCTTTGTAATCGAGTACAAGCTTCCTAAAAAGTTATAAATTGATTACTAAGCCTAAGAATAAGACTATAATCATCCTTGAACCCATTTTTATGCCCAATTAAGCTTTGAAAACATTGAGATTTAGATTTTTAAGGAAATGAGCTTGTCTTTCATAAACAAGATTTAAAAAATCATTGAGTTTAAAAAGAAAACTCTTTTTAGAAAAAAAATGTTGAGATATCAAGAGAGCTTCTTACATTAAGATCCTAAGTCCTAAAAACTATACCCGCTTTGCTTCCGTTGGACTTGGTCTTTGACTTGGCTTTGTTATCATCAAAACTTCATGATCTCCGTGACATAAGCATTCACATACTCCCCCTTTTTGATGATGACAAACAAACAACTAGAAAAAAAGCAATATATGTATATTAGAATTAAAGCGTCACTCTCCCCCTGAGTTTATGCATGCATGAAGTTCAAAAAAGATTTAAGCATTTGTATACAAAGGCTTATGTACTCCCCCTTACTCATGCAATATCTCTCCCCATTTTAGCATTATAAAAAAAAATTAGAAGCAGGAAAAGAAAGAAGAGACATAAGCATTCAACAGAAAAATGGGCAGAGTTTCAGCAGCGTAAGTGACAACCAAGATCGCCAACTAGAATGACAAGCCAATAAAACAGCAGATAAAACTAGATAGTCAATAGACCAAAACAAAATCAATCAGTAGAAAGAAAAATCAGCCTGTCATAATATCAGATCAAAAGGAAATCTAATAACTAGTAAGATCAAGATATATCAATTCAGAATATAGTATAATCAGTAGATCAAAGTATATCATCTTAGTATATAATAAAAACAGTAGATCAAAGAGAAGCTAATGGATTATATTGTAATAAATCATAAAAAAAAAATAGGCATCATGACTAACTTGCCCATCATCACTGTGTCACCTCGCTGTCACTATCAGCAGTGGTAGGATCCTCAGCTAGAAGCGTAGTAGCAACATCATCACCAACGGTAGAAGAATCAAGAACAATAGTGCCAATTGGAGATAAACGATGAGTAGCCTGGAAGGGAGAAGGTCGCCTCGTCTGATGACTCGAGTCACTCTCAATCAGGGCTCAAATGATGGCAACTTCCTTATCTGTGTGAGTAACTCGCTCCTTAAGGCAGTGAACAGAGGTGCGCAGCTCACTAAACTGATCATCGATGTGAGTGCGGAGGTTGTGGAGCTCCTGAAGTAGAAGATCCATAAATGGCGGAGCTGGAGCAGTTGGAGGTGCATCATCCTCAATATCCTCATCAGCACCTCAAGGCATGTGACCATCCACTCCATGATGGAGGTAGTACCAATGATCATCAATCTTCCATAACTATAGCTTTGTCAAAGTATGCATACTGATGCACTCCTACCCGTCATAAGTTTCATCCTTTGCCTTCCCAAATAAAGGAATGCGAAAATGCTCAAGGATCATAGTGATAAGCATAGCATATGGCAGAGGATAGGGATCCTTCTTCTCTCAGAGCATGTGTTGAATGACATAATAGCCAGAACCTCTGTTCACTGCTCTAAGAACCTAAGAATAATTGCCTCCTATAGCAATCAAACCTCTAGCCACAAGGTAATGTAGGACTCTGTTTTCCATAGTCAGCACAGTAGCCAGAACTCATGTACCAGGGTGAAAACCTATTCTCAGCAAGGAGTTTAAGGCATCTTTGTAATCATACTCATCACCCCATTGATTTAACCCAGTAAAATTTGCACCATTAGAAGTCAAACCAGTTAATTGATACCAAAGTCCAAAGTTTATGACTATTGATATCTTCTTCACTTCAAAAACCAGACAGGCATTCTCAAATTTTAAATTGGCATAAAAGATACGAACCAATTAGGATATATATCTCTCTTAATGCTCATAAATTTAATCAAATCCAATTGCTCAATTAGACAGAAGCATTCTAATGGTTCACTAGAACAGAACTCAGTAGTGAGGTACCAGGGCAGGATGATTTTGAGCAGATGGAAGTCTTTGCAGAAGGCTTCTACTTGTTTGGCAGTCTGGAAGTGTACAGAGAGATCTAAACTGGGAATAGTGAAAGGAAGAGCCTGGGAAGATGAAGCACCAATCACCCCTATTCATTGTTTTTTAATCTTGCGAGATGATTCAACCATTAGGGTGAAATGGATGGAGGAAAAGGGAAAAGAAGGTGTTTGCGTGGGATTTGGTGATAAGAGAAAGAGTAAATTTATGAGAAAAATGGAGGAAATTATGAGTTGGATGTATGAGTGAGGAGAGAGAAACAAGCGAACGGGGTGAGGGATTTTTGGGAGATTTTTGGTGGTTTTGAGAGGGATTTGATCGAGGGGTTATGATGGTAGGGTGATTTCGAGTATTGTGGGAGTGAAATGGAGTGATTTCGTGGAGAAATGATGGAGTAATTTAGGGTTTTAGGATTGGGTGGTCGCGACTAGGAGAGAGACAGAGCACGAAGAACAGGCCAAAAATGGCTTTTGCGTGCATCCAGGGTTTTTTGAAAAACATTGTGTAATTGATTACACAGTGGGTGTAATTGATTACATTTTTGGGAAATGGTGTAATCGATTACAACGTGCAAGTAATCGATTACATGCTCTCTGACTTTTCATTTGTGCTTTCTAGAACCTCTGTAATCAATTACAGAGTATATGTAATCGATTACAAGCCTTCTGTTTTCATTTTCTCACTTCAAACAGCAGACAACTTGCTTATTTTACTTCAAAACATTTTCATAGCCCTTTGAAATGATTCCAAACCTCTTGCAACCAAGAAATCTGTCCAACTTGTGTTCATCACTTGTTTTTGCCAATAAAACCTATACCAAGGATCAAATTTCTGCAATAGAGATTTTCCAGCCCTTAAGAACTTGACATAAGCCATAAGCAGAGAATAGTTCTAAGCAAGTGGAGGACTTAGTCATGATATGGTACCTGCAAAACAAATTTGGGGGAGCCTCCGACGCTCAAGTCAATATTGGATTCAAAAATAATTAAAGACAAAATAATTGTGTAGATGAATTTAAATTATGCAGCAATAACACAGATTATGCAGCAAGATTAGATGCAAGATTGATCCAAAATACCAAGTTCTCTTCTTATATGAAAGAAGGCATCTTTTGGAAAAGGTTTAGTGAATATATCAGCAAGTTGATTAGTTATTTCAACAAATTCTAACACACAATCACCTTTTTGTACATGATCTCTTATAAAATAATGCCTTATCTCAATGTGCTTAGTTCTAGAGTGCAAAATAGGGTTTTTAGTCAAATTGATTACACTTATATTGTCACATCTTATGGGGATGTGATCAAGCTGAAGACCAAAATCTAGAAGTTATTGCTTCATCCATAGGATTTGAGTGCAACAATTTTCGGTTGCAACATATTCAGCCTTAACAGTAGACATTGCTACAATATTTTGTTTCTTGCTATGCCAAGAAACTAAAGAGCTTCCAAGCAGGTGGCATGTCTCACTAATGCTTTTCCTATCTAATTTGTATTCCATAAAATTGAAATCAGAATAACCAATAAGACTACAAATAGCACCTTTACCATACCACAAACCCACTTGTGAAGTACCAACAAGATATTTCATAATACGTTTAACGGTGCTTAAATGTGAGATATTTGGCTTCCTTCCCTTATATAATTTGTAAGGGGTTTTCTTTAAAATAGGCCTAATTAAAGCCCGATTCATTACATAACAAGTGGTACTTACCGCATCCGCCTTGAAATACTTAGGAAGAGAAGCCTCATTGAGCATAGTTTTCACTATTTCTTCTAAAGATCGATTTTTCCTTTCTACAACTCCATTTTGTTGTGGAGTTCTAGGGGCAGAAAAATTATGCTCAATGTCATGTTCATCACAAAAGGTTTCAAAATCATGATTTTCAAACTCACCACCATGGTTACTTCTAATGGATGTAAAACAAAAACTTTTTTCATTTTGGATAACTTTGGCGAGTTTCTTAAAAGCTAGAAATGCATCATTTTTATAAGATAAGAACAAGGTCTATGTAAACCTAGAAAAATCGTCCACAATCACTAATGCATAGTAATTCCCACCAAAGCTCATTGTTCTTGAGGGACCAAAAAGATCCATGTGCAAAAGTTGTAAACGTCTAAAGTTGAAACAACATTTTTGGCTTTAAAAGAGACCTTTACTTGTTTTCCCTTTTGACATACATCATATAATTTATCTTTTTCAAATCTAAGCTTTGGTAGTCCAATTACTAGTTCTTTAGAGACTAACTTGTTTAAGTGATCCATGTGAATATGTAGGATTCTTCTATGCCATAACCATGAGTAATCTTCCTTACTTAAAAAATATTTTGCATCACTTGAAGATATATCATCAAGGCTAATCATATAAATATTATTAACTCTATGACTAACAAATTTAACATGCTTATCATCTTTTCCTTCAATTATGTAATAATTTGAATTAAATATTACTCTATTTCCTTTATCACATAATTGACTAATATTAAGCAAGTTAGGTTTTAACCCTTCAACAAGCAAAATATTATCAATAGAGGAGTTAGGATTTTTACCGACTTTGCCGACTCCAAGACTTTTTTCCTTTATTGTTGTCTCCATATGTTACGTGTTTGTGAGTCTTAGGGACAAGGAATGAGAATTTGGAGTCGTCTCTCGTCATGTGCTTGGAGCATCCACTATCGAGGTACCAATTTGAACAATTTGCCTTCAAGCACACCTATAACATAAATTTAGTTTTTAACTTTTGGTACCTAGATTTTTTTGGGTCCTTATGTGTTAGTTTGTGACATTGTGTCTTTGGGAACCCAAACTATTTTAGTTCCCGCCTAGTGTTTATGTTTTTCCTTGCATTACATGTTGAGGCACTATGTCCTTTGTTTTCACAATAAAAACATTTAATAAACAGACTATTGGAAGTACTTGAATGGACAAAGAAATTTTTATAAAATTTTTGTTGATTTTTGGGATTATATCCTATCCTAGATTTTTGAAAAGCAACCATTTGTTGTCCAAGCAAAATATTTAAATTAACTCTACCAAGGTAAATTTTGCAAGTGTGTTCTTTAAATCTTCAATTTCTTTCTCAACAGATTTACATGATAAACAAGATGAGGATGTAGATGCATGTGTAGAAGAAATTATGCAAGCATCAATTAATCCTAATGTCTCGTTTTCAATTTTTAAATCTTCAATTTCTTTGTTTAAACTGAGAATTTGATTTTCTAAAGTAGAAATTGTTTTCTTAGATGAAGATACTAATTTTGTAAGCCTTAATGATTCATTATGCAATTCTTCGAAGGCATCTTGTAGTTCATTATAAGAAGGAGATAGGTCAAGGTTTGAAATTACCTCTATGTCGCTTTCGTCTTCATCTTTTCCTCTAGCCATGAGACACAGGTTAGCTTCCTCATTGTCTGAGCTATTCGTGGAATCCATGTCATTGTCGTCCCATGCTATGTAGGCTCTCCTTCCTTTCTTCTCCTTGGAAGGTCTCTTCTCAAATTTTTCTACCTTCTTTTGATAAATCGGACATTTCATCTTCATGTGTCCTAGTTTTCCACATTTGTAACACGTAGGTACGGACAAATTACCTTCCCCTTTGTGATGAGTCTTCTTTGATGGGAAATGTGACCTTTGATTTCCTTTCTTTCTAAGAAATCTTTTGAATTTCTTTACTAGGAGACTGAAGTTTTCTTCATTTAATTCCAAGTTCTCCATGCCATCTCCATCATCTTCATCATCACCATCAAAGGTTGAGGAGGTGGCTTTAAGTGCAATCCCCTTCTTCTTCTTGTCATGTTCTTCACTTTGATCAAGTCTGTTAAGCTCCAATTCGTGCTCCTGAAGTTTCCCAAAGAGAGTCGCAAGAGTCATGGTCGCCAAATTTCTCGATTCTGAAATAGCAGTCAACTTAGGCTGCCACATCCTGCTCAAACAACTTAAAACCTTGTTAATTAGATCCTCATTAGAAAAAATTTTACCTAATAAAGCAAGATGATTAACAATGTGAGTGAACCTCTTTTGCATTTCTTGAATGCTTTCCCCTTAGTTCATTCTAAACAGCTCATATTCATGGGTGAGAGTGTTTATTCTCGACCTTTTCACTTCACTAGTACCTTCATGGGTAACTTGTAAAGTGTCTCACATTTTCTGAGCAATTTTACAATTTGATATTCTGAAAAATTCATCATACCCCAAAATTGTGGTAATAATGTTCTTGGCTCTTAAATTATACTGAACTTTTTTCTTATCATCGTCAGTTCATTCATTTCTAGGTGTTTCAACTTTTACACGATCAACAACACGTGTGGGAATAAAAGGACCGTTTTCAACAACATCCCATACGTCGAGATCAATAGCTTCAATGAAAATTTGCATGCGTTCTTTCCAATAAGCATACCCATCCCCATTGAATAAGGGTGGTCTGTTTATTGAAGATCCTTTTGAAGAAAAACTATTTGAATAAGTCATTTTCTCTTGAAGCTGCTAAGCTCTTCACACAAGAGCCTAGTTCTGATACCACTTGTTACCTAAGTGGCTTTTTTACTCAAAAGGGGAGGTGAATTGAGTAGTTAAAAAATTCTTTGAAAACTTTTCCTAAACACATTAAGAACAAATTTTGTTGAAGCTATTTATTAAGAGAAATGAACGAACCGAGAATATAGAAGGACTCTAGCAAATTTAGCAAGCCAATAAAGGTATATTTAACCAATATTATAAAATTGAAAAGCAAATATAAGGAGTAAGGGTTCAAAAGAGTAAATACTGGAATTTATCCTAGTTCAATCATCAACAACTTGTGACTTACATCCAGTCCTTGAGAAACCACCCGAGATTTTTTCACTATTAATGCAAGTTTCAATAGGTACTTGCTACCGTTACAAACCTAAGCACTCTTCACACCTTGGGATACCTCACCCTTGTGCTTGAGCCTCAACAGTAGGGATGCCTCACCCTTACAAATTTCCTGAGGGATATCTCACCCTCGTTACAATCAATCAGGAATGAAACAAAGAGGAAACTCTCTCAAATAGTGTGTATTACAAATTGAAGAACTAGGAAGCTCTCTCAAGAATATCTCAAGAATTTCAAAATAGAGCAAAAGAGGATAAAATAATTAATTCACGTATTAGAGCAATAGAATAATGTTTCTCAATGTTTGTTGTAACACCCCAAATTTCATAACTATTTGACAGTAATTTTGACAGTTAATAGAATTCTACTGTTTAGTGATTTCTGTGTACTGTAAAAATTATTTTGAATATTCCGTGAATACATTTGATCGTTTTGTGTGATTAACTCCGTGTCAAAAAAATAATTTTCGGGCTAAAGAAAATCTTACGTAATTTAATTATTATTGTTAAGTATTAATTATTTTATGTAATCTGATTTGATTTTCGTAAGTTTTATAATTTTTGTGTTGTGGATGATTATGAAATTTTTATATTTCTCTGATTATTTTAGTGCTATCTGTGGGCCGTTTGTGGGCCCAAAGGGGCTGTACATGGGCCCAGGTGGGCCTAGAAAAATGAAAATTTTTCTGCAACTCAAATGTTGTACTGTTGAGACGGGGACGGGAGATCTTACTAAACTCGAAACCGAAAATAGTTTTTAAAATTTTCTTTTACTGTGTTTTGTATTGTATTTAATTATCGGATGATAAAAATATAGTAAAAATATTATTTATAGGGTTATAGCTGATAAAAATAAATATTGTACTGCATAGTCAACATTAGTGGTTTGGACATCCACCATTGATTCAATCAACGGTGGAGATTGGTCTTATAAAATGGCTAGGACCATTTATGACCATTGGATGTAAAGTTTGAAGGAGTAATCTTGACCCTTCATTTTGGAGATACATCTAATGGCTAGGATTTCAAGGAGAAAATGTCTAATAGCCTAGATTAAGTCTTCTATCTAAAGGCTACCTAGAATCTATATTAATCCTTACCATTGATCTAATCAATGGTTAAGAATGCTTAAAATGGTGGCTAGTGAAATTTGTCACACATTTAGAGTGCATGAAGGGGGGGTTTGGTTTTGAGAGGCCTTAAGGCCATAGCAAAGTTTCAAGACCATTATTGCTATCCTTGATCATCTTTGTCTCCTCCAAAAAGCCAAAGCTTCATCAAAATTTTCTCTCCACTTCTCTCCATGCTAGTTTCGGCCAAGCACCCTAAATCCACCTTCCATCACTCTTTAATTTCAAACAACCATACTTCTTGAATCTATACCTCATTCTAAGACACTTTGTAGTTTGGAGCAAGTTCTAAATCTTTCATCTTCAAGGAGTTTTTCCAAGAGCAAGTTCTAGGGTTTTTGAGGTGAAGTGTAAGGAAACTTCATTTCTTATCTCTTTTTCATGTTCTAAGCCATGTTTGATCCATGATTTTTCTTATTCAAGCTTAATATACTAATAAACTTGTATTTGTTTTATGTTCAAGAAACTTTTGTTGGTGGAGAACTTGCGCAAAGTGCAAAGCAAAGAGCTTTTTAAGGTTCTTCAAGAGGTAAGAAGGAGATCCATCTCACCAACCAAGTATGGTGGTGAGAGATGATTTTGTCTTTGATGGATGGTGAATCCATGTGAGGATTCATATCCATGGTTATATAATTATTTGTGGATGTTTATGTGTTTATGTGGTTTGTGTGCTTAGCATGGTTTATTTGTGCTTGCATGCTTAGTATGATTTTTATTTGCTTTTATGGTATACTTGAAATATAATATATTGATTATATATGATATATGCCATAAAAATTGTTGGAAAGGAAAATAATTTTTGGTTCCAATGACCATGAGGATTTCGGCCTCAACACCTCAAAATAGGTGTTCACAAATTAATATTGTCATAAATGGTAAAATTGGATGTTTAGAAAAGCAAGGAAAATAAACAAAAGGTTTGTTTTCAAGGAATAAGTGTTCATGGTTTTGTTGAGGAATTTTAATAGTTTTGTTTGTGTAAAATCATGAATGGAACTTAGTTGATTAGAAGAAAAAAATATATGATGGTTTCAATGGCCATATCCACGGTTTTGAAGGCTTGTAATGCCTTGGTTTTATGAAACAAAGTGATTTTCAAAGTGAAAATATAATTGATTTAGTACAAGGATTTTGGAAATGGAAACAAAGTGTTTTATCACTTGAGAAATAGAAATTTTGATTATGAAAGGAAAATAGAGGTTGTAAGAGTTTGAACCTCAAATTCTTTTGGAAGAGAATTGAATTTGAGAATTTATTTTGAATTATAAAGAAAACATTGACGATTTAAAATTTACTAACGTAAAACTCATCCTTTGGGTTTTGGAGCGCGTTAGGAAATTTTAAGTGAGAAACATTGATTTAATGAAATGGAGAATTTGTAGAATATATTGTAAAAAGGGTTTTCTTGAGTAAGAAAATGTGGAAAATCATGTGAGAAGTCATATTATTTTGAGAAAGGTTGAATTGAAAATTTTGAAATATAGAGGAATATTTTACGACATTGCAAAATGGTGAAAAATAATTTACGTAACTTAAAAATGTGATTTTTAAGCTACGCGATTTGAAAAATGTTTAAATATTTCCACGCGATTTGAAAAATGTTGAAATATTTTTACGCAATTTGGAAAGCGTTTAAATATTTTTACGCGTTTGAGATATTGTTGAAAAATCGCTACGCGATTTAAAAATGGTGGAATATTTTTATGTGATTGAGAAAATGATGGAAAATCGCTACGCGATTTGAAAACGTAACAGAAATGTTGCGAAATTGTGAAAACGTAATAGAAATGTTGCGCGATTATGAAAAATGCGACAAAAGTGTTGCACGACTATGAAAATGCGATAATATGATTTTACGACTGAATAAACAGTAGGATTACTATTGAAATAGTGTATGGACACTGTATGAGAAAATGATGAATTTAACAGTAGGATTACTATTGGAATAATGTATAGACACTATATAAGAAAATGATGAATTTTGCCTGTGATTGGCATTGGTGCATTAAACATACATTGGAAAAGTCCGATGGACTAGATAAGGCTATTTGCCTAGGAGAGACGTACACCTCTTGAGTGGGTGCGATATGCGTAGTGTAAGTCATTTATTGACCTTGGGGGTATCGGGGTGCGGGTTGCTCACAATGGACAGTTGGTAGCTCTTCTGTACCGTGGGTTAGACTGATGCAACGCACCGATGATCCTGACCGAGACACTATTCCTAATCAAGATCTAATAAAGACTGTCATGTATATGCTAGATGTGCAAACACATATGAGAAATGTGGCACGTGGTCTGAGGCATGTTGGTACAGACAGATCTTTCGGATCAATTTCTCCGAACTGAGTATTAGCTCCACGGAGTAGGAAATTGAGTTTATGTGCACATATATAATTATTGAGTATTGGTTATGATAATTGAACTGTTGAATACTTAGATAATGTTGAGGGCATTATCGTAAATATTGAATATATATTTCTGTGTGATATAATAATTGAGAAATATTGGATGATGATGATAATAAATAATACTGATGGCATTATTGTAATTATCATGTGATTTGAATAATGTTAATGGCATAATGGTAATTATTATTTGTTGTGATAAATAATGATTAAGGGCATGATGGTAATTATTATATCTGTTATAATAAATAATGTTTGAGGGCATTATTGTAATTATGACATGATATATCTGTATGGTATGCTGTTTGTATTATCTCTGTGTTATCATGTTGGTATTGGCGTAAGTGATCTCACCTCTTTGTATGTTTATTTTGTACTGTATTTATATTTGTAAAGACACTGAGCAAGTGGTTGAACAAGAGGGTGAAGAAGAGCAAATTCCAGAGGAAGCAGAGTTTTGATAAGATGACATCAAGACCTAGTTTCTTCAATTACGTGAGACTATAGTTCCATGGTGGAGCTGGAGCATGGAGGACTAGTCCTAATGAGAGGGGACTAATTTATCAGGGAAATCTGACAATCAACATGAGCAGGGAATTTCATGGAGATCCGTTTCTTTCCGTAACTATTTATATACATGTCGAATTTTCGCTGTCAATCAGGCAGTATTGGGATACTAGGTATTATGTCCCAACGGAGATTAGTATTGTGTCGTCTGCTCGGACACCTGTCCGTAGGACTTCGTGTCGAGCTAGATTCCTTCCTATTAAGGAATTTGAGGAGGACCCGTCTGAGGGTTTTGCTGTCTAGTTTATACTTGGGTGAGTCGTTTAAATATTTAAGTATGTCAACTACTTTTAAGACTTAGTCTGTATATAAATAATGTCGATAGTACTTCTGTAATGTACATGATGTAAATTATGTGTGATGATGTATAATACTTTTATTTTCTGCTAAGTTTATTTTATCGACATCAATAAATTTTACAACTCGTATTTTTATCACAACATCACATTTTATAACGTGGGGGTAATTCGGTAATAATAAAGTTTAAATGTGGCACCATACGGTGGGTGTTACATTAGTTGGTATCAGAGCCCAAGTTAGAGTCTTTTGGGTTTGTGGTTAGGTCTGTCTTGTTTGTGTTGGGTGATTTTCTATAATTGTTTTCTGAAAAGAAACAATATTGTTTGAAGATTAACTTTACTTTCTTGTGTTGTCCAGTTTGAGTAGAGAAAAGTAATGGCTGGACGAGGAAGAAGGCGTGTCAATATTAGAGTAGGAATGGAAAATATTGGTAATGACAACCAGAATATGGCTACAGCTGTAGCAGCAATGCAACGGATGGCTGACGTCGTGGTACAACAAAACCAAAGGGCAACTGAGGATGCTCACAGTTTGTCGAAATTCCGTAAGAACAATCCACCAAAGTTTCGTGGATAATTTGACCCAGAGAAAGCTGATCTATGGATCAAAGAATTAGAGAAGATATTTGAAGGTATAAGTTGTACTAATGAATGAAAGCTGACCTTTGCAACTTTTATGTTAGTGGGAGATGAAGAAGACTAGTGGGCAGGAGCCCGAAGATTGTTACAAGCTGACGGAAGAGTTGTGACATGGCAGCTCTTTAGGCAGAAGTTTCTGGGAAAGTATTTTCCAGCAAGTGTTCATCATGCTAAGGAGATGGAATTCCTTAGTTTAAGACAAGGGGTGATGTCTATAAGTAAGTATGCTGCAAAATTCGAAAGCTTGTCTAAGTTTTTTAGGTATTTTCAGATGCACCCGGACGAGGATTGGAAGTGTAGAAAATTTGAGGAAGGATTGAAGCTTGACATTAAGCGAGCTGTAGCAACCTTGGGAATTGAACAATTTCCAGAATTATTGGACAAGTGCTGTAAGGTTGAAGAAATTGATCAACAACGTGCGACGAGAAATAAGAACTTTGGACCTACAAGATTCCAAAGAGAGAAGAGTAGTGGAGGAAACCGTTTTCAACAAAAATCGTATACCAAACTAGTAGGAAGTCAGAATAAGCAGCAATCTGTTGGAGGAAGTTCTGGTGGCAGTAAGGCAAGTCAAGCTGGAACTTCTACGTATAAATGTTTCAAGTGTGGGAGGGACCATCTAACCAAAGATTGTCAGCATAAAGGACTTATTTGTTATAGATGTGGGAAACCTAGACATTTATCCAGGGAGTGTGATCAGATATAGAGGGAACCTTCTGTGGGCAATGTTCGTACTGCAAGGCCACAGGCGGGTGGTCGAGTGTATACTATGAGCGGGGAAGAAGCCGCGAAGTTAGAGGACTTGATCATTGAGAAGTGTGTTATTGAAGGTAATCCTTTAACCGTACTCTATGATTCGAGAGCAACACATTCTTTTATTACATGTGATTGTGCGGAGCGTTTGGGATTGACTGTGACTACATTGCCTTATGATTTGAGTGTTGCTACTCCTACTGATAAGCCTATGATAACTACAAAAGTATGTTTGAATTGCCCTGTATGTGTTAGAGATAGAATCTTTCATGTGGATTTGATATGTTTGCCTCTTTCCAAGATTAATGTAATCTTAGGAATAAATTGGTTATCTTCTAACCATATCCTAATTGATTGTTCGAATAAGACACTAGTATTTCCTAAGGCTAAGGATTCTAGATTCCTAACGGCTACTCAAGTATAAGCTTGTTTGAAGGAAGGAGATTAGGGGTACTTATTGATATCTTTTTTGGAGGTTCAATGTGAAGATGTCTTGAAGGATATTTTCGTAGTTAATGAGTTTCCTGAGGTATTTCCTGAAGATATACCTAGACTACTGCCAGAAAGAGAAATTGAGTTTTCTATTGATTTAGTACCTGGAGCTGGACCTATATCTATATCGCCCTATCGGATGTTGCCAGTAGAATTGGCAGAGCTTAAGAAACAACTGGAGGACTTGTTGGAGAAACAATTCATGAGACCAAGTGTGTCACGATGGAGAGCTCCAGTGTTGTTGGTAAAGAAGAAGGATGGAACTTCACGTCTATGTGTAGACTACCGACAATTGAACAAGATTACGATTAAGAATAAATATCCACTACCAAGAATAGATGATCTGATGGATCAATTACGAGGAGCCGCAATATTTTTCAACATTCATTTACGATCCGGTTATCATCAGATTCGTGTGAAGGCGGATGATATTCCCAAAACTATATTTTAGACACGTTATAGGCATTATGAGTATCTAGTGATATCGTTTGGTGTGACGAATGCACCGGCCATATTCATGGACTTTATGAACAGGATTTTCTGTTCGTACTTAGACAAGTTTGTTGTTGTCTTTATAGATGACATTTTGATTTATTCTCGAAGTCAGAAGGAACATGTTGAACATCTCAGAGTGGCTCTCCAGATTTTGAAGGAGAATAAGTTGTATGCCAAGTTGTCCAAATGTGAATTTTGGTTAAGCGAAGTTCAATTTTTAGGATACGTGATATCAAAGGAAGGAATTGAAGTTGATGCTTCAAAGGTGAAGATGGTTTAAGAATGGGAAAGATCGAAAACTGTATCAGAAATCAGTAGTTTTGTCAGATTAGTTGGTTACTATAGACGGTTCATTGAGGGATTTTCTAAGATAGCAAGACCTCTTACTCAACTTACATGGAAGAATCAACCATTCGTATGGACTGATGCATGTGAAGAAAGTTTTCAAGAGTTGAAAAGACGATTGACTACTTCATCAGTATTGATTCTACTTGATCCGAATGAACCTTTTGAAGTATATTGTAATGCTTCATACCAAGGATTGGGTTGTGTACTTATGCAGAACCGTAAGGTGGTGGCTTATGCTTCAAGGTAGTTGAAAGTACATGAGAGGAATTATCCGACTCATGATTTCGAGTTGGCAGCTGTGGTGTTTGCATTGAAAGTGTGGAGACATTTTCTCTATGGAGCAACGTTTACTGGTTTTAGTTATCATAAAATTTTGAAGTATCTGTTTGACCAAAAAGAGTTGAACATAAGACAAAGGCGTTGGCTCGAGTTTCTGAAGGACTATGACTTTCAGTTACAATATCATCCTTAAACCTATTTTTACGCCCAATTAAGCTTTGAAAACATTGAGATTTAGATTTTTAAGGAAATAAGCTTGTTTTTCCTAAACAAGATTTAAAAATATCATTGAGTTTAAAAAGAGAAACTCTTTTTAGAAAAAAAAAACGTTGAGATATCAAGAGAGCTTCTTACATTAAGATCTTAAGTCCTAAAAACTATACCTACTTTGCTTCTGTTGGACTTGGTCTTTGACTTGGCTTTGTTATCATCAAAACTTCATGATCTCCATGACATAAGCATTCATATTCTTTCCCTTTTAATATTACAAAGTGTCATCTCAATCTCAAGGTCAACAGGGATAGTAAGATCTTCTTGGCTCCTCATTCTACGCATACGAAAGAAATAACTCCTGAAAACTCAAAGAATAAATTATATAAAAATAAGATGAAAATAAAATAAAATAAAAATTACTTAAATCAACTAAATTACCGCTTGTGTTAATATCAACACGATCCCCGGCAACGGTGCCAAAAACTTGTTATGAATTTTTCGCTACCGTACAGATCATACAAGTAGTAAAATAAAGATCGTTCCTACGAGGATCAATTGATTACTAACTCTTATGACAACTTTGATTATTTATGCAGTTAAAAATAATAGTGAAAGATCAATTAAAATGAAGATGAAAATTAAAGCAATAAAGTAAGTAAATAAATCTAGAAAAGTTAAGATTCAACTAATATTTAAAGGCCTAGGACTAGCAATTCATTGCACTACCCCTTATCATAAATTGTAATCCTATCTTTGCTAAGTTCAATTACGTTCTTGAAGGGGATTTGTCCTAAATTATTTAAAACTCAATTTCTTGACACTGAAAATGTGCTAAAACTCCATCCATCTCATTCTCATGGCAATTAATACAAGTTTCAACCCATTAAGATTTATGACAATCATTTGCTCCTCGAAGATTTAAGCCTGTGTCTAGGTCTCAATTTATAAGATCAATTCTTTGATTATCTAGCAATTAGACTTCATCTTTCAATCTTTCACCTAAAGCCTAAGATCATGTAAATATGATCGGCAACATACCACAAGCATTGAGCATACTAAGAATGAATCAAGAACAATAATCTTCCATTAACAAAAAATTAAATTAACAATTCAACATAGAAAAGTAGAGAGTTAAATTCTAGTCCTAGAAAAAGGAATTTAGCCACTCATGGCTAATGTAGCACAATCAAGAACAAAAGTAAAGAAATAACCATGATTCTATCAAAAGAGAAGATGGAGAAAATGAAGAAAAAGAAGATGTCTTCAATGGTTGAACTTCAATTGCTCTTGCACTTGTCTTCAAAACCCTAGCCTCCAATCTTTGGTTGAGGAAAAGATTCTCCTTTTGCCTCTCAAAGTCTACCGTCACAAAAGTTCTCTCAAAAGGTTTAGGGATTTGTGTAATGTCCCTAAATTAAGATGACCGCAACATAATTGTCATCATGTCTCAGTCACTATATTCAGGCACACCACAGTTAAAAACCGCGTTTCTAATTTAATTTACTATTTTTATATATATATGTAAAATATGAGCCACGAATGAAGTATAATTATTGCACAATTCTCAAAATACAACCACCGAAGGAAATGCATTATATATGCATATATAAATATATTTGTCCTTAACACAGAGCACTGATAACACAAATACATAGTACTTACATATCCAAATAAAAGATGACGTGTGCAAAAGCACTAAAGGGGAAAGTAGTAACCCTGTGATAGGTACTACTAGCAGACAAAGCCGCAACCCTAAAATATGTGACACTCGGTGTCCCAGTCGACAAGCCAGGCATCAATACCCCCATGAAGTTACACCCGCACGTAACCAAAGAAATCTCGTACAGACGCCATATCGAAAATAATGAATCAACCTAATCTAATCAGTAAGGGTATGGTCATTTTCCTCCTTCCTCACGATCTTTTATCAAATATAAATATAAAATAGAAATGCAAGAATACAGGAAAGAAGTGGGATGCCCAGCATTCAATACCAATATGGTAGCAAGAAAACATAATGGCATAGGATGCCCACATAATATCACAACATATATATTCATCAACAGTAATAACGAAATAAGCAATAAGAGAGAAACAACCATAAGTAACAATAAAATAAGCAATAAAAGAGTAGCAACAATAATATCTCAAGTAGTGGGCAGTTCAACTAATCATAACCTCATTTAAGCAATAGTTCAATCATCATATAAATGAACAACAGTTTCATCATCATGAAAATGGGTAAATGTGTAAATTCAAGAAGATATGTTGACTCATTATGCACGTGCACATGGTACCAAAATCCTACTCCATGGAGCTAGACATAAACATTCGAAGAGAATAGTCAAGGAGTTATGCTAGTATCTCGTTAGCCTTAAAAATAAAGTGTTTCATCTCATAAAAATATTTGCGCAATATAGCTTATACATGGCACCTCAACAGTTGATCGCGATATAGGACAGCGTCTCGGTCCGGATCGCTAGTATGTTTGCATCGATTTATCCCATGGCACAGAGGACCTCATAACTATCCATGTGGAACACCCGCACCCCGACGCCCCCAAGGTCAACCACTATGACCTACGCTTAGTCTATTCGCACTCGCACTCAGGTGTAATTCAATCTCCTAGGCATACACAGTCTTTCCAATAAAGTCCAACAGATATTTACATATGCATGATGACTCAATTTACATCATGTATGTTCATCAATTGTATGTTCCTCATAACACAATGCATATCATGCATATTCATTAACAATATATTTCTCATGGAACATACCACAATGGCATATAAACAGTCCTTAATAACTTCATGCCACAATTTTAGTCAGATAAACATCAACAAGCACTTAGTCCCACACATGGACTCATAATATCATACAATCCATCCTTAATATCAACAACATAACATATTTAAATCTTTAACCATAACACATAGTCATTAAAATTCAACCCTAGGTTACGTTTTCATTTCAAGACTTTCATCACTAATCCTCTCTAGGGAATCCTCTTGTAATTCCCATTAAATTTGTAGTATTCTTAATTAGCCAAGTTCTTCACTTTGAATTTATCCATACTCACTTAGAATATCATTCTAAGGCTTTCTAAGTTTCACTCACAATCTTGTTCTTTTCTCAAATCCAAATCACTCTAAGTTATCAAGTAAATCTCTTTCCTTTATTTTTCTATCTTATGAACCCATCATTCTTAATTTCCTAAGTCTTAATCAATTACGTAAATTTTGGGTCAAAGAACCCCTTAAAACTATGGGCTCTTGTTGAGGACAATTTCGGCAAGATAAGGAATATCGCTACAATTACGAATCGCTACAAGTAATATAATGATGAGAAAAGGAATATCGTCTCCACAGGGATTGTAATCTTTTTATCAACACAAAAGAAAAGGTTGTTTCTACTTGAACTGAGAATATGGCTTGGTAACTTTGAATTATATTGGTTTTTAAACAAGTATAAAAGAAATGTACTAAAATAGAGCAATTGACAAATTAAAGAATCTTTTTTGGATTTTTAAGGAGAAGAAAATTAATCAAGAAAAGCGGCTAGGGGTCGAATCCCATTGTTTACCCTCTTATGCTACTGATTAATTCTCAATACAAGCAATAATCATGCATTTGAAGTTCTAATCAACAAAATTAGGCCAAGATCAATTCCTTGATTCAAAATCCCTTTAACCTAAATCACAACTCCTAATTCCGTAGGTAATTGTTAATTCAAGTTAAGCATTAATAACAGTGATTTAATGGAACACATAATTATAATGATATATTCCTATATTCAATCATAATTATGCCAACTCTACTCAGATCCAGCATTAAAACGAATTTTCCAATTTGAAGTAATACCCACATTCAAACCAATAATGATTAAGTATTGATTAGCATTAAGCAATGAGTAGAATGTTCAAATCCATGAAATTAACTTGTAAAGATAAACAAATCAGATCACATAAGAGTATCTACAATGTTCATCTGACCCTAGCCATAAAGAATTTAGTAACTCATAATGGAAGAAGAAAAGAAGAGAAAAATCAAACAAATGGAGGAGGAAGAAGCCATTGATTCTTCAAAGTCTTGTTCCCAAGCTTGAATCATCAATGGAGGTAGAAAAAGATGAAACCCTAGCAGAGCTTTGGGTAAAACTCCCAAAATTTCAGAATCTGGAAAAATAAACCAAAAATAAAAGCTTCGTAAAAATTGTTTTCTCTGATTATTTACAATTTGCAGGATAACGGTCGTCGCCTCGCGATGGCCCGCATATGAGGAGAAGCCCATTGCAGCTTTGAGCTCTTTTCAATCATCAGCTCGCCTTGCGATGGTTGTTCCTCGCCTCACGATAGAACGCATCGCCTCGCTATGGAAGTTCCTCGCCTCGCGACAGCACACAGTAAAGACATTTTCCTCTTTCTTCTAAATTAAAACCAAACCTGTTTCAACAAAAATTTAAATCCTATTAGTCAGAGAACACAAAAACCTAAAATACTCTTAAACAATTAAAACTTATCTAATTTCTACCTAAATTCTTTAATTCTAAAACTAATTTGACTCAAAAACTTACTTGTGCTAGAGATTCAACATGACCCCAAACTTAGAGTTTTGCTTGTCCTCAAGCAAACAACCAATTTCAAACAAGGGTCAGAGAATAAAACCAAATCTTGATTCATTTTCCGAACAACCCATTCAAACCAAGTCATAAAACTGAACAATACACAAAATTTTCAACAATCATTGCACAATCAATTCACCTACTCTTTTGCATTTGTGTTTCCCAATTATCACAGCTTTATGTAACCAGAACCATTGATCCACCAAGAGCAGCAAATCAATCCTCACTACTCCTCTCCAGAATAGGTGTTTTACTCAACTCAAGTGTCTAGAGGTGTTGTTTACACTCAATTCACATCACAAGCAGCACCTTACCATAAGCTTGACAAAGTTCTAGAGAAGTAAATGCAATGCAATGCACACACACACTAAAAGAGGTCTTTTTGGGTTGTAATGGGGCTTAGGTAAAGGTAGAAAATCATTTGGATAAGAGGCTTTTGTACTTAGAATTAGACACAAGTCATTTCATGACACTCATAAGTCATCCTTAATTTATTCATTGCAACATTCCCCAAAAAAAATTTTTTTTTTCAAAACAAATGAAATAAGAAACAAAAGGAAAATATTTTCACATATGTGCAAATTTTATTTTATTTTTTTTCATATTTTTTTTATATATTTTTTTCTTTTTTCTTTCTTTTTCTGTTTTCTTCTTTTTCTCTTTTTAATTTTTCTTTTTCTCTTTTTTTTTTATTTTTTTTTAGGGACAAGGAAAAGTTTTTGTATGCCCACGCCAAACTTAGGAATTTGCCAAGACATGCCATGAATTGACCCTTACCTAACTCCAAGTAAGTAGGGACAATGGTTTTCCAGTTATTGGCTTGTAATGAGGGTTCAGATCAAAGACAAGGCTAAAGGCTCAAGGGGCTAAGCAAAAGACAAGAATGTTCAGGTGGTTTATTTAGTCTCTAGTTAAGCACAAGAAAAATGCCTCAGTGTCTCTGAACAAGCAAGCAAAAACCACTAAGAACTAAGTTAAGTTCTGAAGGATGCCACATGCAATGGAACCACACATGAAAGAGATGATAGTGTTTAGGCCCAAGTACTCACAAGTGTGTGAGAGTGAGGAAAAACATGCCACAATCAATTTCACTTTGATTAAAATTACAATGAGCTGCTTAAAAAGTATACACTCAAGCAAAATTTCAGCTCCTTGATTATACAACTCATGCAAAACTTCAGTGTCAAGTTCACAATTGTGGAACAAGGGAGTGCACAACCTTAAGAACACATCTTGGTAAGAACAGGAAAAGAAACAATCATCATTGTGAACTTTTTCCAAACACTTGGTGTGTGAAATACATGTAATGGGTCAATTGAGAACAAAGATACCTGTATTTTACCATTCCTACATGAACTTGAACCAAGATCACACATCCACAACTTATTTCAGCCACACAATACTATTAAAATCACTAGTTATCAAGCACAACTCGTGGAACTCATCATGGTAGCACTATGAGAAAAGGGAAGGAACAGAACCTTCACAATGGTGAGCATTTACCATGAACCCTAGAATGGAGAAAGGAGAGGAGACATACCTGATGATGATTGCAGAGAAATAAAGTGCAAAAAGGGGGAAAGAGTTAGAGAAATGGAGAGTGGGTGAGGGACTGAGTGAAAACCCCAGCAGAGCATGTGGAATATGTGTATGGGAAAATGCTGCAAATGGGCATCTATTTCTAGAATGCGACCCATCGCCTAGCGACAACACACTGTCGCCTAGCGATGACACACATTGGGCAAGAATGGGAGATGGTTCTCAAGCTGTTGCCTCGCGATGCTATACCATCGCCTCGCGCTGAAAGTCAGTGAGTCCTTGCTGAAAATTCACCCCGCGATGTTTAACTCCCGCGAGGCGATGGGCACTGGAAATAACTTTTGAATTTTCACTTCACATATCACCTCGCGATGATGAACTACCACCTCGCGATGGAAGTCAGAAGTTGTTGGTTGGAAATTTTCCCAGCGATGGTGAACTCACGCGAGGTGATGGCTGATCGTAGCACATAGATCCCCTTTTTTTCTTGCAAATCGCCTCGCGATGGATTTTCCTCGCTAAGCGATAAAGACTGAAATACTGATTTCACTGGGCGAGCAAGTGAATTCGTCTAGCGATGAGCTTGCCTTCTTCATATTTCCAGTTTATACAATTTTTCATTTTTTTCAACTCCATCTCCCATCACTTGATTCTCTGCTTAAAACCAACACAATTGCAACATTATTCTTGCAGCAGCAAGCACAAAATCAGATCAAAACTAGCATTTTATTCTTATGTAAACAAAATAAAGGAAATTGCTACTCAAAATGAATTGGAAAAGATTAAGAAAGAAGAATTGCTTGGGTTGCCTCCCAAGAAGCACTTGTTTAACGTCATTAGCTCGACGTTGCCTCTTCAACTCATCAAGGTGGCTTGAAACAGGAAGAGTAAGATGACACTCTTCTTTTCTCAGACCAATGCTTCCTTTCTTGGTCACTAGCCTTGGTATCCCATCCACTAACATTTTGCACTCCAGTTTGAAATGGTTATCCCAAGTGTGCCTTGGCATCTTCTCCAGAGGCGTTTGGAACTTGACTTGAACCTAGTTGTTCTGAATAAACTTTAGCATGTGAGATTCCATCAGGCCATGGAGGTCTCAATTTTTTAACAGATGACAGATCAAGTTTCAGTTTATCAGAAGATTTTGGCCCTTTGTGCACTGAATTATGAGAAATGGTAGGACCTATCTGCAATGAATTAAGGAAAACAGGAGGATCTTTTCCTATTCCAACAATCTTCGAGAGATGAGGACCTTTCTCCTTTTCATCAACAATCTTGGAAGTGGGAGAGTCAGTATTAATCAATGGTGAATAGTTTTTACTACTCAACTCCTTTTGAGACTTATCTTTAATACAATTAATGGGAGCATAAAGATCCGATGTTGGTGAAGACTTATCAATGACATTGATAATCACTTGATCTCCATCCACCCTCAAAATAAGCTATCCTCTAGGCACATCAATTAATGCTCCTGAAGTTGCTAGAAATGGTCTTCCAAAAATCAAATGTACTTCTACGTCCTCTTCCATGTCCAACACAACAAAATCAGTTGGAAATATGAATTTATCAACCCTCACTAACACATCCTCTATGACTCCATAGGGATGTTTAATTGACCTATCCGCAAGTTGCAAGACCATTCTTGTTTGCTTGACCTCACCTCCACCAAGCTTCTTAAGCATAGACAATGGCATCAAATTTATGCTTGCTCCCAAGTCACAGAGAGCTTTACCAATGGTCATGTTGTCGATAGTGCACGGAATTGTAAAGCTCCCCGGGTCTTTCAATTTTGGGGGAAGCTTTCTTTGAAGTATTGCACTACACTCCTCTATTAATGCCACCATTTCATCCTCCTTGAACTTTCTCTTCTTAGTCAACAACTCCTTCATGAATTTAGCATATGTAGGCATTTGCTCTAATGCCTCCGCAAAAGGAATGTTGATTTGGAGGCGTTTGAAAATGTCCAAGAACTTTGCAAACTGCTTCTCCTTCTCTTTTTTCTTGCTCAAATGAGGATATGGTAACTTCACATATGGTGGGATCACTTGAGGCTTATCACCTTCTTGCAAAATCTAATTCTTCGTCCTCCTCAAAAAGGAGTCTTCATCTACTAAGTTAGAACCCTTTTTATCATCCTTTTTCTGACTTTCAATCTTTTCTTCATTTTGTTCTAGATTCACAATGTCACTCATTTCAAGTGGCTCTTCATCCAATGTTTTCTGCTCATTTGTCCCATTAGACCCTGAAATTAATGGCTCCACCATGGATGGTGTGACAATCTTTCCACTCCTTAAAGTTATAGCTTTGCAAGACTCATGCTTGGGATTATCCACTGTATTTCTAGAAAATTGTCCCCCAGATTGTTCAGCAAGTTGCTTTGAGAGCTGTCCGATTTGGTTTTCAAGGTTCTTGATGGATGCTTCTTGGTTTTTGAAATGAGCCTCATGATTCTGAAAATTAGTTTGAGTCATATGCATGAATTAAGTCAACGCCTCTTCTAAGGCAGTAGGCTTCTCTTTAGGTTACTGTAGTTAAGGAGGTTTACTTGATTGAGGAGCTTCATGTTGCTTCCAAGAAAAGTTGGGATGATTCCTCCACCCTGGATTATAGGTGTTGGAATAAGGAGTCCCTCTTTGCCCTTGAAAATTTCCCATATAATTGGCTTGCTCATTTGGATCACCTTGAGCTTCACAAGCACCATTCTCGTGTCTTCCCCCACAAAAATCACACCTCATACATTGCATCACAGCCTTGGGATGATGAGACTGAGAAGAACCTGCTTGTAAGGCTTGAAGTTGTTTGGTGAGAACCTCCAATTGTTGAGAAACCAACTTGTTTTGGGCTAATAGAGCATTATGTGCATCTAGCTCTAAAACACCCTTCCTAACTTGCACTCCTCTATCATGATGAATAAGATACTCATTTGAGGCCATTGCTTCCACTAACTCTCTTGCTTCTTCAGCCGTCTTGTTATTCATTGTACCTCCTGCTGAAGCATCTAACATCATCTTTGTATTCGGTCTCAACCCATGGCAAAATGTTTGCATTTGTGTCAAGTCATCGAAGCCATGATCGGGACATCTTTTCAAAAGCCCTTTGAACCGCTCCCATGCTTCATAAAGATTTTCTCCATCTTTTTGCTCAAAACTAGTAATTTCAGCCCTTCTCTTGATGAACTTGGAGGTAGGAAAGAACCAATCCATAAATTTGTCCTCCAATTCATTCCAAGTAGTAATACTCCCTTGAGGAAGTGTTTGCAACCAATCCTTTGCCCTGTCTCTCAAAGTAAAAGGGAACAATCTCATCCTCTTAGCCTCTTCAGAAACACCATCCAGCTTTAATGTACCACAAATCTCAAAGAAATTCACCAAGTGCTGGTTGGGGTCTTCATTATCCACTCCAGAAAACTGATTCTGCTTGAGAATATTCAAAAGAGAAGTTCTGATCTCAAAGGCATTTGCCTCCACCGGTTGATACTCAATAGCCAACCTCTGACGGTTGTTCCTCCGGCCAAAATCTCCCAAAGTCCGCCTAGGTGGTGGTTGTGCAGCCATGACCTCTTCTGTGAAAGTAAGAGAAGAAGTAGTAGATGCTTGTTTTTCTTGAGTTTTTTTTCTGTTGCCTTGCTTTCTTAGCCTTCTTCCTATTTGCTTTTTTTGTTTTCACAATCTCGAGATCAAACAACAATTCAGTTGCCTTTTTCCCTCGCATAAACAACAACTAGGAGAATTGTAAGTACAAGTCAACTATATGTAGAAATGAATTAAAATAATGCAGTAAAATTTCTAAACAAACAAACTAAAAACAAAATAAATGTCCAAAGTAGTAACTCCTTTGCCTTGTTGATAATCAAATCAACAATCCCCAGCAACGGTGCCAAAAACTTGTTGAGCACAATTTCGGCAAGTGCACCGAATCGCTACAAGTAATATAATGATGAGAAAAGGAATATCATCTCCACAGGGATTGTAATCTTTTTATCAACACAAAAGAAAAGGTTATTTCTACTTGAACTGAGAATATGGTTTAGTAACTTTGAATTATATTGGTTTTTAAACAAGTATAAAAGAAATGTACTAAAAAAGAGCAATTGACAAATTAAAGAATGTTTTTGGATTTTTAAGGAGAAGAAAATTAATCAAGAAAAGCGGCTAGGGGTCAAATCCCATTGTTTACCCTCTTATGCTACCGATTAATTCTCAATACAAGCAATAATCATGCATTTGAAGTTCCAATCAACAAAATTAGGCTAAGATCAATTCCTTGATTCAAAACCCCTTTAACCCAAATCACAACTCCCAATTCCTTAGGTAATTGTTAATTCAAGTTAAGCATTAATAACAGTGATTTAATGGAACACATAATTACAATGATATATTCCTATATTCAATCATAATTATGCCAACTCTACTCAGATCCAGCATTAAAACGAATTTTCCAATTTGAAGTAATACCCACATTCAAACCAATAATGATCAAGTACTGATTAGCATTAAATAATGAGTAGAATGTTCAAATCCATGAAATCAACTTGCAAAGATAAACAAATCAGATCACATAAGAGTATCTACAATGTTCATCTGACCCTAGCCATAAAGAATTTAGCTACTCATAATGGAAGAAGAAGAGATGAGAAAAATCAAACAAATGGAGAAGGAAGAAGCCATTGATTCTTCAAAGTCTTGTTCCCAAGCTTGAATCATCAATGGAGGTAGAAGAAGATGAAACCCTAGCAGAGCTTTGGGTAAAACCCCTAAAATTTCATAATTTTAAAAAATGAACCAAAAATAAAAGCTCCGTAAAAATTGTTTTCTCTGACTATTTACAATTTGTAGGATAACGGCCGTCACCTCGCGATGGCCCGCATATGAGGAGAAGCCCATTGCATCTTCGAGCTCTTTTTAATTATCAGCTCGCCTTGTGATGGTTGTTCCTCGCCTCGCGATAAAACGCATCGCCTCGCAATGGAAGTTCCTCGCCTCATGACAGCACGCAGCAAAGACATTTTCCTCTTTCTTCTAAATTAAAACCAAACCTATTTCAACAAAAATTTAAATCCTATTAATTAGAGAACACAAAAACCTAAAATACTCTTAAACAATTAAAACTTATCTAATTTCTACCTAAATTCTTTAATTCCAAAACTAATTTGACCTAAAAACTTACTTGTGCTAGAGATTCAACACCTCTCAAGAGCCATTACTCAATCAATTTATTCCATCACATTCTAAATTACTTATGTCCAAATTATTTAATTCCCAAGGATGCACAAAAGCACCACTTGGACTCAAAATTCTCTAGAGACCGTGAACCTCTCTAACACATCAATATTCTAATTTTTCCATTTCATGCATCAATCCTTTAATACCTAACAAAAAATCAAATCCAAATCCCTAAAATGGGGTCAAAACCATGGCCTCCCTAAAATAATAGGAAACCCTAAAATTTCTATTCATCCAATCCAAGCATTTCAACATCAGCAATGCATTCAAAACAACTAACATTTTAGTCTCAATCAAGAACACACAATCATGAAAAAACAATCAAACAAAGAGAACAATCCCTTAAGAATTTTCCCATTAACAACCACACAAAAGTCTTCTCACCACCAATAATGGTTGAAGTGAGTAAATCTCCCCCTTACCTAAAGGAAGAACACGAATGGCCTCCTTGATTGCTTCTTGGTGGTTTGGTTTTGGGCTCCCAAAAACCCTAGAAAACCAAACTCAAGGAATTAACACCATGTCTTGAAAAAGAGAACTCCTTGGCCACCAATGTGACCAAGGACCACGAAAATGAAGAGAAAATGAGAGAAAGTTAGGAACTTTACCTTCAAGCTCCAAGCTTGAATCTTGAAGAAAATGTTAAATGTGTGAACTTTTATGGATGGATCTAAGAAGAATGGTATCTAGGATATGTAGTAGCTTAAGAAAAATGAAGACTTGAAATTTTTGCCATGGTAGAGGTCGGTGGAGATGGTGGTGCCGTGAAGAGGGTGAAGGAAAGAAGAAAAGAGAAAGCTTGAAGAAGAATAAGAGAAGAGAGAAAATGGAGAGAGAAAGTGTCTTGGAAACTTTTGAAAGTAAGAATGAAAGTGATAAAAGGAAGAAGCAATTTTGGCTCCCCTAAGTGAAGCATTGCCGTGGAACAAGGAGAGAGGGGAGGGAAAAGTAAGCTCCTTGCATGCTTAGGAAATTGCTAGGAAGTTTCCTTAAGATGCCTTTTGATTAATTTAATCATTCTTTTGAAATAAAGAAGATTGGATATGACATAAAGTGAATTTCAATAAGATAAGGTGATAGGATTTCTACTACAAGCAATTACCCAATGGACAATTGTTACAGTTGATAGAAGTCAGTATTAATTGTCCAACGGATAATAAAATGTACAACAATTTTTATTTATCAGATAAAAATCTCAAAAAACGTGAAACTTCGTAAATCGTGTATGGCCTCAGGTTTAGTAAGATCCCCCGTCAATGTTTCCATAGCTCAAGGTTCTCGGGAAAAATATCTCATTTCCTAGGCTCTGTTCAGTGTGCATGTAAAATGAAAAATAATATTAAAATATTTCACGTTCTCAGAAAAATCTAGAAAAATTCACAAAAATTACAAATATTATAAAACGACTATTTATCATTAAATTATAAATTTTTGAGATGTTACAATTTACTTTATTTATAATAGTTTGGGGGTAAAACTGCCTATTTTTCGCTCTAGAAGACCTCACACAGCTATTTGAGTACACGACACGACCGTGTGACTTGAAAATTTGCGTAACTTACATCGTAAACAGACACACAGTCGTGTGTCCCTGGCAGAAGCATTTTCCAAGTTAGACATAGTCGTGTCTAACTCTTCAATCGCTTCTGAGTTAACACAGGACTCTGTCTAATTTCAGATGTTAAAAAACCTATCAAAAAGTCATCGTTTGGATAAGTGATCTACATAAAAGTTGAAGGGTTTTGTCTTAGCTTTCCAATGCCACTAGTTTCAACCTAATATGACTCCTATAGCCCAAGATATGGCCAAATATTTGCAAACTACTCAGGTTTTAGTGACACCACTTCTGTTCTGACTTCCAGACCTAATATGTCCTACTAGACATCTGAGTCAGCTCTGGAGCTCTTATCAAAGTTGTAGAGTTTTCTCTCAGATTTACTACAAGGTAAAGTTCATAATTGTTTGATGTCTATAACTCAAGTTATACCCGAAATATAAAAATAGTGTAAAATTACCACAATGCTAAAAAAATACAACTAAGCCCAATTTGAACCCAAACTTATAAATGGTAGCCAAAATCAATCGATTAAGCACAAGAAAGGTCTAAAATGCTGAATATGAGGGTTAACTAATATCTAAAAAATGGTGTTTATCAGTCATGTAAATGATCATCTTTTTCCCTGAAAACGTGGTGTCTTCGCCTGGTTTCACCAATAAATATAAGCAAAGCACCACAATTTATCCAGTATAAGACTATAAAATATAAGCTTATCACTCACAACTTTCACAAATCGCAAAATTTCATTAGAAAGCAATTAAAAATACAATATATTTATATATATATATTCAAAATATAAAAAACAAAATTGAAAAACAAAACAAAAATAATAAAATTAAAAACATAAAATAGAAAACAGAAAGTAAATTCCTCCCACACACTTAAATCTTACATTGTCCTCAATATAAAGCTTATAAAATATCAAATTATCAATAAATTTAAGACAAGTAAAATAAAGGAGAGAAGGAAGAAACATCTTTATCAAGTGATGTATATGGCCGCTTGCAAGTGGACTTCCTCCATTATGCCCTCTTGAGCTCCCTCATAAAATTGCTTGAGGTGGTGTCTATTGACTTTGAAAGCTTTGTTAGTTGCCTCACTTATAATCTCCACTGCACCATAAGGAAAAATTTTAGTGACTATAAAAGGACTTATCCATCTAGAATGGAGCTTACCAGGCATGAGTTTGAGGTAAGAATTGTAAAGGATAACTTTTTGACCAATCACAAATTATTTTCTTGCCATCATCTTATCATGAAAAGCTTTGGTCTTCTCTTTGTAGATACAGAGGTTCTCATAAGCTTCCAACCGAATCTCTTCATGTTCTTGGAGTTGAAGTTTTCTTTGGGATCAGGCTTGGTTCAGATCAAGCTTGCACTTCTTTACCGCCTAATAGGCCTTGTGCTCAATCTCCATCAGAAGGTGACATGCCTTGCCAAAGACTATTCTATAAGGAGACATGCCCAAAGGAGTCTGGAAGGCAATCTTATATGCCCACAATATGTCATCAAGCCTCTTGCTCCAATCTTTTCTATTTGGTTGGACTATTTTTTCCAACATTTGTTTCAACTCCCTATTCGAAACTTTAGCTTGCCCAATGGTTTGTAGATAGTAGGGAGTCGAAACCTTATACATCACACCATATTTTTTCAACAATGTCTCCATGTTTTTATTACAAAAATAGGAGCCTTGGTCACCGATTATGGCTTTCGAAACTCCAAACCTACAGAAAATGTGAGACTTGACAAAGTCTAAAACAACATGAGAATCATCAGTCCGTGTGGCCTTTACCTCCACCCATTTAGATACATAATCAACAGCTAACAAAATGTAAACAAAACCAAAGGAATTAGGAAATGGGCTTATGAAATTAATGCCCCACACATCAAATATCTCACAAAACAATAATGGTTTTTGAGGCATCTCATTCCTACGAAAAATGTTACCTGTTTGTTGGCATTGTTCACAATTCCTACAATAACTGTAGGCATCATGAAACAAGGTGGGTCAATACATTCTAGAGTCTAAAATCTTCCTAACAGTGCATTGCGGTCCATAGTGACCACCATATGCAAGCGTATGATAAAAATGCAGAATAGACTGAATCTCATAATCAGGCATACATCGTCTAATCACTTGGTCACTACACAGTCTCCACAGGTAAGGATCATCCCATACATAATATTTAGACTCACTCTTAAGCTTATTAATTTGATGTTTTTTAAAATAAGCAAGTAACTTAGATGCAGCTAAATAATTCATTAATTCAGCATACCAAGGGTCTTTACCTCGTAGCTGAAAAAGTTGCTCATCTGGGAAGGTCTCTCAGATAGGAAAAGTGTCCACTACTTGTGGGATTCGGCTCAGATGATTTGCCACCAAGTTCTCGGCTCTGCTCTTATCTCCAATCTCAATGTCAAACTCTTGTAAGAACAACGTCCACCGAATGACTCTAGGCTTCACCTTAGGCTTCTTCAACAAGAACTTCAAAGTTGCATGGTCAAAGAAAACAATAACTTTAGTTCCCAACAAATAAGAACAAAAGTTATTTAAAGCAAAAATAATTGCTAAAAACTCCTTTTCAGTGGTGGTGTAATTGGCTTGGGCAACATCCAAAGTACGAGAGGCATAAAATATCATATGAGGTTGCTTGCTAACTATAAAGTTAGAGGCATCACATATCAGCTCAAAAGGAAGCTCCTAATTTGGCTGTTGAATAATGGGAGAAGAGGTCAGGTTCTTCTTTAACTAATGGGAATGTCTTCTTACAATGCTCATCAAATTTGAACTTGACTTCTTTTTGAAGAAACTTAGACAATGGAAGGGCAATTTTGCTAAAGTCTCTGATGAAATGCCTATAGAACCATGCATGACCAATAAAGGAACACACTTACTGCACATAAGTGGGGTAGGATAAAGAGACAATAACATCGATCTTTGTTCTATGTACTTCAATGCCTTTGCTAGAAACTACATGCCCTAAGACTATGTCTTGTTATACCATGAAATGACATTTCTCAAAATTAAGAACAAGATGTATCTCAATGCACCTATATATTAAGCACCCTAGCAAAGCTGTCTAATCATGCATCAAAAGAAAATGCATAAACTATGAAGTCATCCATAAAAACTTCTATGTAGTGTTCTAACAAGTTAGAGAAAATGCTCACCATACATTGCTAAAATGTTCCTGGGGAATTATAAAGCCCTAAAGGCATCCTTCTATAAGCAAATATGCCAAATGGGCAGGCGAAGGTTGTCTTCTCTTAGTTCTCCAAGGCTATATGAATCTAAAAGTAGCCTGAAAATCCATCAAGGAAGTAATAGTGTGACTTGCCAGCCAACCTTTCCAACATCTGATCAATGAAGGGAAAAGGAAAGTCATCCTTCCTAATAGCTTGGTTAAGCTTCCTATAATCAATACAGACTCTCCAACTATTCTATACTTTAGTGGGGACTAACTCATTCTTCTCATTGACAACTATAATCATCTAGGTCTTCTTGCAAACTACTTGCACCGGACTCACCCACCTGCTATCTGAAATGGGGTAAATGATACTAATTGACAACAATTTGGCTTCCTCCTCTAATAAAATCCTATGCATGCATGTGGAGGGGCTAATCTCAGGAATATCTGCAAGCGTCCATCCAATGACTTTCTTGCGCTGCTTCAAGATTGTTGATAACAAATTTTGTCCATAAAATTTTATTCTTGTTGCTTAATCAAGGTTAATAAATTTGTGATTTCCAAGTTTTATTTATTTCTTTGAATAACTACTTTTTATAATTTGTAATAAAAAAAAGAATAATAAAAAAGTGAAATTTGAAAAAAAAAAAAAGATGACTCAATTTTTTTATATGCACAAGCTTAACCTGTTTTACCCAAACTACCCTTCTTGAGCCTAAATTATTTTGTGACCCATCAAATATGGATCAACCCAGATCTACCACTTCCACCCAAATGATCTTCATTCTCAGTCAAACCCTAGCCTCCATCACCCTTAAAAACCTAATATGCCCATATAAATCCCCTAGCAAGACACACACATTGGGCAGCCTCAATACCTCACAATTCAACCTTCACCAAGCTTCCATTTAACTGCTACCATCTTCGTTATAAATCCATCACCATCTTCCTCCATAACCACCATAACCACTAAGCTTCCAACCATCACCACAAACCAACCACGATCACCACCTTCCTCGATAATCCCCATGACCACCATTAAGCTTCCACCTTCATCAACAACTAACAAACATCACCACTATTCATCTTCAACCTTTACTCTCACCACCACCCACAAAGACAAAGACCCCATTCATTATCTTCACCTTCCTCACCAAAACCTTGCAGGTCAACCATCTTCAACCCTCACCCATTTTCCTAAACCACCATCAACCTCCATCAACAACCATAACCACCACCCTCCATCATCAACATTCACTCATCTTCAACACCCCAAACTGAACCCGTATCGACTAGATCCGGTCACCATGTCATGTCGCCAACCATGACCCAACCGACAGTCATACTGCCTAGCCGATAAGACCAGACCAAAACAACCCAGTCGCGAGCCACCCATCACTCGAATAGTGTCATCGCTAATCGAAACTCGCGACATGAACCACACTCGAACTAGACTGGGCTTCACTGTCCTGATCTGCGCCATCATCCACCGAATTCGTAACAACTAAATCCGACCGCCAGCTCTTTTGCCCTCCAGATCCAAGCCCACCGTCCAGCCACCACTCGCGCCGCACGAACCGCGACCCCGGCACAGCGCCTCACCTCTCCGTTGCAAACCGGCCAGATCTGGAAATACCCAGCCACCCCGTCTAGCAACCACATCACACGCCTTTGTATTGCACCGGCAAGCCACAGTCTGACCCAGCCGCGAACCCCCGTTGCACCCAACTATGACCCGTCACTTCTCGCAACCTACACGACCTGTTGTCCCTCCAAACCGCACCTCTTCCGTCGCTTCCGGCAAGCCTAATGTCGTTGTCCCTCATGCTCCAGCCTGCACACCCCGAGCCTACCGTCTGCCACCACCACTAGTCAGTCTTTGCCTTTCAAATCAAAGCCTCACTCTCCCCTGTGAGCGTTATGTCAAAACCAGAAACTTGTTTCTTTTTTTTTTGTTATCTTTTTTTATATTTTATTTTATTATTAGGTTGATGAGTCAAAGTTTTGTTTGGGTCAAGAATGATGAGTTGTGGATTTTGGAAAAAGATTGGCTTATTGTGTTTGAGTGAGATAGTTTGGGCCCGTTTCCTTTTTTACACAATGTCTTTACTTGTTTGGGCTTGAGTCATTATGCACTTTTTTTATTTTTAATGTTTTGCTTTTCCTTTAGATTTAATTTATTTTTCATTGATGATTGGATTTGATATGTTTATTATGTTCTTGTTATTATCATCCATGTTTGCATAAAATGAACTCTAAATATGAGATAAGATTTCGACAATGGAAAAATCAAGATTAGCCGCGATAGTGGCGATATCTTGACTTTCTTGAGGTGAGGAGAAATTTTATGGTTTTGCTAGGAGCACTGGCGAGATTATAATAATCTCCAATAAAATAATTTTATTCCATGTTACTCTCCTTGTAATAATATCATTACATATTTGTACTTGTGTTTTAATTTAACTCACACATTTTTGCATTAATGCATTAATAAAACAATTCAAAACTTGCCAACGACAGAAAAATTAGGAGAGAATTAGAGCACCGATCAAATAAACTCTTCCCAATACTCTTGAAGCTTTATATTGGATTTTGCTAGGAGCGTTGTGCGAGGTCTAATGCCTACATTAAAATTAAAATATTTTCATAAACTAAAATACAGCATTTTTGTAAAAATAAAATATTCAAATTAAAGCGAACAATTTCATATCGTCTCAATATTATGATTATGGTGAATTCAAAGATCTTTTTCATAACTTTCAAAAGTAAAATTTTTCTTTGTAAAATTCCTTTTAAATCATTTCATTCAAAATATCTCATCAAAAATAAAATATTTTAAAAATTCTTTTCCTTGTAAAAAATAACACAATTTCAATTCACCACTTTCATGTAATATGTTGCAGGCTTAAAATTTGTTCTAAAATAATGACTATTTAGCCACCCATTCCATGTCTTAGTCATTTATCATTCTTGATATGCTCGACAAAATGAGACATGTCAAAATAAAAACCAAAAACAATTCTTTTCTTTTCAATAATAAAGGACCAATTTAATTATTTTGCGAATAACACTCGATTAAATAGATAACCGTTTTTAGAACGGATGGTGTAGGGTGCTAATACCTTCCCTACCCGTAATCAACCCCTGAACTTCGAACTCTAAAACGTAGACCATCTTTTAGGTGCCCAATTGCACCATTCCATTTCATGGAACCCTGAGGTCCTTTCCTCTTTCTTCTTCTTTTTAATTTTGCGGCGCCCTTCGTGACGGTTGCGATAAAGATCTGTAATAATTTCTCTTCTTGTTCAGGCTGTAAATTCTTTGCTATTATCACTGGTAGCTTCTCATCAGCTTCCAATAACACACACTTCAAATGTTTAGGTAAATGCTTTAACTCAAGGGTAGGTGGTTGTTGCACTGAAGGTATCGATTTGGTTGAAGAAACTAATTCTGCTTATTTAACTACAACATCACCTGTAATCTGTGTACAATCTTCCAAAACAACATAATCATATCTCATAGAATCATAAAATTCAGAACATGCAGTATCATCTCCCATATACGTAGAAATCTTAGAACATGCGGCACACATACTAGTCTTATCACAAACTGAAACTGAACATCCAGAACAGTCAACACTATATAGAAATCTCACAATTTTAGGAAATTTAGCTAGCGTATCAACATGCATATCATCAACAAGAAATCAATGACATCTAATTGAAAAACAAAATGCTCTTCTAAAGGATATTTTATGGCATCAAAGATATTAAATTGAGTTATGATATCCCCAAATTCCTTAGAAAGGGTATCAGCATGCACATCAATCTTAGTTTTTATAGTTTTTAAGAAAGGTCTACCTAAAATCAATGGTTGACTAGACGCAAATTCATCTTCCATATTCAAAACATAAAAATTTCTTAGGAATATTAAATTATTTACCCTTACCAAAACATCCTCAAGCATTCATGTAGGATGAGTTGTGCTCCTATTTGCTAGTTGAATGATAATTCTAATTGGCTTCAACTCTTCAATCTATAGAGATTCATAAACTGGTTTTGGCATCACATTAATTGAGGCACCTAAATCCAACATTGCATGTGTAAACTACTTGTTGCCTATTATGCAAGGAATGGAAAATGTTCCAAGATCCTTGCATTTATGAGGCATATTTGGTTGGATCAAGGCAGAAATATTTCTTCCCATGCTCATTTTCTCATTTCCTTCCAACCTCATCTTATGAGTGCATAATTCATTCAAAAACTTAGTATATTTTGGAATTTTCTTTATTGCTTCCAAGAAATATATATTGACTTCTACCTTCCGAAAAGTATCCATAATCCCTTTGTCTAATTTAGTTTTAACTATCTTCTTTGATTGAGTCATTCTATTAGGAAAAGGAAAAGGAGTGCTCAGAGCATATTTTTCTGTAGAATTTTTCATTAATTTTTTTTATTTTTCTTCGAATTCTCTACCTGTTCTATATTCTATTATATTGAATGTTTTGTAAAATTTTGGTTTGCTGGATCTAAATTTTTTGCATAATCATGCTGCAAAATCTCTGGTTGGAGTTGGGTTAGACCACTAACTTCTTTGTCACTTCTCAAGGTTATGGCACTCATATTGCCTCTTGAATTGTTAAGTATTTGGGAGGGTAATTGACTGGAATCTTGAGTCTTCAACTCATTAATAGAAGTTGCAAGTTGACCAATTTGAGTCTCCAAGTTCTGAATGATGGTCTCAGTTCTCTGTTGAAACTAAAGGTTATTGGTTACTAACTGCTTCACCAAGTTTGCCAAGCTAGATTTTGAATTGCTACTTTGTTGCATGGGTTGTTTCACTAGTTGTTGAAACGGTTGCTTGCTTGGGCCTGCTGTATTATATCTGGTCTGCTACTATTGTTGCTACTGCTGAGGTTTGCCAGAATTATTGCCATACTGTAGATTGGGATGATCTCTCCATCCATAATTATATGTGTTAGAATAAGGGTCATACTTTGGTTGTTGTTGGTATGGTCTGCTAAGAAAGATTCTAGCCACTACTTCATTACTTTCTTGGAGTGTAGGACACTGGTCTGTTGGGTGATATAGTAAGGAACAGATTCCACAAAGTTTTACTGGGGATGGAATTTGTTTTTGTCCCAATGCTAGTTTCCTAACCAAGGAGGTCAGCTCCTCCAATCTATTCTCAATTCTCTATTGATTAGCATCAGAAACCTTTACTTCATTGACTCATCTGGTTGAGGTAATGACTCGTGTGCCAAATTGTTGTGCATTTGCTGCCTTATTCTCTATTAAATCTATTGTTGCAGTAGGGGTTTTGTCCACTAAAGCTCCTCTAGAGGAAGCATCTACCATGCTTCTATCCATGAGTAAAAATTCCTCATAGAAATATTGTATTAGCAATTGGTCACTGATCTAGTGATGAGGATAGCTTGCACACAACTTCTTGAATCTCTCCCAAAACTTATGCAAAATTTCTCCTGATATTTGCCTTATGCCACATATATCCTTCCTAATGGCAGCAACTCTAGAAGTAGGGAAGAATTTTTCTAGGAACAGTCTCTTCATATCATTCTAACTTGTTATGGTAGCTACTTGAAAGTAATATAGCCAACCCTTGGTTGCTCCATCTAATGAGAAAGGAAAGGCTCTCAATTTGATGTGTTCTTCAGGAATGCCTTGTGGTTTCATGGTCGAGCACAACACATGGAACTCCTTCAAGTGCTTATAGGGACCATCACCTGCAAGTCCATGAAACTTTGGCAGCAAGTGTATCAATCCGGATTTCAATTCAAAATCAGCATTTAAATCAGGATATTGAATGCACAAAGATTGATAATTCACATTAGGTGCAGCTAGTTCCTTAAGAGTTATATTATCCATATTATTAGCCATGTTTGTAGTATTATTTATATTCTTATGTTTAGTTTCAGTATTATCAACCATAGTTGCAGTACTACTTATATGATTAGGTTAAATTTCAATTTCAAAATTTATCCTTTCACTATGCTTACAAACTCTATTAAGTGTATGCAAGGTCCTCTCAATATCAAGATCAATGTCAAACAAATGATTACTAGAAGACCTTGTCATAAAACATGTAAAAGTGCATAAATACAAAATATGTAAAATGGACTACACAACACTAAATTCTACCAAAATAACACTAGTTACCCTACCTACACAATTTAAAAAATTATGGAACCACCACAGGGTAAAAACTACTCATATATGGTACCCAAAAATGTAATATAGAATCTTCAAAAAATGGAAAAGTGGTCTAAACAATGGAATTTGGCCAAAATAGGGTGGACCTCACTACTTAGTGAGCCTTGTAGAACACATTGTTTCCTTTCAATTGACCAATTTTTAGCCCAATCTAAAATTTTTTGTCCGTACAAAATTTCACTTGGAGGCTAAATTGAGTTGGAAACTACCTGAAACAAGGAAAACAAGGGTTAGTGAATGGTTAGCAGCTAATTATACTCTTAATATGATTGATTAAACTTATATTGATCCCCAACAATGGCGCCAAAAGTTTGATAGTTGTTAAGATTATCAAATTGAATCAATTCATAAATTAATTCATAAAAATACTTGTAGTATAAGACATAACCGAGTCGAGTCCTTAGATCACTCTAATCAAGCAAGCAATCAAATTAAGAGGTTAACAGGAGAAAAAAAGGTTACAAAATTAATTAACAGAAAGTAATTAAAAATTATAAATATAATTAAGAAAACAACCAATCCAAGGAAATCAACTAATCTTGAATTTAATCCATTATTGATCACTAGGAATCCATTCAAATGCTAATCAAATTCTTGGTCTTAGATCACATCAAGAATACTTAAGATGATCCATGAATTCTCTACTAGATAAGCATCCAGAATTTAATTAATCAAGGTTAAATAAATTAAACATCCATCTAATCCTAAATTAATCTAAAACCCAAAATTCAACCAAGCTTAACAAACAATATTCAAGAAGCCTTTGATGCATTGTTTAGTCTCTATAATCCTCATTAATCACGTGATAATTATGTAATTAACATATCAGCATCCAAATCAAATTAAGCAATTTAATTCAGATTTAATAAAATCAAAGAGGAACTTGATTAGTAATTAAATGTAAAACAATCAAAACAAGATCTCAGAATTAAACAACAAGATTGTCAATCCCTAGGGTTAATTTAAAAGGGTATAACCCTCCATGGATGGAAGGGAAAACCAGAAAAGAATGAAAACTAGAGAGAAAAGAGAAAAAGAAAGATGAAGAGAGGAAGTGCAAACAAAAGCAACTAGGAGAAAATTAGGGTTAAGTTTCGTGGTTGCAGCTGCTACTTAAAAAACTATCTCTAAAATAAAAAAATCCAAGTTTTTCCTTAGCTTAAGGTTAATCATCTTCCTCTTAGTTTTAATTAGATACCTAATTCGCATAATTTGGACTTAGGATGAGAGAGTTATGTCCAAAACATTCTTAATAGCTCTCTAAACCCATTAGCTGACTTCAAAAGGTTAAAACACCATCACAACGTCCATTTTTGGATAAGTAGTCTTCATAAGAATTGAAGATATATGTCTCGAATTTCAAATGGCACTAATTTCAAGTCCATATCACACCTACAGCCAAAATTATGGCACAATCTTTGTACATTGTCTAGGTTCCAGCAATAACATCTTTATTATAATTTTGTAGCTCAATCGGACCTACTAGACATCTGATTCAACCTTCGTGTTATTCATCAAAGTTGTAGAATTTTATCTCAACTTTCCTGCAAGGTAAAATTCATAACTTTTAGATGTCTAGAACTCAAGCTATGCCCAAAATATAAAAAACAATGTAAAATTCCAAATAATACTAAAAAATACAATTAAGCTCAATTTGAACCTAAACTTATAAAATGTGGCAAAACCAATCAATTAAGCATATAAGAGGCTTAAGAGACTAAATATAAGGGTTAACTAATATATGAAAATTGTGTTTATCATTATGCTAGGATTATCAAAAGTCTTTAATCTCATTAAATGCTCTTAGAGAAAATAAATAAAAAGGTCACACACAGTAATCTAGCTATAGAGTCTAAAATTAATAATAAAAGCCTTTTTATTGTCTTTCAAGTTTATTAGAAATATGGATGTTATCCTCTTTTGTATGTTGTCAACATGAATGCAGTGTGGGTTTGCCCTCTTCTTTCATTATAATTATTTTTGCCCTGCTTTTGTTAGCATTGCAGTAGTAAATGCTAAATATTACAGACTCATAGTAGATAATGGATGCATTGTTCTGTAGTTTGCATAGTACTCTCATTACATATTGTGCATGCACATTTCATAAATAATAGACATGCAAATAGTAGGAATTCAGAATTTGCAAGAAGTATAATTTACGAGTATTTTTATTACTTACTATGGTCTAATTATGAAGACTTATTTTTATGTATGAAATAACTCTTATATCATATTTTCAGGAAATTATAAAGTACTTAAAAAGGGAGAACTCCAAGAGCATGTTGATGACACATCTAATGCAAACAATGATAAGGTGGAAGATGACACAATGGAAAATGACACATCATGAGAGAGGTGAAGATGATATAATAGCATAACATGGTTTGGATCATTAAGAAGAGTTGTCATTTTGGGTTGAAGTTGTTGGTGAGTCAACAAAAAGCATAATTTATAGCCTAAGATCTCAATCATTTGTGGTTTGCCCACTAAATTTTAGAGTTAGTACTTCAAATGCACCTACATATGATTATTCTAATACATCTGAGTTTAAAGAAGTTGTCCAACATGAGATTGACAAAAGGCTAGGGGATATGAGAGCAATGGTTCAAGAGGTGATATAACAAGAGGTGCAAACAACTGTTAGGCTACTTACAAGTACTTTTCAGAGAGAAAATCTTACACAAACACCATCAAATGGTCTTCGTTCATCCACCTCATGAATATTAGGTTGTGTTTTATGCACCGTATAAGGTGGACTTGATAGTATAAGTTAATACTATCAAGTCTTATTAGTTGTTTGATGTATCCACCTGATTGTATAATCTTATCAGGTTAGAATTTTTTATCCCATTATAAGTTGATCTCTCTTTTACTACATGATAAGATTTGATAGGAATTATATTCCCACCATAACCCTCAACTTCATCTTTATCACTCTAACCTCTCCCTCTGCCATCATTATCTCTGTCGGATCACTGCCGGTAGGACCACCATCAATGGTCACCACCGGACCACCACCAACAATGAGAAGAACTACGATATTGTAACCACCAAGGGCCAGTAGCGTTCTTGTAACCCAATAAGTAGCAGAAAGAAGAAGATCTGGACTCTATTCTAAGGTCGTCAAATGTAGATTGTCTCTACCTTCCCTATCCAACCACCTTACACCATCATTTCTCCCTTTGTCATCATCGTCCATTGGACCCCTCTCCCTTTAGCCGCAATCTCCTCTCCATCGAGCTCCCCCAAATCTTGCCACCATAATCTCTTGCTTGAACCCAAAAACCCAATTTAACTAAAACAACAACCCAAAGAAGCAACTAATTTGGTTTTCAAAGCCAATTCATCAAATGAAAGTACGAGATTAATGTGGACAAGTTGATGTGTTTTGTCTTCTCCTGATTAGTGCTAGTGGGTCATCGAAATCATGTCTTGATGACATGGGTTTGACTCTGCATCAATATTTTGTTATCAAATTAATTGAAAACCTATTTGTTTTGGGTGAGAATCTTATCTTGTTTTTTAAGTGGATTTGGAATGAGAAATAAAATTAAGTTTATTGATTGTTATTGAACTCGACAATGGTGGATTGGCAGGGGTTTCATAGGTTCTTCAATGGAGCTTTATGAGGTTAATTGGTATGAAAGATATCAGAGAACCTAATGGAGCTTCTTCATGAATTTGTAAGAATGAAAATGGTTAACTGAAGCGTAAAAGGACAAAAACGAGTTTACATTAAAGGGTAATATATTCATGATAAATAGTTAATAGTTAATATAGTATTAGGATGCTTATACTATTGTGCACCAAATGCCTAATAGTATAAGAGTTTATCAGCTTCTTTATATTAGCAAAATCTTATCCCATTATTTTATACTATCAAGTCTCATAGTATCAAGTGCACCAAACGCAACCTTAACTTCTACACAGATAGTTTTAGACTTGACTTTTACTTAGGAAGACACAAAACTTTGTGCAGCTCTATGTATAGCATTTTGTGCTATGTTGTTGGTAGTAGCCTCTTTTGGTATAATATAGATGGTTTCAAACTATTTGCTAGGAATTGTATTTTGGGTTATGCTAATATGTATTTGATGTTATACAATTAATTATAAACATTTTTATGTGTAGTAGTATTTTTTATTATATTTTATTTATAAGAAATTAAAACATTCTACAATAAGTAATAAACTAGGGTTGGTTGTTCGAAAAAAAAAATTATCAATGGCTACCAATTAATGTGGGATAATGACGACAATATTTGTTGCAAAATCTCATTGCAATTTAAATTTAGCGACGAATAGCGATGAATTAGTCTCTTGCTAAATTAAAACTGACATCACCTAAATTGATTACATGGCATAAATTTAGCGACGGACAACGACATAAATTCTCTTGCTAACTGCCATCACAACAAGAATTTTTGGAATTTGCTACCAAATTTAGCTACAGAATTATTCCGTCACTAATCCGTAGCTAATTAGCTACGGATTAGCTACGGAATAAATTTCCGTAGCTAATTTCTTAAATGAATGGGAAAAAATTTTATGAAGCAAATAGCTATAGAATAACTACGAATTAGCTACAAAATTTAGCTACAGATATTTTATGTAGCTACGAATTAGCTATGAAATAAATTGTTGTAGCTAAATCTTAAATATAAATTTTATTTGAAAATTAACTACAAAATAACTACAATTTAGCTAACAAATTTAGGTAAAAAAATAATTCTGTAGCTAAATCATAGCTAATCCGAAGCTAAATTAGCTACGGATTAGCTACTAAATATTTCCCTAGCTAAGTAAAAAAAATTCCCCCTTCTCTTTAGTCTTTACGTGTGCGCGTACCCCCACCCTTATTTTCCCAAATCACATTTTGCCTTCCTTCCCCTCCTCCCTTCCCAAATCCCATCTATCTTTCTCTTCCTTCCCTCTCCCCACCCCACCTCGTCCGCCCTTCCACCCGCACCCCACTCCCTTCAACATGCGCCCTTCCTTCAACCCGCACCAATCCCTTCCACTAGTGCCCCACTCCCTTCAACCCCGGCCAATCCCTCGTCTTGCCCACTTCCTTCAACCCACGCCCAATCCTTTCCACCCGTGCCCCACTCCCTTCAACCCGCGCCCACCCCACCTCCATCGTCTCTCTCTCCCAACCACCACCCAAAACCCACCACTCCAACTGCGTCCACACCCAACCCGCATCCACATCAGGGGTTGAGCTCAACCAGTTCTTGTGACAGCATCCAATCTTCTGACTCGACGATCAACAAGGTATTTATTACTATCTAGTTTTGTTCTTACTGGATTTGAGCTCATCCCTCTATCTTACACACTCATGAATCACTGAACCCTATCTCCTTAATCCGATTCAACCACCGTATGCTATTTTTTGCACCTCGTCCATTCCTGCAACATGAAAACCCTTCAAACACCACTCCATTCTTCTATACAAACATAAAACCCATCCACTTCACTATGCTTTTCCTAACCCCTGCACGTTACCCTTGTCCCAGATGCAAGGAAACTTAGTAGCTAGAAAAAAAAAGAACCAGGTAGAGATAGGAAGATAAGGGTTCGGCATAAAGATGGAAAAAAAAGGGGGTTTTGCTTCAGGGGGAGTTTTGCACAGTGAGAAAAAGGGAGGCGAAATCAGAGGGAAGAGGAGAGGGTAACGAAGAAGAAAATAAAAATTGGAGAAAGGAAGACACAAAGGAAAGGAAGAATTTTGGTTTTCAGAAAGCCATTTCAATCTTAAGAAATTCTTGGGGTAACTTTTATTTTATTTTAATTTTCATATTTTTAGATATAATGTAGGCACACAAGTATGGTTGTCTGATAGTAAGCAATTTGAGTTTTGGTATTTGGTCTTTATGTGTGGTTTGCTAAAAAAATTGAAACCATGGCATTTTGGTGTAGTGGGTGAACTTACCTCTTTAAAATTTAGGAAGATGGGTGTGACTAGGGAATTAGGCGATTTGAGTATGTTCATAGCTCATCAAGTTTCGCTGAATGGAAATGTTTTGATGTGTTTCTATTTTTGGGGATTAGGTGGCCTCTATATCAACTTATTCATGTTAATTGTGTGTGCTTCTTGATATTTTAATTGTGAAACTGGATTTGAGCTCAACCAGTTCTTGGTATCCCCCTCTGCTACTTTTCTTTTAGATTTTTTGGTTTACAACACAATAAAATAAATAATTAACAAGAACAATTTGGTGTGTCCCAATAGTACTACCGTATCCATATCTTATTCAAGTCCTTGAAGACTACTCCGTGGGTTTCTATATCTGCTGCATGCTTCCTCCCCAAAGGTTTTATGAACCAAAAACCAAACGAAAATGTGCCCTAGGAGACCCTTTGGCATTCTCATAATGTCAGTGAGGATACCTTTCATTATTACTGATTCCTCAATTACTTTAACCATTTATAATCCCTACTTGCAAGCTGAAAAAAGATACGTATGCACTTTGAGGCTTAATTCAAGTTTCTGTATAACCAAGGCTTAATGATTTTCATCTGGTAGATTGGTCACAACGGTTGTGGACATTGGACCCCCAGTTGACTGGGTGAAGATCAATGTGCGGGAAACTGTAAGTCAATTTGGTGTTATTCTTTACCTAATTCATGTCTTTTCTACATTTCATAATGGCAGATTTTCTCTCCTTTAAATATAAATTTTTGTTGTCAGAAAAAAATAAATTTGGATTGTTTGTTGTATCCATGTCCAGAAGGATTGTTTTGAGGTGTATGCACTAGTTTCTGGGCTTCTTCGTGAGGAGGTAACCTCCTTGGCTTGTTGTCTTTATTCTATCATTTTTATGCGGGAAACACTTGGCTTGATATTTGTGTACTTAATTCTGTTGGATGAAACATATGCAGGTTTTAATTGTCTAGTAATCCAATTGTGACAATCGATAAAAATAATTAGCAAAACCTTTATATATTACTTTGTATTATAGATTTTGGATCTCAAACATAAGTGCATAGGTTAGGATGTAGAATCACTTTTTCCAATTCCTACTAATTCATATTGGTTGTTTTTGGATGCCTTTTTGTTATAAGAGAGAATTTCTACCACAATAGTTTGTTTATATGTTTGAGATAATTTGATGCATTTGTCATGTTAAAAAATTAGCTCCTATCTATATTTTACGATTACGGCTTTCTTGGTTTCACTTTTTATTGTTAACTTGGTTTTAATGGATCCTATAGACCTGCTATTTTTAAAGATCATTAAAAATGGTAAAGACAGACAATTTCTTTCAAGGATTTTACTGTTATCAAACTAGGTCAATTTCTTTCAAACATCTAGTTTACAATTTTTTTCAAAGAGTGGATCAACATAATTTCTTTGAAAGAACCATTTAGTCCAATTTTGGTCCAGTCATTTTAAATGGGTAGAAAGAGTAGTTGAAACTGATTTTACATGGGTTTTTTGTTCTGTAAGTTTACAACTTTATCCTTCAGTTTTTGGTTATGTCAGTCAGTGAAATGCAGTTTGCACATATTAGTTAAGTTGAACTTTAGAAGAACACAGTGTTGCGATCAAAAAAACACATTGCCTCTCTTACCACATTGCTATTGTTGATGTAGTGGTCACAACCCAGACTCGACATGATAGGTGCATTTGTAAGCACAGTAACCACCTTTTGAGGATAGACAACAACCAAAGAGTTATAAACATGTTTTCAAATATCCTTGTCATGCTCTATTGTAATTGGCAGGTGATAATAGAATGTTGGTAATTGCATATTACAGGTTTATCTTATTATTTATTTATTGTTGGTTTTGTCTTCAAAGAGGGTAAAAGTATTCAGAATTATAAAATGCAGATTGTGTCAGAAGATTTAAATTAAACAACTCAAGTTACGATGTGACAGTGGGTAAAAGTATTTGGACCACAAACCTTAATAGTCTCACGCCACTCCTCCCCTATCAACTGGAAAGAACAAATTATAGTATAGAGAAGACAACAACTGAAGTAATGCTTAAAACACTAATAGTTTGTTGGCCACAAATCAAATGTCAGCAAAACCATATATCAAAACTCAAAAATTAAAAATTGAAATGGCAGCCATATATGAAGAATACCACCCGTCAATAATGATAAAGTTGTGAAAGAAATGTTGCAAACCTGATTCAAGACAATATCAAAAGGACCTTGTTCTGCATAATGCAGCAGCTTGTTCAAATCAGTATTCACCGATTAGCTATGATTTTAATCATTTTGAGTTAGATCAGATGTCTGAGGGAATTTTGATGATTTTTTATGTCTTTACAAAATGTGCATTGGATTGTTCAACCATAAGATGATCCTATATTGACATGTCTTTGTATAATCAAAGGGAAATTACATTCACCTCTTTGAGATTAGCGCTTATTACACACAACATTCCTCTTATTTGGAAAATTACATGAGCCTCCCATACTTTATTATTTACAAGAAAAATTGTGCAGGAACCATACATGAAGTAACGCAGGTATATAGGAGTACTTTCTCAAGTAAAAAATGGTGTCAAAAGTAAAAGGTTTAAGAATTTTGATTGTCATTAATTTCTCATCAACACCTAAACTCAATTTTTTTCCCATCTAATACTAAAGAAGTGTTCCTGTTTCTTGTTTTCCTTATACATGATGTTTTGAATTAGGATTTTCTCTTCTTAGTGGAATATCATGAGAGGGTTCTGTTTGAGAAAAAATACATAATTTGTTTGAAATAAAATTACTAGACCTGTAACCCAATATAGTGAGTCATTGCATAATATAATTTGTGTTTATTGTTCTTTAACATGATGATTCTGGAGAGAATAGTCACCCTAATCTTTTTTTGTAAATCCTTCTCATAAGAAAATGGACATCAGGGTTTTGTCAATATAGAAATTATTATTCAATGTACTGCTTATTTGGACATTAAACATGATATTGGGAAAGGGCTCAACTCAAAGATGGACACAGTTCATTTTTTTTTTAACCTTAGTTGACGTGATTCTGCAAAAGCATATTTTTACTTACATCCTGAAAATCGATCAATAGAGTAATCAATTAACAATGTAGCATAATAAGGAATTTTCACTGAAGTTTTCTTCATAATATATCAATTCACACTTTATGGTTCCTTGTAGCATGCAAAAGTTGTCCTGAGCTGGTAAAAAGATTCCTGGTGTTATCCAACCAATCGACACATCTCTTTTCCATTTCACGCTCATTCTCTCACTTCCCATTCTAAAAGAAAGAAGGATTGCAATAGCCTCAGACAAGGTATTTATGATTGTTATAAGTTATAACGAATTCTTTCTATTTTCTATGTGATGGAATGCTTAAATATGGATAATAGACTCCTCTTGTTGAACCTACCAGGGATGCTTGGTATTTAGTTTGGATACAAAACCTCTGTCTGTGTTTGACTGTTTCTTTTTAATAGACTCCTCTTGGTTTATTAGCAATTTCTTGCTTGTGACATGAAAATATTTTCCTTCTACTTGGGATTCTAGCTCTGTAAAGTCTGTTGATATGATATTATGTAAATTATGTATTATGCTTATAATTGTGTCAAGTTACAAACTATTTTTCCTAAAGATTCCATTTTTGAATGAAAGAATGGATTACAGAATTTGTCATCTTATCTAACGTTCAGGCGTCTTTCCTAATATGGAGTCTTCTTCAGTCTTATCTAACGTTCAAGCCAAAATGTGGTGTATTTGTGCCTGTATAGATGTGTCATTTATGTTCAGCGAATTTCTTCTGTGTAATTTTTAACATAATTTATTTTTATTCATTATATCATCCCTGGGCATCATTTTGAATCCCCCAACTCAGCTGCTGGTTACCTTGTGATCGTTCTCTTTACTATAGCTAATCGGCATCAGATTTAATTCATTAAATATGATAATTTCTTCACACATTTTACTCTTTCTTAATGGTAATTTAATGTAATCTACATTTAATTTGTACTTACTTTATTTATATATTGTAATTGTAAATATGAATACTAAAGCTAGACTCATAAGCATAAGGACATTGACATACTATTTGTAGTCGCAGGAAAGGGAACCCTGAGAAAGTGGGAAAGTTGCCACTTTTGTGCTATTTCCTTCACCTTGTACTTCAATTTAAGCTTCTTTCTCTCATACCATGTTGTCCACATGTCTTCCTCTTTGTTCATGTTTGAATATGTTTGAGCCTTTTAACGACTCATAGATTTTTGGATCATTTTGGTTTGAGAGATGCTATTTCCTACGAATGCGTTTTCACGAAGCTATCAATTAACTGGTTCTTTTAATTGTGTGCAGGGAGTGTATTGAGTGGTGGTGGTAGTGAACCACTTCCAAATGTAGAGTAATTGCGTTATATAGTCTGATAAAGCAATATATAGCCCACTCAATTCAACTGAAAATTATATTAAGAACCCAAAAATGTATGTAGGAAGAAAAGTCATTTAGTTCAGACCTAGGCGTGATACACAGTTACACACATGATAGAAAGGGTGCGATAAACCCTCCCCCTGCCAAGAAACCATCTTGTTCTAGGTGTTCTCATCTTCTATTAGTTTTGGAAATAACTCATAACTCAAAGGATTCCAGTATTTTTATTTTGGGGGGTTACATTGGAGGTGCATGCACCTGAGTAGAGGAGTAGGAAAGGTGGACTGATGAAGAATCGAACCTCCAACATCAACATCACACCCTAGTCTTAAAGACTTGGGAGTTGACAATGGATTCCCTTTTTTACAGTTCCATAATTGGGTAATAAGCAAATGTACTTTTTAAGTTTATTGATGTCTCATGAAAACATACCAGGGATGCTTGGTGTTTAGTTTGGATACAGAACCTCTGTCTGTGTTTGACTGTTTCTTTTTAATAGACTCCTCTTGTCGAACCTTTTGCTTTGTATAATAATGCTCATCCCGCTTGGTGTGCATAATAACTGACTTAGTTGTACTGTTATAGTAAGAATTTGTTATATATTTTGTTTACCAACGAAGACTGTCAATCTACAAATTTTGATCAACTTCAATCTGAAATTATTTCATATTTTTATCTTGAAACAGGTTGGGATAGGGAAGAGACAAAGCAATACAGTACTTGAAGGAGAACACACATCTTTTAGAAGAAATTGAAAAGGTTGGGTGATCTGAACCTACTATATGCTATTGGCTGTTTGTAAAATTAGATTTGATGCTTTGACTGCAAAATTGAATGTTCTCTATTACTAAATAAATTTTTCTATATTGGAGAAAACATATCAGAATAAACCAATATTTATGAAATAGTTTCATAGTAAGTCTTGCACTTCATGCCTGCTTTGGGCAATTTCTTTTTTCAAACTGATTCGTAGTGGTATATGCCCATATACTTGTTTGGTTGTCTTTCCATATATAAGAATGGGAGTTTGAGATTACTAGGAAATACACATCTTACACGTCGTTACCTAATCTATAAAGGAAAACTCCATTTGATGAGCTCATTTTTTTAAAACTTGTGATGAGAGAAAAATAACTTAGCAGCATTAGAACCTGGTTATATGCTGAAGTTGTAAGTTAATTATTATTTAATGAATCCAATCAATACATGTTTTAAGGTCAATGATCATGATGCTATAGTAGTGATGATATATAGTTCATGTGAGCTTGCCTCTACAGATGTCAACCAGTTTAGAGTGGCCCCTAACCCTTGTCTCAGTCTGTGTTTTTAATAATTCAATTTCAATTAATATCTTGCTATATGAACTTGCCATATTATTTTAATAAAAAGGAGTTTAAGTTCTAAGGTAGCTTTTACTTCTATAAATTTGTCAATGTAAATGCATAAAAATTGTAAAGTTTGTGCAGACAAACGTGTCTTTTCTTCTTGGATATACACATTGAATACCCTTATTCCTTTTGGCCCTTTTGTCATTAGTACGCATGATGGTACTACCATAAAAAAAAGCTGTCACCCAGGAAAGTTATACCAACATATGCTTCATTAATTTGTAGCCTCCCCTCCGACATTTACAAACATCACATAGAATGATTAGTCTATGATATAGTTAATCACCTGAACAAAGTGTTTGGTGCCTTTTATTATATTAGTAGTTTTTTTTTAAATTGTGTGTATACTTAGTTATATGGTACTATAACATTGTTAGTATTACGTGTTAGTTAAATCTTATTGGTGAGCGAAACCTTAGTTTCACGTTTGAGATTCAATATTAGTGAGCACATGTACTATTTGAAGGTACTGCTCGTTGTATTGAATCTTGAATTATCCAAGTTGGACAGTTTAGGAAGAAACTTTTCCTTCACTTGATTATAGTTACTCCTTAAATCCCATGTCATATACTTGATGAAATTTTGTTGTGCAACATTTCCTTTTGTTCTCTGCGTACACACTTGATCGTGGTAGATGTCACCACTTTCTAGTCGTGCACTTGGAGACTAATGGGAAATGCTGCCGAAATTTCGTCAACTATACGATGTGTGATTTTTGTGAGTACTATCAACCAAGTGTTGAAAAAGTGTCTTCTTGAATGGGATAGGGCCATACCATGTTAAGAGAGATAAGGATTTTGGAAATAATAGTACTAATGTGTTAAATCAACTTCAGCAATCATGAAACTTGATCGAAGTTGGATGTTACGAAGAAAGGATCATATTGGCCTTGTAAGTGAAGAATTCAAGAATGGTGTTGATGATTTCATTGAGGTGGCCAAAGGACACCCGATGGTTTCTGATGCATTAAGTTGCATTCCATGTCCATGTGCAAAATATAAGAACCATGTTTGGATGGAGTCATTTTCAGTAGAGAACCATTTGTACAAGTACGGATTTGTGGAGGGTTATGTAAATTGGACCATTCATGGTGAGGATAGATGGGGGGATAGTGGTTCAACATCCGTTGTCCATGATGATGAAGTGGAGACTAGGAATCCATATGTGGATATGGTTATGGATGCTACGGGTGATATATTAAATCCAGAAGTTCAAGATTTGGAAGAGGATCCGAATTCGTTGGCTTCAAAGATTTATGATTTATTGAGGGATGCTGATGAACCTTTATGGGATGGTTGCCATAAGCACACGAAATTGTCAGCTGTAACTCAACTCTTGAATTTGAAGTCAGAGTTCAACATGAGTGAGAGTTGTTATAACCGAATGATTGTCATAATTAAGAGCATGCTTCCAGAATCAGAAAGGTTACCCAAAAATTATTATAGATCAAAGAGAATGGTTAATGATTTGGGATTAGGATATGAGAAGATAGATGCATATCCTAATCATTGCATGTTGTATTATGGACAATACATGGACAAGAGTGTTTACTCAGTATACTTAGTATGCGGACATCCGCGATTCAAACCAAAGGTGGGACGTTCTAAAAATCAGAAGGATGTGCCGTTCTCAGTGTTGCAATATTTTCCTATTATTTCAAGACTCCAACGTCTGTTTGTGTCCAAAAAGATTGCACAATATATGCGCTGGCATGCAGATGGAGTGCATTAAGATAAATCAATGATCATGCATCCAGCTGACGTTGAGGCTTGGAAAAGGTTTGACGCCATCCATTCGACATTTGCGCTAGAAACTCGAAATGTCAGGCTTGGCCTTTGCACAAACGGTTTTAATCCATTCAATAGTTCAGCTACTCCATACTCATGTTGGCCTATTTTTGTCACACCTTATAATTTTCCTCCAAGTATGTGTTGAGAAGGGAATACATATTCCTTAGTCTTGTGATTCCTGGACCGAAATCACCGGGTAAAAGTTTAGACGTCTATCTTAGACCCTTGATTGATGACTTAAAGATTTTATGGGACAATGGGGTGAACACTTTTGATGCATGGAATAAGCAAAATTTTAATATGAAAGCAGCTTTGTTGTGGACAATAAGTGACTTTCTAGCTTATGGAATGCTAAGTGGATGGAGCACTCATGGAAAACTTGCTTGTCCCTACTGTATGGAGAACAGTAAGTCATTTGTATTGAAGCATGGTAGGAAGTGTTGTTGGTTTGATTGTCATCGTCAATATCTGCCTCCTGAACATCCGTTTCGTCGTGATCGATACTCTTTTAAGAAGAATTCAACAGTGCAAAGTTTTTTGCCGCCACAACGAATGAGTGGGACAAATGTCTTGAATAGAGTGACTCAACTTGAGGAAGTCATTTTTGGCTTGAATTCACGTAACCAAAAACAACGTGGCTTTGGTCAGTTTCACAACTGGGTGAAGAAGAGCATATTTTGGGAATTGCCTTGTTGGTCCACTAATCTAATACGACATAATTTGGATGTTATGCATGTTGAGAAGAATGTGTTTGAGAATATCTTCAACATTATTATGGACATAAAGGGCAAGACAAAAGATGGTGCAAATGCAAGAGAAGATTTGAAGATGATATGCAAACGTCCCACCTTAGAATTGATTGTTGAGAATGGCAAGTATAAAAAACCAAAGGCAACTTATGTGTTAAATGCCAATCAAAGGAGGAAAGTGTGTGAATGGATAAAACAATTGAAATTTCCTGATGGGTATCTTCAAACATTGCATGCTGCATCAATTTAGATGATGGGAAGATATTTGGAATGAAAAGTCACGATTGTCATGTTTTTATACAAAGGTTAATTCCTCTAGCGTTTCATTATATGTTACCAAAACCTATATGGGGAGCATTAATAAAGCTTAGCTTGTTCTTTAAAGAAATTTGTGCAACTGAAATACGAACTTCTATTATGGAAAATGAGGAGCTTTCCATTATTGAAACAGTTTGCAAGTTAGAGAAGATTTTTCCGCCGGCATTCTTTGACGTGATGGAACATTTAGTTGTGCATCTCCCCTATGAAGCTAAGGTTGGAGGATCCGTGCAATACAAATGGATGTATCCATTTGAGAGGTGTATGCTGTACTTGAACAGGAAGGTTCAAAATAAGGCGAGAGTTGAAGGGTCTATCTGTGAAGCATATAATTTAGAAGAAATTTTCAATTTTGCTTCCATGTATTTTGATCCACAAATACAAACAAGGCACACTCAAGTTCCTCGAAACGATGATGGTGAGGAAGATATGACTAATGAATGCTTGTCTATTTTTAAACACCCATGCTGCCCTATCGGGAGAGGTCGTAATAGGTTCTTGACGGATGTTGAGCTTCAAATTGCTGAGACTTATGTGCTTGTAAATTGCAGCGAAGTAGAACCCTATCTCCAGTAAGTCTACTCACTAACCTATCTATTTAATAAATTCTAATAACATTATGTTCAATATTAATTATTGTATTGATTAGACAATTCGAGGACTCGCTAAGGGAGACAAATTCTAGTATCTCTGAAGATCAAATATTAGAACTTCGGGATAAGGACTTCAGTAGGTGGCTAAAACATCTAGTGAGTCCTTTCATCCATAATCATATATATTATATAAAAAATAATGTTCATTATACCAATACTAAATGTTACAACTATCTATTCTCTTTGTAATGATTCACAGGTTAATATGGGTTAAATTGAGGATCGAATAATTCGACAGATGAGTTATGGTCCATCTAAGTTTGTTACTTCTTACAATGGCTTAATAGTTAATGGGTATAGGTTCCATACTAAGGAGTACGAACAAAATAAAGCTACCATGAACAGTGGGGTCTGCGTTAGAGGAAATATATATGGCGAGAATGACTTAGACTATTATGGCATCGTTGAAGAGATATTGGAATTGTCATATCTAGGTCAGAACAAAGTATTTCTTTTATGGTGCCAGTGGTTTGACCCGATTAATGGAGTCAATGTTAATGAGAGATATGGATTGATTGATGTCAAGCACAAATCGAGGCTTCACTCAAATGAGGCATTTGTATTAGCTGAACAAGCACAACAAGTATACTATACAGTATACCCACAATGCGGGGGTCGAGCTAGTGGGGAATGGTGGGGAGCTTGTAAGGTTAGAGCAAGACTCTTTGCAGTTGAGACATTCAATGATGAATGTGATGGATCGAGTAACATAGCTGCTATCGATTACTACCAAGATGATGGATCCTTGACAACAACTAATATCATCACAGATGATGGAGTGCTATCCTTGTTTGATGCATATGCCCCACTAGAAGAAGTGGACATAAATGAAATACATAATCCAAATGATGTTCCGTTTGTTGACCAATTCATTGATGACAATGAAGAAGATGAAAATACTAAGTTCATAGAAGAAGATGAGGAGCTATATGATTTAAACTCAAGTAGTAGCAGTTGAACTTTGTTTATGGTATTTACACTGAAATGTCATTTTTATATTTTATGAGATTTTTTGACAATATTGATGTATATAGTTTGTTAACATGTTATGTTTCATTATTGCAGACATTTATCATGGCGATCCAAGGTAGGGGCAATGGACGTGGTAGAGGGAGCAGCCGCAACAATCCATTCGATTGTTCTCAATCGCGCACTAGTTCACCACTACTACAGCCGTCTCTGCGCTCCCCAGGTATACTTATATAATATTTTTTTTTGTTAACTCTTGATCTATATGTATTTATGAATTCAGATTGCCTATAATTATGTTACGTGTTATTTCAGCTACTAGCCCCTTAACCATTGGTGACCCATCAACTGCTGTTCCACCTTCCACTACTGTGTCTATCCCTGTTCCACCTTCCACTACTATCCCTGTCCCTGTCCCTGTCCCACCCACCACTGTCGATGTCTCTGTCCCACCCCCCACTGTGCCTCTAACTAGCGACCCAATTTCCATGCCTTCAAGTGGAGCATCTCAAACAGAAACTGATAGAAGGCTAGTTATATCTGTAGAAGACGTCTCTCAGTCGTGAGTAATAGTGTGAATGTCATGTTTTATTACATTTATTTTATTTTTAGATTATTAACATATCGTGGACTTGTAGGAGGAGGTTTGTCCCGCAATCTGTGACCCGTGAGATTATGGCCACTGTGATCACACGGATGCCCATTCCAGTTGAAAAATGGAAAAATTATCCTACTAACATGAAGGATGAACTATTTCAAGATTTTATAGTAAGTAATTGTGTTTTTACCCACATTGTATTATACAATTATCTATATAGAGAAATACTAACATGGATTTGTTTTAGAATAAATATCGATTTGCATCAGATTATGATCATTGCATGGCAAGAACTATTTGGGACAGAACATGCATGGACTGTTATTCAGATGATTTGAAGAATCATAGGAAGGCAATCATGAAAAAGTTAGGGACATCAAACATGGCTGACCTTAAGGGTCATGGGCCCCCAATTTTGAAGTCAGAAGTATGGGATGACCTAGTTGACATTTGGTTAACACCAGAGTGGCAAAAAAAGTCTGTTGTTGGTCGAAGCAACAGAGCGGCTGTGCCTGATGCTATGCTGCACACTGCAGGCTCAATAAGCTTCGGTCAACATAAGAAGAAGATGGTAATATAGAAAATTTCTTATGTATTTGTTGCAATATCCTAATAATTCTATTTTATACTATTGTATAATTATAGTACAAATGAGTTAAGGTTCTAGCAGCTTGTATGTTGTGTTACTTTGGCTGTATGAATCTAAATTGCATGAGGTTAGTCCCATTTTAAAAATAAGATACAAGGTTTTTTGTGATTTTAGAATTTTATATTCTAATAGATGTTGATTACAAGAGGTAGAGTTGAATCGTCCAGTCTCTTTCAGAGACTTGTATGAGAGTGTGCATAAGAGGAAAAATGGAGAATATGTCACTCAGCGCTCGAAAGAAATCATTGTAAGTGTCTTTAAAATTAAAACTAATCATATTTAAGTTGATTGTTTTGATAAAGTTTTCTACATTTTTCGTTTCAAGACTCTTATGACACCATGATATTAGATAAGTATGGAGAAGACTCTTCACTGCATCCTATGGTAGATTAGGAGGTGTGGATGCAAGTGACAGGTCCCAACAAGAAGGGACGAGTCGATGGCATGAGCCACAGTTTAGGTACTGGTTCCTGCTGCACTGTTCTGACACAAGCCATAAAGGAAGCTGTTAATGAAGCGATTGCTTCCTTTGTCCAAATGCAGTTGGGGCCTATCCTCCGTGACATTATTAGTTCTCAAGCAAGAAGTGGTGTGCCGCAAACACCATCACAAGGCCATTCAGTTGGAGAGGATGATGAAGCTAATGATGATGAGACTAACTTAAATTGATTTTGTACTTATTGATTAGTTATCTTTTCTTTGTACGTATAACATGTTTTGAACTAATGTAATTATAATATTTTGTTGCTTTGCACTATTTGTTGGGTTTCTTTATTTGGATTTGAATTTTGTTGGATTGAATTTTGTTTGGATTGAATTATGTTTATAGGTATAATTTTAAAATTTATTAATATTATTATAAAATAAATTATGTTTTGCTACGGATTTGCTAGGGATTAGCTAGCAATTAGCTACGGAATTGCTACGGATTAGCTACGGAACATTGCTACAGAATTGCTACAGATTTAACATTATAGCTAGAAAATAGCTACGAAATTACTAGGGATAATAACTGCTACGGATTAGCTACGAAATTACTACGGATTTAGAAACATAATAGCTAGGGAATAGCTACGAAATTGCTAGGGATAATTGCTACGGATTAGCTACAAAATTGCTATGGACTTAGCAACATAATAGCTAGGAAATAGCTACGAAATTGCTACGGATAATTGCTACGGATTAGCTACGAAATTGCTAGGGATAATTGCTACGGATTAGTTACGAAATTGCTACAGATTTAACAACATAATAGCTAGGTAATAGCTACGAAATTGCTAGGGATAATTGCTACGGATTAGCTATGGAATTGCTACAGATTTAGCAACATAATAGCTACGGAATTGCTACGGATTAGCTACAAAATTGCTAGGGATAATTGCTAAGGATTAGTTATGAAATTGTTACAGATTTAGCAACATAATAGCTAGGTAATAGCTACGGAATTGCTACGGAAAATTGCTACAGATTAGCTACAGAATTGCTTCGGATTAATAATATAATAGCTAGGAAATAGCTGCAATATTGTTACAAATTGTTAAAATTAGCTACGGAATTGCTACGGAATTGCTAGCAAACTTTTCGTAGCTAATTACCTACGGAAATGTAGAAAGTCTCTAAATGAAAATTAGCTACGGATTTGCTTTGGATTAGCTACGGAAATTTTTTAATTAGCTACAGATCAGCTACGGAATTTTTTGGTAGCTAATTAGCTACCAAAAAATTACTATGGACCAATCCGTAGCTAATCCATAGCTAATGAATTTAGCTACGGATTAGCTACGGATTTTTCTGTAGCTAATCTATAAATTTCTTGTAGTGCATTTGGCATTGGTCGTATGTGTTGACGTGGCACACATTTAGCGATGAATTAGCGAGAGAATAATTTGTTGCTAAATTTAGCGACGGAGTCATTTGGCTAGCTAAAATTTAATGTTGAGCAATCTAGCAATGACTTTAACAACGACATAATCCGTCACTAAATTTGGGTTAGCGATGGATTTTCCCCCATTAGCGACAGATTTGTCCGTAACTAAATCATAATTTTCTTGTAGTGTTAAGTTTTTTCATCTTCATCTGTTTTTAAGAGAAGAAACAGATAAAAATGAAGGAAGAATACAATATGTGTTTTGCACTTTGGAAGAAATCTGTTATCATTAACAGTCATTTAATGTTTTCACTTTAAATCAAAAGTTCATAGAGGATTTTGTGACATACAAAAAAAGTTCAAATGAGTCAAGTGATAAGTGATCAAACTTGAAGGAGGTAAAACGTGATTTACTCTTTACAAAAGTTTTGTAAAGTTACATTTCAGTCTTTGTAAAATATATTGATAAAAATTAAAATTATATTTGGAATGAATAAAAATGAAAAATAATTTAATCTGATTTGATTTAATTTGAATTAATATGAATTGATTTGATTTAATTTGAATTAATATGATTGATTTGATTTAATTTAGAAATCAAATTTTATGTTTGGAATTTCTTAAAATTAGAATTGATTTGATTAAATTTTATTATTTTATATTTTAACCTTTATGAGAGGTAGTTAAAAGTAGTTACTAAGGATAAAATAATTTATTTATTTCAAAACAAATCAAATCTTAACAAATCCTATCAAATTTGATAAAAATTTTAAATCAAAAAAAAATTAAATCCATAAAATTTTATAAATTAAATTATTTCTTATTTTTTAACATTTTAAATACAAATTTTAATTAAATTAAATTTACAAATTAAATTATTTCATATTTTTTTAAATTCCAACCACACTCTAAAAGAACTCTTTCTCAAGTCGTATCTCCTTCGGTTCATAAAGTAAGTTGCAGATTGTAGGGAAAAAGTCTTTTTCAAGGGAAAAAAAGTCATATCAAAGGGAGGGAAGGTGGCTGAGGCACAGCTAGGTGCATAAGAAATATTTTGACTTTCACGTACTCCTTTGTTACTTGCTTTAGTTGCATTAGTTCCTTTCTCTCTTTGATGTCTTGAGTTTTTCACTGATTGAATAAGAGAGCTTCTCATCCCCACGGTGAAAACTCATGTGGCCAAACATTGACGCGCCAAACCGGCGATAGAGAATTGACGCCTCCAGCATTTGTCACACCTAACGGGCTGAGCAAAAACGATGTCTCCATTGCAATTCTCCGTGCACAACAACAGTGCAGCCTCAAGCCCTCAACCCTCATGGGTTTTGTTTGTGAATCACAGCCCTCAAGCAACTGGTTCTGATGGTGTCTCGGCAAAAGGTCTTTTTTTTTTGCAAAAGTTTTTTTTAATAATAAAATTGGGTCAAACTTGAATTGCTAGGTTACACGTCATTTGAGTTTTTTCGAGTTTGCAATGAAAAAAATTATTAAAAAGTCTAATTGTACTCACAGAACTTAGTGTATGAGTTTTTTGGATGAATCCACCAAGTCGGTTTGAATTGTACAATTATCCAAAAAACCTAGATAAATAAAAATTATATGAAATTTAAGAGAATTTGTAGCCAAGTTTAACGATTTTCATATCATTATAATATACACTATACACATCTCTGATCTCCCCAACCGACATTGGGAATTTGTTACTCACACACACCCTATCTTATTATCTATCCATCTCTCTGACAGCGCACACATTTATTAACTGGGTCATTATGTTGTGAAATATAGCTGATATCTTACAGTGGTGATGGTGATGGTATATATATTCATTCATTCGAGAGTTACTCACTACTCAGTGGACAGTGGTGGTGATGATACATGATAAAATTCTAATTTTTTTATTATAAATAATATATATACTTTTTTTTATATTTTTTTAATATTATTTATTATATTTATTTTTTTTATTATTTTTTTCACTTAATCACATTCATTTAAAATAAATATAAAAATAAATGTAGAATAAAAAATAACGTAAAAACATCATTTTCCTACATGATATGGCGTTTTCATTTGCATCTTTCATGAAAAAGTAAGAATATGTAGATATGAAAGGAAAATTCGTCTCTCGTTTTTTCCCCTCTGCAACATTTATAGCAAGCATTAATTCGGATATGCCGAGATTGATTGTATATATCTTTTTCTATCAACTGCGACTACGAACCGTGGGTTCCAATTTTTGACTAATATACTATATAGGTTTGGATAAAACAAATTTCTGAAAATTACAAGGACAAGTAATCCTAAAATTTTACATCGAATTGTAGACAAAGCACACGTTTATTTCAAGAGTGGAAATTTTGACCACTTAATTGAAAATATTTTGATAACATCATGTCAAGAGAACAAAATATTTTTCAAAGATAAGTTTAATTTTTTAAGCTATACAAATGCAGATCCAACAATGATTTTCATCTCTAAAATGGTTTTACTCATTTTTAAAATGAGTATCGCTTTTTTTTTCTCTTTATATATATTTATAGATTTTTTAGGTGTAAGATTAACCATTTATGTATGGAGTGTTAAGCCTTCCACATGTTTTAACATTTGTTCTCTTCTGAAAGTGGAGTTCGCTTATTACTAAATATTGTTTTTTTCATCTAATATCTTGCTTATTAATTATTATAAAAATGGGTTCGATAGCTTCTAACACTACCCAGATTCATAGTCTTTTTTTTTTTTTTTGGGTGAAGGTCCATAGTTTTTCTGAATCCAGCTTCATTACAGACTAGTTCTTAGTCTCCCACTTATCCAATTAACCAAAACTTACGGATATTTGCTGGGTATAGGTTGAACCGAGTCCAATCAGAAAAGTAATAGTTGCTTCAAGAGAGGACAGTCGTTATGTTATCTATTATGCTGCTAAGGGCAGCGTTATTCGTCCACCAAAAATATTTCAACTTTCTTTCAATCCACTCACAAATTTATTCTGTATTTCGCGGGAATGCTACAGTTATATATTGTCTGATTTGACAGTTCTCTCACATAAATCTATGGTGTAAATACGGTGTGCGTATTTTAAGTGTGCGAAAAACATTATCGTGCTGCTAAACCAAGACTACGTTATTTCTTTTCGAAACTCCCTTCTTGTTAAGTTTACCACTTTTTTCTGAAATAGGTTGCAGACAGAAAAATACACAAAAAACAAATAACCCTTCAGCAATAGACAACAGTACGTCAAATTCGTAATCCTTTCTGTTTCTGTAAAAAGAAATAAAAGAAATAAAAAGAATAGAAACTGAATATTTCTAATTAGCCATTTTGGAAAAGACAAAGTTCAGCTCTTTCTGTTTTTAGGTTTACTAAATTTAAATTTAAGGTTTTTTTAATTTTTTTTTAAATGCCATATCATTCTTTGTATTTCTTAATTGTTAAAGTATGATGATTGTCTAAAGAATATCTGGGTAAGCCTTGGGTGTAGGAATGAGTTTTCACCTTGAGTTATTGTTGGTAGGTTTCTGGGGTTCATAGGGTTTTAATCCGTTTTGGTTTTCAAGTTTAAAAACTATATAAAGTAGGCTCTGCTTTTGACAAGTACAACTGCAGTAGCAGTGTCCTGATGAACTTCTCAATTATTTTGGTGAAGATTCCTATTTTCAAGATATTGCTTAGTTTTGAAGGAAAAATCTGCAGGCTCTTACCCATTTACTCTCCGGCACACAGCACAGCCTTTTCAAGGTTACTTGTTCTTGAAAGTTTTCTATTTGTATAAATGTTTAATTACCAATTAACACTGTTAATTTTAGTGAGTTATTAAGGAATCTATAAGAGAATATTAATTAATTTTTTCCTTTTTACTATTTTGAATGTAACAGGTCTGGAGAACTAGGGTTCATCTTCTGTCATTTTACTAGACATATTCCCTTGAAATACTACAATCTGGTATAAACCCATTTGCACCCCTTTCCTGTTGAAGCCCATATTTGAAGTTTAAATCTTAAGACACTTTCCGAGCAAGCAATAATTGTCTGTCAAGAGTTTTTTCTTGTTTGGCAGGTTATAAAGTACTCTAAAATTCTAAATAATCAAATACCTATACAATTCAACAATTTAATTAGTGAAAAATGAAGACTAGTACGCCAAATTATTCGAGTAAGCGAGTCATATCTGGGCTTTAAAATTCTTGGTGCTTTATAACAGATTGATCAATTAGCATATGCATCTAATTGAAATAACATACACAATTAGATGAGTAAACCAAACTTAATTGTTGAATGAAAGTCATGGAGTCCTGCTTGTGCCGTGCAAATCTCACTGCCATCTGCCTGTGGTCCCTCTTTCTATAAGTTGAGTGGATGCTTTTAAGAACCTAAGTTGGTCCCTCATCTATAGCGCAGCTAGCTAGCTATCATCTAATCCAACTGATCAGACTCCAATAGCATACACCACAACTTTTGAAAGTGATTATGACTTATCTAGTTGAATTTCTTCCACAATATCCTTCTTTAGTTTGCAAGCTTTCTGTAACTGGTAGCAAATCTTACTGTTATTATCATAATTAAGAATATTGGATATATAAATAATTCTAAAACTATATAACACGAACAGGATTTAATTCCTATATATATTATTAGGTTTCACTCTTATGATCTTACTTTTATACTATAAGAGATGCATGTTCTTTAGTAACGCTATGTGGAATTTTCTCTCTTTTCTTTAGTACAGAAGGGAATTTCCTGATTAAGATATCTGTGGTTGCTCAAAAAGAGTAAACCCTTCTTTTTCTTTAAAAAAAAAAAATCAAGTTATCCCCTTCTTTTATTTTTACCTTTCTCCTTTTGGGCCGGCAGTCCTTAGTCCAATATTGAAGCTTACTGTTTAGTGTGTCTAACTACACTCAATTGAATAATTATATTTGTAACAGTTAATCATTAAGTCAGTGATTGTTAAGTATGTGGTATGAACAAATCGAGGAAGTTACTACTGGCAGTTTTGTTGACGTGTCACTTCAAAAGGATGCCACATGATTACAGGTAAACCAAATCTTTTTTACATTTGCACGCAACATGGATGCTGTAAAATTCCAAACTTTTCTTCTTTACTAAAAATCCCAAATCTATGGTAAATTATTCCCTTGAAGGAATAGGTTGAAGTCTAAGCTTGTGGTCATCTGCTCAAATAATTAACATTTAGGTGCTCATTTTGGAAAAACTTTAATTTTAGGGTGTTTCTGTTACCTCCTCCTGCATCCCTTCTCTTTCTAGGCTAGGGTGGAAAGCATAGAACAGAATAACCAGATAGCAACCGGAGTTTTCTCTCTACGTAAGTTGGTCTTGTGATATCAATACTAACGTAAGCCTTACGCTCATTTTTCTAATGTTTTCAGTGAAATCCTAGTTTATATGCACAATTTCCTACTACCAAGGTTATGCTTTTTGCTTCAATTTGGTTTCACAAACTGTCAATTGAGTAAATAGAATTGTCTTTGCCTCAATTTTGGAGCTATATAACTTCAGCACCTGTGGAAGTTCTCAAATGGAATTGGGAAAACTGATTTCAGTGTAGAACTTCCATTTCTTGGAGACTGCTGCTTTCTGACCCTTACTTTTTGCTCTCTCATTTATGAATCTGTTCCTTCTATTTTCAAACAACTGAAAATGGGAACGATTCATAGTCAAGTATGCAACAATGTTTGTATAATTTTGTAGTGAATTTTAGAACAGAAACTGTATAATAAAACAAAAAGGTTTCTGATACCAATAGATAAATTTTTTCATTGTTTTATCAGAGGGTTTCTTGCAGCGCCATATATTGAGGAGAAAATTAATTTGATATCAAGGAGACAGTGATGAGATATCATAAGTAAGACGTACGATGATGGCAAGTTCAAGAGAAGGTTACCAAGCTAAGCAAGAAGGTGATGATACGATTACTATTGATAAGTTCTCCAAGGCATCCTCTATTTCAAGACCATGGTCAGCGTTCAGAAATCCAAGAATTGTGCGAGTATCACGTTCTTTTGGAGGAAAAGATAGGCATAGCAAGGTTTGCACCATTAGAGGGCTGAGGGACCGGCGGATTAGGCTCTCGGTACCCACAGCAATTCAGTTATATGATCTTCAAGACAAGCTTGGGCTCAGCCAGCCTAGCAAGGTGATAGATTGGTTGCTTGAAGCCACAAAACTTGACATTGATAAGCTCCCTCCACTTCAATTTCCTCAGGGTTTTTCTCAATTTCATCAACAAACCCTACTGCCTCATCATGAATCAAGTGCCTCTCAGTTTTCTCTTGGAGCCTTCTATGATGCTAATTCCACATTTATAAGAGATGGGAGTGGGGCATATCAAAATATCATGGCAAAGTCAAGGTATTGGGATAAGGATTCAATTTCAAGACTAAAAGGCAAGGAAGCTGAAAGAGGGTATATCTCTGAAGAAGGCAAGTGGATTAAAACAAATGAGCAAGAAAATCAAGATGGAGTTGGAGGTTATAACAGCCTGCAGGCTTCAACTCAGAAGCTTTTCCCCATGGGGACTCACTCTCCTTTACCTGCTTTGATAAACAATGCCATGTCATATAACTCCTACCATTCGGAGCCTTCGAATCTATCTTTATCCCAATTTGGAAGCCATGCATTGTTTCCTTTCCAGGTAGATCCCCATCCAAACAGTGGCAATGGTGTGCAATTTCCTTCTTCTTTGCCGGTGCCATCTGGTTCTCAATTATTTTTGGGTCCATATTCTGCTACACCATCACTTTTTACTTCGTATGCTCCATTCATGACCACCTTAGTGGAAAATGATCCAAGACAATTCAACCATATGCAGTTCTTAAACTCAAGTTCTCAAGTCATGCCTCATCCTCTCATTCCATCTCTTCATTCATTCAACTCACCTGTCAGACCCTTCCCAGCACCATTTAGTTCCAAGCTTCTTGATTCAGAGAACAACAATCGTAGCCAACCAGATAAGGGTAGTACTCGTTCTTGAAGCTCCTCATCCTTGTTCCTTCCATACGATGATACATTGTTGATTCTGTCATGTGAGCAAGTAGGTATTCTTCATATTCTGTCATGTGAGCAAGTGGGTATTCTTCATAGGATCATATCAATCAATCAAGATGCTAAAGCACATTATATTTCATACACGCTCAGCCGAGAAGGTGAGTACATGCACGTTTGTAAGTATGGCAATGCTATACATAAGGGATATTTGTGTTTGAATCTCTGCGGTTTTAGCTATACGTACTTGTTGACAAACCATTGTGGGTACAAATTAGAATAAGTCAAGCCAAAATAGTGTTCATTTCCCTGTATGCATATATGTATGCCATCAATTAAATTAAATTTTATGTAAAAAGAAAAATGCATTGTTCATTTTAGTTAGCAAGGTACAGCTCCACGTCCCAAGCTAGCTAGTCCAAAGTATAAAAATGAATCTAAATAATTCTATGAAGAATTTATCTAGAATTTCATTGTGTTCACTACAAACGGCTGACACTAATCAATGCACATGCTGTAGCTTGAAAGGATGATTATAAAATTAAATGAAGTCCAAGACAGATGTATGATGTTCTTGTGTAGGATGAACTGATCTTGATATCTTGTTGCTTCTGCTTCATTAGTACTCTCCTGGAAGAAGCAGCTCTTATAATCAGAATTAATTTTACAAGTGGTTAGTGTCTAATTAAAGTTCTTCTCGTATATAATCTTGTCAATATTTAATAATCTTTTTTTTTTTTACTTTTTCCTAATTTACATATGTTGATTTGAACATGATTTTATCAAGGAAACGTCTAAATGACACGGGAAAATCAATCCCTAGATGCTCCCCGCATAGGTACATATATGCACATTTTAAAATGTATTAACTGGACCAAGTAATTAATTTGACTGGGCATTGCTTAAGCTTTGCAAGAATTAAGTGCTACAAACACATTTTGTCACATTCTCGTTAATTAGTGTTAATCTTGACATGAAGGAAATGTGTGATACCAGAATGAAGAGGCTGATAAGTAAGTAGGGTTACGTAACTTAAGTTAATGTATGTATGTATGTTAATCTTGTACGTTTTATCAGTTACTGGTTCAGTTTTCAATTCTTTTTAAGTGTGCTGCTATAAATAGAGAACCACATGCGAATTGGGTTTTGTTTTTGGACATGAATTTTGTAAGTTTGTAACTACTGACACTTTATTGCTAGAGCTGACACCAAGTTAGAATTCTGATTTCCGAAGGCAATACCTTGGAAACATTATGAAGAGCGCGAGAATGACAATCTGACATGCCCACAGATGCGTGTATGTTATGGTTTTGTCTTGCAACTGGGGATGGTCGGTTTGCTGCATGTTTAGTCAAAAATCTGTTCTAGGTTCGGGATGCACGATTCTTTTGTTTGCTACCTAAATGTCACTACATGGTAGAAATGTAAAAAGGTTACATAATTTGTCTTGTTGGCGGTACAGTATTAGACATAAATAGATGTTTCATTAAGTATATATATATAGCTGACTAGCATGATAATTAACATGCGATCAGGAAAGATGCGTTATGAATTCTTAATAAATATGTATACCTTGTGCATTAAGATATATAGTGAAGTTCAAGAGCTAGTAATGCAGCTTAAATTTAAATCAAAGTACTACCAATGTTCAACTATGATGAAAAGAAAATCCTAATTATTTGCAAACTTAATCCAGAAACAACTTTTGGTGCCCTTTCTTAATGACTTCCTGGAGAATCTCTCTCATGCATGATGCTAGCAATGCATGCCGACCTACTGCATGTGAAGCCCTGCCAGAAACCTAGTAAAGAATTAAAGATTATGAACAAAGGCTTGGTGATGCAACTGACTATAAGGTCCATAACCCCCTATATACATAGTAAGAAGGGAAAGGAAAAGAAAGAATGGGCTTTTGTTACCTAATGATAAAAACAACTATTTTGAACTTCTGAAAATTAGAGAAAGAAAAAGCTGTATTAGTTGCTAAAGTCCAACTTAAATACATTGGTGTGTGTGAAATACGGAGAGAGTAGGCAACAAGTCTCATCTATCTTCAACCTTCTACCCTATTTGACAGCATCTTGATGAAGGCATGGAAGCATCCATTCATACAAAGTGAAAAAAGAGAGAAAATGTTTCCGAATCTGCAGTTCTTCTGACAATGAAAAGGAAGCAACATAGAATCACCGGCAGAGACTGAACTTGAAAGCAGTCTCTGTATCTGTAAACAATAATAGATCACAGGATCCAAGATAAATCAAATTAAGGAGATCCAGAGGTTGCAGCAAGTTGGGTTTTCAAAGGGTCCTTTAAAGGTTTGCATCAAGGAAATGACCAAATTTTTTTATTTGCCTGTGGTCCTAATTAATTCTATGGTTTTAAAACATAGAAATAAGGAAACAATTCAGACTAGACAGTGACATGATTATGAAAAGGTTTTTATTTTGTTACACTAGTTTGCATTGTTCCGTATTAGTCCGTCTTAATTTATGTATAAGCTAGTCTGAACTTGCACTCACCCACCTTATAACGTACGTTTCAATACACAATACTAATTTTTTTATATCATTTTTTTACACTAATTAATCATAAATATAAGTTAATTAATTAATATTTTATTTATTAATTAATTAATATACATAATTAACCCAAATTTATATTTTATTAATCAATATAAAAAATAATATAAAAAAATAATAAAATGATTATTTTTACATCAATTAATTGAAGAAAGAAAGTTAATAATTTATTCAGTGGCAGTGGTGAGACTTTTGACCCATAGCTCACAGCCATTATTGTGTAGACGTGATGAAGTCAGAGAGATAGCGCCCATGATAATGAACGGGTGGTTACTATGAATTTTCTTTCTTTTTCGCGGTCAGTGTCGGAACTAGCTTCGCCTTATTTCGAATAATCAATTTCTTTAATTCGGCTAAAGATAGCTCATCTATAGATTAGAAGATTTATATATTAAAAGATTTATAAAGATAATTTTTGTGATTTAATCTTAAAAGATTAGCATAAATAAGATTTATATGTATGATTATGTACTTACTCGGATCAGGATCTTCTCAAATTTTTTTCTCTCAAGTGGTCAATTGTAAGATAGAGAAAGACACAAAAAAAGTTGAGTGTGGGACCTAATTGAAATTTGTGAAATTTCTTTTATAACTTTGTGTCTTTCTCTCTCCTATAATTAACCACTCGAGAGAAAAAAAAATTAAGAAGATCTTGATCCGTACTTATTCACATATCACATATTTATTTATTATTAAGTTAATCTCATAAAATTACTCTGAATTTTATGTGCATTTATTTTTATTTTTATTTTTATAATATACAATTGAAGCTTCATATATATTTGAGAAAGTTATGTCATGTGTCATTTTCACAAGCACTCAAATTCTTTTCAATTTTCAAGACTTTCTACTAATTGTAAGATTTTTGAAAATTTAAATTTGAAAAACATAAATAAAAACAAAATAATTCAAACAAAAAGTAATTAAACAATAAATTAATTAATTATTATTAATTACAACATTAACAATTATAGTTGATCCAATCAAAACTAATAAATTAAAAATTATAATTGATATCAATCAATTAAATTTAATTACAATTATACCCTCTATCATGTGTCACCTTTTAAGACACTTAAACTCCCTCCATTTTTTAATATTTTTTAATAATAGTAGGATTTTTTAAAAGTTTAAACTTGAAAAGCATAAATATTTGAAAACAAATTAATTAAAATCAAAATTAATTAAAACAGTAAATTGATTAGTTATTATTAATTGATCAGTTATTATTAATTTCAATATTAACAATTAAATCGACAAGTGTCACATTTATAGAAAAATTTTAGACATGTGTCGTGTTTATAAGTATTATAATTTTTCTCCATTTTCTCAATTTTTCCTCTATTAGTAACTTTGGTATAGATTCAAAATTAAAAAATATAAATTATTAAATAAATTTACAAAATAGCTATTAAATATGAAATTAGATAGTAATTGACGTCTATTGAAATTAAGAAATTGATTGAATTTATTACAAATTTTGTAATGTTCTAACCATTTTAAATTATTGATATATAGTTATGTAATGGATGTCTAATATGGAAATTTCATGTCACAATAATTTATCGCAATTAATTGTTCTTATCTATATAATCTATATTATTAATTTATATGAATGCATGAAATTAATTTATTGGCGATGAAATATTCAATGAATTCAATTTGATATTTTTTGTAAGGTTAGTTTTTAAAATTAATGTAACAATGTATATATATGTTTTTCTATCATTTATTTTTGAAAATGTACAAATTATATCAAACATAAAAAATTATATATATTAAAAATTATATCAAATATTTGAAAGTTATACGTCGTCCTTAAATGTTGTTTGATATTTTTAAAATATCAACTATTTTTAAAAAATATTTAAATATAATATTTAGTCAATGACTAATATTTTATATCTATTAAATTAAATATACCCGCATAAAATTAGCTCATTCGTAAGGAAATAATTAATATATTCAATTTAATAAGAAGGATAATGAAATAAGTTAGGTCATTTAATTAGATAAAATAGGAAATTATATCTTTTTTACCCATATTTACCTTATATTTTATCAATTAACAAATTCAATTGATTATCAATTACTTTTTTAACTGATTTGATTACCAATTATTATTATTATTATTATTATTATTATTATTATTATTATTATTATTATTATTATTATTATTATTATTATTATTATTATTATTATTATTATTTTAAGGAATCAATTAATGAATTCAATCATCATTGAGTTTTGTATCAAAAATCATCATTGAATTTTAAATTTGAAAATATGGCCCTTGAAAGTTTAACCATTTTTATTGGTGTGTATAAATATGTGATTATTTCTGCTCTTCTCATTTTTTCAATCACAATTTCTTTGTTCTCTCCATTCTCTCTAATTATGTTATTTATTTTATGTTTTATTTTTTTTCAAATGCAGTTGAGTTTAATGGAGTCATCTTATTTCTCTTATACATCTCAAGTATTACAAAACCTCCCAAAAAATTTAACTTAAGCATTGTAAGGATTTTTTATTTTATTTTCTAAATGTCTTTTTCATGTTCCAATTGTATAATATTTTTCCTTTTCCTTCATCCAAACCTTTCAAATTGCAATTTCACTCTCTATTGTTCTTTTTATGCATTTAGGATGTTTCGTAATGCACTTTTTTGTTTATAAGTGTTTTAGATTCTAAGTTTTTGAATAAATCATCTCTAAATTCATACTCGAAATGAGTTTATTCTTGACCATTAACTTTATTGGTTTTATGAATTTTATTCTTTTCATGTTTTTTCTATTAAACTCCATTGCATATGTATTTCTTCTAATTTATTGCTTTTTCCATTTGACATTTTATAAGGATATTGCAATTTTTTTTGTCATTGAATAACCTATTTGCAACATTTAAAAGTAAGTTCTTATTATTAAAATTGAACTAATCAATCCTTAACGATTCACAATACGGTTTCAACCTTATTTCGTTTGAGGATATGCTTCAAACAGATAAGGTACACTCACATTTTGTAGGTAATATATAATTTGGCATTTGAAAATAATACATCATGTTTTTGTTGGTTATATACATAATATAAGTCATTGTGTTTGTGTATATATGTAATAGGGTTATTATTTGCATTTTGGAACATAAAGGACTACCAAAAGTAAGGAAATATAGTGAAGATGAACACCATAGAGCTTAATGTGGATGGATATGAATTTTCATTTTTGTTAACCATTTTATTTTATTTTTTTATATTTTTACAAGTTTAAAATATCATATGGAAAATAAGAGATTATAGACAATGCATGCCATGGAATCATTTAACACTTAGGAATAGTTTTCTTAATGTTCTTAATTTATCAAATTTGCAAAAATTAAATTCTTATTAATGGTATTTTTTTTAAAACAATATAAGATCAAGGGTGGTTATCCCATCTTACGGTTATGACATTGTTATTTTTAAATTTAATAATAGGCAATTAATTTATCACGTATTAACTATACAAATGTACAAATTTTTACTTCTCTTACAAAATTTTAAACCCTAAACCTAAACTTTATAATTTTATACATTTCTTGAATGTTTCTTTTCCCCACTAAGACTTTATGCACGTTTTTTAATCAATTTTTTTATTAGACTAAATTTGAATTGAAAATTTATGACACATACATGCAATTGATAAAATAAGAAATTATAACTAATTAATAGTGATTCTACTTCTAGTCAATCAAATAAAAGCATGAACGATTTCTATATTGATTACGGCATAAATTTTTAATGTCATTACCTTTTTAAAATGATATATAAACAAAATTTTGATAGTAGTAATTCAAATTTATTTTATTTTGTACAAAAAAGATCACATTTCACTAATAAATGTTATTAGTATTTTTTTTTACTTGCACATCACTTAATTGATGACATTATTTATTAATTCAAATTCAAATTTCATTACTATTCTTTTTATATATCACATGATTGATTAATTTTCTTTTTTCTATGTACATTATTATTGGCTTTATTTGTGTTATATAATGCATATCAATTATCCCATACATATTATTTTAAAATTATTTTAAATGGAAATTGATATTTTCCATAATCATCACCTAATATTTATGTTTTATGTGAATGCCAATCAAACATTAAAATATTAATATTTTTTATTAGAATTATCTTGAAATAAGTTAATATTATTTTTAAAATGTAGTTGATCCATTCCATTCAACGACAATTTATTCGTTTTCGTTAAGATACATATGTGTTTGTTTTTATAATATATTTAAATAATCTTATACTTATAGTTTACGGGAATTACATTTTTACATGAAATTATATTAATTAATAAATACATTCATAGGGTAAAAACTATGCAAGAAAGAATAATAAAATTAATTAAAATATAATTTATTTATTAATATAAAAATAAGTTAATTAATTATATATATTTAAATATTTATTTTTATCCAAGAAGATGTTTTACAATATATTTCTACACTAAAATTATTTGTTTGATTGTTATGTTTAATTTCTTCAATTACATACTTACATGTCATATTCGTATTATTGTATTAATACCTTATCAATGAATAAATAGTCTTTTAACCATATTATCAATGGCAACATAAATAAAAAAAATTTAATTATAAAGTGCACAAATAAATTTTTTTTTTTTTACTCCCATGGATCACACGGTACAAAACGTTAGTTTTATACATTTGAATGAATACTCAAATTAGTCTCTAAATATATATGAGATATTATATATTTCTTTAAAAAATATTTATATTAATTAGATCTTTCTATTTTTTTTAATAAACAAAATATATTAATAAAGAGCACAAGGGGTACTCTAACCCATTACATCATATTGCACAATTAAAAAGTCCGAAGGCAACTCAAATAATTAATGCACTAATCTGAAAAAAAGAGACCTAAATTTCTAGTCTCCCTACCAATGAACCACCCCCAAGATAAAAACTTAATATGAGTAATCACAGAAGAACAATCAGTACTCTACATTATTCCTCAATAACCATAGAGACCAAACAACCGCAAACCAAATAATATGTCTTACTCTTTTAAGTTTCTTTCCTCTGAAAAAAGTCATATGTTGCAAGAAATGATTCACGCCGTCACTATGATAGATACCATCAAAACCCATCCAACCATAGATAGCAGACCAAACATTATATGAGAAAGGACATATAAAAAATAAATGATTGTAGCTCTCACAATAAGAAAAGCAAAAAACACATGAAGCATCATGATCAGAGGAAATTATTCCTCTAAAAGCCAATGCCTCCCTTGTTGGAAACCGATCTTGAAACAACCTCCAAGCAAATACAAGAACTTTGGATGGTACAGAATTTTTCCATAAAATTTGGTAAACATTTGCCAAGTTAGGATTAAGATTTACGGACCTTTGAAGCTTCAAAAGATGTATATAACCAGATTTCACAGAAAATCCATTTAAATTATCGGGAATCCAAATTCAAGAGTCACTCACCTCCTTCTCAGGAATAACAGAAGCAAGTAAATTTTCAAGTTCCTTCAAAAGCTCCTCCTCTATACAAATAAAGAACGTCTCCACCTCTAATTCCACACCCACCTATTTCCACTCCAATAACCCATTTCAGCGATAGACAAGGAATTATTCGCAATCACCTGGAAAAGTCTAAACAAGCATTCTTTAAAAGGAACCATACCAAGTCACTTATCATTCCAAAAATTGATATTCGCGTCATTCCCAAGTTTACGTCGAACCGCCTTCGAGAACTAAGGAGGACGACTACCTCTGGCAGTATCTAGCAAAATTAGATCCCTCCACCATATGGATGATCCATGATTAAGAGATGAGACTGGATCCTGCAAAACACTCTTAACCAAAGAGTCATATTTATAAGTCAATAAATCAAACCAGATGGCATTTCGATCCGTTAAACAACGCCATTTCCACTTGGATAGCAATGCGATATTAAAGATCTCAAGATTTTTCACACTTAAACCTCCAAACCTTCTTCGGCAAACAAACTTTTTCCCAACAAACGCAATTTGTTTTTTGATGCTCTAAAACTCCACCCCATAAAAAATTCCTTTAAATCTTTATGAACATTTTTACAATCTTTTTTGGAGCTTTATAAAAGGAAAAAAAATATAAAGGCGTACTAGACAAAACTGAGTTAATAAGTGTGACTCTGTCACCCAAAGATAAAAGATGTCCTTTCTAATATTTAAAACATTTATTTATTTAATCTCTTAATATATCTTTAGATATTAATTCGATTCTTAAATTAATGTTTATTTTATAATTTTCAAAATCCTTAGAGAACATGTCTTGTGTATTTTTGGAAGGCTATAACTCTTATACATTTAAACAATATTTAAACAATTTTTTATATATTTATACAAACTTTTTATCTATCAATTTCATATTACGAGAACGAGATTAACTCAATTCATCAGATAATTTTGTGGACATAAAAATGTCTTAAGTTTAATTTCAATCGATATTTTTTTATGGATAAACACCTGTTAATTGTGATGTAAAATATATTCTACTAAACCAATTTTAAAATAATAAAGAAAAAGACATAAGATTATAGTTAGAGAAGTGGAAAATTTTAGATTGGAATATTATATAATAAAATTTTAAAATGGAACACCTGTTTAACTTTTATGAGATATTATCTAAAGAACTATGTATGTTATATGTGCTTTAAAATTTGAAGTAAATTATACTCACCTCTCATGAAATTTTCTTAAATTACGCTTACAATGTCATTCTTTTTATTTTGAAAAATTATGCTTCCTTTTTTGAGAAATGAAAATGTGTTATACTTTAGTTTATTTTAATATTTTTCGTTAAAACTTAGTTATACTTTGTTTTTGGGTGAAGGATAATATGGTACATTTAAAGTAATATAATACATATTAAATAGTAAATTAGCAATTTAGTCCATGAAATTATTTTCCACTTATAGTTTAATTCTTAAATTTAATTATGTGTATGACTTAATCCTTAA